>CAWUFW010001340.1:1464007-2928015 GCA_963921515.1 Calotriton arnoldi
GTTAGGCGGCACACTATGCTAAGCACATATTTTTAGCTTACCCTTTTTAGGCCACGCCCTCAACTGCATCGGGCACGCCCCTTTGAGAGACCCCCCAGTTTTTTAATCCCACTTAAAGCCCTGGCGAACCCTGAGATGTCGGCACTTTAGCACACATGACATGAACAAATGAAAATAAGATTTATAGAGCGCAACTAATACCCTGGGGTGTCTAGGCGCTAATCTTCCAGAAGCTGCAGCACATAAAGATATCTAGGAACAGGTGGGTGATTTACTAGTTGATGTGCCAGTAAGGCCAGTGCACCTTAGTCCTGTTCTTCAGCAGACCCGTCTAATCCTGCACTGCTGCTCCTGCTCCGCAGTATACACAGCTCCTTCAATGAACCTCAATTCTGAAATGCACCATTCCCTTTAGTCAAGCCTGGGACCCACCCACAGCTTTGAAAGTGCACCTTGGCCCTGTCCTGCAGCACAGACTGATATTAAAGACTGTGTCCACTCATACACAGCTCTCCCAGTGCACCTCAATCTCAACCTGGAGGAGCCCCTGCTGCCTGTCCACTGAGAATCACACACAGCTCTCCCAGTGCACCTCAATCTCAACCTGGAGGAGCCCCTGCTGCCTGTCCACTGAGAATCACACACAGCTCTGCTGGTGCACCTCAATCTCAACCTGGAGGAGCCCCTGCTGCCTGTCCACTGAGAATCACACAGAGCTCTCCCAGTGCACCTCAATCTCAACCCGGAGGAGCCCCTGCTGCCTGTCCACTGAGAATCACACACAGCTCTCCCAGTGCACCTCAGTCCTGCTCTACAGACTCCCTGCTATACTGCACTGAACATCACAGCTCTTCCAGTGTATGCCATTCCTGCCCTTGAGCCCCCTAGTATTCTTGCACAGGGACTCACACCCAGTTCTGTCTATGCACCTTAATCCTGTCCTGCAGCACCCCGTGCGAATTCTACATGTAGGCTCACCCAGAGCTATGCGGGTGCCCTCTATCCTGCCCTAGAGCAGAACTCTGTAACTCATACACAGCTCTGTCAATGCACCTCACTCGTGACTTGCGTTACACTCTTTCTGTCCAGTATTAAGACCTTCTGATGCTCATAGCTCGCCCAATAGAAGTCTTGATATTTTATGACTGAGCCACAGCTCTGCCAGTGACCCTCCATTCAGGCCTAGAGTTCACCATGCCATCCACTAAGACAATTTAACAGCTCTTATGCCCCTCAATTCTGCACTTTCCAGCAGCTCCTGCTATTTCAACAGGGACTGCACAGAGCTTGAGCAGTGTTTCTTAGTTATTTTTTAAAAGTTTGAGTTTATTTAGAATACTTAACAGCAGTTGATAGTGATAATAGAAATAATAACGAAATACAACATTTTAAAATTTGAAATATATTGTTTAGTGTAGAATAGAACTACCTAGAGTCATGAGAATACGAATTTAACCTACATCATACGCTGTGAAGCTATTGGAATGAATAATACCATTAAGGAATGTATAAAGTGGAAGGGAAGGCAGGAAGTAGTAGTAAAATGTAGACATATTATAGAGATGAAAAACATTATATAAATATAGTGGTAATTCTATAGGTAAAGACAGAGAGGTGGTGTACATACTGGTATAAGGTCGTTTCCGTACTTAAGCAGGAATACAAATGCCTGTACTTGCACGTAAACTGAACTGGGACAAAAAAATGAGTAATTGGAACCCATAAAAGATCTCTTTATAGCTAAGGAAATGGGAGAAACATAATTAGTATCTAGTCTATGGTTAAAACCTACAGCGTACCCCCAGGATTGGAAAGTAACATTGTGAGCATGTTTCCAATTCGATGTTACATGGGGAAAGGCAACAGCCAATAAGTAGCAAGTCTACCAACCAGTGCTCCCTAGTTCTAATCTGCAGGCCTGCTCCTAATCCAGCAGTGACATTCACCTTAAGCCCTGCCACGCGTCTCAACTCTGACGTGTAGCACCCTGGGCCATCCCATGCTGTCCCTGCACTGAAACAGCACTCCCTGCTCTGGTGGCTGCATTTTTGTCTGGGTCCTTCCACAGAGATGCTAAAGCCATGGCCGTTGTTAGAAGTTTGTTTGGCTCTGGTCAGGATGCTATGGGGCTCACAAGCTCACAAAATTTTAATAGCCAGCCATACCCACCCACTCACCCACAGAAAGAGAGATATTTAGAAATAGCTACTCGGATGATGGCAATATGTTCCCACAGCAGACTGTACCTAGCATGTGGGAACTGTTCCGAAGTCTGTCGGGGCTGTCCCTTGGCACATACGGCATCTTTCCTTAAACACCCCCCCCCCCAGATATTTTAATGCTGCAGTCAGCATCACTCCCATCTAAAGCAAGGAGTCTGACAAAGTGTGCCTTAGAGCAAATTGATGTTAATATGGTTCCACATTTTAAAACTTGCTAACCCTTGTCCCTGTTTAATGCTAAAGATCACTTTGGCTCCTATTCTTTGGTACGTAAAGCACTCTGCTGCCCCTTGGGGAACTCAGAATACTGAAACATAAAGTAAAATTGATCTAGTTTACCCTTCTGAGGCAAGAAAATGTACAAAGTTCAGCTCAACCTTTTAAATGTGATTCAAAGAAATATGTATTTGCATCCGAAACTGGCAGCAGTGGGTGAGCAGAGTGACTTCAAGGGGGTGCCCTGTGAAAGAAGCGGCACTGGAAGTCGCGAAGCAGCACCAAAACGAGAAGCTGTGAGAGAAAGGAGGAAAGAAAGAATGGGGTTTGTTTTTATTGTTGCCGCTACTTTCTCAGAGAGAAAGAAGGGAGAAAGAGAAAAAAGGGAAAAAAGGGGCAAGGAGAGAAGTGAGTTATTGGGGGAATTGGTTGTGGTGTTCCACAATCACATCCCATATATAAGTGAATCCTCTGTGCCCAACTCGTTATGGAAATTTGTCTCTCTCCCCCTGAAGATACCAATCCACTGGAATTAACTCCAAGGTAGGGATGGGCAGAATTACCCTGCAAAATTGTGTCCCATTTCTAATCGGCCACATAATGGGAAAAGTCAGTAGTTGGCTTGTGTGTTTCTAGTAGCCTATCAGTATGTCCCTTGCACGGTCCTGCATCCTGTCAGCCTGAGCTTTGTTAAAGTGCCTGTGAGTGGTCAGCATTTATTTACATGGTAGACTGTGAGGGGCACGTTACAATACCAGAGGTGTACTGCTCAATATAGGTTAAGAAACATGTTCATCTTCACTGAAACTAATAAGAAGGAATGTGATCACACCCTAAACCTGCTGGCTCTAAATGTCTTTAATGTAGCTGACCAAATAAAAAAATAGCTTGGTAATGTTATTGGCCAGCCCACTCCAGCGCACTTGGAACTACATGGACCAGAATGCAAAGTGCTCCTGGCTATAAGTGTTAGTTACAAAAGACATAGCCACTTGTCAACTATGCTATTGCATTATTGCAACCCACACCCATCCCAACACACATATCAATGTGTATTGCTACATTTTTTTTAACGTAAGTTAATCCCACTGCCCCCAGTCTGATCCTTTTCTTCATGTTCTCATTACTGTGTGACATGTCCCGTAAATAAATACTCTTGGCTACGGTCCTGCTTCTAATAGATGCTAGAGGTTGGCTGGGGAATCTTTTATTAGCACGTCCGTTCTCCCTGCAGCCCAGTGGAGCTGCAGATTTGTGTTTATAAAGTTAGACAGGGTGCTTGCCAACATCAGGACTGTTTGTGAATAAAATGTAAAGTGGTTGATGTACTTGCTGGTCCTCTTCTCGGTCTAAAGTGTTTCTGGCATGGGGTTTAGTCGGAAGAAGTGGCGGTTGTTGGTGTTTGTAGTGTTTTTACTGTGTAGGCCCGAAACAGTGTCCACTGCTGTATTCGTTCGATCAGCTTGCATTGATGCTTTGTCAGCTACACTCAGGGTCAGTATTACTGCAAGGCTGACCCTTAAGGTCAGACTCTTGAGGAATTTCTTTGGTCCCCAATGTCATAGCTCCCTTTTACGTGGGGCATTGTGGAAAGACCACATTGCTCAAGTTCATCTGCAACACTAAAGCCTTTTGCAGTGCTGGTAGTTGATATGTGCTTGCAAAGCTTTCTTTCCTTAACGCCTGAACATGTTTGTTTTATTTATATTTATTTATAATCAGCTTCCCAATGTAAGGTGTACTGGTACTCGTTTCTGAAGTCATTGTCGTTTCCAACATCCTAGAACATGTTCTGACTGTGATTGACTGATGCCTCTCGAAAGCGAGTGTTGTGCCCTCTCCTTTGTAGAAACCTTTGTTAAAATAAGGGTTAACTATTCGTTTTGATCTTTTAGGGGCCTGTGTTTCCACATGCACTGGTTTAAAGGTTTTAAGGCTTAGCTAGGATTCTGAAGGTAGTGAGGGAAACGATTGAATACCTTGAGGTTTGCCACACTATCCTTGAGAAGGGATGTCCAAATTTGGTCTATGAGGGCCCGATCCATGCCAGATTTTCAGGATAACCATTGAATCTGTACTATTACTATTTAACTTAACTGTATGGAAATGTATCCAATATTGGTATTGATAATCTTATTGGCCCACGTGGAAAAAATCCTGCCCTAGAGTGTAATTCATCTGTAGCAGATGGTGCTGCTGCATTTTTCGTACAGCGGGCCCTTGTTTCCACAGGATATGTGGTCCACAAAAGTGTCCTGTATCTCCGCTCCAGCACAGTACCCCTATCTTGTCCCTTGCTGAGGCTTGCAATAAGTCAAATTGTAGCATTCCAACCCATCGTTCTTTTGCCTACCATGCTACCTCAGTTTGGACCCGGCCATATGCAAATCAGTCTTGACCCTGCTCCAATAGCATCAGTCCAGCCCGAACTGCCAAGCCCGGTCTTCCCTGAACTGATAAACCAGCAACCAAGACCAGTTTTACACTGATTGGGACTTGTCAGACAGGTGTAGCTTGGTTCCAGTTTCACAGTAAGCACAGGACCCATGTCTGGGCATATCCATGCCACGTAGGGTGGTACATCAAACACGCACAAAGTGATTGGCAGGAGTGCTTACAATAAGTCTAACTACTGGCAATCGTTCGGGAAAGCATTCCAATCGATTGTATTCTTGCTCACCATGCCGCCTCAGTTTGGACCCAGCCATATGCAAATGAGTCTCTGCTACACAGCTTTCTGTAACTTCCTTTGAGAAAAGAAAGCTTGTTAATGGTTGGGAAGCTGGAAAGATCTTTTATATTTGCTTACTGCTCCTCTAAGTTTACATATTTCAGTCCCTTCCACCTCTTTCAAGAATGTGTTGATCCCTTTAGTCTAGTAGGGGGTCCTGATTTCCAAGTAGAAAACCAGGAATGGAGCCAAGTAGGTGAGAAGATGGTTAGTATTGTTTTGATCACTTAGCTTAAAGTGATCTCTGATAGAAATCCATATCTCAAGGGATTTCTTAACTGGCAACTTTTGGCAGTGAGAAGAAAGTTTGTGTATGAAGGTGGGTTGCCCATTGGTGCAAACTGACTACTGTGCTAGCTCCTAATTAGGCAAACATTGTTTGTGTAAAACAGCCTTGTTTACCCCTTAGTAAGGGTAGCAATACCAGCACAGCAGCTTTAAAAAAAAAAAAATATTTTATAATTTGGAAACAGTAACAGCGGAAACCTCTCACTGCCATACAATGTACATACAATAGCAATAGATATTATGAAGTAAATGGGTACAGTGTTCCTTAGCAAATAAAACAGTCAGTTGTATCTTCACAGGAATAGAGTCTGCAATTGTAGGTGGTAGGCACAGAATCAAAGCAGCTGTGCGTGTAGTAGGGCATGTAGATCTTGGGATGTGCGTGTGACAACAGTGGGCGCAGGGCGAGGGTAGGGCAGGAGGGGTGCAGCCCCATGGGACGCAGAGGGAGAGGGCTGCATGGCGGCCTGGTCAAAGGTATCACATATCACAAGATTCAGTGATTTGCATGGACAGCTAGCTAGCATTAGGACCATCCGGCATAGCAGGTATATTACTAGAGAAATTCCAAGCGGATGCAGCACTTGTATCAAGAAAACACTAAGTAAAGCTCCCAGACCAATTTGGTGATATTAAAACGTATTTTATGAATAAGTAGGGCCAAACCGACACAAGCTCTGTTAGTCACTACGTTATAGTGTACAGTCCTACTTCACGTAGCGTTTCCTTTCTTCATGGGTTTTCATTTCATTTCAAATAGCTTTATTCGACAACATATGTCATAAAAGCATCGAATAGCATATATACAATAAAATAGCATCTGTACAATAAAAAAGAGAAAAGGATCATGTAATACAGAGGGTTATTTAAAAATCTCATAAGGTATAATTAATAGCAGCATATTTGGTTAAAACCATTAAACAAGTATCATAAAAGAGATTTCATTCTGGGACACTATGTACATATAGGGGACAAGTCAGTTATAGTGAGCAGTATATAACAGTGTATGTGTAAGGTACTAATGCTATCCATAAAATTAATAGCAGCATATTTGGTTAAAACCATTAAACAAGTAACATAAAAGAGATTTCATTCTGGGACACTATATACATATAGGGAACAAGTCAGTTATAGTGAGCAGTATATAACCATGTATGTATAAGGTGCTAATGCTATCTATATCATAATTAATATTTAAAAAGTTACATTGCAGACCAATATAGTATGTGGTTTAAACACCTATAATAAATCGTGTGTCTACATTGGGGTCACACTTTGTATGGCTCTAATTCTGATTAGCCAGGCTCGGCCTAAGAACTTGGCCACTCCGCATGAAAAAAGGACACTGGGATCAGATTTTAGAATGCGCAGAGCAGACCGGAAGTCGCGGGTGCCCATGTCGCTACATATTGGTTTTATCCACTTGCTCCTAGCTGTAGCATATGCAGGGCAAGCAAAGAGGACATGGGCAATGCATTCGACCAACGCTCCGCAGCACGGACAGTGCTCTGTCATGTTCTCGACTGTATGCCACTTGGTAATATAGGTGTTAACAGGGAGCGTACCGAACCTAAACTGAATGTACAGGGTCCTATCTCGTGGGACCTGGATCACATCTAGGTAAGGCTCCAAACATCTGACTTGCTTAAACAAGAGGAACTCTTCTGACAATCTACCCAACATTGGCTTGCATACTTCTTGCCTGTCAGACCAGTCCCAATAATATCTCTTAAGTTCCGCTTTACACGGCGGAGTCTGGGTATCCCATGAATCTTTAAGGCCAAGTTGCATCATTGTTTTCTTATGATATAACCAAAGAAGACGGCCAAGAAAAATGAAAAAAATGTGGGGACCTGCACTAGGTTGTATGAGGGAGACGCCGCCACATAAATATGTGAAGTAAGAGAGGTGCTTCTTCCCCCTCTTGGACCAGATAAGAACGTCTACATAAGAATTAGTGTATTCTACATTTTAAAAAGGACCTACACATCGCCAGTCCTTGCCGCATAAATAGCACTCCTTAGCGTGAGTGTTAAAAATGCAGTTCATGTGGTAATTTTTTATCACACTTTTTTCACATCACTCACATTTATTTATTTTGAGATGTCCTGAAGAAAGCCCGTATATATTTTTGTTAAGGGCTGAAACATGTCGACCAAAGGATAATAAAACAACTACGCAGAATATTCGTAGTTTCTTATCCACTCTCATGTCTCTTTTAACTATACCCCAGACTACAACGAATAAAAGTAACGGGTAGTATTCTGGAGGTATTTTTATATTTCATTCACTTCATCACACTCGCATTCACCTTGAAACCCGCTCCACTGTAAACAGGTGTTGTAGCACAGCCGGGTAGCATTCGGCTACCCAGCTGGGACCCGATGATGAAGCATGACACCAACCAGGTTGGTGTGTGAGGGTTTTCTTAACAAACCTTCGAGGTGCCAGACATTTTATGTCAGACAGTCATTTTTTTCATTTTTCTTGGCCGTCTTCTTTGGTTATATCATAAATTTGCAGGGACAAGGACGGCCGTCCTAGAGTCCTAGCTCTTTATTTTGGTTTTGAATCATTGTTTTCTTCACATATGATAGCCACTTGACCTTATGGTTCACATCCAGATTCATTACCTCCGTTAGAGCTAAGGCATAGTTGGTAAGCTCTTCGGTACGCCGTATGCGAGCCCAGAAGAGCAAAGGTCGTAGCCTGGCTATAGCTCCAAATGGACGCCTACCCATGTCATACATTAATGGTATTAGAGGGGTGTTTCGTGGGAGCGTCACCAAATCCCTCAGAAATTGGTGCTCTGACCTGCTTATTTCGTCCACATTTTCAAACCCCCATAGCTCGGCTCCATACAGAGCCGAGCTAACTGCTTTAGCTTCATAGACTGCGAGCGCAGGGGCAACAGGCCTACTATATGAGGAGCGATGTTCTTTGCCTATTGCCCCAGTCACGCGTCTATGATTCAATAGCATTTTGGCTATATGGGACCTCCAGAGCATTTTATCCGAGAGTCGCATGCCCAAATATTCAAAATTCCCGACTCTCTCAAGGGGGTACCATTTAGTAAGAAGTTGTTCCTGAAGGATTTAGGAGGGTTGAAAGCCATAAGCTTTGTCTTTGTAGTATTAATAACTAAACCCCGAGCATCACAGAAGGATTGATACCTACTCAACAATTTTTGAAGCCCAACTGGAGTCTTTGCCACCAACAAAGTATCGTCGGCGAACAGGAGTGTTGGCACTTTGTCACCCACTAAGATAGGCGCGTCGGCTGGGTCCTCCTGGAGAAACTTCACCACCCCGTTCACATACAAAGAGAACAGGGTGGGAGCCATCACGCAACCCTGGCGCACTCCCTTGCCAACAGGAATCTGCTCCGTTAGCTGCCCTTGGACATCCCATCTCACTTGAGCATAAGTACCCTCGTGGAGACGTATTAATAAATTAAGAATTAATGGTGGGATGCCCATATCATTTAAAATCTGCCACAATTTGGTCCTCGGTACCAGGTCAAACGCTGTTTTAAGGTCAATAAATGCCATATAGAGACTACCTTTCCCAATTACAACAACTTTCCAATATATGAGCATTAACCTAAAAACCTGATCAATTGTCCCGGTATTGGCCCTAAAGCCCGCCTGGTATTGCGAGAGGATATCCTCCTCTTCCGCCCATGATTGTATTTTCTGCAGGAGGACCCTACCTAGCACCTTTTGCATTACATCAGTTAGGCTTATAGGCCTATAATTCGAGGGATCTTCCTTGTCTCCTTTTTTATAAATAGGAACCACTTCTGCGCCTTTCCAAGAATCTGGAACTGGGCATCCTGCAGCTATGGCATTAAACAAAAAATAGAAATAACACGACCACCCTCTAGGATCAGACAAGAATAAATCTCCTGGCAGGCCGTCTGGTCCTGGGGCCTTAGCGGGAACTAGCTTCAGAATTGCTGACTCTATTTCGGCCCGCGAGAAGTGTTCTCTATTGTTCCCTATAGGAGGTATGTCAGGGTGCCGCATAGCTCCTCCAGACATCCATCCTCTGTAGGGGAATATAGGTTCGCAAAATGGTTATACCAATCAAGTCCAGCAATATGATTGGGTATGGTATTTAAGTTCCTATCTTTTCCCGACTCACTAGGGACCAAAAAAGATTCTTGTTTTTACTCAGACTAGCATCCTTCAACTCTAACCAATATCGTTCGTCCCACTCAATCTTAGTTTTATGTAGGGCTACTTTGTAATCTTTCCTAGCACTTTTAACTCTAGAACAGTTTTTATTTCTGATAGCTAGGTACAAGGATTTTCTTTTAAGTTTGCAATCTAAGTTATACCAAAGATTTCGTGTTTTGTGGTGGACACGCAAAGTCCTGTCCTTACAAGGAGCCTGAAAATACGAGCTGAGTGTCTCTACAGTACTGACATGGACTATCGAGATCATATCACACTTAGATTTATCTGAAGCCACAACACTAAGTTCTGCTGTTTTCTCGGACAAGATTTTACAAATAGCCAATAAGTTTTCTTCGTGCAGAGAGACCCTGTCCCACTTAAGATGCCTCTTACAATTAGAGGGAATGATGTTAATAATACAGGTTGCTGCCCTACTGGTCGAGGGATTTAATGTGGGAGCCCAAGGGTTAGTCATGGTCATGCATAAGGGATTATGATCGCTATCAGTCGTAGCACCTACGAACATGTCAGTCTTCTCGTCCCATAAGTTTACATCCAGTAAAATATAATCAATTCGAGAAGGACAGCCAACTCTATTAAAGGTGTTTGCCCCCTGTTTGTCTGAGGGAGTCCTTCCATTTGTTGCCCTAAGATCAAACTCTGTGGCCAGTGCATTAAGTTGGATGGCTAGGCTAGTCCATTTTTTAATGGGGGATAAATTAAGTCGAGGGATTATCCTTTTACCATCAGCCCTATCATACTCCAGCAAATCATCTGAGCTCAAGGGCTCGAAAGTGCAATTTAGGTCACCTGCAATCATAATACGATTTCCTGGCGGGCAGCTAGATAATGCCTGCTCTAAAAGCGTGATAGTGGGTGATTGGTTACCCCCTTAGTTCCTCTGCTATAAACATTGAACAACTCTAAAGTAACCCCGCCATTTGGGCCCCTGATAGTCAGTCTCAAGATGTCGTGAGTTGGAAGTGGATGCATGTGAACTTGGCAACCTATGGCAATATTCACCCATACGATCAAACCTCCTGAGGGGCGCCCTCTCCCCACAGTGGTAGCTGGAATGCAGTAACAAGCAAAACCTGTTTTGTGTAGAGGCGCAAGACTCCATGTCTCTTGGAAAATACAGATATCAAATCCCTCAATTAATTTATTAAAATGAGGGAGTATAAGTTTGTTTTGCAAACCTGCAACATTCCACGATAAAATCCTAAGTTTGCTGGACGAGGGAGTCAAGGCTAAGCTATCATTTGTCAGTTCAAGCAGACTTGGTTGTATTTGCGGGCCAGACACTTCAGGGTGAGCTAAAAATGTGTCTAACCCCGTCTCACATGTCTTCTGGCTGAACTCAATGTACGGACTTAGTCCCATGTTCCCATCAGTTTCCAATACACTGTTATGTGCATCGGAAGTTAATAAGGAGTTTTGTACATTATCTAATGTGTCAAGATTTAATAGAGAGATTTGTGTGTCGTACATAAAGCTACAGGAGTTGGTATTTTGAGCTATATTAGGGGAATGGATGGTTTCTAGTCAGTCAACTGCTTCTAAGCACGAACCTTGTTCCAAAGTGCCAATTGTTCCACCCCTAATGTGCGAGCGAATGCTCCTAAATTGTATAGATGAGGCAGATGGGGGACAAGTTCTAAATTCTAAAGCAAGAAGATTCTCTGCTAAGTCAGTAGAACATAATGTAAGTTCTATAAAATCATGTGATTGAGCTGGGGATGAACATCTGCGAGTGCAAATAATATCCTCCCGTATCAAAGAGCGACAGCCCCTTACTTGTCGAATCCAATGTATCACTTTATTTTTTAGGAGTCTGAGCTCTGTGAACAACATTTGGACTAAGTTTGGGGACGTTAGTCATAAGAATAGTTTGGCCCAATAGATATGGGGTAATAGATGAATAACGAGTCTGCTGGTATGAATTAACAGAGTTTCTGTCCAAGGGTATGCCAGTAGGTATTACTTGCTCCGGTCTCAGACTGGGTATCAATTTTTTTGGGCATTCTCTAGATGTCAATCCCTGTGTGACAAAATGATTTTTAGGTACAATATTATTTCTATTGTTATTTGGTTTCTGACTTTTGGAGACTGGGGTCGTAAAGGATGTAGGGCATGAACTAACGAATCCGCTTGGATTATCCCTTTCAATTGGAAGTGTCTTAGCCGTTAATTCCTTATTCCTATTAGGAAGAGAAGGGTTACTTGGGTACTACGGAAGAAGTGTGGCCAGAGGTAATAAAGTTTTAACCATTGCAGTGAGATCTTCAATCATCTGTCTCATAGTGGATATTTCCCCTTGAGTACATCAATAGACGTATAATCACCGTGAGAAACAGGAGTCCGTAAATCTACACTGCCTCGCAGATGTGGCAGTACTTGGACTGTATTTGTTAGCTGTGTATCTGTACCTGTACCTGAATTAGAATCAGGCGCAGCTAGCACAGCAAACCTATTTGAACAAGGAACTGTGGGATAAGAAACACATTCATCCAAGTCAGAGATAAGAGCTGAATCTTTATTAGCCTCATCCTGTGAACCTTCTAATAGAACAAGTGAGATATTGCTGTTGTTATCGGAATTGCCCTTTCTAGAAACTTTCTGGAACATAGCGGGGATAATGACTGGGCATGGCGGACTTGCATGGGCAGGTGAAGAGTAACCACTACTACGTGGTAACAAGGGTTCTGAGGCCAAGATGTCCTCACACTCGGTGATAAGAGTGTCAATTCTATCGATGACACAATTACCAACTGAGTGTTTCTTATTTTTCCTAGCCTTCTTTCCCTTACCTACACCACTGTTGGTATTACAACCTGCCTCTATGCTTTCCATAGTTTTCCGTTTCCCCATAGTCCAGACAGAAGAAAGGCAGTTCCTAGGCAGTACCCCTAACACTTGAATATAAAGGGAAACACCAATGACCAGCAACAATAACGAAATACAAAAACCAGTTCAGGATTTACACAGTCCAAACACAATGCGCATCTGCAGGCTAATTATATTTGCTTCGACTACCCCATATAAAAATGGTGTTTGGCACAGTACCTTGTCCAGACGAAATATAAATGTAATGGGGAGTGTTCAATCCGACTTGTTAAGGGGGTGGCCCTGCCCTGGCAATGACGGGCAAGGACGGGCCCGCCCTTGGCCCGGGCTTCGCCCGCGAGCGTTGCGCGCGCGTCCCGCGCAGCGGAGTGAAGTCGGCGCTTTTCAGCGCGGCTGATAGAGGCTCCTCCTCCTCCCCCTCACCAGGAATGACAGCGGGGCACCTTGGAGCTTGAAGTCTCCCCTTCAGCTGCACCAGCGACCAGTAGCGCGTCCCGCGCTGCGGAGTGAAGACGGCGCTTTTCAGCGCGGGTGATAGAGGCTCCTCCTCCTCCCCCTCACCAGGAATGACAGCGAGGCACCTTGGAGCTTGAAGTCTCCCCTTCAGCTGCACCAGCTGTGAAAAGCAGCGAGTCTCCTGGGATCCCCAATGCTGCCCGGCGCAAAGTCACCTTTAATCCACTTTGGATTCACTATCTAAAATAACGAGGCAGGCGCTGGAAGCTGGAAGGCAAGAAAAAGGTTTATTACTCTTAGAGGAGACCACGTCAACTGCTGACACCAGGATGTCTTCAGGGAGGTGTTCTACTGGCAATGCTTCTGACTCTTCCTTTTATACAGTTTTACACAATGTATTTGTTTCTTTTATCATGGTTACAAGCTTGGAGTCTCCGCCCCGGGCAGGTTGTCACACAAGCCTGACATTGTTTTATCAACATGGTTACACAAGCCCAACATTAACTCTCCTCCCACCCAGGTCAAAAACAGACAATTTAATTGCAGCTGGACCTTGCTTCAGGGTCTAAAACGAGTGAGACCGGCCAGATCTAAGAGTCCGTTCTGTTGATAAGAACAGGTCCCATTGTTGGCAAAAAACCAGTCTTGCTGTGTGTAGTGCAATAAACCATGTTTGCAAGAGTCTGTTTGGTATTTGTAACCCGTTTGTGCAGGGATGAGAGCAAAGACGAGTTTGAGGCAGCAGGTGATGTTGATGTTTGTCGTGGAAATAGTTTATAGCCCCCAGCAGACATATCAGGTTTGGTCAGAGAGTCAGAAGGCTGCTAGAGGACAGGGTGAAATGAAGGTGACCAACAGAGTACAAAATGGCTGTGGTAAATCAGATTGACTGTAGTTTATGTGCACGTAGGAACTTTCATCAGACAAGATGGCGCAGAATGTTCATGATTGTGTTTTGTTCTTAACAGTCGCCCTTTGAACATAACTAGCCATCTTGTCAGTCTATTTCGATCTCCATAATGTCCTGTATTTCTTGTTCATACATTACTCTCATTTTTGTTAACTGAGTGTCCATAGTCTTAGGGCGCAAGGCACTTATGCAAAGAGAACACAAAGGTGGTATACAGTGTACACCCAAACAGCAACCACATATTGCCAATACTGGGACCAAGAGAAACATTGATATTTTCCAACCCCAGGCCTTTAAGATGCCCCAAAGCCAACTTCCAATTGTCCAAGTCTCTGATCCTTGATGAATTTCTGAAGACAGTCTGTGGAGATGTTCGATTGCTTCATAGACAGAGGGTGAATTATCAGGGATGTATATGCAGCCACTGGCACCAATGATGCGACATGCTCCTCCACGATCCGCTAGTACCACGTCCAGGACCATGCGGTTTTGTAGGGCCACCAGACGGACCGCTTGAAGCTCGGCAGTGTTGTTGGTGAGGATGCCAGCTGTGACGTTCAGGGCGGTTTCTACCGCTTGAGACAGATGTCTGATGGCTCGGCTGTTTGCCATCGGACCCCATAGCGGGACGAGCCCTTTTGCTGCGTCAACGAACTGTGATGCGGCAGAGTCTGCTTGATCAGTGTCTTTAGAACGCTTTTCTCGATGATGCTCTGCAGGGGCTGTGTAGGTCGGTGGCAAAACAAAGGCGATGTAGCACGTGCCCCCCAGTTTCTTGGGAGCCAGGTGTAGGCTTTGGTTCCACAGACAAAGTACATATTGGGTGATGCAACAAATGCTGGAGTATTGGCAGTGTTCAAAGTCCTTACAATGTTACAAGTGCTGTGACCCACATTCTTAGTCCCACGGCCTTCAATGCATACAAGGCCAGAGACGTTCACCACAGATAGGGCCACAGTCAGTGTTGCAGCAGTTCTTTTCTTCAGGTAGGAAAATGTGGCTCTGACAGGATTATTGAACACTTGTATTTCCACTCGTTCTTTGGAGGGGACATTCATTGGGAATGTCGTATTGGAGGTGTGAGGGCAAAAGGGAGCTGCTGTTCTTCCTGTTTGGTTTAGCCAGAACTCGTTGTAGAACTGAGCGATTGTCCCATCGGAAGTGGCATTGTCTTTGTAACTTTCTTGTAGGAGCATCATCCAGGCAAGGCAAGATCCATGAACAGAAAAGGGTGAAGGGATGAAAGGGATGGAATGTTCAGTGGCATGTGGTAGCAGCCCACAGACCCAACAGTTAGTGGCATTGGTGGCAAGATTGTGCTGGTGCAGCATCTGTACGAAATAATTATTCCAGAATTCTTTGCGTCGTTCTCGGAGATGTGGCGGTAGTGATACCAGGTAGTGTTCTTTCTTTGTGATTGGTTGCATGGTTGGTGACAATGTTCTGTATGCAGGTGCATTCTCTTCAATGATCCAGAGTGTGACCATTAGCAGGAGGCAGGTGAGAAATGCAGCTACAAGTGCAATTGTCTTTGTACTGTGCAGTTCAAAAGTCTTGGTGTCTTTGCGGTGGCTTTGCAGGTGTTCCGTTTCTTCCATCATCTTCGAGGAGCTCACCAACTGTTAGGACCACAGACTTTTGTCTGGTGTTTTTCCTGGTAGCGTCGTTTGGCTGTGCTACCGATCTGAGACTCTGACTCAGTTAGTGGCCTGGTTGTTGGAGCTCCCCTTTTCGTCGATCTTAGGTTGTACCCTTCCTTGGATGGCACCGTGGGGTCGGGAAATTCAGACAGTTGGAGGGTGTCTTCTTGTGGGTAGCAACTCAGAGCTGGTCGGTCTTTTGCGAGTACTTCCTCTTGCACCTCCACCTCTTCACAGGTTGCCAGCGTTGGAGGGACTTTCTTGCAGTGGTGGGCGTGCAGCCAAATTTTTTTTCCTTCCACTCGGAGGGCAGTTCGAGTGGTGATCAAGACTTGCCAGGGGCCCGTCCACCTGGGCTCCAGATTCTTCGTTCTTTGGAAGTTGCGAACTAGGATGAAGTCCCCAGGCTTTATCACATGTCCTGGGCCCCTGGATATGTCAGGCAAGGCTTGCTGCACCTGTTGGTGGATAATTGTTAGCTCGTTTGTCAATTTATGCAGATAGTCTGACATTAATATGTTCGGGACATCGTTAATGGAGGTGGGTCTTGGTGCCGCCCAAATGTTCATAGGCCTGCCGAAGACCACTTCATACGGGGTCAGTCTGTGTTTGGTCGGGGTGGAGCGCATTGATAGCAATGCCAATGGAAGGGCGTCGGGCCATTTCAACCCGGTTGTGGCAACTTTTTTGGCTAGCTTTAGTTTCAATGTTGCATTGTGTCTCTCTACCAGGCCCGCTGATTGGGGGTGGAAGACGGCATGGAATTTTTGTTTTACCCCCAACCCTTTCAGTATGTTCTGTATCACTTCGGCTACGAAGTGTGGGCCGTTGTCGCTCCATAAAATTCTGCAAAGGCCGTACCGGGGAAGAATTCTTTCAACAATACTTTTGCAGTGGCTATGGCAGTATTGTCGCGGGTGGGATATGCCTCCACCCATTTGCTAAAAGCGCACACAACCACCAGGACATATTTTAGACCATGGCATCTCTCTAGTTGGATGTAATCCATTTGAAGGACTTCATAGGGGTGATCAGGGACTCCAAACCCTCCCCGTGGTACTACTGTCCCTTTCCCTGGGTTGTGTTGTAGGCATACTATACATTGTTGTACTAGGCGCTTTGCAGATTCTGTTATCTTGACATTATGCCATACTCTTGTGATTAGTTCAATCATGGGGGTGGAGCCTATGTGTGCTGGTAAATGTGCCATGGTCAATATGGGGATGAGGTAGGCATTGGGTAACAGCCATTTATTTCCGTCTTTAGTTCTCCAGCAATTTTCCTCGTCTTTTAGTCCCACCTTTTCCCACTCGGTCAATTCGTCTTGTGTGCCTGTAGTCTGTATGTCCCTTACAGTGGTCCTAGCATCAGTCCATTGTTCAGCTTGTGACCTGGTCACATACATTCGTGTCATGGTTCTGTCTTCTGCTGTGGCTCGGGCAGTAACGTCTGCTAGCGCATTTCCCTGTCCAATGAGATCTGTCACTTTCCTATGTGCTTGGCATTTTATCACTGCTAGCTTTTGGGGAGGAGGACTGCTTCCGTCAAGGCGGAGACTAAATCTCCATGCAGGATGGGTGTACCGTGTGAAGTCAGGAACCCTCTTTCTTTCCATAGAATCCCGAAATGGTGAACCACCCCGAAGGCGTATTGGCTGTCGGTGTATATGTTAACTGTCGTGCCAGCTGCTAAAATACATGCTCTTGTGAGGGCAATGAGTTCTGCTGCCTGGGCGGAACGTTGGGCAATACGGGCTGTTTCTAGAATGGTTCGGGCTGTGGTGACAGCGTATGCAGCTGAGGTGGTGCCGTCGGGGAGTTTGATGCACGAACCATCCACCCATAGTTCTCCATCTGGCTCTAGAAAGGCGGTGTCTCTGAGGTCTACTCTACTTTTTGTTTGTTCATCGGTTAGTGTCACACAGTCGTGTAGTGGAGCCACGTTAGAATCGTTCTCGGGTAGGGGGTAACAGTGTGGCTGGATTGAGTGTGGTGCATTGCTTTAGGGTAATGTGCGGTGCTAGCAGGGTCAACTCATATCCTGTCAGTCGGGCGCTAGTCAAGTGTTGGGTTTTGGTCTGGTTCAGTAGTGTGTCGACTGCATGGGGTACTAAAACAGTGACTGGATTGGAGAGCACTATTCCTTCGCTCTGGCATATTGATACCGCTGCAGCTGCCACAGCGCGCAGGCACGCTGGCAGTGCTCTGGCTACTGGATCGAGGGTGGCAGAAAAATATGCACAAGGGCGTTGTTTGTGACCAATTGATTGTGTTAGGACAAACAATGCACATCCCTCCCTTTCGTGTGTGTAGAGGAAGAATGGTTTGGAGTAATCTGGGGTTCCTAGGACTGGTGCTGAGCAAAGGGTATTGCGTAGTTCTTTAAAGGCTGTCTGGCATTCGGGGGTCCAGGGAGAGGTGAGGGGATGTCCTTAGCTAGGAGGGAGAGAAGGGGTTTGACAATGAGGCTAAAGTTCGGTAACCACTGTCTGCAAAACGAGGTGAGGCCTATCAAAGAGCGGACTTGCTTCTGATTTTTGGGGACAGGGGTGTCTAGAATTGTCTGGATCCTGTCAGGCGTGAGTTTTCTCCCTTCTTTTGATAAAAGGTGACCCAAATAGGTCACTTGTGATTTACAGAACTGCAGTTTCTTTCGGGAGACCTTGTGACCATTCTCAGCAAGGAAATGGAGTAGTTTGATGGTGGCTGTGACGGCTATTGGTATGGTGTCTGCTGCTAGAAGGATGTCGTCTACATATTGCATTAGTGCCACTCCATCTGGCAATTGTATGGCGTCCAACTGTCTTTTAAGCGACTGGCTATAGATACTTGGGCTCTCAGTGTACCCCTGAGGTGCTCTACAAAATCTATACGAACGGGAATTTAGGGTAAATCCAAAAAGATAGCGGCTGTCCTCGTGTATAGGTATGGAAAAGAAGGCGTTCTTGAGGTCGATCACAGTGAAGGTGGTGGCAGTGGAGGGGATTAAAGTCAAAATTGTCGTGATGTCGGAAACTACTGGGTATTGTGGTACTACGATTTTGTTTACCTCCCGCAGGTCAATGATGAAGCGGTAGGCTTTCCCATCTCCCTCTCCCTGTCTCTTTACAATCGGTAGTATGGGAGTGTTACAAATGTTGCTCACTACTTCCTCTACCACCCCTGCCTCTACCAAAGAGTGTATGATCTCTGTTAGTGCTTTCTCACCCTCTGGCGATATTTTGTACTGCGGTACCTTCGGTAGGGTTGCGTCCTGTCGTATTGTTACGTGTACTGGGTCAATCATCATTCGTCCCTACGTCTGAATCAGCCTTAGCCCATAAGTGTGATGGCAAAGTGTCCAGTAGGGATGTGTCAGTCTCAGAGATGGAAAACATGTGCTGAAAAGGGTTCTCTCTATGGCGTTGGGGGTTGTCATACAGGATGACACGCACTCCGTCTGGTGAGCATCTGATAGTCGCATGGAAGTGTTTCAAAAGGTCGAGGCCCATAATGGCGTCTGGGGTGTTAGATGAGAGGAGGAATGTCGTTTCGACGCCATTGCTGTCAAGATTAAAAGGGATGGGTCGGGACAAAGGGTTGGTGGAGGGCGTACCGTCAAATCCTATTGAGGTCACATGTGAGCCTGACGAGGGTGCCCTTGGAATCAGTCGTTTGGATAGTGCACTACGTGTTGCTCCTGTGTCTACCAAAAATGGCGACCTTGTGCCCAGGACCTCAGCGGTAACATAAGGGCCTTGCTGATCAACGCAGAGCTCGACTGGATCCCTCCCTTGCCCCTGGCTGTCCTATGCAAAGTCGTACGTATTGTCATAATCTGTCTGTTGGTACTGATTCTGTCTGGGATGGTCAAATGCGTTCACTCTTTCTGGCCTTTCCTCGCTTGCTTCACTCGCGTACCCTCTCCCACGTCCTCTTCCTCTCTGTCCACTTGCTATTTCCCTCGCCCCTCTGCCCCTAGCAGCTCCTAACAAAGCCGGGCATTGGGATTTCCAGTGTCCATATTTTTTGCAAAATGCACATTGATCCTGTCTTAGGTCTTGGCGTCCTACATATGATGTAGATGAATTGTTCCTAGGTGGCTGTACTCTAGGGGTATTCTGCTGGTTTCCTCCCTATATTGCTCCCCTCCTGTATTCGCCCCCTGGAGTTGTGCTATCATTACCCTTTCCTTCAAGTCCTTCTTTTTCCTTTCTGTAGCCCTGTCATTTTCGTTTCTCTGATGCTCGTAATACTGGGCCATTTGGAGAATGGCCGTCGGTTTAGATGCTGCCCAACTACTTTCGCTGGCTTGTAGTTTCTGGGATACATCTGGCAATAATCCTTTGACGTAGTTCTGCACAAATAAGTGGTGTCCGGTTGCGGTGGACATGTCTTGTCCACTGTAATCAGAGAACACAGTTTCAAATCTGGAGAAGTACTCTGAGACGTCCTCTTATGGTTTCTGGCGGCATGCGGTTACTATGGACCAGTCTATCTTTTTCTCTGGGATCAGCGTTTTCACTTTCTGCACTATTTTGTCAGGGAGGTCTAATATTGCTTTAACTGGTTTTTGACCAGGGTTCCGCTGTTTATCTAGTGTGTCGAGTTGTTCCCAGGTATGACCAAACAGTTCGGTATGGTTTACTTTCTTAACCTGTTTCCACACATCTGCTGGCAAACATAACCCGAAGAACAAGTCTATGTCGGCAAGTGTCATTATTGTTGATCCCAGAGCGGTACCTAGCTCGGCCTAAAAGGCGGTGGGGTTCTTTTGTAAATCCGGCAAAGATTTACGGAAGGTCAGGATGTCCTGTCTGTCCCATGGCTGATACACCCAATTGTAGACCACCCTTCCTCTAGCGTCTTGATGGTTTATATCGTCATTAGTCCCTTGTCCTCTAGGAGGTACCCAGTAAGGGGCAGCTTCTTTTATTGGCATCATGCTATCTGTTTTTTCCACTGGGGGTCCTGCTACCTTAGTTGTCCTGTCCCTATCTATCTGTCCTTGTTCTATGAGGTGACGCAATACTTCTAGTGTGGATGAAAATAGTTCTGCTACATCGTTGTCGCCTTCATCTCCGATGTCTACCTTCCTGTAGAGAGCCACTAATCGCTCGGGCCCTATGTTTTGGTACTTCTCTTCATATGCAGTAAGGGTGTGGTAACAGAGACGTACAATAAAGTATCGTTTGCGGTTTTCAACATAGGAGTCGCATATGTCTGTTACGTGTTCTTCTGTTTCTTTCCTATCTATGAGGGTTTTAACTATTTTATCAATGCCTGCTCGCTCATTTTTACTTAATCGCTGGGACCCTGGGCGCTCCTATTTCCTTGGTTCCTACCTCTACTACTGCCTCCTTTGATGAGGCATTTGGTGTGGGTGGCTCGGTGGGAGCAGAGGTGGTGGAGACTGAGGCGATCGTGCCATCTCCAGTTATACTTTGGGGGTCCTGGCGTTGTACTACGGGATGAGTAGGGGCATAAGGGGGTGGCATGTATATCATTGGAGGACCTAACAATAAATCATCATCTACCCCCTGTTTTGCTGGTAACTCGGGGTAAAGAGTTAAGGGCGTTCTAACAGGGCATTGAGCTGATATTTTTGATTCCTGTTCCTTTTTATCGATTTCCTTTTCTTTTAGTTCTTCTTCTAACTTTTTACAGGCTTGGTAAGCTGATTTTCGCGTTTCTTTATCTTGTCTAGCTTCGTCTCTTTTCTTTCGTTGAGCTGCTTCTTTTCGCCATAAACCAAAACTATCAAACATGGCTGGTCTAGCTTTCTTTTTGTGGAGAGCTAATTCTAACGTTTCTATTTTAGCGGGATCGAAAGATCCCGTCAGGGGCCACTGATTTACCCGGTCCTTCCTAGTGTACTTATGCCATAGTTTGCTATAAGCTACGGTGGCTAATCCATATTTTACGTACATGTCCTTGTTAGGGGTGCCTTCCGGCGGTGCCGGATGACTGACCTCTAACAAACGGTCCGGTCCAAAACAATCAAACAATCTAGAGAAAACAGGCATGACGTATTTAGCGGTCAAAATGAATATCTCAATTAATCTCAATTAATGTTAGACAAAAGTCTGCACTACCTGTCCTTCGCTGTCTGCAAAGAGAGAATATTCCTATTCTACGTTGTTTGCAAGCAGGGAATGTCTCAAATAACTCAAAAAGGAATACTAGTATTTCTATCAATCAATCAATTTGTCATGTTTTCTCACGACCTTACCCGGACCGTATGGACAGTTCTTAGTCTTCCCCTTCCAGCGCCTGGTTGTCCTCTCACTCCAACAATCAATGCGGCGTTCCTGTAAGGCCCCAGTCAGGACCGCAGGTCACTCGAGAGAGGTCCGTTCGGAACCGGTGACGTTCAGTCGATTGGCAGCCAGACGAGGGTCTCTTTCAGGCAGGTGCACGCCAATCATTTAGTCGTTCACTCCGTCGTTAGGACCTCTCTACTGGACACACGTGTCTCTGATGGGCCCCCCGTTGGGTCGCCAATTTGTGAAAAGCAGCGAGTCCCCCAATGCTGCCCGGCGCAAAGTCACCTTTAATCCACTTTGGATTCACTATCTAAAATAACGAGGCAGGCGCTGGAAGCTGGAAGGCAAGAAAAAGGTTTATTACTCTTAGAGGAGACCACGTCAACTGCTGACACCAGGATGTCTTCAGGGAGGTGTTCTACTGGCAATGCTTCTGACTCTTCCTTTTATACAGTTTTACACAATGTATTTGTTTCTTTTATCATGGTTACAAGCTTGGAGTCTCCGCCCGGGCAGGTTGTCACACAAGCCTGACATTGTTTTATCAACATGGTTACACAAGCCCAACATTAACTCTCCTCCCACCCAGGTCAAAAACAGACAATTTAATTGCAGCTGGACCTTGCTTCAGGGTCTAAAAACGAGTGAGACCGGCCAGATCTAAGAGTCCGTTCTGTTGATAAGAACAGGTCCCATTGTTGGCAAAAACCAGTCTTGCTGTGTGTAGTGCAATAAATCATGTTTGCAAGAGTCTGTTTGGTATTTGTAACCCGTTTGTGCAGGGATGAGAGGAAAGACGAGTTTGAGGCAGCAGGTGATGTTGATGTTTGTCGTGGAAATAGTTTATAGCCCCCAGCACACATATCAGGTTTGGTCAGAGAGTCAGAAGGCTGCTAGAGGTCAGGGTGAAATGAAGGTGACCAACAGAGTACAAAATGGCTGTGGTAAATCAGAATGACTGTAGTTTATGTGCACGTAGGAACTTTCATCAGACAAGATGGCGCAGAATGTTCATGATTGTGTTTTGTTCTTAACACAGCGACCAGTAGCGCGTCCCGCGCAGCGGAGTGAAGTCGGCGCTTTTCAGCGCGGGTGATAGAGGCTCCTCCTCCTCCCCCTCACCAGGAATGACAGCGGGGCACCTTGGAGCTTGAAGTCTCCCCTTCAGCTGCACCAGCGACCAGTAGCGCGTCCACCATGGGTTTTCAGTTCCTGCTCAGAACTCACAAGTGGCCGTGGGTGGCTTCTTCCATCTCCAGTTATACAGCACGATTCGCAGCTCCAGGCCGGCTCTTGCCGTCAGTCATGCCAGAGGGTCTCGATGAGTCAGCTTAAGCCAGTAAGAGTACCTCCACCAACTACCAGTTAAGTCCTTGGTGTTGACACAAGTCTTTGGCTTCCACTGGATGGTCCTCCTTCCGGATAGCAAATCACAGTGAGTGGAAGTTGGCCCTGTCACTCACTTTCCAGTTTAAATAAAGAATTTTCACCTGGACCAGTGCCAGACCAATTTCACATGATAAACTAGTCTGCTTCACCAGAAGAATCTTTTGGATATTATGCCCTGGGCAGCTAACTGGAGATCAGCCAGTGCTGATTAGTTCGTAGAACAAAACACATAAGGCTTTGTTGGGGGCGCTGAGTCACTCCCACACACAGTTCAGGAGTCTCTCAACTGCTACTGAGTTCTCGCCACACACTTTTGTGGGTGGTGGTCTCTCCTTCCTGGTCAGACGTCCAGCTGTGCTCAAGTCATGTGTGAGCATCACAGGTCTGAGTCCCAGTGGCTAACAGGCCACTCACATGACCCCTCCATCACTTCAGATTAGAGCTAAGGATTGCAAAACTAGTTTGTAAAACGCTGAGTGACTCTGGTTAGTTAACTATGATCGGGAGCTGAAAAGGAAGTTAAAGAATACTCTAAGGGAATATAAAAAGAAAATTATAGCTGCTGAAGCTACTTACCTACGCCAACAGAATTTTAACTGCACAAAATACCAAAGCTGGGCATTCCCACACGATGTATCGCAGACGTTCTCTGACAATCCCTCAGGGTTCTTTTGAGTACTAAATTAAAACCGTCTGCAAGACCTACCCTTCAGAAACAGAGGATTTAGATAAGGATAAGGCCGACTCTTTTAAAGACTTTGAGGATGTGCAATAATATCTGGTGAAATTTGAGCTTATCAACTTGGCCTTCTTCCGTAAGCTTCTGGATACGATTGGCTCAGGGTCCACCCATGATCCGTGTTCTGCTTAGATCTTTCGAAAAAGCCCTCACACGATCTTTCATACACTGCTTGTTATAAGTCTTTGGAGCTAGCAATTGTGTCAACAACCTGGAAACCGCCAATTTTGATTTTTCTGTTGAAGGCTAATGAGGACCCCTAGGTGATGGAAAGTTTCTGCCTATATTCCTTCTCCCCTTACCAATAAGATTTCTTGAGAAAACAGTGAATTTCCAGCTCTCGTCTTTTTTTCTTATTCAATAGAGTTTTCAATGAGGCAAAATCTGGGTTGTGTCCAGGCCATAGTACAGACACAACTTAGCTCTCTGCCCTAGATTACCTAAAATGGCTGGTAGTCCAGGGCAAAGCCTCTGCCCTAGTACAAATGGATCTCTCTGCTGCCTTCGACAAAGTCTCCCACAGTTAACTTTTGCAGTGGCAGTGGGAGGTCATTCTGATAGCTTCTGCATTTGAATGACGGAAAACCTTTTCGGTCCAGCTTTAGGTCTGTGATCCAGAGTGTTCCTCAGGGGTCCTTCTTAAGCCCCACTTAGTTTCATCTATATGTTCCACTGCTGGCGAGTTTAATTTGGACTTTTGTTTTTAAATTTTCCTGCTATGTGGATGACACACAATTGCTGATTTCTTTGGAGACTCTTGCCTCTAGCATAGAAACTTAAATATGTTCAGTGTCTCTGACCCAGAGTTTAGGCAAGTTTAAGTTACATCTTGACTGCCACTTTCAAAAGAGAGAGGGTGAGAAATTGAGAAAGGGATTAATCCTAAAATATTTAGATCCATTCCAAATTATGTGTGGTAAGAACCCTGGGCATAATCCTCAAAGTGACAAATCCCTACCAAGAAGAGAATCTGAGGTGCACAGGGGTGTCTGTGGGTATATACACAGGCATATTAAGGAATCTACTATAACTGGAGCACTGATATTCTCCTCCTATGTTTTGGCTATACAACGAAGCAGTCATTTAATATCTGTCCGTGCTCCAGTCGTACAAAGAAACAGGCATGTTATCCTCCTCCCTTGCCTTGGTTGTAGAACAAAATTGTCTAGTTGTCCTTTTTTCAAACCTTGGCCTTACGATAAATTGCATGTACTATGAAAATCTATAGCTTCAGATGGCTAGATGATGTTGTGTCCCTCAAGACATACCATTTGAAGCTGCGGAATGAAGTCCATAACCATCCAGAAGGCTTTGAATAGAGGAGTTTTTTGGGGTCGCCGCTTGCAACGCATGTGCTTTGTCCTAGTGACCGTACAAGCCTCATCTTTCAAATAAGCTTTAAAATGCACTTGCTTCCTCTTCCTCCTAGACCTATCCCTGATGCTTCATATGTTTACTCATTACTATCTTTTAAACATTTCCAAAGAGTTCATGGTAGTGGATAGAACAGCCGTCAGTGGGGTCTGCGGAGTCTGAACTGACAAAAAAAGTTTGGCATCACCCTGCACTCTATTCCCTTGAGCAGTGTGTGCCACAGGGATCCATACTGTCCCCTCTCATAGTCTATCTTTACTTTAAATTTCTGTGCTCTCCTCGCAATCTTTCTAATATTGCCTATCATGTGTGTGCTGTTGATACTCAGCTGTATGGCATCTCACCCTAACTCAAATTTTGGATGTTTATTCGATCCTGGAATGTTTCACCACCTCAAAGTGAACCCTCTTGAAACAGTTTTTCTACTGATCTCCCCCTAACTGCTAAGTTTCAAATCTTGGATTGTTTTGCTTAGAGTTCTAGATTGTAAACCATTACGTAATGACTGCACTGAATCCTTAGGCTTCACACTAGATAGAAAAACTCAGTTTGTGAGGTCACATCAGTGAACAAGCCAAATGTGTCCAGCATTAGCTCGGACTCTTGTGGATTTTACTCCTATATCCCAGAATCAGACTTTTAAACAGTATTTTAATCTCTAGTTTTCACTATGCTTGGCTAGATGTGGGTCCAGTTTCATCTGGCACCTACGACAGTGGCCTTGCTTGCTCCAGCAAGCCTGGTGTTGGGAAAAACCAATTGTAATATATCACACCTGTTCTGTACACACTTCAGTGGCTTTCCATTCAAGCTTGTATTTTTAAGGCTGGCTACAACGTACATAGAACTCTCCAATTTGGTACTCTGACATTCTGAGCACAAACGTTAGCTATTTTTGTATGCCTTTTGGTCTCTTCGAAGCTGTGACACTTTCCTTATAGAAATACCCATCTGCAAAACACAACTAATACTTTGACAGCCTTTTTCCGCAGGAGCCCTGTATCTCTTGCGTTCCAAACTATCATCTTGTTCAGATGAGTTGAAAATATCTGAAATGCTACTTTCCTTTGTCCCTTCGGGAACTGAGCTTTAAATCCACCCAGATGCTTCTTTGTGCGCTGATAAAAACGATCCAATGATGTATCATTACATGTATAATTTTACATATATCTCTGGAATCAGGATGTGTGTGTGTGTGTGTGTGTGTATATATATATATATATATTCACAAAAAAAGTTATAGTTGGGAAATAAAATTAAAAAGACCTTAGAAATTCACTAAAAATGCAAGGGTTACAGGGACCTTATAGTTGGGTTCAGATTTTACAAGCAAAAAAAATAGAAATTCAGCAGTTATACTTACCGCAAGAAACTATAACTCGTGCCCAAAGTTAATTCTAACTCGCGCCCCCATCATGCACCCTTTTCTCAATAATAATTATGCTGAAAAAGTTGCAGTGATATTATTATTTCTTAGGAGATGTCATCAGTGATGTAATATGTGGAGTAATTAGCAGTGCATGGCGAGGACGCGAGTTATAGTTACCTTGGCAACGAGTTATAGATTCTTGAGATAAGTATACCTATGACTGCTGAATTTATATGGTTTGGTGGGTGTAGAATCTGAACCTAACTATAATGTTCTTGTAACCTTGAAACAGTGAATTTCTAGTTTTTTTTAATGTTAAGTAATATCTAATTAAGGAAACACAAGGAGATGATGGACGGAGCGCTGAAACTTTTCAGACACTCACCCCCAGTCACAGATCTGGGTTGAATCCATCATCATTCTTTAGCTCACTTCGCCACCCCAGTTCAGACACAGCTATATGCAAATCAGTCTTGACCCTGTGCCTCATGGGAACAGTCCAGCCCGAATTGCCAAGCCATGTCTTCCCTGGACCGGAAACAAGCTTCCTGGGACCGGTTTCGGACTAACAGTCCTCATCAGCCAGCTAGCTTGAATCCAGTGGCAAAGTGAGCAAGGGACCCACGTCTGGGCATTCCCTGCCAACTTAGGGCGAACAAAGCAAACACAAGGAGATGATGGACGAGGCGCTGAAACTTTTCAGACACTCACCCCCAGTCACAGATCTGGGTTGAATCCATCATCATTCTTTAGCTCACTTCGCCACCCCAGTTCAGACACAGCTATATGCAAATCAGTCTTGACCCTGTGCCTCATGGGAACAGTCCAGCCCGAATTGCCAAGCCATGTCTTCCCTGGACCGGAAACAAGCTTCCTGGGACCGGTTTCGGACTAACAGTCCTCATCAGCCAGCTAGCTTGAATCCAGTGGCAAAGTGAGCAAGGGACCCACGTCTGGGCATTCCCTGCCAACTTAGGGCGAACAAAGCAAACACAAGGAGATGATGGACGAGGCGCTGAAACTTTTCAGACACTCACCCCAGTCACAGATCTGGGTTGAATCCATCATCACTCTTTAGCTCACTCGCCACCCCAGCTCAGACACAGCTATATGCAAATCAGTCTTGACCCTGTGCCTCATGGGAACAGTCCAGCCCGAGTGCCAAGCCATGTCTTCCCTGGACCGGAAACAAGCATCCTGGGACCTGTTTTGGGCTAACAGCCTCATCAGCCAGGCTAGCTTGAATCCAGTGGCAAAGTGAGCAAGGGACCCAGGTCTGGGCATACCCTGCCAACTTAGGGCGAACAAAGCGCTCCGTCCATCATCTCCTTGTGTTTGCTTTGTTCGCCCTAAGTTGGCAGGGTATGCCCAGACGTGGGTCCCTTGCTCACTTTGCCACTGGATTCAAGCCAGCCTGGCTGATGAAGGGTGTTACCCAGAAACCGGTCCCAGGATGCTTGTTTCCAGTTCAGGGAAGACCTGGCTTGGCAGTTCGGGCTGGACTGTTCCCATGAGGCACAGGGTCAAGACTGATTTGCATATAGCTGGGTCTGAACTGAGGTGGCGAAGTGAGCTAAAGAATGATGATGGATTCAACCCAGATCTGTGACTGGGGGTGAGTGTCTGAAAAGTTTCAGCGCTCCGTCCATCATCTCCTTGTGTTTGCTAAGTAATATCTAATTACCTGCGTTAATTCAACCCCTGCCATACACGGTCTGTGGCCAACCCCCTGCAGGCACCCAACCCCGCAGTGCACATGGCCTGGGTCCAACCCCCCGCAGGCACCCAACCCCGCAGTGCACATGGCCTGGGTCCAACCCCCCGCAGGCACCCAACCCTGCACGGCCTTTGGACGTGCTCGGCCGGTGGTTGGCTGCAGGGCTTAATCTGTGACCCCTGCATGCAGGCAACCTGGGAGGGGGGCACACAGCCCCCCTCCCAGGGCCGATCACGGCCCCGGGGACCCCATCTGGGGCCAGCCATCAAAAATGAAGGGAACATGTGGCCTCCCCTCCCTAGGCCAATTTCGCCTGCGGGATCCCATCCCCTGAGGCCCTGTACATTTTTTATTTCGGAGGGGGGCATACGCCCCCCCTGCCTGGGCCAATTTTGGCCCTGGTGAACCCATCCCCTGGGGCCTGCCCAATCAAAAAGGTGCGCCCCCTCCCCAATGACATTATTAAATACACCCCGGGACCTGGCCCATCCGGGGCGCAAATTAAAAAACAAGCACCGGATTCTCCACAAATTCTTGGTAACATTTTTTTTTCCAACTTTTTTGGGTCCTGGTGGGGTTGGACCCCACCACCAGGCATAGGGAGTCAGGGTATTCCTACCCTGCCCCCTTCAGTAATTTCTTTTTTTTTAAACTTTTTTCTTGGGACTTGGCTGAGTCAGAGTCCCAAAAATGGCTGCCAACACTTCCTGATTGAAATGTTGGCAGCAAATGAGAACTAGGCATGAGATCTGTCGGATCCGCTGAAGATTCGTGTCCCTTGATATGTATAAATCATTTTTCTTTAGTAACTCCCAAACAGATTCATACCAAATTACAAAGAGGGCTCTTTCTGGACCAAGAGCTAGCTGTCTGCCAAATTTGGTGTGATTCTGTTCAGCAGTTTGGGCTGTAGTTCTGTTTGAAATCCCTAGGGGAAAATGCGTTTTGGAAACCACCCCCCTTTTTCTATGCCCACGCTAGACGAATCACCCCGAAACTTTCTAGACAGCAGCTCAAGTGAGCTGTACAGTAGTTTTGGAAATTTCGTGAACATTTGTCAAATGGCACCAAAAATATCAGCAAAACAAAAAACTAGGTCCTAACTCTAACTACCTACTGGCAACCGGCAGAAGGTTATATATATCATTGTAATGGTGAATTTACTCTCCTATAACACAACTTTTCCGCTACCATAATTGTTTTTTTACATAATTGGTAAACATTTAAATGATGTGTACTTCTCTCTAAATCATGTTGACACCCCTGGTTATTAGTATGCACCATATCAAAAACTTCTGCTGAATAAAGCTGCTTATCACTGCCCATAGGGGAAACATCTTGTGACTAATTCAAAGACCATCTGAAGCTGATTATGGTTTTCAGTGACACTGGACTTTTAGGCATCTTCTCTGTGAGGGGTTGAATTTTTCATCTCTTTTTATAATATATATTTGTTTTTTATTTTTCAAGGAAAAAGAAATCAATAGAAATTTGTAGATGTTATATTAATTTTTCATCCTTATAGTTTAGTTAGAGGGTACCTATTTTCCTTTGGGTCTTCAAAATGTCCTAGTGGCACGTGTAAATTCCAGCAGACATGCCATCCATGTGTGGGAAAAGTAGAAGAATTGCAACCCTGCTGAGAAGTGATGGTACTATCCCTTTCAGTTTGAAGAAGTGCAATTACTCAGCACCTCCCCATTTCTGCACTGGGAGAGGACACTGACTAGCACCGACTTACTGTGTACTCTGAAAGCTGCCTGCATTTCCTCCCCATCTCACATTTTCTGCTTTTAATCATTGGTTCTTACTACACTACCTAGTTCACCTGCCTCTTTATTTTAGGCTCTGTCTCCTTCCACCCTGTCTACAGGGTTGGTCTTGGGAATTACAGTGGATGGTGCAAGCCTCTGGCACCAAGAGCTTTGCTCCTACCAGGAGCGAATGCAGACCAATTTCCAGGAAGTGGGGCATATGTCCTTTCAGCTGAGGTGTTCTTCTTTGGACTCACTTTTTTTTAAAAAACTTTCACGTTTTATTTAGTGCGCACTTGACCCGAAGGTATCAGAGCGCTTTACATGAGCACCAGTTGTGTTACAGATGGACACATTGATTTTGTTCGACACGGGGAGAGTAAGTGATTTGCCCAGAATCACAGGATGTTGAGCGTCCCTGCCGAGACTCGAACCCCATTCCCCAGCTTCGAGGTCCATCGCTCTAGCCTTTAGCCCACATTCTCTCCAACTTGCCAGTGTGTCCATTCACCTGCCTCCCCTCCTACCTTATTGCTGTGTTAATCACATCCAGTCTGTCCCTCAAGTCCTCAGTATTTCCCACCGTTCATCACATGCACCCTTGAGTCTCTCTTAGTTTGCACCCTGTCTATCCATCCATCACAGGATCTTCCGGTCTTCTCCTCTGAACAGTAGTCCCTTCTAAAACAGTGGCGGTCACTCCTCTTTCCCACCTAGTTCTTCTTTTCATTAGTCCCTTCTCACTGCTGCTGCCTTCCTCACCAGAGAAAAAATGCATGGCGACCTCTTGAGGGTTGGAGCTGTATGAATACTTAAAGCATTGCATTCTTTATACTTTATCCAGCGCACAATATTGACATAATGGATGAGATTTGGCTGCAGCCCTTTCATTTTTCACTTGAGGAAAGGTAATGGGAAGAATTGGATAATTGATGCAATATTGGTATGTATGATCACCCATCTAAAATGGCAAAAACCATTTTGGTGTGGAAGAGGCCACGAGTTGTGTTTGTTGATGGTTCTTCTTTTTTGAGAGAAACTGCTGTTTGTCTCCAGTATTCTGTGACATCTACTGAGTGCAACTCTGTACACCAGCAGTCATTCTAGCTTCTCCACGTTTGGGTTAAAGGATCAAAAATAGCACTTTAGGTGCTACACATTTAGGGCAAATGGTAGAAAGAGCAGGAAGAGAGCAAATTTTCCTGGGTTGTTCCTCACCAACCTCCTCACTCTGTCTTCTGTTTCATGCAGTTTCCCTAGTCTATGAACCTCCATGATACATGAAGAACATATATGGCATTACTAGGGGGAAGACAATACAGGTCTGTATGTTGAGTAATGGGGATTAACCCTCATAGTCCCACATCAGAGGGACTGATTACAAGAGGAACCTGACGTTTGTGTGAAGGCCCATAACCTGATAGGCTGTAAGAATCCAGCCCCGCTCCCGCCTCCCTTCCGCTGCTCCCGCCCCCTCCCCTACATATGGCGACTGCTGTGGGGAGCGAGCGTGATTCCTTGACCTCTTGGCACAAGGACAGCACTCTCCGCAGCAGCTCCGCCAGTTCAGCCGACCGCCCCAGCACTTGAGACCCGCCCCGGCAGGGTTCGAGCCGGCAGCCCGTCCCCGCGCCGCAGGTTGCTCCTTTGCGTTCTGGGACTTGCCCCTGCTGTTTTATTCACTTGTTTAGTTTTATTGGGCTGATTGCAGATTTAGTTTTAATTTAATTGTAATTTAATTACAGTTTAGTCTATTTTCGGTGTTTCGCTGTACCAGTGTCACCCGCTCACCTTTCCCGCCGCCTCTGCGGCCCCGCCCCCCAATCCAGCCCCGCTCCCGCCTCCCTTCCGCTGCTCCCGCCCCCCTCCCCTACATATGGCAACCACTGCGGGGGAGCGAGCGTGATTCCTTGACCTCTTGGCACAAGGACAGCACTCCCCCCAGCAGCTCCGCCAGTTCAGCCGACCGCCCCAGCACTTGAGACCCGTCCCGGCAGGGTTCGAGCCGGCAGCCCGTCCCCGCGCCGCAGGTTGCTCCTTTGCGTTCTGGGACTTGCCCCTGCTGTTTTATTCACCTGTTTAGTTTTATTGGGCTGATTGCAGATTTAGTTTTAATTTAATGTAATTGAATTACAGTTTAGTCTATTTTCGGTGTTTCGCGGTACCAGTGTCACCCGCTCACCTTTCCCGCCGCTGCTGCCCCTGCGGGCCCACCCCCGATCCAGCCCAGCTCTCGCCTCCCTTCCTCTGCTCCCGCCCCCCTCCCCTACATATGGCGACCGCTGTGCGGTCGTGCAATGGACGTGCGCAGCGAGCGCGCCAAAGGCGCGCCTAAGGCAAGCCCGTCTGCGCCCGTCTGCGGCCAGCACCAGGAACCCTGGTTCTCTGAGACCCCACCGCTACGACCCGACCACCCTCCACGCACTCAACCCCGGAAGACATGCCGACTGCGCAAGATCCTTGCCCAACACCACCCATGGGCAGTTCTCCTGCAACACTTGCCGCAAATCCTTCACCGTCGACAAGCCTCCCGCGACCTCGGACGATCCTCCCGATGCCCGCACCACAGAGAGCCTAACTTGCATCCTCCTCAACGTGCGCTCCCTGCACCGACACGCCGTCGAAATTTGGGACCTGATCGACACCCTCTCACCCGACGTCGCCTTCTTCACAGACTTGGACCAACGCCACCTCCGGCCCAGACATCACCACGGCCATCCCTGACGGCTACAAGTTCCAGAGAAAGGACCGCCCGCACCGCCCAGGAGGGGGACTCGCCATCGCACACAAGACCGCCCTCCGACTCTCCACCTCCAGCTCGAGTGACCCCCAGTCCAACACAGAACACCTCCACTTCCAGGTCCAGACCTGCCCCAGGACCACGCTACGCGGCACCCTCATCTACAGACTGCCGGGACCCCGTACCCAGCCCGCAACGACCATCGCCGAGCTCGCCGCACCCCACGCCATCACCTCCACAGACTACATCCTACTCGGGGACCTGAACTTCCACGTCGACAACAGCAACGACCCAGACTCCAGCACTCTCATCGACAACCTCGCCAAACTAGGACTGAAACAGCTCGTCAACACACCCACCCACAGAGCAGGCCAACTCCCTCGACCCTATCTTCGCGGGAGGAACCAACATCCGCTTCAACCACACCACCCAGCCCCCCTGGAAGGACCACCACTGCGTCCATTTCACCTTCAACACCACCACCGCACCCAAGCCCGCCCCACGCCCGCCAAGACGGAACTGGAACAAGGTCACAGAGTAACTCCTCAACACCACCCTCCGCCAAATCACCCCCGTCGCCACGACCGACACCAACACCACAGCCAGGGAATTGCACCGCTGGATCTCCTGCTGCGCAGACAAGCTTGCACCGCTCCGCCTCCCCGACAAACAACGCCCTCTAAAGGCTGCCTGGTTCACCACAGAACTCTAAGAGGCCAGACGCGCCTGCAGACGCCTTGAGAAAACCTGGCGGAACCAGAAAACCACGGAAGCACGGACCAACCACAAGAACGCCCTGAAAGAATACCACCAGCACATAAGAGACACCAAACGGACCTTCATGAAAGACAAAATCCAGACAAACGCCACAGACGCGCGAGAACTATTCAACATCATTTAGCAGTTCTCAAGACCCGCCTGCGAAGCCACGGACATCTCTCCTTCCCAGGAACTCTGCGACAGGCTCAGCTCCTATTTCCATCGTAAGATCAAAGACCTCTACGACAACTTCAGCGAACCCACCCTTGACACCACCCCCCGACCCATCGTCACCGACAAGCCTACCATCACGTCTTGGGATCCCGCATCCATCGAACTCATCACCACGACCATGAAGAAAACCCACTCTGGAGCACCTACAGACCCCTGCCCACCGCACATATTCCACAGAGCCGTCGCCGCCATCGCACCCGAACTGGGTCGCGCCATCAACACCTCCCTCACATCCGGCATCTGCCCAGACGACTGGAAAAGGGCTGAGGTAAAACCCCTCTTCAAGAAACCTACGGCAGACCCCACAGACCTGAAAAACTACCGGCCCATCTCATGCCTCCCCTTCGCGGCCAAAGTCACCGAGAGACTCGTAAACACCCAGCTGACCACCTTCGTCGAAGATAACTCCATCCTGGACGCCTCCCAATCTGGATTCCGCAGAAACCACAGCACTGAGACCGCCCTCCTAGCCGCCACTGATGACATCCGCATGCTACTGGACCAGGGACACACGGCGGCCCTCATCCTACTAGACCTCTCCGCGGCCTTCAACATCGTTTCACACCGCACTCTCACAGCCAGACTTCACGACGCAGGGATACAAGGAACCGCCCGCGACTGGATCCAATCATTCCTCACCGGCCGAACGCAGAGGATCAGACTTCCCCCCCCCCCCCTCCCTTCCTCTCGGAACCCACCGACATCAACTGCGGAGTCCCACAGGGATCCTCTCTCAGCCCTACGCTCTTCAACATCTACATGGCCCCCCTCGCCGCCATCGTCAGACAACATGGACTCAGCATTGTATCCTACGCCGACGACACTCAGCTCATCCTTTCCCTCACGAACAATCCAGATGACACTAGACTCTGCTTCCAGGAAGGAATGAGGAATGTAGCAGCCTGGATGAGGGACAGCTGTCTGAAGCTCAACTCGGAGAAGACCGAGGTCCTCATCCTCGGACCCTGCCCCACCGCCTGGGACAGCACCTGGTGGCCGTCCGCCCTCGGGACACCACCCACCCCCACCGACCACGCCTGGAACCTCTGGATCATCCTCGACTCCTCCCTCTGCATGAACCGCCAGGTCAACGCCGTCGCCTCCACCTGCTTCAACTGCCTTCGGATCCTCCGTAAGACCTTCAAATGGATCCCCCCCCGACTGCAGAAGGACCGTCACCCACGCACTCATAACCAGCAGACTTGACTACGGCAACGCCCTCTACGCCGGAATCAACAAGACTCTCCTACACAGACTCCAAACCATCCAGAACGCCGCAGCCAGACTCGTACTCGGAACTCCACGACACGAGCACATGACCCAACACCTACGCGGCCTTCACTGGCTCCCCGTCGAGAAACAAGTCACTTTCAAACTCCTCACTCACGCCTACAAAGCCCTCAACATCGGTCCCAAATACCTCAACGAGAGAGTCTCCTTCCACGTGCCCAAGAGAAACCTCCGCTCCGCCGACCTCACCCTGGCAGAAGTCCTCCGCATACGCAGAAACAAGACCGGAGGAAGAGCCTTCTCATACATCGCAGCAAAGACCTACAACGAGCTCCGGTGAACATCAGACGCTCCCCAAACCTGCACACATTCAGGAAGGACCTCAAGACCTGGCTCTTCGACTGATCCGGAGCCGTCTTCTTTCCCCCCCTAGCGCCTAGAGACCCTCACGGGTGAGTAGCGCGCTATATAAACCCCCTGATTGATTGATTGATTGATTGAATGTGGGGCGACATCCACCATGGGCTTTTGTAGGGAGCTGCCCAATGGATATTCCCGCTCACGGTGTTCACTGCCATACAATTGCGGCATAGCATGTTCCTAAACTTATTTTTATTCTCTTGGAGCCTTAGGCCTTCTCGCTGCTCAGTCTGGACCATTCTTTCCTTTGAAGGGGTGGCGTGGACCAAGCTCCCCATGGCCACATCCCCAGCTACCCAGGATAGGCCTGATGTCTTCTGTCTTTAGCTTGGGCTAGGCCTGCTACTATGTCCTGCCTTGTGTGTATTCTTGGTTCCTCTGTCTGTGTTCCACATTATGAGTGATGCAGTGTAGACGGTAAGTGTTGAGTTTTCTACCAGTTTTGTTGCGAGAGTTCATTAGTGTTTGGGCTGAGCTGAGAACAACATGTTCCTGGTGATTGCTCTAGCTTTACATTTGACTTAGACCTACATGAATAAACCTTCACCTTATGTTGGTCTTACAGTGCTTAATTTGTAAAAGAAGGAGTGTGGGTCCCCAAATCTCTGCTCAAAAGCACTTGGCTAGTGCAATTGAATTTCAGTGCGCCGAATACCAAGGCTAAGTAGTCTTAAATCCACCTCATGCCTCTTTAATCCACTACCAGGAACTCTCTGCCCTCATGCAGGCTTCTCCTTTCTCCCTTTGCTTCGTTTTTTCCGTTTTTCTCTTCGTCTGCGTTCTGGTTTGTGCGTTTTTCCCTCCATGGCTCTCGGTAAATGCCTGATGTGGAAAAAATAAGTGCTGGTCCCCAAAAAATCTGTGCCGGTGGCCCCCACTGCCATCCACCAGCTCAAATTAAGCACTGGTTAAAAAAGTCCAGATGTGCAGAAAGAGGTTGAAGTTCTGTCTGAGGACACGGTAGAAGAAAAAAGAAGCAAACAAGAAAAGATGACGAACCAGAAGAAAAGGTGCACTCTACCACTGAAGCAGTGGGCAGCAGACTGCAGCTGATGATACCAGCCGATTGATGAAGAGGAAGCTGTGTAGGTTAATCTACCACTTTCTAGCTACAGTGGGTTTATTGGAATTATGGCTGCAGTTTGAAAGTGTTATTGCTAAAAGGATTAGAAATGGAATAGGTCCTGTAGAATCTAAGTAGTGTGCGTGAAGTAAGCTGGTAAAGAGGTGAGGATATTAGAGCTGTACTTTTTTCTTTCCCTCATAGCACCGTACTTTTTTCCCCTTTATTCTTGTCCTTATTTCTTGTCCGATGTTAGGTAGTCATTGCAAATCCAAAAAAAAACACACAAAAAAACTTAACAAGTCACACACTCGCTGCTCCGTATGTGCACGGTCCAGCACATCTCTGAGTCAAGATGGCGTGTAGTGTGAGATGTCCTTTGTTCTAATCTTAACACATGTGTGGGCACATAAGTTAATATTCAAGTTCTGTGGCATGGCTAGCATGTGCACAGGGTCTGTTGTTTAGGCAATGAAACGAGCGTGGACTGCAATTTGCCAGCGTGCTTACTTGCTGTACGAGCCAGTTTTAACAAATCTTTCCTTCTGATTGTGCTTCCGGTGGAAATTGAAGAACTACTTAAGTTAACGTCTTATTGAAGAATAATATAGCAACATTTCCATAGAAAGAGGACTGACTGATTTTTGTGTCCAGGGGAAGAGCAGCCATGGAAAGTATTGTACTGTGAATCACTTACTACCCCTGACGAAGTGTTGAAGCATTTTGCGGATGGAAAGCATACTACTTCGTGAAGCAAGAAGTTAGTTTCTGTTACTGGTTGTATTTCGATTAGTTGTGTAGTCACTGTTAGGGATTGCTAGACCGATTAGTTGAATAGCATTTATAGTCCAGTAGAAGTTAGTTGTTATTGCTGCTAAATGGATGTAGATTTTTCAACTATGGATAATTTGGCTTTCTTGATTTTGTCTTTGTGACCAAGAAGGCAAATGGGGAACATTTAGGTCTTGAAATTAGGATAGTTAGTTATCACCTGGTTGCAACACAATCTTTTACACAGGTGGCTCCCTCTCCAACAAACAACATACTGTTTTCAAATCACCTTTACTAGTTATAATTCAAGTAATACTCCCTCTATTTTATATACGCTGATGATTGTAGTGCAAAAAGAAATCGTTCTCTGCAGTTTTACTGTGCACTAACGCCTATTCTGGTAGAGCAGCACTATCTAAAATACACAATAAATATAGGTCCTTTAGGATTGAATAATTAGTGTGTCCTAAGGCATAGAGTCGCGGGCACGCAGCTTACATTTGCTAACAAATTTGCTCGATAAAGTACCTTGACTTGCTGAATTTAAAGTGGTGGAACAAAGCATTTGAAACAGATATGTATGGCCGTTGCTGAATTAAGCCTGTGGCAGGCAGCTGCCTTATTGCACCACAACAGATGGCCTCAAGAGGGCACTACTCTGCAACAGAGGCACCAAAAATAGCATCGTTGCTGGGTGTACTCAAATGGCAAAAGCGTGGTCCCATATTTCTGCCTCTTCTGTGACAAGCCTTACCCGTGCCTTATTAGGCGATTATCCGGGTACTTCCTGAAAGTTAATAGTTACTTCCTGACAGTTTTGCTCTGTTTGGTGATAGTGTAATTTGTGCCACTCAGCATGAAGGTGTTTCTTATTTAAATCATGATCTTGACATCTGTCTGGTGTCTGGACCCATTGTGTGGTCCAGACACTGCAGACACACTGTAGTTTGACTGCTTGGTACACACCCTCATGGCTAAGGACTGTGATGAGTGTTGTTGAGGTGGTAATGGCATGATTAATTCCCAGTAATAATCATTACCCCCAGGTCCCTTATGTCCTCGTCCCATTCATTACAAAGTGGAGATAACCATCTCCCGACAGAAAAAAACAAGAGGAATGCTGGGACCCTAATACTGCCCCTCCCACTGGGAGGACATAAGCAGTACTTACCCAGCATCCCGCCTGTTCTTTTTTCTGTCTGTCGACAGAATGGACTTGACTGTGCTGGTGCTGCTCCTGCTGGGCTGGAGTGGCGGTGCTTCTCTTCTCCCCCTGCCCGGCTGCCTGGCTGTGCGGGCGCGGGGTTCCCTGGGCTGTCTCCTGGCCTGCCGGGCCTCCTGGGAGTCAGTCGCTGTTGGAGCCGGTGTCCTGCTTGCTCTGCATGGCCTCCCGGCCCTTTGCGGCTGGGGCTGGAGTTCCCGGTTCCTTCCGGGTCACGGGCTCGTCTTCCCGAGCTTGGCCGGGTGAGACGTGCCGCGCTGGGTGGGCTCCTGCCGATCTCCTGGTGTGATGGCGTTTGGAGTGGGGGCCTTGTTCCTGGGGTTGGCCCCTACTCCGGCTGAGTGCCGCTTACCGGTTTCTTTACTTCCCTGCTTCTGCCTGCCTGTCTCACTGCTGTTGCCCGCCCCCTGTGCACTGCTCTGCGGTGCTTCGGCGCTGCTGGAGTGTTTGGCTGCGGGGCTTTTGTGCCTGTCTGCTGGCGGTGGGGGCCTTGTTGTCTGGTGGCCCCCGCTTCCGCTTGGCGGCTTCCTTCCCCGGCCTGTAGTGGCCGTTGCTGCCTCTTTCCGGGTCCTTCTCCCAGATGGATGCAGCACGTGAGATTTCCATCATGAACTTAATAATCCAGGTTGTGCTACGGAGGGATGGGGCGTCTGTCTTTGGTGCTGGGGTGCCCGGTTCGAGTCTCGGGTACCTCAGTGCGGTGGCTCGCAGTTGGTGCTCTCCCCGTGCTTGTCCTCTCGGAGTGTTCCTTGGGGTTCCTATGGCCCGTCCGTCGGGCCCCTGTTGGTGCGGGCAGTAGTGCACTGCTCCCGCCTGCTGTGGGGTTTTGACCCTTTGGAGTGTAGGCTCTGGTGCTTTCCGTCGCTATTTTGTCAGCGACGTCGGGTCACCCTGGTTGTGGCGCTCCGTGGCGATGCGGGGTGCCCCGCTTTCTCTGCTGTTGGGGTCCAGCTCCGCTGTCCAGTCCTCCCTTGTTTCCTGCAGGGGGGGGCCGGGGGTTGGTGTCGCCGTCTCGTGGCACGAAGATATCGCAATAAGCTCTCAGGCCTTGTAGGTGCTTCTTTTTGGGGTGCTCCGGGGGCTGTGCGCTGTGCAGGGGTCCTGGTGATGTGGGCTCTGCTGGTCCCTTTGGCGGCTGTGGCTCGTGGGAGTGCCGGTGTTGTCCCGGGGCCTCGTGCCTGCTTGCTTGCGTTCTACCCCCTGCTGCTTGCTCTGCAGGTCGGGGTCACCTCTCGCATCCTTGGATGCGGCCTGTTGGGGTGCGCTTCTGGTCCTCCCTGCTCCGGGCTCCTCCGCGGCTCCCTGCCCCCGGCTGGTGGTGGGACAGTGTTCCTGCTCCTTTGGCGGCTGCGTGGGGGGGTCCTGTTGGCTCCCCTGGGTTCCTGTTGGCCTGCCGGGATCTGCCCCGCTTTTCTTTGCTGCCCCGCTTTTCTTTGCTGCCCCTGTGCGTCCCTGCTTCTCGGGGTGTCGCGGGTGCGGGTGTTGTGGCCTGGCCTTGGGTGTGCTGGGTCCGTCTGTCTGCCCGCTCTTTCTCGGGGGGCCTTGCCTCCGCTGCGGGCGGCCTGTTAGGTTGTGGCTTCTGCTCCGCTTGGGTGTGCTGGGTGTTCCCCCTTCGCTTCCTGGCTTCTGTGTGGTTGGTCTGGGTCGGTGCACGGGGTCTCCTGGTTCCTGGCTTGATCCTCCCGTCCCTTGGGCTGTGCCTGGTTCCTCTTGGGGCTTCCTGGTGTCGTGCCTGCTGCTCTCTGCGGCGCTCTGCCCCCTCTGCCTGCGGGTCCGGTTTGCGTTTTTGTTTTGCCGGCTTCCGTCCCGTTCTGTGGGTTGGCCTTTCTGTGTTCCAGGGTTGCTCGTGCTGCCTCATGTGCGGCTGTTCTGTTCTCCTTTGCTCCGGCCTGGGGCTTCGGGTGTTTGTCCCGGGGCCTTCTGTGTGCTTGGATTGCTTCGGGGGTCTGGCTGGTTGGTGCTGTCTCCGGCTGCTTGCCTCATCCTTGCTGGGTGCGTCTGTCTTTGGTTGCTCCTGCCCTGGCACTCACTGTGCTTGCCTTTGGCTTGCTTCGGTGTTTCCTGGCCGCCCCTCCTGGTTCTGCCGACATTCCTGCTCTCGTCTGGTCTCTGGGGTTCCGCTTGGTCGGGCCTGGTTTGTTCCTGGTTGGGGCCGCCTGGGGGTGCCTGGTGTGGGCTTCTCCGGCTGGTGTGATTGGGCGCCTGCTCTTCCTTTCCTTTGCGTCCCCCCGGGGTGTGTTTCCGGTGGCGGTTCGCCTTTTGGTCCCTGGGGTGCGTGCATCTGCTGTTTGGGCCTGGCTGTCTTTCGCTGCTGCCGTGTCCTTGGCGTAGCGCCTGTTTCCCCTCTTCTGTTCTGCGGTTCTCCCGGCTGGGGGGTCCGTCTGGGCTCTGGGTGCGTTTGCTCCCTGGGGGGTCCTGGTCTCGTCTGGTTCCCGTTGTGGATGCCTGGCTGGGTGTCTGCTGGGGCTTTCCCGCTCCTGCGGGTTTTGAGCGCCTGTTGGTCGCCTTTTTTTCGGCTGTGCGTCCTTGCCTGTGCTCTTTGTGTGTCCTGGCGGGGCGCTATGCGGGTTTGTGGCCGTGTCCTGGTGGGTCCTTCTGGGCCTGCTCCTGCCGGCGGTTCTCTTCCTGGGCTTGTTTTGCCTGTGGTTGGGTGTCCGTTTTTTCTGCCTGGTCCTGGGGTTTCCGCTGGGTGCTGTTGGGCTTCGGGTTTTCCCCTTTGCCCCGGTGCTCCTTCTTCGTTGGCTTCCTCCTGGGTTGCAGTTCCCCTGTTTGGGCCTGTGTGGGGTCCTGGTGTTCTGTGCTTCTGGGTTGGCGTGTCCTGGGTTGCCTCCTGTTGCTCTGGGTCTGCCGGCTTCCTGCTGGTTCGGGGTGGCCTCGGGCTGTGCCTCCTTGGCTTGCTGGCTGTGCTGTCGCTTTTCGGTCGGCTCTGGGGTGTGTTTTGCTGGACGTTCCTGTTTCTTTCCTGGTTCTGGTGTCCTGGCGCGCTCCTGTCTTCCCTTGCTTCCCCGGGCTCTGTTCCCGGTGTGTGTCTGTTTGGGTGCCCCCGCTTCTTTGGTTGGGGTGCGGTTCTGTGGTGTTCCTCGGGCCTCTGTGGGGTCCGCCCTCCTGGCTGCGGGTTGTCTGGGGTTTTGCTGCTGCTTGGCCCTCTGACTTCTCTGCTTCCTCCGGTTTTCCGCTTTGGCGGTTTCCTCTGTTTCTTTTCCGGCCTTCTGTGTGGTCCGGCGGTGGTGTGCTGGAGGTCTCTGTTCCTCCCTGCCTTTGGCTTTGGCCTGGGCGCTGCGTGGGCTCCTTCCGGGGGTTGGTTGGGCCTGCGGGTCCTCCTGCATCGGTGGGTTGCTTGGCTCCGGTCCTGGCTTCCTGGTTCTTTTTGCTGCTCCTGCCCTTGCTGCGTGCTTGGCCTGGGTGTGGGGTGCCTGTGCGGTCCTCAGCCCTGTTGGCACCTGTTTTTTTCTGCCCTCTGTGGTTCGGTGGGTTCGTGCCTGGTTGTTTCCTGGTTTGGGGTCTGCCGGGGGTTCCCGGTTGCCCTGGTCTCCCGTCCTGCCTTGTTTTTCCCTCCCTTTTGGGGTTGGGGGTTTTTGGGGGTTGTGACCGGTGGCCCTTTCCCCGCCCTTGCTGGGCTTGTTCGTTGTTGGTTTCCGGTCTTTGTTGGCCTCCCTGTTGTTGGTCGGCTTTCGGCTGGTTCTTTCTGGGGGTGTCTCTGGCCTGTGGTCTTTGGGTTGGCCTTCTCTGCCCATTCTGTTCTGGGTTTGGTGGCCTTCCTGGTTTGGTTTGTGGCCTCCTTCCCTGTGGGGCTTTTGGCCTCCTGGGGTTTCGGGTCTCTGTCTCCTTTCCTGTCCTTTTCGGTTTGGTTGGGGTCTCGCTCCTGTTCGGCCCCTGGGCTCTTGCTGCGGCTCCTCCCTCTTGGCTGGGTGCTTGGTGGTTGTCGTTTGGTGGCCCTGGGGGTGCTGGTTTTTCTTTCCTGGGCCTCCTCGGCGGGGTTTGGTTGGCTTTCTCCTCTGGGCTCTCTGGAGCAGGGTCGTTCGGTTTGGTGGGCCGGTTTCTGGCCTGTGTTTCCTCCTTCCTTGTTGGTCTGGGTGCTTGTGCCTGCGCTCTGTTGGCCGGTCTTGGCTTCTTCTTTGGCCTTCTTCGGGGCGGTCGCGGTTTGCTCTGTGTGCCTTCCTGATGGTTCTGGGCTGGGCGCCCTTGTCCGGTGGGTTCCTTGGCCGTGTCCTTTGGGTCTTGGTCCTGGTTGCCCTGTCTCCGGTTTCTCTGGTTGGGGGCCTCCTTGTTGGGGCCCTGGCCTTCTGTGTTTTTTTCTTGGTTGTCTCCGGTCCTTGTTTGGTCCCTGCTGTCCTGTTCTGGGTTGCGGGCCGGTTGCTTCCTGCGGTCCCCCATTCCCTTCTTCTCGGTGCTCCGTTGGGTTGCTGCTTTTGTTGCGGTTTCCTGGGTGGGCTTGTGGGTTCGGAAGGCCGGTTTTCTGCTTTGGTATTCTCCACTTTGTAATGACTGGGACGAGGACATAAGGGACCTGGGGGTAATGCTCTATTACTTACCGGTAATCTTCATTACTCCGGGTCCCGTTGTCCTCGTCCCATTCATACGCCCCTCCCTCCCGGACGGCCAGCCTACCTGTATGGGCTTGGTTGTACAGGCGGGATGCTGGGTAAGTACTGCTTATGTACTCCCAGTGGGAGGGGCAGTATTAGGGTCCCAGCATTCCTCTTGTTTTTTTCTGTCGGGAGATGGTTATCTCCACTTTGTAATGAATGGGACGAGGACAACGGGACCCGGAGTAATGAAGATTACCGGTAAGTAATAGAGCATTACTCCGAGGTGTGCCTTCCTCATCACTATCCTCAAACTCTTCCTCGTCTGATTTATACATTTCCAAGTGTGTTCCAGGTCTGCAGAAACAAATTATACCAAAGGCAATGGCCTGAGAACAGAGCCTAAATAAAGTAGCATAGAAGTAGCATCTCTGGACGTTGAGTGTTTTTAGTTCGGGGCCAAGCAATTAATGAAAGTTACAGACAAGTGTTAGCTTTATAAAGGCTACCACTAAGAAAATGTGCGGTTACAAGGAAAGTGTGCATTTAAATATGTTTTCCGCTTTTAAGAGCATTGCATGTGTTTTACTGAAGATGTTTTGCTCTAACGTGTAGCGATAGTTTTAGAAAAGTTCCTCTACTTCCATACGATTTGAATAATAACTGCTGAATGTGTTCACAATTTTATTTCATGAGATACATTTGTATTGAGGTCCATTTTATGTGTGTTTAAATGTCATGAGAGATTATATTGTCCCAGAATGTGCTGCATAATTTAATTGCATCATATATCGCTAAAGTTGACTTTTTCCTGCAGCATAAGCCCATCAACATTGCATATAAGTGTAGTCCTGCATGGGTGCTTAATTCTAATGTGGCCAACAATGTACTTGTTGTGCAGAACCGCATCGAAGACGTAGCTGACTTTAATTTTACCCGCATTTGTTGTTTTGTCTTTACTTAATGTCCCTAGTCACGGAGTATAATTAAGAAAAAGTTGAGCATGACTCCTCTGGCGTGAATTCTCACTTCCGGGGATGTGTTCCTTTTTGTTGTACTTGTTACAGCGTTTTTGTCACAAAAGCATGCTCAGTGTGAACACCATCGCATATTAAACAGAACAAACATCCTCGGGTGTAAAGATCTGTCTCTCTCAAGCATGCAGTCCTCCTGCGTAAAACCCTGCCTCGGATGAGGTACCCGTGTAATGGAACCGTTTACGCTGTAATCGGCGTAAATCAATATTCATTACTTGATTGGGAAGAGGTTGCCTCCCCCATGGGCATTACACGCCGCTCTGAGTTCTCTCCGTTGGCTACTTAAGGCTTGGTCAATTAATGTACAATAACAGCCCAGCTGAGCTGCTCCTAGCAAGCTCGAACTCGTCTCCTGCATCCCTAAAGGCAAGGGACTCCGGGGGGAAGGTGCTGGTAGCGATCTGTGACTTCATTAGCAGATCCGCAGCCTCTGAGTGCCCTGATTAGCACCGTTTTAATTAGCTTAACAGGAGATTGTCGGTGAAAGCCCACTTAGCCGGTAAGTGGAGCCGGGCACCTTGTGGCATGTCGCAGCTTGTGCGCACCTTGCATTGTTGGTTTGTGTTGTTGTGAGTGGGGTGGTATGATGTATAGTAAAAATAGGATATTTGCGCTGACGGCCTGTGTTTAGAGATGCTCTTTGCCCACCCTTCCTAGTGGTGTTTTTTTTTTTTACGGCTGGTTTTGCAGTTTGTCGTTTATGACTGGCCAGTTCTGTGTCAATTGGCTTATTCTATATCTTCTGAAGAAATAAAGGGCCGTACTGGCTACGTTGAGTCATTTTGTGCAACAAGGAGCATTTGGGATAAAGGATGCTGTGGTCTTCAGAATGGTCCAGGGCCCATTATTCACACGTTGTTGCCCCGAGAGTGACACCCCTGGATACCATAGTACCGAAGTTGCAGGAAAGCCGGGTGCATAGGTCTGAAATAGCGTCGGAAACCGCCGTCGATCTCTATGGAGGACTTCAAAGAAGAGCCACTGCTGGGAAGAAGAAAAGTGTTTGTTGGAATCCAAGGGTGGATTCTTGTTCAAGAGTACCTGAAAGCAGAGGGGACAGAGTCTGGGTCACTCAGGAGTGACCAGGGGCTCGTTGGACGAATGGCCACCGATGTCGGGTGCTTCAGGTGCGTTGAGGGAGTTCTTGACTCTGCAGCTACAGGGACCAGGAGACGTCGAGGATGACCAGGAGCCGGATGCGAGCTGTCCCACGAAGGATGTCCAGTGCTGAGGAGTCAATGTCCGGCTGGAGCACCAACAAACCTTGGCAGCGGCAACCCTCGCAGGAGGTCAAGAAGGGTTACGGTTCGGACCAGCAAGGTCCAGGAGACTCACCAAACACAGGGGAGTCAGGGCAAGCCTGGAGCAACCAGGGGAGCCCAAGAAAAGCAGTGTTGACCCTCAAGAGGACCCACAGGCCGGTGGCACAGGAGTCGCGAGGGGACCTCAAGCAGTTTCACAAAGCAGCAGCCCACAGAGCACTCGGTGCGAGGAGGCCAGAGTTCATTGTAGGAAATGTTGCCAGAACTTGGGGCTACTCAGAACCCAGTGCACTTGTTCTAGAAACGCCAACAAGCATATGCACTTGCAAAAGTATGCGGTGCACAGGGGTACAGGTATTACAGCCCCCACGAGGGATTCTGGCCTCAAACTTGGTGAGAGGGCAGCTCGGACCTCGAGTGACTTGGAAACCCACCTCCTGTGTTGCAGGAGCCTTCGGAGTCCGTAGGAGCTCAGGAGCAGCAGCCCGGTCAGTTGAGATGTGGTGCCTGCGGTTGCAGGGGAGTGACTCCTTCACTCCAAGGGAGATATCTTCAGTTGTCCTTGATGCTCCACAGGTCCTGTACGAAGCCTGTATGGTGCACGGGCACAGACAAGGCTTTGGATGGAGTGGGAGACGAAGTCGGGCCCAAACAAAGTCCAGCGAAGTCCAGAGTATCCAGACGGTCGAAGGTCAGTGGTTTCTTGATCAGAATCTTGTCCACGTCAAATCTAGGGTCCTACAGCCAGGTAAGCCCTTTTGTACCCGTGGGAGAGGGTTGGACAGATTCAGGGGACCCTCCCAGGGGAGGGTCTGGATAGTGGGGAGGTTACTCCCATGTCCTTTGTCCAGTTTCGCGCCAGAGCAGGAGCCAATGGCTACCAGGACTGGTTTGAACTGGATTATGCACAGGGACACCAAATGTGCCCCTCATGCAGACTTTCGGTCGCTGGCAAGCGCACCCACCCAGGCCTAATACACTAAATCCTGTCTGAGAGGTGGTCACACATCGGTGTGACAGGATGCCTATTGTTCTGCCTTCCCTTGCTCGAGCTTGGCTCAGCAGCAGGAGAGCAGAAATGTGTCTCTGGTCGGCAGCAACCATTTTGGGCTGCCCAGGACTAGAAGGCTGGTACCGGGAACTCCAGGGACCTCACAAAGCTTGTTTCTGAGGGGTGGAATCATACCTCCCACACTGGTTACCGATGTGGGGGTATGATTCCACAATGTTTGACAACAAACACGATAGGGTTACTTTTAGCTGTTTTAGAGTTGGTCATCACGCGGTCGCGTAATGCCACTCTATATGTTGTAAATGTCTGATACACTGACAATCCGGGAGAATGGACTCCGTAGGCTGCAGGGGTGTTCTGCTCATGCAGTGGAACCCTCTCACTTAGATCCAAGCACCCTGCCCTCAGGATTGTTAAGGCCTGCTATAGGGGGGACTTATAGGTTTTAAGTGCAGTGACCCTTAGATATAGTAAACCTATATCTAAAGTAAGTGGTGCATGCCCCATCTTACACAGGCTGCAATGGCAGGCCTGTAGTTCCATTTTGCACGGTCTCTCATGGGTGGCATAATACATGCTTCAGCCCATGGGAGGCCTCTGGGGTACTTATGCCCTGGGTACATGGGTACCATATACTAGGGATTGACAAGCGTACCCCAGTATCCAATCTGGAGTGTACCTAAGTTCATAACATAACAGTTTAGGGAGAAAGCAGATGCGCTGGGGTCCTGATTAGCAGGATCCTAGTCAGACTAGTCAAAAACAGTGTAACATGAAGCAAAAAGTGGGGGTAACCATAGGAAGCAGATATTACTTTCCTACATCCTCCTGCCATACAATAGCCCTCTTGTGTGATTATTCTATTTCTTGTATATTGACACCTCTGTAATTTTCATGCGAGTGGTTTCTCTGGCACTATTGCCCAACCCCCTGTGTTTAGAATGCACTGTAACGTCGTGCACAATTGTTCTGTGGTTTACAGTTACTCATGGGACATCATATACCTCCGCACTTTTGCATGCTGGGATTTACATTCCCGTACTAATACAAAATTTCAAACTACAAGTCCCAGAATGCTAACTGTGGTTGTCTAAAAAATCCAGCACTGAGAGATGTCTCATGTCATGGAATACTGGACATCCATTTCCCTATGAAATGACAGCTGCTTTCTGATTGTGTATGATTTCACTCTCATTGTAGTTGCTGTCTGGTGTAATGTTGGTCTGCTCGATTGTGTGGGTGTTGTAAAGAAGCTTTGACTGGAAAGCTTGCCCAAAAGACAAATGGAATACAATGTATTTTGTGTGATGCGTTAACTTTGTTTATGCTTGGTGGCATCCAAATTTGTGTACAGTCGACCACCAAGGCAGGTACAGAGGACGGAGTCTTGAAGCTTTTGTTTTTGGGAAACGAGATACTAAAAGCCCAAAAGGGCTGCGTGCCTCATTGTAGCTATGCATCGAGTATAGCTGTCTCTCTCAGATTCTCATTGCCAACAAAATGGCGGACACTTGTGGGCGACTGTGTTGCTTTTGCAGCTCATCCTCATCTTGCTCATTGTGGCTTCCCTCCCTCATGTGACCTGCATTAACTGTTGTTTTTGTTTTTTGCAGTTACCTGAACGATTTGGAGAGGATAGCCCGAGCAGATTACATCCCTACACAGCAGGATGTTCTGCGGACAAGGGTGAAGACCACCGGCATCGTTGAGACTCACTTCACCTTCAAAGACCTGCACTTCAAGTAGGTGACACATTGATGGAGACCTGGATAACTATTTCTTCTGCAGGCTGTTCTTGCATCAAGAAATACGGCACAGAGTGCTATGCAGTTGCGGTTTAATGCGGCACATACATTTGTGTGTTTATTGGGTGCATGGAAGAAAAACACACATGAACTCAACATGGTTCTGGTTGGGCATCTTGTGAATCTTGACCGTAGCATAGATTATTATGGCAAATACAAGCGATGCCTGGGCGTTATTGGCGTGCGGCTCATTGTACCGCATTTTGTAACTCTATTAAAGAATTTTTAATTGTGAATGTCACACAGGATTGGGGTTGTAATCACCCAGTGTCCTTGAAGTGCCAGCTAGGACGTTGAAGTTTTGGGTACTTCTGGTGCACCACTGCAGCCTCTTATTGGGGACAGAGGTCGTCTCCTACTTCAGGACAGTTGTCTTGACGTGTTTTGCCCATCTGTGCTCTCCCTCTCTTCCATAACTTAAAAAATATGCAAGCTTTGTAGTTCAGGCACTGCCGTAACTGGAACATACCCTTTTCAGCAAAGAGTGACAGCTCCTGAGAAAAGGTAGTGGGAGGGACTACAACAGTATCGGCTCGCCGAGGGAGTGCTGCGGGGCGGTGAAGCGGGGCAGGGGAGGTAGTGGACTCGGACATACGACGGACAGAACTCAGAGTAAGGCTTACTCTGAGTTCTGTCCGTCGTATGTCCGAGTCCACTAATCCCCCACCCTGCCCCTCCCCCGCCCCACCCCACCGCTCCGCAGCACTCCCTCGGCGAGCCGCCACTGGACTACAATGTGGCATGCGTGAGGTGTTCTCCGCTAACGCCAGAACACCTCAAAAACTCACTGTTCTGTTCCCCAGCACTTTTACTCAGTGGATGTATGCAGGTTTTCTTAAATACTTTGCTTTATTACCTCTGTTATCAAGAGTGTTTGACCCTCGCAGAAGAACGAGAAATGGCAGTCAGTAGGTCTGGCCCTGTCAAACCTGTATTTTTTTTTTTTTTTTTTTTTTACAAACCTAGGCATACGATTTTAAAAGTACTACAAAGTAAAAATGCCACTGTTTAAAGGTGTTATCCACATTTTTCATAAAAAAGGACAATGAACAATCAGAAAAATGAATTAAAAAAACATGAGTTAAAGCAGTAATAAAGGCCTAGATTGGCCTGCCAGCCTTGGCACCGAAGTCTACTACTTTATGGGCAGATGTGCACATGTCCATAAGAATAATGCCGCCACTCATAGTGAAGAGAGCCAGAAGTAGGGTGCCTACACTGTCATAGTGTGGTGGTTATATATTAGTAGGCATTAACAATATATATTTGCTATTAACCAGCATCATCCTTGCTCCTGATATTTGCGAAATGTAAGACCTTGTGACAGTTCTTTTCACCTCCCCCGACTCCCATGATCCTATGGACAAAGTTAGAGGTGATGTTGACACTCCTTCCATCTAAAAAGTATCTTAGAAGGTTCAAAACCCTATTGTCTACAAATAATATTCAGAGACTCATTGGCCTCTTTTTCAGGCCAATGGAGATTACTCATGCAGAGTTGCAAACAGTGACGGTTAACAGCTTGAATCCAGTGGCAAAGTGAAGTGAGCAAGGGTTCCACGTCTGGGCACACCCTGCCAACTTAGGGCGAACAAATCCAGTGGCAAAGTGAGCAAGGGACCCTCGTCTGGGCATACCCTGCCAACTTGATTGACTGGAGGTGAAAAGCTTCAGCGCTTTATCCATCATCTTCCTTGTATTTGCTTTGTTCGCCCTAAGTTGGCAGGGTATGCCCAGACGTGGGTCCCTTGCTCACTTTGCCACTGGATTCAAGCTAGCCTGGCTGATGAGGGGTGTTGCCTCGAAACTGGTCCCAGGATGATTTGTTTCTGGTCCAGGAAAGACCTGGCTTGGCAGTTCGGGCTGGACTGTTCCCAAGAGGAACAGGGTCAAGACTGATTTGCATATGGCTGGGCCTGAACTGGGGTGGAGAAGTGAGCTAAAGAACGAGGATGGATTCAACCCAGATCTAATAGTGACTGGGGGTGAGTGTCTGAAAAGTTTCAGTGCTCCGTCCATCATCTCCTTGTGTTTGCTTTGTACTCTGAATTCCAGTCATAAAGTCTTTGGGCTATTAGCTGGTGGTCAACTGTGTTGAAGGTAGTTGACAGGATCAGTAGCAGTAGAACAGTAACCACATTATTGTTGACAGTCTTGAAGGTCATCCTAAATGGAGATTAGTTGTTATTCTGTGTTTCTTCAAGGTTTGAAACCACTCTGTCTGACTGTAGATTGTTTTGTTCAAGAAAGTTGATGTCTGTCCGAAGGCTACCTTTTCAATGAGTTTATCTAAGAAAGCGAACCTAAGCTCTGATCTGTAATCAGTTGGGTCAGCATCATTAACTCCTTGTTACTTTAGAAAGGGTTTAATATATGCTGTTTTAAGTTCACTTGGAAATTCACCAGTTGATAAGAAGAGTCGGTGAGCACCCGCCCTGATATTGACAGCAGAGCATTCAAGAAAGATTGTTTTGAAGATGTGTGGCAGGCAAGGATCTGCTGGAGAGCCAGCTGCATTTGAAGCTTTAATTCGGTCACAAGTATTTTTTAGTTTTAGAAGTTGAATGAGCAGAGTATTGGCTGAGTGTGCAGAGTAGCCTAATTTGGTGGGGGAACCTCTCAGAGAACACTGCTTGCTTTAGAGAGGAAGTAGGCTTTGAAAGCGGTGTCTTTCTTGACGAAGTAAATTGCTAAGATATAATGCAGTTCCTGGGATTGTTTAACCTTTATTGAAGTGCTGGTAGGATTATAAATCCATCAGTGGTTCTGGAGAACTCTTTGGTTGGGCATGTAGCCTCTGAGTAGTGTTGTGCCTGGTTGGACCACTTGGCTTCTTAATGACGATCCCGTGTATTACATATTACCTTTGAAGACACTTGTCATTGCTGGAGTTCAATGTTTTCCTCTGGTTTCTGTTTTCTGTACTTTTGTATCTGAATTGAACCAACTAGCTCTTTTTCTTTTGGGTCACAGACGTATGTTTTTTAGATGGGCCATGCTGTGAAAAGCTCTATTAATAATTTGTGGAAGTGCTTAACGGACTTTTCCATGCAGTGCGTGGAGAGATGGGGAAGGATTCCTTGACTAAGTTTACATTGAATCTCTTACAGGTTGTGGCAGTTATGTTTGTATTCAAATCTACAGGTTGTTTGGTTGTCAAGGAGATAATCAGAGAAAAATGAACAATGTGATGATTGCTCCTTGCAATAGGTCCATTTTCAGTTCCGATATTAAGCTTGTTGAGGAAAATATAGTGTCAAACATTTGGCCAGTTGAGTTGGTGAGACTGGTGGTCAATTGGTGAAATACAACTTCTTCAGTGCTGGAGAGAAGGCAGATGGTTTGTGTAGTATTGGGTTGTCAAACTAGATTTTGAAGTCCCTTAGTATATACAGGTTCTTGTGTTTCATAGTGACTGGAGCTATTCATTCTAGTATAGCATCTGTGATAGCAACATTGTGTATTGCAGATCCTATACAACATGAAGCATCTTCACCAAGCCAAGTCTCGGTGTTGAAGAGGAGGTCAACTTTGAAATCTGCCAGTAGGTCATAAATGCAATTTCTGTTTTTGCCCAGGTATCTCACATTAATTAACATGCATAGAGGGTGGTTAATGTCAAATGTGGGCTTGTGGATAGTGGTTGCTTAAGTCCTGTTGTGGACTTGATTTCTGACAGATAAGGGCTTCATTATTGCAGTCTATATTTAGCTTTTTGTAGCCATGCCTGTAGCTAGGTGAAACAGTGAAACAATCAATCAAACAGGATTTATAGAGCGCTGCTAATGACCCGCAAGGGTTTCCAGGTGCTGAAAACCATGCTGCTTAGGTGAAATAAGTTGAACAGCCAGGTCTTGAGTCCCTTTCTGAATTCCAAGAAGAGTGATTGAGGTCCAGTGGTGGAGGGGGAGGCCGCTCTAGGACTTCGCGGCGAGGGAGGCAGAGCGCATGTGTCTGGAGGGTTGGTGGAAACTCAGGCGGTGGTTGATGTATGCCGGTCCTTGATTGTTCAGGGCTTTGTAGGCGTGGGTCAGCAACTTGAATTTACATCTCTTGTGGACGGGCAGCCAGTGGAGTTTCTTGAGATGTGGGTGATGTGGGTCTGTTTGGGGATGTAGAGGATGAGTCTGGCCACTGAGTCCTGTATGGTCTGCAGTCTCTTCAGGAGGTGTGTGGTGATTCCCACGTAGAGTGCATTGCTGCAGTCCAAGCGGCTAGTGACGAGGGCTTATGTGGCAGTATGTCTAGTGCTGACGTGGAGCCATTCGAAGATCTTTCATAGCAATCGAAGAGTGAGAAAGCAGGTGCAGGAGACTGCGTTGATCTGGTTTTTCATGATGAGTTTGCTGTCCACGATGATGCCGAGGTTCCGGGCATTGTTCTAGGAGTGTGTGGGGGTCCTAGCTCTGCAGGCCATCAGGAGTCATTTCACTGGGAGGTGTTGTTCCCGAAGATCAGTACTTCTGTTTTGTCTGTGTTGTGTTTGAGGAAGTTGTTGTGCATTCAGTCGGTGACACTGTTCATGCACAGGCGGAAGTTGGCACTTGTATAGGATGAGTTTACTGATAGCAAGAGGCAGAGCTGGGTGACGTCTGCGTAGGAGATGATGTTCAGTCCATGGGTTCTGACGATGTTGGCGGGGGGGGGGGTAATGTAGGCTTTGAACAGAGTGGGGCAGAGGGATTAGCCTTGAATGATGCCGTAGATGATGATCTTTGGTTCAGAGGTGAAAGATGATGGGCGTATTCTCTTGGTTCTTCCAATGAGGAAAAAGACGATGCATTTGAGGGCATCCTCTTGGATTCCGGTCTAATTTAGTCTCTTGATTGGGGTGTGGTGGGACACGGTGTCGAAGGCTGCTGAGAGGTCGAGGGAGGAGGATCAGGGCGGCTATTTCTCCCCAGTCACGGAGGGTTCTGATGTCGTTGGTGACAGCGATAAAGGGGGTTTCGGTGCTGTGGTTCGTATGGAATCCGGATTGGGATGGGTCCAGAAGATTGTGGTTCTCCAGGTATTCTGTGAGTTGGTGGTTGATGACCTTTTCGAGGACTTTGTCAGGAAAGGCGAGCAGAGAGATGGGCCAGTAGCTCTTCAGCTCGTTGGGGTTGGTGGATGGTTTCTTGAAGAGGGGTTTGACTTCAGCACATATCCAGTCTTTTGGGAAGGTGGCCGAGGTAATGAATGTGTTAAAGATGGCAGTGAGTTTGTTGCTTATGGTCCTGTTTCGGAGGTTCAACATGTGGTGGGGACAGGGGTCCATGGATGCTCCTGAGTGGACGGCGTGCATGATGACACTGGTGCTATGTGTGGTGAGCTGGTCTCACGCGGTCATCTGGTGGTTTGAGTTTGCATCTGTGGGGGCGAGGAGGCTGAGGATGTCGGAGGCGGCGGTTTGGGATTTGAAGTGTTTGTAGATGGTGGAGATCGTGTCATAGAAGAAATCCACCAGGGTGTCACAGAGTTCTTGGGAAGGGGTGATGATGTTTTTGGTTGCTGAGTGGTTGGAGAACTCCCTGACAGTGCTGAAGAGTTCTTCGCTGTGGTTGGAGCTGGCTTTATTGCAGTTGGATAGTGTGTTCTTTTTCGTCTCTTTCAGGAGTTGGTGGTAGTGGTTGAGCGACGTCTAGAAGCCGTTGCGGTCTGTGTGTTCCCTGCTGGAGTGCCATTTCCTTTCTAGTTGCTTGCAGTTGCGTTTTGTTGTTCTCAGTTCCGAGTTGTACCTACTGGCATGTTTGGTGGTTCTCTTGAATTTGGTGGGTTTGCTGGGGGTGACTCTGTCAGCGCAGGCGGTGAAGTTCTTTACAGCCTGTTCAAGGTTAGTTGTGGTGTCCGGTTGGGAGGTGTTGAGGGCATCAGTTCATTGACTTTCGGATACTTTGTTCCAGCTACGGCATGAGGTGCTGGGTGGCTTGGTGGTGGTGCTGGGGATGGCTTTGTTGGTAAGTGAATGATAGAGTGGTCTGACCAGGTGAGCTCAGTGACATGGCTGTACTTGAATCTGTCACTGGCTGTGAAAATTGCGTCGACGTTTGTCCTGCATTGTGTGTGGTGTTGGTGGCAAGTTGGGTGAGGCTGATGTTGTTCATGCTTTCACGGAGGTTGACTGGGTTGGCGTTGTTAGGGTCGTCGAGGTGAAAATTAAGATCTCCGGAGATTATGTTGTGTTCGGTGTCGATGGCTTGTGGTGCAATGAACTCGGGGATGGCGTAGCAGAAGCAGAGTGCGGTCCTGAAGGTCTATAGGCGAGAGTGCCTTTGATGGTGGTTTTGCCGTCAGTTTTGTGTTGGAAGTTGAGGTGTTCCACGATTGGGGTGGCATCTGCGGTGGTGGAGCAGTGAATGGTTTCTATGTGGATGATGGCGATTCCACCTGCGTGCTTGTTGATGCGGTCCCGATGAGCCAGGTCTCGGTGAGTAAGACGACGTCTGGGTTATGGTGTCCCAGATCTCGGTGGCGTGTTTGCAGAGTGATCAGGCATTGAGCAGGAAGGAGGTAGTGGTGTTGCCCCTACGACGACGTGGATGGCGTGGTGGTGGTGGTTGCATGTGCAGGTGGTCCGGTGATGGAGAAGAAACAGTGGCGGCATGAGAAGGATCCTGCTGTTGAGCATGGAGAGGTGCGGCAGCAGTTGTTTCGGAGTGCTGGGTCCAGGGTTATGAGCTTGGCACCAGTGTAGATTCAGGTGACGGAACATCCACGGCTCCTGGCGCGGTCCAGGCATGGACGTGCACAGACAGGCTTGCCTTAGGCACGCCGATGGCGTGGCTGAGCTTTGGCCTCCAATAGCGCCGTTGGGTTGGGTGGGGTTGGTAGGGGCACTGGGTGGGGTTAGCAAAGGCCAGAAGCAGGAGGGAAAAATGTTGGTAACAGCGGAAAAAGACGAGCGGGCGGTGGGGCGGGAACAAGCAGAGCGGTGTTGGAACACAGCAAGGCACAATAATGGCAGACCAGAACAATGAACAATAGCAGTCAGACAAGAAGGCACAATAATGGGCAGATCAGAACAACAGTCCAACAAGAAGGGATAATAATGGGCAGAACAGAAGCACAACAGTAAAAACAAAAGAGGCACAGCAATGGGCAGAACAGAAACAATATTAATAACAAGAAGGCCCAAAAACAGGGCTCATCGGAGTGGAGCTGCTGGAGCAAAGCGAGGCAGAGGCAGCAGGGAGCAGGCACAGGGGACCGCCTCCAGTTGAAACTAGTGCAGTTCTTTGGCATGAGATATCATACAGTTAGGCAATGGAGGAACACATGTTTTACCTTTCAGTACCTCAAGATGCTCATGTTGTAATTCTTGTGGTTCCAACTACAGCTCATGTTACAGCTTTAGCCGGTGTGGTAGCAGAGACGGTAAGCATGATCTATTGCATGGTTCATCTAGTTGATCCAGTAGGCTCAACTTGTGACTTTACTGGGTTTTGGGGAAAGGGCGAGCACTAGTAGTGTTCTTGGTGGAGCAGATGTTGAAAAGTGATTGGGGGAGAAGTTAGGTGTTGCAGGAATACAAAGAATAGGTGGAGAGGGCGGGCTCTGCTTGGCCAGTGGATTTTCTGGTTTTGGATCACACTCTGCAGGTTAAGTCACATACTCATCCCACTCAGAAACCATAAAAGATGTCCCTAAGCAGACAAAAAGATTCAGATAAGTACCTCCATCTGATCCTTTCCAAATCCGTACTCCCTCCTTACACTAAGGTGTTATTGCTAATGTGAACCTGGACCCTTTATTTCGTTTTACTTTCTATTGGTGATTGGAATCCATTCTTTTTCCACCTACAGAATTATATATAAGGGTGGTCAACAGCCACTTCTGCTCCACCCTAGTCCATGCCACCTGGTTTATAGAAGGTTTTATATCCGTCTAACCACCATTTGACACCAGTGGTGTTTCTCTCCAGAGAATAAGTTGGTAAAATGCAGGGAATAACCCTACCCCATACCTTATGCTAAATTCCGCCTGACTTCTCTTTTACCATGGCCTGTTCCTGTGCCAGTTAGTGTTTGTCGCTTCTCTTTGATTCTGCCCCCTTCCTCCCAGCGATATGCATCCCATCTACCATGGCCTAGAGAGGCTTCTTCGGTTGCTTTGGTTACCGGTGCCCATCAGGTTTCCATATACTCCAGGCCCCCAGGAGTTTTCTCCCTCTCTGAGGCCCCTTACTTTTCTATTACCTTGAAAGACACCTTCACAACGTTCCTAAGCAGCCATGCCTGCTCCATACCACCGTGTGCGTACAGAATGCTAGACGCAGTTTCTTTGGGTCCAGTCAGGCCCAAGTAGTACATTGTGACCTTTCTCTTGCATCCCCCTGGTACCTGGCAGCAGCTCAATGCCCAGAATCCTCCTCTGCCCTAGGCTTGGCCCCACTGTCCTCTGTGTCCTACAGCTGGTCTCAGTCCATCATGCCACGGGCCCCTGTCTAGCTCTGTAATGAGGAGGCTGATGGTAGCAGAAAGAGGCAGAACTCCAGGTTGCTGATTCATGGCATGCCCCTGATGAGTGTCGCAGATCACACATTAAGTTCGCTAATATTTCATCCTACCGTGGCGCTTGAATTTATTTCCCCATGACACACAAAAAATATTGGACTTTTTACGTTTGCTAAAAATCTCGATTCTCTAGTATAGTTTGGAAATGATACTAAATACACAGCTCAACGGGCTTTACTACCGCTTTATTTCGTTTGGCGCTGGCCTGTCTCTACCACAGATGGTGACTAGAGAGCTAACCAAACTCCATTACTCATCCCAGACCCTCAAATAACCCAATGAACGTCATACGGCGACGCTGATTCCCACAATCGCGTCATGCCTGAAAGCGGGCTGACGCTGCTGCCTGTTTTACTTTCAGTCTCCATGGGGACGCGTTTTACGGCTGCGCAGCTCCAATCGGGCATGGTATCAGATACTGAGACACAGCGTCCTGCAGCGATGATCTGCTCACGGGGACAGTTACAATATTGTCGCTGACGTGTTGTCTATTTAATAATGTTTCTGCTGTACATCAGTGGCATATTGCTAGAGACTGCAGCGAGCGAGAAACGGCGTGCAGCCAGTCGGAGTGTAGCACTTTAACATTGCACACATTTGACATGCCGTAGACACGCGCACCTGCTGCCTGCCCATTGTTCATAGCATGAAACCCCAGAATTTCATTTCATGTAGCACTGCTCGGGGGATACAGTAAGACATCTGCACAGCTCAAAATAAATGTTTGTATAACCCCTGCCAATATTGTTGGGCACTAAAACTCCCTGAAGTTTGCAGTGTTTCGCGCCCTTTTTACTGCTATGGTGCTAATAAAAAATTGTGTGGAAACAATTTTTGCACCCTGTTCATAGAAGTAATTAACTTATTTTCATGTTTTGCGTTTGTAGTTGCCACCAGTAGCTAAGAGTGCAAACTGTCAGCAAGTGCAATTAATGCTCAACTCAGAATCACCACTGATTAAACAACGTTGAAGAGCCAATTGGTCTGGCTGGCATTTTTTTTTATAACCAGACCTATTGTCTTTGCCAAAGCCACCAGATGCACAGAATTTATATTTCTGCTGCAGGTAGATGGCAGGAACAGGGGCACACTGAAACGTATCAGTGGTCCGGCAACCTAATCGCTAGGGACACTAATGCGTTGTTCCTCTAAAAGCTTTCAACCCAATGGTGTCCCTAGAAATGAATTTATTTTCCCATAAAATAAACAGATGTCTCTTGCAATGAAAATAAATAACAAAATGATTGCCTGTTGTACACAGTGTGTGTAGGAAATAAAGATTTTTAAGAGGACGAAAAGTGTGATGATAAAGTTTGCTTTTCAGATGTAACATAGCCCCTTGTGCATTGCAATGGAACCACTTTCTACTAGGAGGCAAAATGTTAAACCAGGCAGCCAGTAGCGCAAGGTGAAAGAAGTATACTCCTCTGGTCTGATCCGAGAATAATGAGTCTTGCAGACAGCTGGACACAAACCCGACCTGAGTTAAAATAGCATTTACCTCTGTTTTCGCACTTCTGCATTGGGTGTAAATGCCCCCCCCCCCCCCAATAAATGAGTGTTCCCATATTTAGATGTGCAGGTGGCGAGACTCAGTAAAACATACACATTAATTCCTATGCCAGTCCCTTGTTGATAGTTTGTAACCAAAGGGTTTTCTTTCCCCCATTCATTCCATGAGATTAAAAGCACTGTATAACTCTTCCTATCACACAAGCCTCCCTGTACTCTAGGCACATAAGGCCCTGTATTCCTAGGCCAGCCGCCTGAGCTATCCAGTCTTGGACATTGGAAGTAGAGGATGTCTTTGCCAATACTCTGAGTCATCCAGTAATTCATAAGAAAGGTTATGAATACAAAAGATAGTTTTTTGGCGCCATGAATGTTTCGAGGTAACCTTCTTAATGTGACTGTAACACTCTCCTTTGTGAAAGTAGCCCTCTGTGTGACGGAAGGGGGCAGAAAGTGAACACACCACCACAGAACTCCGCTGTGCGCGTAATAACTTATTTTTGTAGTGCCCTCTTGATGAACATTAAAAATGATGGGTTTTGGTTTGCTTTTAGTCCTGATATTAGTTACCATGACTGTGTTTTTATTGTTCATTTGATGGTTTCTCTCTAGCATACGCTATGGATTTTAGTCTTGGGACCAAGCTTAAGGGAAGTGCTGCCTTTACTTGTGCTGGTGACATTTTACCAGGAGCTTCGCATCTGAGGGGGAAACTTTCTAGCTCTGTTCTTCTTGTGTCCTCTTGCTCTAAGAATCAGTGCTCTGACCTAGCTGTACCAGTCACACCTTCTACATTTTGGTCTCTGACTCACACTTTACAGTCCTTTCCTGGCTTTGGCTACTTCGATGGATTCTGGCCTTTGCTGGTTCCCTGAATGATGTGATGGATTGATTTGATGATCTTCCAGCAGTTTGGCCTTTGAGTCAGGTCGTTTTTTGTCTCTGGCTTTCGATGCGGTGTTGTGAGATCCATGGCAGTGCTTTTATTTGTTTGGGCTGTGAGGCAGTTTTGTCCTACTAGCCTTCCAAACATAAAGCTCTCCATTTCCCTGCTGCTCTTGCCTACGTTTCCTTCATCCCACATAGCTTCACCGTTGTCTCATATCCCAGGCTAAATCTTTCGGAAGCCTTCTCATAATTACATGCAGTAAAGGGTGTAGCCAGAAATTTAAAGTACCTCCCACTTTGAAATGAAAGCTCTGATGGCACAAAGCAATGGAAGCAAGTGAGCCGACTGTTCCTCAAAGAGCTCTCCTGACTCTTCCATCCAGACATCCATCTATTCATCCTTTCACCATTCCATCCACCTGCTGATAGCCACTATTTCACCTTTACATTCTTTCATCCATTAATTTTTTCATGCATCATTCAGTCTTTTCCCATTCCATCAATCCATTCACTCTGCCATCCACTGATCCATCCATCCATTCACCCTGCAATCCATCCACTCTTTCACTCATTCGTCCACTCTGCCACCCATTTGCTCATCCTTACACCCCACTCATCCATCCATTCATCTCTTTACCATCCTTTCACATATCCATCCACCTATCCATTCATTCACCCATCCATCCATCTACTGGACCATCCTTTCACCTGTCTAGCCACCTATCCATTCACTCATTCTTTCACACATTCATCCATCTACACACACATACATACATACATCCATCCATTCATCCACCTACTCATCCCTCGACCTTTCACCTTTCCTTTTTTCAATATTCCTTCCTTCCCTTTTATATTTATCCAGGTTTTGTGTTTCCTTGCTCCTGCTTGCTCTTCTATTGACACTGTATTCCTTCATAGTATTATTTATGAGATTTTGCCAGCTGAGTTGCAGACAGAAGAGGCCCATAGAGAGCCCCGCTGCAGCTGCCAAGGCGGGAGGTTCACTATGCCCCTGCATGGAGTTTGGCACTGCAGCTCTGCTTTTACCTGACGTCATACCAGCAGTGTCGTCAGGTATAAGGCACTTTGCAAGAAAGAAGCCATAGTGCACACCTTTGGCTATCGATCGCTGTTTCTGCTTCATCTCTGGGAATTGCTCAAGCACCGACACTCTTACCTGCTTGTCAACTACATATATTAGTCGACCCTGATAGTTTCTGGTTCAGACAGTGTTAGCCACGATACATATTAGTGACTGCTTTGCAGAAATCTCACCTAATTTCTATGCAACATTGCCCTGCTGACAGGAATAATAAAGTGCAGCAAGCCTTGTTTACTAGCGCAGTAATCTTCCTGCACCTGCTCTCACACTCAGCTGGCACACTGGTGGGGGCTTCACAAAGTTTTCAAGTAATCTCCTTCCGGAAGAGTAAAAGAGGTCTTCAGAGGGGCAGGTGGAGCTGGCAGGTAAGAGTGGATATATATATATATATATATATATATATATATATATATATATATATATATATATTCTCTCTCCCTCTCTCTACTGGTCACCAGTGGGTAGTTATAGTTAGGACCTAGTTTCCATTACTTTGGCGCCGTTTGACAAATCTTCATGAAATTTTCTAAATTAGTATGCCACTTACTTGAGCTGCTGTGCTGAAAGTTTCAGGGCGATTCGTCAAGTGGGGGCTGAGAAAAAGGGGGTTCCCAAAGCGCATTTTCCTCATACAATTTCCCATACGGATTTTTAACACGACTACAGCCCGAACCGTTGAACGGAAATGCACCAAATTTGGCAGAAAGGTAGCTTTTGGTCCAGAAAGCGTGCTTTTTGTTATTTGGTGTAAATCCGTTCAGCAGTTCTTGAGATTTTAACGGAAATAAAATTTGTATATCTAAGGACGCGGACCCTCTGCAAATCTAACGATCTTATGCAGCGATCTGATTGGCTGCCAACACTTCAACCAAGAAGTGCTGGCAGCCATCTTAGGACTCTGACTCAGCCAAGTCCCAAACAAAAGCATTAAAAAAAGAGAAGGGGGCAGGGTAGGAATACCCTGGCCCCCTAGGCCTGGTGGTGGGGTCACCGATGGACCCTGCCGGGGCCAAAAAGCATTTTTGTTTGTAAACAGTTCACAGGGAAAATCGCAAAGATTTGCGAATCCCCACGAAAATTTAAAACAAAGCGCAGTCTCCTGCGCTTTTTAAACTTTGGTCTCTGGGTAGGCTAGGTCAAGGGAACTTGTTTGTATCTTGAAAAAGAAGTGGGGGGGGCATGTGGCTTCCCTCCCCATGGCCAATCTTGGCCCCGGAGACAGCCACCTCTCCAGGGCAGGCCGAATGATACATTTACAGAGGAGGGCTACAAAGCCACCCTCCTGAAGCTCTTGCGAGCCCCGGGGACCAGATTTGCTGCGTGGACCTTCTCCATTGCCCTTAAGGGCCCATGGGACCACTACTTGCCCAGGGCCCAAATGAAATTAAAAGGGGGAGCCCCCCCCTCCTGGGCCATTTACAGGGTCCACCACCTCCCTGTGGCTTATTTACATTTTAAGAAAGAGGGGTGCTGCGTGGCCCTCCTCCCAGGCTTTTCTCGGCCTCATGGACCACCACCTCCCTGGGGCAGGCCCTTAAAAATGAAAGGAGGGAGGCAGCGCGTCCCCCCTCCTGGAGCCATTAATGGCCCTGGGGACTTCCACCTCCTATGGCCAGCTCCCTATCTCCTGAGGTGCCCACTCTCGGGAGATGCAGTTTACTCTCTCTTTGCCAAGCGAGAGCAAACTGTAAATCTGCTCTCAGCGGGCGGGAGTTGAACAACTGCTCCCACTCGCTGGAAGATACATTTTCATCTGTTTTCCTGCCCTTTGTCAAGCGGGCAGATAAACAGATGAAAGAACTGCTCCCACATGCAGGAAGCAGCATTTTCGGCTGCTCCCTGCGTGCGGGAACAATGCCTGCAATGCCCGCAGGCATTGCGGGGGCATTGAGGCCCCTGCGGTTCCCAACATTGCACAGTGGTTGCCCTGGGTGGGCTCAAGGGAATCCAGGTTGAAGAGGCCGGGCCCCAGAGGATAGGGTCCCCAGGGTTGAAATTGGCCCGAGGAGGGGCACCGCACAGCCCCCTTCCATTGTATAATATGAAAAGCAGAGTGTATGTTTCTGCCTTTTAATTACCCTGAGTATGCAAATGCCCAAAATAATCTGCAAGTTCAGCTCGTTTGGCCCGCCCCATTTTAGTTAGCAGTGTGCAAAGGTCCTCCTGCCTTTTCCCACGTTGATGGACAGTTTAGCAAAAGGCCCCCCGAGTGCGTTTCCCTCCGATTTTTGTGATGTGTTCTTTATATAGAGGAATATGAGGACGTCTTCACCAAACAAACAAGTACTTACTTCATATAGTTAGGAGGAAGTACACTTGTTTGGTGGAGATTCACTTCTTTGTAGTCTCATCGTCTTCTCTTGACGAGGATTTAATTTATCACAGATTTGTGGATGACGACGCTGCAGGAACAATCACATTGCCAAAAATACATGCACATAAAGTCGCTGGAGACATCACCTCGTGGTCCTCTACACAGCTGTAGTGTAGAATATGCACTTGACATTTTCCTAACAAGGTAGCACTTACTAATTAACCAGTTGAAAGTACTCCAGTTGGGTGAACATTTTCAGCAAAACTGTGGACTTTTCTTGGAAAAAATGAGGTTCCATTCTGGCCCTGATGGTCAATTCAGATAAATTAACCCTCAACGGGAAGCACTTAAAATATAAACACAGCAGGTGCCCCAGTTGAAGCTCCACTTCTGTAAAGCACAAATGATCCTAACCTCTTGGGCTTGGCTTAGGCAAAGCAAGTGTGATTCCTCTTGTAGTCCACGTTCAGAAACAATCTGTAATCTTAAATGGAGGTGTTAGAAGGTGGTTCTGACACTCTGGGCCGCCTGGATTTTTCGCTTTTTGAGCACCTAGTTGTTGAGCTTTTACTGTGGGAGAGCCCCATGAGTTGGGACTCACCCACAGTGAACTCATGATGAAAGAGACTGCGTGTGGATTTTACTGTGTTTTTCACTTCATTATTCCCCTATGGGGAAGTGGAGCCCATGGGCTAGTGTCACTTTCCTAAGGCCTACAGATTCCAGACACGCACTAAAGTCCACTGTAACGGGTGTGAGAAGAAGTATTCTGCAGAGTCCAACGTCCTATTTGTACTGCTTTTGGGTCATCCAGAAATGTCATAGTTCTCTGAGTCCGCTCATAACCAGGATCTGGCTGGGGTCTGGCCCTGGCAGGTTAGATTAATGACCTTTCTTCCCAGAGCGAAGATCTTCCCTCCAAGGAGAGAAGATGGGTGGAGCTGCAGGCTAATCCATCAGCAGCTGTCACTGGGTGCCAGGCACCAAACTGAACGAAGGGGAAGGCAGCTCTGGGGGGTGGGGGGACTGGGCTTTCAGAGACCATGTGGCAGGAGACCCTGGACGACGCCATTTTGAACAAACCCAGAGGCCTGGGCAGGAAGGAGGGAGCAGGGGCAGAGAAGTTGTGTCGCTGTGTGATAGGGCAAACAGAGACTTCCTGCCAGCCCCCTCCCCAACTTCTTAAAAGAACTTGCACAGGAAGAGGAGCTCTCTCTGGGGTGTGGTCTGCTGAGGCGGAAGGTGCTGGAGCCTGGCAATGGGCAGTTGGAAGGAGGAACCCCCTGACTGCCCCCCAGGGCCCTAACAGCGCCAGAAGAAGAGCCCAGGACCGGTGCGCAGAAGCAGGGGCCTCTGCGCAGGGAGAAGAGGCCAAGGAGGAGAGCCAGGCGAAAGGCTGGCGCAGGGAGCCAGCGAAGACCGCTCCCTGCTGAATCCCCCCTCTCAGAGACCCAGAGGGCGAAGAAGAGTGTTCCCAGTGGCTGGGGCTGGCCAAGAGGAGCGAGAGGAGACAAAAATGAAGAAAATCGGACTCCAGGGGGCCGAGATATGCCCCCCAGAAGGTAGGCGACCTTTGACCCCGCCTGGGACTGACGACGAAGCTCGTGGGGCTCCGCCGCCGGTCGCAATCTTGCCCCCGGGGTGGGTCAGGTCCCGGGGGCTGCCCCAGGAGGAAGCAAAGTCAGGGGGCGCCGTCGCGCACCCCGTGAAGTTGCCCCGGAAGGGGGCCAGGAGTCCACCCTGGCCCCCGGTGATGCAGAAGGAGGGGGGCAAGGGAGCGCCGTCGCGCCCCCCCCCCGCGAAAAGGTGCTCGGGGGCCTGGGACCCCATCCTTGGGCCCCGAAGAAGTAAAGTCGGGGTAGCACCGTCGCGCCCCCCGCAAAGATGTGCCCAGGGGCCCGGGACTCCATCCCCGGGCCCCGAAGAAGTAAAGTCGGGGGAGCGCCGTCGCGCCCCCCACCTGCGAAAAATGGCCGAGTGGGGTGCCAGGAGCCACCCTGGCCCCCGCAGACCCCAGAGGGAGGGGAGCGCCATCAAGCTCCCCTTGAAGATGTACAGGGGCCCGGGGCCCCATCCCCGGGCCCCGAAGCAAAGTCGGGGAGCGCCGTCGCGCTCCCTGTGAAAATGCCGAAGCTGTGAGGGGGCCCGGGACCCCATCCCCGGGCCCCGAAGTGCGGAGGAGGTGGGGGGAGTGCCGTCGCACTCCCCGAAGACCCGCGGAAGCGGGGAAGCAGCCTCGCGTCTGCCCGCCAGAGCGGGCAGACCAGAAAACAAAGGCCGGCTCCCGCGGCAGCACGCGAAGGTGCTAGCCCGTCGGGGAACCGGCGGGAGCCGCCGGGGGTGGGGTCCCCGAGCGGCTCCCCATCGATGATGCCAGACGAAAGTCCCCGGGTGGGACCGGGGCCCCAGGGAAGAGGCGTGGTGCTCGGGGCCCGGGTGGGACCGGGCCCCCGAAAATAAGCCAGAGCGGCCGGGGGTGGGCTCCCCGTGCCGTTCCACTCACCTGGGGGTCCGGGTGGGACCGGACCCTCCAACAAGGGACGCAGCGGCCGGAGGCCCACATCGCGGCTCTCCCCGACGCAGCGGGAGAGCCGCTGTTATAATCATGAAAAGGAGCACGAAGCACCCCAGAATGCCTTACCAGGCATTTGGAAATCTGACGTTTTGGTGCTTGGTGGCCCCCAGAGGAGGGGGGTCACCCTCAATTGTGAAAAGGTGCTGGGGGGAGCTGCTGGAGAAATGCAGTCTCCCCCCCAGCACGAAGAGACGTCCCCCCCTAAGTTTCCTGGGGATTTGAAAGGAATAACCCCTCAAGGGCTCAGCCAGCATTTTAACACCTTCTGGGCTGGAACTTATGTTCTACAGCTGAGGGTGTATGGAAAAGTGTGTCAAGGAGTGAAGAGCTGAGTGGGGGATGTCTGGAGAAGGGCATCCCCTGGAGGTGAAGAGGTGTAATTGCACCAGACATGCATTTACTGTAGTTATTGCTTTTAGAGGGACTGAAGGTCACATGTGTAATGTGAAGTACCTGTGTAAGGTGATGTCATAAGCAAAGTGGGGTTATGTTGCCAGACATTCCTGCTAGGGTGTCTGACTGTATATGCGTAATCCTGTGATTTCATCTGTGATGCCTTTAGGGGCTGTAATTGCAATGCATTCTAATGATCCACAAATGTGATGAGTACTGTCATTCTAAAGTGATGCTTAAACATGTATTCTTGCTGCTGCGCTTAGGTGAAGAACCCAGACTGCTAGCCCTTAAGATGTAGAGGTGTATACTTCATGGTCAGTAGGGAAGGCTCAGTCAGGGTCATGTGTCACCAAGGCAGGGTTACCTATTTTAAATGCTGGTTGAGTTAAGGGGGTGGGTCGTCACTGGGATGGTGCCAGTGCGCAGGGCCCTCGCTCCAGATTATGTTCAACTAACTGCATTGGGGGCAAGATGATGTGCATACATGGGAGTGGTGGTACTAGACCCCACCCCCCCTGCGGGAGGGGTGAAGATGTTATGCAATGTCACAAAGTAATTCCAACAGCTTATGTATATTTGTAAATAGGTGCATAGTATTGAGTAGTGTGTGTGTGTGTGTGTAATAAATGTACTCTTACTTTTATAAAGCAAAGTACAGACTGGACAATTAATTATTGAGTGTTATTTCTGCGCACCTGCAAATGGCGATTACTAGCCCACACCACCTCCCTTGAGTAAAGCCTCAGACTGCTCTGCAACGCTACCCTCTGAGAGTCAGGCGCTACAATTGGGTGTTTGGTTCCCAGTGAAGGACAAATGTAGTCAAGTTATTTGTGCAGGCCTCACAGATACTGCCTCATTTTCCAACAGGAGGTGAATGCATTGTTGGACTGTTGGAGCACAATCTGATCTGCAGTGACTGTGGCAAGTGATTTCTTTCTGCTCTTGATAGCAGAGTCCATGGTTCTCCCTTTAAATTCCCCGAGTATGCAAATACCCAAAATCATTTGTAAGCGCTGCCCTTTTGGCCCTGCTCCGTTTTCCTTAGTAGTATGCAAAGGTCTTTGCCTTTTCCCACATTGATGGACAGCTTACCAAAAGGCATCCGAACGTGTTTCACTCTGATTTGGTGGCACGTTCTTGATACGGAGAAATTTTGAGGACATCTTCCCCAAACAAACACTTCATATAGTTGGGATAAAGTACCCTTGTTTGGTGGAGATTCCCCTCTTTGTAGTCTCTTCCTGTTCTCTAGACGAGGATTCATGTTATCCAGATTTCTGAATCAAGATGCTCGAGAAACAATCACATTGCTGAAATTACATGCACACAAGGTCAGTGGAGACAATTGCTCGTGGTCCATTACTGAGCTGTAGTGTAGAATATGCACTAGCTATTACTCAATGAGGTAGCACTTACTAATTAACTAGTAGAAAGTACTCCAGTTGGGTAAACATTGTGTTCATAACTGTGGACTCTTGTTGGATAAAGGTTCAGGTGAAGTTCTGTTCTGGCTCAGTCACTCAAACAGCTACTGTTACACCCAGACAGACACCGACTCACACACCCATTCAGCAACTCACACAGCCACTCACAGACCCACACAGCCACTCACAGACCCACACAGCCACTCACAGACCCACACAGCCACTCACAGACCCACACAGCCACTCACACACCCACACAGCCACTCACACACCCATACAGCCACTCACTCACCCACAAACCCAGTAACACAGCCACTTACACAGCCATATAACCACTCACACACCGATACAGCCACTCACATACCCACTCATACACCCAGAAAACTACTGACACACCCACTCACACACCCATAGAGCCACTCATGCACCCACTTAGAAATCCATACTTCCACTCACAGAGCCATACAGCCACTCGCACACCCACTCACAGACTATTACAACCACTCACACACCCACTCACCAACCCATACAACCACTCACACCCACAAAACCACTCACACACCCACTCAGACTCATACAGCCACTCCCACACCCACTGACTGACCTATACAGCTACTCACACACCCACTCTCAAAGGTTACGGTTAGGAAATAAAATTTTTAAAAAACCTTAGAAATTCACAAAAAAACAATGGTTACAGGAACGCTATAGTTGGGAAATAACATTAAAAAAAGTAGAAATTCACTGAAAAAGGCAAAGGTTACAGGGACGTTATAGTTAGGCTCAGATTTTACTCATGCAAAACCAGTGAGGTTCAGCAGTTCTAGTTACCTGAGCTAACTATAACTTACACTAACCACAATGCACTGCTTATGGCCTCACATATTACATCACTCATGATATGGTCAGTGACATCACTTATGACATTCACGCAACCACTCACACAGCCACACCACTCACACACCCACACACCCACTCTCAGATCCATACAATCACTCACACGCCCTCTCACACCCACACAGCCAGTCACACACCCATACAGCCAGTCACACACCCATACAGCCACTCACAGACCCATACAAGCACTCACACACCCACACAAGCACTCACACGCCCATACAATCACTCGCACACTCACACAGCCTCTCACACAGCCACTCAGCCACTTACACAACCACTCACACACCCACATAGCTACTCAGACACCTACTCGCACCCATACAACCACTCGCACACCCAGAAAAGCACTCTCAAACCCATTCACAGACCCATACAGCCACTCACATACCCACTGACAGACCTATACAGCCACTCACACACCAAGTGACAGATCCATACAGCCACTCACACACCCACCCAAACACTGATACAGACACAAAGCCACTCAGATTACATGTTAGAAACGGTATCACTCAGTAGTACAGAAAGAATAGAAATTTTACTTATGCTGTAGTTTAGTATACATCTTTTAGTCTCAGAAACGTTTATGAAACACACTCACTGGATGATGTCATCAGTGATGTCATTTGAGATGTCATCATTGATGTCACTGACCATGTCATGAGTGATGTAATATGTGAGGACCATGTAAGAATGCTGATGAAAATGAGACTGAAGAGACTGAATGTAAAATATACACGTAGGCCACCAGCAAGATCATTTATGCAACAGAGAACTTGGGCAGTGCAGTAGTTGAAGTTGTGGCAATAGGAAGTGTGTTCATTTGACCGGAATTGTTGGCGCCTTACAATCTAAAAACTAAACTTTGAGAACCTGGAAGGAGAAAGATATGAAATCTCTATATCTGCAAGTTAATTCCCATAATTTTGTGTTTGAGATGTATTGACCTACATAGCAGGGTGTTGGCAGTTTCGAAACACCGTTTTTATAATCTGCAAAACTGTTTCTAGGCTAAAGATACCAAGATTTTAACTAAAAGTGGGTCTACTCAAATTTTGGAAGCACTGTTTTTCTATTATGTGACAAACTTAATAACCCTAGTTTGTTGAATTGAGATCATGACGATGGTAAAACACTATAAAATAAACCTAAATATAGCATAATCAACATTTTGGTTCTCAGCATTTCTGTAGGACTCGAAATAAAATCTCAATATTTGCCTAGTCGGCTGCTTCATAGCCTGCTTGATCCCACAGATTTGGTAGAAAATGAGAATATGCATAGTGTAAATCAATATTGACTTATTTGAGCCAGTCGCATGAGTGAACTGAAATATTTTGGTTAATCTTTGTTTCAGCTAAGAGACAATATCGGTGCTTGCACAAAAGCCATCTAATGTAGAGAAAGAAGCCATATGAGGCCGCAAAAAACGGAACTAATTTCCTTTGGAGATAAAGTAACAACTGTGGTTGAACTAGTAACATGTTTTTTAGCATATGGTAAAGCTAAAAAAAATCTTGCGCTCTGCTTCCTTGAAATTTATATTTCTGAGTAGAGATGCTGAAGGCATATAGTAGGAAATCTCAAACGACTTTAATGAAATGTACCACAAAACACAATGAAGAGGGGGACAGGGAGCCCAATTGAAATAGTAGGTCCAGTACCCTAGCTCCCAAAGACAAGTGTTCTACTCACTGAGGGGTAGCTGTTCCTAAAGGAGAGAGGATAGACCAGCCTATTATGGTTGGGGAATTGGTGAGGGTGTTCTCTCAATGAAGTTGGATAGTGGTGAAGGTGGGGAAATTCCTCCTTTTTTACTTGGTGCCCTCACACACCCTTGCGAGTGTCATGCTTCATCATCGGGCGTTGCTCCTCATGGGGGTGGTGCTGCTGTCCCCCACGGGCCCCGCGAGAGGGCTCTTTAGCGGAGATCTTTTAAGGAGACGCCGCAGTTGTGCATGTGGGTGTGTGGGCCTGTAGAAGTGAGTGGGTGAGTTAAAACTATCTTGCGTGGTACCCAGAACCTAGTTTTATTCAGGGGTCCAGAAGATAAGGTGAAAAAGTGTGCAAGATGTGGAGACCCTCCTTAGAACAAATGTGGAGGAGGAGTGAGTATTTTACCGCTGCTCTCACATCCGTGAAGTAAAATGTGAGTATGAAAAGTGTCGTTTAGGTCAACATGTTTCGCGCTACAGCCGGTCCCTAGTGAATCCAAGAGCGCTTCGTCAGGACCATGTGATAAAGTGAAGTGAGAATAAAAATAGGAGTCAGGGAGGAAGCGCCCTATACTCCTACTGTACCTATAATCTGGTGTCAGTGCGTATTAGCGCTGACTATGAACTCTAATTCGAATTCCATAGCCCAACCCCTGTCTTAAGGATGGTTGGCCTCACCGGCGCTCAACGGTAAGTGCGCGTGAATATAGTCAGTCACCTCGCAAGGAGCCGTATGCCTACCCCTCCGTTCTCACTTCACTTCATCACATGGTCCTGATGTTTAGGGCAATGCAGTGGTGTTCGGGTAGTGTAGGGGGTCGTGCTGGGGGAGTGTTTTAGGGTTTAGGGCAGTGCAGTCGTGTTCGGGTAGTGTAGGGGGTCTTGCTGGGGGGAGTATTTTAGGGTTTAGCGTAGTGCAGTGGTGTTCGGGTAGTGTAGGGGTCATGCTGGGGGTAGTGTTCTAGGGTTTAGGGCAGTGCAGTGGTGTTCGGGCAGTGTAGGGGGTCGTGCTGGGGGTGGCGTTTTAGGGTTTAGGGCAGTGCAGTGGTGTTCGGGCAGTGTAGGGGGTCGTGCTGGGGGTGGTGTTTCAGGGTTTAGGGCAGTGCAGTGGTGTTCGGGCAGTGTAGGGGGTCGTGCAGGGGGTGGTGTTTCAGGGTTTAGGGCAGTGCAGTGGTGTTCGGGCAGTGTAGGGGTCGTGCAGGGGTGGTGTTTCAGGGTTTAGGGCAGTGGTGTTCGGGCAGTGTAGGGGGTCATGCTGGGGGTGGTGTTTCAGGGTTTGGGGCAGTGCAGTGGTGTTCGAGCAGTAAAGGGGTCATGCTGGGGGTGGTGTTTCAGGGTTTAGGGCAGTGCAGTGGTGTTCGGGCAGTGTAGGGGCGGTGCAGGGGGTGGTGTTTCAGGGTTTAGGGCAGTGCAGTGGTGTTCGGGCAGTGTAGGGGGTGGTGTTTCAGGGTTTAGGGCAGTGCAGTGGTGTTCGGGCAGTGTAGGGGTCTTGCTGGGGCTGGTGTTTCAGGGTTTAGGGCAGTGCAGTGGTGTTCGGGCAGTGTAGGGGGTCGTGCTGGGGGTGGTGTTTCAGGGTTTAGGGCAGTGCAGTGGTGTTCGGGCAGTGTAGGGGGTCGTGCTGGGGCTAGTGTTTCAGGGTTTAGGGCAGAGCAATGGTGCTCAGGCAGTGTAGGGGGTTGTGCTGGGGGTGGTGTTTCAGGGTTTAGGGCAGTGCAGTGGTGTTCCGGCAGTGTAGGGGGTCGTGCTGGGGGTGGTGTTTCAGGGTTTAGGGCAGTGCAGTGGTGTTCCGGCAGTGTAGGGGGTCGTGCAGGGGGTGGTGTTTCAGGGTTTAGTGCAGTGGTGTTCGGGCAGTGTAGGGGGTCGTGCTGGGGTGGTGTTTCAGGGTTTAGGGCAGTGCAGTGGTGTTCGGGCAGTGTAGGGTGTCGTGCTGAGGGATGGTGTTTCAGGGTTTAGGGCAGTGCAGTAGTGTTTGGGCAGTGTAGGGGGTCGTGCAGGGGGTGGTGTTTCAGGGTTTAGGGCAGTGCAGTGGTGTTCGGCCAGTGTAGGTAGTCTTGCTGGGGGTGGTGTTTCAGGGTTTAGGGCAGTGCAGTAGTTTTCGGGCAGTGTAGGCGGTCGTGCTGGGGCTGGTGTTTCAGGGTTTAGGGCAGTGCAGTGGTTTTCGGGCAGTGTACGGGGTTGTGCTGGGGCTGGTTTTTCAGGGTTTAGGGCAGTGCAGTGGTGTGCGGGCAGTGTACGGGGTTGTGCTGGGGCTGGTGTTTCAGGGTTTAGGGGCGGTGCAGTGGTGTTTGTGTAGTGTAGGGGGTCATGTTTTAGCGTAGTGCAGTGGTGTTTGGGTAGTGTAGGGGGTCGTGCTGGTGGTAGTGTTTTAGGATTTAGGTTAGTGCAGTGGTGTTTGGGTAGTGTAGGGGGTCGTGCTGGGGTAGTGTTTTAGGGTTTAGGATAGTGCAGTGGTGCTTGTGTAGTGTAGGGGGTCGTGCTGGGGATAGTGTTTTAGGGTTTAAGGTAGTGCAGTGGTGTTTTTGTAGTGTAGGGGGTCATGTTTTAAGATGCAATGCTCCAATACCTGACCAGTCTGCACTACATAAAACTGCAAAAAAACAAAAAATAAAAAGTGTTTTGCACACTTTTGTCATTGGGCTATATGTGGGCTACATCTGGGTAATATTTGTGCTACATTTGGGCTCTTTTTTCACTGGTGGCCATCTTGGAAGACTTCTTTGTTATGAAGTTTCCTAATTTCTTCATTTACTGCAGTCTCCTCAGTAGGAAATGCTTTCAGTTTTTTACTTTGATTCCATCAAGAAGGCATTCAGATGTGTCTCACATCTGCCATAAATTCAGAATGTTAGCACTCTAGTTGCTCATTAGATCACTGGAGTAAAGCTACTGCTCACCAGGGAGTTAACTGGTAGTCTGCTGCTGGTATTGAAAGTGATTGTTTCAGTCTGCATGTCAGAATTTTCTAATGAAATAGAAGAGGATTTGAGATCTCACTTAAAACATGCCCTAATTTTTCTTTCTGCAGCACTAACTATACTTTCTATTTCAAAAGAACCCCTCATTTTGTTCCTTTTTAAATTAAATGTATTAAGTGTTACCGGTTTATTCCAATCAAGATGGCTTCAGGTGTGCCATACTTTTGTCATAAGTAAGGCTGTTAGCGCTCTAGTTGTTCTTTAGAACACTCTGGGAAGCTGCAGTAGAACACAAAGGCATCAACTGGCAGGCTGCTCCTTTTGAAATATAACAGGAAGATATTTGAGATCACACTTGAAATATGTCCTAATTTTTCTTTCTACAGCACTAACCATAATTTCTATGCCAAAATGAACCCCATCATTTTGTTCCTTTTTAAATTAAATGTTTTAAGTGTTACCAGTTTATTCCAATCAAGATGGCTTCAGGTGTGCCATACTTTTGTCATAAGTAAGGCTGTTAGCACTCTAGTTGTTCTTTAGAACACTCTGGGAAGCTGCAGTAGAACACAAAGGCATCAACTGGCAGGCTGCTCCTGTTGAAATATAACAGGAAGATATTTGAGATCACACTTGAAACATGTCCTAATTTTTCTTTCTACAGCACTAACCATAATTTCTATGACAAAATGAACCCCATCATTTTGTTCCTTTTTAAATTAAATGTTTTAAGTGTTGCCAGTTTATTCCAATCAAGATGGCTTCAGGTGTGCCATACTTTTGTCATAAGTAAGGCTGTTAGCACTCTAGTTGTTCTTTAGAACACTCTGGGAAGCTGCAGTAGAACACAAAGGCATCAACTGGCAGGCTGCTCCTGTTGAAATATAACAGGAAGATATTTGAGATCACACTTGAAACATGTCCTAATTTTTCTTTCTACAGCACTAACCATAATTTCTATGACAAAATGAACCCCATCATTTTGTTCCTTTTTAAATTAAATTGTTTAAGTGTTACCAGTTTATTCCAATCAAGATGGCTTCAGGTGTGCCATACTTTTGTCATAAGTAAGGCTGTTAGCACTCTAGTTGTTCTTTAGAACACTCTGGGAAGCTGCAGTAGAACACAAAGGCATCAACTGGCAGGCTGCTCCTGTTGAAATATAACAGGAAGATATTTGAGATCACACTTGAAACATGTCCTAATTTTTCTTTCTACAGCACTAACCATAATTTCTATGACAAAATGAACCCCATCATTTTGTTCCTTTTTAAATTAAATGTTTTAAGTGTTACCAGTTTATTCCAATCAAGATGGCTTCAGGTGTGCCATACTTTTGTCATAAGTAAGGCTGTTAGCACTCTAGTTGTTCTTTAGAACACTCTGGGAAGCTGCAGTAGAACACAAAGGCATCAACAGGCAGGCTTCTCCTGTTGAAATATAACAGGAAGATATTTGAGATCACACTTGAAACATGTCCTAATTTTTCTTTCTACAGCACTAACCATAATTTCTATGACAAAATGAACCCCATCATTTTGTTCCTTTTTAAATTAAATTGTTTAAGTGTTACCAGTTTATTCCAATCAAGATGGCTTCAGGTGTGACATACTTTTGTCATAAGTAAGGCTGTTAGCACTCTAGTTGTTCTTTAGAACACTCTGGGAAGCTTCAGTAGAACACAAAGGAATCAACTGACAGTCTCTGCCCTTGTTGGATGTACATGTTTTACTGAGAATGTCAGACTTCATTCTCACATGAGTGAGAAAGATAATGTGAATTTACAGAAAATATGCTCTCATTTTAGCTTCTGGAGCACCTTCCAAACCTCCATGGGACAAGCATGAGAAAATAGTGTTCTCTCAAACATGATTCATGATATCCCAGCAGAAGGTTTTTCACATGGTAAAATCACCTTAGAATACACCACAATTCCTAAAATTAGTATGGTACCATCAACAAATAAATTCTAATGTAACTAAAGCCTGTTATCACCCTTTATAGTTCTCCTTTTGGTGACCCTCAAAATCTTCTATTCACTACAATGCATTTCAATGAGGTACTATCATTTATATTGGTCCCAAGATGGCTGCCAGCAATTCCAGGATGAAGTGCTGACAGCCAATCAGATCTCACGATGACATGTGTGGTTAGGCTCCGCCCAGATATATATGTGACTTTACTTTTGATTTTCTCAGGAACTACTGAACGGATTTACACCATTTAAGCAAAAGGCACGACACTGAACCAAGGGCTACCTCTTTGCCAAATTTGGTGTAATTCCGTTCAGCAGTTCGGGCTGTAGCTGCGACTAAAGGTTCCTATGGAAAAATGAATGGGGAAAACGCGTTTTGGGACCCCCCTTTTTTCTCGGCCCCCGCTTGACGTATCACCCCGAGACTTTCAGGATAGGAGCGGACCGGAGCGCCCCAACAAGTTGGAAACTTTCGCGAAGATTCGTCAACCGGCGCCAACGTTATTTCAAATAGAATGTCGCGGATTTCCTATGGATAATAGATAATTTTATAAAGCAACGAGAGACCGGTTTTTATACAGGGTAGCAGAAGCCCATGCATTATAAGGCTGTTGTAAATCACACTGGAATTCTGTGATCTGATACTGACCTGCTACCACGTGTACCTACATGTTCACAGAAATTCTCTTAACTTACAGTATCCTTCTGTTGTACAGCGGGACCTCTTTAGCCAATGCTTTATTGTTAAAGTCAGAAGTGATGATGGGTAGGATATGGGCTTTGGGCTCGGGCAACCCTAAAATGTCTTTTGATTGGGTGAATTGGAATTACTTTTAGAGCTCTTGCAGTGTATGCGAGTTCAGCTAGGCATCCTGAAGTCTATGCAAACCTTGCCTCAATGTGTCTGCTTATTGCCTTACCAGTCCGCTGTCCCAGAAAGCTTTTATATTCTCTTTTAGCTATTTATCTACAGCTGCTTGCTCAGATCCAAAAAGTTCTTCTGCATTCCACGTTGTGACAGCAAAGCAAAGGCGTCATTTCCTGTGCAGCTGATGTTATTACAGCGGCCACAACTCTGCGTTAGCCTTTGAGGAACTGATGCAAACGCAGCAGAATTTTGCACATTTTAGCATGTCAAATTAATCTCAGTAAAATTGACTCTTTGGCTTTGACTAACCTTGACTTCACTTGAAGCAATCACCTGATCCAGTATTTGGGAGTTCATGTTCCTTATTTTCTGAAAGACATATATGCGCTTCCTTTAAAATTGATTGCGATATTATCTGCCCGGCACAACTCACTCTCACAGATTCACTTTAGGAAAATGAATTAGGACACGTCGTCCAGTCTTGCAACGCTTCCATTTTTATTGCAATATGTGAGATTAGTTAAACTTTTTTTTCAAAATGTAAATCGTAAGAGCATATTAAGAAACACACACCTCAGCATTTCACACGAAATTATACACATGCAATTGGTCCAAAAATGTATACCAGGTTGCCTCTATTTTATTCTATATTTGTAAGTTTTTTTTTTAACTTAATCTTCAATGTCTACCCACACCTCACCAATTTCAGTATCAGGATTTTTTTTCCGCCACTAACTATGATTATTTTGTCTGCTAAAGAATTCTTACTCTGGTTTGGTACACAGACAATTTTTTATTAACAAAGTATGTTTAATGGATATTCAGTCATTTAACTGAATCTGACATTAATTATCTCACGGACGCCCTAGACCAGAGGTCTTCAAAGTTTTTGCTCTGAGCCCCCCTAAGGTAAATGTTTTGAAGACGGGCCCCCCTCCAAAACTTTACGGCAAGGCTTGGGGGAGCGGGAGTGGTACGGCTGAGCGCAGGGGGCTAGGAGTATGAGATAATTTCAAGGGTACTATTCTGTAGCTCAAATTCTGCACTAAATATGAGCAGTATAAAAGAGCAAATATGCCACACAAAACATAAATTGACCAAAAAACGCTGCCTCACATAATTAGGGTGTTGTGAGCCCTCATTCTCCTGGACCCCAATGCAGATGTACCTTGCGGGACTAATGATAGCTGCAGCCCTAAGTAGCAGGCTGCCTCTCTGCTGCTGCCGTTCCCTACCATGCCTGGCCATCCTTCCAGCCCTGACACAGACTCTCTGATCCTCTCAGACAAAAATGAGCCCCCACATATTTCCACACTTTGCATCAACGGTTACCTCCGCTTTAATGCTAGCAAGGCCCATGCTTCTTTTGCAGAGTAAGATAGTCATGATTCTGATGCAGTAGGCCCCTCAGCCCAGGGGATTGAGTGCCACTTTACCTGCTTCACTGGTGATAGGTACGGCCTTGCAAAACAGACAGTCTCATCGGCTCTTTGTTAAAAACATGGGCCCCGATATTGCGTCATACCCCTTCTCTCATCTCTCTGAGGCCCAAACTAAGCTGTCTCTTCTGCTTCAACATTCACCTCCCTTGGGCCATTGGTATGAGGCCAAAAATACTGGCACAGCAAGGGTGCACTGGGACCTAATGCAAACAAGGAAGGATAGTAAAATAGCCATTATTGGGGTTTAGTTGGCGTCTCACACCACTGGGCCGCCGTGCCATTGCACCTGCTGCACCAATGATGCTTACTGGCCTAGGAAAAAGGCTTCGTCCTCAGCCCACTACGCAGAGATATTACTCCTAGGCCTGAGGCTCAGAGTAGACTGTCTGCCACTTTGTGCAATTTTTAAAAAAGGGAACAAAGTCCCACATCTCCCCCTCCCAGTGTTGGGGCCCTGTTCCCTGTGCACAAAGGTGGCCTGGGCCCTAATACTAGCTAGGAAAATGGGTCTCCACTCCAGTCTTTGCTACAGCCATAATTGCAGTGGCGCCCTCACCCTCTTGGTCCCAGTGCCACTGGAATTATGCGATTTTGTGGCTTTTTTCGCATAATTATGGATCTGCCACATTGCCATAATCCATCATCTGGTGCATAAGCTGCAGATTTTAGAAAAAATTTGTTTCTAGCTCAAACGGATCAAAGGTTACTAAAATGTGGCGGACATGTGGTCCCACACAATGGAAGGCCCTTGGCAGAGGTTAAATTGTCACCTTTCATTTGCTTATTTCTGTATTTGGTTATTAAACTGGTACTAATGAGGTAAAATATTTTCCCAAACAGCATTACCGTGTGAAAAAAGTACAAAATGATGAAGCAATACTGTAAAAAATATGCCACATTATTCCACATAATTTGCCTTTTCTTCTTGCATAATTTTGTCAACCCTAATTCCAGTGGCTCTGACAACCATTCTGCAGCAGCCTATCTTATATTGGGTGTAATGCAGTTTGAAATAATGATTAACATATTGACATTCACAGTACTTTCTGTTACAGGCTTGGACCTCGTAGATCTATATAGACACAAGCCCCTTTTCCCCACTGCGCCCACCAAAATTCATTTCTGTAACTCTTTGGTCTCATACACAAGCATCTGCAGTGATTGCATTAACCAGTCGAGGATTCATAAGTATTATCTTGAAACTATTTTTCATTTACGTTACCTGCAGGTGAAAAAATAGCACAAAATAGTTCCTGAATATTATGCACTTTTTAGGTCGAGCCTAGCGCAGCGCGCATGCGCTGCTCTATGGGAGGCTTCTTGTGAGCACTCCAAACTTCCCCGAGACTTCTCCGTGTGGGTCTGGCAACTCCCACACATTCCATTGGCCTTTGCGTGTGGCTTTCAATAATGAAAGCACGCAAATGGCCAAAGACGGGTGCATGTCCTGCCTTTTCTCTAAACGTTCACTCCCATGGCGTTTGGGTCTCGGGAGCGAGCAGCGGCGCGCAGGGTGTCAGCTGCATTCCTCCCTTGTTGTTGTGGATCATGTTACTAATTAACACAGCGCGGTCGCTTTCACTTCGCGGCCGCGCTTGTTTTCTGTTTCCATGGCTCTCACAGGCTCCATGTCATTGTTACGGTGGATGGAGCTGGTTTTAATTACATTTTTTTATTATGCACGGCACCCGGGCGCCGCACAGCAGCGTGACTACTTGCCTTTCTATTTCTGTTTAATGTTAGTTAAAGCAATGCGCTTCATGACACAGCATACGCACCCTCAGGACACGGATGCCCATGGCGACTCACCTGTCTCACCAGTCTCACAAGTGCGTCTTGGACTCTTGGTAAAGCTCACAAACCAGCGACCGCCCATGACGGCCACAAACCGGATGCTCGCGCGGCTACAGTAAAGAGCTACAGATCTGTGTGGGCAGCAGGTGTTGCTGGCAGAGCGTTGTCCTGCCACACGGAGATACTGTGCCATGATTCCTTCTCCATCTTTTGTTATGAAGCCTTTATCATGTGATTGATTGACCTGGTTCCAAATGCTCCGAACTTCGGGAGATGAGGCACCGGTGGTAATAGGTTTATCCAGGAGCAGAGGGAGGGGCGGGGAGGCAGCATGAGAAGCGGGTCTCTTGCAGCCAGTGAGCATTAGAACACTTTTTATCAATCACAGACGTGTGATTCTTAAATAAAGAAAAGTAAGAGGATGCTTGCACCAGTATGAGCCAGTTCCGCTTCAACAGCAGCAGTGTAACTCAGGTTCGAGTCTCGGCGTCGGCTCAACATCCTGTGATTCTGGGCAAATCACTCAATCTCTCCCGTGTCTACCAAAAATGAATGTGTCCTTGGGTAATGTAACTGGTGCTCATATAAAACGCTCCAATACATTCGGGTCGAGCTTGCGCTATATAAAACTGCAAAAAGGGGCAAAAAACACAGCCGTCGTCCAAAGGTACGTGGAGAGGTATCGCGGGGGTGTTGTCTACTTCCATTAAAGAAGCTGAGTGTTTTCACCAGAGCCCCAGGGACAGATTAACCAAACCATTAAAAGTGAGGTCATGTGAGTCGGAGGACTTTAAAAAAGAAACAAACTTTCAGTATCTGAAGTTAATAATAATATTAGTAGTATCTGAAGTGATCGGCCCTGTCTCATGACTGTCACTCTTCTCAAGGCGCAGTCCTCATTTTGGAACCTGTATGCATGTTTGGGTCGGTCATTTCACTAATAATATTGTTATGTAGCGCTTCGTACCACGTTTCGCCATTTGTTTGAACGGTAAATAACAAGCGTTACAATTATCCGATCGAATTATACTCGAGTTGCCGACCTCGGAAAGATGGACGGCTGGATGACCTGCTGATTTTCGCCACCAGATCTCAGTCGATGTCATCAAGCGATCAATCCTCGGGGCCATTATCCCAATGGCAATTTCACGTTTGTCTCATTTCTGACTCCAGGTGTCCTTGCCGTCGTGCTCTCCCCAGAGCCACAAATCCCACACGCCACACGCTGCCTCTTCCACCTCTCCCCACTGCCACAAATCCCCAGCATGCCACCCGCAGCCTCTTCCACCTCTCTAAACCACCACAAATCCCCAGCACGCCACCCTCAGCCTCTTCCACCTCTCTACACCACCACAAATCCCCAACACGCCACCCGCAGCCTCTTTCACCTCTCTCCACCGCCACAAATCCCCAGCACGCCACCCGCAGCCACTTTCGCCTCTCTCCACCGCCACAAATCCCCAGCACGCCACCCGCAGCCTATTCCACCTCTCCCCAGTGCCACAAATCCCACACGCCACCCGCTGCCTCTTCCACCTCTCCCCACCGCCACAAAACCCCGGCACGCCACCCGCAGCCTCTTTCACACCTCTCTACTACCACAAATCCCCTAGCAAGCAGGCAGGCCACAAACAGAGCAGGTTTTGCTGGAGGGTGCAGGGTAGAGCCGGGCCGCTCTGTTGGCTTCTTTTGCAACTACCACGCTTGCCTATTACAACCAAATGGCCGTATTTATTTCTGCGATTTATATACATGCCTTATAGCTGTGTGTGAAGCAGTCACTACCCGGTGTCCAGTGCGAACAACCCCTTCTCCCGGGGCCCCGTGTAATCTAATGCAGGTTGGTAAAACTCTGAGTACATTTTCCGTCACCAAACGCTGGTAAGTTATTTGCGAGAACAACAGTCCTCTATATTCTCCCATACATTTCCTGAGCGCTGCATAGCGCAGCCCCGGCAGCAACAAGCTCTGCACAATTTTTGTTCTTTTTTTTTTTATGTGTTTCTAATGTTTCATATGTGACTCCAGGGCTGGTAATGCTGTGGGAGGGTGGATGGCAGCACCAGAAGTCCCTCGGGAGGGCGGTGCAGCTCGTTAGCAGATCCGTTTATTGTTGCCAATTATGTATACATTTCCTTAATTGTGTGTTGTTTCTACAGCCATGTATCCCTGCGATGCAGTTACATTATTTCTCCTGTCGCCAAAGAAACCTTGGAATTAAATAACATCCATTTTAATACTTAACGTCTCTACAACACAGCTTAAAAACATTGGCAAAGCCAATAGATCTGCCTAAACACTTCTAAGGTCCCAAAGGCGAGACCTATTGGCTATGTCAATGCTTGTTAATCATGTCTTTGTTCCTGGCATGTACTTCAGCTGCTGTTTGTAAATGAAGACAGCCTGGAAGCGCGTTTTATAAACAAATTCACGCTTCCAAGCCGTTTTCATTTTCAAGTTCGTACTGAGGCTTTTGCGCCCCCCACGAAACATGGCCAAGGCCCCCCAGGGGGGTGCGCCCCACAGTTTGAAGACCTCTGCCCTAGACTAACTTGCAGCTCACTCCAACGTGGAGTAAGCGTCATGTAATTCATCAGAAGCACACAAACCAATTTGCTGCTGGGATTGTGCTAATCGATTTATTAAAATCTTTTTGGACTTAAAGCCGTTGTTGAACCTCCTTGTCCATGGTTTAGATACTTTGAGGTTTAGCATTGTTTTGCTTCTATACGAGTAATGGGCCTGTTTATTTCACAGCTTTTGCCACAGCTTTTTATTAAAAAAATTGTCAAAGCCAAAACGTCTGCTCCATATGTGCTAATGCACGCAAACAGCATTTCTGCACTTTTGTTTCTATGTGTTAGCCCATTAAAGCCAACTTCTTGGCTTTGCCTATGATTGTTTTGTCTTATTAATTTTTATGCATTGCATTTATTCGTTGAAGGTTGTCCTTTCGTTGGCACCATTGCCTAAATAATTCCCAGTCCCTGTTAAGATTATTTGTTTCTCATTTCTTGCATGATTTCACCAGTTTGTTTGTTATTGTTCTTTTACAATTTTGAGCAACACAGAGATATTTGTCTTGGGAGTGCACATTATGCTTTACTAATCCACCCAAATGTTAGCCTGGCACGCTTTATTAATAGTCTTCTGGTAGAAGTGACAACAGATCTAGTTATGTTATATTGATTTGTATAGCGCACTAATCATCATCATCATCATAGACTTTATTTCGATCACTATGGATCATAAAAGTATAGACAACAAAGCAACCACAACTCACATATACATAAAAATACACATATAAATATCCATACATAAAAATTAGCTGTTAAAAACACAATATAAAAACCACAAAAAATCATGTCACAATCGTTGTCTTAAAATAGCAAGAAACTAAAACCACATATAAAATTTGCAACATAAAAATACCACCACATAACTTCATCAACATCAAGCAATTCATATCAAAGATCAGTGGCAGACTGTAGGAGTTTAGTTCACTTAATCCAAAATGCCTTTAAAAACATAGCCACACAAACTACAATCTGGCTAGTGTCACTCTGCAGTATTCTAAAGGTTTCCATATGCTCCCTACAGCCCAGATTTTTACACAGGGGAACAATCCATTTTGCATGTATAGATTTGTAAAATGGACAAAAAAACAAAACATGGATAAGCGATTCAGAACACCCTTCACAGCCTACACACAGTTCATCAAATGAGCCTTTTTCCTGTTGCCATCTGCATGTAAATGACTATAGGTAGAGTGTCATACCTGAATTGGAGATAGATCCTTGATACCATCACTGTAGGGCTCCAGGGTAGGGGTTGTCTATAACCTACGCCAATAAATCAGCATTCTGCATTCAATCATATGAGCAATTTTCTTTTGGGCCATTTCTAGATATAAGGGAGTCAAAGGTGTACTGATGGGGAGATTCAAAAGGGTTCTAAGAAACCTTTGTTCCACCACGGAAAGACACTCGATGTGTGAATAGCCCCACAACTCAGCACCATATAAAACCGCCCCTAGGGCCTTCACATTATAAATTTCCCAGGCTGGAGCCACCCTTCTTGATGTTGTTTTTCTGTGGATTTTCCCTATTTGAGCAGTATACTGGATCAAAGATGGGTACGTTTTTTCCACCTGCGGTGCCAAACATAGATTCTTGGTCAGTTTAGTCCCCAAATACTCAAAGCTGGACACTACATCTAAAATTGTGTCACCCACTAACATCCTCCTCTTACAGAGTTTTGACTTCTGACTGGTGAAAATCATACATTTGGTCTTAGAGCTACTAAGCTCCAACCTCCGCTCCACACAAAACAATTGGAAGGAGTTCAGGAGTTGTTGCAATCCTTGCGGTGATTTAAAATTAACAAGGTATCGTCTGCAAAAAGAAGAGCGGGAACTCTCCAACTTCCGATCTTGGGTGCATCACACCCATCTCAGTCCAGTGTACCAATTACTCCGTTTATATATAACGGGAAGAGAGTGGGTGCCAGAACACACCCATCTGACCCCCCCGATCAATCTGGATCGGATCGGTCAGAGCCCCATCGTGCCCCCACCTGGGCAAGTGTGTTAGCATGTAATCTCATAAGAATGTTCAGAAGGGGAGTTGGAAGCCCCATCTCCTCAAGAACCCTCTATAGTTTAGGACGGGGAACTAAATCAAATGCTGCACCGAGGTCGACAAAGGCGACATAAAGTTTGCCCTTGGGTATAATTACCTCTCTCCAGAAGATGCATGCAAAACAGAAAATCTGATCCACAGTGCTCACATTTTGTCTGAAACCTGCCTGCCAATTGAAGAGTATGTTCTCATCCCTAATCCACTCCTGTATAAGAGCCAAAACCTGTTTACAAAAGTTTTTTTGTAGGGAGTCAATCAGGCTTATGGGCCTATAATTGGCCGGATTTGCCCTATCCCCCTTTTTATATATTGTAATAATTTCCGCTAGTTTCCAGGATGGTGGAATCTCCATACCAGCTAGGATTGTGTAAGTGAGCAAATTGATATATGGCCCCCAAATTTCTGGGTTTTCTCTATATAAATCATTAGGCAGTCTATCGGGTCCTGGGGCACGACCAGGAATGCAAGAATTGATAGATGTTAATGTTTCACTGAGCGAAAAAGTCAGATCGACACCCTTAGTGGTAGAACTAATATGAATAACTTTTGCACCGCTCTCGGCATTATCTCATTTGTGGAAATAAAGCTGTTCAAAATGAGCAACCCAGTCTGACGGCCAAATCGAGGGTTTGCTTACGACCATTGAGACAGCCAGATGCTGTCTTCCAAAATGACTTATTGTCTTTATTACAAAGTGCTACGTGTAGGTTGGTCCATAGGGAGCTCTCCCATTCTCTTTTGGCTTTAATTATCGCTTGCTGACACAGCTTTCTTTTCTTGGCTATATCTGGCTGAGATTTTGTCTTAAGAGCCACAATGAGTTTGCGCTTGGCTTCCCTACATTCACCATTGTACCATTTGTCAGGTTTCCCCAATGTATCTCTGGCATGGGCTATTAATTTTTTGTGGAAGATAGTAAAATTCTCAATTCTAGAGGCAGCCGGGAGTTTGGATAGGGACTCATGAGTGGCAGTAACACTATTCTTGATCGCTTCCAATACCTCAGTGTTTTTCTTCACCTAGTCCCACCCGATTGTTTTAAAATTATTGGCATACGAGAGGGAGCCCATATCTCGGTTGCCAGAGGATACCTGGGCTCGGGGTACTTCATCCCATAACAACATACAAAGGGCATTGTGGTCACTATCCAAGCGCTCGACTATATCCATATCCACAATTGCCGGCCAGAGCTTTACGTCCACCAGGAAGTAATCAATTCTACTACTATAGCCTACCCGATTAAAGGTCTATTTGCCTTGGCGGTCAGATTGGCATCTATCATTAGTATCCCTCAGGTCGCAATTTAATGTCATGGCCAGTAATTGACCCGCTTTCGCTGTCCACCTAACTATGGGTAGATCTAGCAAAGGAATACTCCATTGATTGTCCTGTTCTTGCATTAGGTCAAGAAGAGAAACGGCTTCGAAGGTGGCATCCTGAGAGGGTCTTCAGGCGCTTGGGCAGGTGTGTGGTCCTCAACGTGCTTCTACGAAGAGCCAGGTCTTCAGCTTTTTACGGAACTCAAGAAGTGAGGCGGGGCTCTGATGTGTTGAGGGAGGTTGTAGTTAGTATGGTGGCATTATTTTTGCATAGCTCTAGTAGTAAGGAGACAACAGAAGCGTCTATGTGCAGCTTCATCTTATAAGTGTAAGTCTGTGTACACACAAAAACACATATTTATTTTACGCAGCTTTAAAACCTGCTGGTGTTTATATGTTTTTTCTTCCTTTTCTGTGTTTTACATTTGCCAATTACGTTGGTTATATTTGTATTAGCAAGGATGGGCTTTTATTTTTGCCCCTTATGCCAGTTCTCTGAACCATGCTAGGACACTCATCAGGACCTGTCTCCACAGGTTCTGACTCGCTTCCCTGGCCTTGTTTACAATTCCATGAGTGTTTTTTCTCACTGAAACCGTTTCCCCTTATTCTCGAGGAGGCGTCCATACAGTAACAAATGCACAGTGCCCCTGGGCGCGCTGCCAACCACAGGAACCCGGGTGACGTGAAAAATTATAAATATCTGCTTATTATCAAGCCATTGACAGATGGGGAAAATGGCGCGCTGCTCGTCTCCCACTCAATCATAATGCTGCTGACCGTTGCCAAGACTGCGGGCGAAGGAGTGGAACAGATTGGAGGTAATGATTAACTCACAAAGCAATGTACCTAGGCCCTCCTACGACTGCACTTTTTTGCAGACTCTCTCACTGCCTGCAGAACTGGCTGAAAGGGCCGCAAAGCTGACAGTGTATCTAAATTCAGGCTTGGGAGGGAGGGCAGGAGGTGGTGAGAATTTCCACCATTTCCCACCCATTTCTCTGCGGCTGCTAACGAGCATTGACATTCCCGAGAGGACTCCTTTCCTATTCCGAGCAGGGTCGGATTGGTAACGCGGGCACTCGGGCAATGGCCGAAGGGCCGGTAGCCGAGTTCGAGCTCTGGGCTGCTTTTTTGGGCAGCCTGGTGGCTGTCTGCTGTTAGGATGCCGCCAGCGGCCGAGTGGGTGCCCGAGTGGCCTTTCTAGAGGCAGATGGGTGGAGGTATCACTCCCTTTCTCTCGCTGGTCCGGCCCATTAATGTATGCGGATTGGGCAGGGGGCCTGAGCAGACGTGGTCTCACTTGCATTCATGTGTGGCTCAGCAGTGTGAACTAATCCGTGCATTTTTTTTTTTATTCTAAGGGAAGTTAATAAAACATGCCCCCCACCCCCTTTCTTTTCATAAAACTTCGCTGAAGCAGTGTTTGCGGAAAGGCAATTTGCAAATGTGGCCCACTCTTTTTTTGATGTGCCCGGGCCGATTTTTGATCCCAATCCAACCCTGATTCCGAGGCCCAATGCTTTAAATGGGCCGGTACTCACCGGTACTGAGAACTGGCCCTTCCAAATTTTCTAGCCCTCAGTGCCGGCACTTTTCTTTAGTCAGGGAGAGCACCGGTACCCTGATTGATGGCACGGCAGGCTCAGGTTCCGTATCCCCTCCAACGCAGGAAAGATGCCGCTGTGCTTCCGGATCTCGCAATCACACTGAGCCATGAAGTTGACTTTTGCAGAGACGCTGGTAATGTCCAGAGGCGCCCCTTTGCATTTCCTCACACTGCAGGGGTTTGAGAGGGTTTGTGTCACGCTGTGATTAACAGAACAGGGTCTAGCCAGACCTTGCCCTGTTGATTAGGCGTGTAACGACCATTCAGGTGAAAGTGCTTTAGGCCCCCCCCCCCAGCTCCCTGTCCATCAGGTGCATGAAATAGCCTGGGCTGGTGCTGCCAGTCAGTACTCCAGTCGCATTTAGGGTATTGCACTGGCCACACTTAAGCGAGTGGCAGTTCAACACAATCCTCTACCTTCCCCAAAGCCGTTTTTCTTTTCATGTTTGTTTTTTTCAGCGCAGGAGCTGCTTCCCTTTGTGTGCCCCATCAACACTAATCGCTGCATTTACATAACAGGGACGGATCCATGGGTGTGAAAGTAGCCCTGCCCAAAGAGCAATGCATAGCAGGGAATGCTGCAGCACTCCAGAAATGAGCTCCTGTGACAACTGCCAATGGATCTGGCTGGGGGGAAAACGAGATGAACATAGAAGGAAGGGGGAGGGAGGGTTTTAAAAAGATGAGGTGACAGCTGAAGTTAGGATTGGCACTTTTTTTCAGTTAAAAGTACCAGATATTTGTTCAGATCTGAAATCGGGGCTTAAAAATTGCATTTTAACACAAATTAGTGCAGAGTTCAAAATCTGCTGTATTTCTTGTTAACTTTCATAATTATATATATATATATATATTACTCTATTTGTTGATTGAAGTTGTTGGAGATATATATATATGGAAATACTTTTGCACTTTTGAGGTGATTGAATGATTTATGCTTTTATTTACTGTTATATATCATATTATGTATCATCATGTCTTGCCCTTAGCCCCGCCCACTCGACACACCTCTAGCTCATTTTAATGAGTACCTGCACTTTTTTTTTGCCCATTTAAAGCACTGCCGAGGCCTATCCTTCAGGCCAGACATTATTAGGGTAAACATAAGAGAGCATTATTACAGTTTCCTTACAAATAGAAAAGATTATTTGCTTAATTATCAAACGTGGACTGGACAGGGCGAGCTGATGATAGCGGGACCTAAACAGGCCAATCCCCCACAGCAGGGATCCGGAGTGCATGTGGGTAACATGGGGGCAGGCAGACTATGCAACTTCAAGTGGGAATCATGGCTACACTTTCTGTGCTGTTTCCCGGACTAGAAGCCGCAAGGAGGGCCTTACTGAAACCAACTTTCCTGTTAAAAGGGGCTCGTACATGGCTGGAGGCCTCTGCGGTATGTTTTTCCCACTCAGACGCAAGATCTTTATCGAAGTGCAGGAAATTCGTTAAGGTCCTAAAAGCTCAGGTTTAAAACCAATCCACCTACTCCCATGGCTACAAACAGCTTCAAAAACCTGACTGTTGGACCATGAAACCCAGAAACACCTAGCCGTACGGGGCGGTCAATAACCCTTTTGTCAAAATGACAGTCAATTGGCACTACTGCACTTTTCTACTCCGCCCTGGATAATATTGGTCTGTTTCAGCTCAGATAGCATCTTAATCAATTTTCTTAAAATTGAATTCCACTTTTTGGGTGCCTGTTAAAAAAAACTCCATAACAGTTGACTGCACTAAGAAATTAGTCAATATCCTGTGGCGCGGCACGACCAGCCGCCCACCAGGGCATTGCTGCTTTAACTCCAATACATTGCTGCTCTAACTCCAATACATGTCCCAGACCATCGATCTTCACCCTTGCACTGCTACCACCGTCTCAGGCAACTATAACTTGTTTTAGCCTCCTAGTATTTACATGTTTTTATTTTTTAACCAATGTTTTACATCCCTTGGTGATTGACATGCACTGTATGCTCTCATAAGTTATTTTACTAGCAGAAAAAGGGGTTTTTAATGGATACTGTACCGACAATGTAACATGAAATCATTTTTGTAATGTTTTGTATTAACCAAGCAATAAAATTTGACAATGAGTGCATGTGTGGGTAGCATTGGAGTCTAAGGCATCCTTTAATATCTCCTTGTGAGAGGAAATGACACAATAGTAGCGATGGGGCATTTCAGGACTGTTTTTGAAAATTGTCTGGAAGCAGTCAGGTGGTTCTAGAAGGCGTTCCAACCACAAGAATGAAGAACTGGGGCAACGGCACTCCAGCCATGGGCCCCTGCATCACCGGGGCCCCCATACAGCCCAAGTTCAATAAATAACTGGGATGTGGGAAACTCCGGGTCTCCTCATACCATTATGCAGGGGGCCCACCATCATTTGCGTTACACCACTGACTCCAGACAGGATCGTCATTTAGGGGACGTTGACCAACTGGAATTCCAACCAAAGATCAGGATGTTCCCAGGTAACTGGGAGGCAAAACACTTGAATAAGAAACTAAACCTCTGGCCCGGAAGCCAATGGTGCAACTTTGAGTGAGTGTAGTATCCATACTGGAATGTGTCAAAAAAACTTGGAGTGCATGCTGATTGCCTCCAAGTCAGCAACTGTTTTGTTTAAATTAATACGTGCAGCCTCTTTAATTCCGAAGGGCACATTGTGTGTTCATTTCGGATAAAATGCTTCCTTCCCTAATGCTGCTAGACTGATCTCTCTTATCCTCAGAGACTCCCTTCATACGGGGACATCAGTGTGCCCGTCCTTGTCATGATCACATTTTGCTGATGAAGAGGGGTTTGCATGGCACAAGTGGACACCACTGGTTTACCCTTGACATATTCCCAGTGCGCACACTGACCAATAACATGCTAACCATTAATTTTGTGACTATAAAATACCACCAACATTTTTCAAATGCATGTTTTGCAGCCCACGGAAAATTGTTTAAGCAGGTTTATGTGGAGTGGGCCTTACAATCCAGAAGTCGTATGAAAAAGTGCTAGGATTGTATTTAGACGAAAGCTATGTTTTTCCATGGGGCGTTTGTTGTTTAAGTCTCATAGAGTGGTTGTGTTTTCCTTACTGATGATAATAAGTCATGTTTCTACTATAAAAGAGATAAATGAAGTCTAGCTGTCTTCAAAGGGCAAAATGTTTCTGCAAAGAACGTTCAGTCCCTTCATTTTTATCAGCGACTGTGTAAGCAGTGACGGTGGGGGGGGGGTGAGGATGGGCAATGGAGAATTACAAGACATGCACCATCACCCCTATTAACACGCCACCTAAAGTCTGAAACACATTTAATCCTGTGGCAGGGAGGCAACCTTTCCTGCTTTTAACTTTTTTGATTAGATGCCATTGAGTAACAAGAGGTAACTGGCACCACCAGCCCCTTAGTTGTGTCTCTCTTTGGGGAGACAGCTTCTTGTGGTGTGCCTGTGCCCCCCAAATCTCTACATTCAGCATAAGACTGGAGTTCTTAACTCATCCAGAGCTTCCCTCACCCCTCCACCTCATGACGTCAGTTCTGTTGGCTGCCTCCAAAGGCTCCCATATTTACTCATCTAGACCACTGCAAAGTCAGTCCAAAAAACAGGTTTTTGTGCGCATTGTTCATTTTCTTTCTACCTCTGCTTGAATTTGTCAACCTCTTAAGTGCTAGTGAATGTTTTTTGTCTGCCATCTCTGAGCTTCCTGACCAGTCTGGTCAAACATCTCCAGCTGCTTCTTGTGTTTACAGGGCGAGAAAAGGAGTATCCCCAAAAGAGCAGTCAAAATGCAAGTTATGTGGAGCTGTAAAATTAAAACCTGAACAAATTCAATAATGTGTTTGTTTGCCCCCATTTTCCACCTTTTCCTTGTATATGCAGTGGCGGCCGCCACAAACAAAAAGTGGGTGGGTGGAGGGGGTGCTGGCGGGATGCTTGCTGTAGGGGAGGTTTAATAATAATAAAAAATTGACAACTTAACTTAAGCTGATGGCCGCCTCTCGCCTTGGTCTTCCTGTGCTTCCTGGTACCAGCAGACACTGGAACAGCATCACAGACTCCCTATGCAATCCCTGCTCTGCTCTCATTCTATGAGAGCAGCACAGGGATTGGCCTGAGAGGGCTGGTTTGATGCTCTGCTCAGGCACAGGGAGTCTGTGCTGTTTCTCTAACCCGGCTGTGCAATACAGCTGGGTTGGAGAAACCTAAGTGCCTAAGACTGCCGGCCAAACACGCATGCACACTTAGAACCTCCTCCCCCTCCCATGGCCCTGGACCCGCCCCTCCCCACACACGCTGGCTGAGCCAGCAGATGAAAAATAAAACAATGATTAAATATCCTTTTATTTTTCAGCTGCTGGCGCTGAGCCAGTTGGAAAACGCTCCTCTGCCGTTGCGGAGGAGCCGCCCCTGTGTATATGAACTCCCAAGCACAGTGAAGATGTGCTCTGGCTGCACTCAAAGCTGTAAAAACATATAAAAACCAAAGGAATTGCCGCGCTGCTTCTCTGCCTGTGCGGTCTACGTTTCTGCTATGTGTAGGTAGATCATTGTTGGAGGTTATGTTTCGCCTTTGGCAATCTGCTAGCAAGTCCCACCGCTCTCATTGCCAGTGCCCTCCTCCCCTGGCTCCTTCTGAGCATTGCCCTCAGTTTTTTGTGTGCACGCTTTCCCTGGCTTGTAGTCATTTACGCCTCTCTGTATGGAAATCATTTGTGTCCGAGCCAAGGTTCTAAGGCCGACTTTATTCAGGTTCCAATTAATGTTTATTGTTAAATGGCACACTTTCGGAAACTGCTTATAGCGGCTCTTGATTACTGATTTAGATTCATTCTTTTTATGCGACAAAACTATGTAAAAAGCTGGCATTCAGTAAAAGGATTTAAAAAAAACTATTAATCGTTATTGCCTGCTACGCTGTTGGTTTATCTGTGCCTTCACCACTGAGCAACATGTGTGAGTTTGCTTTAGCAACAGGGCCTCCTCCGCCAGTGTCCCATTGTGCGAGTGATGTTTGTTTAGTGGTTTGACCTTGTGTGTCCTTGTTGTTTGCCTATTTCCTCAGCATGTCCCACTGTGCTCCTCTTTCCTTTGAACCCTTCATTTTTCTGTCTCTCCTTTCAGCCCGGCTGCTGAGTAGCCTTATGTAGGAAGTCCCTTTCATTTTGTAACTTCTCATTAACCTTGGGTGTGATGTATCATTTTCCTCCAGCAAGCTTGCTGCCAATGAACATCCGCATTTGTATTCATAATGCCAATTTCTTGTCTTTTTTTGACATTTTTTTATCCACTTTAGTTTAGACCGAAATTTGCAACACCAACGACCTTCCTGTTCCTTCACTGTTTTGTTGTGTGTGAACTATGGCTTCATTGTTCATCTCTGTTTTTATATCAACAGTTCCGGGCTCTGTCTAGAGAAACAAACTTTGTTCTTGCCATTGTACTAACACTTAAATGCAAAAAGCATTTGAGTTTGAGGAAAATTAAGCTCATAGTTGATTTTATCTAAATGTCTCTAACGTAGACAAGGGGTCCACTTGGGAGTACGCGCAAGGGTCCGTACGCCCACCTCCCCCATTCTTTCTACGTGGTCTGCTTTCCATCTTCTTTCTCCCCTTTTTCCTCATTGACAGCTCCCAACATCTAGTTATTGTATTCGTCATATTTACAATTTCCATTTATTTGGATACTCTTGAGTATCCATTTTTGAGGTTCATAATGGGGAAAAGTATGCTTTTTGACTAAAAATATGACTAAAATGTGTGTCAGCTTGTTTGAGGGCTCTGCGCCTTCTCTCTCAGTACAAGGTTGAAGCATTAATGTGGTTTGAGTTTAGTCAGACTCAGTTCTGATATGTTCAGTGCACTAAGGCAGGGGTGAAGCAAAAAAACACATCTGGGGGGAAAACGGTTTTTTAAAGAACTAAACCTTTTTACGCCCATCAATCATTGCTAGGCAGCGATAAATGGTGAGGACCCTAAATACTCCACTAACTAGTATGGTAACGTTCCATTAGTATCAAATATACTTCTTTCCATACACAGCTTGAATCCCTAGCCTGGCACGCACCTATACTAACTTTGTGTGCTAGGTAATGGAAGGTTGAGTACATTGCATAAATGTTTGCATAGTAGACCTTCCTACCTCATACAACAAGGTGGAACTGACAAGCTAATATTACCTCTGGACTGTATTTTACTCCTTAAGAACATCTTAAAGGTGTGAAAGGAGAATCTGGTTTCCATGCTTCGTATGGATTTTGATTCATATACCATTAAAGTGTATGACAGGAGTGAGAGGAACAGTTTGCTGGTACACCCTCCAAAGTTCTTCTGATGGAAAGCCATTGACCCGGAGAGGCTCTGAAGTGTTGCTGAAACATGTTGACATTATAAATGAGAGGATAATTAAAATCCTATAGCATCTTAACTTTCCTTTTTAATGTTATTAAAGGTACCCTAATAGAATACTTTCGGGCGTCATGAAGACATTTTTATTTTCTTCCATTCCCAGTACATTCTATCATGGGGTCCCTTTTATGGTCGAGTCCATTCTAGAAGAATGGGTCTGTGATGAGATAAGAATCCTATGATGAAGCATGCCACAAAATGTGGGTGAGGGCAACCCAGAAAAGGGTTTCTCCAAAGTAAGAGAAAGCAGAGCCATCTAATAGGGAAAATATTCCCCTGTTGCCCATTTGGTTCGCTGAACTGGTTTGTGGCATGCGTATTTTGTCTCCACCGGCGTGAGTGAAGAGTGTGTTCTGAGTACAGGCCAGTTCAATATTCAGTCAGTCACTAAGAAAATCACATCCAGAATGGAGAGATTTCAGTGCCAGTGTTTTTCCCAGTCCTCAGTCTCTTGTTTGAATATTATTTGGTGTTCTGGGTCTCTCCTTCTCCTTTCAATTCCTGGTATCGCCAAGAGAAAACCCGAGTGACGACGACTATGTGGATGATCCTCCAGAATGTGATATCTCCCTTGCAAACTGTGCAAATCACATTTCACTAAAAAGGGCACATCTGTTCCTCCCACACCCAGGTAGGTGAGAAAGCAACAATCTGCCGTATCGGTGACATTCACAGTGATGAGTAATCAAAAGAATATCTTTAATTCAATAATTATCTTCATCTGTACCTTTCAGGTTTCTGAAAATACTTGTAAGTGTAACTTTCAATTTAACCTCCTGTCAGAAGGGAGGTTACTTTTCCATAAAAAAACTTTCTTCAAAGCAAAACTTTGAGAACTAGATATGACAATAATACATTTGAAAAAAATACATTTCAGCGCTTGTTCGTTGACACGAGCCCCATCAATGCTGCATATAGTAATGTAGATTGTGCTTACAACTACTTTACTCGTTACGTTTCTAGTATGTAACCTTGTCTCTTTCTTTCACAGGATGTTTGACGTAGGCGGACAACGGTCTGAGAGGAAGAAGTGGATCCATTGCTTCGAGGGAGTAACCGCTATCATCTTCTGTGTGGCTCTCAGTGCCTACGACCTGGTGCTTGCAGAAGATGAAGAGATGGTAAGAAGCCGGCACAGGATTCCCATTCCTGCAGTAGCGCAGATCTGTTAGAAGTATGAGTTGTGGGCTAGCAGCATGAACAAGTCCTCCCTCCACCCCCCCCCCCCCCCTCCCCGCTGGAAATATGCTCCTTTTCTGACATCTGTCCTTTTCCTTTCTAATGACTTGATGGATCGTAGAGAAAAGAGCCCAGGAAAAGTAAGTCGGCCTTTGGAAAATCTGAAAGTGGGAAGTTTGACAGTTTTAGAATATGAATGCATGAGTAAAAGACCATGACCATGTTACTAGAATGGGGGGTAGAGCATTTGCAGTTATCACGGCTCTAGCCTGGAACAACCTGCCACTGTCCCTCCGTTTGACAGAATCTGAATGCTTATTTCGACGCAATTTAAAAACCTGGCTGTTTACCAACCCTTAGTTTCATAGAGACACTTACAAATGCTTGCTGCTCGCAGCGCCGGGACACCCCCGTTGGGGGTAGCTGTGCGCTATATAAGTTTCTAAAATAAATAAATAAATAATTCCCTGACATAAAAACTAAAGGTACGTGGTCCAAAGGAATAGATTAATGACAATTGTTCTTGTGTTATCTGAAGGCTTCTCATTTCATCTGCAAAATTCCCAAAAACAATACTTTGTCTTTTTGAAGTGAAGTTTATGGTTCTTTCTGTAATGTGCCATGGTAGAGCTGGCCTGCGGCAGCTCAGTGATCACACTTGGAGCACAATGTGATAGCAGAGAAAGCGTAGAGCCCTACGATATAGTGAAACTTCTGGTATATTTGTCATTGATATAATAGAAACCCAAAGGTGTGAGGGGCGGAGAGAGATATTGATTGCCTCCAGAAGAGATGCATCCTGAAGTTAACATCTAATGAAATCAATTTGGTCAAGCAAGGTGATGGACAACAAGAGAGAAGTGGATGAATTATGGTGTTCTTCAGAATGAGTAGATGGAATCAAGTTGTGAATTATTACTAGAACCATGGTGTTAAATACAGTGATTTGTAAATGAGGGAGGCAGTAGTGGCCGGTGTGCTGGACAAGTGTCAGGGCGGGGGATTTTATTTTTATTTTATTTATTCAGTGTTTTCTATAGGGCGAACAAGACCCAAAAATTGGGTGTCAGAGCGCTTTACATAACAACCACCTTCAAAATCACCGGATATTCAATTCTTTAACAACAAGTATGTATATGTATTCAATAATATTGGCAAATGCTTACCCAGCCCACAACAGATTGAAGAATAAAAGAAATCACTAGGTTATAGTAAAACATGCGATAACATAATTAAGTATCGGAATAAGACCATTGCTGATATCCTAGCTATCTACAATGGTTATATTATTGCTACTCTAAACAAATATACATCGATCAAGGTACTTGTCCATAGGGAACTTCGCTGTAGGGCCTAACTGTCTTTAGCCTAGCTGAGTATAGCTATTATAGTTCCATCAAAGAGGGGTAAGCTGGTTCGTGCAATGACCAGTTTCTTTGATCTGCGATTAACAGGACTTAATCCAGCTTACAGTAGCCTACTTGAACAGCTGAATGTAGCGGATCAACGGGTTGTCTGCCGAACTCAGAGTAGTCTTAGTGTAGCCTGATGTTTGTTATGGGAGAAATTTACCCATCAGAAAGGACTTAGGCTCCTTTTTGAATCGTGGACCATACGTGATTCTTCTAATATTCGGTGGGAGCAAATTCCAAATCCTTGGTGCAGCTCCCGTGAACGCTCTACCGTATGATCTCTTCTTACGGAAGAATGCTGGTTTCAGTAAAAAGTCTTTAGATCCCCTGGAGGGTCTACTGCCTCCTGATAATGTAATTTTCTGGGCCAGGTAACGTGGAGTTTTGTGGTGTATTGCCTTGTGTGTGATGCATGCAATCTTGAGCTGTATTCTTGCCTCGTACGGTAGCCAATTGAGCGCTTTCAGATGTGGAGAGATGTGGTCACATTTTTTTGATCCCGTTATAAGTCTGGCTGCTGTATTGAGAGACGCTTTTAGGGGAGCTGTAGAGATCTTAGGAAGCCCTGAAAGGGTCGCGCATCCATACTCCATTCTTGATATGACCAGTACCTGGACTGCCATTTTGAGATCATCTGATTCGATGAACGGCTTCAATTTTCTAAGGTAACTCAGATGGAAACGTGTGTTTTTTGCCATTGTGTTGATGTGGGTTCGCATGTTTAGTTCTTTATCCAGTGTGATTCCAAGAGATTTGGTTGAGTCTACTAGAATCGGGGAACTGTTTAGCGCAGTGATCATCTTGGTCCATTCCTTAATCCTGGCGGCGCTTTTAGGAGGGGAGATCAGGAGGAATTCGTTTTGTTTTTTTTGTATTAAGCTTAAGATGATTGTCACCTAGCCATTCAACGGTTCTCTGTAGTGCTTGGTTCATTATGTTGATCTCTTCTGGTGATGAAAGCTTCAAATACAGCTGGGTGTCATCTGCATACATGTGGAAGGAAATGTTAGCCTGTTGTAATACTTGTTAATGGTTCAATGTACAGGTTGAATAGTGAAGGGGATAGAGTTGATCCTTGTGGAACCCCAATTTGAATTGGAGATGGAAGGGATAGCTTATTGTTCACTAGGAATCTTTGCGATCTGTTCTCTAGGAAGGAATAGAACCATTTCAAGACTGTTCCCGATAAGCCCATTTTATTCTCCAGACGGTCTAATAATTTGGGATGATTTATGGTGTCAAATGCGGACGATAGGTCAAGAAGGACCAGGAGACCGGTTTCATTGCGGTCTAGAGCAAGCAGAGCGTCATCTACTATGTGCAGGATTGCTGTTTCCGTACTGTGATCTGATTTGAACCCTGATTGGTAGTCGTTTAGTAGCTTAACTTCAGTAATATGTTGATTCAGTTGTTGTTGAGCACATTTTTCTAGTACTTTGGCTAGTAAGGGGATGGTTGTTACCGGCCTAAAGTTGTTTGGGTCTGAAGGGTTCTCCGTAGGCGTTTTTAAGAGAGGGATGACCTGTCCAGTTTTTAAACAGTCCGGGAAAGATCCTTGGGCTAGTGATTCATTAATTATCTTAGTCCAATAGGGGATGACCATGTGGTTGAATGAGGGCCAGCATTTAGCAGGAAGAGGGTCATTGTGGTGGTTATTGGGCTTCAAGGTTAGTAAGGTTTAGGTAATGTCATGTTGGTCATATAGTTTGAAGTCTGACCAATGAGCATTATTTTTGGGCATTGCTTGTGCAGGTGTGTTTGTATTCTCCCCTTGTTTATTCCTTATATTCAGGGCTTTGTCAGCGGTATTCTTGAGTTCTCTCTCCAGTGAGCTGGCTTTTGTCGGTAAAGAATGTTGAGAAGTCTTCACAGTTCAATTCCGATTTAGAAGTTAGTAGGGAGGATTTGGCTAATTTGTTCGATTGATCTTTTAGTAGATCGAAGAGTTTTCCCGGCCTGTTCTTTGCATTATCAAGTTCATTTCTAAAAAATTATTTTTTTGATTTAAGTACGCTTTTATTGTGGGTTTTTCAGGACTTTCTTAATTGTTTTAGGTGGGGAGATGATGGACTTTGTCTCTATATCCGTTCGGTAAGTCTGAGTTTCCGTCTTTCTTCATTAAGTGAACTATTGAACCATGGGTTTTTATCTTTGACCTGAATTCTTTTCAGTTTTAGAGGGGCTATATTGTCAATTATTTTAGAAATCGTACGATTGTAATGATCCGTCAGCTCGCTGATGTCCGTCAGTTCAGAAGGGGGTTGAAGTTCATTCTCGCCGTGTAATGTTAGACTTTCAGAGTTCAGACCTTTAGTGTCTCTAACCCAATGCTTGGGTTTGACTGGTTGTGAGATTGTTTTCATTTTAGTGGATGGAACTTGGAACGTGATGATGTGGTGATAAGACCAGTCACAGGGGACGATTGAGACCGAATGGACCGCGTTTTCTTTGGATTAATTTTTTTATTTTATTTATTTGAGTTTCATATAGCGCTGGCTAGACCCGTAGGTATCAGAGCGCTTTACATAAGGAACAGGGAGTTGCAAGTTACACATTTTACATAGGTAACACAATGAGGATAACAACAGCGGTACAATCAATTACACAAAAAATTACACATTAAAAACGGGGTAGGGAAATGAGAATACTCGAGGATGGCAAAACGGAGACGCTGGGAGAGGCAACGAAAAGCAGTGGGATAGCAGTAAAAGCGGCAGATAGTAGGAGACAAGAACAATCTAAGGGGCAGGGGAAGGAAGAGGGGGGATAGAGAGAAAGGGAAAGGAAGGCAGATAAGGACAGGAAAGTGAGAGTGAGACAAGGCGAGAGAGGGAGAGGAAGGCAGTTAAGGACAGGAAAGTGCGAGTGTAACAAAGCGAGGGAGGGAAACAGAGATGGTAACGAGTTCGACAGCGAGGAGTAAGTAAGAGGCACAGGGGAGACCATAGAAAGGTCGCCCGGCTGGGACAGAGGAAGAGCTCAGAGATCGCTAAGATGGCGGATCAAGAAAAAGGGAGTAAAAGAAGCAAGTCATAAAATGGCGGGGCGCACAAGGGTCCAAGTCCAAAAGTCAAAGGGAGAAATAAAATTTCCCAAAAACAACCGGAGCAAATCCATCAGAGGGCTACCAGAGGGGGAAACGAGCCAGCGAGTCAGGAGGGAGGAAGGCAGTCGGCCCCAAAGTCACAGCCACACCGTCCATGAGCAAAGACTGGGGGCAGCGGTGTCCAATCCGGAGACCAGGGGTCAGGGAAGAAAGACCACGGGCGCCAAGGAAGCTGTCTGCAGAATGGGAGGCAGCAAAGTCTAGAAACAAAGTCCAAGGAAGCAGGAGGGGGCGTCTCTCCGGCACGGAAGCAGAAAGAAGGGCTCAAGAATAGCCACGGAGAGCGGTGTAGACTTCAAACCACCGCTATGATCAAATCGGCCCCGATGTCTAGCAAGGAGGCGAAGCAGCAGCGAAGCCAGAAGAATCGGAGGGGGCGCCTCTCCAATACGGTTTAGGAACGAAGGGCTCCGAGCAGCCACGGAGAGCGGCGCCGGCACACTCTCACCTCCGCCATGTCCCCAAATCGGTCCAGATGTCCTACGAAGGGGCAAAGCAGGCGGGCTGGCTGTAGGGAAGGGCAGCGGCAATCGGACCCAAAGACAGGATGGGGAGTCTCCTCCCGGCTCTTCAGCAGCCCTCCGGAGAGACCAGCGAGGCATCGGCTACGAAGCGAAGGGGTCTGTCCAGCGCTGCAAACCAGGAAATGAAGAGGAAAAGGCGGGGGAAGACAAAGACGAGCAGCGGAGTTAGGAGGGGAGCAATGCCCGATGCCCGGCTGGGTAGGTGTCGGCCGTGGCGAGATACCTGGGCCAGACTCCCCTATAGCTGAACAGCAGATTGGATATGATCCAATCTAATGTAGCACCTTTGGAATGGGTTGGCAGGGCACAGGCTTGCACTAGTGAGTGGTCGGCTAGGAATTCTTTAAGACTATTGACCTGATTATCATTGATGTCGTTCCAATGAAGATTGAAGTCTCCTAGGAAAATATCATTGGCGTGAGGTTCTGAGTTTGCTGTAATAATTTCCATTAGTTGGTCTAGGAACATTAAGTTTTTGCCTGGGGGGTGGTAGAATGCGTGTAATTTGTACAGTTGGTTGTCTGTGAATCGTACTGAGAGCCCCAAGTATTCACATGACTCTATAGGGTCTGAGATAACTTTAGAGATGGTGATGTCTGATTTGTGGATACAGGCCACACCTCCACCAGTTTTGTTTAGCCTGTGTAGTCTTATAATATTGTAGTTTGGTGGTACAAGTAGGTCTAGGCATGGGGAGGATGATTCAGATGGCCACGATTCCGTTAGAATAGATACGTCAATGTCTTGATTCAGGATTAGGTCGGCAATGTCAGTGGCATGTTTTATTGCTGAGCGGCAATTGAGAAGTAGACGTGATCTTTTTTGTATATCTAAGTTAGAGTCCTGCCCTGAGGGAATTAGCGATATTTCCTTCAGGTTGTTGGGGTTTAGCTTTCTGTGCTTAGTTTGTGTAATTCTGTTTACTTTAATTGGGACCACTTGGATTTTCTGTTCATTTATGTTAGCAGGGAGTCTGGATGTCGCCTCGTAAGATAGTAGTAAGGTTTGGGTTTCGATGTCCGTCAGATATCTAATGAAAATACGTGCACGGTAAATCCTATTAGAGGCAGTGGGGTAGGGATAAGCCTATTGTGGAGAGTGTGTACCGATTTTTGATGGGAGGGTATGAGGGGGTACAAGGGTCGCGGTTGGGTGGTAAAAAATACTTATCTGCAGCCGTCCTGTCGCGCTCTTCTGCACCTCTTCACTTCAGGAAGGGAAGGCACAGCTCTCAGAATGCCCTCAGCCAATACTGAAGCTGCTCTCACGCATGAGAGCAGCTTCAGGATTGGCCTGAGCGCCCTCGATTTGGGCTCCAGGACCGACTGTGAGTCTGTGCCTGCTCTCCAACCTAGCTGTGTTGCTGGGTTGAAGAGAGCTTTCACTGCGCATGACGGTTTGGCCAGCCTGAGACGGCCGGCCAAACCGTCATGCGCGGTGATGGGAGTGCACTACCACTCCCCTCAGTGCCTGTCACTCCCAAGCCCCACCCCCAAGACTCGGCAGGAAAGGAAAAATAAAATGAGGGTGAATTTTCGTTTTTAGGTCGGCGACGCTCCTCCGCCATAGTGGAAGAGCCGCTGCTGGAGGGAGGACAGAAAGTATTTCACCTTGCTTTCTTACTGCTGTGCAATGCTTCCTTTCACTTTCCCTGTTCCTTCATTGCCTATATCCCAAAACTGTATAAATAAACCCACAGTATGGCTTCAGGATGACCACATGCACTGATTCCAGCAGAGAACAGTGGAATTGCCTTCTTGTTCCCAAGGTAAAAAATACTTGTATCACAAAATGGGTGGAAACAAGACCAGAGAGTTCCCGAACCACGAGACCTGCCAATCACAAAACTGTATTGGAAAGTCAGATTTGATTTCTTCAACTGAAAATGTTTAAAGGCATATTTCATAAAATGGTATGACAACACTGTCTGTCAGATTCTATCTTGAACAAGAAGCATCTGACTTTATACATCAAGGTACTATATGGATATATATAATGAGCATGTTAATTCTCCACAGGTTCGCTTTAGGATTAACTTGAAGTTTTGATGAACAAAATATAGGAACTTCATGAGTGTTTATTCTGCGCAGAACAATGGACACTGAGAGAGTGCAAAACTCAGAGACCTGAGAAAATAGTAATCCCAATGCCAAAGTGAAGCCAAGGATAAAAGAAATTACATAGCTGGCTTACTAATATTAGTCTACCCTGCCAAGCCCCATGACACCACTTGGCCTGAACATCAATCTTCTTCTGACTACATAGCTCCACAATTGGTTGGTCCTAATCCAGGATTGTGCAAGTTCATTAATATTAAGACATTTCTTTTCATTATGTTGGAGAGCTAAGTGATGCTTGGTGCAATAAATTGATTAGCTGTTTGGTGCACGTTAAGCGTAATAGGCCTTAATGGAGTATCAATTTCCATTCCGTGCCCAAAGACACGTTAGGGTTATTGGCATGTTCTAATGTATGCCGTAGTCATGTATGTGAAGGTTGCACCTTGTTTAGTTAATCTTCTAGCCAATGTCCTCTGTTAATTGATCAGCACGTTGTTTAAACATATAGCCCATACCTTTGAGTTCTGAAGTGGGGGAAGCAATGTAACAGTCCTTGGGGAAATGCACTTACCAAAATCTTTAGGTCAGATTGCTCGATTATTAATAAATTACTAAGTAAAAATGTTCGCTACATCAAATATTGAAATGGCTGTTTTCCGAGTAAGGTAACTTTTGGAGAGCAGAAACTTCCAAGTTCACTTGAACACAAACCCAGTCCTTAGTATTATTAATTCTCACCCCAAACTCCCCCGCCCCCCCCCCCCTCCCTCCCATAAATCAGCATCTTTATCCCAGCTACACTTCGGCAAAGGACTATTAGTTTTAGAGTTGATGTGTTTCCCTTTTTTTTGTTCTCCATTTTATATCTGGAGTCATGCGATGAATTCATATGACCGCCCAACATCACGTTACTCCTAAAGCAATGGCTTCCTAATAAACTGATGTTGGTGTCATTGGTGGTGCGGGTCCTGCGTATCAAACTGTCTGCACCTACTGAGTCCACCAGCTGTATTGCGCACACTTGAACAACATGGGTCTAGCTTTAGTGGGACGCAAACACAGTAGGGCAGCTGGCCATCCTTCATGAGATTGTAGAGATCTCTCTTCTTTAATTAAACGTCCCTTTGCTGACCCATATTTTTTCATTATACTTCATTGCCACCTGGTGTTCTTTTTTGTTTGGCCCTCATCACATGTTTGTATTTTCCCGCCTTCCTCCAACATCCCTCCAGTGGCACTGCTGAAGGAATCTGCTGGCTGGGAACATGTGATCGGGCAATATGCCATCACTTACTCACTCAGTGCAAGAGAGCAAAAGGGTTTGGGGGCAGACCCATGGCCCTATGCCGTTGTGGGCAGAAACAAAATGTTAATGACACTTGAACAGGCCATTGGGTTAAGAAGACTGGCCAACAGCCCCTCTGTGTATGAATATATATAGGGTGTGGAATTTTATAAAATATCTACTTGTTCAAGGGGCAAGATGTATTAGAAATCTACCTGTTGTGTAAAAAGAAATGTACTTGTCCCATTTGGTGCAAAGCAGTGAGATGAGACCTGATGGTTGCATTGTCATTATGCCAGAGCTTTCATATGACCCATTCAAATTATGGCATGGTTTGATCACCCTAGAAGACGGCCCCTCACAACAAAGATTAGAGGACTATGAGCTAGGTAGTCTTTGAAAGCGCAGACAGGAGTACCACCGCTTCCATAGTTCAGCAGCATCCACACACAATGATGCCGGCAGACCTTGCCAAGCATATAATATGAAACATACCTAGAAGTCATTATAGTGTGAGACCTAAGATGGAGCTGAAGATTAAACAGGGTAAACTGTCAGCTTGCAAAGCCCAACAAAATTCACAAAATGTGGGGCCTGAGGGTTTCCGCATTACTCTGCTCTTTACAAGGGAATAAACAAAACATGAGAGAAAGGGCAGAAGTAGAGATTAAACAGGGACTGAGGTCATCTTTGTGAACCCAGCATCAGCCATTCAAAGGGAGTCCAGGAATGTCACTGCGCGTAGAGCATTAAACTCATCACAGTAATCGCTGCATGAGCGCAAGACAGAGCTGGAGACTACACAGAGAGTAGTCGCTGTTGTCAATATGAAGCAACAGCTATGCGGTGGAGCTCCAGGGATCTCAGCCAACATACACCATGAACCTCGTTTCATCTAAGAGAATAACGTTGGGGCTGGAGATGGAGATTCAAGGATCAGCTGCGACATTGCAAAGTGTTACAGTGGACCTCATACAGCACACAAAAAGACAGAGCGAGGGAAAAGAAGTCTAATGGTCTGTGACAGAAGGACGTCTATGGGGACCCCATGATATGCAAACTATAACAAGGGGAGAAAACAAAGGCCAGGGACCAAGTTTCTACAGTTCAGTTGATAATGCTCATTGTACCATACAGTTTGCACAATTGATAAGGGTCATTGCACCACTATAAGTTGCTACAGTTCAATTGATAAGGATAAGGATCATTGTCTGTGAAACTCTGGGCCCCACAGCTTTGTGAAAAGAAAGGGAATTAATGAGCTATGAAAACCACAGAACTCAAAGTTGTGTTGTCAGAACTCCGCAACATTAACACAAAGGTAACTTGGGGTTCTCCCAAAGCATACACAAGATGAACTTATCACAGTGGAGCGATCCTAGCTTGGAAGCAAAGACAGAGCTGTAGGCCAAGAAGAGTGTATGGACAGCCATCTTAAATCTGCAACGTCCACACAAAGTTCAGCTTGGGAAAGTTAAGGATCCTACAGAATGCTTACTCATTGAAGGGAGGTTATCATACTGTGAGACCAAGGACCGAGCAGAATTAAAACGATTGTCTAGGCTCATGCAATGTTATACAACATCATCTACACTAACTGCCGCCTGGGAAACGTAGGAGATGGTGTAGAACAGAGACTGCTGGAATACAATCATACTATGAAAGCTGAAGACTACAGTCTGTGGTCTGTTGCCAAAGCTCAGAAGCATTGATATCATTGGGGGCTTGGGGATTTCACAGAGTGCACTCCATAAATCTCAACACAGTGGTGTTAATATAGCTTGCAAGCAGAAACACAAAAAAACAAGTCCTAATTCGTAAAGTTTGTATATTTACCAGGACAAACAGCTGGACGTTATGACTGCTAAACTTTAAGAAAAAGGTGACCTAGCGATTATGAATTAATTTACTTGCACATATTGCCCCACACCAATCTAATGTTATGTGTAGAGTAAATCCCATGCAAGGGGTGGGAAGTGGGCAGTCCAGGGCACGTTCAGCCTTCGCAGTTCTTGGACAACTACAAGTATATTAGTTTGCAGACTTCATACAACCTTTTCTGCCATAGAAATGGATTTACTGTAGGCAAGGGCCAGAGCAAGTTCTTTCTCAAGGTGGGGCACAGAAAAAGGGATTTCTGCACTGGGAAATTGTTTTCTATTTGAAGAAAAGAAATGGGACGTGACTAATTTATCTCCATAGAAACTTTAGATATTTGCAGCGTTCTGGGATGAAACTGGCAATACCCAGCAATTGTCAGATTTTGAAAATGTATACGTTTTTTGTTTACATTTCTTTTCCCATTCAAGATGTGCTTACAGCAAACTGTATTGCTTAATAGCACTTGTCTGGAGAGTAAAACCTTTGCATTAGTGAACCATATATACTACTTGAAATTTCTTGTATGCTTGACTGTTTGTCTCGCTATAACTGAGGATGAATCCTCTTTCTTTAATATGCCACTCTGTAACTTGAAACCTGGGCTTATACAGTAGATGGGTGGAGACTATTTGGATAAAATGGAAACGAATACTTGTTTCCTTAACCTCAAACAATATGTCCTGGTTGTCAATATCTAGAAGTTTCACACCTCTGCGTGTATGCATATATTTTCCCCCCCCAAAAAACATGCGGGTGGGGAGGCAGCTAAAGCTGTCTCTAGGCCAGACCTAAAAACAAATGGTTGTCATACTGGTCCTTTATCAAGTAGTATAGGAATAATTTGGCCAAAAGTTAGAAAATTGTATCCAGAACACCTCTGCTTATTGAGGAAGCATTGTGGTGTTTCCATAATGCATTGGGCAAAAATTATACGAAACTGAAATATAGATAAGAAGTATGAATTTTTATTTCATAAAACAGGCTCATTTGACACTTGTTAGTTGAAGAAAAACTTTCAAATGGTCTCATGGTTTCGTAGTTTGTATGCTGCGAGCGGTTTTCCTCCTATTTAACAATGCTTACTTGATCACGAAGTTTATATCAAAGAGGATATATCAACTGTAAACACTCTGCTGTTTTGACAGGGTGTTAATATATGTATGCAAATATCCAGTATACTGTATTAATTAAACTAAGGTACATAGAGACATAGGCGTAGTCGGTTGTCCTGACAGCGCTTGTCGGCTGCTATTGTCAAATTCTCTTCTTTTTCCTCGATGAATAAGCTTTGCTTCTAATCCCCCGGTCAAGAGAATTTGCATAGGAAATGGCTGTTGAAAATAATACAGTTCTGTCAATCAGCTTTTCTCTCTCTCTTATGTGCAAAACAAAAACTTAAAGTAATCTTAGTTGGAGAATCTACTGGTTTTAGTTTTCAAGTTTTTAATTTCATTCTTTCGGTAAATATTACCTTGTATCATGAGTTGACCTGCTCCCCCTGTAACTTCTCCAGATGAAACAGTTTGGTGCAAAATTCCAAAGTTTCACTCATTCGAGTAGACTAATGCTCCATTCTTTTTTCTCTCTAGAATCGCATGCATGAAAGCATGAAACTCTTCGACAGCATCTGCAATAATAAGTGGTTTACGGACACATCCATCATACTCTTCCTCAACAAGAAAGATCTTTTTGAGGAGAAGATCACCCACAGTTCACTGACCATCTGTTTTCCAGAGTATACAGGTAGGTTTGAATCCTCTAGTTTTAAAGGCATGCATTCTGTGCGGTTCTATAGAGAACTTGCCTTCATGTGTTTTATTATAAGAGATATTATTCACTGTAGAAAAGGTTCTATTTAAGGTATGTAATTAGGCATGCCTTAGGTGGGTAGTAGATGCCATTGTGCTCATTGTACATTTTACGAGGTGATTTAAATTTGAACATATATGTATTCATGTAATGCAAGCCTTGCTGAAAGGCAGTGACATACTATACAATGTCAAATACAAAGATACAGTCAGCAAATGGTTGAGTTGTAGCTGGGTTCTGGGAGCAAAAGTGGATTTTTACAGCTTTGTGTTCTTTCGTTCTTTAAAGGGGTGTATCTTCAGTGCTTTGGTAATTGGAGCAGTGCTTGGGTGGCCTTAGGCCGGGGTATAAGGAGGCAGTTCCAGATCCTGGGTGCTTAGAGACAGGAGGCCTGTTCCCTTGGGCTTTTCCTTTTCTACTCTTAATCTGCAGTCTGATGTTGCCTTGACTGTGGATGTGCCAGTTTTCCTGAAGGCAGTGAGCTGTTGGTCAGGTAGGTAGGGGTGCCAGTTAAGATGGCTTCTCATAATTTGTAGCTGTTTGGGTTTCGCTTGTGCTGTGCTTGCGAAATCTCTTGTAACAAAACAAAAATAAATCTTAAAAGGTGCTTAGGGCCCGCCCATTACTTGGCTTTCCTTACCGTTGGTTGGCTCCTACATCACTCTGGTATCCTTTTATTGTGTTGTTCACTGGCTCCTCCTGCCTCCAGCTTCCTGCTTGGCTTCACGTCTTCGTCCTTGCTGTGGAGCTTGGACCAAGTACTGCTTCCAGCGGGCATTGTAACATACTTTTTTTTTTTTTTTGCTTTCCAGAGTCCGCATTTTGTTTGTTGCTTGCCCGTCCCTAGCATCGCCTCACTTCCATCGCTGCATGCCCCTTCCCCATTCATTGCTGGCCTGTCCCTCCCACCACCTTGCTTCTATCACTGCATGCCTCTTCCCCAGGGTTGTACGACGGTACAACGCAGGTAAAGACATTGTATGCCTTTACCACGCATTTTTTACCACGCATGTTTTTACCACGAACATGCTTTTACGACGCATGCCTTTACCACCATTGTATTTTATATAAAAACAATGTATTTGTGGGGGGAGACCCCCACACCCCCAACTTACCTTAAATCCGTGGTAAAGGCATGCACGTGGTAAAAATATGCATGCTAAAAAATGCGTGGTAAATGCACAATGAGGTAAAAACCTTGTTATAAAGGCTGTTTCCCCTTCCCCACCCCATTGCTAGTTGCTTCCCTCCTACCTCCATCATACCTTGTTTCATATAGTGCGAAGTCGACTGGAAGGACTTACTTGGTGTGCGTTTACATAAGCGCCAGTTACATTTCCCAAGGCTGCACTAATATTTACAGGTAAGGGGAGATTAAGTGATTTACCCAGAATCACAGGATGTTGAGCCGGCACCGAGACTCAAACCTGGTTCCCAAGCTTCAAAGTCAGCAGCTCTGGCTGTAACACCACAGCCTTGCCATGCTCAGTATTCCCGCTAGCTACACTTTGACATGCTGGTAACTGTAATGGGCATTTGTCCAAAAATATAACCTGCAAATTACAATTGCAAGTTGTTTGTACATGCATAGTTGAAAGTTAAAAAAAAAAGGGCTATGACAGTCTGAAAACATAATTTTTTTTTTTAAGCTAAGTAGCACAGCAGCTCGCAACGTTCCGTTGTGAAAGATTTAAAAAACAGACATTGACAAAGTCTATAGATCTTGCATAGGCAAAACCTATTGGCTTTGCCAGTGCTTGTTTTGATGATGGTGTGGGCAAGATAGTGGACTTTCATCAGTGTGAAGGTGATGTGGTCATATTTATCAGGCAAACTACAGCATGTAGGAAGCCCTTTAGGAGGATGCAAAAGAAGAAGTCGAGTCTGGGAGGTCTATGGGGGAAACCGTTGCCATCATCCAGATGCAAGGATACTAAGGGTTGAAGGGTTGATCTCACTTTCTGGAAGCGATGGGTCTATAGTGTAATATTCTATGCTCAGTGGTGCTTTTAGGTATGTGTTTTTCATGGTAAAGTTTTTTAGGTTTCACCTATATCGTGCATGCGGTGTCTGCAAAGCTTTTGTTATTTAAAAAAAAAAATCTTAACGGGCTTAGAGCCCACCCATTACTTACTTCTATGTACCATTGGTTGGCTTCCACGTCGCTCCTGTTGCTTTACTTGCTATTGGTGAGCACCTCCTCCTTGCCTCAGCTTCCTCCTGGGACTTCTCTGTGTGTCAATGCCGTGGAGCATGGACCAGGTACAGCCTCCTGTGGCCATATTGTCCTTCCAATGGCCACAGGCTCATGCAGGTACTTTTTTGTTACTTTTGGATACCCCCTCTTATTTAGTGCATGTCCAAAAGTAACTCCTCCTTCCTGCCTATGTTCTCCCCTCAACCTCCGTCCTCCATTGTATATCACTCACCCTCTCCCCCCCCCCGCAACCCCCACTATTTTACATGTTGTGCAGGCATGGCTAAAAGGAAAAAAAGTGACATGATGCAGTCAACGCTGGCGTCGAAGCACTTTTTTCTTTTTTATACTTAAAACCATGTTGCACAGCAGCTCACACTTGTGCAACATGTAAAAAAACATTGACCACACAAAATATTTTGCATAGGCGAAACCTATTGGCTTTGCCAATGCTTGTTCTTTTAAGTAGCCTGAGTTTGTCAGTGAAGTAAGAGTAAGTGATGTAATCGAGCATATGGTGGTGGTGGTTTACCTGAACAAGTTGTATTGAACAGTGATCCACAGTTTGTGTTAGTGAAGATGACCACATTTCTGATTGCTTGTATGCTCGACTTGCTGCCAGAGGCTATTTGGATTGTTGAAAGGAAGCCATGTTACTGTGAAGGTGTAGGACCACTCCTAAATTCCACTAGACGTGATGCATCTTTTGTATTGTTGCAAGAAATAGAAGCTGTTAACCAGTTGTGGATAAAAAGGTGCCACCAAGGTAGGTAAACCAGGGGAATTCAAATGAAAATGTTAAAAAGATGAACGATGGTGATAGGTTGCAGTATCATTGTATGCATGCTGTGCTAGCCTACAGGGGCATCATTTGCAGAAAAGATGGTAAAATCATGTAAAATGTCAGAAATAGTGACATTTCCCAGCACTGTTGTGTTGGAAGGAGGGTATGATCAAATGTACTGTAGCTAGATTATCTGAGTGGAAGGAGAGTTGAGTGCTCTGATGTGAGAAATGTTTTAAAATGTTTTGCAAAGAAATGAGCCACCAGGTCTGTAGCGTAGTGGTCCGCCATGTGTTGTCTGTAAAAATAAGACCTTGTTTTTCAAAATACAGGTTGTGAGTACTTTGCTTGTTTGCTGGGCCACTATAATGCTGTGAGTTTATTGCTATTTATAATATATAATCTATTATATTATTATGTTATTTGATGTTGTTTTGTTCTATGGGAAGAGATGTTACAGTTCAGATGTAATGCTTCCATGTAATTGTTGCCCTGGATATCTCTGCATCTGATTGACATGGAAAATTGCTTGTGGGACCTGTCGGGAAGTTAATTTTATGTCTGACTGCTACATCAGGTGGCAGCCCCATTTTGACCAAAATGTCCTACAAACTTCCTTTGATCTAGCTGACTTTGTAGGGAACTAACTCTCACCCCTTGTAACCAAACCCTTACCTTCAAACTGCATTCTCCACTTAATGATGTGACAGCTGCTATCCCAACGCATTATACTAGGGAGAGAGATTGTTTTGGTTATCCTCATTACAGGCTTCTTGCCTAGATTAATGTTTCCTATCTTTCGCCAGAGTCTGGAAGTCTTTAGCCAGAAGCTTTACGTAATTCTGCATTCACTTTTGTTTTGGACAGGATCAGAGCAGGTCCCAGCTCACCGTTCTAGTGTGGTTTTTGTGTCCCTTTCCATTTGAACCTGTGATTGAATTCCCCGCCCTCCAAGCATTCTATGGCACCCAAATGGATTTTCTGTAATTCTGAGTAAGCATAGCTATGAAGTGGAGCCATTTCATGTTTGATGCCTTCAGCCGGGCATAGTTAGTGCATAGCTTCAAAGTAGGCCCATACTGCTGAAAGCAAAAGCTAGAGAGATTAACATTTTCAAGAGTATGAGATACTTCTTGAGCATGAAAATGTCGCAGACAACATTGGTCTACTTTGTTAACTAAATAAACTTCCTTTACCAACATTGGAAGTGAATGAGGAGGTGTTCATGGAAGCCTTTCTCCATTCATGAATTCCTCTTACCTTATGATCTTTGATTTACACACTCCTTTACCTACCATCCGCCATCAATAGATAGCTACCCGTTGATTGTGTCTGCATTGGCCATTGTAATGGTGGGACCACGCGGTGGAAACATCGCAATGAGAACATCAGCACGACTGGGGCAATTTGGTGTATACTCAATTATGAATTTTAGTATATTTTTTAGCTTTCTGATCATGTAAAATGGCACTGTACAGAAAGTAATTGGTACCCTGTGTTATAACGGGGAGGTAAATGTGCTATAACGGAGAAGTAAATTCAGACAGGAGGAAATTTACAGGATTTGACTGAACCAAGGAAGGTCCTACATTGGAAAATGGTTTGAGGGAGTGTCTGTCTCTGGATAAAGGATGATGCTAAGAACTGAACTTTAGATAGGAATGGGGGAGAAGTGTCAAATTATGTGCAGCTGGCTAATTATGATTTCTAGATTGGATCGAAGGGGACAGTGATAATGGGAGGAGCTTTGGATTTGTGTGGATTAAACATTTGGAAGGCAATAGGAGAGAGAAACAGGCTCTGTCCTGATAAAAACGCATGGCCATCTGTGTATAAATTATGGCAAACAGTTTTTCACGTGAACATAAAAGCAAAGTGTAGTGTATTTGTAAAGCGAGCTCTGAATTAAAGAGTGTAAGATAGCTTTGGACCTGCATGGGGAAAAATCTGTATACGAGAAGGTGGAAAAATGGAGCTCTATGTATGCAAAGTGATCAGTCTGGTAGATAAAAATGACATTATATAGTAAACAATCCAGGGCCTCCTTAAAATGCCTCTTATTGGGAAGCCAGTGTTCTCTGACCCACCTCCCTTCCTTCACAGGTGCAAACAAGTATGACGAGGCAGCCAGCTACATCCAGAGTAAGTTTGAAGATTTAAACAAAAGGAAGGAGACAAAAGACATCTACACACATTTCACCTGTGCCACCGACACCAAGAATATCCAGTTCGTGTTTGACGCGGTCACTGATGTCATCATCAAAAACAACCTGAAGGATTGTGGCCTCTTCTAACAAGGAAACTGCTGACCTTTCTGGGAAGGTATGGGTTAGCCTATGTTCTTGATCTTCTTTTAAACGTATGAATCTAAGCATCTTCACTTTCGCTGATCTTTCCCAAAAATACAGATAAGGCACCATCTATATATTCAATTTCTCATTCTCTTCCAGATGCAAAAAAATATCTCTGCACTTTTAGTCTCAATCTTCCACTCACCCCTGTTTTGTTCAAGGTGAAGACTCCACCGCAGTTTTAAATCAATTACTCCCAAAGTCAGTCAGTGAGTTACAACATTTATATAACATCCACCACTCAAAAAGGGTCTCGTGGCCCTAACCAAACTAATTATGTTTTAGCTTTTTTCCTGAGGGTGAGAAGATTGGAAGTTGTAGGGCATTCCATTATAAAGGAGGTTGAATGGAAATAAAATGGCCTGCATGTGTCTGCAATTAATTGCTTTCTGAGACAGAAAGCCATAGGTCACCTGAGTTGTGGAGGATGCCATAAGATCTTGAAAGCACTTTTTGCCTGCACCCAAAGACAACAAAGAGAACGCAAGGCCTCTGAGTCATAGGGCCTGATTAGGATGGCAGGCGGACGTGGGGACTGCCCAACATAGTGTCGGGGTCCCACAGGCCAAATTACAATGCGACCGCCACTGTGGCGGTGGCATTGTACAGGTTTTCCATTGTGGTGGGTGCTGCTGGCAGAACCACCCCGCCGCAATGGAAAACAGGGATGTGTAACACATCCCTGTACTACGTGACAGGCACCATGCGGTGCCTGTCACTTGGTACAGGGATCGGTTGCGGGGCACTATAGGTGCCCCCCACACCCAAAGAAAAGGGCCTGGGGTGAAGGGGGGCCCACTACGGGCCCCCAGTGTCCATCCCCGCCAGCCTTTCCATGGCGGGTGAACCGCCATGGAAAGGCTGACAGGAAGGGATCATCCAAATCCCTAAGGCGGTGCCCACCATTGTAGGGATTGGGAGGCCCTCTGCAGCACCGGCGGGCTCAAGGAGGCCGTCGGATGCGTGGAGGTCGGGCTTTCCGCCCGCCTGCTCACTGCCCGCCATCAAAATCTGGCGGGCGGAAAAGCCACTTAGGATGGCGGGGAGACGGGCAGCCAGTCGGTGGCGTTTTCCCCGCCATCCTAATCAGCCCCTCAGTCTTTTGTCTTTTCATGCAGTAAATAGATAGTAAAGCGCTATTCTGGGCTCTCTGGCATTTGCTAGTACATAGGGTGTCCTGCGTCAAGGCATTGCAGAAGTTAAGCCGGCATTAATTGTGACTCCCATCTCTAAAGATCTGCTTTTGAAGGAATATAAAGTCAGGATAGGCTTAAGGGTATACAGGTCATAAAAACAGCTTTAAAAACGGGCTGAATTTGAGTTTGACGGAAGAGTGTGCGTTGAAGAGAAATCCAAATTTCTAACTTTATCAGCTGGGTTTTTAGTTGTTTTTGCCAAAGGTTTCTTGGATTTGTTGGTTAAACAACAAAGATCCACCCTCACTACTACCAATTATGTTTTAGCTTTGTTCGATTGGCAGTAGTTGCACGTTGTCCAGCTTTGAACATCTCCCTTTCAGAGTGCTCAAATTGGAGCAGAATATGGAAGCTTTAGAAGATCTTAAATGAATCTGAGTATCTTCGATATGTGATTGAAGATAAATATTACTGTTGTAACCTAGTTCCACAAGTGGTCTCAGATAAATGTTAAAAGGGCAGGATCCTGTGGAACGCCTTAACTCTGGGTCCGAAGATGAGAAAAGAAAGGCTCGAACTGCACCTGGTTTGAGCGATCCTTCAAAAAGGAGCAGAACTATTTAATGATATGAGGTACAGCCCACAACTCAGTGGCTAAGCGTCTAAAAGAATGCCATGGTCTACTGTGTCAAAAGCTGCAGATTGGTCCAGCATGGAGAATGTGGATGCTGCCTCATCATCCATTGAAAGAAGACTTGTCAGAAAAGCCGAACAAAACTGACTCTTTCCCATGCAATGAGTGACATTCTGGTTGCATAGGTGAAAGTATATTGTTGATATCCATAAAAGATTGTAGTTGGGTAACAAAAACCATTTCCAGGATTTTTAATAGATTGGTGTGGCGTTTTTTGTGGGTGAAAATGTGCCAATTCCACAACAAAGTGTAGGTTTCTTTATAGGGTGAGCCTTCTTTAAGAACGGAGTACACGGGCTTGCTTTATGGATAAATTGATGAGATGTGGAGTAATGGGACAAACCTGGATGAATATTGTTTAAGCAAACAGGCTTGTACAGGTTCTCATATTGAATCTGGTGGTTTAAAACCACCTATAGTGGAAGGAATGTGGAGTAGGCTTGCAGAATAAATTGGAACAGGGTGTGTAATTATTGGCTGTTAATGATAGTGAGGTAGTCTTATATTTTCCTTTTTTCTAAAAAGGAGTAACAGTATTTTTCACATAACTCTTGAGAGGACAGTGACAATGTTAACATTGCCTGGATAGAGATTGGCTGAATAAAACATACCGCGGAGTGATTATCAGCTTTATTAATTTATTGATTCCAGTATGCATGTAGCGATAGGCTTCCCTCGTTTCTCGTCCCACCAGTGTCCTCTCCGTTGCCCTTTAAAATAAGGGCAGCTATAAGGAGTGGGCCAAGACACCTAGCTTTCAGTTCTCTCCACTCTTGCATTTTAGCAAACAGTGTAACATTCTGCTGATTTCACATTACAAAACCCTCTGTAGTTGTAAGATTACATTGCATATGTCACCAACTACTGTCTGTAAATATTAGTTTGTTTTTCTAATGGTGAGTATGAGATGTGTTGGGATTTTCATAGGTATCAATCATACAACAGACTGCTATTGTCTAGCAGGGACATACACTGTTGTGATGTAGCAGGGTTATAATATTGGAATGGCTAGTTGGTGACTGTTCTGCCTGGCTCTGTGGCCATATTGGATACTCTGTTCATACTGCACTCTGTAGAGGAACCTTGATGATCACATCATGGTTGGGTTGTCATCTGCAAATGTAACTCTCTCCCACACATCAGTAGTTTCTACCTGCAAGAGGGGCACCCCATTGATAGAATAGATACTGTATTCCCTTTCCCCCCCCTTTTTTTTACCTTTCTGCCCATGTCTTTTGCATGAGAGCGACCCCAATTTGCCTCCCTTTTCAGCACAGTTCAGCATATCTGCAACACCCCATCAGCTCATTGTTGCCTTTCATCTTCCTTCCACCCTTGGACTAATATTGGTTCCTTCTTCCTGATCTTGCTTCCCTTCATGGCGTGCCTTGCATCTGCCTACCACTTCCTCACCATCCTGCCTGTGTCACTGCTTCGGCCGCCACAGTTCTAGTCACTCCTGTGTGTGATGTTGCATTGAAACAGACTTGGTGTTATTTAGTAACTCTTTGCCCATCATCAGGGACACTGTTCATAGGACAGGACGAGCTGGTGTTTAGGGACAGAGTTACCCGCAGTCGCTTCACATTGGTTATGCGGCTCCACCATTTTATTACTGCCAATGGTTGTTGCAGTGAACCAGTCCTCAGTGCAAGCTTGGGGATGTGAGTGAAAGAAGGGACTCCTGAAAACAGCATGTTGAGTAATATGACCCTTGAGCCTAGTTAATCGTGGAGGGATGGTTCAAAACGCTAGCATCCTGTCTGTGTCCTCCTCCTTGGGATAACACTGTGAGAAGCAGTCAACATTCTGTTTCAGCAAACAGACTACAAAATCCCATAGAGACAGAATCACCAGCCAGATGTTTACAAGCCTGTAACATTTCTTGTCGCTTTTTTCCCCTGTCTTTTATCTCCTGTAATACTGATTTAACTTGAAAACCTTGGATAGCAGAATATTCCTCAGTAACCAGGCAACCTGTTTCCCTGGTGATCTGCACAGCTTTTTCTAAAGGAGGCGACATCCCTATTCCGGCCAGTCAGTAAGGATTTTTTTGTTGAAAAAACAGCTTTCTGATCTACTTTGACATCTGTAGGTGACTTGGTGCTGATTCTGTGCTCATGTCTGTATCAGCAGCTACTGGATGCAGTCGTCTGAACGTAGATTTGCCTACTGCTTCGTGAAGGGATATGCATGACATAACCTTCATGTGTGGTGGAATGGCGACTTCTTCTTTAAGTGCCAAGCCTATTGGAAAGAGTGCACTTTTTTAAAGCCATTCCGATACCAGGTGTTCTCAGGGTTGTGGAATTTAATAAAATATCTACTCGTCCATGGGACAGGTTGCTTAATAAATCTACTTGTCCTGTAAAAAAATTAACTTGTCCCTTTAGTGCCACGTAGTGCAGCGACAAATTCTGGTGCAATCTCATCATATAAAAGCTCTGATATTAGCCTTTCTGATTATGCCAGGGATCATACTATAGTAGGCTTTAAATTCTATCAATTTCCTTATTTTGCAACCTTTCCAAAGATGTACATACTGGGGATGGAGGTAGCGTTAAGCAATAGTTCCAGGGTTGGACTTTTGAGTCTGTACAAACCTACTAAATTGCATGTTTTAGGGGTTTTCGCCAGCTTTTCTCTATACTTTTCTCATACTGAGAAAGGTTGGAAATATACTCTTCTTCCAGGGTTGGGAAAAAAAAGTGGTTGGAGGGAAAGTGAATTTGTTAATGCTCAACAGATTTTCGCATGAGCAGTGGCGGCTGCTGAGATTTGAAAGTGCTGGATGTAAAAGTTTGGGATGAGTGGCCTGTGACGAGCGAGCGAGCCTAACTGCCATAAGCTAGGTTTGAGGCAGGATTTTTTTTTTTTTTTAAAGTGGGAAAAAGGTGCATTTTCAAGCGCCCATGCAAAGCACTCCAACACTCAAGTTTGTGCCATATAAAACTGTAAAAAAAGGTTGGAGACCATTCAGTACACTGGGCATCGGGGAAACTGACAGGACAAACGGACCTGCCAGTCTACACCTATCGAGTCATATCCCCTGCGTGATTCTCACCACTCCTCCTTAACATCTTTACAACAAAACCCTCATCTGAGCCATCGCAGGTATAACATGAATTCCTAAAACCAGGATTCCTCAAAGTAATAGGACAAGGGGCCGGAATAAGTGAACAATACCTCTTATTTGACTACCGGGATTATGGAGGTAGCACATGGAGCATTGGAGCTGCGCATAAATAAGGTGTCCCCTAACTAAAATACATTAGAGGGGTGATAAAATCATCGCTGCTCCATAAAAATCTGCGTTATTTTCATGACTCAGTGGCACTCATTTTATCCACCACCGTCGAAGAAAGACTGAGCCAGCCATTCCGAGCACAAGATCATACCTTTCCCCTGCAGGTAACTGCAGCAGATGCATTAACCCAACGAGCTGTCTTACTGCATGAAGACGATTCTGAGGCAGGGCCCGTCCTTCGCCGAAGACGCCAGGGATCCCTGCAACTTTCATTGGCAAGGCTTGCCCTCTATCGTCCTAGGGGCCAAGTAAAGCATTTTTGGAGGACTTGCGAGGCTCTAATCTGTGGAATCATGTAGCACGGTTGGTAGCCGGACTCTGCAGTTACAAACAGCTGCACCCCAAACAGTGACCGGGGGAGTCCCAAGCGGCAGTCACCGAGGTCAGGGCCGGTCAGAAGCGGCCAGCAGACGGCCCCCCCAACGGCAACAAGTCGACAAGCTCACGCGCCGTGTCTCATATGTGAAGTGCAGGATCTGTGTCAGTTTGCGCACAGAGTAAAACACGGATCCTGCATGTGAGTTTGCAAGTTGTTTCGTGCCCTTTCCATGGCAGTGAAGGTGTCTATTAAAAGCCAGCTTCTTAATTTACAAATAAACAGACATAATTTGTGTCTGGTAAAGAATCGCACACAAAATATCACAACCCTCCTCCAGTCGCGGCCGGCATGACTCGCAGGTGGGGGGGTTTATAAAAAAAAACTTACCTTGCCAGGTCCCACGTTTTCCTGCTGCTTTCCTGCTCTCCTGCCTCCGGCAGGAACAGGAAGCAGGCAACCTCACTCCCCTCCCCTCAGCCAATCACAATGCTGCAATGGCAGCGTTGTGATTGGTGGGGACGGCGCCCAGCCAGGCGCCTATGGGGAGGCCATTTTATCTATGTCAGCTGCATGGACTAGGACTGGAGTTAACCAAGACCTTTTTTTTTTTTAGGTTGAGCCTGGGCAGCACCTGCGCTGCTGCGAGGCATGCAGTATTGGAGTATGGCTTTGAAGCCCCGCCCACTCTCCACCCATATTTTTAATTGGCTTGTGTCATTGTCCTTCATAAACGCTGGCTTCCGAGTCGTTATTAGGCTTGTTAGTCCCTCCTTGGCACCACCTTGACTGCATTTGTTTCCTCCCATAACGACTGGACCTTTTACTTGTCTTGTTGCACGGTCTGCTTTATCTTGGCTGTGAGCACTATTATGTTTAATGATTTGCCCCTATACCACCCACTACCTCGCAGCACGCCGCCCGCTTTTATTTTATTTAATAATGGCGGTGCGCTTTAACTATAGCAGCCACATTTCTTTATTTATTTTAGCAGCGCAGCCCGCTTGAAGTATAGCGGCCGCGCTTACTTAATTTCTTTTTTGTTTGTTTACTAGCGCACATGCGGGTCTTTCACATTCATGAAGGCCGCAAACCTTTCTTTAGACAAGCCGCATCTAAACAAAGGTGCGCGACTGCTATTAAAGTGAAACTGCGGCATGGGGCGCTTACACAAAAAGAAATCTGTTTGTCAACTTGGCAAACAGATGCTTTTTTTGTCAAAGCTCCCCATGCCACGGTTTCACTTTAATGTTGGCCAAGCCCCTTTTTTTTTTTTACAGAGTTTTATATAGCGCAAACTTGACCCGAATCGGGTATCAGAGCGCTTTACATAGCACCAGTTGCATTACATGAGGACACATTCATATTTTTTTTTTAGGCATGGGGAGATTAAGCGATTTGCCCAGAATCACAGGATGTTCAGCGTCATTGCCGAGACTCGAACCCAGTTCCCCAGATTCGAGGTAGACCGCCCTAGCCGTTAGGCCAACTCCTCTCCCGCGGCCTCTCTAAAGAAAGGGAAGCGGCCTCCATGAATGTGAATGCGCCGCATGGGTGCTTGTAATTTGCAATGCAATAGGTCTCGCATTTGCGAGAATTTAAGCTATTGCATTGCCAATAGCTCAAACTCTCGTAAATGCGAGACCTTTTGCATTGCAAATGCTTGTTATTAAAATTCTATCTGTCTCTCTCTCTATCCATCGACTGGCTTCCGCTGTTTCACAAGAAGCATATCAGCACACAAAGTAGTTTTGTTCAGTGTCAAGGATTACTGTGGCAATGTGTGCTTTTTGAGTCCAAAAAAGGTTATTGCTTTTTGCCAATGTTTGTTATAATGGTGAGGGCCTGGCAGCTCCCACAAAATGTTACAAAAACCATATCAAAACAAGACACACATTGACAAAGCCAGAAGACTGGCCACCAATATCCGACCTATTGGCTTTGCCAATGCTTGTCTATTTTCATGTTTACCATTATCTTGTTGAAACTGGTTGCACTGATTTTCCATGATGAATATTTTTAGGTCGTCGAGCCTCGAGTAGCGCGCAAGCGCTGCTAGGCGAAGACTTTATGTAAGGGGGTTTCAAAAGCTGACCACACGCTCGTGCGTCGTGGCCTTTTCCCTGCGGTTACGCGCAAGCAAAAGGCCATGGTGCACGAGCGTGTGGTCAGCTCAGCAGGCTGCCGCGCTCGCTCGCCCCCGCTCCTCTCTTCAAAGCTTTTTTTAGTTGCTTTCACTTTCGCAGCCGCATTCTTACAGCGCGCGCAGGAGCCATCTGGGTTTAATTAACGTGCGCGCGCTTGTTTTTTATCGCAGCGCCCGTTTCATTTAAACTATTCAGCGCGGCGGCCATGGGCGCCGTGCTTTCATCTTCAAAACGCGTTCTCCCTATTCAGCGCGGCGCCCATTTCATGAGCGCCGTGCTTTCATGTTCAAAACGCGATCTCCCCGTGGTGAGCCCTCCCTCCCACCACAAAAAAACAGGCTGCCTGTTTAATTCTCCACCCATCCCCGCTGCCGGTTAACAAGTTCAACTCGGGTGGCCTCTGTGAGCACTCCGTGTATTTTCGCACCCCCTCCCCCCGCCCGCACTCTGCTGTCCGTGCATTGCGGCGCCGCTGCTAATGATGCTGTGCCTGGCCGCAGTCGCCGCAGGGACAGCACAGCGACAGACCAGGCATGCGAACTCGATATCCCTACAGTCGACGCTTGCAGCTCCGAGGAAGCTGGTCGGGAGGAGCTCTCGGGAGACTCTACCTCTCAGGTATGTCCCTGAACAAACCCGGTCTCAGTCTCTGCTCTGCCTGGGAGATGTGTGCATAATCACCCATCATGATTTCGTGTAGCGCCTTCCTTTGAGATGTGGCAACTTCTGTGCGCTGTCTGTACAAGCAGTGTAACCATGTAAATTACCTGTATAACATATTTCGAATTGCTCCTACCTTTGACAAGTGTATTCAAACTCTAGGTGATTACACCGTGTTCCCAGGATCACACACTTCGGAGGAGGAGCTGGGATTAGAATTCTGGTCTCCTGGCTCTACCTCTGGTGCAGTTGTTAATGACCATCTTATTGGTTCTGTCCCATTTAGAGCAAGGCCCCTGGCACGTCTGGGCTATTTAAACAGGGATAAAGATCTTTCCGTTTCTAACTTCAAGTGTGTGGGGGCGATTTGTCTGTGTGGAGGCTGTTGTCGACAAGTGTTTGTGAGGGGGATTCATGCGTGAGTGTGTAAGCAGATCTCTGCGTATTTGTGTACGTGTGCGTGCTGTGTGTGACTGTGTTAGTATTTAGCTGGTCTGAGAGAATTGTGTTGTCCTGAATGTTTTGTGTGTGTGCTGGAGTGTGTGTTGGGTATCTGAGACTTTGAGCTTCTGTGGTTTGTAGGGGGATCTGTGTGGCGACCTGTGTGTGGCTGCATCGATGTATGGTTCTGTGAGACTCCGAGCTTCTCTAGAGGTTGTTTGTAAGGGTGGCTTGTGTGCAGCGCATTCAATGTGTATACTTGTTGGTTTTCTATAGCGCTGCATGCCATCTGTTGGAAGCTTCTTGGCTCTCTGTCGCTGACATCAGACACCTCTACTGGAACAGTTTACTTTAGTGTGGGGGAAAACCGGAGAGAAAAGCAGCAGGGAGAGACAGCCAGGGCACGAGGAACCGAAATATCTGTAAAAACAAGCATTGGCATAGCCAATAGGTCTCGCCTTTCGGACCTTATAAGTGTTTAGTTATCCAGCACAATATCCTTGGTGCAACAACATCAACTGTTGCATGGCTAAACACTTATAAGGTCCCAAAGGCGAGACCTATTGGCTTTGCCAATGCTTGTTTTGAAATGCTAGCATGCATCAACACATTTCACTAAATGTTACTTACAATTTCACAATAGTTTAGCCAAACGTTTTTTCTTTCCTAGTTGCATTTTCTGGTGAACATTTTATTTCGAAAGCATAAGATCATCAATCTTGCTTTCAAGCTTCTGCAGTTATTTGCATCTAATTAGAGAACATTCTGGGAGCATTGAATGTAGCCTCATATTGTTAGACTTTGGAAATGCGTGTACACATTTTTACACTGGAACCGTTGTGAGTATTGCAGTCTCTCACCCCACGCTTTTTTCCAGAAGATCTGAAATTTTGCTTTCTTCATAATCTTTCACTTCCTTTTATCATTTTTTTCAGGGCTTGAAAAGGCCACTTTTTAAAATGTTACCAGTGAGGCTCTGTCCAATGAAAATGCCCTTTATGTCGGAGAGCCATAACTTAGATATGTGCAGTCATTGCTTACAGGGCCTGAAGAATAGGAAGACTAAGAATTCTGAATAATCCTGGATTTGTGAGGATGTGAATGGGATTCGAGATCTGTTGATGAGGAACCATCTCTGTAATCTGAGCTGTGACTTTGCTGGACCAGGTACAGGTAGAAGGGAAGGTACTCAGTCCAAGGCCAAAATACTCCGGATCAAACGAATAGGATGCACTTCTGCTCATCAACCAGAAGCTCTCAAATATTTAAGGCATTTGTTTTAAGAGATCACTGAAACGTCACCTGGGGCATTTCCAATTTGAGGAGGAGTGCTGCAATACTCAACATTTATTCATTCACCTGTAGGCTTTTAGCTCATAAAGCCAATAATTCCACAAAAACATCTACTGTCTCGGACTCCTAGAGAAGGTTGTTTGCTTTGGTACCATACAATCCATTTTCATCAGAAAGCTTAAAAGATGTCTAGGACAATAGTGGCTTTGTGAGAGACCGTCTGCAGGGAAAGAGAGCACACTCTTAGAGGTGGACTAGAAAGGTCAGCCAATGTAGGAGGCTGACTTTTCAAGAGGCTGTCCTTGCAGGCCTTCTTCCCTTGATGACTTTACATCTTCACAGGCACTAAGTACACAGCTGAGAGGCTTATGAACATTTTTGCATTTTCAGAAAATTCTCGGTCCTTTATGAGAGACCGAGGAACCTTCTGCCATAAAACCTGGAGATACCTTGGTTTCTAGTGGTATCAAATCCATAGCATCTTCTTGTGAAATTTTCACCCTTCTCTGAATAAGCTGTGCTCTTCTAATCCGAGAAATGAATAGAAGACTCTTTTCATGAGATCTCACCCTTTGCTGTATTCTTTCAGTTTCCACTGTAACATCATGGAGATAACCTAGCAGATGGAAGTAAATAGCTGATGGAGAGGCTATAGACATTCTAGCAGATGGAAGTAAATAGCTGATGGAGAGGCTATAGACATTTTTGGTATTTATCGGGAGGTGTACAGGATTGACAGAACGCTTCCCAATAATGCCTAGAAATGTAAGAGTCTGGAGAGGAAAAATTGCTGGTAACTGGTTATTGGTCTTATTTCCTCTGTAACATTACTGAGAAGTTTAGACAGAGGGGATGACCACTCTCCGCTTCCCCAGCTTAATTCCTTTAGTGTCTTAGGAGCTGCTATACATTCAGACCATAAATGACGTACAAAAGCATCATAACGCTGATACAGGAGTAGACAGACACATATTCGAAATTAGGAGTTCTGGGCAATTGCTTAGGACATACATTATGCAGAAAAAGGCGCAGAAGTTTTTAAATAGTTAATTCCTAAACCGATAGTGTTAGTAAATTCTATATTGAAATGTGCAACTCCTCGTTGGCAGGGCTCCCGAATCTCATTGTGCGACAAGAGCTAAAGCCACAATTGCATTCTTGCTGAGTACCATCTCCAGCTCAACAAATTGGTGTATTCCTTCTAGAGTCAGTTCACATTCTGTAAACGTTACTGTTTAGACTCGTGCTTCAGGATAAACTCCCAGGTGTTGGGAGTCTAGATCAGTGATATTTTTGATAAAGGATTGCTTGCATTTCTTTCCTCCTATCCTAATTAAATTAACTGTTTTTAATGGCTTGTCAATAATAATGAAGCCACTCTGGAGCCAGAAAGTAAATTAATTGTAATCAATCATCATGGTTGTGTTCTACATGATTTAAGCTACCCTGCTTTTACTTCACTTCCATTTTCAAAAGTTAAGTTCCACTCCGCACTCTCAGCCGTAAACTAGAATAGATGTAGGTGCCCTTGTGCTGGGTATTGCAGGACCAGCATCTTTGTTCAAACTCTGATCTTAGTGGGTGAGCCTGTATTTACCTCTGTGGAGGCGTCTGTTTAAAATAAAATGGAACATTGAATTTTATTTTCTTATGATTTTATTTGTAGTGAACAGAGAGATACGCACTCACATGCCAGATCGAGGTGATAGGTAAGAAGGACCTCTGACTCCAGTGGTTGAGTCGAAGGTCAATCAGTCAGTATTTCTAAAGCGGTACTAATCACCCATGAGGGTACCCCGGCACTGAGAGCCAAGCTGCTGGGGAGGAATCAGTTGGATAGCCAGGTCTTGAGTTCCCTTCCGAATTCCTAGAGAGGGGGTGAGGTCCGTAGGTGGAGGGGGAGGCTGTGCCAGGACTTCACGGCGAGGTAGGAGAAGGAGCGTCCTCCACTGTAACTTTGGCGGATGCGGGGGTGTGGCAAGGTGTAAGCAAATGAAAAAAATATATAAGAAATCTTTACAAACGTGATCTGTGAAATAAAGATGAGTAAGTTAAGCTCGATTTTCCAAAATTGGTTGACTCCTTTACTTGTTCCCACATTTTCTGGGCTTGAAAGCATGGCCCATGTGATCTATGCTGTGTAAAATTCTCAGGGCACACAAGCGCTTAATTTGTAAAAATAAAAAATAAGTGCCAGGGCCCTTGTCAGGAGGCCACTGCAGCTTGCTCCACCCATTGCCCATGCCTGTGCTGCAAACGGCAGTACCAACACAACTTTTAACCGTCACACTCCAAAAGTGTGACAATTCAGACTAGTCCAGGCCTCCAAAGCTATGAGTGGCAGGTATTCGTTATTTTTGATGTACATTGTGCTAATAATAAAACATTGTGCTAAATTAGACAGCGCCACCATGTGGCAGACTGCCATTGGTGCTGGTGTTGGCAATTAATTGTGGAGCACCAGAAACCACTGGCTCAAATTAAGCACTGGGGCACACAATTCGCTGTTCCTCTATTAACATACTGGATCGACGCATTGAAGCAGCACCTGGTGAGCAGCCCAGTTGCTGTGCAGACCCGCCCTCCCTGGATATGCGACTACAGACCATGCATCTATAGATGCCCTTGGGAATTCTTCACTTGAGCCTTATGCACGTTTTGTAAAGAACTTTGGCACAGGGTCCACCATGTTCCTGTGATTCGGGTTCCTAACTTAATGAATATGATTAAGTAGAAATCCTCTCCTATTAGTGATCTTTAGAATGAGACATGTTTTACTCCTGATGCAATGTGGTCCTTCTTCATGAAGGATATATTGTTATGTTCTTACAAGTCAAAGAACGGTAGTGGTGGATACAAGGGTCGCACATCAACGATTGAGCATGTGGAAATGGGCTGTCAAGTATACATGGCAATTTAGGCAACTCAAAAAGCAAAGAAATGTATGGCGGTGCCGCTCAGGGTAGAAAACACCCCACTACCTTGGGTGCAGAAAACACAGGTAACCACAGAAGTGACCTGTGCAGTTAATGTACAACAAGATATACCCCGGCACTCCTACTATTTACATATCAAAAATATGACATTATTAGGTCAGAACTAATGAAACATAAGTCTGCTTTGCCACAGGAAAACACCAGAGATTTACTTATACAAATATTCATAAATTTATACCATACAAAATTCAAACTAAGCTAAAAGCATTTGTATGACAATATTGGACAGACTGAATACACTACAAATTCAGACAAATAATAGCAGAATGAAGTTCCTTAAATTGTAATAACGTGAATCAGTCCTTGTAACAGAACACGAGAACAGCCAACACGTGTTTCGTCACATCCGTGACTTCCTCAAGGCTCTGGAGAAATAGTTGCTCTATTATGTGTTGGTAGTTCGCCAATAATTTCACGCAGTAGGTTTGTCACTTCAGTTTCAAAGTAAGGTCTGAAGGTTCAAAGTTCAATCTGGAAAATCTTGAATGACCTGAACCAAATTACAGATAATGTAGTCGATAGGGTCTTAAGGATGGAATTCACATCTTGTTCTCGAGAGAATTCAATAACAAGCAAATAGTAATCGTGATTTGAATTCGTAGGGGACTCCTGACGGACTCTTATAAGCCCATGTCATAGGCGTTAGATGGCAAACAATACAGTGAAGAGCCGTATTAGTAGTAACGCATGGCAAATTGGAAGAGCTGTGATAAGCCCCTCTCTATTGTGACGGACCGTCCGTAATCATGGACTCCAGTTCGTCCGTATAGTATGTTATGTTCTTGTTGTTTTAACTCGCACTCCGCATCCACACAAACTCCCTGCTGTCCGCATCCTGATCTTTGAGTATGGTGGCTCTTGGCTAGGTGCCCCTCCGACATTATTTCCATCACATCATCTAAATGTGCACTATGCTATACGGCCTGTGACATCACTGCCACGCTCCCTACGCAAACGCTTTTCATGCAGATCAAGGAACCAGCACCCTTGTGTACATACATAAGTACTTGCATGTCTTCCAGGATAAGGCAGGAACACTCCGAGCCCACACTAATGGCAGGAGCGGTACATAAATTATGACAATCTCTGTGGAAATGACATCACGAAAGTTTCCACATATATATTTGTTACTTACGCTGAACCCCAAAAAAGTTTCACCCCCCAAAAAAACCTATTGTCTCCCCATACCACAAAGGGGATAAAAAACTTTCTGCGGAACCATGTTGTAAATGTTTTGAGGGCGGCATTTTTTTTTAAAAACACCATCCTGTATATATGTTAAAATCCATCCATTTCTAGTAGTGTGCCTTATCTCTTCATTTTCTCTTTCTACTTCCAGGATTACTTGAACCAGCTTTTAAGATGCAAGACAGGCGGCAGAGAGAAAGCGGATAGACTGCATCGTGTCAAGACTTCAGCTTTTAAATTCTTTTAAAATGAGTACAGACTTAGTAATTGGGGGGCAAGTGCCAGAATTTTAATGTTTGTCGCACCCCCTACTCCAACCTTACGCCTCAATCTAATCCCTTCTCCAGTTGCCTGGCGTTCGCACATTCCTTCTAAGGAAATAATTGGTCATATATTTTGTACGTTGTTTATTTTTTCTCCCCACCATAAAGGCATTGCCCGTGCTTGTTTATTCCTGTAACTTTGTGTTTTTTTAACCGTGAGCCTGTAGGCTTCTTTGCCTAAATGTTTTAATGAAAAATTATTTGTCATTGTAAAAGTAAAGAATTTGATTTATTATGTTGAGATAAGTTACAGCGCCTCTGAAAGATATATTGAAATGGAAATGTAGAGGTTTCCTGTTCTTAAAGAGATTTAAAACAAAAATACTCCAGCATGTCCTAGTCTGGCATTTGTTAAAAAATGATGGTCTCGCACACAAAATAAAAAAAAATGTTATTTTAAAAAAAGTCTAATTTAAAGGCAAAACATGTAATCTTATTTACTTCGCTTGAATAACAAATACTTTCTAAGAAAATGATATATATATTTAAAATGTAAAAGTTCTAAGTGGTCAACCTGTCTTGATCCAAAATCTGCAGTCAGTTTTGTGCCTTCAGGATGTTGCTCGTATGTTTACAATATTTTTCTCTCCATAAATTTGCTTTCTTGATCTGCTGTGTAACAACCCATGACCTGTCTCCCATTAAGTGCCACTCACCCACCGAGAGTATCTTTGCATAAAAAAGGCACATGTGACTTCCTACTTGCATTTACAGCCTTAAGAGAACCCTGTCTGACACTTCGGTCTTATGCTTACCATTTAGAAAGTAAGGCTGAGTACTTCTTCCCCTGCACAGGAAGAGCAGATGGTGAAGTGCCACTGATTCATCTTCTCTGAATTGGTTTGCAAGCAGGGGATTAGAGAGAACTCATCGCATCGGCCCCAAGATATGTAGTGAAAATAAACATTTTTGTAATCAAAGGAGGCCTTTCAGCAGCATAGCAGCCAAACATGGGCACTTTTGAATGGGCCTTATTCAAGTGCCCTGTAACCTTATTTGTAAATAGTGACACCTGAGTATGCCAAGCATGGGAATGAAGACTGCAGAGCCAGAGCGAGCATGGACAACTGGCAACAGAATAGGCTGCCCCTTCTAACCCCCCAACCACCCCTCAGCCCTTCGAGGAACTGTAAGTAATGTAAGATGGATAATTGACTAATATAAGCTTTACGGGTGCCTGAAAAATCATATTACAAATATACCTATCCAAGCCATATGGTGGAAGTAAGTGGTTAAGGGGGATGGGATTTGTATTTGATATCTGACATGTTTGTCTGTATCCTAAAATGGCTGGTCTGTCATTGGCTTTTTCCCAAGCTGGCTCTGCTCCGACCCGCCAGCTTGTACTTGTACGCATCGCCTGGCTCGTGACTAGTGATACTGTAGTCTTGACTAAACACAATCATGCCTCCATTCAATATGTACGCTGTAATTTCTCAAATCCGCATAGAAGAGTTTCTCATTAGATACTGGGTAACTCTTATGTGTTAACATTTTTAGATATATGCCTGAAAATGTGTACATTTGTGAGCCCACTCTGACATTCATTTGCCAGCCATTTTGCTATTTTCTGCAGCCTTTTTTTAGGGTGAATCGATGCTGACCCCTGTAGGCACAGCAGCCATCTTCAGGAATTTTACCATCCATTATCCATACATCTTTTGATGCCAACATTATGAAAAACTGTGAAACGGTTTAAAGTTTGAAATCTACAAAGCCACACTTCCCCCAAGGATGTTGATCATATTTCCTTACGAACATAGTTACTTGACTTAGAAAAAGTAACTCTGCAGATTGTGCTAATTTGTGGGTGTCTAAATACATCTAATTTACATAGAGATTACCCAGAAAATCTGGAAAGGACTGGCTTTCCTGGATCTATGTTGTACACATCTTTGCTAGTCCCTCGTTCCTCCCTGTTAAATATAAGAACAAACATTTATAGCTCCTCTTTGTTTCCTTGGTATTTTTATTCTCAGATGGATAAGTCTTGGTGGTTTGAAACCGCAGGAAATTTTAGGCGTTGAGCCAAAATTTGGGTCACTTTCTGAACATGAAAACCCTTTGCATGTCTTGTCCTGTGTTTATTTCTTTCTGTAGGTTTTGCTCAGTTTGGAGCACTTTAACACAATTTCTTCATGCAAGAATTTGTCTGTACATGTCAACTTTTCCAACATAAATTACAAGAATTGGGTCTTTTCCTCTCTGTAACTTTGTTGGAGATTATTGAACTTGATGTCCACATTTTCTTAGTCCAATCTTCCCAATTTCTCATTGTTGACATTAACACACATTGGTTTCCAGACAAGGCTGCTGTATATGCCCCAAAGTCAGGCTATGCCCCCATCATCCCCCCATGACTCATCGTTGGAGCATAGACTGCTATATGTAGAGCGGAGTGGCACATCTCTGCTCCGCCCCTTCTCCCGACCCCCGCCTTTCCTCTTCTGTAAGGGATGTTGTGGGGACTTTTTAGTAAATGTGGATGCAGCGTAGCTTTTATCACATGATGTTTTATGAAATTGTTCACATGGTTTGAAATAATAAAATGTAGAAAGAAAATGGTCTGTTATTTTTTTTGCTTCTCTCCAATTACTGGTGCTTGGGCATCAAAGAGTGAGTCCAAGGAACGGATTTGAGGACATAGAAAAAGCATCAGTCCGAGGTAAAGTTAGTGGGAAACGCCGCTCTATGTCATAGTTCATGAGATGGCGAATAAGGGGTTGCAAGATGTAGCAATAAGACTATTTATTTTATTTACTTATAGAGCGCCCGAATCACCCCCAAGGGGTATCTCTGCGCTGTAGGAAGTACAGCTGTCAGAACAGACCAGGTGCGGACAGGTTAGAAGAGCTCCGTTTTAAGAAGCTTTCTAACTTTCTAAACTATAACCATGCAGTGGTTGTGCGACACAGTCCTATACCAAGAGTCCGCAAAAGGGGGGCTCTGGCACGCTGGGACAGCCCTTAACTTTGCGATGCTTTTGGCGTTCCTGCTTGTAGGCTAAGGAGGAGTACAACGTTTTGTTACCTCTTCACCAGAGATGACCAGGCACTGGGCCACTTGAAGACTTTTTCCTATCTTGGTACGAGATTAGTACCCCCCCCCCTTTTTCGCACTGTATCTATTCACCGACTAAATTTAAGTAAAGACAAGAGATTGACTACATAAGATGTGCATGAAATTCAGAAGAGAAGGCTTGAAAGTCATAAAAAGCTTATGAGATGAATAAGAAAATGTATCGCTGGAAAAAGGAATTGACTTTTAGGATTCTGTAAATAGGGCTTAGGGCACTTTCCAGGGGGAAAAGATAGCAAAGCAAATATATTTTGGGGTAAACCAAAAACATACCACTGGGAGTGTAAGAAAATTGATTATTATTTGTAGTGGGTGACGGCCCACCACAAGGATAATCACAACTCTTGTGTGAACCCTTAAAGTCACTAAATTCACCTGAACCCAGTAGCTATGGTTCAGAGCAGAGACCTTAACTTATGGCAAAGTATTTATGCAGTACCAAAGCAAAATGCAAAAAAATAATATTATGTCAGGGGAATGCTGTTGGACGAAGTCCCACCCCAGCAGGGCCTCCCAAACACTCTGGAGCAGTCTTTGCGGGTAAAATCAATGCACGCAGATAAACCGCCAATGAGCACGTCCCCACTCATCGGTACTTTCTCTGCCTGCATTGATTTTACCTGCAAAGACTGCTCCAGAGTTTTTGGGAGGCCCTGCTGGGGTGGGACTTCGCCCCCCTGCATTCCGCTGACCGAAGGATGGGCCCCGGACACTGACGCTATTCAAGCGCCGCATGAACCCTGCAGCACAGGACGTGTGCCAGACACGCCCGGGCATAGTCCGTGCCAAGAACGCGCCAGTACGGGGCCGCCCGAGGCAGGGCTGGTTCACCTCCCTAACGTGCACAAACCTAGAGATCACACCAATTGGACACTGCAGGCAAGTGCTCTTATTTACTCTTTCAACACTATGGGCAAACAAACACAAAGCGAGTGACTGCGCCATACCGCGGCATAGACCCACAAGTGTCTATACCATGTTAGAAAGAGCCATAGGGGTAGTAAGCAATGAAATAGCCATTTGGAACGCAGACTATCTATGGGGTATGGGAGCAGCTTGGGAGAAATAACTCCGGTCATTGGCCTACCTGCAGCCGAGACACGTAACCCAGTGGTGGAGACCAGCAACAGGGACGACAGAGGAATACTCGTCCACCGCTGTATAACCAGTATGGATTACGCCGCACCAAAGAAAGTCAATCCTTGTAGTTGCCCGGCTCCTCTAAGTATCAACAGTTCGCACTTGTCCGCCAAATAATTGTCCCCCGTCTGCAGCAGCCACTTAGAGTAACATTGCCAGAGCTATGGACATAAAGCCGAGCACAATTACCCTAGATCTTCCTCCAGAAGCCTGCCCATATGTCAAGATAATGGCAGGAGTACCAGCCTTGAAAAGTAATCAAACTGAGACTTGGGACCAGGCACGAAACAAGGTTATTCATTGGCTTAGGGCAAATAGGAATTTTAACGTTGCAGATGGAAACGAGATCCTAATGGTTGGCAGGTAAGCTGGATTGGCCACGCAACGAAATACATAACTGGTGCCTGCATCGTTGTTAATTTTTGCGTCCAAGTAGTGTGTAGAGACTACTCGGTATAAATACAGCGAGGGCACCAACGAAATCTAATATTGCCTCACTGCCACTGGGTTATTTTTACAAACTGCCCAATCCGGCAGTGCGCTCTCTACCAAACGATTATCACCCTCAGCCACTTTGGGACCTAACATGTAACAACAGGTATGCATCACTAAAAGATTGTAACAGGATTGATTGCCAGGATGTGTCCCGGCCAACCATGGAGGAAGCCCAGTCAATCAGGCATGGGACCGCACACGAACATTGTACCATAACTATAATGCCCCAGCACCAGGTACATGCTGTCCTACCTAAACCAGTAGCTTTGGTTGACCTTGAATGTCTGGCTACAATCCTAAAGTGTTTGTGGCCCAAAAATATACTTCCAACTGACCCCATGCTGGTCAAACACCGCCCGCTGAGAATAATAAGCTGGAATATTGCAGGACTTCGCACCAAGATAGTACTTCCAGCAACTGCTCATAGGATCTATCGATATTTTGCTAATGCAAGAAAATTGGGATACTAACCATATAGCATTTGAGGGCTTCCTGTGTTTTAGCATACCAGCTGTTCCATCCCCTTCAAGGCAAGCATCAGGAGGTTTAACTATATGGATTAACTTGCAGCTCGGCGGCCACGCAGAGGCTTTAAATACACCAGGCAACAACTTCCAAGGGGTACTTTTTAAGGCGTGTTGACTTTGTACCTTATTAACTTTTACAATAATGATTTTCTTAATGTGCCTAATCAAAAATTCCCAAGTCTGTTTGATTACTTTTCCACCATTGCGGAGTGAAAATCTAATTAGGGACAGCAAGTGTACTTATGCATGGCTGGAGACTTCAACGCTAAGCTGTCAAATACTCGCAATTGCTAAGTCTCAGATGCTGGTGTGGGAGGGGATTCGAGGGACACAGAGCTGGAGGTCTTTCTCGCCTCTTCTGACCTATTTAATGTGATGGAAACGGCTGGAATCAACAACCCGGGCCTACCCACTTTTAGGGGGAGGAATTGTTTCTCAGTTACAGACTATATTTTTGTTTCCTGACATTTGATTCATTTTTTGTCATACGGCACCATTATCAACACAAATCTCGGTGATCATAACCCTGTTGAGATAGTATTGGACGTTCAATCTAGAAAGGATTTTCATATTTTAGCTGGTCTCAATAACCTATCCTTGTCCACAGACAATCTAAGACTCAACTGGAAATTCTCAGATCCACCCCAACTTCTGAGGAAGTTAGTAACCAAGAATACTGAGTTAGTCATGGGATGCCTGGCGGAGGCCACAGGCCAAGGGGTGATAGTCAGTTCTTTTGTGGCATTCTGCAATCAGATCAGACAGTCCATCTGCAAACCGCATAGACCAGCGCTGCCAGCCCCGTGGTGGATTGATCATGAGTGTTCCCTGTCTAACCGTCTCTTGCGCAGAGCCCTAAATAAGAAGCCTAGAGACCACTGTGCTGTAACCACCTTGCAGAAGCAATATAAAATAGCAACATCTCATAGACTGGATGAAGTTATCACCCAGCAGTGGGATATACTAATGCATACGGCATGTTCAAAAGATAGCAAATCCTTTCGGAAAGCTGTATCTTTTGATCAGATATCTACCTCCATTAGTTGCCACATAGACAGTGAGGCATGGGTGACCCATTTTTCCCCAGATTTATTTAGCTACTGACCCAAAACTCAAAATGCCAGCATGCAAGGATCTGTTTTCATTCATACAGGTCTCCCTACAGGAAGTTACTGTAGCCATACAGCAGAGCAACCAGGGAAAATCCCCGGGGCCAAATGGTTTTCCCATAGACATATTCAAATGTAATCTGAACCTCTGGGCCTCTTTATTGAACAGTGTTTTCAATAGTTTGTTACTCTACCATACCCAGCTCCTGTGTGAGCTCTGTTATTGTCCCAATTTTCAAAAAAGGGGACCGTTCCAAACCCATTTAATTGATCGATATCCCTGCTAAAGTTCTTGGGCGGGTCCTTTACAATAGGATACAAGAGTGGGTCAAGGACAACAACATCTTAAACACCTGTCAATGCGGCTATGGTACCAGTATTGGCACAGTAGAGCAACGCTTAAATTTGAATTTAGTCATCGGGAAATACACAGTGGCAAGTCGGACCTCACTACATCTAGCTTACATCTAGCTTTCATGGACTTGTCCATGGCTTTTGACTGTGTAAATCGGTCAAAGCTATGGCAACTCCTCCTTGAGATGTGACTTGATGTGACACTTGTGCATTCATTAGTTTCACTGCACACAAACCCAAAAGTTAGGTCCAGGTGCGGCCAAAATGGTGAGGTGTCAGATGGAATCAGTATTGGGCGCAGAGTCCGCCAAGCATGTGTGCTTGCCCCATTGCTATTTATCCTATACATTAACAAGCTCAGCACTCCGTTAACCCTGAGCAATTCTGATGTTCCAAATATATATGGTGTTCTCCTCCCAGCGCTCCTGTATGCGGACGATGCCATTTCAATGGCTCGTACACCTAATGCCCTGCGCATGCTAGTTCACTTTTATGTGCACTTCATGGCCAACCTCGACTTGTTAACAAATGTTCCTAAATCATTTATAATTACATGTGGCCCTAAGCGGACTCTTCTTTCAAGCATTTGAGTTGGCCCAAATGTTTTGTTAGGTAGTATGGGAGAACAAGGGTACCCCGATATGTGAACCTGGGGTTGGCATGTGTTTAAGAAAACAATGGTTCAGTGTTGGCCACAGTGGGTCCAGAGCAAAAAATGAGGTCCTAGGAGGAGATACTCAGAAATAATTTGAGTAAGACAATTAATCAATCTGGGAACACAGAAGTAAGGGGACATAAATAGTGTAAAATAGATAATTTATTTTACACACGGTTAGCTTAGTACTTTAAACTTAAAGTAGTGATCAGGTGCTCACACAAAGTGAAAGTGCAACGATGAAGGAATAGCAGAGTCACTAACTGACTTTTTCTTTGCACCTTACTCTACCTCTGAGACGCCACAGCGGACCCGCAAGCTTTTGCCGTCGGCACCGTTCTCTCGCGGATAAGGCCTTTATTAACCTTGCCCCCGAGATCGACCACTGTGATCCACACGGTCCCTATCTCGCACCGGACTCGCACCCTTATTCCTGCAGGACTCATACACCTCTTCCCGCGCTGATTTAAGCTTCTTCAATTCGCTGTACGGACACGTGGTCCTTTGACTACCAGCCGTCCCCGGACGTCCATCAGACACCACCGCCATCCCCACTAACTCAGATTTCAGACTGCTCACTATGTATGTCCTGAAGATGATCTTAAGTCAATAAGATCGAAACGCCGTCGACCTCATAGAACAGGAACTCCTTCCATTGTATAAAATTATGCGGAGTTCCAACTGTTTGTCAATGCGATGTTATGTTTTTTAACCACTATCACCTTGCCACATCACGCACACTTTCACTTTGTGTGAGCACCTGAACACTACTTTAAGTTTAAAGTACTAAGCTAACCGTGTGTAAAATAAATTATCTATTTTACACTATTTATGTCCCCCTACTTCTGTGTTCCCAGATTGATTAATTGTCTTACTCAAATTATTTCTGAGTATCTCCTCCTAGGACCTCACTTTTTACTCTGACCCACTGTGGCCAACACTGAACCATTGTTTTCTTAAACACAAATTTTTTGTTAAGCACAAGCACTTTTTTATTTGGGTGTTACCTTTTGCTCAACAGGTTCATAGGCCCCACACATCTCACACTGCAGTGCAAAGTTATCAAGAGCGGTAGTCTCCCACACACTTCTTGTGGAAGGGAGTTGGCCCCTATGTTGCGGATATACACCACTCAGTGCGCTCCGATAGCTTCCTAGGGGGCGGGAATCTGGGGTTTTACCGAATGCATGGCCTTACAGAGGAAAGAAAATCGTTTTTGCAGGAAGATCGTGGCTGCCCCCTTATCTACTTCCCACTTCATCTGCCATAATGAGCTGGTTCTAACTTATTTGAGCGACCACATCAGACTCCTCCTATTGTGGCCAGCCATTTGTCAGGCAGAGGAAGCGTCAGTAGCAAGGGATATAATAGCCGACTGCCTATCCCGTGGTTGGCATATGCTAAAAAAAATCATTTGAAGGGATTGGCCTAGCCCATGCTTTCTCTGGTATAGCTTCTCACACTGCCCTCGGCAAAAAACATGTGCTAGCACTGTTAATAGCCCAGTCGCAAACAGGTAGGATAAGAGCCGAGTCCTTGAAACCAACTGTTGCACGTTACCTGTGTTTAATCCCTGATGTTGCCCCACCAGCTATTTATGAGAGATTTGTGAAAATTGAGAGCACTCCTTGTTATTTAGTTTCAGAATACTTACCCCGTTTCCCTCTTGGGTATCAGCACAAACTCTACTCTAGAGTATACCCATGTACTGATGTCTTCAATCAGTCAATGTTACACTTTATTGTTTTTCTGTGACTTCTATAAAATGCACACTAAAACTTTCCTTGTTCCTTTTATGAGACTTCGAAACCTACGGCACTGTATCCCAGCTTACCATTATCTCAACAATGAGATGAAGAAACATGTATTTGTGTTAATTTATTCCTTCACACAGCTGTAAGTTCACGGGGCACTATGCACTTTGATTAAACCCGATTTTATGTGCTTTTTAACCACTCCTTATTTTTAATGGTTGTTAAAACAGAAAACAGTTGACTGATAACGTTTTTTTTTATCGGCCTTTGTATGTGAGGAAAATCTGGAAGGATCTTTGGACTGGCATTTGTCCTTTATGTATTATAATTAGGGCTCCCGGTTTTATGGTATTTATTTTTATAACATTTCCGTCTGTATTTATCCATATTTATTTTTTGGCCATTTTGTCTGTATTTATCCATATTTATTTTGTGTTTTGCGCATTAATGTTGTAAAACTATACATTTCCGTATTTATTTAAATGACAGACGCGCACTCATACTTTGATGTTCGTCGTGTATTACCTATTTAAGTTGCTAAATATTACATAACAGTACATTCATTGGCAAATATTAGCATTATGCCACAAAAGTATATTGATACATGCAGTTATTTAAAGAAATTTCATCCTGTTTTGTAAATTCCCATGCTGTCCATCTGCTCAGCTGTTGGGCTATAATTCATGAAAGACAGCACGAAGAGTCACTTGAAAGAAGCACATTTTCTGTATTTATCCACTTTTAAAAATATATGCAGACAGAAAACACATTGTTTTCTGTCTGTATTTATCTGTAAAAATCCGTAAAAACGGAAAACAGGGAGCCTTAATTATAATGTATTTTAGGTATTTTTTGTATGCTTAAATGGTTGTTTTCTCAACCGAATAAAGTTTATTGATTGATGATGAATTAGAAAAATAGACTAAGTTTAATAAACAAAATGACAAAAATCCAATTCGGATAGTTAAAGATATGCATTTTTAAAGTTTTAAGTACAAATGGTGCCATGAAAAAGTGAAGTGCCAATGACAGTTAATGGTCGTGGTAGACCAGGCCCAAGGTGCAATTTCAGGCCCACCACTATGGAGCCTGGGTCAGATACACCAACTAGGTTCATCCGGGTGAGAAATTTTGCTTTCTAACTTAGCCTTTTAAGTCTCAATAAACAGCAGGAGTACACTTTAAAAAACCAGTTTAAAGCACTGTACCCGCAACAAATCTAAAGACATAAGTCCGGTAGGACAGACCAGGGCCTTTAAGCAACCAGACAGAATACACAAGAATTTTCTTGCCATCTGTTCTCTACCTTTCTAATGGGCCCAAGTTTTACATGTGGCTCAACATGCTTGTCAAGCAGGATTTGACAGTGTGGTGTCACAGAATGCCCACAGTCCCAGCTCTGAATATTCTGTTGAGTTTAGAGGATTCATCCCTGCGCATTCATGTCAGCCTATTGTTTGCTCCTGGGAGGCATTTCACACCTCGTTCACACCTATTCAATGCTTGGAGCTGGAAGATGCTGCAATAATTAACCTTCTGACAGACCAGGCAGGTAAAAGGTAACTTTCTAAAAGTTACTTTTCCTTAATATTTAATAAAATACGACTTCACAATTGAATTGGATTTTTAAGAACTATTAAAATTGTGGCTTATTCTCTTTTTTTTTTTTTTTTTTTTTTTTTGCTGGTCCCATTCCAGAGATTTACCGTATGAATATTTTAATCTGTACTCCAGTTTTCTACATAGGACAACCATGCCTGTCACAGTGAACATAGTTTTTAGGGCCTTGTCACTGTAGGAACATGGTAACATAAATTTTCTACAAGTCCCACTTTAACCATTCACTCTCTCTTGTGGGCTTGAAGGCCTTAGTAGGGATGACTTACTAATATTTAAATGAAAGGTTTTTACCTGTCAGTAAGGGTTATTTTGATAGGTCACCAGCAGGTTTTGAACTGCAGATTTCACACTGCAGCAGTTGGGCTACACAGGGTAGGCCTTAATTTATGTTTGTACTGCCACTGTAATGGATGGCACAATAGGTCTGTCAGGCATTTAACTTCCAGGCCCTGGGTGCACCTTTATACACGCGATACTAGGATTTTCAAGTCAAGTTAAATGTGCCAATTAGGAATAAACCAATTCACTCATGTTTAAAGGGGAAATACAGGCACGCTACTCCTGGTTAGCGAGGTAAAGTGCACAGACATATAAAGCCCACAAACCAGATGGGACAAACATTTGGGAGGAAATCATGGAAAAGGATATTTCCTACAGGGGGTGACCCCAAAAAGCTATCCTGATGGATACTTCTAATGATAGATTTTATACTTTGTGAATACCCACAAATGCCAGACTGGATCTGGAGTGTTTTCTCAGTATGATCTTTACTCCAGCAGGTGGCATTGTGCTTCTCAGTACTGACTCAGTCCCATTGGCAAGTGACGATAGGGACACATATGTGCACCACCCATACTTGCTGACATCGGTTCCTTTCTTTCTGCGCCTTAGGACACAGATCCGGAGCTCGCACCCTAACTATTTTTCCTAATTTTCTGATGAGATATTTTGTCAAATTTATCTTAACTGTGCAAGGGAAAATGTCTACACCCAAATCCATAGGGTTTAAGCCTTGTATTAACTGTCACAAACAGGTGATCTGGGACCACAAAGCCAATCTCTTTCATGCTGAACAATGGTGGAAAGCACGTAAGTCCTGCTAACGTTGAGAGCACGGACCTGCTCCCATGAACGTTCTTTTGACCAATTATAATTATCTTCCCAGTCGAAGCTGTCCGGTAAGTCCAAGAAAAAGAACAGTAAGATGTCGAAGCAGGATTCTTCCCTTTCCCGCCACTCATCGTGAGAAGTTGCACGGGCAACGAGGGGCCCCTCTGTCTCGGTTCCAGTCCCTTACTGAATAACCAATCCCACAACTTATCCCAATGTACCCCTCTTTTCTGATCTTTCAGCAACAGCGCAGCAGTCAGAGGCTTTCAAAGAAGCCGTGTTGTGCATATTTGGCACCATGCTGGCTTCCTCTGGTGCGCGTTCATGCCCCATGGATCTGAGGAGGCCTGCAGTTGGGTTACCATCAGCAGATCCGACCTCCATGCTGCCTACTTGTCTTGTGCCCGTGCAGGGTCCGCCTCGAAACCAGGTCTAGTACCTAACCTGACTTCAATTATCTCACTTTGGCCCATGCCAGTCCCTTCCACCTCAACACCAGCCTTAATGTTGTCGGTGGACCTGATTGACTTGTCAGACTCTGAAATGAATCAGACTCAACTTCGACCAAAGGCGCGTCGTACACCACTAATGGTCCAGCCTCATTCTGACTCAGGAAACTTCCTCTTCCAGAATATCGTCCCGTATGATCCTTTCTTGGCTAGACACTATTGTCAGCTTAGGCATGGCAGTTGGTACCAGCATTGTACTTCTGCTCCACGCCTGAGATCCACAGTGTTCTCAGGTCACATCCAAGTGTTGTTGATGGACATGCCATATGATGGCACCAATCTCTTTGGAGAGAAGGTAGAGTCAATATTGGTAGGAAAGTAGGGTCACAGCGTGCTCCTATATCTTTCCACGCCGGTGCAGCAGTATCACCAGCAATTTCGTCCCTTTCAAGGCTTTGGAAGGGGTTCCACTGCAAAGACAACACCAATGCCCTCTACTCCAGCAACAGACCCCCAGACCATTCTAGGCCGAGGTCATAGCTGACAATGTCCAGGCATACAGGGGTAGTGTACTGCACAGTCCTCAACGTCCCCAACTTCAGGCCCCAAGCCAATTTACTTTGCCTTCCACAGCACGTGTCCACCCTGTCGAAGGCAAGATAAGTTATTACCTACAGGGGTGGCAAAGCATTACAACTGACCATAGGGTGCTCCAAATTATTCAACAAGGCTATATACTACCATGCCTGTTTGACCTGCCAGATTTCCTGCCCACCTTAGAGCGGTTTTTGGAGCCCCATTAGTCCATTCTGTGACAAGAAATCCAGCCTCTTTTGGTCAAAGGAACCATAGAGAGGGTTCATGCATCGGAAATTGGGACTGTTTATTACACTTATTTCCTGGTGCCAAAGGAGGATGGAGGACTTTTTCCTATTTTAGATCTGTACCTTCTCAGTTTCTTCCTGAAGAACAGCAAATTTAAGATCTTCACGTTGGCTCAAGTTCTGTCTGCCCGGGGCCCAGAAGACAGGATGGTAGCGCTGGACCTGCAGGGCCCCAATTTTCACATTCCTGTGCTGCGGTCTCACAGGCATTATCTGCAGTTCAAGGTGACCCCAGAACATTTTCAGTTCTCTGTGCTCCCCTTCCATCTCACTAGTGCCCCTCAGGTGTTTACGAAGTGTTGCCATTGGTTGCAGCACACCTTCTGAGTTTGGGGATGCCAGTCGTCCCCAACCTTGAGAACTCCCTGTTGAAGGCGGTTTCACCACAGTCAGTTGTAGACCATCCTCAGACAGCGGTGAACCTTCTAACATCTTTGAGTTTGTTGATGAATGTGCTGAAGTCCCACATGACGACTTTTTAGAGGCTTCAATTCATTGGAGCCTTTCTGCTATGGTGCACTTTTAAGGTTTCTCTCCTGATCAACGAGTCAAGCACATTCAGTCTTTGATCCCGATGTTTGAGCCTCGGTTCTGAGTCTCGGTGAGAGTAGCTCTGAAACTTCTTGGCCTCCTGCTTGTTGGTTACTCTGGATGATACATACAGGCTCTGCTATGGGATCTGAAGTCTCAGTGCGCTCGGCACCAAGGGAGCCTGTCGGATTCTATTTAGGTGCCAGATGAAACTGACAAAACCCTGCAGTGGGGGCTGCTTGACCACAATTGAACTGGCGGCAATCCCCTTTCCCTAACCCACCCAGAACTGACTGTGGTCACAGATGCATCGCTGTTGAGTTGGAGAGGTCAACTGGGAGATGTGGAGATGAGAGGTATCCGGTCTCCAACAGAGACCCGCCTCCACATCAATGTTTTGGAGTTGCAGGCCATTTGCTGGACTTTGAAGGCCTTCCTACCATTCTTTAAAGTGAGGCTGATATAGGTCCTCCTGGACAACACCACCATCTTGTGGTACTGCAAAAAGGAGAGTAGGGTAGGAGTCTTGGACGTGTGACATAAGGCCCTGCTCCTCTGGAACTGGCTTAGTCAGCAGGGTGTTTTGATGGTCATTAACTATAAGGCATGATCTTTAAATGTCATGGCTGATTAAATCATCTGCCGGTACCTAGTGAATCAGGAATAGCGACTGTACTTCGAGGGGGGTACAGGGTGTCTTCCAACAATGGAGAGAACTCTTAACGCCAATGCCAAAAGCGCATAATGTCAGCACTTTTGTGTGCTGGACTACCCAAAAAAACTTTCACTTGGAGACACAGTCTGCCTAGAGTGGAGCTGGGGACTCCTGTACGCCTTCCTTCCTCTGCTGCTTCCACCCAGTGATCTGAAGACGATCGGGGTCGAACAGACCCAAGCTGTCCTTGTGGCTCCAGGTTGGGCCAAAAGAGTTTAGTACCTGGAACTATTGGGCATGAGTACCTGCCTTTGACCAGTCTGCCCTGCCGGTTTTAGAGGATCTTCAGCAGCCGGGTAGGGTCCTGCATCTGGGCCTGTGCAATCTACACCTCTGTGCATGGTGAGTGAGCGACAACAGTTCATGGCTTCAACGACCCACCCAAATTAATGGACGTTGTTCTAGAGGCCAGGGGTCAATCTACAAAATCTCCTTATGCTGGAAGCTGGGATAAGTTTATGACCTGGTGAATTCCCACCATACCGATCCAGTACAAGCCGAGTTGGCATATGTTCTGCTTTTTGTTCGATCTTTAGACCTGCAAGGACTTCCTGTGGGTACTGTTAAAGGTTGTCAGCCCTTTCAGCCTTTTTGCATTTACAGGGCCAAACATCCTTATTTAAATCACCTGTTGTAATGCGTTTTCTTAAAGGTCTGGTCCATATGTTTCAACTCAAACTTTTTGTAATGCCATGGTAAGACCTTAAATTGGTTCTCACTTTTCTTTTGTGTACCCCTTTTGAGCAGATGCATAGCTGTCCTTTGCGTCTAGTGACTCACAAAAGTCTTTCTCATAGCGATAATTTAATCTCGTTGCATAAGTGAGCTACAAGCTCTGCCAGTTCATCCACTATATACCACCTTTTTTCCTACCAAACTGGTGTTACGGACTAGGGTGGCATTTAAGCCAAAGACTTAACAACTTTTCATGTTGGACAATCCATCACACTTCCAGCATTTTTTGCTCTACATCACCCCTCGGAGGAGGAGAGGCTTTACCACTTGAACCCCAAAAGAGCCTTAAGCTTTTACATTGGTCATCCCAAGGAATATGGGGAGGATTATCAGCTCTCTCGTGGTGGGGGTTCATTGGGGGCAAAGAATGGTAAGGTGGTGCAGAAAAGGACCATATCAAAGTGGGTAGTCCTCTGTATTTATATGTGCTATGCACTGGCCAAGAAGCAGCCTCAGCAAATTCTGACGAGTTGTTTGACTAGACTAGGCTCCTACCACTGCATCGGCACATAGAGTGCCTGTCTCAGACAGCTGTCAGGCTGCGACCTAGACCTTCTAGCCACAAGTTCACAAATCACTACTGCATTGATAGCCAGGTATGGCAGGAGGAGCACTTTCGCCATCCAATCCTGAAGGTTATTTTGGTTTGAGTCATTCAATAGGCCCACCACTTTGGAGGTAATATTTTGGTATCTGTTTATAAGTTGAGAAATCTGCGGTTAGAAGTATCCATCAGAAAAGCAAGTTGCTTATCTTTGGTAATTCTCTTTCTGGTGGATACTCTTAACAGATTCCTCCCCCCCCCAGTTCTGCAGAATGGACTCCTTTGTGAATATATAACAAGGTCCGAAATTAGAGATCTAAAAACTGTCATTTTGGTTTAGTTATTAAGCTCTGTGTCGAATGGCACGGATTAAGTCAAGAAAGAAACAGAAGTCAGTGCACATATATGTGGCTAAGGCATCACTTGTTGGGATGGACGAAGTTGATGCCTCATGATGCCATCTGCTGGCACGGTGGAGCAATGCTGAGAAAAATCTCAAATCCAGTCTGGCGCCTGGGGGTTATTCACAAGGTGAGGAATTTACTGTTAGAGTGGACACTAGAAAAAGAGTTACAGAAGGTAACTAACTTGTTCTTTTGGGTGTGGGAATGTGGGAGGCGAGAGAAAGAACAGAATATCAATGTAGGACAATATTGGGATTTGGGAAGAGAAGAGAAAGAAAAATCTGGAGAAAATTGGGTAAATTTTGTGGAATGGCAATAAGCTGTCTTGTCAAAGAAAACTAAAGATTACAAAGGAATGCTATCTTTACAAAGTTGGGGATCTGGTGAGCAGTAAACATTTGTATGATGAAAGAGATCTGCATTTTTGGCAATGAAAGATAAAAGAAATTCTATCCTTATATATCCTGGAAGATAGATATTTGACAATAGAAGTAATTCTAAGCAGCTACCAATCGAAAGAAAAAACAGTTTGTCTGGCAATGAAAGAGGCCAATGTATTGTAAACAGAATATAACACGAGACTAGACATAAATATGAGATAAGAGACAGATTTGATATAATCCAACAGTAAGTAACAAATCCAGTAGACAGATTGCTGAAAATACTAATAAATGACCAGATCAAAGAAGCCGAAAATGGATGATAAACAACGAATTAAAAGATTCTTACAGTTAAGAAAAAAATTAAGAACCATTTTGGAGGTTTGTATCGACTGGGGAATGTGAGCTCTTCTGACAGTCATGAAATGATTGCAAATGCATGTTCTGTAAAGGCAAGACAGTTATGAGAATGTGAGTTCTTCAAAGAAAAATTATTTTTTTAAGGAGAGGACAATAAAATAGAGAATGGCAATTTAAGATCCATGGAGAAAAATAAATAAATAATGGATATAGTATCTGGGCTGAAAAGGGTTGGCTGGTGGAAAGAGCTGAAAATGAGTGGTAAGTGACTAAAATGTTTGCTTTATAAGATGAATAATTGAGTTCAGAGAGTATGATATCTCAAAAGAGGAAGCTATCCTAGGTTTTAAGCGATCTAGTGAGACAATTAACTAGAGAAAAGAAGTGTGGCATGAACATTTTGGGATATTAATTTTCGTATATATTTGTACCAAAAAGTAGATTCTATAAAATATGTATATGGTACGAATAATGTATATACATGTTAAAATAATCGTCCAGCTTAAGCAGATTCCTTGCTTAAGGTTGTCAGACCACAGAGCCATTTATTCTATGTCTGATGTCCTTCTGCAAAGTCTGGCGAATGATAGACTAACATTGGTCCATGATGGGCCAATGCAAAGCATATTGTCAAGGTACAACATGGAATAAATGTACATGCAATTTATCCAAATGAAATTGATTTAACCTTTTGGTCATTAGCATGAATATTTGACTGGATCTAGCCCAACTGGACCAATGTTGGATAACTCTGGTCCAGTGTGTGTTATATGCTAGAGAATGACGGGAGACTGTTGTGACCATGAAGCCCTTCATTTATATTTTGGATTTATCACAGTGGACACTGTAAAAGGGCTATATGAGACATGTATGCTGCTGGGATCTCATGTAAGCTGGCAAGAGGTGAAGAGGAGACCTCATCAAGACCACTTTGTAGAAGTAGTGGTAAGATGAGTGGCAAGGTGGGCTGCATGGTGTTATGTGACGGTTTACAAAATGGAGTGAAAGGGTTAAAATGTTCAAGGGACAAGGCAGATGTGAGCCACGTTTGGTATGAAGGACCTATGTTTAAAATGTGTCAGTGGGATACTTGTGAGTTTCAAACAACCCATTTTAAAGAGCACAAAAAATATTGAAAAAAGAGTGCAACTTGTATTAATCAAGCGAATGTGAAATAATTATACTTAAAACGAATGCACCTACATTAATTGTTCCTGGTATGTCAAACTTGGTAGACAAAACGTAAGAGAAAAACAAGGTCTTGAAAAAGATTAGATGAGACAAGAGGGATAATTACTGGGTTGGGGGTCGAGAACTGGGCATGAGGAATGAAGTGCCAGCACAGATTGAAGTAGAATGGCACATATTTCAAATTCAAAGAAAACAAGGGCATAGGAAACTGAAGCAATCAGTTTCATATTATTTTAAGAAGGAGACTAGGCAGATGTGTGTAGAAAAACAAGATGAAGGGGAAAAGGTCTCGGGCGATGAGAGGAAAGAATGTATACATGTGGGATATTTCTATTAACAAAACAAATATTTAAGCACTTTCATTAACTGGTCAGTGTGATTTGCAATCAATGATAGGAGTATAGCAACACAGCTATTTTATTCAGTACTGCATTATGGCAGCTAATTGTCTTCTAGTTCTAATATAAAAAATACCCTCATGTCAGTGGATCTAATATTTTTTTGTCGGAGTTTTATATCGCGAACTTGACCCGAAGGTATCAGAGCGCTTTACATGAGAGCCGGACACATTAATTTTTATTAGGCACGGGGGAATAAGTGATTTTCCCAGAATCACCGAATGTTGAGTGTCCCTGCCGAGACTCGAACCCAGTTCCCCAACTCTCACTTAGTCTCTCTTCAATAATTTATTACTGTTCTCTTATACTTGAACATCCTGCTTCTTTATCCTCTTTGATACCTTTCAAAACTGTCATTGATAATCCTAAAGATTATGTTGCCCAAATAATGCCTGTCTAGTCCCATTTCACGATGGTTAACAATTTCAACTTCTGGTTTAATTTTCTGGAATTTAGAGCTAGATGTACAGAACTATTTTGTACTGCAAAACCTGCGATTCTCAAAATAAATCATAGGCTTTGATAAAGCGCAAAACAGTGTCCTGCTGTGTACAAAGTGTTGTTTACAAGACAGAAATGTGTTCCCGACTTGCAAACTACAGTTTATGACCCTTACCAAGTCTCAAACAGGGGGGTGTTTAATGGATACCCCTCCCCTCCCTTGCAATCCAATGTGAAATATATCAGTGGTTTGCAATCACAAGACATTCATCTGTTACCAAGACCCGAAAGGGGCAGGTAACTTATTTGCAGAGTGGAAGCTGTTCCTAAGGGATAACTTCCTCCTTGTGAATGATTACTGCTGGGTTTGGGGGAGAAGACGGCAGTCAATGCCACACCCCTACTCTCAACGCAATCCACTGATTGCCAGCACTTTTTTTTTTTAAAAAGCAGTCTCTGTCCCTCGAAAGGACACGGGTCGCTTTAAAAAAAAAAAAAAAAAGCCATTCAGCGAATGCAGTGATGAGAGCTTTACTGTCCCTCATAGGCCTCCATTTCTTCATTTGAAGCCATTTGCAGAGATTTTTTTTTTAATTCTGCCCCATCAATATTAATAAGGTATGAGGGTTTGCAAACTCCTGATAATGGGCCTTTGTGCTCCAAGACATTAGTCCTTCAGACACGGTGCAAAATGAAGGGGGGGGGGGGTGATGAACCAGTCATTGTGCAAGCAACATTGACAGGCTTTCTGCCTCAAATTAGCACAGCAGGCCCCTAGTTCAGTGCTACACCCACACAAAAACGTGGAATATGTAAGAGTCTGCTCTAGGGGTACAGCACCACACATGGCTCTGCCGGCCCCCGACAAAATCCGACACCTAATCCTACGAAAATCCACCCTTCAGCCCAAAATTATACCCTGAGAAAGTACTTACTGCTGGGAGGCAGGACCAAATGGTGGAACTGGCCCGTGGCGGACCCGCTGGCCAGACGAAGTGAGAGAGGAGTCGGCCGCAAGCCCTCCGGAGCGGAAGCGCTGAACCTGGGAGACTGCGTACGGCCTCTTTGTCTTCATCCAGGAGTGCCGATGAGCACTGTGTTCTAGTGGGGTCCTGCGGCTGAGATTGCGAAACGCAGGAGAGAGCCCCTGATCGGACTGGAGGTGCGGTACGGCTGATCTGGAATATGCGGCCCAGGAGGCAACGGGAGCGGCGTCCACCTACAGGGCAGAGGAAGGCGGAAGGAGAGGCGACGCGGCACGGTTCCCCCCGCAGCGAGGAGCAACTCTTGAAGGGGTCGGAGTCGTGTGTGCAGCATCGGGAGTGTGGTGTTGTTAGGTTCTTTTGTGGAATGCAATGGTGTCACTATGAGGTATGCAGAACGTTTTGGTATTGGGGTTCTTGGGGTGGCAGTTGATGTTAAGCCTGGATATTTTGGGTTGTGCCTTGTTTCCCTGCTGAAGCGGAGTTGAGAATAAAGGATATACTTTACTTCTACATTGCGTGGCGATATCTTTATACTACAAAGTTGGCGGCGGGCTCAACTCCGTAAGAACGGGCGTGCAAACTAAGCTACAGACCTGAAATTTGGATATTTGATAAATTAAGAAGAGCGGATCGAGGAGCTGAACAAAAGGAAGTACCTGTTTCATAGACTAAGACTGATTCAGTGATTGCGGTAAGGAAGAAGCGTTTAAGCAGTGTGCGGTAAAGCTTGGGCACACTTAACTGTTAATGAGGTGGAGCGCGTAGGATCTCGTGAGGAAGAGCGAGACAGCATGGACGCGTTTAACTGAAAGGAGGAGGAGCGCGAGGGATCTCGTGAGTCTGAGCGAGACAGCTGGGAGATCAAACGACGTGACGCAGATACGTATGGGCGTCCATTTTGAATTGGCAAACGTGTACTGCGGAGGAAGGGAAGTAAGTGAAGTAACGACGCAACGCGTCCAACGTGAGGAGCGGCCATATTAGGTTGGGCAGGAAATATTGAAAGAAGATTTGAGTTACTGTGGTACGTACAACGATTTTAAATTACGTGCGCCCACAGACTGTGATGCGCACACCATTTAAGAGCAATTTTGAAATTAAATTGGATTGTGGAAGGTATATTACAGTGGAGTTGCGCACACCTTTTAGAAGCGCTTTGGAATAAAAGCAACAAGTGGAATTAAGTGTGTTCACACTCGGTGAAATACACACCAGTTTGACGATTGGTGCAGCTGAAACAGTAAGATTTTTGTTTATCGGGGGTTCAAGTTTAACAAGCAATTGGAGGAGTGTTACGGTGATGTGCACACCTTATTTAACTTAAAGAATATCTTCATTTGTGCACACTTGATTGGGGTGTGTGGGTGCTGGAACTGTTCCTATTAGCGGCAGTGATGTGTGCAGCACAGACTTTCACTCCACCAATACCATTTTTGCCGTGTCCAGGGGAGCCACGTATGAAGTGGCAAGAATGGAAAGATTATTTTGAAAACTATATGGTCACCATAAACAATGATATGCTGACTCCAGAGATTAAAAAGGGAATACGTTTACATTCTCTGGGCCCGGAGGGTATTAAGCAGTACAATCAGATGGAGAAGAAAGTGAGAGGGGAAGATGAAACTGATGTTTATGTAAATGATTTAGAAAAATATTATGCTCCAACTGTGTGCATTGCTATAGTTAGGTATGTTTTTTCACAGGAAACGAGCATAACGAAACGATTGATGATTTGGCTGTTCTTAAAAAAATGCCAGTGCCATGCAGATTTGGGGCATTACAAGAGGAGTTGATAAGAGATCAAATCATTATGCTGATTAATAACGAGAGTACAAGAGAGGTTATGGGCCATGGGTGATGGTACATTAAGCAAAGTGTTGGCGGTTGTCAGGAAAGCAGAAGTGTCATTGAGGTGTGCTAAGGCTGCTTTGGATGATAGTAAAGAACGTGATGATGTGTGTGTTGTCTATAACAAGAAAAGTGCAAAGTCGGATAAAAAGAACGTTGAAGGAGGTACAGCTCAAGAAGTTAAGGAACCTAGCAAATATTTTCCTCATGCAAAAGTGGATTATAGGCGGGAAGGACAAAAAGGGTTAATTTGCTATAGGTGTGGTAGTCAGGAACACCTTGCTAACAGAATACAGTGCAGAGCGAAGGATCAGAAGTGTTCAATTTGTGGGCTTATTGGACATTATGCTCGTGCGTGTAGGAGGAGAGATAGAAGGGAAAGAGTTCAGTATGTGATGGAGAGAAAGAAAAGTTTCATCTGAGGAAGAGCGGTCTGATGAAGAGGATGACCGTGTAATTATTGTAAAAGATGAAATTTTGGATATTGAAGAACATGGTAGACACAAGCCAAAATGTAATTCTTGTGGCTGATTCAGGATGACCTTTCACTAGAATTAATCTGGAGATGTGGAAGGAAAAGTTTAATGGAGTGATTGGCGGTGAGTTAAACAAATGTGAGATTAAACCTGAAAGTTTTACTGGTGAGGCAATTCCCATGGTAGGGTGCAGAGATGTATCTTTTGTATTTAAAGGAAGAAAGGCTGAGGGGAGAATGTATGTGGCTGAACATGGACCTTGTGTTTTGGGTTGGAGAGACCAACGGAGCTTGAATATCATCCTCAACCCTAACAGTAAAGAACAAGAGTTAGTATTAGATGATGGTAACACTGTGGGGAGAAACTATGTGAAGAATTCAAAGGAGTATTCTCTGGCAAGATTGGAATGTTAAAAGGGTTCACTCATAGGATAATTTTGAAAGAGGGGGCGGTTCCAGTGAATTTTAAAGTTAGGAATGTCCCTTTTGTGGTGCGTGGTGAGATGGAAAAGGAATTTATCCGGTTGAAGGAGGCGGGTGTGATAGAACAAATAGAGTTATCTGATTGGATGTCTCTGGTCGTGGTGGCCAGGAAGCCCAATGGAAAAATTAGACTTTGTGTGGATTTGAGGGGTGTGAATCGGCAAATTCAAGTAGACAAATTTCCGTTGCCAAAAATTGGAGAGTTATTGGCAAAAACAAAGGGAATGAGCTGGTTTTCAAAGGTGGACTTATCGTCTGCTTATCATCAAGTTCAACTTCATGAGGAAAGCCGGAAGATTACAGCGTTTGTTACACCATTTGGATGCTTTCAGTATGTTAGGATGCCATTTGGACTGGCTTCGGCGGCCTCAGTGTTTCAGAGGTTGATGTGTGAAATTCTGAAGAACATCAGTGGTGTTGTGTATTTTCAGGACGATGTACTCATTATGGGAGAGAAAAAGAAAGTTCACGATCAAAGACTAAAGGAAGTCCTGAAAGTTTTAGAAAAGAAGGGGTTAACAGCTGAATTTTCGAAATGTCTATTTGTACAAAACAAAGTAACTTATCTGGGTCATGTAATTGGAAAGGATGGTATTTCACCAAAGAAAGAATTACTTGAGGCTTTAAGGGATGCTCCGGAACCAGAAAACAAGGATGAAGTGCGCTCATTTCTTGGGCTTGCAGAGTTTTATTAGAAATTTGTAAGAAATTTTGCAGAAAAGACTTATGATTTGAGACAAATTTTGAAAAATCGAAACAAATTTGAGTGGAGTGAAAAATGTAAAGAAAGTTTTGAGTTGATAAAAAAAGAAATTTGCAATGCTGCACCTATTCAAGGGTATGATCCAGATCTACGTAGCATACTTACTGTGGATGCAAGTGGGAAAAGATAGGGTGCAATGTTAACTCAATGTGAGTGGGGTGGAAAAGAAGTTGTAATTGGGTTTGCGTCGAGAAGTCTTACACCTGCTGAAGAGGTCTATTCAGTAATTGAAAGAGAGACGCTTGCGTATGGGCAATGGAGCATTTTAGAGCATTTGTGTGGGGTACAGAGTTTGAAGTCAGAAGTGATCACAAGCCTTTAGTGAATTTACTCACTACTGAGGGGCTAGTGAGGGCATCAGCGAGGATTGCCAGGCTTTTGATGAGCTTGCAAGATTATAACTATAGGATTAGGTATGTACCTGGTGTGCAGAACAAGGTGGCAGACTGTTTGAGTCGCATGCCTTTACCAATTAAAGAGGTTCAGAAAAGTGTGTGGGATGATTACCAAATTGCATTTACAGATGATGAGGGGTTGGATTCGATAGGTAACGAGGAGTGGAAAGGTGAGTATGCAAAGGATGAGTTGTTTCAAAAAGTGAAAGAATGTATTCTTAAAGCTTGGGGTGTAAAGAAGCCTGACCAGAGTGAGATGAGAAGTTATTGGGAAATACGGAGTGAGTTGGGTGTGGAAGATGGTTCAGTGGTAAGGGGGGGGGGGAAAGTTGTTCCCCCTAAGGGTTTGAGTGAGAAAGTGGTGGATTTGTGTCATGAGGGACATTTTGGAATTGTGAGGACGAAGAGGAGAGTCAAATCCTTTTATTGGTGGCCAGGTGTGGATCTTGATGTTGAGAGAAGAGTGAGGGACTGTGTGCAGTGTATTAATTCGTACAAAAGTTTGCATACTCTACGACCTTCATTGATACCGGTTGAATGTCCAAAGATGGTGTGGGACATGTTAGCTGTGGATTTTGTAGGTCCAATTTAGTGTGAAACTGGAGGAAGTAAGTTTATTATCGTTTTGGTGGATTATTTCAGTAAGTGGGTTGAGTTGGAGGTTGTGGAGAGAGCGGACGCGGACACTAGTGAAATTTTTGGAGGATGTTTTTTTAAAGGAAGGGCTGCCTAAAAAATTGCGGAGTGACAAAGGAGCGCATTTTACAGCATGTAAAGTAGAGGATTTTCTTAAAAGGAATGGTGTGCGGCATGTGAAGACTTAAGTATATCATCCAGCAGGAAATGGTGCTGTAGAAAGATTTAATTGTGTGATCAAAGGTACTATTCAAATTGCTTGTGAGAACAAAAAGAAATGGTAAGTAGAGTTGAAGAAAATGTTGTGGGGATGTCACCGAGTCTGACAGGTTTTAGTCCATTTGTGTTAATGCGTGGTAGGTAGCCATTTTCAAAAGATAGTATTGGATGGATGAGTAGTTCACGATAAGTTGAGTGGTCCCCAGAGGAAGTCAAGAAGAATATTTTGAAAGCTCAAGGTGTGTATAAAAAGAATTTTGATTTAAGGAATTCGTGTAAGGAGGAGTTGTTACAGGTGGGTGAATGGGTGAAGGTGAAAAAGGTGGGCAGAGTTTCAAAAGGACAAAGTGCATTTTCAGAGCCATTAAAGGTAGTGGAGTGCTTTAAAAATTCTGCAAGGTTAAGTTATGATCGTGTTTGGCATACGAGTCGTATTGCTAAGTGTAAGAGTGTTGAGGGGAAGGAAAGAGGAGGTGAGGATATGCTGGATTTGAATGATTGGTTGTGGGAGGATGAGGTGGATGATGAGTCCATGTGTGCTCAATCTGAATTGGTAAATGATGACGGAGAAGTGGTGGTTTAGGATTGTGAAGATGTGGGTTTAAGGAGGTTGGGCAGATTGGGAAGAGTCATCCACACTCTGAGCAAATTGAAAGATTTTGTCTTAAATTGATTTTTGCATTTGCATTATTTGTTGTTCCTTTGTAGTTATTTTCATTAATTATATTGTATATAGTTTTATGTTTTGTTTTCATTTTTACACTGTTCCTGTTTTCCACATTGTTGGTGGGAGGGGGATGCGTGGTGGTGTTAGGTTCTTTTGTGGAATGCAATGGTGTCACTATGAGGTATGTAGAACGTTTTGGTAATGGGGTTCTTGGGGTGGCAGTTGATGTTAAGCCTGGATATTTTGGGTTGTGCCTTGTTTCCCTGCTGAAGCAGAGTTGAGAATAAAGGATATACTTTACTTCTACATTGCGTTGCAATATCTTTATACTACAGGGAGGAGGACAAGAGAGGCACTGAGGTAGGGAGACTTTGCACAGCCTCTCCACTGCCTCCTGAGGAGCCCCGAGGAGTGCTGAGCCCGAATGAAGACCTGCGGAGAAGGCCACAAAACGGTGAAGGGAGCCCACGAGCAGCCTGGAAATGTGGTGGGCCTGACCCAGTGTGCAAGAACCGGAAGACAGGGAGAGCAACGCCTGCCCCTGGGACGGGGGAAAAAAGAGGGAGCGGTGCCACCGAGGTGAGGAGCACCCCTTGAAGTGGCCGAAGCCAGGCATGGCTGGCTCAAGAGTGCAGAGCCTGGAGGGAGATAAAAGAAGATGCCGGATCTCGAGGCATCCCATGAGGCCAGAGAGAACGGGTCTGAAGACACCGATGCGGTAAGAAAGGCCGAAAGTGGCCAAATAAGTCAGGCCAGGCAAGACAGGGGCGCCTTGAGAAGGAGGCAAGACTTATTGAGACAACTGGGACAGACCCTGGAATACTGAGGCCACCCATAGCTGCAGGGGAGCGTCCCCCTGATACTCAGGAGGGCAGTGGGTCCAGTGATTTCCCCCACCGAGAGCCGAAGGGGGGGAGAGGTGGATTTGGAGACGTGGCACCTGACCCTCAAGAGATGGGCCGTAACAACGACAAAACACAGGGTAGGCGCAAATAGACTTCACGGGAAGTCGGAGACCTGAAAAAGCAATCCCCAAGAAAGAAGGCCTCTAGCCGATATCTACCCAGATAACAGGTGGAAAACCAAGGCAGAACAACCACCTCCCCCTCCCCCCCCTCTATACGGAAGCCTAAGCTGGGAGATACTGGAAGAATAACTCAACCTAAGGCTAAAAGCGGAGAGAGAGGGTGCAGAAAAACCTCCATCGGATCCCTGATCCATCTTCGATCTGTTCCACCCCTGGGCCCCACAGTCCTACATATCAGAGCCACTAACTATAGACATGGCTAAAGATAAGGAACCCAAACCGCAGCGGCAAAGCAAACTAGATAAGTATGCCAAGCCTGTCGAGACAGCCCCTTGCGAATCACAAACTTCTGCCCTGGACAGCGAGGCGCTCCTACAAGCCATAAACACCTCCAGGGAAGCCCTAGAAGGGAGGATAGGCGAGGTGAGGTCAGAGGTAACATTACTACTGCAGGACCTACGACAGGTGTCTGAAAGGGTAACGCTAACGGAAGGCAGGATTTCAGAGGTGGAAGACATGACCACCACGATGAAAAAAGAAGTCCTCGACATGGGTGCCACCTTGAAAGAGGTGGCTTGGAGAGTAGATGACGCCGAAAATCGAGCGAGGAGAAACAAGTTGCGCTTTGTTGGATTTCCGGAGGGGGCGGAAGGCCTAGGCATAGGGGCGTTCCCGAAGAATTGGATTCAGGACACATTTCCCACAGTCTCTTTCTCAACCTGTTTTGCGATCGAGAGGGCACGCAGAGCCCTTAACGCCAAGCCACCAGTGGGAGCCCCCCCACGTCCACTTATAGCCAGATTGCTAAATTACCAGGACAGAGACTTAATTCTGCAGGAAGCGAGAAAAACAAAGGAACTCCGACATGCACAGGAAAGAATCATGATCTTCCCGGACTACTCTAGAGAGGTGCAGAGGCAAAGGCGCACCTTTGACTCTGTGAAAGCAAAGCTCAGAGCCCTGCAGATTCAGTACATGCTCTTGTTTCCTGCCAAGCTCAAAGTCATCTACAACCTGAAGACATTCTTCTTCCAGACCCCGGAGGAAGCCTGGACATGGGTGGAAGAACGTCCACCGAAAAGATCAAATGAGGCAGAACCGGGGGAAGCCGCAGGGACCTGGCGACAAAGGATCAACCCAATGACCAGACAGGCTGAAGGAAAGTTTGAGAGATTCAGTAACCGAGCCAAGCAACAGTGCCTCACACCCCGGCCCAGGAGGGGTAATCGGCGATCGGGACACTCTAGGGAAGAAGAAAGAGGAGCCCACTCTAGTGAAAGGGAAACCCCACGGGGAACAGGCAGGGAAGATGAAGAAACAGAGGCTTCAGTCAGCGTTCATTCGACTGATTCTGAACTGGAACACCCCCTGTTGACCTCAATTGTGAACTTGGAACAATCTCCCCACATGCATCCGAGACAAGGTGCGGAGTCACAAGGCGGAGAGGGGGAAAGTTGAACACCGAGGGCGGGTGGAGCAGGGCGGCAACATGGGAGACGGTGAGACCCCACCGACACAGACCAGCCCCTGTGAGAGACTGCTGCCCCTCACCCAAGTTAAAAGTCTTATAGTTTGCTTTTTTACTAGTTTAATTATTTTCACAGGCCTTCCTACTGCTCAAATATATCCAAGTTTAACTGGCATAACAGAGGAAGGATAAGAGGATAGTAAATTGGGAAAGGGTGGGCGTCAGACCTCTCTACGCCACCCACAACACAGTTGGTCATGTTGACACATAGGGGAAGGTGCATGGGGGGAGGGGGAGCGTGGGGGGGAGCGGGTAGGTGGCAGTTGGGTACAAGGGAACACACAAACAGAATAGTGATACTAACAGACAGCAACACAGATGAAGGGCTTGAATCACAGATAGGGCAAGACAAGACTACCCAAGACAATGACACTCAATATCCAGATGAGCAACGGGGGTCACATGACCACGGTCAATACTCTATCATGTCTTGGAATGTGAACGGGCTGGGAAGTAAGGTGAAGCGAGGCCTGGTAGCTGCTTACCTCAAACGGCTGAAACCCGGGGTGATGTTCCTCCAAGAGACACACATGAGAGGAATACACTGTGGATTCCTGGGTAGAGGGGCATACAAAACACTGGCACACACAGGCTTCTCCACTGGTGCACAGGGAGTGGCAATCCTGATCAGGAAATCCCCCAAGTTTATGGTAGAATGCACCTGGATAGATCCAAACGGGACCTACGTAGCAGTTAAGGGGATCTGAAACAGATGAGACATAATGCTGATTAGTGTTTATGCACCCCCATGCTTACAGACATGTACGCTAACAAAATTGACAAACATTCTCCTGTAGGCGGGTTTTTGTACCCACTTAGTGGGGGGACACTTTAACAACGTGGTGGACCCCCAGCTGGACCGTACCACCCCCGCAACTGGCACGCACAGAGACGCACAGCTTAAACGCTTCCTCAACACAATGGGACTGACAGGCCTTTGGCGAAGGCACCACCCCCAGACCTGGGCCTACTCATATTACTCAGGAGCACACAGAGTCTTCTCCAGGATAGACTGAGTCCTGGCCCCGGCAGGGAAAGTGGCAGAAATAGACCAAGCAGAGGTTTTGGCTAGAGGTCTCTCGGACCATTCCCCCCCCTATGGCTCTCCCTGGGTAGGAGAAGCCATACGGCTAAATGTTATGTTATAAAATTTATAGAGCGCATGGCGTCTCAGCGCTAGTCTCAGACAGACCAGGTGGCAGGGCCAACAGGCGACAGCAGAAGATCATTTAGGGAAAAGATGGGTTTTTATGGCCTTACAAAATGCAGCATGGTTTTGAATGCCTCTAATGCTCACCGGGAGGGAGTTCCTGAGTTTGGGGGCAAGAGCTTGGAAGGAGCGTCCTCCCACCCTGGCTCTCTTAACCCGAGGGACGGACGCCAGGTGCTGATTTAATGAACGCAGAAGGCGGGTGGAGGTGTAGGGTATGAGGAGATCCGCTAGGATATCAGGGGATTCGGCATTCAAAATTCTATGGGAGATACACAGGGTTTTAAAATGGATTCGCTTCTCCATTGGGAGCCAATGAAGTCTGTCCATGAACTCTGAGGTGGGACAGGTCCTGGGAAGACCGCAAAGTAGCCGGGCAGCCGCGTTCTGTATCCTTTGGAGGCGCTGTATCTCTGCTTTGTTAGCCCGTAGGTACAGAGAGTTAGCATAATCCAGCCTAGATAATATAGTGGCCTGGATAATGACCTGACGGGTATTAGCATCAAAGAAACCTAGCAAGGGTTTGAGACTGCGGAGGAGCCCAAAACAGACTCCTGCGACCGCCTTAGTTTGAGGCTGGAAGGTTAGTGCCCAGGTTTTTAACCATCTGTTTGGGTGTAGGCGGGGGGCCTAGGGTGGAAGGCCACCAAAGCTCGCTCCACAGATGAGTGTTTTTTCCCACCAGTAGGATTTCCGATTTACTGGCGTTCAGTTGGAGGCAGTTGGATGTCATCCAGTCTGCAATCGCTGTAAGATCCTCTTTGAATTTAGGTGCATCCCGTGCTGGGTTGTCGGATAGCGCGATCACTAACTGTGTGTCGTCTGGGCCCAGTCAGGCCCCTATCCTTTGCAGCTGCTGCCAGAGGTCGGATGTAGATATTGAATAGGGTCGGGCTCAAAGCAGAGCCTTGCGGGACCCCTTGGCGCACACTGTGCGTCTGAGAGCAGAAGGGGGGGGCAATCATTTGGAATGATCTCTCCAAAAGAAACGAGGAGAGCCACCCTTAGGGCCGGGCCACCAATGCCAATATCCTCTAGGCGCTGCTAAAGAATCTGGTGGGACAGTGTGTCAAATGCAGCGCTTAAGTCCAGTAGGATCAGGGCAGAGGTTCGTCCCGAATCCAGTGAGTGCCGCAGGTGTTCCGTGACAGCCAGAAGGGCAGATTCCGTGCTGTGTCGTGGACGGAAACCATTCTGAGATGGGTCCAGCAGATTATTAGCATCAATATAGTTGGTGAGGATAGAATTGATGTGGGCTTCAGTAATCTTAGCTGTCAGAGGAAGGAGGGAGATGGGGCGGAAATTCTCTGGCTTGGAGTCGTCTAAAGTGGGTTTTTTGAGGAGAGTGATCACCTTAGCGTGTTTCCAGGCGGCAGGGACCACCGCAGAGGACAGGGACATATTTATGAGATTACAAAACGGGGGCAATAGCTGTGGTAGAAAGGTCTGAAATTGGTTGGGTTTGAGAGGATCCGCCGGGGATCCGGATTTCAGTCTGTTACAAATCAGACGCATGGCTTCCTGGGAAAGCACGGGAAAGGAGGAGAGTGACGGGCCGGTAATAGACAGAGAAGTAGGACCTACTGGGATCGCTGTGTGGGGAAAGGTTTTATAAATATCCTCAACCTTCTTAATGAAAAAAACGGCAAGGGTCTCACATTGCTTATTAGAAGTGAGGGGGGATGAAATGGGTTGCCCTGAAGTTTTAAGATCCTTGAGTAAGAAGAAAATGCATTTAGCAGGGTTGCTGCTGTTTTTAATTTTCTCTGCAAAAAGTCAGCTCTCTCCTTCTGAATAGACTTATGGTATTGTTTAATTGCTGCCCGATATTGTATTTTCAGGGCAGGGTCATACTGTCGTCTCCAAGCCCTTTCCAGGGCTTTGCATGCCTTCCTGGCCAGAGCCAGCCTATCACTAAAACACGGGCATGATTGTGTTCTGCGGCTGTGGGACATCTTAGCAGGGATAAGGGTGTCAAGAGCTTGCGAGAGCCAGTCTGAAAGGATACTGTTTGCCCTATCCGGGTTGTTAGGAAGATTAGGTGTTTGACTAAGGAGAAGGTCACGGAAGTGTGCGGCATCCAGTTGATGCCGGGGGCATTTTAGGATGAATTTCCGTGAAGCATCTTGAGGGGGACTGTTGGACTTGGCCCTTTTTGCAGGGTCATCCCTAAACTTTTTGCCTTCCTCCTATATTTTTTCTGACCTGTTGTTGGCTGTTTTATGACTCTGGGCACTTTACCACTGCTGATCAGTGCTAAAGTGCATATGCTCTCCCCATGATAAATCGATGTATGGATTAGTGACTCCATGATTGGATGATTGGTTTACTTGTCAGTCCCTAGTACCGTGCACTGAGTGTGCCCAGGGCTTGTAAATCCAATACCGCTGGTGGGCTCGCAGCACTGGTTGTGCCACCCACAGAAGCGGCTTGTAAAATGTGTCTCAGGCCTGCCATTGCAGAGCCTGTGTGCAGTCTGTGACTGCCATGTCGACTTGGCAAGTGCACCCACTTGCCAGTCCCTAAACCTTCCCTTACCTTCATATCAGACACCCCTAAGGTAGGCCCAAGGGCAGGGTGCATTGTAAGTATAAGGTAGGACATGCCCTGGTGTGTGTGGCATGTCCTAATAGTGAATTACAGCCATTTTCGTTTTTCACTATTGCAAGGCTACCTGTTCTCCATAGGCCAGAATGGGCAGTTTGATTATTACACCTTATAATCCTCACTGACCCAGAGAACATGGTAGAAAAACGAATTTAGTATGCCTGAACTCAGAATGATAAAATACATCTTTTAGTGAAGTTGGTTTTAACATTCTTTGTTTGAAAATACCACTTTTAGAAAGTAGGTATTTTCTTGCCTAAACCATCCAGCTGCCTCTGCTCAGGTTGTGTATTGTGTGTCTGGGTTTGTGAGTGACAGGGGCTGGGGGATTCCAGGAGGCAGGGTGAGTCAGCACTAGGCTGAATAGGTCTGCCTGAAGGAGGATGGGTGGGAGGAGTTGCACCTGGGTCTGAATAGGGCTGTGCCTGCCTTCCACAATGCTGGCTCCACCTCCTGCCGGGCGTCTGATGGCTCTGCCCCTCACTCACAAAGGAAAGAAGGAGTCAGAAAAACAAAGTGCTCCAGGACTGACCAGAACTGGTTTTGGGCTAGGCAGAGGCCTCTCTGCCTTCAGAGAACAAAGGAAAACTGTGTATAAAAAGGGGACCCAGACCCCAAGGAAATTAGATCACTTTGGGAAAACAAGAAGAAACCTTTGCTGAGGAGCGGAACCAAGAAGGAACTGAGGAGAAGACTATCCCTAAGCTAGAGGGATCTGCCTGCAGTGGTTGCCTGACTGCCAAAGGGAGGAGAAAGGACTTTGTGTGCACTTTTATTCAACTTGTAAAGTATCTCCAAGGGCTTGAGAAAAGAGCTTGCCTCCTGCTGAAGTCTCAGGGACAACAGACTTCAACCACCAGCTCCCCAAGAATCCTTTGGAAGTGCCTGCTGCTGTTTTGGGCCTTCTGAAGGGACTGCGTAGTCGCAAGGAGCTGGAAGCGCGACTCAAGAGGAAGAAGCGTGTCGCCGTCGCTGCTGCTGCCGTCGCAACTCCGAAGGAGGGTGTCGCCGCTGTAGCTGTCGCATTGCACCGCAGCAAGAGAAGAGTCTCGCATCGAAGAAGAAGCGTGTCGCCGTCGCTAGCCGCTGCCGTCGCAACTCCGAAGGAGGGTGTCGCCGCTGTAGCTGTCGCATTGCACCGCATCAAGAGAAGCGCCTCGCATCCACGGAGAAGCGTGCCGCCGTCGGAGCTGCTGCCGTCGCATCACGAAACAAGGGTGTCGCCGCTGCAGTTGTCGCATCGAGCGGAAGCGTCTCGCAACGTCGGAGAAGAGGGTCGCCGCCAAAGCCGCTGTCGTCGCATCGCTGAACAAGGGTGTCGCCGCTGTAGCTGACGCATCGAGTCGAGACTTCTCGCAACCTCGGAGAAGCGTGCCGCATCAGGAAGAACTTGACGTCTTTATTTCTTTGCACCAGAACTTTGTCGCATTTCCATCGCTGCAACATTGCTTGTTGTGGAAGCGTCCCGCATTGTAAGGTACATTGACTTAAAGTGTCGCATCTTAAGAACTGAACTGAACTAAGCTAAAACTACCATTTTAAGTACAGTATTGTGGATTTTTGTCGTTTATGGTCTTGTGTTAAAACTATATAAAGAATACTTATTTTTGATATAAAACCTTGTGTGGTGTCCATCTGTAGTGTGTCACTAGATTACTGTATGTGTTCACAAATGCTTTACACACTGCCTCTGAGATAAGCCTGTCTGCTCGTGCCAAGCTACCAAGGGGGTGAGCAGGGGTTATTTTAGGAGTGTACCCCTTTACCCTGACTAGAGGCGAGGGTCCCTATTTGTCACAAGTACCTACCTGTGCCAACTAGAGACCCCCAATTCTAACATTGGTGGTCAGCGGTGAGGATTCTGGACTTGCATTTGTGACTCATGTACAGTGATTGGTGAACACTACTAGTGAGTGCAGACCAAACGCGACCACATACTGTTTTTTGTTTTATGGTGTCCTCCTGGAGGTATTTTTGATACCATGACTCTAGTTAGTTGTTGCAAAATGGAACTCAACTTCTGGCACATGTTTATCTACACAATGAAGGAGCTACGTGTGTTTTGCAAGGAAAGAGGGCTGCCTGTGAAGAGAAGGTCCAGGGAGGATCTAGAGGCATCCCTGTTTCAGTATGAGTTACCCGCTGGAAGGCAACACTACCAGTTGAGTCTGAGGAGGAGAAATTCTCTAAAAGTGAGGGAGAAACAGAAAAAGATAGCTGGCTTCTGGCTCATGAGCAGAAGCTGAAAGAGATTGATGAAGAGCTGAGAGAGATTGATGAGGCTCAGAGGGCCTTAGCCCAAGAAAAGAAATTTGGGCAGCTCAGGAAGTGAGCTTTGCTGAGTTGGAGGTGGAGTCCAGCTCAGATGGTGGCAGCAAAATTAAGTTATTCAGTGCTGAGAGAGTAGTGCACACACCCAGAGATGTGGCGCCTGACTTGAAGGAGGGGGTTAACATACACCAGGAGGTTCAAGGACATGAGGTAGCTCCAGTAGTGCGCAGTGTCCCTGAGAGGAATAGGGAAACTGACGCAGGGATTCATGGTCCTAGTGGTGGGAGGGACACTCTACTGACTCTAGATGAGAGGTGCAGGGAGAGGGGTTCCCCCATGGTTGAAGTCCTGGTATGTGAGTGTGAAGACCGCCCAGAAGAGTGTGGGTTGAATGACAGAGACAGTCAGTTACTGTCTTGCCAATCTCAGGAGAGTGGTGTGGAGTACGTGTGCGAGGCACTGGATGGTGAGGTGAAGGATAGTTTGGTTAACCCCTGTAGGGGCTGTGTGATCCAATTGTGGGAGAGCATATTGTAAGTCCCTGTTTTCCAGAGCTATGCCAACACCTGTTGGAGAGTGAGTTCTCTGACCCCAGGGAGCTCACATTGGAGGCAGACCTTTTGGTGGATTCCAGAGGGTCTGAAGGGGCATTGGGGAGTGACCCTAAGAGGAGTGGCTCAGGTGTCTTCCAACCCAGAGTGGTGGGAGAGGTTCAGTGTAGCCCAGCTAGGTCCCGTGGTAATGGGAGGGTGTAGGGACTCACGTCCTGTCTCAGTGGAGAAGGAGTGAGTGTGGGGCTGCGTGTCCCAAGGTGCCCGAAACCCAGTCTCAGAGCCTGGATGGTTCTTTAAGGGAACACCAGGTAGGGAGCCTAGGTTGTCCTGATGGGCCGCCTGTTGAGGAGGATCTCCTAGTGTCTAGAGAACCTGGAGCGTCTGTAAATGGAGCTCCAGTGTTTCTGGTATCTGGCAGTGCTGCTCCACTTGGGAGGGTGCAGAAGTCCAGAGTGAGGGGTGAGAGGGGAGAGAGTCCCCAGTGGAAGAACCAGTGGGTCAGGGACCAGCCAGAAGGGCTGAGTCACCAGTGAATGACCATGGTGACACCACTTCTGTCCTGGGGGATCTTCACGCGCTGTCAGATGGACAGGGGTCGGGAGATCTGCGCCAGGCGGACTGTCACACAACACATGAGAGATGTGTTACCCTCTGGGGGGCATGCGTGCTCCCCAGGAAGTCCTGGTGCGCCAGGCAGATTATTACACAACTCTAAAGGAGTGTGTTTCCCTTGGGGGGTTGGTGTACCCTCCCGGAAGTCCTGGGTTGCCAGGCACAGGTCCAGCCTAAGGGTACAGACCCTGGGTTGGAGGGCCAGGTTCAGGGTGTCCCCCTGACCTGGAGGAAGGGGCAGCTGCTAACAGTGCCCCTACCAGTTTGTCTTCTGGGGGCACCGCTCCAGGTGGGAGGGTGCAGGACCCCAGTAAGGGGGCGGGGAGAGGACAGCCTCACCCCTGGCCTCTGCCCAGTCTAAGGGTACAGACCCTATGCTGGGATCCCAGTTGCAGGATAGAACCCCTGAACTGGTGGGCGGGTGTGCAGGACCCCTGCCACAGGTGCCCTGACAATTCTGGAAGGGGGTACCGCTCCAGGTGGGAGGGTGCAGAGCCCCAAGGAGGAGGACCGGGTGTGGGAAAGCCCACCCCAGTCTCCAGTCCAGCCGCCGGGTACAGGCCCGGGGCTGGTAGGTCAGTGTCAGGATGTCATACCTGACCTGACAGGAGGAGAATGGACAAAGGGTGCCAAGCACCTGGGGCTACTGCCCCCCGCTCTCTGACGCCACAGAGGTTTGAGAGCCCTGAGAGGCATAAGGCCTGGGTCTCATCCCTGACCACTGTCAGTGGCCACTGTGGCTTGCTGTCTGTCTGTTGGGACACACCTGTGAGCAAGTTAAGGTTAGGTGCTCCCCAGGTGGTGTCCACAGGTGAGGAGAAGGGTTCCCCATGGGTTAGCTTGGTGGGCCCTGAGAGTATGGACAGAGGGATCCAAATAGGTTCAGATTGGCGTAGAACTGGAGTATGCCCCTGCTGTTGCGGGCCAGGGTCCATGTTCTATCGCCCAAAGCAGAGAAGCCCATCAGGGTAGTGATTGGTCTCCCCTGCGTTTTGGCTGGAAGGGGGTTGTGTTGGACTTGGCCCTTTTTGCAGGGTCATCCCTAAACTTTTTGCCTTCCTCCTATATTTTTTCTGACCTGTTGTTGGCTGTTTTATGACTCTGGGCACTTTACCACTGCTGATCAGTGCTAAAGTGCATATGCTCTCCCCATGATAAATCGATGTATGGATTAGTGACTCCATGATTGGATGATTGGTTTACTTGTCAGTCCCTAGTACCGTGCACTGAGTGTGCCCAGGGCTTGTAAATCCAATACCGCTGGTGGGCTCGCAGCACTGGTTGTGCCACCCACAGAAGCGGCTTGTAAAATGTGTCTCAGGCCTGCCATTGCAGAGCCTGTGTGCAGTCTGTGACTGCCATGTCGACTTGGCAAGTGCACCCACTTGCCAGTCCCTAAACCTTCCCTTACCTTCATATCAGACACCCCTAAGGTAGGCCCAAGGGCAGGGTGCATTGTAAGTATAAGGTAGGACATGCCCTGGTGTGTGTGGCATGTCCTAATAGTGAATTACAGCCATTTTCGTTTTTCACTATTGCAAGGCTACCTGTTCTCCATAGGCCAGAATGGGCAGTTTGATTATTACACCTTATAATCCTCACTGACCCAGAGAACATGGTAGAAAAACGAATTTAGTATGCCTGAACTCAGAATGATAAAATACATCTTTTAGTGAAGTTGGTTTTAACATTCTTTGTTTGAAAATACCACTTTTAGAAAGTAGGTATTTTCTTGCCTAAACCATCCAGCTGCCTCTGCTCAGGTTGTGTATTGTGTGTCTGGGTTTGTGAGTGACAGGGGCTGGGGGATTCCAGGAGGCAGGGTGAGTCAGCACTAGGCTGAATAGGTCTGCCTGAAGGAGGATGGGTGGGAGGAGTTGCACCTGGGTCTGAATAGGGCTGTGCCTGCCTTCCACAATGCTGGCTCCACCTCCTGCCGGGCGTCTGATGGCTCTGCCCCTCACTCACAAAGGAAAGAAGGAGTCAGAAAAACAAAGTGCTCCAGGACTGACCAGAACTGGTTTTGGGCTAGGCAGAGGCCTCTCTGCCTTCAGAGAACAAAGGAAAACTGTGTATAAAAGGGGACCCAGACCCCAAGGAAATTAGATCACTTTGGGAAAACAAGAAGAAACCTTTGCTGAGGAGCGGAACCAAGAAGGAACTGAGGAGAAGACTATCCCTAAGCTAGAGGGATCTGCCTGCAGTGGTTGCCTGACTGCCAAAGGGAGGAGAAAGGACTTTGTGTGCACTTTTATTCAACTTGTAAAGTATCTCCAAGGGCTTGAGAAAAGAGCTTGCCTCCTGCTGAAGTCTCAGGGACAACAGACTTCAACCACCAGCTCCCCAAGAATCCTTTGGAAGTGCCTGCTGCTGTTTTGGGCCTTCTGAAGGGACTGCTTAGTCGCAAGGAGCTGGAAGCGCGACTCAAGAGGAAGAAGCGTGTCGCCGTCGCTGCTGCTGCCGTCGCAACTCCGAAGGAGGGTGTCGCCGCTGTAGCTGTCGCATTGCACCGCAGCGAGAGAAGAGTCTCGCATCGAGGAAGAAGCGTGTCGCCGTCGCAGCCGCTGCCGTCGCAACTCCGAAGGAGGGTGTCGCCGCTGTAGCTGTCGCATTGCACCGCATCAAGAGAAGCGCCTCGCATCCACGGAGAAGCGTGCCGCCGTCGGAGCTGCTGCCGTCGCATCACGAAACAAGGGTGTCGCCGCTGCAGTTGTCGCATCGAGCGGAAGCGTCTCGCAACGTCGGAGAAGAGGGTCGCCGCCAAAGCCGCTGTCGTCGCATCGCTGAACAAGGGTGTCGCCGCTGTAGCTGACGCATCGAGTCGAGACTCCTCGCAACCTCGGAGAAGCGTGCCGCATCAGGAAGAACTTGACGTCTTTATTTCTTTGCACCAGAACTTTGTCGCATTTCCATCGCTGCAACATTGCTTGTTGTGGAAGCGTCCCGCATTGTAAGGTACATTGACTTAAAGTGTCGCATCTTAAGAACTGAACTGAACTAAGCTAAAACTACCATTTTAAGTACAGTATTGTGGATTTTTGTCGTTTATGGTCTTGTGTTAAAACTATATAAAGAATACTTATTTTTGATATAAAACCTTGTGTGGTGTCCATCTGTAGTGTGTCACTAGATTACTGTATGTGTTCACAAATGCTTTACACACTGCCTCTGAGATAAGCCTGTCTGCTCGTGCCAAGCTACCAAGGGGGTGAGCAGGGGTTATTTTAGGAGTGTACCCCTTTACCCTGACTAGAGGCGAGGGTCCCTATTTGTCACAAGTACCTACCTGTGCCAACTAGAGACCCCCAATTCTAACAGGGACCTACTACCTGTAGTGTCATCGACACCAGATAGTGGTCAGACCAACTCATGGGGAGGGGAGGGCTAACTGTGAGGGCAGGTAGATTAGAAAAAAAAGGGTCTAACTGATGGCCTGCCGAGTGAGTACTGTTCGGGACGCGTTGTGTAAGTTGGAAGGCTGCAAGGTCCGCTAGAAAGTTGCTAATCTCCCTGTCTTGATTCGCTTCTAGGTGTAGGTTGAGGTCGCCAACAATATTAAAATTGACCGAGCTAGTAGCTAATAAGCCAGAAGCAGTAATAACTGCTTCCGTAAAGCCTTTGGAAGGCCCTGGGGGGCGATAGATCAGGCGGCCAGACAGGGTAAAGTTGGCATTAACAGAGATTTTGAAGAGTGCGCATTCACAGTCTACAATGCTTTCTTTGGTCAGGGTGCAGGTAAATCCAGTTTTAAAATGCTAGCAATACCACCGCCCCGGCCTTCTCTATTAAGTGTCTTGATGGCATAACCCTGGGGCAGTGCCAAGTTAGGCTCTGCCTCCGTGTTCGCAGTAAGCCATGTCTCAGGGTGGAAAAGGATATCTGGTGCCTCATCCTAAATTAGGTCAAACACTTCCGCAAAGTGTTTGACCAACGAGCGGCAGTTGAGACTAAGGAGTTTGATGGCGTGCGGGGGAGTGCGCGCAGGACTAGCAGCTGCCAATGAGTTAAAGCCGCAGGAAGTACAAACAAAGGGACCCTACAAGGGAACATATGGCTGGTGTATACATCAATAGATACTCTTACCAATATCAACAAGATTGTTCCGTGAGTATGACCGTTTAAGGAGGGTTAAACCGGCAGCATGTCTGGCGTCTGGCGACGTCCAGGCGCGGACGGGCGGAGATGGGCTTGCCTTAGGCGTGCCAGCGGCGTGCCCGCTGCGCGCCCGCACAAGCATGGGCTTATTATGTAGGCAGGGAAGGCAGGGAGCAACAACTAGACCGCTGCCTGCCCGGAAGTGCCTGAACAGGAAGTGAGGGCGTGTGCCTACTGCTCTCCGCTCAATCGGCACTAACGCCGTGGCGGACCAGAGCAGAGGCTGAGAAAAGTGTAGGCGGGAAAACCACGAGCCCCAAGTAAGCCCAACACAATGCCAGGTAAAATAGATAAAAACACTTCAAATGTTATGCGATAATAACCTGATAAAACGACCTGATAGCGTTTCCAGGTCGGAGGATAGCGAGGACGTGCAACATGTGGGGCGCGAATAAAATCTGTCACTGTCCGCTGCGCGCCCGCACAACCATGGGCTTATGTAGGCAGGGAGCAACAACTAGACTGCTGCCTGCCTGCCTGGAAGTGCCCGGAAGTGCCTGAACAGGAAGTGAGGGCGTGTGCCTACTGCTCTCCGCTCAATCGGCACTAACGCCGTGGCGGACCAGAGCAGAGGCTGAGGAAAGTGTAGGCGGGAAAACCACGAGCCCCAAGTAAGCCCAACACAATGCCAGGTAAAATTGATAAAAAAACACTTAAAACACTTAAAATGTTATGCGATAATAACCTGATAAAACGACTTGATAGCGTTTCCAGGTCGGAGGATAGCGAAGACGTGCAACATGCGGGCCGCGAGTAGACTCTGTCACTGTCCGCTGCGTGCCCGCACAAGCATGGGCTTATGTAGGCAGGGAAGGCAGGGAGCAACAACTAGACCGCTGCCTGCCCGCCTGGAAGTGCCTGAACAGGAAGTGAGGGCATGTGCCTACTGCTCTCCGCTCAATCGGCACTAATGCCGTGGCAGACCAGAGCAGAGGCTGAGGAAAGTGTAGGCGGGAAAACCACGAGCCCCAAGTAAGCCCAACACAATGCCAGGTAAAATAGATTAGAACACTTAAAACGCTTAAAATGTTATGCAATAATAACCTGATAAAACGACCTGATAGCGTTTCCAGATCGGAGGATAACGAGGATGGGTTGGCCCAAGTGGGTTGGAAACTCAATGTCTCAACGTAGAGATAATAAGGTAGCTCAGGCGATTAGAATAGATACGGAGCTTTACTTCATAGAGAACATGGGCTCTGTATCATCAGCGGTTACAGTCTGGGAGGCATATAAGACAGTCCTCCACAACAGGGCACAGAATATACTAGCATATAAAAAAAGAAGAGAAAGGAAAGAGATGGTGGAAATAGAGGCAAGTCTCCTCCAAATTGAAAGTCATATAAAGATACCTAAGGACACCTCACGATTACGAACCATGATGATCCTTCGCAAGGAATATCAAGCCTTAGCTCATCGCGAAGCGCAGACGGCAGTCCAGGCTACGACGCCGTAGATAAGTCAGGAAGACTGCTGGCGTGGTAGAGGAAAAAAGAAGCAGAGGCACGCTGGGTAACACACACAGAATCAGGGAGGGGACATCAATACACTACATATACTGACATAGCTAATGAATTTGCCCGCTATTACGAGGCCTTCTATACAGCCGCCCATTCGCAAGTGCTCCACAAATAGAAAACTACCTCTCTGAGATCTCCACCCCTACCCTAAGTGTGACTGCCATACAGATACTGGAGGAGGAGATTACTCTAGCTGAAATAAGAGCAGCTGTAGGTAACCTGAAGCCTGGAAAAACACCAGGCCCCAACGGCATACCAGTGGAACTCTATAAGCAAAATACAGATCTGCTGTGCCCACACCTGTTAAACCAGGAAGCTAGAGAAACTGTCACTCTCCCACATGATCTTAGAAGCGCCACGATCGTGGTAATTCACAAGCCGGATCGGCCACTGTAGGAAGGTAGGATCTTTCTGCATAGTTACCCCCACTTTTTGCCTGGTGCTGTGCTGGTTTTTGACTAGTCTGACTGGGATCCTGCTAATCAGGACCCCAGCCTATCTGCTTTCTCCCTAAGCTGTTATGCTATGTACTTAGGTACCCTCCAGATTGGATACTGGGGTACCCTTGTCAGTCCCTAGTAAATGGTACCCATGTACCCAGGGCATAGGTACGCCAGAGGCCTCCCATGGGCTGAAGCATGTATTATGCCACCCATGAGAGGCCATGCAAAATGGATCTACAGGCCTGCCGTTGCAGCCTGTGTAAGTTGGTGCATGCACCACTTACTTAAGATATAGGTTTACTATATCTAAGGGTCACTACACTTAAAACCTATAAGTCACCCCTATAGCAGGCCTTGACAATCCTGATGGCAGGGTGCTTGGTTCTAAGTGAGAGGGTGCCACTGCATGAGCAGGACACCCCTGCAGCCTACGGAGTCCATTCTCCTGAGTTGTTAGTGCTGCAGCCATTTACGACATATAGAGTGGCATTATGCGACCGCGTGATGACCAACTCTAAAATGGCTGAAAGTAACCCTATCGTGTTTGGTGTCAAACACCGGTGTGGGAGGTATGATTCCACCCCTCAGAAATGAGCTTTGTGAGGTCCCTGGTGTTCCCGGTACCAGCCTTCTAGTCCCTGGCAGCCCAAAAGGGTTGCTGCCGACCAGAGACACATTTCTGACCTCCTGCTGCTGAGCCAAGCTCGAGCAGGGGAAGGCAGAACAATAGGCATCCTGTCACAGGGAGGTGTGACCACCTCCCAGACAGGATTTAGTGTATTAGGCCAGGGTGGGTGGGCTTGCCAGCGACCGAAAGTCTGCATGAGGGGCACATTTGGTGTCCCTGTGCGTAGTCCAGTTCAAACCAGTCCTGGGAGCCGTTGGCTCCTGCTCTGGCACGAAACTGGACAAAGGACATGGGAGTAACCTCCCCACTGTCCAGACCCCTCCTGGGAGGGTCCTCTGAATCTGTCCAACCCTCTCCCGTGGGTACAAAAGGGCTTACCTGGCTGTAGGACCCTAGATTCGACGTGGACAAGAATTTGAACCAGAAACCACTGAACTTCGACTGTCTGGACACTCTGGACTTCGTTTGGGCCCGACTTCGTCTCCCACTCCGTCCAAAGCATCGTCTGTGCCCATGCACCATACAGGCTCCGTGCAAGACCTGTGGAGCATCAAGGAAAACTGAAGATATCTCCCTTGGAGTGAAGGAGTCTCTCCCCTGCAACCGCAGGCACCACATCATGATTGACCGGTCTGCTGCTCCTGAGCTCCTACGGACTCCAAAGGCTCCAGGAACACAGGAGGTGGGTTTCCTAGTCCCTCGAGGTCCGAGCTGCCCTCTCACCAGGTTTGAGGACAGAATCCCTCGTGGGGGCTGCAATACCCGTACCCCTATGCACCGTGTACTTTTGCAAGTGCATATGCTTGTTGGCATTTCCAAAACAAGTGCCCTGGGCTCGGAGTAGCCCCAACCTCTGGCACCATTTCCACCAAAGAACTTTGGCCTCCTCGCACTGAGTGCTCCGTGGGCTGTTGCTTTGTGAAACTGCTCGAGGTCCCCTCGCGACTCCTGTGCCTCCGGCCTGTGGGTCCTCTTGAGGGTCATCTTTGCTTTTCTTGGGCTCCCCTGGTTGCTCCAGGCCTGCCCTGACTGCCTTGTGTTTGGTGAGTCTCCTGGACCTTGCTGGTCCGAACCGTAACCTTCTTTGACCCTCTGCATGGGTTGCCGTTGCCAAGGCTTGTTGATGCTCCAGTCGGACACCGACCCCTCAGTACTGGACATCCTTTGTGGGACAGCTCGTATCCAGCTCCTGGTCATCCTTGACATCTCCTGGTCCCAGTGGCTGCAGAGCCAAGAACCCCCTCAACGCACCTGAAGCACCCGACATCGATGGGCATTCGTCTACCGAGCCCCTGGTCACTCCTGAGTGACCTAGACTCTGCCCCCTCTGCTTTCAGGTACTCTTCAACAAGAATCCACCTTTGGATTCCAACGGACACTTTCCTTCCTTCCAGCAGTGGCTCTTCTTCGAAGTCCTCCATTGAGTTTGACGGCGGTTTCCGATGCCACTCCAGCCCTATGCACCTGGCTTCCCTGGGATAGGTAACTCTGGTACTACGGTATCCACGGGTGGGGTGGGTCTCCAACCTCCTAAGTTCCACGGGGTTTCTTCAAAGTTCACTCAGAAGGGTCCTTAAACTTTAATACTGCAACCGCGACTCACCCATAGAATTGTACGGCGCACACGGTCGTGTTCCCACACTGCACCCGTCCTCCGTGGGGTCCCTACTTACTCACCTTGGGTGGTTCCTTGGGGTCCCAGTGATTCTATATCCTCTAGACACTGTCTTGACTCGAGTCGTGGTTCTTATACCACTATTTTAGTTTATGGTTTGGTCTCTCCCTGGAGCCCACTGTGTATTAGTGCTACTTACGATTGTTTCTGTGCTACAGTATTGTGTGCTTTATGACTATCTTCATGAAGGAGATACTGTGTCATACTTTTAGTGTTATACTAATACATATTTTTATAACTACTGTGTGGTTCTCCTTTCATTTAATCAATACTATAAGGTTGCATCCTGGTAAAACAAGCTGCTTAACATTCCTTCAAAACTAAGCCTGAAGGCTGCTCTCCACAGCTACCACTTGGATAGCTTTCCAAGGTTATCTTTGACCTCTTAAATCACCATAAGGGTTGTTTGGACTGGTACAGGGTGCCCACTTTATTTAGTGGACCGCATATACCAGGCCAACTTCTCACAGCCACCCAAGCAATACAGCTCATATCTGCCCATTTCTTTGCTAAACACCAAAACAAAAATCCTGGCCCTCATTCCAGCCCTTAGACTAACAAGTGTTATATCTGCCCTTGTCCACCATGGCCAGTCTGGCTTTATGCCTAAAAGATCGACCAGACTAAACCTGCGCCGCCTGCATAACTGGCTGGAAGCTGCAAAACTGAGAAAAGACCCTCAACTGATACTGTCGTTAGATCCCGAAAAAGCATTTGATGCGGTACATTGGCCCTACCTGAAACTAACCCTCCAGCAATACGGGTCCGAACCCAAATTCCGGGTGTGGATAGACCTACTATATGAAAGCCCAGTTGCCCGAGTGCGAGTGTTTGGGGCATTTTCAAGGGAATTCCATATAGGCAAAGGTACTAGGCAGGGGTGGCCCCTATCCCCGTTGTTATTTGCACTGATACTAGAGCTCCTGACATGTACAATCCGTGCACATCCCAAGAGAACAGGTTTGTGAGAGGAGGAACAAAGGGCGTAAGATGAACGAATATCGCTCTACGCTGACGATGTTCTATATGTAATCAAACCTCGATGTACTCTTGCATGTATTTTTACCATATTTGAGAAATACGAGGAACATGTGGGACACAAAATAAATTGGGAAAAATCAGCTTATACCCGGTAAATCCAAGCTTTGACCCAAGTGATATTCCTGGGCAACTTAAAATAGAAAAGGAAGGAATAAAATAGTTGGGCATGTACGTCTCCTCAAACAAAATAGAGAGCCTTAATCGTAACATTCACAGGGTTATTTCAGAGTTCAATGAGGATGTAGAACGGTGGAAAACCTTACCATTGACACTCCTAGGGAAAGCAGCAATGTATAAAATAATAACGCTACCGAAGTTATTATACGTCCTCCAAAATACATACCACTCACTCTCGGAAGTGGTTTTTGCCAAGATAGAAGGGGCACTCAGAATGTTGCTATGGAATGGCAGCGCACCTAGAGTGGCACTCAACACCCTGCAACAAAACCAATACAATGGGGGCATATCCCTTCCAGACATCAGAGCTTACGACTGGGTGGCACAGTTATCAATGGCTGGGAACACCTGCCAGGAGATGACCCCACATATACCCTGGAACGCAGCCAATTTGGTTTACATCCCCACCCACACTACCTATATGGAGGTAAGGGAGTGAGGAAACTGCTGCCGGCAACACGGGTGATCGTAGATGCTTGGAAAGGGGCAGAAAGGCAAATGCGCTGGAACGACCGAGTAACACAGGAAACTCCTTTGTGGGTAGGGTCGAGATTGCGGGAGTTTGCTAAGCTGAGAGGCTTTAGGACATGGGATATGCTGGGCATCTCAAAAGTGGGGGACATACTATAGGGCAAGAGTATTATCCCTTTCACCTCACTGCAAAAGGAGTATGATATGCACACGAACCAATACTACAAATACTTACAAATGGCCCACGCTTGGAAAACTCAGGGGTTGGACACAGAGGAAATTCCTGAATATGCACCACTGGAGGGGAGACTCCTCATGGGGGAAATTGGTGAAAAGGCAGTCTCGTGGACTTACAGAACACTTATAATAATAAGCCGGACACCCTGATAAGATTAAGGGCAAAGTGGGAAACGGAACTATGACCCCTGGAGGACCTTGCCTGGGAGACGGCATTGATGCACCCTCGTGAGGTCGCCATCAAATCACGCCTCCGCTTAATACAATTCAAAATACTCCATAGGTCATATTACGACAGAGCTCGCTTACACAAAATGGGGAGGGCAGAAACACTTGAATTCCGTCGCTGTAAGACAGAGAGGGGGACCTACCTGCATATATTGTGGGAATGCCCAATTATCCAGGGGTACTGGAATACCCTAACGAAAGAACTTAGTGAGATACTGGGGGAGACAATGTCTATGAACCCAAAGTATGTGCTATTGGGAATACCCTCGGAAGTAGACCTCCCTAGAGCCAAGCTACTTCTGGCAAACCTAGGTATGATAGTGGCTAAACAAGATGTGGCATGGCACTGGGGGGCACCGGAACTGCCCACAATATATGAGTGGAGAGGAGGGATAGATTTATACATGACAGCTGAGAAGACTACAGATAAGGCTCGAGGATGTCCGAGGAAATTTACCAAAATATGGGGCCCCTGGATGCAATATTATGGACTACCCATAAGGGAGGAAGAGACACTAACTCAATACAAGACGTGAGTCACAGTAGCGGGAACACTGAAGGGAACTTAGATATCATGGGGGAAAGGGTCTGGATAGGTATATTGGCACAATATGGTCCGTTCAGAATCTATACCAATGTCTTATGTGGATTGCTCTGTTGGTCCTTCAAATATCAGCAATTGTGATGCTGTAACTGTACTTTAAAAAATTATAAAAACAGTTAAAAAAAACAAAAAAACGGTCTTAATCCTGGTTTTTGCAGCTTCACCAATTTATTTATACATGCTCCTTGAATATGGCTGTTATAATTCCTCTATTCAATGTAGCAAATGAACATCCATTTCTGAGTTGACATTTTGGGTGAAGTTATTGACTGTCAAACTCTTGTGGAATCAAATTGAAAGAGTATTAGTTTTCATGCAGGATTTGGCCAACCCACAATCCAGAGTAAGTATCTTGACTGCCGATAGCCGATAGCCATTAGCAGAATGTACTTAGCTATGATCTTTTTAGACTAGTCCACTGCTTTTAAACCCATTGACTAATACTTCTGGGTCAGTTAATGAATATGAGGGTAACCTTGCTTGCTCTGAAATAAGCACTCTAATTTCTGTCTGGAAGGAGGCAGTCTGTAATGTGTCCTCCCTGCACACCATAGATTGCGCGGCCGCCATGTTTCCTGCATGCTCCCTCGTATGTAATATTTACGTACAACCACTAGTGACTTATTCAGGCTTTCATTTTATTTTTATGTGCAGGTGAGGTGGATCTCTCTTGCAGTCCTGGATATCTTCAGTTCTTTTACAACACTGCCCAACTGAGCCAGATATTTTAGTTGTTGTGATAGTACTCCATCGTAGCTCTCTGATTTGTTTTGCCCTCTCTGTCAGCACTTACTGGCTCCATGTATCCATCCTCAGTCAGAATTTTCAGAATTATTAGTCATGCCATTCTTACAATGCAGTTGTATGTAAAAACAGCATTCTTGTTGTTTCTGCTGCATCGAACACTACTTGCACTCCGTTATCTTTCATTTCCAAAGACGCGGCTATTAAGGTTTTCATCAATCAGACTGCTAACCAGGCAGAAGAAATTAGTTCACTTTTTTGCAACTTTCAGTCCGGCCTTTGTGCTGGGCACATACACACTGGTGGTTTTAAAATTTGAAAAGACTTACATGGGTGGCAGGCAGGACCTCTTGTATTCTGGTTGCGCATCTGTGGAATTGTACTTCTCTGATATTCCTCTGGGAAACTGAACCTCTTAAAATCTGTTTGCGCTATAAAATTCGGTCCTCTTAAATTATTCCCTGGAATTACTTGCAAATCAGGGTAAATCCTAATCCCCAATTATCTTCTTTCTTTTTTAACCAATTCATTTCTCAAAGGCCTGATTCCAAAGTTTAATTTCCATCTTATCTTGATTAATAGTATAACCTGAAAAAGCTCCAAACTCTTTAATTTATCAAAGCTGCAAAGGGATTCCTTTGCGTTATCCATTTACAAAATCAAGACGTCGGCATATAATGCCAGTTTTTTCTAAAACTCCTGCACATCAAAAGATTTAATGTCTGATTCTTCTCGTAGCCTCTGTGTAAAAGGTTCAATATACAGGTCAAAAAGAAGTGGGAACTATGGACAACCCTGACTAGTGCCCCTTCCAACCTCGAAGTTTCCTGATAAGGCCCTGTTGACCAGCACCCTAGCTGACGTATTAGCATAGAGAGCTTGGAGTGCCTGTATTAAAGCCCTCGGAACATGGAATTTAGGGACTGATGTACGACCCTAAATTGCGGTCATAAACAGGCAATTGGCCCGTTTGCGACTGCAATTTAGGGCATGGCCATGTACAAACCTCATTTTGCGAATCGGTAAATTTTACCGATTCGCAAAATGAGGTTTGCGACTCGCTATTAGGAAGGGGTGTGCCAAGGGCGTCACTTCCTAATAGCGACTCGCATTTGTATGTATGAATGTTTTGCGACCGCAATCAGGGCCGGACTGGCCGTAGCGGGCACCGGGCGTTTCCCCGGTGGACCGCCATGGTGGGGGCCGGTTTTTGTTACTGTGGGGCCTGCAATATCGGCCCCCGGTAACAAAATCAGCCAAAACTGGCCCTTGCAAACAGCTCGGCCGCACCCCCTCAGCCCCCCATGGGGGCCGGCCGAGCAGTTTGCCAGGGCCGGTTTCGGTTCCCAGTCCGGCCCTGACCGCAATTGCGGTTGCAAACCACTCGCAATTTACCACCTACTTCAAGTAGGTGGTAAACCATTCGCAAACGGGAAGGGGTCCCCTTGGGACCCCTTCCCCTTTGTGAATGGGTTTGCAAATATTTTTTAATAGCAGCCTGCCCTTAAAAAATGTAACTGAAAAGTTTCATTTTTATTTTTTAAATGCATCCTGTTTTTCTTTAAGAAAAACGGGCTGCATTAAAAAAAAAAGTGCTTTATTGAAAAAGCAGTCCCGACATGGTGGTCTGCTGACCCCAGCAGGCCAACATCCCTTGGAGTGCTAGTCATCCCCAATGGGGTCGCAAATCGCGACACCCTCATTAATATTCATGAGGCATGCAATTAGCGACCCCATTGGGAACCGCAAACAGTGTCTGAAACACTGTTGTACATTAAGTTTAGTGAGTCGCAAATTGCGAGTGTCAAAACCACGTACCAGAGCTTGACCTCCCACAGGAGCAGAAGGGCTGAACTTCACTTCTTATGATGAACTTTTCCCAACTCCCCAACGCCACTGCGAACTAGACATAGATCTGCCCACAGTAATGAGGGGGAAAGGGGAATGGGAAGAAAAGAGAGACTGCCACTGCGGTGCCTCTTCTGGCGGAATTTCCCAGGACGGGCTTCCTTGCACCTGAAACCACAAAGCACAAGATTACTCTGTGTACTACCCCTCCAAGCTATTACCACTTGAAACAACTAAAATGCTCTATATATTTCTGTACCTGAATTACACAGTGGAATAGCGTCTCTCTTATAGTAGTTAGAAATAGTGCTCTGAAATTCGTGCTTTTAAAATGTATATCGTTTGCCACTAACAGTCTTATCTTGTCCTTCTCTCTTATAGGTGATTCTGCTGGATCTTGTAGACAAGCTGCTCTGGTTATAGGTGGTAAGTACAAATATATATATATATTTATAGTTACTTGGTAATGATTCAAAGAGCGAAGCACTATTAGTAGATGAATTGGATTAGTTGCGCGGCAGGAAGATGAAGCCGTCACTGCGCGCATATGCTTTGTAGATTAGTCTCTTTAGCAATTGGTAGTTGCGCAATAGTTAAGAGGTTCGTCACTACGCAATTAGTTTTGCTGATTAATCTCTAGGTCAATGGTAGTTGCACGACTATAAACTGGGAATTGTTTCTGAGCACTTACAGTTCTGTAATTTGTTTCTTTCACAATTCCTTCTGAGTTAAAAAAAAAAAGGCAACTTATATTTGCTCTCTTCAGGAACACGAGTAAGGATGAAGAAAACCGTAGCTAGGCACTAAAGTCTTGCTACAGTAGTATAGTTACTCTCTTGTCCAAATACTGTTTAGTTTTAGTCAAACTCGGACATTGAGAATCTCCTCAGGAGCAAGGAAACACTCTACGCCTCGAGAAATACCTGGAATCTCCAACGGAGGCTTCTGTGGATTAAGCGGCTTACAGATCTCCCGGATACGTAGCTGTGACAGGCTGAATTCAAGGTTGCGAGCGAAAAAATCTCCTCGCTGAAGTATTCCTGTCAAAACTAGAAGCGCTGGCTCCAGACGCTGCTTCCACCTGAGAAAGACGGTTGAAGTGCAAAGCGCACCAGGTGCGCGAGCACGATAACCACAACAATCCTGAAAGTGAAGAGAAACACTAGAATGCAAACTTCAGTACTGTGTGCGACCGCCATCTTGGAATTCCGCCAAAGGCGGCTGAAACTTAATTAACAAACTGATGACGGGAACTGCTTCGCTACAAGTTGACTCCACTTGAATGGAGTTTGTCTGAATGAAGAACCCAGCTTTACTCTAAAATAGGGCAAGGAACGACTCAGCCTTGGGTAGGATCGCTCAGTCCTGACAGTACCCCCCACCAAGAACCCTCCTCCTCTCTCTTTACGCTTCTGTGGATGAGTCTTGTGGAATTCCTTAACCAACCTAGGGGCATGAACATTAGAACTGGGCTCCCATGATCCTCCGGACCGAAACCCTTCCAGTCTACCAAATAGAATAACCTCCCTTTCCTGACCTTTGAATCAATTATTCTTTTTACCTCAAATTCGTCTTCAGATTGCACTTGGACTGGGGCTGGAGGCAAAACCTTCCTTGGATCTGGGGGATTTCTTTTGATCAAAGAGACATGGAAAACTGGATGTACTTTAAGCTTACTAGGAAGTTTGACCTTTACACTGACTGGATTTACCATTCTATCTACAGTATAAGGACCTACAAATCGAGGTTGAAACTTCCTGTTTCCTTTTAATCGCATGCTTCGAGTGGAGATCCAAACCTGATCTCCAGGCTCAAAAACTGGCCTTTCTCTCCTACCCTTGTCTGCCTGTTTCTTGTGAGAATCTTTAGCTTTTACTAAGTTTTTGGAGGCTACCTGATAGGCCCTTTGCAATTCTTGTACTACTTCCTCAACTGCTGGTACATCGCTTTCGATCTTGCCAACTAACATGTTGGGATGCCTGCCTGAATTAAAAAAGAATGGAGAATAACCAGTGGAAGTGTGTACAGAATTATTATAAGCAAATTCTGCAGTCCAGAGCAAGGTTGGCCAATCTCCCTCTTGATCCATTAGATACAGACGCAAATATTGCTCTAGATCTTGATTCACCCTTTCCGTCTGTCCATCAGTCTCGGGATGGAAACTGGTAGACAAACGGGAATCAACTCCTAAACTTTTCAAAAAGGATCTCCAAAAGTGAGACACAAATTGTGGCCCTCGATCGGAAATCACAACTTTTGGAATTCCATGAGACCTTACAATATGTTGAGTAAACAAGGTGGCTAACTGCGCTGCATTTGGAAGAGCTTCTAACGAAATGAAATGGCTCATCTTTGTAAAGTGATCAACAACCACCCAGATTGTTGAATAACCCTGGCTAGAGGGCAAATCAACAATAAAATCCATGGAGACTGTATGCCATGGATAAGGGGCTACAGGTAGGGGCATGAGAAGTCCTTGCGGTGCCTGTCGAATGACCTTCCCTTTGACACACTGTTCACAAGATGCCACATACTGTCACACCCGAGCTTCCATGCTAGGCCACCAGAATGCTCGTTTCAGAAGTTCCAGAGTCTTTTTTACTCCTTTGTGACCGGCCAATGGATTGTCATGGAACAATTGAATGACTTCATTCCGCAATTCATCATTAGGTACATAAAGTTTCCCTTGATAGAAGAGCTTTCCATCTTTGATCTCTCTATCGGGCCCTTCCTGGACCCAATCCAGCATTTCAGTCTTAGTAAGGCTATCTCTTATTTTGTCTTCCAGCTCCGAGTACAAAATTGTGCCAACTATCTTTTCTTCGGGGATTATATGGCCTTCTTTCGAAATTTCTTTTCCTTCTCCAGTATTCAAACGGGATAGGGCGTCAGCTTTACCATTTACTGACCCCGGCTTGTAGGTCAAGACAAAGTTATAATCTGCAAAAAAGAGCGACCACCTCAGTTGTCTTGGGGTAAGAGTTCTTGCGGACTTAAGGAACTGTAAGTTTCAATGATCCGTAAAGACAGTGACTTCATGTCTCGCTCCGAGTAAATAATGCCTCCATTCTTGGAACACATCCTTAACAGCTAACAATTCTTTGTCAGCAATTGAGTAGTTGGCTTCTGCAGCAGTTAATTTACGGGAGCGATACGCCACTGGATGAAGCTGGCCAGTCTCTTTATGCCTTTGTGACAGCATTCCACCTATAGCCAAATTTGAAGCATCTGCTTCTACATGGAAAGGTTCTCCTGGATTTGGATGCAACAGGACAGGTGCTGTGGTGAAGGTTTCTTTTAGTAACTGAAACGCCTCCTCCGTGTCTGTACTCCAGACACATTTTTCCTTCTTCTTGAGCAAACGAGTGATGGGACTAACCTTCTCAGAAAAGTTAGGAATAAAACGCCTGAAAAAATTGGCAAAGCCAAGGAAGCTTTGTATCTCTTTGACTGTTCGTGGAGTAGGCCAATCTTTAATTGCTCTCACTTAAGAATCATCCATTGACACACCTTCAGGAGATAGCATGAAACCCAAGAACTCCACTCGACTAGAGTGGAAAACACACTTCTCCAACTTAACATAAAGTTGGTTTTCCAGCAATCGTTCCAAAATAGCACGAACATGCCGGACGTGTTCTTCCATGTTAGCAGAAAAAATTAGAATGTCGTCGATGTAAACGACGGCGAAACGATCCAGGAATTCTCGTAGAATGTCGTTAACGAAGTGCTGAAACGCAGCTGAAGCATTACACAGGCCAAAGGGCATGACCTGGTACTCGAACAAGCCAAAACGAGTTCGAAATGCAGTCTTCCACTCGTCACCCTCAGCCATGCGAACCAAATGGTAGGCCCCTCTCAGGTCCAATTTTGTGTAGATTTGGGCTTCCTTGACCTGATCCAAAAGTTCAGAAATTAAAGGTAAGGGGTATCGATTCTTCTTGGTGACTTGATTCAGGGCTCGATAATCTATACACGGTCTCAATTTTCCATCTTTCCTTGGGATAAAGAACAAAGGAGAGGAGACCGGGGACTGTGATGGTCGAATGAACCCGTTGGCTAAATATTGATCCAAATAGTCCTTTAAGTGTTTATTCTTCGCCTCAGAGCGTAAATGCGGCTACATGGCAAAGACGCACCTGGTTCGAGTTCGATCTTACAATCGTACTCCCGGTGTGGGGATAATTTCTTAGCCTCCTTCTCGTCGAAGACCGAGGTCAAGTCGCGATATTCTTCTGGAATATTGTGAATCTCCACGGCACAGATCATTCGGATCTGTTCAGCCAAAAGAGACGATGGTGAAGGCTGAGGATCAACAGCACTGGAGTCGAAACAATGTTCCAAACAATATTCTGAATTCAATTCAATAGTTCTTTTTGCCCAGTCGATCTTCGGATTGTGTTCGGTAAGCCATGGCAGCCCCAAAATCAATTGAAATTGGGGGGCATCGATAAGGCTAAATCTAAAAAAACTTCGATGCCTTCCGGGCCCAATCAATGTGATCTCTTCAGTGTCATAAATAATGGGACCTGAGGATAGGTTGGTGCCATCTACCGCTTGAATTGGTTCCGGCTTCTCTTTCTGGACAAAACGAATTCCCAAAGTCTTAGCAAATTTGATGTCGGAAAAATTTCCAGTGGCCTCAGAATCGATCATAACCGATACTTCATCCACTTCAATATCTCGAAATTTAATCAGACTGGAAATTATTAAATGAGGGGCTGAAGACTGCAAGGTATTCACTAAAAGCTGAGTGTTTGGAGTTGTCTCCTTGGCAGCTCCCACCAGAGCAACTCCATCTACTGGTGGGGCCTGTCTTTTACCCATGTATGGTTCTTTGGTTTCTTGGGACACTCTTTGATGAAATGACCTGGACTTCCACAATACATACACAGCTTGCAACTCCTTCTTTTCTCTCTCTCTTCTTTTGTCAACGGACCATGCACAGTGCCAATTTGCATGGGCTCCTCACTTGCCCCAACTTTGCAAGTCTTAGCAACTTCAGATTTGATCCTATCAAATCGGGGCGGTATATGTCTTACTTCCTTCCGACGTTCATTTCTTCTTTCAAATTGTCGTTGATCTATTTGCAGAACCAGGTCGATTAATTCTGATTACTCAGTAGGTCTCTTCGGGATTTGCACTAAACCATCTTCTAATTCGTCCTTTAAACCTCTGTAAAAAATAGCGGCTTTTTTAGCCTCCGGCCAATTAGTTTCCACAATTAATTTGTTAAATTGGGCTAAATATGCTACCAGCTCATGATTTCCTTGTTTTAAATCTAAAAGTTCGTTATCTGTGGTCTGCAAGATGGTTCTTCGGTCAATAATACGTAGGAACTCCAACTTGAACTCCTCAAAATTGTAAAGAATGCGATCATTGGAGTTAACTAAAGGCATGGACCAAGCTGCAACATCTCCACTCAAATAAGACAGTATGAAGGCTACCTTGGATTGGTCTTCTTTGAATATAATGGGCCTACACAAAAAGTGTAAGGAACACTGTGTGAGGAAAATCTGAGCCTAGTGTGGGTCACCATGAAATCTCTCTGGAGGGGCTAATGAAATTGTAGGGGAAATAGCGTGGATCACTTGAGTAGTTAATTCAGCTGCCGAAGGAGAAGGGGAGAAAGGTTGGGACTTTTGTTCCTTAGGGCTAGATTTGGAGCTAGCAGCCAACTCGTCAAACCTTTGACGAAGGAAACTAGCTTCCTGGCTAGACTTCCTAACCTCTTCCCTGGTCTCACTTAATTGCTTCTGCAACCCCTCTAAAACTGATGCTAAAGCCTTGAAATCAATTCCTTCAGCCATTCTGCCCGGGTGGAAGGTTTGGTTATGGCACTTCAATCTGTCAAAACCACGTACCAGAGCTTGAACTCCCACAGGAGCAGAAGGGCTGAACTTCACTGCTTATGATGAACTTTTCCCAACTCCCCAACGCCACTGCGAACTAGACATAGATCTGCCCACAGTAATGAGGGGGAAAGGGGAATGGGAAGAAAAGAGAGACTGCCACTGCGGTGCCTCTTCTGGCGGAATTTCCCAGGACGGGCTTCCTTGCACCTGAAACCACAAAGCACAAGATTACTCCGTGTACTACCCCTCCAAGCTGCTATTACCACTTGAAACAACAAAAATGCTCTATATATTTCTGTACCTGAATTACACAGTGGAATAGCTTCTCTCTTATAGTAGTTAGAAATAGTGCTCTGAAATTCATGCTTTTAAAATGTATATCGTTTGCCACTAACAGTCTTATCTTGTCCTTCTCTCTTATAGGTGATTCTGCTGGATCTTGTAGACAAGCTGCTCTGGTTTTAGGTGGTAAGTACAAATATATATATATTTATAGTTACTTGGTAATGATTCAAAGAGCGAAGCACTGTTAGTAGATGAATTGGATTAGTTGCGCGGCAGGAAGATGAAGACTGTCACTGCGCGCATATGCTTTGTAGATTAGTCTCTTTAGCAATTGGTAGTTGCGCAATAGTTAAGAGGTTTGTCACTACGCAATTAGTTCTGCTGATTAATCTCTAGGTCAATGGTAGTTGCGCGACTATAAACTGGGAATTGTTTCTGAGCACTTACAGTTCTGTAATTTGTTTCTTTCACAATTCCTTCTGAGTTAAAAAAAAAAAGGCAACTTACATTTCCTCTCTTCAGGAACACGAGTAAGGATGAAGAAAACCGTAGCTAGGCACTAAAGTCTTGCTACAGTAGTATAGTTACTCTCTTGTCCAAATACTGTTTAGTTTTAGTCAAACTCGGACATTGAGAATCTCCTCAGGAGCGAGGAAACACTCTACGCCCCAAGAAATACCTGGAATCTCCAACGGAGGCTTCTTTGGATTAAGCGGCTTACAGACCTCCCGGATACGTAGCTGTGACAGGCTGAATTCAAGGTTGCGAGCGAAAAAATCTCCTCGCTGAAGTATTCCTGTCAAAACTAGAAGCGCGGGCTCCAGACGCTGCTTCCACCTGAGAAAGACGGTTGAAGTGCGAAACACACAAGGTGCACAAGCACGATAACCACAACAATCCTGAAAGTGAAGAGAAACACTAGAATGCAAACTTCGGTACCGTGTGCGACCGCCATCTTGGAATTCCGCCAAAGGCGTCTGAAACTTAATTAACAAACTGATGACGGGAACTGCTTCGCTACGAGTTGACTCCACTTGAATGGAGTTTGTCTGAATGAAGAACCCAGCTTTACTCTAAAATAGGGCAAGGAACGACTCAGCCTTGGGTAGGATCGCTCAGTCCTGACAGTGAGTCACAATTTTGCACAATTTGCGACTTGCTAAACTTAATGGTCGTACATCCGGCCCCTACTTAAGCACGCCCATAAGTAGTCCTACTGCACCTGGTCAAAAGTTTTTGCTGCATCAAAAAGTCATTCCGGCCAAAGGTGCTTTGTGCATGGTTGCCAAATCTATAGAGCCAATAAACAACTGCACAAGCTCTTGCATTTGCCTGCCTCGTAGGAAACCATTTTGGTCATAAGCTAACCAACCAGCTATCATCAGTGTCTGGTCATTGCTACTGCCATGAGGAGAATATCTGCTATACAGTAACATAATATGAAAAATGAAAGCAATAAAATCTAAAATTATAGGGAAATCAAAGGAAACAACTAATCATGAAATTGTGGAAGAGCAGACATTGACAAAAATGATACGGTAAATATGTTTTGTTTATTTGAAACATTTTATTGTGCGTGTAGACCATGAGGAATTAAGGTGCCATACATTAAAACATGATGGGATAATGGCCAGCACAGTATAACATTTCTCAGTTAAATGTCATGATATAACTCAGAGAATTAATGATGGGAGAAGAAAACATCCATGCCAGCAGGGGGATTTCAGAAGGAAAGATAGGATGACTCCAGTCACAAAAATTAACCTTACAATTGTTAAAAGATGGGTCTTGAGTTACTTCCTGATGATTGTGAATGAGATTAACTTTCAAAGTTCAGGTGGCAGAGATTTCAAGGGTAAGGTGACATGCCCACATAAGGATTGTTTGTGAGGTAAGGTGGTTCTAAATGTAGGTATTTCCAAGAAGAGTGTCTCTGCTTCTCGGTTCTTTTGACCCAACAGAGAATGTCAAAAGATTAGCTAGATAAAGTGGTGAACAGCTGTTTTGAAATGCTCAGAGGGAATGAGGAGGCCAATTTTCTTTAGGGTGTGAAGATGAACATTGGCTGATTTGCCCCGTTAATGCGTGGTATGAGTTTAAGAGCTGAATCTAGAGTGAACCAATGTGATTTAGTTTAGGGTGTGGAAGAAGCCTTCTAGGCCCACGGAGTTCTGTTATGAAGGGTCCAGTTTTCTTCAGAGTCAGGTTGATCACAGAAGGAATTCAGTTTCCTGAGGATGTAGGAATAGAAAGTGTTGTTGCATTCATGATTGCCTACTTAAAGGATGGCCATGTATTCTATGTTTAAAGCCTTAAGATAGAGTTCGGTATTGACGAATTGATGCACCATGAAACCTGAATTTTCCAGAATCATACTTAAAGGTTCTATTCATAGACTGAATGTGAGGGAGCCATGATTGAACACCGAGGAATGCTGATGTGTGTGCTCCTATTTTTATCATTTGCCATCTGCTGGGCAGATAGGATTAGAGCCAGTTCAAATTGTTCCCATACGGTGCTAAAGAGTCATGAGAAGCTTGATGTGGTTGATTGTGTTTAAGGCAGCAGTACTTTCTAGTAGTACAATTAGATTGGCATTTTCCTTGCCAACAATGTGGTGGACGTCGTTGAGAATTTTTAAGGTTGCCGTTTCTATACAGAAACTAGCTTTGAGTCCAGATTCAGCAAATACATCTTCTTCGACGACGTAGAAGTTTAGTTGTTATTCTCTGTTTTATCCATCATTTTCCATAGCCTAAGAATGTTTGATAATAGTCGGTTGTCTGTGTAATGTAGGTTCGAAAGATAAGTTGAGATTAGAAAAAATAATGTAAGACAATGACTTACAGGAGAAAGAATTATGGCCTTATGTTCGTACATGTAATTTACAGAATCGTTATTTGCAAGAAATAATGAATCACCAATGTCAAATCCGTAAAACCTATGTTAGAAAAGTTAGTTTTCTCAAACAGCGATTTCTGCAGATTCGCTATACCAAATAGTGATACTATATTTGCGAATTGGTAGTATTCGCATCTCTAGAATCGCAAATTCTGAATGTCTCCGACTGCACTTGATGACCTCCTAACCAGGAAGTGAATAAACTATTCCACCTTGCTTGGTTAACACTTTAAATACACAGATCTCTGTGTAGAGCAGGAGAGAGTTGGAGAGTTGTTATTATGTCCATCTAGGAAAAGTCAATGTGTACAGATCCTGTCACATATGGCAAGGTGCACTACTCAAGCCCTTACGGTGCTATGATTTGATAAATACTTCTCTTATTGGAACAAAATTATACAACTGTTTATATTTTCAGCATAATTTATACATGAATAACACTAGCGTTTAGATAACAAATTAACCACTAAGTAAACATTGCGCCTGCATAACAAAATTTCTTTTTCAATCAATGTTTAGTTCATGTAGCATTTATTGTACAATTCATTTTTACATCATGTTCCAAAAATCATGTTCTGTGCCGTTGTTCCCAATGCATTTCGGGAATCCCTTCATCAGGGGAACACTACAAATGCAAATAATACGAAATTCAAAATCAAAATGTAATACAATTGCAAGGTTAAATCTTAGAGCTTTTAAGGACAAAAGACCCTTATTCCAAAATACCTAATGTCTTCAGGCTGTTGCTCACAAGACAGTGCTGCCCTTAGGCGTTTGAGTACCTGAAGGATAGTGCGTAGCCTTCTACTAGTACATCGAACCCATTGTGGCCAATATTTCATGTGTCTAAAAAAGTATACCAAGTGAAGTGCACCATAAACACAACACCCTTAATTAGTGAAAATAGCCAATTCCCCAAGAACCGATGCGCTCTCACCTACCCGGTCCCTGGTCAATATGGACCGTCAATGCGGGAAAAATTACTGCAAATACAAAATATACGTGTCGCCGTTATGAGATTTGTAACCAACGTACTACCTCTATACCTTACAGGTCACACTCACTGAGTCACTTACTGAAATGGTAGTTTGGATACGTGAAGTCAATCTTGCTGCGCAAGAAGTTTCGTCCGTCCAAGGCTGTGTAAGAGAAAACAAATCCCGTAAGCGAATAACCCATGTTAAATCTCGCTCTCTCCTATTCTTGCACCCACTCTGATCTTGTAAGCCGTATCATCCAACTTACTTGAAAACACCGCCAACAGGCCGTGCTACTTTTCCTCGTGCACCAACATTCACAGTCCTTCCCGACGCGACACCCATTATACGTGCGATCTGCGTAATACACGTGCATGACGTGCTAACATGAAAAGGGAAAACAGACTTCCCGATCACGTGGCTCCGATAACAGACTACAATAAAAAAACTCCTCAATCCAATTACAAAACTATGGTGAGATATATGCCCATTTTGTTGCATATGAAATGGTTAAAGTGACAATGCCTATAATTCTGTGCCTTGCTTTAATATCACGCGTCAAAGTACCGGTGATCACTCGATCTGCGCTTTCACTAATCCCAAAAACCTAAAAGATGAAAATAGTGCCCAAATGTGTTGTAGTGTTCTCCTCCAATACAATGTCTTGAAAATGATACCAATGATAACCCATGAGTTGCCAGGTGTTAAAAATAATAAAGGGACCACTACTTCATTAAGGTGCCAGAAATTACTTGGCAAAAAAGAAAAAAAGAAAAGTAACAACAATGGTAAAATCAAATAGTAAGCCAGCTACTTGTCTTCTGTGCAACAGCATAAATTACTGTCTAACATTTCCTCAGGTAATTCAAAATTACAAGGTGCATGTAACAGTACACATAGATTGCGCATTCCACATGAATATATGATTCCTTGTCATATTTTACAGAAAACATGCCATTTCGAGCTTGTCATTCAGACCAAATGGTATCAAGGTATTAAGATATCGTATCCAGTACGTTTCTCTTTGCGCCAATTGCTGATTGATGTTTTTATGTGGTGCTGCTGTGATCTTTTCTAAAATTGTAAACCTGATTTGTGGTATAGTGTGTTTCTTATCTACCCAGTGCGCAGCTAGACAAGATTTAGTGTTGGCTGTTCTAATCATGCTTTTATGTTCAGTGAGTCTGATTTTTATCTTTCTCGATGTTCTGCCAACGTACACTAACCCACATGGACATTTAATGGCGTAAATCACCATTTCAGAATTACAGTCTGATGTGTGTCTCAACTTGATAGCTTTACCAGTATGTGGGTGTGTGAATGTGTTCCCCGCGATCACGTTGCCACAGTGACCGCAGTTAAAACATCTGCGCATCCCCAAAGTCCGAGTGACCTCTCTGTTGGGGTGACTTTTTTTCAAGAGTTCCCTTAGATTTTTAGATCTTGTATGTGCAAACATGGGTTTAGAAGTAAACACTTCTTTGAAATCTGTTTCTTGTTCAATGATCTCCCATCTGTTGAGTATACTGCGTTTTATAGAGGGTGTAGCAGTCGAGAATTTAATAACAAAAGCTTCTCTTTGCTCTTAGGGTTTCATCATTTTTCTGAGCAATTGATCATGTTGCATATGTCGAACCTTCTGCTTTGCCATCGCTAAAACTTCCAGCGGATAATCTCGTTGTTGATATTGTTGTGACATTTCCTCAATGCTATGATCACATGTGTCCCCATCTGAAGTAATCCTCTTAGTTCTGATGAATTGTGATAGTGGTAAGTGTTGTTTTAAGGAAGGAGGATGAAAACTTTGAAAATGGAGTGCGTTGTTCCGATCAGTCGGTTTTTTATACACTTTTGTGTGTAAGCGACCTTGTTGCAATTCAATGCAAATGTCCAAGTAGTTGATGGATGATTGGCTGATCTGATGAGTGAATTTGATACGAGGATTGTTTTGATTTAAAATGCCAATGCATTCTTCCAATTGCTCCCTGGGGCCCTTCCATACCAGTAGAATGTCGTCAATATATCTAAGATATAAGAGAAGATTGTCTGTCCAGGAAACGTTTTGTAGAATGTAGGTGTCCTCATACTTGGCCATGAAAATATTTGCATATGTAGGTGCCCCCGTAAAACCTATTGATGTCCCAGTGCGTTGCAAGAAGAACAGGTCCTTCCAAGAAAAGTAACTATGGTACAAACTGAACTGCAATAGTTCCAATAGAAAAATGTTCCGAGACTCTTCATAGTTACTCTTAAGCAGCATCCATTCAACTGCCTCTAGCCCTTCGGAATGCGGAATCGATGTGTACAGTGCCACAACATCAATCGTGCACAGCAAGGTGTTCTCATCGATCGTTCCTTGCATATGAATCAGTTTATTCAAACAATCCGTGGTGTCCTGAATGTATGATACCCATCCTTGTACTAGTGGTTGCAAAAAGTGATCTAGATACTTCCCTACTGGCTCATGTATTGATCCACATCCTGCTACAATTGGACGAAAATGTGGGTCTTGCTGATCTTTATGCATTTTAGGTAGCATGTATATACGAGGATGTGACGGATGATCTGATGTCTAATTTTCTTTAGTGTTTTCATCGATCCAACCTAGTTCCATAGCCTTAGTGAGTATAACACTCAAAGTATTCTGAAAAGTAAACGTGGGGTCAAAGTCCATAGGAATGTAAGTGTCACCATCTAGTACGTGCTCTTGTACTTTTTGTTCATAATAAGATGTGTTCATGACTACTAGGGCTCCTCCCTTGTCAGCCGGCTTAAATGTGAGATTCTCATTTTCTGCCAGTTTGCGTAGTATACGAAATTCTTTGTTGGTCTAGTTTTTGCGAGAGTGCGGTGACATAGATATCTTTTCCAAATCCTTCTTTACCAAAAGTTCAGAGATCTAGAGATTTATGCGATATGGGTGGCAAGAATGTGCTTTTTGTTTTAAAGACTTTCTCTGTGGTTTGCGTTGATGTGTTTGTGTCTTGTGCAAGGTGATGAAAGAACCAGCGTAATCGAAGTTTATGCATAAATTTAAACAACGATATCTCTGTTTCCAAAATATTAGTGGAATATATTGGGACGAATGACATTCCTTTATTCAATATTGTTAATTCAAGGTGGTGTAAGAGTTATGTCCGAAATATTCATAACTAAGTCATTTTGGGATTCCTCCGTACGTTTTCTGGATTTTTTCTTTTGTCCCCTCCTTGTTCGTTTATTTTCCCTGCCCCTCTCTCTTCTGGGGGGTGGTTGGAGGTTTGGCCTGATTCTGAAAAAGACTCCTTGGATGTACCACTTGTGCTCTGTACTTCTGGTGCAGCACCTGATGTGTTTATTATGCTCAATGCCGAAGGACGCGTTGGTAATGTATCCTGTTCCGTTGCTACACTTTCTTCTGAGGACGATGCTTCTGGTTTCTTGAATGTGCGTCGCTGGGCATAGGCGTCTGCCCAGGTATAAATCTCATCTAGGTTGTAGTCAATCGTGTCTCTCTTAAATTTACGGAGTTTGCGTTCGTGTACTTCCTTGGCATGTTCATCAAGTTTTTCATTGATCTCATTTAAGGTTTTAGTCCAGGTATCTGCATTCAATCTTTGTTCCAATTCTGTTTTTAGGTCTTGTATTTCAGAAGCCAGTTCTTTAAGAATGTTAGAAAGTTCCTCTATGATTAGTAGAATGAGGTCGAGCGAAAATGTATTGAGTATGGCATACCATCTTGTCATGAATGGTTTATTGAACTTAAACAACATAGGACGGAGGGAGATCCTTTATCCTCTTGGAATGCGCTTCACCTTGTGATACTGGAAGAGTGCTGTTGCATGAAGCCTTTGGTTCACTTCCTTTCTCAACGTATATTCCAATTGTTTTAGGATTTGATTGACTGAACCGGATGTTGCCTGAAAAGCTCTAGTATCTTGAATAAGTGAGTATATTGATTCAGCTTCCTCTTCTGTATACCCTTTGGTATCTGCTTGATTTGTAGTTAAGTGCACTATGTCTTCAAAAGACATGATTGGAGGGTGCTGGTTATATAGTGTGGATCCGTAACAGTATATATGAAGAATAGATATAACCTGCACACCTATTTGATGAAAAACTAAGGTGTAGTTAACAGATTAAGCTGTTTTTGTCAATGTGTGCTACCTTGTTATCCTGACCTGCTCCTGTCAGGTTATATAATCAAAAGTCAATGTGTACAGATCCTGTCACATATGGCAAGGTGCACTACTCAAGCCCTTACGGTGCTATGATTTGATAAATACTTCTCTTATTAGAACAAAATTATACAACTGTTTATAATATTTTCAGCATAATTTATACATGAATAACACTAGCGTTTAGATAACAAATTAACCACTAAGTAAACATTGCGCCTGCATAACAAAATTTATTTTTCAATCAATGTTTAGTTGATGTAGCATTTATTGTACAATTCATTTTTACATCATGTTCCAAAAATCATATTCTGTGCCATTGTTCCCAATGCATTTCGGGAATCCCTTCGTCAGGTGAACACTACAAATGCATATAATACGAAATTCAAAATCAAAATGTAATACAATTGCAAGGTTAAATCTTAGCGCTTTTAAGGACAAAAGACCCTTATTCCAAAATACCGAATGTCTTCAGGCTGTTGCTCACAAGACAGTGCTGCCCTTAGGTGTTTGAGTACCTGAAGGATAGTGCGTAGCCTTCTACTAGTACATCAAACCCATTGTGGCCAATATTTCATGTGTCTAAAAAAGTATACCAGTGAGTGTGACCTGTAAGGTATAGAGGTAGTACGTTGGTTACAAATCTCCTAACGGCAACACGTATATTTTGTATATTTTGTATTTGCAGTAATTCTTCCCGCATTGACGGTCCATATTGACCAAGGACCGGGTAGGTGAGAGCGCATTGGTTCTTGAGGAATTGGCTATTTTCACTAATTAAGGGTGTTGTGTTTATGGTGCACTTTACTTGGTATACTTTTTTAGACACATGAAATATTGGCCACAATGGGTTCGATGTACTAGTAGAAGGCTACGCACTATCCTTCAGGTACTCAAACACCTAAGTGCAGCACTGTCTTGTGAGCAACAGCCTGAAGACATTAGGTATTTTGGAATAAGGGTCTTTTGTCCTTAAAACCTTGCAATTGTATTACATTTTGATTTTGAATTTCGTAATATTTGCATTTGTAGTGTTCCCCTGACGAAGGGATTCCCGAAATGCATTGGAAACAACGGTACAGAACATGATTTTTGGATCATGATGTAAAAATGAATTGTACAATAAATGCTACATCAACTAAACATTGATTGAAAAATAAATTTTGTTATGCAGGCGCAATGTTTACTTAGTGGTTAATTTGTTATTTAAACGCTAGTGTTATTCATGTATAAATTATGCTGAAAATATTATAAACAGTTGTATAATTTTGTTCTAATAAGAGAAGTATTTATCAAATCATAGCACCGTAAGGGCTTGAGTAATGCACCTTGCCATATGTGACAGGATCTGTACACATTGACTTTTGATTATATAACCTGACCGGAGCAGGTCAGGATAACAAGGTAGCACACATTGACAAAAACAGCTTAATCTGTTAACTACACCTTAGTTTTTCATCAAATAGGTGTGCAGGTTATATCTATTCTTCATTTAGGAAAATGGCAAGGATGATGGAGGGCCCAAACGAAAACAAAAGTTCTCTGATGTTGAATTGTAGATTTTGGTAGAAGAATGTGTCTCCAAGAATGACAAACCTTTTGGGAAACCGCTTTGACTGTGCCAGAGTCAACCCCCCAAAACTCTAGGGGTCAATCCAAGAAAGAATAAATGCTGTTGGTGTCACCAAGCACACCATTGATGAAATCCGTAATCGCTGGTATGATTTATGGTCGTGCACCAAGGAAAAGCTTGTGCAAAGAATTTTTGATGTTTGGGGTACTGGAGGTGGTTCTTCATCTGTCCCCCGGAGGTTAAAAAGTCACTGTAGCAGTAAATAAGATTAATTTAGTTTGCAAGACATATTTCGAACATAAATTTAGATTATTTTTTCAAATAGTCTCTGACAGTTTCCACAAAATGAGAAATACAAATCCCATAATGCATTGTTAAAGCAATCATATTTAACAAACATACCTTTTTACATTTTTCTACTAAGTCTACTACGTTCATTTAAAAAAACAAAAACGTTTAAAATGTCAATCTGTTCATTTTTGGCTGCATAACAATGCATTATGGGTCATTATTATTTTACTACATAAAAGTAAAACCATAACATATAATTTTCACCACACTTAAAACATATACATGTCATTTCTCACTAGAAAACACTTCTGCGCCATTGGGTATTGAAAGTGAAAATGGTAATGTTGAAAATATTGCTGCTGAAAGATGGGTGAAACATCTGCTGTCCAATATCTCAGCAGAAATTTACAAGCAGAAGAGCCAGCTAAAATGCCAGATGAACCCCATGGTCAAAGGAGCTCAAATACGAGCAACTATGCAGATAATTAGAAATATTATTCCTTCAGCATGATGCAAGATGCAAAGCAGATTGTTGACGAATCGCAGAGCTAATGGAAGACTCGGGCAGTGATGTCTCTTAATTTAGAAGCAGAATTGCAATCTGCTGGAGCATTTGAAAACATTGAGAAATCTATGCTGAAAGTACAAACACAGAAATGCGTTCTTTTGGGACAAAATTAAGTGCCATTGAGGAAACCATGACATCTGGTTTCATTTGCATTTGTGAGTCACATGAGGCTATATGTACAGAAATTGGTGCATTATCAGAGGCTGTATCCACACTGTGGAATAGTGAATGCTGATAGATGTGATGGCTAAAGTCAGCATAAACATTTAACTAATAGGCTTTGGTAGATCTGTAGGTCGCCTTGTTACTGCTACAGGTCTTCTATCTCTAAGGTCCCCTGAATTTACAAGCAAAACTAGGACATTTTAGTGGATATGTTGCTAAAGGCATCTAAAACCTTGCTAATGTGCTAGATAAAATGGAAAATGGACATGCAAGAAGTGCTGAGGGAGGTGCACTTGAAGAAAGTGAAAAGGCATCAAGCCACGGCAGTTTGTCTGTGCAGGTGCAGGGTACTCTAAGACACAGTTCTAGACAAACCCCAAGTGTACATGCAAATAACACCAATATCTAGCTTCAGAGTTAGAGGGATGAAAGGAGAAACAGAGCAAGGAAATACTGTTGTATTACCTCTTTGTTTATTTTATTTAAACAATTTAAACTGAAAATAAATATCTGTACAGGATATGTTTATAGTTACATTTGCATCTGCAAAACATTAGTTGAAAGGAAAACATAACTTTGTTCTTCAATGGCCTGAGGAAAAAAACCTGAAAAAAATATTGTTCAAAATGTAAAAATGATACTTTGTGGAAGTCAAAAATTTCAGTAATAAAAAAAACTTACTTCTAAAAGTAGTTGTCGTTTTGTGTTGTAACATTTCTTCCATCTTGATGTGCACAAGGGTGTAGGTGTAGGTATTTCCTCATCACTATTGTCTTCTAACATCTCTATTAAAGAAAACTGCCTTTTTGTGTTGCTGCATTGTTACATCCTCTCAGGAGTCCAAATAACCTCTCCATTATGGACCTGGTCTGTCAGTGCGCTTTATTATATCTTCACTGCCTGGCTGAAAGAGGATGTAGAAAGGGTGTCATAATCCGTGGCCGAATAGCATATGCTCTGTCACCTACAAGTACATTCACTATTACAACCTGTATATTAAAGGAGTGGCAATTGTTCCTACTGCTGTGTAAAAAGTCAGATTAAGTGGGGCACAAATTGCAATTTGTGTTCCCTCAATGCAGCCAATTACCTGAGGGAATTGTGCTACTCTGAAAAATGCAACCTTGGTGGCTAGTAGGTCACATGTTAGGTCACCTGGTGTATGAGGAAACACAATGTAAGTATTGATTTTTTAGCAACATGGTTTCAAGAGCATCTCTAAAATCCAGAGTACACTCTGTGAAATGCCTCCTGCCTCAGCCCCAATGGCTTGGTAACTTCCTGATGCAAAAAGCACAGAACTTGAATGTGTGAGAAAATGGCCTGGGCTCAACGTTTGTCTCTTTCTAATAAAGGGCTGCATTTCATTTATTAAATCTAAAATAACACTACTAGTAAGCCTGTACTTTGTATAAATCTCCTCCTCTGTTTGGTCAAAGAGTGTAACTCTGACCCTATAAATCCTCTCTTGCCTGTTTCTTCCCCTCTGTACTCCTGCCAAAATGTGCCTCCGCCTCACCACAACATAAACACAGCCATTCTGAAAATAAATGAAGCATTCTGGGCCCCTTTTTCTAATTTGCACCTGGGTACCACCTGCATCCACTTGGTGGTAAATTGCGAGTGCAAAAAGCTTGTTTTGCAATTAATCACAATTTGTGAATGCTTTGAACATACAAATACGGAATCGCCATATTAATATTGCAATTACCCATTTTTGATTCAGAAAATATGAACATCACAAAAAATGTGAATTGGTAAACATTTTGCAGCGCTAAAATGAGAAATGCTTACAATTTAACACTTTGAACATACAGATGCAAACTTTCAGATGTTGCAAATGTGTGACTGGTTAGCGTGTCACAAATGTTTTAAACATAAGGCCCCATGATTGGAAACTGCATTGTTAGACAGTAATATTGCATGGAAATCTGTTTGAGAAAACAAAGCATCTCTCAAGACTGGATGCAAATGATCTGACGGGAACAGATATATGGAGAAAAATTAGATTATTGTGGGAGAAAATTGAGCAATCAGATGTGGGGAACAAGAAAAAGATAGTTGAAGTGAGTTAGTAGTCCAGAAAAAGAGAATAAAGTCCTGGTGCGAAAACCAGTTTGGCCACATAAATGAAAAATAAAGAAATGTATGTGATTGAGGGTAGTCAAGCTGGCAATACATGATGAGAAAAAAGGAAAAATATGGAAAACAAGAAGGGGGCAAAAGCAGATGTTTCAAATGTAGACATTCAATATGTGATGTCCATCCAATTTCTTTACTGCTTCTGAAGATCGTGAATTTTTGGAATAGAGAAGAATCACATTGTGGGTTTTTCAAATGTTTTCTGTCTTTCTCTGTGGAAATCTTTCAGGTAAGTGATTTGTATGGCTGTTGTGCAATGAGAAGGAAGAGGAAAGTAGGACAGAAAATTACAGAGCTGGTGATTATGGTCTGTTTGAGAGACGGTTGGGTGAGTTCAAATCTTTCAACAGGTTTCCTACCTTCATTGGTCTGATGAGCTAGCGTGTTTCTTCCAGAGGGTGTTTGGTGGTTTCTTTACTTATGCAAATTTGGGAAAAATGCCATTTGCACAATTATATAGGCCACCTGTTCCAGTTCTTGGAATAGAAGATACATGTACAGTAATCTAGCTATGGCTCGCTGGCGTCCAAAAATGACAGAAAAGTATTGATTGATCACATCAAGAAGCATCATGTGGCCAGTCAGGTTCAGTGGTCCCCCACCAATGCCAAAGTACCTCCAGATTAGATCAGTACACCCACTCTATTCTGGAGTTACCCTGAGAAGACATCAGCCAAGTTGAGATGTTTTATCATCGTGTTTATTTTGGTTCGAAGGTGTTTCTCTGTTAGGAGGAGCATCTCAGTCTCCAGCTTTACCCACATCAAATTCTGATCCAGTGCAAGAATGTGCTGAACAAGTGTCAACCTGATCTGTATCCTTGCTGGAGATTGCACCATCACAAGGGACTTTACAGTTAGAAGAAGCTGCGGTGTTGCAAGAGGAGCTTGATCCTCCGGAAGCAAGAGTTGCTTTCCTTCACTTTTCTTCAGACACTTCAACATTAGAAATGTTTGTGCAGCTAGTATGGATGATCTGTTGATTGGGAAGAGATAGGGATATTCATCTTGCCTTGATCCTACATGTGGGTATTTGCAGCCAGTTAATCATTCCGCCTATGGATTACTATACAAATGATTATTTAGAAGATGTTTATGGGCACTATCTTGCTGAGTATCCTCCATGATCTTCTGTATTGCAAGAGCTCCAGCCACATTAGTTATCTCGTTGTGCAGCAAGTAGTTATCATGCTATAAACATCAATGCTTATCCGTTACCAAATGGCATTTTGGAGCAAAGTTCCTCATCACCTGTTGGGACCTGCAGAAGTGGTTCAAATATGCATTTGTTTGGATGATATTATCACCGCAGCTTCTTTTTCAGGTTTGCCGGATATAAAAGGAGTCAAACACCTTTTGGATGATCCCAACACATATGCTTCACTTGACAATGAAGATCCTTCTCTGGATGCGGAGAATTATAAGGCAATGTACTGCTTCCACTATGCGGTCATTGTTGTGTCCATCAATCAAATAGCCATCATGAACTACATAATTTCACTCAGTGGGGAGCACTGTTGGATCCCTCTGGCCGAGAGGCCGAAGGCCTGCCAAGGAAAGTTAACTTACTTTGATAATGATTGTAGATCTGATTCATCTGCTTATTTTTATTTACAGAATCCTGAGCTTTTTCCTACAGTTCTGGTCTCAAGTCATAAATTTATATATTTACCCCAATTCCTTCAACCCTTCCTAGAACAAGGCTCGAAGTACTGAGATGCTTCCATTTTAGTGCCTAGAAGGCAAGGATCATGATCCTGGCAGCTTGATGAGTTTGATATATTATTTCTTGCTTGTTTATATCTATGTTATATACTTTTTATGACACTGTTCAGCAAACAACGTGCCTGGGTTTTCCTATCATTTCAGATTTGTGATCCAGCTAGCACCTAAGGAAAATTTCACACACTTTCCAGATTGGAAATGGGGACGAGCACTTACAACTGACAAGATTAAAATACTGATATAAAATGGCACATTTAAGCCCTCATCTTAAGCCACAAACAGAGTTGTTCTGTGACTGATCCAGACCAACCAACTTGCTAATAGACCTGATGCTAGGTATTCATCTGTAAAGGGCGGGAAACAGCCTTTAGCACAAAGCCGAAATCACGCTGTGCCTTTGCTGTGCCGACAATTGAACGAACGTGTCATTAACACGCATTTATTTTGCACGCAAGTCATTACAACGACTTGCTTTAGGGGGAGAACTGGTGCAGAGGTGTTGGATTTAAAATCCAACACCTTCCCTACTGATGCGCAGAATGGAGTTGGATTAGTAAATTATACTAATCCAAAGTCCAGCGCCCCCCTAGGGCAAGTCATTGTAACGACTTACATGCAAAAGAAACGCGTCGTCATGAGGCTTTCGTACTAAAGACGGCGTTAAAAAGGCATGGGTTCTGCACGTAATCGTAAAGGGCACTATCTACAATGTGGGCAAATTATGTCATCAATGATTGTCAACATCTGACCTTCATTCTGTTAAAAATTTACAAACAAATAATATAAGATGACATGGATCTAACTGAAATAAACCAAAAAGTGATGGGTGGAGTGCTTCACATAAGTTGCACCCTACTGAGGGAGCTCAAATAGGCCAACACTGATTAGGGGTTGCATGTGTTCCCATCTGGAGGGTGCATGGTCTAGCAATTAGGGCTGGACTGTTCCTATTGGGCAGGACCAGGGCTTATCTGCATATATTAAGATTCTGTCAAGAGTGCCACAGTGGCAAAAGACAACAGACTGGAATGTGGTCCGAGAGATAACCATTGGCTAAGATATATTGAAGCATTTCTTATATCACTTTGTTGTTTGTTGCAGACATTTTGCTTTAGGTACAGCTGCTTCTAGAAAGAATAATGGCCTTTTCACCTTTTTATTTTATAACTCAACTTCAACAGAAAACAGCTGCTAATCATAACTGAGAACTACAAAGGCAATCCCTGTAAAGCACCTTTTCCCTTGAGCATAAGAAATGCAGAAAAGTTCTAACTCAATTTAGTCTGTTACTTCTACCAATTCACCAGTACCCACGATATTAAAAGAAGATTTTTCATGCCTTCATCAAGAGCAGGTTCAAATATGTGCACTCACTCAGCTCCTTTGGGCTTTACAAACTCTTCAATGACACAGGGTGCCTTGGTTCTTTAATGGAACTTCTCTCCTTGATCCATACTGCAGGGCAACAAAGATCAAGCCAGAAAAGATGGAGTTTTCCATCTTCTCTCAGTACAACAAAAACGGAATTGGCACTTTCTTAACCAGGTGATGTCCACAGTTCAATGTGATTAATACATGGCACTATCACACCTATTAATACTTATCATTTCTTTAGCGGCCTATGACAATCATTTCTGGTATGGTATGCACCTATTCATAACACCTGTATCTTGCATGGATGGAGCATTCTATTCCAGTACAAGTGCTTACTAAAAGAAACTCCTGTCCTTATTAATGTTTCTTTATGTGCAAATCATTTAGACAATTCCTTCTTGCTTGACATGGTTTTAATGCAGCATCCTTCTGACTTAGTAATGCCTGACCTTGCTTGCCGTTGTTGGTGGTGCCCATATCGACATTACCTCATACCGTGCTGTTCTCTTCAATGGTTGCTATGTTTTCAGAACAAATATTTAATGTTGTGGGTTGACAGGGTTATGTTTATCTTCTTACTGTTCAGCAGAATGTAAATGTTGGTGTTTTGGGCTATACCTTACTCCTGCTCAGGGTTCTGCAATCACATATTGGCCAACGATACTTTACTCCCAATGTGCCAAGACAAAGTGGGCAAGCTAATCTCAATTCAAAACAAATAGAAGTTTCTTTTTCAACTGCTGATTCTGCAGAGGCTGTACTTCCCCTCTAAACACGCAGTTCCCAACTTATTTTGCTGATCTACTTGGTACTATCTTTAATGATACCAGTACTACAGGTTTTGCCCACCTTTCTAAAGAAGTATGGTCTAAATTTCTGACTGCTTATAAAACTGTTCTTGGGGCTTTTCTATCATTTTTGTACTCACCTGCCTCCAATTTATTTACTGTTGTGGATTTGATATCATTTTTATTTGGTCTTAGATTTGCGTTTCAGTCTGTATGAATATTAGACTTTGAGATTTAAAAAATTTGTACCACCAGTTGCAAGGCCAATATTCCAGTGCTGCACCTGCTATCTCATGATTGCATCCTTTTGGAACATCAATGTGTGCTCCCTGTGGATCAGACAGAGCTCATTGAACCACTTTTTATTTATTGTTCGCTGTGTGGAGCGTTTCAACTGACCATTGTCACAAATGCTGCTTATGGATCACCTGTATTGTGTCCTCGTATGCCGACCATTTATTCTGCTCCTCAGCAATTGCTGCCATCAACATCACTTTACTCAACACGTTGTTTTTCCTGTTGCGGCATATAGAACTGATTCACCTGACACTGACTGATTGGAGTGATTGATTGTATAAAAATAATAGAAAATACCAATTACAATAAAATAATCTAGATCAGTAAACAATACAGATAAAACAACATTATGTTAAACCATTAATTGAATAAATATAAAATCTTTTACTAAAACAGCATGCTATGATTTATTTTTAAACGACTAAGCCTACTTTAAAAACGTCATCAATCCACCAATGAATTGTCAGTCTTGTGTATAGAAGAAGTATCTTATTGCTTTTCGAATGGTCTGAGCCTTTGCTGCAATGAATGGTGCCTTCAAGTATTTCTTCCTTAGGTCAAAACATATATTGTGCTTGATGGTTTCATCCTTGTACCCACAAAATCTGCATGCTTTAGATGGCAAACACTGTATGTTTCATGTTCCCTTGAATTGGGTGATTAGAATATACAAAAGACAAAATCTTAGGTAGTTGTTTTTACAGGTTGGCTCCAAGGAAGATGTTCAATATACGTAATTGTGTTGATATGTTTCAATTGTATAATCTGCATGTTTATACTTCCATAAAGTTTTCAAATTGGATGATCTGAAATTGATGGTTAAAATCTTACGTATCAGAATCTTGTGCTCCTTGCGGGGATATTTGGTAGAATTGATAAAAGCAGATGATTATTAGCTACAAGTGCCTTTTCTGTGGCTGCAAGGCTGAGGGCTGTGTTTAAATCTTCAGATCTTCTATGTTCCTCGAGAATCAAATGTTTTAATATATTCTCCTTTGCTTAAATGTAGCCTAAGGAGAGACACTGGTGATAGCTTGAGTCGTATGTTAGCTGATCAAGTCGAATAACGGAGATTTAATAGAGATTTTATTTTCTTTGTGTAAATTTGATTGATTTCATCAATCGTTTAGTCCTTAAAAACGATGGAGGCTTATAAGAGTGATTTATCAGTTTTGATGTACTCATTTTAAGGTAATGGGTGATGGCCCAAGCTCATACATCCTAGAGAATCTCTTTACTGATCTTCAAAAGTTTTTGTTTTACAATAAAATAAAAAGAAGACCGCCCACTTCATTCATTTTGATAGTGTTTCTATTTTAATATTCATGCATTCCTATTTTGAATAGGATTTTAATGTGAGAATAGAGAGACTGTGGGGCCTATTTACAGAGGAATTTGCACATGAGTAAATCAACATGTACATTTATTCTTGCACTTTCTAATAATCTCAGTACTTTTGGCTAGTCACCATTTCTAAGTATAAAGTTACCACAAAGTGTAGACTTGCGTATCTCCACCCGCTGAAATCAGGTTCTGGAGCCTCATTTAGGAGTGCTAAGTGATTACAAGTAACTTTTCACTCATAGACGGAGGTCTCCACCACCAGGCTGCAAATCTCCCCATGGTAGAGTATAGGAAAATGTCACCTATATTAAACTTAAAAAAATAGTAATAATTGAATGCTAAATCTTCATCTAAATAAATGTTAAAAAAGTATTTTAAATGTAGAACAAAAAAAAAAAATCTACAGACTACTAACTTAATTTTGGATTAAATATGTAATAAATTTAAATGAGTAGTTTTTATTATATATTTTTTTTTTAAATCCCACCTAAAATACAATATTTGAATGTATTTATCATGTATTAAAAATTACTAAAAGTTATGCATGAAATTAATTTAAATGAATGTATTTAAAAACAAAAAAATTGCATGCATTTATTTTTATATTTAACAACTATTAACCCTTTGAGTGCGGGTGTTGGCCAATAGCCGACACCTGCACTACCTTCCCAGTGCGTCTGTTGGCCATTGGCTTGACACTGGGGAGGTAAACAAAGGCCCCTCTGGTGCAGAGAGCCAAAGGGATTCCTTTATAATATTTTAAACTCTGGCTGCTCGGGAAGCACTTCCTGAGCAGCCTGGGTCTTTTTTTAGGATTTAGTGTAATGAAGATCAGCGCACAGGGTGCGCTGATGTGATTACACTAAAGTGAAAGTAAAGTGAGCCATGGACTTGTTTTACTTTCACAACATCAGTGCTCAGGCATATTCCAGCCCTGGAGCATTTACTGCAGTGCGAGAGGAATCATTAGAAAGAGGATAATCTCACCTTTCCAAAGATATGCTTGCCCAGTGTATCGCTGCTTGGGGATCACCACAGGAGAGTGATCCCCAAGCAGGGATCCACCCACTAGAAGCCAGGGATGAGATGGGTGGACCCTTAGGCAAGGGATTGTGCCCCCCTCTCCCCATTACATTTGATTTTTACAGTCTTCTTGCCCGCTGTGAGGAGGGCTGGGAGGGTAATTGCCCATTATGGGCATGCCATGCCCCCCAACATAATATACTGCCAGTCTTTCTCCCCCCAGTGGGGCAGATGGGGGTGATTACCCAGGGGTAGCAGAAAGACCACTAGACACCAGGGACTTATAAAAAAAATAGAGGAGTGGGGGCTGCCATCATGGACATGGCCATGCCCCCCCCCCAAAAAAACTAATATGCTGGCAGTCTTTCTGCCACCTCTGGGGGGCATATGGGGGTGATTACCCCCAATCTGCCCCCCGGGAGGGGGAAGAAAGCTTAAGACACTGAGTACATATAAAAAAATTATATGGGGGTGGGGGCTGCCCGCCATGGTAATGCCACCACTCCACCGAAAAACTATGCTGGCAGTCTTTCAGCCTCCCTTCTGTGCGACAGATGGGGAGTGATTACCCTCGATCTGCGCTCCAGGGGGGGGGCGAAAGACCACTAGACACCAGGTAAATCTAAAAACACAATATTGGGGCGGGAGCTTCCCATCATGGGCATGGCCATGCCCCACCCCACCACCAAAAAGATATACTAGCAGTCTTCCTGTCCCCCATAGGGGGCAGATGGGGGTGGCAGAAAGCCCACTAGACAACAGGGACATAAGAAAAGTATAAGGGTGGAGGCTGCCCACTATGGGCGTGGCCATGCCCCCACTCCCCTCCATAAAATATGCTGATAGTCTTTCTGTCCCCCCAGGAGGGGAGGATGGGGATGATTACCCCCAAACTGCCACCCTGGGGTGTGCAGGAAGCCAACTAGACACCAGGGATTAATTAAAAAAGGAATATAGGGGTGGAGGCTGCCCATCATGGCCATGGCCCACCCCAAAACAAATATGCTGACAGTCTATCTGCCTCCCTGGGGGGTGGATGGAGATGATTACCCCTAATCTGCCCTGACTGCGGGGGTGGGGGAGGAGTTCACTAGATACCACGGACTTCATTTATGCAGTATTTGTTTGGGGTAGGAATGGCCCCCTGGGCATGGGCCCGTGCTCTCCCCCACCACACCCCCTTTAGACTTTCTTCCAATCCAGGGGGATAGATGGGGTATTCACCCTCAATCTGCCCCGGGGGGGCAGAAAGCCCACTGAACACCAGGGATTTCAAACCTGTGCCAAAACAAACAAAAAAAGGGGAGTGGCCTACCCTGGCATCAAGTCATACCTCACCCCAGAAGAGGCAATAGCGTATTTCTGCCTCCCTGGGGGCAGACAAGTTTGCTCCAATTGGGGAGGTTGCCCCAAATCTGCCCCCGGGAGGTAGGAAGTCCGAGTGACACCAGGGACTTTTCCTTCAGGGCAAAATAAAGTTGTGTGGTGTTGGAATGAAAATGTTTTAGCTGAATTATTCATGCATTGTATGTTTTAAGTTAGCATTCGCGGCACCATTTTATGTTCAGCCACCATTTTGAGCCATGATTGAAATTAACTTCTGTCCCTCTGTCTCTGCCCCAGCTGGAAGCAGCTGCGATAGTTTTCGTATCTCCAAGGTTGAGCTTCGCTGTACTAATGAATACAATGTCTTTGTCAGTACATACCTTTCCCACTAGATAGGCCTGCTCCCACCCTTAGAGCGGCGAGTGCAGGCAGAGCGACCTTAACGCTGAGATAACATGTGCTCGGACTCGGGATCGAAACCTATCTTTCTGTATCTCCTTTGTTCACCAGCTACCAACTGGAAATTTCCAGTTAGGGCGTATCTTTATTGGTTCTGAGTTGTACATATTGTATTGTCATACTTGCTGAAGTCAGTCCCTCTGCAGCAATCCCAGGAGGCTGGTCAGACCGGACTCCACTCGAGTATACCCTGAATAAAATATACTTGGTTTGTATTCTCTACTGTCTGACCGACTCTTCATTTGTATGGAAGGCTGAGAGGTGGTCGCGAGTGACCTGGGTGGCCCAAATCGGGTCACTTCCTTCAGTTGGCACCCGAACAGGGACCTCATCGGGTGACCCATCCTCGCCCGCGGACGGGGGAGGAGGTCGGGCCACATCGGGTCGGACGGGCGGACCAGGGATCCCTGCATGAGAGTCCTGAACTCGCAGCTGCCCCGTCTGTCTGACCTGGCGGTGCCTCGCCCAGCGAACATCCCGACTGGGGTCCTGAACGGCGAAACCCTTGTATCTGACCGTTTGGTCCGAAGAGTCGGCAGTGGAGAATACATTTGTTTGACCTGTGTGCACCAGGTGAGTTTGCTTTGGTTCTTTGTGGATATGGTACCATTTTGGTTTGTCTTTGGTATGGTCTGAGGACTGATTTTGGTTTGCATTTGGGGCGGTCTGAGGACCAATTTGGATACAAAGTGTTCGCGAACATTTTGCCCGGCAACATAACGAATTTGGCCTACTTTTGAAAATGCCGGTTTGTAGTCGTTTCTTGGTTTCTTGTTGTCGTTGTTGTTATGCTGATGCTCGACTTGAAGAAAGTCAGCCAGCGCCTCCAGAAGGCACCCCTAATTTTGACATGTATGTAAAACATGGCATTGGCCCAATTATGTTAATAATAAAAGACAGTTGTACAGTGCACAGCTACCTCGGCTGAGGTGTCCCGGCGCTTAAACGGAAAACAACAGAGCAGAGAAGACGAAGTGCTAGTCCCTGTGCCTGAACAGCCAGGTCTTCATGGCCTTTCTGAAGTCCAGTTCAGAGTGCAGTACACGTAGTTGAAGAGGCAAGTCATTCCAACACTTGGAAGCTCCTACTTCAAACGTTCTACCCCCACCCTTGCTTTGACAAAACGGGGAACGGTGACGTAACGTTCATGGTTGGACCTCAGGGATCTGCCCTGCTGGTAAGGACGCAGTCACTTCCTGAGATAGGTAGGTCCTCTGCCCTGGTAGGCCCGAAACGCGAACGTAAGGGCCTTGAATTGAATTCTCTTGGCAACAGGGAGCCAATGGAGTTGTCTGAGGTTGGGGAGAGATATGCTGGCGGAGTGGGACCTTACAGACCATCCGTGCGGCCGCGTACTGTACTATCTGCAGCCTTAGAATCAGGCCGCTAGGTAGGCCTAGGTACAGCCCGTTGGCGTAGTCAAGGTGCGAGGTGACTAAGGCATGCACCACAGTTTTACGGGTTTCCTCTGGCAAGAAGTCGATACATTTTCTGATAGTCTTCATCTTACCAAAGCAGGCCGCAGACACACGCTGGACCTGGGCAGAGAGGGACAAGTCTTTGTCCCACCGGAGTCCGAGATTCTTCACCGAGTCCTTAGGCACAGGAGGAGACCCCAGTTCAGGGGGCCACCACTGGGCAGCTGGGGGTGGCGCCGCTCGGTTGAAAAATAGGACCTCCGTTTTATCGGCATTAAGCTTTAACAAATTATTTCTCATCCAAACGGCAATGTTTTTGAAACAGTCTCTGAAAGAGACAAAGGCTGATGACGACACATCTCTGAAGGAGAACATCAGTTGGGTGTCATCCGCGTAGGATATCACCTTGACCCCCATTTTCGCAATGGGCTCTGCCAATGGTTTCTGGTAGATGTTAAAGAGTTGAGGGCTTAGGGACGAGCCCTGAGGCACCCCCCATCTCAGTGGTTTTGCATCAGAGGTAAAAGGGTGGAGAAAAACTTGTTGGTCTCGGCCATGGAGGTAGGAGCCAATCCAATCCAGAGCCGTCCCACGGATGCCTATTTGCTTAAGTCTATCAAGCAAGATGGAGTGGGACACTGTGTCAAACGCTGCCGATACGTCGAGGAGTACTAGCATGGTCGCAGAACCCCCATCCACCGCCCAGCGGATGGAATCAGCCATCTCAATCAGTGCAGATTCAGTGCTGTAACCAGTGCGAAAGCCAGACTGAGAGTCATGCAGTAGCTCATTGGTTATGTTTAGTACGTTATGGCACAAATATACGAGGAACAATGCAGAGTTGCAGTGGCGGTTGACGTAGCTTTTGATGAACAAAAAATTTGTTTCTTGCAGGAGAAGTTGTTTGCGAAAAGAAGTAGGCAGTCTGTTTGATTCCCTCAGAACATGGCAGAAAGAGGCTAAACGGAGGCGAATGAAAGCAGAGAAAGAGGCCCGGAAGGGGAGGACGCAAACATTGACTCAGAAATCTGTAGCGCATGATAGAGAGAAACAGGAGATAGGGATTGAACGTGAAGATAGGAGGTTTCGACTGAATGTTGTCTTATGTAGCTCGAGAGGAAAATGACGCTTTTGTCGAAGAATTACTGGATGCTCGACCCCCACCTCCGTATGCCCCACAGTGGGTATATCCTGCTCTTCCCCAACAGGCTCAGCTACCTGGTTCTTCTGTCTCTGCTGTTTCTGCTTCTGTTACTATTGATCAAACTGCCTTGGCTGCGGCTCCTCCTGTCCTTTCTTTGTCCTCGCCGTCTGTGACTGTTAGTACTCCTGCAACGCCTATTGCTTCGGTGTCTCTTTCTCCAGCTCATACACCCACGACGCAGCCGACAATGACGTTAGTGCCTGCTCCCTTTGTTGTCACCCCCACTGTTTTCCTCCATTCCCCGACACCACTGAGTAGTGAGACACTGATGCGCGGCCCCGAGGATAGAGTGTGGACAAAATTTAAAGAGCGCATGGGGTGAACATTAGTCCGATCTGATGTGGGTGATGCAGAGAAAAAGGTGGTGGCTAATCAAGCAGCACAGTGGGCTCGTAACCCCATTTACAGTGTGGAAGATGTGTGGAGTGTGATGAAAGATTATGAGCCTTTCGTACAGCAACATGCCCTTAAGCACATGTCGGTTACTCTGATTGGTCTTTGGGAGCAGCATTTCAAGGGTGCAGCACCGACGATTATATACGATTTTAGGGATCACGTGTATGTTACTCATATGGAGCCTTCTCATGTTTTTGGTAATGTTGCAACATTGGTTGCTTACCGGGGAAGACTGCTGGACAAGAGCCCCACCCCGGTATCTCCGTTCCCGATGAGGGAGGTGCATCCTATATATCACCCTGAAATACCAGAGATACAGGATCAGCGTGGTGTTGTTACTAGACCAGAGGTAGCGGCCATTTCCAGGAACAGTGGGTTTATACTCCATGGAAAAGGAGTGAAGTCTTGTCCCTTAAAACCCAGTTGCCTGACCCTAGGAAAAATCCTACTGCATACTATAAAGAATTGACTGAGGCTGCTTCATCAACTGTGATGACGCTTGCGGATATCGAAATGTTCTTTGGTTTGTTGGTACCCATTGATATTTGGAGGCAGGTACATACACAGGATCACGTTGCCGAATTGGGTGGTACCTGGGATCAAATTAAGGTATGGGACCAGGAAAGGAAGCCTGGTGAGAAGCTTAAAGCAGAGATACTTGCTCTGCCTGGCCGTATTATCACTTATATGCACTCCCTTATCCCACCCCGAAAGATTGATTGGGACAAGCTGTCAGCCTGTCGTCAGAAGAAAGATGAGTGTGTCTGATTTTTTCACCTGTTTTGAAAGTGTGTTTTTGGTCTATAGTGGACAGGACTTGTCAATTGAGGGTGGTATGAGTTTGTTTGTTAGTAGATTTGTTTCAAATTTGCTCCCCGAGATCGCAACTCGATTACAGGCTTCCGAAAGCACCTGGTCCACATCCTCTCCTTCTGTTATTTTGAATATGGCACAGTATTATGAGCACAGGGAAAATGAGGATAAGGAGAAGATGGACAAGAAGCATAAGGATTTGAAGACGAAGGTGTTGTTGCAGCAGGCTTCCCGGGGGAATGGTAGAGGACGTGGTGGTCCGGCTCTGCAGCTTTCTCGTACTAGCAGGAATACTACACCGGTAGGGCCGAATCAGTGTGCATATTGTAAGGAGGAGGGACATTGGTGCAGCGAGTGTCCGGTGCTTTTGCAGAAGGTGGCGGTCCCTAGAGGACGGGGTTCTCGTGGACGGGGTCGTGGAGATAGTGGCCAGGACAGGGCTCAGACAGCTGAGACATCGCAGGGTCATACTGATCAGTACTACTTTGACGACCCTCGGGGCAAACAGTACTACCATGATGACTATGATACGGATGAGGTGACCGGGATGTCTTACAGCTAGGACAGCCAGGGACAGGGTGAGGGACCAGTTTTGATACCTGTAGACCAAAGAGGTCCGTACGTTAGTGCTGATGTGCATGGTTCAACTAAGGAGTTTTTGGTGGATACAGGTGCGACAAACAGCTCTATTTCTCATTCCTTGGTCCCTGGGGCGGCTCTGTCTGGCCATAATAATGTTTCAGTAGGATTTTCTGGTGTACCGGTTGTGAGCTCCATTTCCAAACCTCTTGTGTTGACTATTGGTCCTTTTACTGTGAATTCACCATTTCTATTGACGTCTAATTGTGGAGAAAATTTAATGGGTCTGGATCTACTGAAGAAATTGCATGCCACAATATATTGCTCCCCGGAGGGTGTCTACATGACAGTGGGTCCGAATGTCGTGTGCGCTGCGCAGTGTCTGTCCAAAGATGCACCCCTCCCTGCTGAATTTAAAGATGTGCCACCCATACTGTGGGCAACGGGCGACACAGATGTGGGTTTGTTGCAGATATCGCCTGTTTCAATTTGTGTCAAGGAAGGTGCTATTTTACCCCGCATTCCTCAGTATAAGATACCGCAGGCAGGCGAGTGTGCTTTGATTCAAAATGTACAAGACTTGATTGAGAAAGGAGTGGTTGAGGAGACGACTGCTAATGTTTGTAACAGCCCCGTTCTTCCGATCCTCAAACGGATGCCTTCGGGTCCCTCTGAGTATCACGAAGATGTTTACCGCTTTGTGATTGATTTGCGTGCAGTTAACAAAATAGTGATTCCCCAGTTTCCAGTGGTCCCTGACATCACAACTCTCTTGACGATGATTCCTTGTTCCGCTAAATTCTTTTCTGTTATTGACCTGAAAAATGTCTTCTTCAGTATCCCCATTCATCCTGACAGCAGGTATCTGTTTGGGTTCACCCTAGCTGGTAGAAGCTTTAGATTCTGTTGCGCTCCTCAAGGCTATACAGAGAGTCAGAGTATTTATAGTCAGGCATTGAAAAGTCAACTAGATTCCTTGTCGCTACCCACAGGTAATGTATTACTCCAATATGTTGACGACCTGCTCATCTCCTCAGAACCAGAACAAGGTTGTAGAGATAGTACGGTTAAATTGCTGCTCCATCTAGCTGACCATGGTCATAAAGTATCCCTTTCCAAATTTCAGTATTGTCGTCAGGAGGTCACCTATTTAGGTCACCTACTGTCGAAGGAGGGTAGGCAATTGACCCCTGAGCGCCTCAGCACCATTGTGAAAATGCATGTTCCGCAAACTCAGAAAGACGTACGCGCTTTCATAGGTATCACTTCCTATTGCAGGCAGAGGATACCTGGATACTCACTGCTTGTTAAGCCTCTCCTCGTACTAACATTAAAGGATGTGCATGAGCCCCTGCCTTGGACGCCAGAGTGTCAGCAGTCTTTTGAGCAATTAAAAACCTCACTTTGCTCGGCTCCAGTGCTTGGTACCCCTAACTATAAAAAATGTTTTGTGTTGTACGTCCATGAGCTGGGTGGTTGTGCGCTTTCTGTTTTAACACAAAAATTTGGGGATAAGCAACGACCGTGTGCTTATTTCTCTGCTGTGCTTGATCCTGTCGCGCGAGCCCTTCCGAGCTGTCTAAGAGCGGTTGCCGCTGTCTCAATGCGACAATCAGCAGGGCTCGTACTTGATACCGACCTCACAGTCATGGTACCCCATGCTGTGGATACATTTTTGAATAAGACAAGGACGCAGCACCTCACCAGTGCACGTCTGACCAGTTACGAGCTAACGCTCTTCCAAAAGCACATCACGATCAAATGCTGTGCCACTCTGAATCCAGCCATGTTACTACCCCTCCCTTCTGAAAATGAGGAGATTGATATACATGATTGCCTTTTTCGTATGGAGGAAGAAACGAAGGGACGGGTAGACCTGACTGATGTCCCCTTATCTGACCCCCAAGGGGAACTATATGTCGATGGCTCTTGTTTCAAATTGCCAGATGGCACCACCACTGCAGCATATGCAATCACTACACTGCACACAGTAGTTGAGACATCACGAGTTCCCTCTCAGTTGGCCCAAGCTGCAGAGCTAGTCGCCCTTATTCAAGCTTGTGAATTGAGCGAGGGACTGATTGTTAATGTTTATACCGACAGCCAGTAGGCCTTCGGGGTCGCCCATAATTTTGGGCGGCTCTGGGCAGAGAGAGGGTTCCTTACTTCCCATGGGACACGCATTCAGCATGGTCCTCTCATACATAGGCTTTTGTCCGCTTTGATACTCCCTAAGAAATTGGCGATTGTGAAGTGCAGCGCTCATATGAAGGTTACTGACAAGGTGGGTGAGGGGAACGCTTTTACAGATCAGACAGCTAAGGAGACAGCCCGCACTAAAATGAAAAGAATGTTTGTAGCAGGTCCAGCTAGATGGGTGCCCGAGTTCTCCATGTTTGAGGATACACTGGAAAACGTGAAGGAGATCCAGAGTGAGGCCATGGTGGAGGAATTAGCGGTGTGGCAAGAAAGTACAGTGAATTTAAATGATGAGGGATGTTGGATTGACAAGTCAGGGAAGCAGAGATGGATGTTGCCAGATGCACATGTTCTTCCTGAAGTGACAATGGCCCATGGCCCAGCCCATATCAGTGCTAAGGGTATTTGCCTCCGTATGGCAGAATGACAACATCTCCAAGACAGCTGCCCATTTAGTAAAATACTGCATTGTGTGCATGATGCACAATCCTGGCAAGGGCACCCCTACACCACCCGGTAATTTCGCACCTCCCACTTTCCCGTTTGAAGTCCTCCAGATGGACTTCATTGAAATGGATAGGGTCAATAATTTGAAGTACGTGTTGGTGGTTGTTTGTGCGTTCAGTAAATGGGTTGAGGCTTACCCCACTAAAAAAAATACAGCCATTGCTACGGCAAAGATACTCCTGAAGGAGTTCTTTCCTCGTTTCGGTTTGCCCCGCTTGATCTGGAGTGATAATGGAAGTCATTTCAATGCCAAGGTTATCCAGCTAGTCTGTGAGGGACTGCACATCAGACAGAAGTTTCATGCTGTGAATCACCCCCAGTCAGCAGGTTTGGTTGAGAAGTACAATGGTACTCTCAAACTGAAATTGGCAAAGATTCAGGAGACCACAGGGTTGCAGTGTCCAGATGCTTTACCATTAGCCCTCTTGTCCACCAGAACAACTGCACATTCTAGGACAGGATTGTCACCTTACGAGGTCGTGTTCGGGCGCCCGGCGAATGTCTGGGGCGTCCCGCGGCCGCGTACGTTTTCAGAAATAGAGTATTCTTTGCTGATGGATTATCTGTGTGAGTTAACTAAAAGTCTGCGTTCTATTCACCAACAGATCCATGAGTCTTTACCACCTGTACCCGAGTGGCCAGGACATGACATTCAGCCCGGTGACTTCGTTTTGATGAAAAACTTCCAGCGGAAAAAGAGTTTGGAGCCCCGCTGGAAAGGACCTGTCCAGGTCCTCCTTGCTACCCACACAGCCGTGAAGGTCACCGGCCGGAAGAACTGGATTCACTCCGCACACTGCCGCAGAGTACCCTTGCCCTATGATCAAAAGGCGAGGGATGGAATAGGGGACTAAGAGTGCGAGAGAGTTCCACGATTTGTCCCTTTTTCCGATGCCCAGCTCACGTAGACCCAAACGGATGCTGAAAATAATGAAGTACTAAATGCAGCAGTCCCCCCGGAGATCAAAGCCATTAATGAGCCCCTTTCCACTGACCCCTCTGTGCCTAAGCCCCTTTTCACTGACCCTTCTGTGCCTGGAGTCACGAGGTACAATTTGTGCCCCCGACGGAGGAACAGTGCACCAAAGAAGTCAGATTAGCGAGGGGTGGACTGCGCAAGTCAGGATGTACTTTGCCAATAGTACCAACGGTGTTAGTTCAGGGTAAGGCAAGATTGGTGCATTGTTCTGACATTGGACAGGATAATTTGAATGTGCACCTCTGGAGGGGGGTTCAGTATCCTGGACGACGTGGGATTTATCGTGAGCTAGGACTGAGCAGCTCCACCGCTGGTACTCAAGAGCGCCTACGTTGATGAACAATAGGAGTCTACCAGTGAGGCTCAGACGGACACTGGGAACACTTGCCCCTTGCCATTAGTTTTATTGCATTCCCTTTTCCTTGCTTTACAATGTATCCGTTTCGTCGGCCTGTTACTGAGGAAGAACAGCCATTTGCACCTCCGCATCCAGTGCGGGGTTGGTCCACAAAAAGTAAAATAGTCTTTGTGTCAATAGTTGCAATTGCACTAATAATTGTATTGGGAATATCCTGGTTCCTGGATGAGAAGTATCCTGTACATTCCTTGGTTGGTACAACACCGATTCCTCCTGAACACATTTTTGTCACTTTGGCCCCTCACAAAGGAGAGCATCAAAAGTCTTATAAGGATAATGTATTTATACAAATGTTGCATCAGGCTCATGAGGTGTCTAATACAACTAAATGTTGGGTTTGTGGATTACTTCCCTCAGTGACTCATAAAAGTGATAACCTGTTGTCCATGCCACTGTCATACATCAGTAGTTGCGAGAGTTGGTTTGCACTGCTCAGTATGGTGCGTCCCCATCCCCAATTCGATACACTGGATAGGACACCTGCTGATTCTCGACCTGTGGTACAGAACGTGCATTTCCATCATAGAGTTTCCCCCGGTGGTCTGACAGGCCAAGGGGCCTTTGATAAATTGTTTTTAAGGACCTGCATGAATGCATACAAAAGTGTAAAGAATGGGACATGGTCTCAATTGGAAATAGCTGACTTCCAGGAGTTCAACACGTCCGAGTACTTCCAGTCTTTTTCAGGTCCGTAATGTTACTGAAGACATGCCAATGCCCGTGTTAGTGGTTAACACAACAGCTAGTTTTTGTGTCCAGGGGGCCGGGAGGATAAAAGTAGGGGAGAGCAGATGCAATTCCATATACGAGTTGAGAACGTCTGATAGTCCACCTTTAATACCACCCCCTAATGTCTATTTTGTCTGTGTATCCCAAGCTTATGTCTGGCTCCCGAAGGGATGGTCGGGCAGGTGTTCTCTCTTTTCTCCTCCCCCCCCTGTGTATATAGCTCCGTCCACTTACCATAAAGACCATCGGCTACAGAGTAGGAGTGTACACTTGTCCCGAGTCAGAAGAGTTATTGATGCAAAAGATATAGATCAGACAGATACCACCTTACAGCAGTTTGAGGATGCCATGAAGGGTATCGTACCTTTCTGGGGCCCCATGACTAATAGCCTTCAGCTTCGTCGGCTCACAAGAGTTGTGGAGAGGGTTATTAATACAACAGCAGGGATACTGACCAACATCACTGCTGAGCTCCAAGCTACGAGGATTGTCACCTTACAAAGCAGGATGGCGTTAGACGTCATCCTTGCCGATCGGGGAGGGGCCTGTCGCATTATTCGCAGTAGCTGCTGTGTGTACATTCCTGACCACGCCCCCAATGGGTATGCTGCCATACAGAAGCAGTATAGATTTTCATCTGACATACACCAAGAAAATGGTACTTGGACCCTCTCTGGGTGGTTCTGGGGTATGTTCACATCCTGGAGTTGGAAGATCCTTATCTTTCTAGTTGCAGTTGCTGGTATTATCTTTACATGTTGCCTTTGTATACACTGCCCCCCAGCTTGTTGCGCTTATTGTGTAAGTACTCTGACGCCTAAACCAAATAAAGCAGTCCATGACGCTAATGCCACGATCATGATAATGAAAGATATTAATGACTTATGTTGATTGATGAAGGTATCTTTGAATATTGACAATGCACGCGTCAGCTTATAGTGGTAGCTTTTATTTTCTGCAATATGTTATCTGTTTCTAGGTAGTACTAAAATGAGTTAGCGAATGCTAAAAGGAGGGTCTGTTGGAATGAAAATGTTTTTGCTGAATTATTCATGCATTGTATGTTTTAACTAGCATTCGCGGCACCATTTTGTTAAGCCGCCATTTTGAGCCATGATTGCAATTAACTTCTGTCCCTCTGTCTCTGCCCCAGCGGGAAGCAGGTGCGATAGTTTTCGTTTCTCCAAGGTTGAGCTTCGCTGTACTAATGAATACAATGTCTTCGTCAGTACATACCTTTCCCACTAGATAGGCCTGCTCCCACCCTTAGAGCGGCGAGTGCAGGCAGAGTGACCTTGACGCTGGGATAACATGTGCTCGGTCTCAGGATCGAAACCTATCCTTCTGTATCTCCTTTGTTCACCAGCTACCAACTGGAAATTTCCAGTTAGGGCGTGTCTTTATTGGTTCTGAGTTGTACATATTGTATTGTCATACTTGCTGAAGTCAGTCCCTCTACTGCAATCCCAGGAGGCTGGTCAGACCGGACTCCACTCGAGTGTACCCTGAATAAAATATACTTGGTTTGTATTCTGTACTGTCTTACCGACTCTTCATTTGTATGGTAGGCTGAAAGGTGGTCGCGAGTGACCCGGGTGGCCCAAATCGGGTCACTTCCTTCAGTGGGTGTTGAACTCAAGCATTGGCCTCACACCTACTCCCACCACAAAAAGGGCAAACCAGTTTTTTTGCCTCCCCCCAGGGGCAGACAGGAGAGTTGCCCCCAGTTTGCCCCTGGGGAGGAAAAAAGCCCACTGCTAGGTTTCCTAGGTTTCCCTAGGTGCCATCTGATCTAGGGCCCAAAATTCATAGCTACCCACTTTGCAAATAAAAGGCCAGTTTTGAGTGGAAAAATGTGATGTATCAATGTTGCGTTTTGGGCTGTTTTCTACCGTGGGCACTAGGTCTCCAGGGAATGCTGGGTAGAAGAAAGGCTGTGGCCCCCGGAAGATTCCAGAACTTTGCATCACAGAAATGTGAGGAAAATGTGTTTTTTGTCAAAGTATGAGGTTTGGAAGGGATTCTGGATAAAAAAACATGATGAGAGCCACGCAAGTCACCTCACCCTGTATTCCTCCAGGTGTTTACTTTTCAAAAATGTACAAGCTTGCTAGGTTTCCCTATGTGCCAGCGAGCTTGGGCACAAAATCCACAGCTATTGACCTTGCAAAAAAAGGGTCCGATTTGAGTTGAAAAATGTGATGATCCATGTTGCATTTTGGGACGTTTCCTGCCGCAGGCACTAGGCCTACCCACACAAGTGAGGTACCATTTTATTGGTAGACTTGGAGGAATGCCTGATGGAAGAAAATTTCGGGCTCTCCGCAGATTTCAAGAACTTCCCATCACAGAAATTTGAGGAAAATGCGTTTTTTTAGTCAATTGTGAGGTTTGCAAAGGGATTATGAGTAAAAAAAAAGAAATTGTTGACATCCACACAAGTCATAGACCCTGGATTCTCCGTTTGACTCTGGTTTTCAAAAATGTGCAAGTTTGCCAGGTTTTCCTAGGTTCTGGCTAAGATAGGGCCCAAAATCCACAGCCACTCATCTTGCAAAAAAAAAAGGTCAGTTTTCTCCGGAAAAATGTGGAGTCCATGTTGCGCTTTGGACCCTTTCCTCCCGCAGGCACTAGACCTACCCAAACAAGTGATGTACCATTTTTATCAGAAGACATGTGGGACCATAAAATAGTAGAACATTTGTATTATCAATTGGGTTTCACTGCGTTTGTGCCTTACAAATGTAAGCCTGTGTGTAATAACGAATGCATTTTGAAAAAGGCCCTCTAAATTGTATGCTAGTACGGGCACACACAAATTCAGAAATGTACAAAAACCATTGCTCCTAAACTCCACAACTTGTTCCCATTTTAGAAATAAATAGGTTTTCTTGATACCCATATTTCACAAGATGCCTATCTGCACTTCCCTATCACAGTGCCCTCTCCACGGTTTCTGCGTTTTGGGGTGGGAGAGCGATCATTTCCAGTTTTGCATTTTTCCCTTTGTGCTCTAGTCATCTCCTAGAGTGTTTACAAACATTCTGGCTCCTTTGATAGCTATTCTTCATGGGGTTGGGGGGGAGGGAAATGTACCAGTGGGAGGCAGGATTCAGCACTTTCTTCCAAGGTGGCAGCAAGATGTGTCGGATCAATAGGTCTTGAACATTGTGGCCAATGGTTATGCAATCAAGTTTGAGCACACTCCCCCAGATACTGGCGTCATTCTTACTCCGGTTCCAGCTGCCGGAGAGAAGAGCCAGGCTCTTCTAAATGAAATCAGGGACTTGCGGATAAAAGGGGCCATCTGCAGGGTTCCAGCTGCAGAGCTGGGAAAAGGGGCATATTCCATCCTGTTATTGGTTCAAAAATCTTTGGGGGCATTTAGTCCAGTCCTGGATCTGAAATGGGTGAACTCTTGGTTAAGATCCATCCATTTTTGAATGTTAACAGTTCAGGCAATCCTTCCTCTGGTAGGTCCAGGAGATTTTTTGGCCTCAATGTCTCTCCAAGATACCTATCTGTACGTCCCTATCACAGTTCCCTCTCAGCTGTTTCTGCGTTTTGCGGTGGGGGAACGATCATTTTCAATTTTGTGTGCTTCCGTTTGGGCTCAAGTCGTCTCCTAGAGTGTTTACAAACATTATGGCTCCTTTGATAGCTATTCTTCATGGGGGGGGGTCTGCCAGTGGGAGGCAGGATTCAGCACTTTCTTCTGAGGTGACAGCAAGATGTGTCGGATCAATGGGTCTTAAACGTTGTGGCCAATGGTTATGCAATCAAGTTTGAGCACATTCCCCCAGATACTGGTGTCCTTCTGACTCTGGTTCCGGCTGCCGGAGAGAAGAGGCAGGCTCTTCTAAATGGAATCAGGGACTTGTGGATAAAAGGGGCCATCTGCCGGGTTCCAGCCACAGAGCTGGGAAAAGGGGCCTATTCCATCCTGTTTTGGGTTAAAAAAAATTGGCGGCGTTTCATCCAGTCCTGGATCTAAAATGGGTGAGCTCTTGGATAAGATCCATCCATTTTCGAATGTTAACAATTCAGGCGATCCTTCCACTGGTAGGTCCAGGGGATTTTGTTGGCCTTAATGGATCTCCAAGATACCTATCTACACGTCCCTATCACAGTTCCCTCTCTACTGTTTCTGTGTTTTGCTTTGGGGTAGCGATCATTTCCAATTTTGTGTGCTTTCCTTTGGGCTCAAGTCATCATCTAGAGTGTTTACAAAAATTCTGGCTCCTTTGATACCTATTCTTCACGCAGAAAGAGTTTTCGTTTATCTTTATTTAGACGATCTGTTGGTGCCATCCCTAAGAGAGTCCCAATTGATGGTTCACATGGAAAGGGTTTTGCAGCTCCTCCAGGAGCACGGATTCTTGTCTGGCTTCATACCAGGACATGGGGTTCATTGTGGCTCATTTTCAGACTCACAGAGGGCTGATGACGCCTTCAGAAAGGAGGTTGGACATCTTGCAGGCTCAGGTTCTGGCGGCTCAGAAAGCTACAAAGGTGGTGGATTGGTTGCGGGCTCAGGGTCACTTGGCTTCAACTGTATTTCTAGTTCCTTAGGCCAGGTTTCACCTGCACAAGCTTGTCGACTGGATTCTTTCCTTTCAGGCTCCAGGTGTGTACGATCCTTAGGTCCGCATCCAGACGTCAGCCCAGGTCCATAGGGATCTGTTGTGGTGGCTGGAGCAGGATCATCTCGACCATCTGGTGGAAAAGTCTTATGTCAACAGGCAGGGCGGCACCAGGTCCAAGTCTCTGAACTTGATTGCACAGGATATCTTCGACTGGGCCCCTGATTATGTTCTGTCTCGAAATGCTCTTTACATTCTGGGGGGGGAGGGGGTGAAGGGGGGAGGGGGGAATCAGGGCAAATGTTTTGAGTAGGGAGATTCTGTCATTCAAGGATTTCTCTCTGCACCAATGTCTGTTCGATCTGATTGTTCTGAGGTGGGGTCAACCAGAGTTGGATCTGTTTGCTTCTCCAGAGAATGCCAAGATGCAGAAGTTTTGTTGGAGGAGGAGGTGTGCTCGGGCATTGTCAATGCAAAGGACCAGTTGACATGTCCCTGGCCTCGGACTCTGATCTATGTTTTTCCACCCTTTCTGTTGATCCTGTCTGTTCTGGTGAGGGTCAGAAAAGAGAGGGCTCAAGTAGTTTTGATTGCTCCGCATTGGCCCCAAGCAAATTGGTTTCCTCTTCTGGGGTTGTTGAGGAGCGGTAAGGAATGGGCTCTACCGGTTGTCCCATCTCCTCTCTTCTTTCCATCTCTTCCTCTGGGGTCATTGAAGAAGTTGCACTTGACGGCATGGAGGTTGATCGGAAAGGTTTAGTTGGTTAGGGGGTTTCTGAGGAATTGACAGTGACTTTGCAGGCCTCTAAGAGTACTCTCCATTCTTAAGCTAGGCATTTGAAAGCCTTTTTGGACTGGTATTTTTGAGGAAACAGGTGAATCCCATTTTAGCTACTTTTTTCTGACTATGCAATTCTTGCAGGATGGAGCTAGCATGGGTTTGTCAGTAGCTACACTGAGGGTTCAGTGGGTTGCTAGTCAGGTTTTTCGTGGCTCCTGGCAAAATCTGAAGGATGAGGAGGGGCTGATGCCTAGATTTTTCCAAGGGTTGGTGAATTTGTTTCCCAGAACTGTTTGTTCTTTTCCAAATTAAAATCTGCAGTTGGTGTTAGAGGCTTTGATTGGTCCTCCGTTTGAGCCACTGGCTCAGGTGGATTGAAACTATTCACATTTAAGACTTATTTTTTGGTGACCATTACTTCCTATAGGTGCCTGGGAGATGGGGGCCTTGTCTTGTAAATATCCTTTTTGTAAGGTGTTCCAAGATAGGATAGTCTTGGTTCTGGTACCATCATTTGTGCCTAAGGTCAGTTCAGTTATTCACACTACTCAGGAGGTGATTTTACCAGAATTTTGTCCAGAGCCGCCTTCAGACGAGGAGTGCAGATGACGTTGTTTGGACGTGAGAATGTGTCTACTATTGTACCTTGATGTGATGAAGTGATTTCTGAAAGGGGAAGCATTATTTGTGAATTTTGGTTCAGTCAAGTAGGGGAAGAAACCATCTGCGGCTACTTTAAGTAGATGGATGCATTTTCTGGTTATCTTGGCATATGAGGTGAAACGTGTGGTTCCTCCTCTGGGGATTCAGGGACGTTCTACACGCAGTATGACTGCAATGGTGTCTGAGTTGGAGGGGACCTCAATTGTGGAGATTTGTAGGGCTGCAACATGGACTACCCCATCCACTTTTGATAATGTTTTGGGTCACAGGGCTTTGTCCTCTATGAAGGAACAGGGTGATTTTTGCATATGAACTGTGCACTTTTTTAAATTTGGGAGTGTTTGCGACTCAGTTGTCCGTTTCTGTTTACTTGCTATGTCTCATTCGTTAAGAAGTAAGGGAGGGGAGGGGAGGTAATGCGCCCATTACTTACCGATAATGGTATTACTCCTAATCCTTCTCCCCAGCCTTCCTTCCGGTTCCCTCCGGTACTTCCAGTACGGAACAACTGAGTTTCTCTCCGAGTTCATTGAACCCAACCACGTCCTGGACATCTTCCAATCCGGCTTCTGAAGCAACCACGGCACCGAGACTGCCCTCCTAGCCGCCACCTATGACATCTGCTCCCTCCTCCACCGTGGCAAAACAGCAGCCCTCATCCTCCTGGACCTCTCGGCCACCTTCGTCACCGTCTCCCACCACACCCTAAGCAAGAGACTCCACGATGCCGGCATCCATGACAAAGCCGTGGACTGGATCCACTCCTTCCTCACCAGTCGAACACAGCGAGTCAGACTACCACCGTTCCTCTCAGAATCCACAGAGATCAGCTGTAGTGTGCCCCAGGGCTCCTCCCTGAGCCCCACCCTCTTCAACGTCTACATGGCCCCACTCGCAGCCATCGTCAGGAACCACGAACTCAACATCGTCTCCTATGCCGACGACACCCAGCTGATCCTCTCACTCACCAACAGCCTCCAGAAACAACTTCCACAACGGAATGAAGGCCGTCGCCACCTGGATGAGAGACAGCTGCCTCAAACTCAACTCAGACAAGACCAAAGTCCTCATCCTGGGACCCACCCCCTCAGCTTGAGATGACTCCTGGTGGCCCGCAGCACTAGGAACCCCCCCCCCACCCACGGACCACGCACGAAACCTCAGCATCATACTGGACTCCTCGCTCACAATGAAACACCAGATCAACGCTGTCTCCTCATCAAGTTTCCACACGCTTCGCCTGCTTTGAAAGACCTTCAGATGGATTCACACTGAATCCAGAAAGACGGTCACCCACGCACTCATCAGCAGCAGACTCGACTATGGCAACACACTCTATGCCGGGGTCACCCAGAAACTCCTCAGGAAACTACAGAACGTTCAAAACGCCGCAGCCAGATTGCTCCTCAACATCTCCCACCACAGCCACATCATTAAACACCTGCGAGAACTCCACTGGCTCCCAGTCAACAAAAGAGTCACTTTCAAGCTCCTCAAACACGCTTACAAAGCCCTCCATGATGCAGGATGAACATATCTGAATCACCGCCTTTCATTCCACGTACCCACCAGACACCTCCACTCTGCCCAACTGGCCCTGGTCACCGTCCCACGGATCCGCAAGACCAGGACTGGGGGAAGATCCTTCTCCTACCTCGCCGCCAAGATCTGGAACACCTTGCCTCTCCACCTCAGGCAAGCCCCGTCACTGACCCAATTAAGGAAGGGTCTCAAGACCTGGCTCTTCGACTGAATCCCAGCGCCCAGATGGATCAGCAACCCCCCAGCCCTCCCCTCAGTGCCTTGAGACCCTAACGGGTGAGTAGTCGTGCTTACAAACCTTAATTGATTTTCTGGTTTGGCTTTTTTACATACAGGAGGTGGAGGGGATGAGAGGTGTTTTTATTTTAAGAGGGAAGGAGTCTAGTTGCTGGCAATGGAGCCTCCTTCATTAAGAAGGAAGGTGAGGGGGAAGGACTAGGAGTAGTGCAATTATCCGTAAGTAATGGACACATTCCCCATTTTACCCCCACACCCACTACCTCCTCACATGTATTAAACTGTGAACTTACATGTTCGAAAATATCCCCATAAAAAAGATAGGAGAGGTGGAAATTTACAACCATAGGCTTGTGAACTCCATGCTGTAATAAGTAAGCAGTACTACTGTATATCTACTTTATGAACTACAGAATGTAATTTGTGTATCAGACCCTGCATGTGGCTAACGGTGTAGAAATTCTCATGGGTTTTCTCTCATGTTACACCACAAGTAACAATTATATTTTTTTCACAATTGTTTTGAAAATCAATATATAAGCAGTAATTTCAGTCTCTTCATGGAGAGAGGAACATATTGGCTTCCTGGGAGCTTGTATTCCATTCAAGACCACAGACTGAGTACATTGTGGCTTCTCAGAAATACAAACTGTCCTTGCAAGCCGCTATGAGCTGTTTGCCCTTGGTATTCAGGTATGGGACTAATCCTGTGTACTTCTCACAGCCACAAGCCTTTCAATGCTAATTATTATTAACCAGGATTTACTAAAGAAGAATTAATTTAATGTATTATTATAAATGTCTTCATGATATTTACTTTTTGTTCATTCCTAATGGCCGCCTTCATTTTTAGATCTGCCATAGCAGTTGTAGATATTTCATGCATTCAATTTGTTCAAGTAAAGCATTTTAAAATAATGCCTAATATTTCTTGTGTCTGTTCTGGGGTTAGGGAAAAGAGAACCCAGTTGAAACTCTGTGGCACGTTTGCTAAAAAATGTTGTAGCGCGGTGTTACGCCACATTTGGCAACACTGCGCTCCGACATTTTTAAAACGTATGGATGCGCCGTATTCACAAGAATATGGTGCACCCTTGAGTTTCCCCTAGCGCTGGCACTAAAAAAGCTGCCTAGCCCCAGCGCAGGCACCCTGCCGCCATGTTGTAAGGGTGCCTGCGCTGCAGGGGTGATTGTTTATGTGCAGGAAGGCACTCCTTCCTGCACATAAACAATCATTTGAGGCAATTTGCTCTTTCTATGCATGCTGCAGAATGCAGCAGACATGGAAAGATCATAATATGAGGAAAAATGAATAATTTCTCCTCATTTTGCCATACTACGACAAGGCATTCCCTGGTGTTCGTTTTTGGCACTGCCTCGGCCTTATAAATCTGACGCAGCGTCAAAAGCATGGGTGTTGCGCTGGAAACGCCCACTTCAACACCCATGGCACGCCCCTTTGCTGCAGAGGACTGTGGTGGTAAGGGGCTTATTTTCAAGGTGGTGTTAAGCAACGTTGAGTGGCTTAGTGCCACCTTGTAGATATGTGAAATGGCGCTACGCCACCAGAGCATCAAAAAAGTGAAACTCTAGTGGTGAAAGGGGCTTGTAAATATGCCCCTTAGTGTCTCTAAAATGTATTATTGTATTACTGTTATGTTCCAAACACAAACTTTCTTGGGTTACTTCAGTGTGCACTCGTGGGAGACCACCTGTCTCTTTTCCATGCTCAAGCTGCTAAGTTGTTATACCTGTTTTCCACAATCCTCTCGATTGCTGCATTGTTTTATAGCTAGGTGTATACTTTATATGTACCAACACACGTACATACTCCATTACTGTTGCTCTTCCAGAATCCACAGCTTCATACCACTGCCAGGATGAAGGCCAATTCTGTTCGACCACAGCGCTGACGCATCAGACCTCCCTGGGGGACTCCTCCAACAACAGCTCAGGAAGTTCAAGTGCCTGCTGGGTGTGGTGGTGGAGGGTTGAGCTAAAGTTGGTGGGAGAAGACTTTCTCAGACACTGATTCATTCTTTCAGAACACTTTTAGATCAGGTGAGGCCCTCTTTTCAGTCACTTGCACAATCAGTTTGACACTTTATACATGATGCCAGCCAGGTCCTCCTGGCAATCTCTAGTTTTCACTTCAAATACTAGAGAACTATTGTTATCCTGTCTTCTCTAAGCCATGAGACTACTCTGCAGAGTGTGGCGCCATCACAAGGGAGGCATACGGAGAAACATTGTACATAATTCAGAAGAAAAACAATTGCAGTTCCAGGTTCAAGGACTCACAATAGATGTGCCTTGGCGATCCTTGGTGACTGGTGTGGATGCTAGAAATGGAGACCTCAGGATCTCAGTGGTATGAAAGGACTTTTACACCTTGATACGACTATGTAGATATTGTCCATAAAGACCATTTAGTCACGTGCAATACTTCATTTCTTTTTTTTTTTACGTGCAGGAGCCTAAAGCTTTTCTTAGAAGCTTGCTGCCATTACTGCAGCTTGCTGGGGTTGGCAGATACACAGACTGCTTACCGTTTATTCCACCTCATGCGTTTCTTTTCCACTAACCTACACTTACAATCTCTTTTTTGCCTGATTTCTTCCTTTGTCAATGTTTTCCTATCTTTCTTTTCCCTGTAATCTCCCTTTTCTGCCTTTCACTCCCTTGCTATGGGTCAAAGTCTGACGTTGCAAAATAAGTACTTGTCCACAACACAAAAAAGAGTGCCAGTGGATGCCACCTGCAAAACTGTGCATAAATAAGCACCATATGCAAGTCCACATGGTTCATGGTCTTAAATTAAAAGATGGTTTACATGGGGAACAAGAGAGGGGTGTTCTTCAGAACAGGAAGGTGAGCTCTACATCCACCTACAGCTAAGAAGAACATATGACCAGCTTCATTATTCTGCAAGTAGGGGGCAGATTGGACACATTCTAGAAAGCCTACAGGCGCAGGATGAGTTTATAGCTTATTTTTTTGTGAAAGTATTGTGCAAACAACAAATGCATAGTTGAGGCGAGTTCTGTTGACAACAAGCTCATAAATGTACGTTAGGGACGGATTTGTCATAATTTTGGTATTTTAGTATTGCAGGTGCCCATAAGGGTCACTAGGTTGTCAACTTGGTAATGGTTATATGTTTAGCTCACAATCACCAACGTTTTTTGGCTATGCATACCGTTTGGATGAAGAGGAGATGGTCTATCGTGATGAAGGTTAGACGCAAGATTAAGGGGCCGATTCCGATGTCATTAGGAAAGCATTCCCACCGAATTGGGTTAGGAATGCTTTCCTAACGATTCGTATTCGTGGAGTCCTACCGACCGATTACAACGTGTCCAGATGCTTACGGACTTGGTTCAGTTGGACTCTCATTGACTTCAATGGGAGCCTGAGTCCTGAATGAGAACACAGACTCCCATTGGAAAAATGGGTGGGTGGGGAAAACCTTGCACCCTGTGACAGGCACCCCATGGTACCTGCCACATTGTGCATGGTTGGGAAGAGGGGTCCCTTGGGTAGACCCACGGGCCACATTTGGTCGCCTCCGGGTGAAGGGGGGCCCACAATGAGCCCCCAAAGACAGATTCCGAAAGCCGTTTCGTCTCGGTCAAACCGATTCGGAACGGCTGACCGAATCGGTCATCGTACTCGCTCGTTCAGAAACCGTCTCCATTGGGCTGTACGATTCGGCTCCAAATGACTTGGGCTGCCAGAATCCCATTCAGAACCAATTCAGACCGCCTGGACGGCTTCCTTGCATCGTACTCGGTCGTCCGGAAAGGTGACCTATTCGGTAGGAAACAAGGGTTCCGAATTGGATTCGACAAAACCGAATCCCATCTGTAGCCATTCCTAACGACATCGTAATTGGCACCTAAGTATTAAAAGTAAAGTTCCTAAATGTTCTAATAGAAATAGGTCATTATAACTGACTTCTTAAATGCAAGGACAGTGAATTGCACAGTTTGGCAATGGAAAATGAATTATCACCAAAAGTCGCTGTACTGCCTTTGTGAACTTGTAGGAGAAATGTATTTTCCAAGCGAAGCTGCCTTGAAAGCTTATACTGAAAACATTTACAATTTTTTTTTTTTAAATCCTGGTTTATTTGTGAAGATGGCTCTGTCTATGCAATGGTTAAAGATTTAGAAGAAATACATTTGTGAATTGCCAACGAGTTTAAAGTACTATGAATAGGGGGAATAGAGTCCTGTTTCTTGAGAACGAGGAGCATCCTAGGGGCAGCGTTTTGAATAAGCTGAAGCTGGGAAATCATGCTCTTAGGAGCGTTTAGGAGTATGGCATTCCCGTACTCCAATGCGATGACTACTGGAGCCCTGAATTCCTTCTCTAATGATTGGAGCATTTTCTATAACAAGTTTTGGACACCTTGGATGTGTGAGAATGAAATCTGAGATTTTAATCAATGCGGACATTTGAGGCAGCAAAAGGAGGAGGAAAAGGGGAAAATGGCTAATTAAGATCATTTATTTGGATTTGGGTGTGGTAAACATCTCTGTTTTGTTGGTGTTCAATTTTTAAAAGTTGCTGTTCTTGCACCATTGGGTTACAAGCAAACATGCAGAGAGTTGTAGGGCTTGAGAAGGTGTTCCACTAGTGAGGCTGCACATTTCTTAATATATTTTGCAAGAACAAGATCTTGCAGTGGCTCAAGTGGCTGAGTGTTTGAAATTATTTCAATGAGATGTGCCATTTCTAGTGGGCAGAATTCCTCTAGGATGGCGTCATTGTTACCCAAAGATGCAAGGGAATCAATGAGAGATGACTTATAAGGTACTTGAGAGCAAATCTCCTTCCCAATGGAAGTGATCTTATCAGAAAAGAATTTTGATTGTGTCTTACATAGTTTAAGGGTTGACCCGGATGTTGTTTTAGCATTGCAATAGGCTTTTGAAGCTGTCGGATAATAGAGAAAAGTTATGTAGGCAAATTATGGGTGTTAGACAAGCTAGATAAAAAGTTGGCTTTCTTCAATTCCGTTATTTTAGAGTATTCTTTTGCTTAAGAAGAATATGCCACCTTGCGATCCACTGAACAGCCTCTATGCCATTTGGTTTCTAGCTGGCGAGTTCTGTGGAGAATCAGGGGTCATGCGTCCTTTTCAACTGGATAGTTCTTTGTTTTTAGAATTAGAATTTATTTAGGATATTTGTTAATCTTTTATCAAAAGAGTTAATTGTGGCATCAGAATCTTAAGGGCCTCAACAATACATTTTTTATTAAAGTCTTAGGAGGTTCTCCCAATCACATTTGGATGAAATTGCCTCTTCCAGGGAAGTTAGTCAATTAACTCTTTATTGGGAACATATTGTGTCTTATGGGGAGCGTGAATATCGAAAGGGATTGCTAGGTTGTTGGTCCAGTCCTATGGATGACTAAATCATATAAGGTCGAAAATATGGGGTCTAAGAGGAGACCGGCCCGATGTGTCGGTTTGGTTGAGAGAAGTTTATGCTTTAAAATATCTAAATTTTGTTTAAAATTTAAGGTTAAACCTCATGGGTTATCTAGTCATAGATTAGGATCCCCCAGAAGCATAACATTATTATTTTGTAGCCCGAGATTCTGTTTCTCTCTTAAAGGGTCAAGTGAATCTGAAGGAGAATGCCAATGGAGGAGATAGATTAGAATAAAAATGACTTGAGAGGGCTTGGTGTTGCTCTATAGAGATAGAATCGTTTTGTTGAAGTAAAAGTGCATCATGTTAAACAAAACAGCAAAACCTCCCTCTTTTTGCCTTCCTCATAACTTTCACAATTTTACACCCCAGGGGAACTAATTCATCTAGGATTGGTGAGCTATTGGTGGTTCTCCAAGTTTCTGTTATATATATGGTTAAATTGAGTAAATAGGGCACACATTGCGACTCTTCATGCCACTGCTGAGTGAACTTTGTACAGGGGGCAGAACATTTTGAAGAGTTTGCTTTTTTTTTTAAATGTCTTATATTTTATGAGGACCCATTGAAGTTGCTGATTGGGGAAAGAGGTTGAGTTAAGTTTATGCACCATGATTGGGTTAAGGATCATCTGCAATCCATCACAAAATGACATAGACAGTGCTACCAGGTGATGGAATGTCAGTAGTGTTGGTCAGGGCCGGACTGGCCGTAGCGGGCACCGGGCAATCCCCCGGTGCGCCGCACGGGTGGGGGCTGGTTTTGGGCCCCTGGGGGCCGTTTTTGTTATAGGGCCGCTTTGCAGCATAGCTGCAAAATCGGCCCTGTAACAAAATCGGCCGAAAACCGTGGCAAAGAGCTCGGCCGCACCCCCAACCCCCCGGGGGGGGCCGGCCGAGCACTTTGTCAGGGCCGGTTTTGGTTCCCAGTCCGGCCCTGGTGTTGGTGCTGAGAATGAAGTGCCAGTCAGTGACAAACCATGTCACAGACAAGATCAAAGAGGCACATATTTTGGTTATCCACTCAACCTGGAACATCAAGAAGCATGATACCCAGTGTGGTCATTGATAGTTCATATGATGGGAAGAGAAAGAGGGTTGGTACTCTAAGGATAGTTTATATCCTTAAATAATGGTTAAAAGTCGTCTCATCAAAGATGAAGGGACTTCTCTAGCCCAACAAGAGATTCAATCTTCGGTGTTATCTGGCTGAGGAAAAGTATATTATTGCACTTCTAGAGACCCATCTAAGGAGACTTGATGAACTTCGCCTGAAACATAAACAATACGCAATTGCATAGCAGCCTTTGGCTTGAAATGAATATAATAGCGTGCTCTCTTCTTTCAGAAATCACTGGAATTTGCCTCAATGGCAAGTAAAAGTGAGATTTATGGTGGTGGGCTGGAGCCAGAATAGACAAGCCACAATCGCCACTATGTATGCCCCTAACCACGGCCACAACAATTTCATAACTACCTTCCTAGAAAACCTGGTAGGGTTTGTTGTGGGCAATATAATATTACCAGACAACTTTAACTTAGTGTGGAATGCTGAGAAAGAAAGATCAGGCTCCATCTCATCCTACTAAAGCGCCTTTCCTAAAAAGAGTAGAAAGACTCTAAAGACCCTTGGCCGGTAGAACTCTGGAGACAGCATCACACAGATCAGAGAAACTTCACATTCTTCTTTCATGCTTGCTCAAGAAATTCAAGAATTGACTACGCATTAGTAAACCATGCATTAATGTGACTTGAACAGAATGCCAAAATACATCCGATCGTGCTCTCAGAACATGCACTAATTCAGCTAATTCTGAAAACTGGGATTCCCCCTGACGGGATTATGTATAATTAGGCTTTCCTGTTTTCAGTTTCTATTTGTGGTAAATTCTGTTGGGGTTTTTTCAGTGTTTTCAATACCTTAAAAAACAGTGGTTATCAGTGGTTACACATTTTCGCACCATTAAAAATAACAGAAACAGTGTTTTTACGGTGTTTATGGAATGTCTTGCTTTTAATTTTTGCTTGCTTTCTACACTGATAGTGCATGTGTATAGACAGCGTGTGTACAGGGTATATGTGGTCCAAATACATTTTTACAGATCAAACTTATTGTAGTACACCATACAATACTTCTTTAGTGAGTCTTTGATCATGCACGCTCGCTCTCTCCTTCCTATGTAAAGGTTTATCAGTGAAAAGGCCCTCTCAACATTGGCACTTGAGACGGGCAACACCAAAACAGCCAGTACAGAATTTACTAACTCTCGCCAATCACATAGCTTTCCATGCCAATGCTGGAGCACCTGAAGATTGTGATTCTCTAGGACATGTTCTGCAACATATGTGTTGAATTGGGCGCATATGCCCTCAGTTATTGAAGCGGTCAAAAATGAAGCAGTACTTTTCAAAGTCTGGAGAAAATTCAGAAGGGATCTAGAACTTGTGAAGAGTACCTCAGTGAGGCTTCATGAACTTCAAATTCCATGGTTGGCGAAGGGACATTTCTATGCATCATTGCTATGCATCATTGCTAGCCATTTCCCATAGACTGTAAAATTAAATTTTCTGAATTGCTCCTCAACATTACTTTGCTTACCAAGTGGCAAGAATTCTAACATGGAGCATGTTGCAGTGCCAAAGTGACTAAAAGTGTCGCCCAGGCTACTCTCAAGGAGATGTTTCACATCTATACCAATTACGCGGAACACTTGGTAGACAAGGGTGTTTTCAGACTCTAGAATTTTGATTATGTCCACTACAGCTGTCATGTTTTCCTGCAAAAACCTAAGCATGCAGTAGACTGTACTTTTTCACATCACTATCAATATGTGACCAAAGATCATCACATTTCTTGCCTTTGTCTTCATCACTAAGCAAACATTCTGTAAACAGTCCCCACATGAATAATATGGCATTCACAGCCTTTAGAACTGAGAACCACGGCTATATGACACAGTTAGGATGAATCTTTCTTTGATGCCACACAAAGCACAAAATGAGAAATATTTGCATTTTAGTTCCTGGGCATAACGAAACAGTGCACCAGAACGGACTACAAAGTCAATAGCATTCTTCATTAACTCTGAAAATTGTAAAGATGCTTTCAGCATACTATCTAGCAAGTGACAAGGATCTCTTACAGGGAAGCACTTCAGCTCAGGTGTCGATTTTGACGGGTCATCATACAACTTTTTCATATACATAGCTGAATTACTGCAAATCCAAACAATATCACTCCAATCTCTATTGAACTTGGTAGGAACTTTTTGCAGCAGCATTCCAAGTGACACTGCCATGTTTACCAAACGTCTGGTGTCATGTTTTCACCACTATCTCAGATGCTTGGTGACAACACTCTCTTCACATATACCTGTCACTACACCTTGAATTGAATGTTTAAAGCCGGGGGTGTTTGGCAATTTACCTATAATCAATCCTGACTCACTAGAAAAGGGGGCTGATGTATCAAAGGATTTCACCCATTCTCTGTCTGTGGGTAAATGTGATGGTACATATTGGGAAAGAATTCTTATGAAACCAGCCATTTTACCCATCAATGAAATCAAATGTAGACAAAATATCAAGTATGATTTTGATTTACTGATTCTCTACAGTTTATAAAATGACTAAATAAGACCTAAAACATGCTTCTAAACACTGCATCTTTAGACCAAAGACCACAAAATTGAAAAAAGCAGACGGAAGAAGAAACAATATTTTAGTGACATCCCTAAACAACAAAACTCAAGGAGAATATTGCTATCCCTGTATTTCTTGCTGCTGCTAACTTTGTATAACAAAGTTACATTGTATTGGCCCCTTCAGGAAGAAATAAAAATGACTCTTTCACTCATCTTTTGATTTCTTTGAATGGCACTTAGTTTGTGGTTGTGAAGGTGTTTTTTCAGTGTTTATATGTTTACACTGGTGATGGCTATTTTCCTTTTGGTGGGGTTTTATCAGTTATTATAGGTTTAAACCTAAAACCAGATAGCCTATGTATAATGTATCCAACACTACTTTGGGATCCTGTACTAAGAACTGATATCTAATCACATATAAAGGAATACATTCAATTAAATACCCCAGGTGAAGTGGGCCCCTCATGTCATTGGGACACTTTCAAAGCAGTTCTGTGGGTAAATGCATCTGGTAACAGCCAATCTTATCAGGCTGAGGTCCTAAAAGCTGAACAGACAATCAAGCCAAATCCTACCCAATATCGCCTACATGTGATCACATCTTTGAAAAGAAAACCAAATGTAATGGCTACAAACAATTCAGAACTGACAAGGCTGCGCCTTCAAAATATCTCATATGATCAGGGCAATAGAGTGGGGACCCATTTGGCAAGGCAGTTGCAGCAAAAGCCGTAGGATGTATATGTAGGAGAGATACAACTTACTGAGGGCTTGAGGCTCACCTCAGAGGGAGTTCAAATAGAAGCTTTTGAACTTTTTGTGTCACTCTATACTCCCCTGAATCTCTCTTAGACAGTGAGCAAACCTCTTTTTGTTACTATCTGCATCACTCCCACATCTGACTCCAGATCAGGAGGATATGCTTGGGTCCTTTATTACCTAACCTGAAGGAATGGCAGCAATTAAATCCCTCACTTTACACAACGCTTAAGGCCCAGATGTCTTTACTGGAAGTTTTTATAAGTTTTTACTAATTCCCTAGCCCCACACTTGACCATCCTTTTTAATTCAGTTGCAAGAGAACGCTTTCAATAAGTGAGACTAATATATTTCCATTAACTCGAAGCCAGGTAAAAATCCAAATCTTTGTGCATAAGGTAGGCCAACAACACTTTTCAATGTTGATGCTAAACCACATCCAAAATACTTTTAACTAGAATGGAGCCCCTTGTTCCTGATTTAATACACACTGATCAGTTGGGGATTGATTAAAGGCCATCAGACACATAATAATATTCACAGTACAGTATACCTGATTGAGTAAGACAGGAGGAAGTCTATGCCTGCAGTGTTAATCTCATTAGACACAAAAAAGGCCTTCGACTGGGTGCACTGCTGGGTCCTTGCCAACACATTACGGCTGGTAGGATTTTGACTTCCATTTATAACCATGCTGCTGGCGGGCTATTAATCACCCACCTCAAGGTTCATATTAAATGGAAGGTTATCACATACTTTTGCACTTAGTCAGCATCAAAACATCTGTGGCACCTAACCAGACAGATGAGAATGTTGAGAGGCATCCAGTTTGGCAGAGATGTACAAAAACTATCTTTAATTTGAAAATGATGTGCTGCTGAACCTATCATCACTGGACACATCAATTTAACTAATTCTATCCCAGTAAATGGGTTTGGAGAAAGCCGAAGGGTTTTTAAATAAACTAAACAAAACCAGAGATTTTGAATCTCGCACTTCCCTGTAGGAGAAAAACGAGTTCAAATCCCAGACCATCTTCTGGTAGACTGATTGATCAATTAAATACTTGGGAGTACATAGAACTCCAAATACATCTGATTTATTCAAAGCTAACCACGTACAAATCAACACAGCCTTAAATGAGGACTTTCGGAGATGGCCACCCCTCTTTCTCTCATGGATTAATAGAATCAACACCATCAAAATTAACCTACCGTGCAGGATTCTATGTCTTTTTCAAGCACTACCGGTGTTAGTGTAAAAGGAATTCTTCATCTAAAGACTCAAACAAACAAGTCTGATATGTATCTTGTATTGGAGCACAAGGTTAGCCTACATAGTTTTGTGTTGCCCTGAGGTTGCTGAAGATTTGGCCCTCCTGGATTTCCAATATATTACAGGGCTGCTTAACTCTGAGACCTCTTAGATTGGTCACCTAGGTAGTTTGCAAACTGTGGCCACATTTGAATCAAACAGTAGAAGGCAGCTTATTTGGGACTTGGATTAGGTACCCAATGAGATCGACCTCCAAATGCTTACATTAGGAGCTCCAAGGAATTCTACACTGACCTTCTGCGACACCCTAACAAGATGCTTGAACCTGACAACATTTCCCTCACACCCATCCATGGCAACACCACTTTTACACCTTCCTTAGAGCTAGGCCCCTTAGAAGGGTGGAGAAGTAGAAACTGTGACACAATCTCAGATATGTTCCAAGAGTATAGCATGCTCAGCTTTGAGACTTGCAAGAATCTTAAAATATTTTATCCACACATTAAAGCATACTTTCGAACCGTGTGCTGCCTACTAGTAATCTTTAGGCATATTTGGTGGGACTTTCCCAGTTGAGGGCTGAGGTCCAAGCAGCCATGAAAATGATTTTGGGATATCCAACCCCTCAAATATTGCCTTTGTTTTACTGATCCTCTGCTCATTTCTCATAGAATATCAAATGGGGGGTCACTTTGAAACTGCTTAGAGAGAGGTAAAAACACTACATTAGCTTCTTACTGGAAAAAGAAAGACCCTCTGCCCATCTAGCACTGGCACTTGAGCTTATGGAATGTCATGGCAATAGAGATTGTCAAAAATCAAAATCTGACCAGTACAAGGAGTTGAAAATGATTTGGGGCCCGATATTGGATTCATCCTTTTCATGACATTCCAGTTTGTGGTCCCTAAACATGTTCATTTACTAAGGGCAGAATCATGAGGCATCTACCCGAGCCATGAATTACCCCAATGTTAGGTGGTGTTTCCTACGAACAGTAGCCTTATCCACATGTCTAGCTCACTGTGGAAGGAAGGTTGAAAACTCTTACTTACACTGGTTGACCTGGTTGTTTGGATTTTTAGGGGAAGTGGGAGAGGAGGGGAATTAAAAACTATTCATACATGTTGGGAAGCCATTAGTATTGCACTGGTTTGTTGACATGCCTTTCTGTGATCCAAATACGAAAATCCAATAAAGATGACAGGTTTAATATCTATTTGGATTTACATCCTTACAACTTCTTCCAGATTTTCCATCTATGCCTAGGCTTCCTCTTTCTTTCTCCTCATCCAGTCTCTTAAGAAAAATTTAACTTTCCAACATTATGCATTGAACACCATCCTCTCTTATATAATCCACCTTTGGTCAGAAAACCTCTCTACTCTTCCTCTGTACTGTTTCTCTTCTTTACTGCTATTGTTGACCTACTATACTTCTACATGGCCATCTATCACTACTGCACTGGCCTTCCCACTTTGCTTCTCTCGAGCACACAACCTCACTTGTTAAGCCTTTCCTCCGTCCCTTCCTTGAAGGCTCATATCTCCAATTTCTCTATCTCTCGCTAATCACGTGCCTAGACGCCTACATTCTCTAAACTTGCCTCTCACTCTCTTTTGCTCTCATTTCCCTACAGGCAGCTCTTAGCTATGAACTATATCCTACCTTCATCTCTCCAGAGAATGCTGTTGAACCTATAATGATGAAACGCACTATGGATTCTATGGCCCTCACTGGCACCAACTTGGTTGAGCGACACTTGATAAAAATAGAAACTAAATAAATGTGGCTCCTTCTCCAGCCGATTCTTCACAACCTGCACTGCATTTCCCATGTTGTGGGGGCAAGTCTATTTCATTTTTTTAGTTTGCTTAAGACTTACTGGAGAAGGAATACCACATCACACCGGCTCTTCAAGCCCATGACTGCCTCCTTGTGACCAGGCTCAATCTTCTCGCGAGAAAAACTTCAATCCAATTATCCAGCTAAGAGAAACCACAGGTCGAAGGCAGCACTTCGAATTAGTATTGCTGAAAATCTTGCTTAGGGGATGTGACTTACTCAGAACAGAACGCTAATGTGGGTACCACTCTCTCATCCTGAGTAAGAAAGCTCACACCTAACCTAGAATTCTGAAGAATCTAAACACATGGTTGTTGAGCCCACTCCTCACTTCGTTCATGAATCCCACTTCCAGTAATGATGAAGAGCACTTATCTGATAGAAATACGAAATGACATTAAAGGAAATGATACTTATATAGCGCAACAAATGCCCCATGGCGTCACGGCGCTAATAACTAATCCTGAGATTAGACTCAGCACTTAGAGAGCCCGGTTAACGCAATTGGAGCTGACCTGCTTACAGGGAGAAAAGCCAGGCTTTTAAGGCCTTACTGAAATGAGAATGCAACTTTATGCAGGTCAGATGGTGGGGGAGGGAATTCCAGAGCCTAGCCGCTGTGACAGAAAAGGCTCTGCCTCCCCATCGATTTCTGAGAAATCTGGGAATGACAACTAGATTATGGGCTTCTGAGTGAAGATGTCTACTAGGGGAATACCACGCGGGCTGGCACTGGACAGCACTTTAAGAACAATGCACACAGCTTTAAAAGTAATACGCTTCTGTACTGGAAACCAGTGAAGTTTAAGCAATCCTCTCGAGACCGACTGATGTTTGGGGATGTCTAAGGTCAGCCTTGCTGCTGCATTTTGCACCATTTGCTGCTTCGATTGAGTTGTCATATTGGTTTCAAAATAGAACGCATTGCAGTAATCCATCCTGGCTGAAGTTAGTGCTAAGGCTACCTGTTTCCATGCAGGTAGAAGAATAACTGGAAAGGCAGGTTCTGATAATCCAGAAACAGGGCGCCACAGCATGATTGACCTGGGGGTCACATGACAGGTCACTATCCATGATAACTCCTAGATTTTTCACTGAGTCCGTTGGGGTGGGTAGTGTCCCCAGGCTATCCAGCCACCAGTTTTAGTTCCATACAGATGTTTGGCTCCCAAAAATCAGCACCTCTGTCTTCTCACCGTTCAACTTTAGGCAGTTCTTGCCCATCCACCTGGCCACCACCATCATACGGTTATTAAAGTTGACCACAGTGGCATCCATGTCTTTAGAAATAGACGCAATAATTTGTGTGTGTCAGTATACGACGTGGCCCATGAACCCAAAGGAGAGTATACGTTTGGCCGGTGGGGAAACTTATAAGTTAAACAGCGTAGGGCTCAGGGAATAACCCTGAGGAACCCCACATGGCAAGGAGAAATGGTCAGATTTGAATTGATTTATGATCACCATCTGGGATCTGTCCATAAGGAATGAGGTAAGTAGTTTCAGCGCCATATCTTCTAAACCCAAATCCTGTAAGGGTTCAGTGAGCAGGGTGGGAGAGATGGTGTCAAAGGCTGCGGACAGATCCAAAAGGATCAGAGCCGTGTTGTGCCCTGCGTCAACAAGATGCCTAATGCTGTCTGTTGCGGATACCAGGGCAGTTTCCATTCCATGATTACTTTTGAAACCGAATTGTGAGATGTGCAAAAACTCCTGTTTCTCCACATGGACCATCAGATGCTGGTTAAGTTTTTTTTTAGGATCTTGGCCGGGATTGGAAAGCAAGGAGATGGGGCAATAGTTCTTCAGGTCACTTGGGCCTAAATTGGGTTTCTTTAGTAGAGGCCTGACCGCTGCTTCTTTCCACAACCGTGGATAGCACACAGAACTAATCGCTTTGTTCATAATGGCAGTTAGAGGTTGAGCTATTGCACTAACTGCCAGTTGAAGGATTTGAGGGTGAAAAGGTTCCAGTGGTGATCCCGATTTTAATTTGAGGAGTTGTGTCTCCATTTGAACCAGAGTCAAAAGAAGGAAGTAGGACAAGGTTGCTAAGTGTATCTCCTCAGCGGTTTCTAGTAGGCTCTGCTGCAATGGAGCAGTAAGGCATGAGTCTGAATGCGCTTCTTGATTTGAAGATGCAAATTCTTTATAGATATTAGTAACTTTGGATTGAAAGAATTCGGCCAACTTGTTGAAGAATTCTTGTGAGCTGTCAATTTTGGAAAGAATTGGGGTGTCAGAGAGCTGATGAATAAATTAAAAAAGTTCTCTAGAAGAGTTAGCAGACTCAATTTTATTAGTACAGTAGAGGGATTTTTCTTTTCTAATAGCTCTTTTGTACTCTTTATTTAGGCATTCTCATATATAAGATTTTCTCCTGCTCTTCATAATGTTTCCTCCATCATCGTTTATGACATCGACAGGCCTGCCTAAGTAGTCTTAACCGTTCGGTAAACCATGGGGCTGTGGGCAGCTTCCTGCAGTTTCTAATCCCCTTATTGGCGCGACCATGTCTGAGGCAGAGCTCAGTCAGGCTGCAAATTCAGCAACTCCCATGTCCATATCCTCAAACTCAATGCAGTGCTTGCTTCTAAGAGCAGTTGAAAAGGATTCTGCAGATACCCCCTTCCATTTCCTTTTGAATGTCATGGTGTTATTGCAAGTGTCCTTAATCTGAATGCAAGGCATAGCAAGAGTAAAGGTTGGTGTTCAGACTAATTTAGTGGTAGCACCTCTTGCACGGACAGCCAGGCGTCATTGGAGAAAACCCCATCTAGGGTGTGTCCTGCTGCATGAGTGGAGGCCCTAACAAGCTGTGGGAGTCCGAGAGAGGCCATGGTGCCAATCAGTACCCTGGAGTCACTACTCCTGACCTCCTCCAGGTGAAAATTAAAATCGCCCAGAAGAGAAATTTTGTTTCTAACTAGGTACGATTCAATAAGGTTTGTAAATTCAGTCGGGAACATGGGCCTAGGGCCTGGAGGTCTATATAGTAAGATGCCAGCAAACAAGACAATGGGTGATATTTGTTATGGTGAAGTAAAGAGCCCCACAGAGACTAGTACATTTAATTTACTTCATGTGGCAGTGAAATTTAAGTTTATATACAATGGCCCGACCACCTCCTGGTCTGCCCACCCAGCTTAAGGATTGTATACCCTGTGGGAATTGCGTCAACGAAATCGGGACCCGATGAAGTGTTTGCCCAGGTCTCCATGACTAAAACCCAATCAGGGTCATATGTTACTGCTAAGGCGTCGTCGGCGTTAGTAGATATCCCTTCCCAGGATGGAGGCTCAGAGACCCTAAACCCACAAGAGGAGCAAGTACAGTTTATGTTAAGGTAAAGATCCTCAGACCCTAACGTGGAGCATGGAGGTAACTTATTCCCATAATATACACTCCATAGTTGTTCCTTGGAATAAACCAAGGGAGGAGACCTTTCTGATGTCAAAGGGCCAGGAGTTCTGGCACAAGGCACAGTCCAGACGCAAACGTGCTTGCCATTGGTGCGCCAGTGGCGCATCTGCACACTTATGCAGCTTAAGTAGTCGTCTCAGAAGTGGAGAAAACAACTAGCCTGCTCCTTCCAATATGGCGTCCATAAAATGTCAAACTGGAAGAGGGCAGCACTAGCACCAACTCTCCCTACGCAACAATCCGCTACTACCCAGCTGTGGCAGAGCAAAGAGAAGGCATTGGCGGCTCCTCCGCTAAGGCGGAGGAGCGTCGTCCCACTGCTATTTGAGCACTGCAAGAAAGAGAAATAAAATGGTAATAACGAGCAGTTATTACCATTTTATTTTTCTGGGAGGGACTGATCCAGTTCGGGGCTGGGTGGAGCTTGGCAGAGTGAGGAGTGTTTTTTGCTCTCCTTAAGTGCACATGACTGTTTGGCCGGCCCTCCAGGGTTGGCCAAACCGTCATGCGCACTTGGCATGTTCTCCATTGGGCTGTGTCCACAGCCCCGTGGAGAACTTGTCCTGCCTCCCAGGCACTGCCTGAACATCCAAACAGAACGCTCAGACCAATCACGACTCTGCTCATGCAGCTTTGTAATTGGCTGGGAGAGTCTGTTTCCAGTGGCTGCTTCCAGTGCAGAACGAAGAGGAAGGAGGAGAGGCGTGCAGCGGCTGCGTTGAAGAGAAGGCAAGTTTGTTTAATTTTTTTTATCCATTTCAACAACCACCCCCCTGCCCCACCACCCACGCTCGAAGGCAGTCACCACTGGGAGAAGGTAGGCATTAGGTATTCAGTGTAAAAAATGCGGCGCAAAGCAATAAAATGGATAACCAATACAAAAGATTTTAGAATGTACGATATGTCCATGAGTGGTATCTCCTGGATTAGCTGCGAGTCTGTGCACTCATGCGGCTTAAGTAGACGTCTCCGAAGTTGAGAAAACTTCTAGCCCACTGCCTTCCAATAAGGCTCCCGTGAAGTTTCAACCAGGAAGTGGGCAGCACAATATGAACTAAGGCCTATTACAACCTGGTTAAACACCCACAATATGATGCGTATAAATATGTACAAGAAAGCAGAACGTCCAAGGGTCATCCCAATGAAGGATGCATTGCTCAACTGCATCCATAGGAATCTTACACTCTGCAAATAAGCGTGCTTGATTCATCAACCATGGACACAAGCCAAGGGCTTGAAACAACAAGCACTGGTAAAGCCAATAGGTCTTTCTTTTGAGACCTGTTGCCTTTGTCAATGGTGTTTTAGCCATGCTGTACAGCATTCCCAATGCTCTGAGCATGGTTAAACAAGGGGAAAGAAAATCCTATGACATGGTTGGCTGTGGGCTCACTCATCACGCATGCCTGCAACTGCATTTTCTTTTATTTGCCCATCAAGTTGGATTGGCAATAAAAAATAAAAATGTGCGAAAGTGTTTCTTTAAGTGCCGTTGGGGCATAAAAACACAGAGGGCATAGGTAGTGGGGAGAAACACAGAGGGAACAGGTGGGGGAGCGACATGGAGGCTGAGGGTTGGCAACGGCGACCGAGAAGGAGGGTGCATTGGAGGAAGCAACACAGAGGGTGGCGGAAAGGAAGCAATGTGGAGGGTGCAGTTGGGAACAAGAAACAACTGGTGAGCTAGCAATGTAGAGCTGGCGTGAGAGAAGCACACGGACAAAAAGCAACAGGGAGAGGGCGTAGCGACAAGAAGCACACGGGTGATAGTGAGCAACACGAAATGTAGGGGAAGAGAAGTACATGAGGGAGACAGCTGGAAAACATATGCACTTTCGTGGATTGCTTAATCAAAAAGAAAAAAAGTCGGGTTTGAAAAGCAAGCAGTGGAAGTATGGAGGCCAGCCATCAAAGGGTTGGTAAAGAGGTTAAGCTTCAGGGGAGGGACAAACACAAAATTGACAAGCTGGTACATGAAAAAGAAACAGGCAAATGAGAGCGATGGGAAAACCAACCTATAGTAAGCAAGGGGGGCATCAAGCCCTGGGAACATCCATTACAACGCAGGCATTACATCGCAATTCCTTTACAACAAATCCTTTACAAAGCATATGCCATTACAACGCATGCTATTACAATGATTTTTAAGGTATGTTTTGAGGTAAGTACTCTAGATAAGATTTATTATATTGTTTTTGTTTTAAAATCTTCATAAATGTGAATTGATTTTTATTTTAAATTTTTGTTTATTTTTATTAAAAAAATAATTATCATTTATGAGGGTTTGACATTCATCCTCTGGGATGGGATGCAAAGGAAATAGGGGTTTTGGGTGGGGAGTGTATTAATACCCAGGTATTCATTTTAATACTTGTGTATTCATTAATATTCTTTTTAAATTTAATTTTTGCTAGTTTAAAAACATTTTTTTAAATATATGAGGGTATGACACCCATCCTCTGGGACAGGATGTAAGGGGATAAGGGGATTTGGGTGGGAAGTGTATTAATACCCAGGTATTAATTTTAATACTTGTGTATTAACTAATTTTATTTTTATTAATTTTAACAATAATTACGATTCTTAATTATGAGGATGTCACACCCTTCCATTGTGATGAGATGTAAGGGAATTAGGAGTTTTGGGTGGTGGGAGTATATTAATACCTGGGTATTCTTTTTAATACTTGTGCATTAATTTTTACTGAGTTATAGTTTACTTATTAGTATTTTTTTTTTAAATTATGATTGATGTTTATGAGGTTGTGACAGCCATCCTCTGGGGCGGGATGCAAGGGAAACATGGATTTTGGGTGGGGAAGTGTATTAATACCCAAGTATTTATTTTAATACTTGTGTATTAACACCCAGGGTTTATTTTTAATATTAGTGTACTAATTAATAATTTAAATTTTGATTGTAAGTAATCTAAAAAACTATGATTATTATTTATGAGGATATGACACCCATCCTCTGGGATGGGATGCATGTGAAACAGGAGTTTTAGGTGGGGAAGTGTATTAATACCCAGGTATTAATTTTAATATGTGTGTATTAATGAATATAGTTTATAATTACATTTTGTATTAATTTATATTAAAAACAAATTAATAATTAAAAGGCTATGATACTCTTCTTCTGGTATGGGATGCAAGACAAATAGGGGTTTTGGAAGGGGGAGTGTATTAATACCTAAATATTACTATTTTTTTTAAAGAGTTTTATATAGCACGAACTAGACCCGAGAAATTGGGAATCAGAGTGCTTTACATGAGCACCAGTTTCGTTACAGATGGACACATTCGTTTTTGTTAGGCACGGGGAGATTAAGTGATTTGCCCAGAATCACAGGATGTTGAGAGTCATTGCCGAGACTTGAACCCGGTTCCCCAGCTTCGAGGTCGACCGTTCTAGCCGTGAAGGCTACATCCTCTCCCCATCCTCTACTATTATTACCTGGGTATTATTTTTTAAATTGATTGAAACTAGATTTAACTAATATTTATGAAGGTGTATACTCATCATCTGGAATGGGAATTAGGGGTTTAGGGAGTGGAACTGTAATAATACCCAGGTATTCATTTAAATAACATAAAATTAATTTATGTTAAAAAATATTATTAAAGTAAACATTTTAAAAATATGTTTTAAAAATAAATATAATGGTTAACCTCTTACCATCTAAAGTAGGAATTTAGAGTAGAAATGGGTTTGGAGTAGGGGCATGTAGAATAATAAAAAACTATTTTTTACATTTCAATCAATATAAAATAACAGAGTAAAACAATAAATAATATGTAAACATGCAGATATGTACAGTACAATTAAGTAAAAAAGACAGACTTAGGGGCCGATTCCGATCTCGGTCGGAGGCGCACCCAATACTATTCGGTCGGGAAAAAAGCCATGCGAAAGCCAGTTTCCCGACCGATCCGTACAGCACACCGAACGAGCAAGTACGATGCGCACAACAGCAAAAATTCCGGCCGAGCCGTACTCACCCAAACCAGGTCCTGTTCTCCGACCGAGGCGAATCCGGAAACGCCGAATCGAGTCGCACGGAAGGGAAAATGCAGCCCCGTCCGGCCGGACAAGTACGATGCGCTTTCCGTACGCGCCGAACCCGTCGCTACGCACGGCACGTCAAAGCATCCGGGAGAGGCGCACATAAGCTCCGAATCGCGCCACAACACGATCCACGGCTACGAGACGAACACAGCACAGACGAGGACGACGCGAGCGACGAGGACGAAGCGAAGCGACGAGGACGAAGCCAAGCGACGAGGACGACGCGAAGCAACGAGAAGGACGAACGACACGAACCAACCATGAATCCCTTCGTCCCGATCATACCAATATTCTACATCTACTACCGGAACAGGCACGGACGCGTACGGCGCAGAAGGTAAGTCAGACACCAACCACAAAACACATACAACACGTACACGACACATCACACACATACACTGGGAATCTGAATATACTTACACCAGCAACAGCAGCACCATAGGGGCGGGATGCCCATCACCAATGCCACATATGCACACAGGGGCCTGAATGCGCGCCACCACCCCAACCCAGGGGGCTGGATGCCTACCACTACTACCACCCTTAGCCAGGGGGCAGGATGCCTACCACTACTACCACCCTCACCCACGGGGGGCAGGATGCCTACCACTACTACCACCCTTAGCCAGGGGGCAGGATGCCCACCACTACTACCACCCTCACCCAGGGGGGCAGGATGCCTACCACTACTACCACCCTTAGCCAGGGGGCAGGATGCCCACCACTACTACCACCCTCACCCAGGGGGCAGGATGCCCACCACTACTACCACCCTCACCCACGGGGGCAGGATGCCTACCACTACTACCACCCTTAACCAGGGGGCAGGATGCCCACCACTACTACCACCCTCACCCAGGGGGGCAGGATGCCTACCACTACTACCACCCTCACCCAGGGGGGCAGGATGCCCACCACTACTACCACCCTTAGCCAGGGGGCTGGATGCCTACCACTACTACCACCCTTAGCCAGGGGGCAGGATGCCTACCACTACTACCACCCTTAGCCAGGGGGCAGGATGCCTACCACTACTACCACCCTTAGCCAGGGTGGCAGGATGCCTACCACTACTACCACCCTTAGCCAGGGGGGCAGGATGCCCACCACTACTACCACCCTTAGCCAGGGGGGCAGGATGCCTACCACTACTACCACCCTTAGCCAGGGGGCAGGATGCCCACCACTACTACCACCCTTAGCCAGGGGGCAGGATGCCCACCACTACTACCACCCTCACCCAGGGGGCAGGATGCCCACCACTACTACCACCCTTAGCCAGGGGGCTGGATGCCTACCACTACTACCACCCTTAGCCAGGGGGCAGTATGCCTACCACTACTACCACCCTCACCCACGGGGGGCAGGATGCCTACCACTACTACCACCCTTAGCCAGGGGGCAGGATGCCCTACCACTACTACCACCCTCACCCACGGGGGGCAGGATGCCTACCACTACTACCACCCTTAGCCAGGGGGCAGGATGCCCACCACTACTACCACCCTTAGCCAGGGGGCAGGATGCCCACCACTACTACCACCCTCACCCAGGGGGGGCAGGATGCCCACCACTACTACCACCCTTAGCCAGGGGGGCTGGATGCCTACCACTACTACCACCCTTAGCCAGGGGGGCAGTATGCCTACCACTACTACCACCCTCACCCACGGGGGGCAGGATGCCTACCACTACTACCACCCTTAGCCAGGGGGGCAGGATGCCTACCACTACTACCACCCTCACCCACGGGGGGCAGGATGCCTACCACTACTACCACCCTTAGCCAGGGTGGCAGGATGCCTACCACTACTACCACCCTTAGCCAGGGGGGCAGGATGCCTACCACTACTACCACCCTTAGCCAGGGGGCAGGATGCCTACCACTACTACCACCCTCACCCACGGGGGCAGGATGCCTACCACTACTACCACCCTTAGCCAGGGTGGCAGGATGCCTACCACTACTACCACCCTTAGCCAGGGGGCAGGATGCCTACCACTACTACCACCCTTAGCCAGGGTGGCAGGATGCCTACCACTACTACCACCCTTAGCCAGGGGGCAGGATGCCTACCACTACTACCACCCTTAGCCAGGGGGCAGGATGCCTACCACTACTACCACCCTTAGCCAGGGGGCAGGATGCCCACCACTACTACCACCCTCACCCAGGGGGGCAGGATGCCCACCACTACTACCACCCTCACCCAGGGGGGCAGGATGCCCACCACTACTACCACCCTTAGCCAGGGGGCAGGATGCCCACCACTACTACCACCCTCACCCAGGGGGGCAGGATGCCTACCACTACTACCACCCTCACCCAGGGGGGCAGGATGCCCACCACTACTACCACCCTTAGCCAGGGGGCAGGATGCCCACCACTACTACCACCCTCACCCAGGGGGGGCAGGATGCCCACCACTACTACCACCCTTAGCCAGGGGGCTGGATGCCTACCACTACTACCACCCTTAGCCAGGGGGCAGGATGCCTACCACTACTACCACCCTCACCCAGGGGGGCAGGATGCCCACCACTACTACCACCCTTAGCCAGGGGGGCAGGAAGCCTACCACTACTACCACCCTTAGCCAGGGGGCTGGATGCCTACCACTACTACCACCCCTACTCATAGGATGGACAATGCATGACACAACAAGCACACCACAACCTAGGGAATGCAAGATTAAGACATCCCCCCACCACCATGACAAGCGTGTGAGCAGGCTGTGTCAAATGCCTACAACACCGAACATGACTTTGAACATACAATGTGACCCCCTAGCACATGTGCCACACATATATGTGTGTGGCACCCACAATGCAAGCAGCCCATGACCATTGTGGCAATGGGGCCTAAACCCCCATCATCACAGTGACCAAAAGGCAAGTGTGGGGTCCATAGCTGAAGCACATTTTGACCATTGTGGCAATGGGGTCTAAACCCCCATCATCACAGTGACCAAAAGGCAAGTGTGGGGTCCATAGCTGAAGCACATTTTGACCATTGTGGCAATGGGGTCTAAACCCCCATCATCACAGTGACCAAAAGGCAAGTGTGGGGTCCATAGCTGAAGCACATTTTGACCATTGTGGCAATGGGGTCTAAACCCCCATCATCACAGTGACCAAAAGGCAAGTGTGGGGTCCATAGCTGAAGCACATTTTGACCATTGTGGCAATGGGGTCTAAACCCCCATCATCACAGTGACCAAAAGGTAAGTGTGGGGTCCATAGCTGAAGCACATTTTGACCATTGTGGCAATGGGGTCTACACCCTCATCATCACAGTGACCAAAAGGTAATTGTTGACAAAGAAAGAGCTGCAACTGCCAAACTGCATGGATCATTCCTGGTCACAGAACCAAAAACTCATCTGTGGCAAAGTAGTGTATGTGTCCCATTGCAACATAAATTGGGGGAGCCAAATACTGCAGTGCAAATGAAACATTCCTTTGGCCATGTGCAGACAAACAACACCCATGGGGGCTGAGACCGTCAACAGTCATCAATGACACAATGACAGAAGTGACCATCAGAATGCAGAACCACATATTTGCACCAATGGGCACACAAATGCAGATACCCTGTGGAGACAGCAGATGTGAGGTGAACAGATACCATACCATGGCAGCAATGGGACACACAAACCATGATCACTGTGCTGACCGATGACCTAGGAGTCCCAGGGACAGCAGGGGAAACACACCAAACAACATACAGCCAATGGCACACCCAAGATATGCCAATGCAGTGGTGCAGATGCACAAACACAAACAGGCAGACCAACACTGTCATCATACACAGCAGGTGAGGGGTGGGGGTGCCAGTGTCCCCAGGCAACAACACAACACATGAGGAGAGCTGAATACCAATCATACAGATGTGCATACACTGCCACACTAAGGTAACTCATGGATCCAAATCCCCTATGTGGGCAAGCAGGCATTGACAGGTGAGAGGGAGCACAAAACACACATGTCACACAGGCACGTAGGAACAACAACTGACACAGCAAGTCACAGACACACCACAGCACCACCCCCAGGGCCCCCACAATGTGGTGACCCTGGGCTGAATAAAAATACCACTGTGATGACAAAGCTAAATGTCGTTCACACTGTGAACCACAGTCAGGTGTCCTGAGCAACTAACTACCATCACACCTACACAAGCACAAATCAATCAGCATGGCCAGTAAGCCAAGGCCAACATGGAGGCAGGGGACTAGCCGGGCAACAACTCTCATCTGCACACACTCAAGACCACACCCCTCGACCTCCAACAATGTGCAGCAGTGAAGTACACATGCACTGGTGACATTGCACATGCACCCATGACTATTCCAGGGTGGTGGGTGGGAACCAAGGTGTAGAAACACATCACACATGGACACTCAACAAGACTCCTGAATGTCTGACACACTGCACACTACGCTGTACATGGACATGACGGCAATACCACACCGACCAATGGGATCCCAGCCACAGTCACACACCAATGAAGAAGCCAAGGTCACCCACAAAGAACACACATAGACAACAACCAACATTGCAGCCCGGACCCTAAGGAGTGCCAGCAGTCACACACACAACGTGTCACAATCACTGAAAGATAACACAAACTGGAAATCACATGACAGGGGCAAACAACAAGTGCCAAAGGGAAACCTGACTGTGACCCATCTGCGTCAGCACACAAACTCTGCCCTGACAGCAAACACACCTATGGGTGACACCCTGATGACCAGTAATGTGCCATGCACCCACATCACAGAGAACACAGGGAGAAGACTTTGGGGGAACATAGCTCAAGTCAGCAAGCATCACAAACAGGTACAACACTAGGGATCACAGCATGCGCAGATGAATGAAAGTGAACACACAGACATGCACATACAACACACACCTTGGGCGCAGGCAATGTCACACGTGTACACACTGCCATGAGGGGACTCCACTCCTGTGTGAGGAAAGCTGTGCCATATGTTGCCTCAGTAGGGCCCCATCATGTCAGCTGAGCACTTGGTCACACAATCAACAATTAGCACCAAATGAGGGCTCCCATCACATCAGCCTGGTCATGGATGTGCCAACGGAATCATCAGCACAGATCCAACACACTTGTATAGCAATGTTGCACTGACTACACGGATGAGTCCCTCCCCATTGATGCCCAAACCTGCATGTCCACTGGAGATGGCAACACGGTCAGGGAAGTAGACAAATGCAACGATGGCAGGCACAACAGATGTGCAGGGGTGGAAGCCACAGATATGAAATTGCCAATGTAAGTAGGAAACCCATTGCCAAATACTGAACACATGACACCCTCAGATGCTGCTATTGATGACATGGATACACCACATGATAGGACACATTCCCCTGGACCACATGGGTTCCTGCACAGTAACACTTCATAATCATGAGACCAGATATCACCATCACTGCAGCAAGGGCATGGTTAGCTGCACCAACAACATGTACATCTGAAGCATGAGCACTAGAGAAAAGAAAGTTGCTTTATTCAGCATATGTGTTGTTTGATAACGACGTCCAGAAGAAATTAGAGCAAAGGCCAATGGCCAGTCCATTGTCAAAGTTCAAACAGGGTGACACTGGCAGATGTCACCCTACGCATGCCTGCACAATACCAGGGACAATCCACTAGGAGGGGCAACCGGGGGGCAGGCCAGGCACCGCAGGGACAGGATCAGGGCTCACCAGGGGAGTCAGGGAAGGGGTGGTGGGTGCTGGAGAGCCACTGACAACTGCAGTGGAGGTGTCTGACATGGTGTGTGCCGGCACAACTGGGGGCATGACTCAGATGTCGTGGGTGCCGGCACAACTGCAGTGGACCCTGCAGATGGGGTGGACAGGTCCGCCACTGCAGTGCCCAAGTCAGACAGGGCGGTAGTGGACTCCACTGCAGTGCCTACCTCCAGGGGAGGAGAATGGGGAACAGGCAAGGTGGGTTGGACAGAGGGGGAGGACACCCTCACCACATCAGTGGCACAGACAAGCGCAGCAGGGGTGTGGTGCTGGGAGAGCAAGTGGCAGGGGGAGAAGGCCGGAGCATCTTGGGGATGGTATATCTGTGGGTGGGGGAACCTGGGGCAGGGTGTGGTGGGGGCACCTGTGCAGTGGGGGCCTGAGGGATGGAGGACGGAGACCTTGTGCCTGAGCTGCAGGGCGGTGGCGGGGTCTTGCTCTTAGCACTCCGGGGGGACTTGCGGGTGGGGGCCTCAGTCCGTCTGCGCCTGGGGGAGGGTGTCCGGGGGCGAGGGGCACTCTGCTCCGTGTGGGTGGGCTTCCTCTTCCCCCGGGATGCTGGAGCAGCTTCATCGGTGGGGAAGAGGCCGAGGTCACAGAGGAAGAGCTGCTGTGACTTTGGGGTTGCAGGTGAGGCAAGGGAGGGTGCTTTGGAGGGAGAGGGAACTGAGGACTGCGCAGTGTATGTGGATGCGTGTGTGTGTTCCAGGGCCCCATCCCCTGTGAGTCTGGCTTCAGTCCCCTGAATGTGCGTGCGTGTGCGTTTTGTCATTGGCGTGTGTGTCAGTGTGCTGGATGTGTGTGTGCTGGTGTGTGCCTGTGCCAGTGTGTGTGTGCCTGGGATGGGTAAGGTGCTGGGGAGTGTGGATGGAGCAGAGGCAGGAGGGGTGAGGGACCGTTTGAGGAGGGACACTGCTGCCGTCAGGGAGGAGTCCATGGACCTATTGCCCCTCTGTAGGTCAGACATGCCCGATGAGATGCCCTCCATGAACGACACCAGCTGAGTCAACAGCGCGGTGTGCGCATGGAGGACACTCAGCATGGCTGTCTGCCCTACATGGAGCTGGCGAAGGAGGTACACAGACTCCTCACTCAGGGCAGCAGGGGACACAGGGGCAGGGGTGCGGTGCCTGGCCCAAAGGAGACACGCTCCCGGACATGGGAGCCTCCACGGACCTGGGGAATGGGAGCCGATGGGAGGGCGGTGGTGGTGCTGGTGGTGGCGGGGACAGCAACACTAGCTGGGGTGTGGTGGCTGCTGACACCCGCCTCCACAAGGGAGTCATCCTCCGAGTTGCTCTGGTCCTCAGCTGAGGTGGATGCTGCTGAGGACTCCTCGGTGTGGCTCCCCTCGCCCTCCGTGCCACTGGGTCCCTCCGACCACTCCTCGGCTGCTGACCCAGTCTGGCTCTCCGGCTCCTCCTGGTCCGTGGAGCTGTCCCCTTCCGTGGCCGTGGATGTATCTGCAAACAATGGGGAAACAGACAGACATCAGTCACCTGCACATAACGCACACACCACTGTGAGCACAGCACATCACAGAGCAAGCCCTGGCATCATTAGTTGTACATTGCTAAAAGTGCACTAATTGAACAGGAGAAGTCAATTGTCAGTCTGATGCCAAGCATGGCACTCACATCCCACATGGCCTTGCACCCATCTGTCTGGTGTCTGTTGGATTGCAACACCCCAGTGTTGACACATGCACCAAGTACACAGTAGTTGGACAGTGCAGAGGACACGGTGTGGACACATCACAGCTCTTGCCACTGAGTCAGTACAGGTTTACGGATGTAAGGGATGCCCAGAGTCAAATAGGAAATGCATGTGATGCATACCAGCGACAGACACCATGATGCACCCATGTCCTGATAGCCAGCGCCACTATGGTGTGCATGTAGCACATGTCACTCCCCTGCAGGATCACCAATCAGTAGACACATGCCATGGCGGAGGCATGACTGCAAAGTCATACATCACTGTCTCAGTGATGTATGACTTTGCAGCCAGACAACAACACTCTGCACTGTGTCACAATAGTAGGTCATGGGGAATGCAAGTCCTGGAGCTGCACAAGTGCACATGTACATCCCCCCCACAACACATCCTCTTAACCCTCATCTGTCCAGGTCATACCTATTGGACATATGGGAGACCTGTGACACTACCCTCTGAACCTGAGCCCCTCACACTCTGCTGTGCATGGGGAACAGCTGCCTGAACTTCACATTTACATGCCCCAGTCTGCATGGGCAGCTGATCAGACACCTATGTGTCACACAAGTATCGTCTCCTATGGTCACATCTCCAGTGGCATGCTGAGCCCCTACCAAGAAACTCCACAGCAGTCCTGGTGACTAATCCACAGCACACTGACACAGAGGCAGACACCTGAGGGGTCAAATCACTGTGCACAATGTGTCCTCTGATACACGGGAGTGGGAGTACAGAGTGTATTGTATGGCCTGGAGTAGGCATGACTGTCCAGCCCCACATGAATGAGGGATGAGCCCTGGACTGTAGGCAGCTGGCTAAGTATGTGTGACACACGTCATATACATACTCCTGGGGCCCAAACATTGTTCCCACCCGCAGCATGGGTGTGTGCCAGGTACCCCAGCCACATGTGGTGGATCAGCTCAGCAATTGGACCACAGATCAAAGTAACACGCTGAATACATGTCAGAATACAGGCATTGTGTAAGCAATGGACCCACCCATGATGCCCACCACAGAGTCAGGGAAACAGATGCTGTCTCCCACCTTGAGTCAAGCAAACTGCAAGGACACAGTCCTAAGTGACAGAATTCCCTGCATGTAAGGGCCACACCTGGGTATCAGATGAGGAGTGGGCAGTGCACAATAGAGGGACATGGCTCCTGGACAACATGACTGCTGTACTGTGGCAGTTCAACCTGGCCCGAGGAGGGCACATAGCATGTTAGACAGAGTACACAGTGCAGTCTTTGACTCACCCCCTCCTTGCTGCTCTCTGGCCTTCAGCTGCCCATCCAGGTCTGGAAAGACCACCGCCAGGATCCTGAGCATGTGGGGGGTCAGGGTCCGTGTTCCGCCCCTCCTGCGAGGAGGCGACAGCTTCAGCTGGACCCGTGCAATCCTCCGGGTCCAGCCCCGAAGGTCCTGCCACCTCTTTTGGCAGTTGCGGATCCGGCGCTTGTAGACCCCCACGGACCGGACAGCCCGGACGATGTCCTTCCAGATCTCATGCTTCCGATGGGCAGAAGCCTGTCAGGATGACAAAGTGATAAGGCCATTACTACACATGCAACATATCCGTGCATGACACAGTTGCATATACATGTCGCAATCACAGGGGCACATGGTGTACCCAGGCAGTGCACGGCTGCCCATGGACAGTTTTCCAGAAGTCACTACATGGTATCATTGCATGGGGAGTAAAACCCTGTTCAGAAGCACTGTCACTGCACCATACCTGTCCAGTGCAAGTCACTACACACTATGGGGGGTGACAACTACTCAGTGAGCCTGCTAGCCAGTGGTGTGCTGACTCTCAGCCTTGCTAGTCAGACAAAATGCACATTCAGAAAGGCAGTGCACAGAACACTCACCTGCTCCCCTGGTGTCCCATACAGCTTGCTGTACTGTGGAAGTAGGCTGTCCAGCAGGGCCTGGTTCTCTTCAAGGCTGAAGGCTGGGGCTCTCTCCACAGTACGTGCCATTGCAGGGTCCAGAGGGGCAGAGACAGCAGCAGTGCAGTGGCAGATGTCGTCCTGGAGCATGTAGTGCAGGCAAGTGGGCTCTCAGGGGAACATGCAGCAATATATATGTGCTGGAGAGGCAGATACTGTCCCTTGTGTCCAAAGTGATAGGTCCAAGTCGTTTGCATCTTCTGAATCTGGCCAATCCATGGAATAGCAGCACCAAAACACGCCCACAGCATCCTTCAAAATTTCAACTTCATGACATACATGATTTTGCAACATTGTTGTGGGTGACCAACTGATTTTCCAGCAACCGACTCGTTCGAATATTCGAAAACGCGTCCGTTGCCAGGCAAGCCCATTGTCAATGGGTGCGCACCGATCGGTCCATTGAGGTACAACGCGCACAGGGGTACAACGCGTACCCGCACACATTGAAAGCAATGGGCCGGCCGGAGGCACCGATCGGTCCATTGCTGTTCAACGCGCACAGGGGTACAACGCGTACCCGCACACATTGAAAGCAATGGGCCGGCCGGAGGCACCGATCGGTCCATTGCTGTTCAACGCGCACAGGGGTACAACGCAGTACCCGCACACATTGAATGCAATGGGCCGGCCGGAGGCACCGATCGGTCCATTGCTGTTCAACGCGCACAGGGGTACAACGCGTACCCGCACACATTGAATGCAATGGGCCGGCCGGAGGCACCGATCGGTCCATTGCTGTTCAACGCGCACAGGGGTACAACGCGTACCCGCACATTGAATGCAATGGGCCGGCCGGAGGCACCGATCGGTCCATTGCTGTTCAACGCGCACAGGGGTACAACGCGTACCCGCACACATTGAATGCAATGGGCCGGCCGGAGGCACCGATCGGTCCATTGCAGTACAACGCGCACAGGGGTACAACGCGTACCCGCACACATTGAATGCAATGGGCCGGCCGGAGGCACCGATCGGTCCATTGCAGTACAACGCGCACAGGGGTACAACGCGTACCCGCACACATTGAAAGCAATGGGCCGGCCGGAGGCACCGATCGGTCCATTGCTGTTCAACGCGCACAGGGGTACAACGCGTACCCGCACACATTGAATGCAATGGGCCGGCCGGAGGCACCGATCGGTCCATTGCAGTACAACGCGCACAGGGGTACAACGCGTACCCGCACACATTGAAAGCAATGGGCCGGCCGGAGGCACCGATCGGTCCATTGCTGTTCAACGCGCACAGGGGTACAACGCGTACCCGCACACATTGAATGCAATGGGCCGGCCGGAGGCACCGATCGGTCCATTGCTGTTCAACGCGCACAGGGGTACAACGCGTACCCGCACACATTGAATGCAATGGGCCGGCCGGAGGCACCGATCGGTCCATTGCAGTACAACGCGCACAGGGGTACAACGCGTACCCGCACACATTGAAAGCAATGGGCCGGCCGGAGACACCGATCGGTCCATTGCTGTTCAACGCATCACTGTACATGTGACTGGCATATGTCAGCATGCCTGTCTCAGATGGACATATGCCAGCCACAGATAGCTCCCAGGGAGTGAGGGGCACACCTACATCACGACAGCCTGTCCAAACCTTATCATAAGGCATGTAAGGCTGCATTTCCTATTGTGTGTATGTTGGTGTACATGTTGTCCTGTGGGTGTCACCTGTGGGCAGCCACCCCCAGGCTGTGCACGTGTTAATGGGGACAGGATCCTGGGTGTTACGTGTACATGACCACTGTGATGTGCAACTGTTCATATCTGTGCATGTGCCATGGTCACATTTCACAGTGGTGTTTGTGTATGTCATGTCACATACCCCGTGAGTCCCATGTGGGACGGTATGTTTGAGCCAGGGTGTCCCAGTGGCACAATAGTGATGGCCCTCCACAGTCTTTGTGCATGTAGTGTTTACAATGTCTCTGATTTCATGTGCACAATGGGAGACAGTCTCCACATCCACGTTGTGTGTGCATGGACTCTGATGTTGTGCGTGTGTGTCACAGACGTCCATGGCTCTCCTGCCATGGCAAGTGTGGCCACTACCTGTGGGGGTCATGTTTGTTTTGTTGTGGTGTACACATGATACTCCAGGTGATGCCAGTGTCCATGTGGCATTACAGGGTCCCTGGGAATGTGCCTGTCGTTGAGCTGTGGTGCCTGGGGCACATCTGTCCTCACATGTCACTGGGGGGTGACTGTGACACAGCATCATGATATCCAATGGGCCAACCTGGGACAAATTGATGCCACCTGTAGGACCGTGTTGACAGATGTTGGCCATGTATGTACCATACATGTCGTTCCGGTACTGCACACTTCATGTAGTTGTGCCTCATGATGATGTATGTTGGGATCTTGAGTGTGTTCAATGCCGCATATGTGGGGTGACTGACGATCTTGCTTACTTCTCCTCTGCACTGCAGGGCTCCTGCTGTCCATCGGCCATTCCCAGACCTGGCAACGATGGTGGAACGGGACAGCATCCGACGGTACCGCTTCACCAGGCAGCTGATTGAGGATTTGGCAGTGCAGTTGTCCCCACATTTGCAGCCTGGCCGGCCGTATCCTACAGCGCTGACCCCCAAGGTGAAGGTGATGGCAGCCCTACACTTCTTTGCCACCGGTACCTTCCAACATACTGTGGCGTCTGCTGGTGGGATGTCACAGACCATGTTCAGCCGTGTGCTCCGCGATTTCTTGGCGGCAATGTTGCTCTTCCTGAACCGGTACATATATTTCCCTAGACTGCGACGACTCACTGACGTGAAGAGTGACTTTTATGCCCTGGGGAGGATGCCGCATGTCATTGGCTCCATTGATGGGACACATGTGGCTTTGGTACCACCACAGGCCCAGGAGCAGGCCTACAGGAACCGCAAGCACTACCACTCGGTCAATGCACTGGTGGTGTGTCTTGCAGACATGACCATCACACACGTGTGTGCCCGTTTCCCTGGTTCAGCACACGATGCCTTTGTGATGAGGAGTAGTCGCATCCCCAGGTTGATGGCACAGATGCAGAACCAGCGTGCCTGGCTTGTCGGTGTGTACTGACTTTGTGCCATTGTGTGTGATCTGATCTGTAGTATTCCGCCCACTTTTCCAAGTCAGCTGATGTGCACTTGTCTGTCCGTAGGTGACTCGGGATACCCCAACATGCCGTGGTTGCTGACACCCCTCAGGAACCCTGTGACACCTGCCCAGATGCGCTACAATGAGGCACATGGTCGGACCAGGAGAGTGATTGAGCGGACCTTTGGTCTCCTGAAGAGCCGCTTCCGCTGCCTGGACAAGACCGGAGGGTCCCTCCCATATGCCCCTGCGAAAGTGTGCAAGATTATCATCGTCTGCTGCATGCTCCACAACCTGGCAGTGCGGAAGGAGTTGCCTCTCATCCAGGATGACGATGACCAACATCCGCCACCTGTGGAGGATCCTGGCCTGGACCACGATGCCAGTGACGATGATGATGATGATGGTGATGGTGATGTCCGCACACAGCTCATCACCAACTTCTTTAGCTGAATGTGAGTATCCTGAGGTGTCATGTGAATGATGTGAGTTGGCATGATGTGTGGGTGGTGCTCTGGTGCTGTTGGAGTGTGTCCATGGGCTACTTGACAGGATGTGTGTTGCGATGTGTGGTGACAGGTGGGCTGTACTCCCCAACAGTGTTGACATGCTAACTTGGTTCTGGGTGGGTATCTTGTAACATGTATTGTGCATGAGTTTTGCTGTTCTGTCCTGTACTGCATTGCTTTTGACTGTGTGTCATTTCTGTCCTTCACAGGGTACTTTCAGATTCGTTTGGTCAACTGTGTCCACCGACGACGTGATTGCACATCCAGGCTGGTAGCTGTTGTGTCCCTACAGGTGATGTGCGCCACACCCATGGACTTCCTTCTGTCTACAGTTGTTGACTGTGTGCCCGCTACCAGGTGGGGTTACCTTGCATCTGTAGTGGTTACGGCATGTTGCTACTGTGTAATAAACCTGTGCTTCACTTAGTGATGTGCGTTGTCTGTGGTCACACATTTGACTGCCATTTGCTTACTGCACCTGTGGGCTACTTGACTACAACTGGGAATGGGTGTGGTGTCTGTGCATTGCACCGTCTTCCCTGGCAACATCAGTGTAGGCAATGAGTCAGATGGCCTAGGTGTGTATGTGTTGTGTAGCCCTGGTGGTGTGTCTCCCTCATATGTGTCACGTTGCCTGTACTCACATGCCTGTGTTGTCCTTGCTGTTGCAGTTCGCATACACAGTGTAATTTTGCTGTTCATCATCCCCATAACAGCACCCACGTTGGAATCACGACAGAGGCAAGTATGGTGTATTATTGTGTTTATTGTGATACATCTGTGATAATAGTGCATAGGATGGATTGTGCTGTACATGAATCTTGCAATCCCAAGTTCCTAGATGAATAGAAAGTCCAGGTAGACAGGATCCCCAGTATCGGGGCCACAGTTGTCTGACACATTGTTCCAACTTGTACTCCCCATGCAATGTGTGGGAGTAGTGTTGCCATCAACAGGGTGAACAGTCTGTGCACAAAGGCGAAAATCCAGAACAGGTTCAGGCTTCCTGGGAGTTGCGCTTGGCCATCAGCCTCTCACTTTCCCCTCCTCGGACGACCCCTCTTCTTGGGGGGGGGGCCCTCAAGTGCAGGCTGCTGCGGTGCAGGGGACTCTCCGCCAGAGTCCTCCTCCCTCCCTGTGGCAGTTGCAGTTTGTTCGGTACCAGATGTTGTTGGCACACAGGGAGGTGTGGACTGGTTGCTGTTCATCTGGCGGAGGCATTGTAAAATGTCCCTGTGCACCGCCGTCATCTCATGTAGTACATCCCACTTGGACTCCACGCGGGACATGTGGGAGTCCACACGTGACATGTGTGACTCCACGTGGGACATGTGGGAGTCCAAGCGGGCATGATGGGCAGCCTGCTGCTGTTTGATGTCTCTGAGGAGCCCCACTACCTGGCTGAGCTCTCCGGTGCTGGACTGGTACGCATCAGCTATGCGTACCAGTTGTGGGTCTTCATGCACACCAGCAACGTCTGCAAGCAGCGACCTCTGTCTCCCACCCCTCCCACCACCCCTGCTGACATGTGCAGTGTGTGCAGTTGCACGCACAGATAACCCTGGTCCACCTTGGGGGTTGGTGGTGGTGGTGGTGTCCATGGCCCCAGGTTGGTCCAGGGTCACTGCGCTGGTGTTGTTCCTTATTCTGTCCATGTCGGCAGGGATGGTATTCGTGGTGACAGTCGTTGGAGGGGTGGGTGCAGGGGTGCAGCTGGTGGACCTGCTGGTGCTGCAGCTGGTGGTCCTGCTGGTGCAGCATGTTGACTTGCACCGGATGTGCCAGGTTGTTCTTCATCGTCCGAGGAGGACAGAGGCTGTACGACGCCAGTGAGCTCGGCATCCTCTTGAGCCTGGGACTGGGACTCCTCAGCGTCTGCTGCTGTGTCCCTATCATCACCTGTTTTTGGGAGACACAAACAATGTATGTCATGTTTCTGCAGGCATCAGTGGTTGACACACCTGACAGTTGTGACTGTGCCTCGGGGTGCGGGCCTGTACATTGTATTGTCCTAAGTCGTCACAGTCAGGGGTTGATATTGGTGTGGCACATTGTCCTGCATTATTTGGGCATTTCTATGTATTCTCTGGGGTGTGAACATGGTCTGCATTGATTGTGTTTGGTTGACAGCCAGACCTCCTTCCCACCCACCCACCCACCCAGTCAGTTATCCCACCATGGAACGTGCTTGCATTGCAGGGAGTGTAAGTTGTCTCTCAGGATGTCAGTCAGTGGTGTCCTGCTGTTTGTTGGTGCACAGTTGGCAGCAGGGCCTTGTGCTCCCCACAGCAGTAGCCAGTGTCAGCCATCTTGTGAGTCCTTCTCCACTCCCTGTGATGTGAGCATGGTTCAGGGTGGTGTTGATGGGCCAGTTGTGAGGCTGAGCAATGTCTGTGACTACGACTCCCATCATGCTATTGCCTCCACCCCCTTCCCAGCATGCCCATGCTTCCTTCCTTTTGACTCTGCTTCCCTGTGGGGTGGGCTGGCTGTGCTGACAGGATGGCTGGGAGTGTTGTCCTGGCAGTTGTTTGGCTAAGAGTCCCAAGAGTGTCCCTGTGCTTCACACAACATAACCCAGGGTGGTGGTGCTTTGTGGGATCTTGTGTTAGGATGGAGGGCATTGCATTCTACCAGGTGGGTACTGTGGAGTTTGTGTGGGGGGGGGGTGTGAGGGGAGGTGCTTGTGACTATGGTCAGTGCTGCAAGTCCCCCTTCCCACCCAGCTAGCCGGATATCCCACCATGGAACGTGCTTGCATTGCAGGGAGTGTAAGTTGTCTCTCAGGATGTCAGTCAGTGGTGTCCTGCTGTTTGTTGGTGCACAGTTGCCAGCAGGGCCTTGTGCTCCCCACAGCAGTAGCCAGTGTCAGCCATCTTGTGAGTCCTTCTCCACTCCCTGTGATGTGAGCATGGTTCAGGGTGGTGTTGATGGGCCAGTTGTGAGGCTGAGCAATGTCTGTGACTACGACTCCCATCATGCTATTGCCTCCACCCCCTTCCCAGCATGCCCATGCTTCCTTCCTTTTGACTCTGCTTCCCTGTGGGGTGGGCTGGCTGTGCTGACAGGATGGCTGGGAGTGTTGTCCTGGCAGTTGTTTGGCTAAGAGTCCCAAGAGTGTCCCTGTGCTTCACACAACATAACCCAGGGTGGTGGTGCTTTGTGGGATCTTGTGTTAGGATGGAGGGCATTGCATTCTACCAGGTGGGTACTGTGGAGTTTGTGTTGGGGGGGGGTGTGAGGGGAGGTGCTGGTGACTATGGTCAGTGCTGCAAGTCCCCCTTCCCACCCAGCCAGCCAGATATCCCACCATGGAACGTGCTTGCATTGCAGGGAGTGTAAGTTGTCTCTCAGGATGTCAGTCAGTGGTGTCCTGCTGTTTGTTGGTGCACAGTTGGCAGCAGGGCCTTGTGCTCCCCACAGCAGTAGCCAGTGTCAGCCATCTTGTGAGTCCTTCTCCACTCCCTGTGATGTGAGCATGGTTCAGGGTGGTGTTGATGGGCCAGTTGTGAGGCTGAGCAATGTCTGTGACTACGACTCCCATCATGCTATTGCCTCCACCCCCTTCCCAGCATGCCCATGCTTCCTTCCTTTTGACTCTGCTTCCCTGTGGGGTGGGCTGGCTGTGCTGACAGGATGGCTGGGAGTGTTGTCCTGGCAGTTGTTTGGCTAAGAGTCCCAAGAGTGTCCCTGTGCTTCACACAACATAACCCAGGGTGGTGGTGCTTTGTGGGATCTTGTGTTAGGATGGAGGGCATTGCATTCTACCAGGTGGGTACTGTGGAGTTTGTGTGGGGGGGGTGTGAGGGGAGGTGCTTGTGACTATGGTCAGTGCTGCAAGTCCCCCTTCCCACCCAGCTAGCCGGATATCCCACCATGGAACGTGCTTGCATTGCAGGGAGTGTAAGTTGTCTCTCAGGATGTCAGTCAGTGGTGTCCTGCTGTTTGTTGGTGCACAGTTGCCAGCAGGGCCTTGTGCTCCCCACAGCAGTAGCCAGTGTCAGCCATCTTGTGAGTCCTTCTCCACTCCCTGTGATGTGAGCATGGTTCAGGGTGGTGTTGATGGGCCAGTTGTGAGGCTGAGCAATGTCTGTGACTACGACTCCCATCATGCTATTGCCTCCACCCCCTTCCCAGCATGCCCATGCTTCCTTCCTTTTGACTCTGCTTCCCTGTGGGGTGGGCTGGCTGTGCTGACAGGATGGCTGGGAGTGTTGTCCTGGCAGTTGTTTGGCTAAGAGTCCCAAGAGTGTCCCTGTGCTTCACACAACATAACCCAGGGTGGTGGTGCTTTGTGGGATCTTGTGTTAGGATGGAGGGCATTGCATTCTACCAGGTGGGTACTGTGGAGTTTGTGTTGGGGGGGGGTGTGAGGGGAGGTGCTGGTGACTATGGTCAGTGCTGCAAGTCCCCCTTCCCACCCAGCCAGCCAGATATCCCACCATGGAACGTGCTTGCATTGCAGGGAGTGTAAGTTGTCTCTCAGGATGTCAGTCAGTGGTGTCCTGCTGTTTGTTGGTGCACAGTTGGCAGCAGGGCCTTGTGCTCCCCACAGCAGTAGCCAGTGTCAGCCATCTTGTGAGTCCTTCTCCACTCCCTGTGATGTGAGCATGGTTCAGGGTGGTGTTGATGGGCCAGTTGTGAGGCTGAGCAATGTCTGTGACTACGACTCCCATCATGCTATTGCCTCCACCCCCTTCCCAGCATGCCCATGCTTCCTTCCTTTTGACTCTGCTTCCCTGTGGGGTGGGCTGGCTGTGCTGACAGGATGGCTGGGAGTGTTGTCCTGGCAGTTGTTTGGCTAAGAGTCCCAAGAGTGTCCCTGTGCTTCACACAACATAACCCAGGGTGGTGGTGCTTTGTGGGATCTTGTGTTAGGATGGAGGGCATTGCATTCTACCAGGTGGGTACTGTGGAGTTTGTGTGGGGGGGGTGTGAGGGGAGGTGCTTGTGACTATGGTCAGTGCTGCAAGTCCCCCTTCCCACCCAGCTAGCCGGATATCCCACCATGGAACGTGCTTGCATTGCAGGGAGTGTAAGTTGTCTCTCAGGATGTCAGTCAGTGGTGTCCTGCTGTTTGTTGGTGCACAGTTGCCAGCAGGGCCTTGTGCTCCCCACAGCAGTAGCCAGTGTCAGCCATCTTGTGAGTCCTTCTCCACTCCCTGTGATGTGAGCATGGTTCAGGGTGGTGTTGATGGGCCAGTTGTGAGGCTGAGCAATGTCTGTGACTACGACTCCCATCATGCTATTGCCTCCACCCCCTTCCCAGCATGCCCATGCTTCCTTCCTTTTGACTCTGCTTCCCTGTGGGGTGGGCTGGCTGTGCTGACAGGATGGCTGGGAGTGTTGTCCTGGCAGTTGTTTGGCTAAGAGTCCCAAGAGTGTCCCTGTGCTTCACACAACATAACCCAGGGTGGTGGTGCTTTGTGGGATCTTGTGTTAGGATGGAGGGCATTGCATTCTACCAGGTGGGTACTGTGGAGTTTGTGTTGGGGGGGGTGTGAGGGGAGGTGCTGGTGACTATGGTCAGTGCTGCAAGTCCCCCTTCCCACCCAGCCAGCCAGATATCCCACCATGGAACGTGCTTGCATTGCAGGGAGTGTAAGTTGTCTCTCAGGATGTCAGTCAGTGGTGTCCTGCTGTTTGTTGGTGCACAGTTGGCAGCAGGGCCTTGTGCTCCCCACAGCAGTAGCCAGTGTCAGCCATCTTGTGAGTCCTTCTCCACTCCCTGTGATGTGAGCATGGTTCAGGGTGGTGTTGATGGGCCAGTTGTGAGGCTGAGCAATGTCTGTGACTACGACTCCCATCATGCTATTGCCTCCACCCCCCTTCCCAGCATGCCCATGCTTCCTTCCTTTTGACTCTGCTTCCCTGTGGGGTGGGCTGGCTGTGCTGACAGGATGGCTGGGAGTGTTGTCCTGGCAGTTGTTTGGCTAAGAGTCCCAAGAGTGTCCCTGTGCTTCACACAACATAACCCAGGGTGGTGGTGCTTTGTGGGATCTTGTGTTAGGATGGAGGGCATTGCATTCTACCAGGTGGGTACTGTGGAGTTTGTGTGGGGGGGGGGGTGTGAGGGGAGGTGCTTGTGACTATGGTCAGTGCTGCAAGTCCCCCTTCCCACCCAGCTAGCCGGATATCCCACCATGGAACGTGCTTGCATTGCAGGGAGTGTAAGTTGTCTCTCAGGATGTCAGTCAGTGGTGTCCTGCTGTTTGTTGGTGCACAGTTGGCAGCAGGGCCTTGTGCTCCCCACAGCAGTAGCCAGTGTCAGCCATCTTGTGAGTCCTTCTCCACTCCCTGTGATGTGAGCATGGTTCAGGGTGGTGTTGATGGGCCAGTTGTGAGGCTGAGCAATGTCTGTGACTACGACTCCCATCATGCTATTGCCTCCACCCCCCTTCCCAGCATGCCCATGCTTCCTTCCTTTTGACTCTGCTTCCCTGTGGGGTGGGCTGGCTGTGCTGACAGGATGGCTGGGAGTGTTGTCCTGGCAGTTGTTTGGCTAAGAGTCCCAAGAGTGTCCCTGTGCTTCACACAACATAACCCAGGGTGGTGGTGCTTTGTGGGATCTTGTGTTAGGATGGAGGGCATTGCATTCTACCAGGTGGGTACTGTGGAGTTTGTGTTGGGGGGGGGGTGTGAGGGGAGGTGCTGGTGACTATGGTCAGTGCTGCAAGTCCCCCTTCCCACCCAGCCAGCCAGATATCCCACCATGGAACGTGCTTGCATTGCAGGGAGTGGAAGTTGTCTCTCAGGATGTCAGTCAGTGGTGTCCTGCTGTTTGTTGGTGCACAGTTGCCAGCAGGGCCTTGTGCTCCTCACAGCAGTAGCCAGTGTCAGCCATCTTGTGAGTCCTTCTCCACTCCCTGTGATGTGCGCATGGTTCATGGTGGTGTTGATGGGACAGTTGTGGGGGGGGGCAATATGTGTGACTGCGACTCCCATGATGCTATTGGCTACACTGACTTGGCCAGCATACACAGAATTCCTTCCTTTGAGTGGTCTTCACTGTGTGTTGGTGTTGTTGTGGTGGCTACATGTGTGGATGTGTTTGTTAGTTCTATTTGTGCCACTGCCTAGCTGTAGTTGTGGTTGTGTTTGTACATGTGTTGGCACGGTTGGATGTGACTTTTTTGATGGCATGTGTTGTGTTTCTCTGACTGACATACACATTTTGGGATGATTCTGTTCTGGTTGCTGTGTGATTGCTATGAGTGCATGGTTTGACTCTCCCCTTGACAGTGATGTGTGTGTGTTTTGTGGCAGTATATTGTGTACATTTGTTGTGTACTCACCAGGCTCTGGGATGTCCTCTAGTCCATATATGCTCACTGGCGGTAGGATGGCCCGCACCTTCTCCTCCCAGGGCCTGAGGTATATTGGCTTGGCAGGAGGGCCACTGCCGGTGTGTTGGCTGTTGATGTAGTCTTGCTTCAGCAGTTTCCGTACCCTCCTGCGCACGTCATACCACCTGTTCTGGATGTCGGTCTTTGTGCGCCGACATGGTGATTGGGCGTTCACCCTGTTGATGATCCTCTCCCACATCTTGGTTTTCTGCGACATGGGGGTCTGTTGGACCAATGTGCCAAACAGCTGTGGCTCTACCCTGAGGATCTCGTCTACCAGGACTTCCAATTCACAATCTAGGAACTTGTGATTCTTCTTGGGGGGCATGGTGATGGGTGGTGATGGTGGGTGATGTGTGTGTTGGTGTGCAGGTGAGGGTGTGTGGGTGTGTGTTGTGCTGGGTGTATGTGAGGTAGGTATTTGTTGGTGTGCTGCTGGTGTGTGGCTTGTGTGAGGGATGAGCTGTGGGTGTGTGGTTGCTTTCTCTTGGGTGCTGGCAGTGGAATGGCATTTGCAAAGGCTCATGGTAGTGATTTGTGTCCTTTATATAGGTGGAGTTGTGGGTGTGTCTTTGTTCTCTGTCCCCACCCCCCCAGTATTTATTGGCTTGGTAATTGCTTGTTTGGCCTTTTTTTGGTTGATTTTTCCTTTGTGCTGTTTGTGTATGTTGGAAACGTTCTTGTGACCGAGTCGGACCCTGCATTGGTCTCGTACGGTGTTTTCCGTTTCGTTCACGCTGTGTTTGTGCAGTTTTGTATGCTGCGTACGCGTCGGTCGCGGTGTATTGTGTTGCTTCGGCTCGGTTTTGTATGCGTGTCGGTCGTACGGCTTGTCCTCCGTCCGACTCGGTCGTGTTTTTCGCGCCTTGCATCGTACTTTGCGGGTTGGAGTTGGCGGGTACGATTCGGTCGGATTTGTTCCGGGTGCGTGTCGGTCGGTTGGATTCGCGTGTTTTTCCGGCCGGATTGCTATTTTCCGAGCGGCTCGGTCGGTCGGCTTGGTTTCCTGACGTGTCGGTCGGATTTATCGCGGCTTGCATCGTACTTGGCGTGTCGGGCGCCACTGGTACGTGTCGGTCGGTAATTTTTCCGGCTCCGAGTCGGTCGGTGCTTTTTCCGGCCCGAATCGGAATCGACCTCTTAATTGTAAAAAAGATTTAAACAAGTTTTATTAATTTTATACAAGTACTAATATAATAAGACACATAAAATGAAATATTAAAAACTTTATTTCATTAAAAAAATATATAACTGTATATACAAAATTCAAAATAAGGCATATAAAAATAATTGATATTATATATTATTTTCCAAAAATAAACATTTTATCAAAACAGTACATTAACATATTTTTTTTATAATTTTTTGCAGGTTTTCCTACGCTTTCCCATTGAAATGAATGGGAGAATTGTCCTTTTTTCATTTTTACTTTTACATATGACGTTGCCGGTTGTACCTCTGTTTCTACAGTCGGTGGATCATTGCAATCAAGATCGGAAGCAAGGAAGAGCTGCGCTCAGGTAAGTCATATTTTAATTAATACATATAGATTGTGGGTGGCATAGTTTATTGTAAGGAGAGAAGGAGGTAGTTAGATCTTTGTTCGTATTTTTGAGTATGTTTTGTAAGTTTTAACCACCATTTTCTTTCCTATGCAGGTAGCGGTTGATGGCCCACGTCGGGTTGATTTTTTTTTACACTATTGGTTTAAAAAAATATGTTAAAAGAAATATTATGATTTCTTTTAAACCAAACTGTAAAGAAAGCAATATTTTTTTTAACTTTTTGGTGCGTCGTGTTTTTGTAACATAGTATACATAGTATGGCACAGTCGTGAATTTTCAGCCGCCTGGAAGTTTGGAGAAAAAAGACGGGAAGTACGAGTGAATGGAAGTTTCGGACAAATAGTAACTTTTCCTATAAGGTTGCTAAGTTTATGCAGTAATTTTTCTGCATGTAAATGTTATTTTTTGTTTTTGAAAATCGATTGCCAAATTTGAGAAGGATTTGAAAACTGTGGACAGTGGATTGCATCGATGGATTTCTTGCTGCGTTTTTTCCAAAAATAATCTATTTTCAGGATTTTTTGGGGGATGGTCTTTTTTAGTTAACACAGATTATTTTGCAGCACTACATTTGCTGTAAAATATGACTATGCCAAACTGAGTCCTTTTTGAAAGTTTGACTCGGGATTTGAATTACATCGTGGATTATGGATTTGTTACTATGGATTTTGGGAGTGTTCAAGACTCTTGGTGAATTGAGGAATTCTACGAAGGTCCAAGAGTCAAAGAAAGAAGACAACAGAATATAGGAAAGCTGACTTTTTTTTAAAATTTGAAAAAATATTTTGAAAAATGCCAATTTAATTAATACAATTTAATTACAAAACAGGCAAGTAAGGTTTGATAGGTGTTAGTGTAGGTTAGAAATGTAGTATGTGAGCAATATTGTCTAGGTAGTCTGAAACCACCATCAACGAAAAATATTGAATTTGACCCAATAGTCGCTCGGACATTTCTTTTGTTCGTTTAGAAATTTTGGGTTCAGACTACCAGTCAATGATTGCGCTAGTCTCATTTCTTGGAAACTTTGCTTCTTCTTCAAAATTTCCAAAAATAGATCAAAGTTAGGGTGAGATTTACCGATTGATTTGTTTAAGGAGTTGTGCCATCCCTCTATGGCATTATTAGACTTTGCTCCTCCCTCTAAGCTGGTTGTGTAACTGTTCTACCACTTCACAGGAAACCTTGGATTCCTCCTGCGACCCGACCTGCTTAGATGGCCAATCCATGTGTCCTCAAAGTAATTTTGAAGGGGACCCAGTTTGTCTTTATTTGTCATAAAATATTCTGATTCAGTAATTGATGTGTAGTATTCATCCACACAGTCAGGAGGAACAAAGCACAGGGTTAGTTTTTTCAATCCTCAACTAAAGGTGTTTTTAGAATTTTTCTCGTATATGCCTGTAAAAAGTGAAAAAAAACATCCTTGAATTTGGGTTTCAGGATACAATTTGGTGATGGTGTTAATCATGGGTAATTCAAAATCAATTATCACTTTTCTCGGACTTTTATTGTGTGTTTTAGTTTTAACCACTGTTAAACGTTTAGTGTATGTTGAGGTTTGCTTATCAGGGAGTAAACTGTACACTAAGGGGACTATAGTGTTATTATTATAGGCGTGAATAGTGTATATTTGGGTGAATTTAAACGTCCCATCCATCATCCAAATATCACTAGTCTCCAATTCTAGAAGGTTATGGGGTGTACTAAAGATTATTATCCTTTTCAGAGGGTTTTTGTTGTCATTCAAAAGAAAGGTTTCATTAGTAACTGTAACAGTTAGTTCAGGGGGAATATTAATATCAGAAAATGTTTGGGGTGTTATACGCTGAGGGTTACTTGCCTGTTTTTTCCTTTGAATAAATCTTCTTAAATTAGGAATTGTGGGCATAGAACTTGCTACAAGCATAGGGATGGTTTGGGATACCTCCCTCAAAACTGAGTCAGGTGGTTCATTGGAGGTGGATGCAAGTTCTTTCATTTCATTTATGTTTTTTCTAACCTCTATCTCTATTGCAGAGGCAGAGTGATTATACTCTGTGGTCCTTTTAACAGTGTCACCATGAGTAACCGCTCTGCCTGTGCAATGGGATGAGTAATATTGCATACACCTTCAATGACTCCTGGGCTCAGTTAATCTCTCCTTACAAAAAAGGTAGCCACCATACGTTAATAATCTGTTGCCTCTGTTGAACTTGATGTAAGAAGCCTCTCTTCCACTTGCCATACTGATTTTGTTTTCTGAAAAACAAGAAGTGGAAAAGTGAATATGTTTTTTTAACTTGCAAGTTTTTATTGTTTCAAATCTGTAGAACAAGGTTAATATTTCTGTAACTGCCTGTTGACTTTTCTAAGAAAATGTTTATTCTATTTTTTGACTATGAATATGCTACCTATGATCTGGTAATATGGTTTTATTGTTGACTTCTGTGAAAAGAAAGATAGTTATTTCAATTAGTTAACATGGTTAGCTTTACTGATTAGGTTCCTTTGTCTGATTGCTTGTCCTTTAGGTGGTATTGGTTTATTTCTAGGTGATATGTTTTACTTGATTGTGTTGCTTCTGGGTGTTGTTGGGTAGGTCTGAAAAGAAAAGTTAGCATTAACCGAGGCTTTGGAAGTAATTGTTACTTTAAGCTTTTTTTTCCTCAATTGTATTTTCTTGAATATTTTAAAAACGGATTGTTGTTTATTTGCATTTGGGATACTGAAGAGAAAAGCTTTGGTTAATATTGGCTTTACCAATAGAATTTCCCAAAATGTTACCTCAGATTGTCTTCTGTTTTGCCGGCTGTGCAGCTGAATAAGCTTTGTAGTCCAGCTGATGGTTTGGTCTGTATGTTTTTTTAAGGTTATTTTAATAAGCGAGAGAAAAAAAGTACACAGCAGACCAGCACCTTTATTGGGGTAAGCATCCAGTGGCTGTATTAGTAATTTTGACCCCCCCCCAGGACTGACCCGCAACCTCTCTGAGGCAAGCACCCATTGGAGTTAGAATAGTAATTTTGCCCCCAACACTGTCCAGCACCTTCCATGAGGCAAACACACGACGGAGTTAGAATAGTACTTTTGCCCCCATCACTGACCAGCACCTTCCCTGAGGCAAACTTCCCCCGTAGATAGAATAGTAATTTTGCCCCCACCACCGTCCAGCACTTTCCCTGAGGTAAACACCTGGCGGAGTTAGAATAGTAATATTGCCCCCCACCACTGTCCCACACCTTCCCTTAGGCAAACACCTGGGGGAGTTAGAATAGTAATTTTGCCCCCACCACTGTCCAGCACCTCCCCTGAAGCAAGCACCCGGTGGAGATAGAATAGTAAGTTTACCCCCTCCACTGACCAGCAGCTTCCCTGAGGCAAGTTCCCGGCGGTGTAGGAATAGTAATTTTGACCCCCAGCATTGACCAGTACCTTCCCTGAGGCAAGTACCCGGTAGAGTTACAATAGTAATTTTGCCTTATAGTACTGAGCAGTACCTTCACAAAAATATTTAAATTATTTAAAGCTGAAAATATAATTTTGTTTGTACAAAATACATTTTACAGTATACTTACAGATGATTTTCAAAATTTGATTGTTGTATGTATATGGTCAACTTCTGCAAAATTAGAAAAAAATTAAAATGTAATTTCCGACTTTGGGTTTTAAATTAAAATCAGATGTAGTTTGAAATTCACTTACTCCGGATAGGAAATATGTATTGTAGTGCTGGGGCAGTTTTCAAGTTCTGTGAATAAATGTAATTTTTTTTTAGGTATAATAATTAATTGTTTTCATTATAAAGGTGTTTCGTTTTAAACTTACTTACTTCAGTCAATAGTTGGCAGTGTTTGAACTGCAAAGTCTCACTTATTTCCTCCTCCTCCAGCTGCATGTGGTCACCAGGGAAGGCAGCACAAAATGGTGGTCGGCTTCATTTATACGTTTTTTAGAAGTAAACGAAAATGTAAAAGAAAATATGTTTTGAAAACAATTTTTCCGCATGAATCAGAACCTGACAGAATGTATATTTATTATGTGGTGTGTGAAATGTTGGTTTATACGTTCTGTTTCAGAATGGCAGCCATTTTGAGTAGATGATGGGTTGGCTGCTGTAATGGAAATAGTGGAAGGACACCTGTTTTCTCTGCTTTGTATGCCTTGTATGTAGATGCTGCGTTTGCCACTGACTGTAGAATGTTTTTGTAAAAAATGCTTTGTATGTACACATAAATGTCAGATATATTTGTTAAAAAATGACAATTAAAAAATCAATAATAATGAATACACAGGTATTAAAATGAATACATAGATATTACATTTTATACCTGGGTATTAATATACTCCCCCACCCAAAACCCCTGTTTCCATTGCATCCAATTCCAGAGGATGGGTAAAAAAAAAAGAACCATTAGTTATACGATAACATAGGAGACTTATTATGTGTTGTAACGGTATGCGTTGTATTAGTATACATAGTGTTGGTATGCGTTGTAATGGTAGTTTCTATGTATCCCTATGAACATGCGTTGTAATGGCTTGGGTTGTAAAAACATGCATTGGAATGGTAGTCACGTTGTAAAAACTGCGATGTAAAAGTATGCGTTGTAATGGTATGCGTCGTTACGTCATATATTTGTCAAGCCCTTGTGTGTTTTGTGTAAGCCCACTATATGCCTTTCGCATCCATGAAGCTGTGATGTCTGGTAGACTTACCTAAAAAAGAATGAGGTCTTCGCATCGCCTCCAACCACATTATTGATAGCACCATACAAACATCATATACAATTCCATAACACAATGTTTAAACTCTACACTGCCTGCTTCATGCCCAACAAAACCATGAAAAACTGTGTCTGAAGACAGCAGCCAATTTAAATGTACATACTCTGATAATACATGCCTTAAATGCGTTGGTTAATTTGGAAATGTTTGCGTTTGTGTAGAAAGCTGTTTTCTCGAGGCAGTAAAACCAATTATGGGGATTCTTAACTTCAATAGATATCAGAAACACAGAGATGCCGCATTATCCTGTAGTTGTGCCCATTCCACATTAGACTACAAGCCTCTGAGTCATACTGTAATTTTCAGCCATTTCTGAGAAACATGTTTTTGGAAAGTGTGAGATAAATATAAAGTGAAATGTCAGCCTTTCTTGTTCTAGGCTATAACATTTTGCCCCAAACGATGTGAAAGCTTCCGGTAGGGATTTGATTGCGTGTTTTAATAGACAAAGCATGTTGTTATTGTGTCAACAAAATACTACAGTAGATATTCCAATTCTAGTGTCTACTGAAATAAGTACCTGGTTAAGTCTGTAAGTGAAAGAAATGTTATCGAATGTGGAAGTCAAATATATTTATAGTAACTTAGAGCAGGCAAGTTTGATATCTGCAATAAACAGGAAATTCAGATGAAGAGAGGATAGGTCTTAACAGCTGTGTTGTGACCCAGATTGATTGATTGACAGAAAAACTGATGATAAAAAAGAAACTCAGGCTTAGCAAGACAATGGGCCTCATTTATGAGACCCTATCGGCACTTTTGTCCTGCCGAACTTTACTTTTTTGACGTACCGGTGGCGCAATGTGCCACTGGCACATTTATAAGGCCACGTAAAGCTATGTTACGTGGCTTTTCATGGCCTTATAAATAGGTTCCCCTTTCATGCATAAAACTGCGTGAAAGGGGCGTTCCATGGATGTTGCTGGGGCGCTCCAAGCAACATCCATGGCTTTTTGACACTGCCCCAGATTTACGAGAACACAAGGAGGAGAAATATCTTTATTTCTCCTCGTTTTTCCTCTGCAGCACACAAAGAAAGGGGAAAGCCTCTTGTGATTGTTTTTGTGCAGGAAAGTTTCCCTTCCTGCACAAAAATAATCATCCCACAACGCAGGCTCCCTTGCACCATGGTGCAAAGGTGCCTGCGTTGGCGCACGGCAGCCCAATGAGCGCCGGCGCAGGGGAAAAGGACAGGAATGCGCCGTATGTAATAGATACAGAGCATTTCTGCCCTTTTCTTTTGCCGTAGGGCAGCACAGCAGCAAGGCCTGACATGCTGCCCTACGGCATGAAACCCATAAATGAGGCCCAATATGTCAAAAAGTAATCTAAAGAAGCTGGGCCCAAATTTACTGGAAGGCAGGAAGTGCTGGACATCTGGAGTGCTGAATTGTACGAGGGGTAACAAATTGTGTAGTGTCATACTTACAGATAGTTGCGCGCAGATGATGTAATCAGCTGTGATCATGCAAAAAGCCATTTTAGCAATGCACTAATCGTTGAGTCATAGTGGAAATGCAAGACAGTGGATTCTTGAATCACATTTGTACTCGAGTTAACCCCCCAGTACAAATTTCTACAAGATGATGACCGCTCTAGGGCAAGCTGCGTTAAATGTGTAATTTTGTAAAATTCCACATTACTCATGCTATCCAGAAATATTCACTTGCCAATTTCACAGAAATGCAGGTCATGCTACTACAGAAGATCTGACTTTGCGTGAACTTCTAGTGGTGGTTCGCCCTGTTCCCGCCATTTATGCCCCCTTTGCATTCATAATCCAGGGTTGGCACCCCAAAACAGAAATCCTTTTAGCCTTGTGCTTGAGCCAACTCCGTAGAGCAAACTATACTTTGCACACATATGTTGTTTGACGCTGCCATTTGCTCCTCTTTGAGCCACGTGAGAACCCACATTGCCCAAATACACACATATAATTTACACAGGTGCCATTGCAATAACCCAAATACATAGTAAACCTTGGCCTACATGTCCTATGTTTCCAGCGACAGGCGAAAGCTTTATCAAGGTATTGGTTGCCATAAGTCACCATGAATTAATAGAGGCTTTGCTTGCCGCACCTAAACAACCATATGACTAGTTCACTCCTAAATCAAGTCATACTGAAATCAGAAAGGCTGCCTGCAGAATCCGAAAATTCTTGAGTAAGCAGTAATGGGTGATACATTTATGTGCCCAACAACATTGACAGATGTACTAACAATTTATCTAAGACTTACATTACGAATAAGAATGTTGTTAGAGTGTTAAAGCAGACCTAAATTTGAGCCAGTGGCAGAGGGTGTGGCCCACCGCCAGTCATTTTTGGTGACCGTCACTTATTTGTCCTCAACAGACTTTGATCCAGATCAAGCCAGAGAAAAACACAAAAGGGGGACAGGAGGAAGATAAAGACGGAAAAACAGCGACAAAGAAAGAAAGCAGGAATGAGAAAGAACCCGAAAAGGTGAGATAAAGGGCAGTGGACTATCTTGTGATGAATTAAAGTGGCTTGAAGTGGAATTAAGACTACACAGCTTTGGAATTTTTTCATCCCCATCTTTGATAGCCTTCTGAGGAAAACTTTGGGCCCTGGCACTTATTCTTTTACAAATTAAGCTCTGTATTTAAGGATACTACAAAAAGATTTTACACACAAATCTACCATATATAAAGAAAGTATGCATTATTCTGAAACTTAACAGTAACAGTTTCTCCTAAAAGTGTACATATCACAAAAGTAAAATAGGTGCAAAGTTGGATTGTCAGCCTCTTAACGTGAAAGAATAAATCTCTGAGATCTCAAAGTCACCTGAACACAAGCCGGGTAACCCGAACCAGAACTTGTTCCCATAAAACCAACAATGACGTTAATTATTTATACAAAAAGAAAATTCTACTCATCATTTATTATATTTGTAGTACAGCATATATTAGGGTGAGTCCAAGGGTGGGCTACAAAAAAAAGAATAATTAAATGTTTGGCTTTGACAAGTTGGTGCTATGGTTACTTTCTAAACGTAGCACAATTTTGCATGCAATTAAAATTGTACAAAAAAATTGCAATCTCATAGAATTTAAATAGAATTTTATGGGTGCTTCCTAGCAGGCAAATATACTTAGAACAGGTATAAAAACCCTTTTAAGTTTTAATGCACATTATAGGAAGTTATGAATCTTATTGTCGCAAAGGAATGTTATTTTTTACTTTGAATTTTAATTTTAATGGAATTTTATGGGTGCTTCCTAGCAGGCAGATGTACTTAGAACAGGTATAGAAACCCTTTTAAGTTGTAATGCACATCATAGGAAGTTATGAATCTTATTGTCGAAAAGGAATGTTATTTTTTACTTTGAATTACTGTAGCCTGAAGATAGCTAAACACACAAGGATGAGAACAAAAAAATATGATAAAGAATGGAAAAGCCGTCTCGAGGACTTTGTGGATCATAATTTCTGAGAAGCCTAAGAAACAACACACAGTCTTATATAATGTTTATGGTCTCTTTTTAATTGCCTACAAAGAGCAGAAACATTTCTAATAATGTGACATTTATTTTCTATAAACGCGACGGAAGTCATGTGATCATAGATGAATTAAAAGTCCACCGTCTCAGTGCTGTTCCTCTTTTGTTGCTGCAGATCACAGCACTAGAAGAAGCTTTATTGTATTTTTCAGACAAGTGGTAGTTTAGGAGGAAACAAAATGATTAGTTTTGAAGCTTGATTTGTTTACAAGTAAGCTGTGAGATGATTGACGCTTGCTTTGATGTTTATGCATTTTCATAAAGCTCCATTGGGGTTTTCCCTAAACCTCTTCATGCATAAGGCTTAGGTTCATGTAGTAAATTTAGGTTGAGCCTGGACAGCGCATGCGCTGCTCTGCGAGGCATGCTGTATTTGAGTATAGACTTGAAGCCCTGCCCACTCTCCGCCCGTATTTGTCATTGGCTTGTGTCAATGTCCTTCGTAAATGCTGGCTTCTGATTCGTTAATATGCTTCTTAGTCCCTCCTTAGTACCACCTTCTCTTCATTTGTAACCTCCCATGAGGACTGGCCTTTTTACTTCTATTGTTACATGGTATGTCTTATTTAGCCTGTAAGTCCTATTTTCTTTAATGAGTTTCTCCTACTTCATGCAAGACATGCTTTCCTGCAACATTCAGCACACCATGCGCGCTTTCACTTTCCAAGCAGCCCAGGACAATGGCGGCCGCTTCTTTGGTCTCGCATTTACAAGAGTTTGAGCTATTGGCATTGTAAATGACCATGCCTTTTATTTATGTGTTATCAAAACAGATAAATAAAAGGCATTGTCATTTACAATGCCAATAGCTTAAACTCTCGCAAATGCGAGACCTATTGCATTGCAAATGCTTGTTGCTGGTGGTTGCAGGTGATGGACTCTGGCACTTATTTAGGGAGACCAGGACTTATTTTTCATCATTGGACTTTGACCCATAACACAAAGCAGAAAGAAGAGAAAGATAAAAAAAATAGTGACAAAGGGAGAAAGCAGAGATGAAAGAGAACCTGCCTAAGAGAGATAAATAGACAGGGAGCGGACATTGGTGGAAGAAAAAGGCACAAGGTGGAATCAACATTAGGCTTAATTGGTTTTCATCTACCCTGGCATTCAGCACTGACATCAGCAAAAAACACTTTGTGCTCCTGCACCTATTTTTTACCTATTTTTAAAAAAAAATATTAAGCTCAGAGCTCTGGCCCTTAGGTGGGTATAGTTAATCCAAAACTTCAGTTTGAAAACGGCCTTAGCAAATAATTTCTTCTCCAAAGCTGTAGGAGAGTTGTTTGGTCTCCCATTGGAATTCCCATACTCTTACTCCGTAGGATACCTTGAGTTTCAGTAGATACTGCTTTGATTTCAGGGTGATTGGCTCCCTGAATTTTGAAGATCTATTTGGCCTGATCAAGCTGTGCTGCATGATGTATAAGACACCTTTTAGATCAATTTTGCGGTCCTTTGAAGGTGGAGATGCTCTTCCTTTTTCCCTTTTCAGAAGAGTGACATCTATACAGCATGGTAAATAATTATGGTTCTCCAGCCATGGCTTGCCATTTACTGGTCCTTCATTTGTTCATGAAGCATCATCCCCTTGTGTGTTCTCTTATAAAGTCCTTAAGTGAGTCAAGTTCCTCAACTTAAAGTATTGGAGGCCTTGGGATGTACAAGAGGTCTTGAATTACATTCTGGTTTGGGGATCGAATGTCTCTTTATAATTGAAAATGTTCCTGTCCTTACCTCAGATTTTGAAATAAAGGGCCATATTTATGGCCAAGTCACACAGCGCAGTAAGTCACCTTGGTGTGCTGCCCTACGTGAATAGAAAAGGGCAGGAATGTGATGTATTTTAGGCAATACAGTGCATGCCTCCCAATTCCCTTGCGTTGGCACCCTTTTGGTAGCTTAGTGCCAACGCAGGCACCCTTGCACCATGGTGCAAGGGTGCCTATATTGCATGCAGGATTCTTTGTGTGCAGGAAGGGGTACCTTATTGCACAAAAACAATCCTGGGAAGCATATTCGTCTTTCTATGTGAGCTGAAGAATGCAGCTCACATAGAAAGAGGAAGAAACGAATAGAAATAGATATATGTATCCTTGTTACGCCTCCTCAGGGAAGGTGTAAGATTTTGGCACATCCCCAGGTTTACAAGTAAATCTGGGGATGCGTCAAAATCCATTGGAGTTGGATGGGAGCACCAACGCAGCCCCATGGACCGCCTTCCCAGGGCAGAGTAACGCAATGTAGCGATTTACCCTGCTTTGCGTTACACTAGATTTTTTAAGCCACTCTGGACCACGCAAAGTGGCTTTGTCAGGTTTCAAAAATCTGGCTTAGAGGTTTGCGTCACTCATATACCATGTTGCATGGAGCAAGCGTGACGCAACCCTCTTATAAATATGCCTCCAAGTGTTTTTAGAAGTGTTGTATATCATGAGGTATTCTTTAAAGATATGTGACTTCAGCTCTTTCCTAAATTGATGCAGGGTTGGGACAGTCCTGATGGATAGGGGGATGTCATTCTTGATCTTGGGGGCATAGATGGAAAAGGCCTGTTGCCTTGTTTTTCCGTTTTCACTTCTTCATCTCCAGGCTGATGATGTCCTGACTGCAAATGTGCCGAGAGCCAGCAGAGGAGCTGAGCTTGTCATCTAGATAGTCTGGGGAGCCTGTCGCATTAGCATTCTAGATGATGCAGCTGGTTTCGAACATGTTACAGAATGGCATTGGGAGTAAGTTGAGTTCCTTCAGGATGAGTGTGGTGTGGTCATATTTCTTCAGGCCTCTGATGAGACGTGCTGGGTCAGGAGTGCTAAACTCATTTCTCATCTGGCTTAAAGTCACAAACACTACTGGTGTCCACCGAGCATTACATAAATATGAACATGTAAAGAAATTACATATATGTCAACAAAGCTGTGAAGAGTTTGCAGAGTGTCATTGTCATTAGAAGTCTCAAAAGAACAGAGAATGACCAATTGTCATCTTTACCATCTCCACCGGGTACTGAGAATTTTTTTCAGATGATGTTTAGACTGGGTCAGTTAAGAAACTGATCTGTATATATTCACTGAAAAAAACAAAGGTTAAAAGGACGTTATAGTTAGGTGAAATTTTAAACAAACAAAACCACTGAAATTCACCAGTTATAGTAACTATAATTTGCGCCCTGAAGTAACGATAGCTTGCGCCCCTGCCACGCACAGTATTGTCATCAATTATGTCATTTCAGATATGACAGTGATGTTATCAATCATGTCATAGAACATATCATGAGTGATATAATATATGAGATCATTAGCAGTGCATGGCGAGGCGCAAGTTATAGTTAATTGAAATAACTATAACTGGTGAAATTCACTGTCCTTTTAATCTTTGTTAATTTCAGTAAATTTATAAGGTTTTTTGGTATGTAAATTACTTTGCGTATATAATAGGCAACCCTATTGGTTTTTTACATAAACATTTAAATCAAGCAGTTATAGTAAAAAAAATTAAACATATTCCATTGACACCAGGAACCATATGATTAGTTTTTTTAAGCATTTGTGGGGGTTCTGCTGCACTCCCTGCCGCCCCCCACAACCCTTTAAAACATGCTGGTGGTGCTCCTGCCCAGATTTGGGGCTTCACCAGCAGCAACATATATGTAAATTAGCTTAGGTCAGTAGGGCATTATGGGACTCTCCTTACTATGAGCAGTGTTAAATTGAACAATAATAAATGAAAGGCTACTCATTTATTATTCTTCCTTTTTCTTTCTTTTTTAATTTTTGTTGGACGCCACGGATGGAGCCCCTGGGCTTCTGCTGGCTCTCTGCAAACGTTTCCATTTCATGTGGCCACGTAGGACCCGGCAGCAGTACCTTTTTTTATATATAAATCACTGGAGTGCCCACCTGTTTTTTTTTAATGTACTAGCCTGTCGTCATTCTTTTGCGGTCCATGATCCGTATACCAGTTTCAACAATAGTCCAAGACCCTTGTCCAGGGATTCACAGAGAGTGACCTGGGTTCGCGGAATCTGCATTTTTTTTTTAACACCGGGGGAGTCAGTTGAGGCTTTGTCACTAGAGCCAAGGGGTTATGGAGATGCTCCCCCTGCCCTCTTATGGCGCCTTCATTTTTTTCAGGGCTGGGGGAAAGAGTTTTCATGTCCTGTAATGGTGGCAAGTCAATCAGAGAGCTTTGCTTTTGTGGGGCCATCTTTGAGTTTGTTAACCTGTAGAGGAATTGGAAGAAAAACCTCCCTAGCCCAATCAAATTCATTCATTTGTTTGATGTTTGGGTCCATAAAGGTTCCACAAACCCCGGTTTGTGGACAATCTGAAGACTGACAGTCAGGTATCGCTATATGTCAAAGTTTGATTGTAAGGTCATCTCAATTTGAGGCCCTCAAAAATCATATTCTTACACTAATTTTTCAAAAATAGATTTACACCACACCAAGCAAAGTCACTTACTTGAGTAAAATTCTAGTTTCACGAGTAGTTTGGTGTAATTCTGTTCAGCCATTTTTTTCTATAGCTCTGTTACATGTATTGGATAGGGTTTAAAACAGGAAATGTCAGTTTTGTGAACAGCCTGATACTTCTTGCCACCCACTTCATGGATCTGCATGAAACTTTCAATGCTGACCGGATGAGATTTTATTTTTTTAAAGTTTTGTGTAGATTCCTCAAATAGCGGCAAGATTTTTGGCAAAACCAAAAAAATGACTTTTCAATGAAAAGTTAGTCCTGACCATAAACTACAAGAGGCAGTATTGCTTCCTCTGAAATGCCATCAAAATGATCCAACAGACTTAAAATACAGTTGCATAGCACAGGTTCCCAGAAATTGGAGTAGGGGAGACAGGGAAAAGGAGCTTCGTAAGCTGGAAACATATTACATACTGGAGCTAGACAGCAAAGAACCACATGGGTTCAATGTAGATGAGGAATTGTACACCTGCCTTTACTAAATCCCTGCTCTATTTTGTAGTATCCCCTCAGTGCTCTGTTGAAACTTTCCATGGGAGTTTTTAACTTTGGGAATTAAGCACACAGGTGGTTGGGGTTCAGCTAGCTTCATTACACGTAATTAGCAATTTGACTGCCTTTCACAGTCTAAGATTCATATTGTTTTGTCTTTTTGTACTATAAGGTTGAGTGGTATTATGACATACACCCACTTGGGAATGCTACTAGTGCAAGTGTGCAACATTTATTGTTCATTTCTGTATTGAATATTTTTGAGAAGTTTTGAAAATATGTACATATCGTTGCATTTGAGTGATTGGAGATGATATATATATACACCTTATTTTGTATATCCATTATGTGTTCTGCACTGGCAGTTCAATGCGGTTGAGTATTGAAAAATGGTTACTAGCTTGTTTACACATTTTTGCAAGGAGCACTTTATATAATGTATTGAATTAATTTGGGCCTTTTTCGTTTATGCCATCATGCCCATTGTTTTAAAGTCAACATACTGACTAGATGGATTTCCATTTACGTATTTTATGCAATGAATCATGAATTACTGTCCAAGTCGGAGTATTTCGAAGTTATGTTCAATAAAGAACTCGATTTTACATCCGTCCTGATATTTTGTAATACAAGGTATTAGGTACTTACCTTCTTTTTTTAAATTAATGTATGCTTGTCGGAATAACATATGTTTTTGCTGCTAGGACGTTTATAAATGCATTACATACCATGCAGAAAATACCACTAGCAATGTTCACGAACGTATTTAAAGATGGCACCCACATGTCGAAGGCACAATGCACTTTGTACTCCCCGTTTCTGTTTTTCCTCAGTGTCATGGGACACTATTTAATCATGAAAAGAAATGGCGCTTACCATCGTGAGCAAGGTTGCAAGCAAGCAACCAAAATGCGTTGACTGATCGTTTCTTTAAATAAAATCCACCTTTGAGATTCATCATTTAGAGTGCTGCTCTCTTACTTTATTGCATTCAAGACTTTTTCATATATATATATATATATATATATATATATAAGTTCCAATTCCAGTTTACTTTACCACCGGACACCGACACAGCAGGCTGGTAAAAAATGGCACTTTATTTCATGCTGATGTTCCTGTTGTAACTCGTTTCTGCAGGATCCCCTCCCTTGCTCACACACTGAGAGCCATTTTGTTTGTTATTTTATCAGAGTAGGTCCATTACATGGTATGCTAAACACAAAAGAAATACTACTTACAATACCTTTTAATGCAAACCAATGTCAGTGTCTTGTTACAATTCTTTCTTTTTTCGTGCCACTTTCTTTACTTTTTTTACTTTTATTTTATATCGTATAAACATTTGTTTAAATTTTTCAAAACACATTTTTTACCTTTCTTTTCAAAGAAAATTAATTGTACAATATTGCTTTGTTTTCTTTATAATTTTTCTCATGCCTGTCTTTGTATGTATATATATATATATATATATATATATATAAGACATTTCTTTGAGGTCCATGAAAACAAGTTGGAAAGTCTGAAATACTTTGTGATTGACCAGGTTCCGCAAAGGTTGAGAGGGGGTAACAGAGAGAAATGCCTGAGACAACTCGAATCAAGGTACATTCTCAGATTTAACAGTAAGATTCCGTGTGGGCATAATACTGAGGAGGATTTACACGTACATCTGTGAATAGAAAGAAATGAAAAGTCACAATACCCTCATTATGATTTGATGAATTTGCTGACTAATAACTGTATTTATGTCCCAGAATTTTTACAGAGCGATGGGTTCTAAGGTTAAAATAAGTATGAGTCTCCCTTTGGGAGAAAGCTGTCGATTAAGAGCATGATTTGTATGATTTTAGCCACTCCATGCAAATATATTAATTATTTGGTCGCACTTTGGGTTGAGCACGATGCACTTTAATCTGTGAGGTTGCCAATAGCGTTAAAATTTAATAGAGCTCGGGGGCATTATGTAACCGACACTCTCTATGAGCCACATTTAAGATAATGTTTAATAATGAGGCGCTATTTGCACAAGGCACTGGTAATTCATTTAAGTAAGCGATATTTTCACATAAATATTGGTCTTGAAAGAGTATGTATTTATATTAATTGATATTCGTAATAATACGATCAATATTGGTGCGGAGGTTTTAATAGCTAAATGTGCCAAAAGCAATGTCATTGCATTAGGAACCTCAATTGCTAATGATATCTGTTGATACTCGACAAGTTTACAATGTAGCACTGTCACTTTTAGTTTCTTGTTGAAACTTTATTGTAAATATGCACTGTCACTTTAAACATGCACTAGTATAAAAGAGAAAAAAATGGCGGCGATCGTAGGTTTGAAGAAGACCGCTGAGGCGGTTGAAACGCGTCACCTACCTTTTGTGGCTTGAATAAACACTCAGTCAAGCAATCTCGAGCATGCTGGAATCTGTTTGTCACTCAAGAGCAGACGTTGGAACGAAGATAATAGTTCGCAAGCCGGTGCCGAATTCCGGCACGCCCTCCCGCTCAGGAGCACCGCGAGGATCGGGTGGAGGAAAACGCTGTACATTGGTACACAGCGCGGAGCCCCCCTGCTGCACAGCAATGAACGTGAAGCAATTGCCAGCCGATTCCGCGAACCGCAACCGGAGGGCGGCGTCCAGTGGAAGCGGTAAGACGCGATCGGCATATGAACGAGACAGCAGGGAGGGAGGAGAGCAGCATTAGTTCTGCATAACGAGGTGCAAAAAGTGAGTGAGTGTTCAGCCACAGTGTATCCAGCATGGAGTGGTTAAAAGAAAGGGAAAGCACGGCAGATCAGTTGTTTAGCGACGCTTAAGTGAATGATGAACCCGCAACAGCACGGAAGGAGGGAGAAACTGTGAATGCCAATGACCACAAAGGTCTGCTACAAGCATTAGAAAAATTGATAAAAAGAGAAACCTCCAAATGGTGGGAGAGTAAGTCCCTGACATGCTACCTGGAAGTGGGTAGGGTCCCTCGGATTTTAATTGCGCCCACGTATGAGCACCCTAATCCTGACATGCTGCGAGAGTGGGCTCAGAATAATGCGGACTCTTCGAAACGCATGTTGGCTATTCTAATTAAATATGCCAACATAGATAGAGAAATGATTCTGAAGAAAATCGACACACTCTCTGAGCAGCTTAGCAGATTGCCTGAACAAGACACCATTAAGAAATTGCAGGCTGAAATGCAAGAAAGGGTCAAGAAATACGAACAGATCATCAAGGATCATAAGGCTACCAAGTTTAGAAGGGACAAACTGGACTACCAGAGGGGGCAGATTTTTACTTTTTCTAAATGATTTGAAAACATCAGGCGACAGAAGATGGATACCGGCATCAAAGGAAACATGGCACAACGGGCCGTGGAGTCAGAGTCGGAATTGAGCTCTGAAGCTGAAATTGAACACGAAGATGCACGACAGTCCAACAGCATACCCACTGTGGAAGACGAATTGCGTTTTTTGCGGTGGGACAGAAATACAAATTTGAGGCCATTACGGGGGAAAGAGAAATCACTCCGAGGGGGCAGAAGAGGAAGAGGAAGAGGAAAGCCCGCCGATCACGGAGAACAAGCAGATTCAATGCCAAAGAAGGGGACCAACAAGAGGAACAAACAGTAGACACCAATATCAGTATCATCAATTTGTCTAATTTGCCATTAAATGCAGAAGAAATGAAAATCTTGTCACAAGGTCTTTCTTATTGTGCCCCAGAAGACATGAACTATGTACAGACACGGATAGATTGTTTCAAATTTGCCCGTAAATTGAGATTGGCCAAATACTATGCAGCAAACAGGCCGAGTGAACAACTGGACACGAGAAATGTGGATGCTGTCACCACATTGCAGATTGCTGATTTGGACAAACTGAGGAACATGGACAGTTTGGAAAGGGGTAGTGAGTATGAGGGATCGGATGATGCCCTACTAAGAGAACAAGGTGTGAGTGTGTACAACAAACCTGTTACCCCATTCAAACCACGCTCAGTGTTTCTGCCCTTGGTTCATAAAGATGCCATAGATGTTTTTAATGAGTTAGTTATCCATGATTTGAAAAGAACTACATTAGCAAAGGACATTGGCTATGACAAACTGGTTAAGAAACTGCAAGCCAGATCGGACATAGTGGTCAGACAGGCTGACAAAGGCGGTAATATCGTCCTTTGGCCGCTTGCCATGTACCAAGAGGAGGCGAGGTCACAATTCAAAGTGAAAGAGTGTTACAAGAAGGTCGATGAAAATACATTATTGACCATTACTACCAACTTTCACCGCCAGTTAGACCACTGGAGATCAGTTGATCTACTTTCACAGGGAGAATACAAGTTCTTAAAAAAGGATTCACCAGTTACTCCGGTATTATATCTTATACCGAAAGTGCACAAAAGTATATCTAAGCCACCAGGGAGACCGATTATTTCGGCGATTGGGAGTGTGTTTGAGAACACCTCCAGGTTCTTAGATTATTTTTTGCAGGAATATGTGATGAACCTGTCATCATACATAAAAGACACAGGGGACTTTTTAAAGAAGATGTATGATATCATCTGGGAGGAGGACTATATGATGATCACACTAGATGTCTCCTCTCTATACACCAGTATTGCACATGATCAAGGAATCCGGGCAGTGCGTCATTATCTAAAAGCACACCCTCTTACACTGTTCAGGCATACCGAAATGTTGATTGACATGTTGCACTGGTGTCTCACCAATAACATCTTCCTGTTTGGCAAGGACCTTTTTCAACAGCTACAAGGCACAGCAATGGGCACCTGCTTCGCCCCCAGCTATGCTAATCTGCATATGGGCTGGTGGGAGGAGCAGGTGTTAGCTGTTGAATATGCCAAAGAAATGTCTGATAACGTGGTCCTATGGACCCGTTATATAGACAATCTTTTTATCATTTGGCGAGGGGATGTAACTTCTGCTGAGTCATTCATTGATCGAATTAACAGCAATGATTTAAATCTCAAGTTTACATCAAACATAAGCAGAGAGGAGGTCCAATTTTTAGATTTGACAGTGTACATAGAAGATGGGGAGATTAATACAAAGACATTCAGAAAAAGCACAGCTGGAAATACTATTCTCCATGCTCAAAGCTTTCACCCACGAAACTGGTGAATAGCATACCATATGCTGAACATTTAAGGATGAAACGCAACTGCAGCTGCCCCAAGCAATTACATCAAGCACAAGAAGAGTTGGAGATGAGATTTAGGCAACGGGGATATAATGCATCTGTCCTGTGTGCAGCTAGAAGAAAATCAGAAGCGAGGCCTAGGGAACAGCTGATTTTTGGCAAAATTGAAACAGACCAGGAGAGTGTAGCAGTGAAACCGCAATTCCGTTTTATCATTGGGTACAGTAAACAACACAAGGACATAAGGGGCATTATGCAGAAGCATTGGCATGTACTGTGTGGAGACACATTTTTAACGCAGAAGTTGGGTAATGGGCCATTGATTACATTCTGCAAAGTGAGATCTTTGCGGCAGGCTCTGGTTACCAACAGCCCGGGCATCCCGCAACAGTCTACATGGCTTGGGGAGAGTAGGGGCTTCAGAAAATGTCACAAGTGCAAGGCGTGCCGGTATGGGGAGAATACCACTGAGGTACCCTTGCCATTTTCCAATAAAAAGTGGCAAATTATGAAGCCCCTAACCTGTAAAAGTCAATTTGTGGTGTATGCCTTAAAGTGTAGTTGTTTTAAATTGTATATAGGCAGTACAATTTTACCAGTGCACCAACGGATTTTACAACATATTCGAGCAATTAATAACAATGACCAGGCAAACCCCATGGCCAGACATTTCTTTGAGGTCCATGAAAACAAGTTGGAAAGTCTGAAATACTTTGTGATTGACCAGGTTCCGCAAAGGTTGAGAGGGGGTAACAGAGAGAAATGCCTGAGACAACTCGAATCAAGGTACATTCTCAGATTTAACAGTAAGATTCTGTGTGGGCATAATACTGAGGAGGATTTACACCTACATCTGTGAATAGAAAGAAATGAAAAATCACAATACCCTCATTATGATTTGATGAATTTGCTGACTAATAACTGTATTTATGTCCCAGAATTTTTACAGAGCGATGGGTTCTAAGGTTAGAATAAGTATGAGTCTCCCTTTGGGAGAAAGCTGTCGATTAAGAGCATGAATTGTATGATTTTAGCCACTCCATGCAAATATATTAATTATTTGGTCGCACTTTGGGTTGAGCACGATGCACTTTAATCTGTGAGGTTGACAATAGTGTTGAAATTTTATAGAGCTCGGGGGCACTTGCCCATACATAAAAGTAGGAAAAAGCCAAAAGTGGTGGGCTTTTTCATTATGTAACCGACACTCTCTATGAGCCACATTTAAGATAATGTTTAATAATGAGGCGCTATTTGCACCAGGCACTGGTAATTCATTTAAGTAAGCGATATTTGCACATAAATATTGGTCTTGAAAGAGTATGTATTTATATTAATTGATATTCGTAATAATACGATCAATATTGGTGCGGAGGTTTTAATAGCTAAATGTGCCAAAAGCAATGTCATTGCATTAGGAACCTCAATTGCTAATGATATCTGTTGATACTCGACAAGTTTACAATGTAGCACTGTCACTTTTAGTTTCTTGTTGAAACTTTATTGTAAATATGCACTGTCACTTTAAACATGCACTAGTATAAAAGAGAAAAAATGGCGGCGATCGTAGGTTTGAAGAAGACCGCTGAGGCGGTTGAAACGCGTCACCTACCTTTTGTGGCTTGAATAAACACTCAGTCAAGCAATCTCGAGCGTCCTGGAGTCTGTTTGTCACTCAAGAGCAGACGTTGGAACGAATATATATATATATTCACTGAAAAAACCATAGGTTTCAGGGACGTTATAGTTAGTTGGACATTTCACTAGTACAAAACCAGAGAAATTCGCCCGTTATAGTTAGTTGAGCTAACTATAACTCGTACCCCCGCAATGCACTGCTGATGACGTCACATATTGCATCATTCATGACATGGTCAGTGACATCACTGATGACATCTCAAATTACATCACTGATGACATCACTGATGACATCCACGTGATAATCTGATGCACCTCCTCACACCCTAATATAACCTTTGATTCACCCACTCTAAAATGCAGACTACCATTTTCGAAACCATAGACACACCAATACCAGTTACTACATACCCACTCACTGATTCCTAGGTCTAAACACATGTCCACTCATTCATCCATACAGTTACTCATACATGCAGTAACTCATCAATACAGCACTATCATATGCACTCATACACCTATACAGACACTCACACACCGCCACTCACCCATAGAGTTACTCACACACCTAGTCAGTCATGCAAAGAATCAATCACACTCCCATTTACTCACCTATACAGTTATACACACACCACTTCACTTATTCATACAGATACTAACACATACTTACTCTCTTCTACAATCACTGACACAAGCACACACTCATCCATACAGCCACTCTCACAATCACTCACTCTCACATATAGTCATTTATATACTCCAACACTCACATATACTGCCTTTCACATATGTAGTTACTCACACATGTACCACTGAGACATCCATTCACTCACCAACACACCCATACAGACACTCACCCACCCATACAGCCCTTCACAGATGCACTCTTGAACCCATACACCCAGTGAATCACCTACTCACACATCTATGCACAGAGTCACACCCCCCCACCCACTCACAGAGACACTCAGGCACCCATACAGATACTCAGACAACCAATCAATAACCCATATAGACACATGTAGCTACTCACCAACCCATGCAGCCGCTTACACACCAACTGACAGACTAATACAGACATTCACACAGTTTAGTCACTAACCCATGCATTCAGTAAGACACGATTAATCACTCACTTATACAGTCAGTCACGCACGTACTAAATCATCTATTCAGACACTTATACACCCACTCATTCTTCAATACACCTTGGCATATATATATATATATATATATAAAACATATTTAAACTTTACAGAAACACATAGTCACTGGATGATGTCATCAGTGATGTCATTTGAGATGTCATCAGTGATGTCATCAGTGATGTCACTGACCATGTCATGAATGATGTAATATGTGACATCATCAGCAGTGCATTGCGGGGGCGCGAGTTATAGTTAGCTCAACTAACTATAATGGGCGAATTTCTCTGGTTTTGTACTAGTGAAATGCCCAACTAACTATAACGTCCCTGAAACCTATGGTTTTTTCAGTGAATTTCTACGGTTTTTTAAAGGCTAATTTCTAACTATAACGTCCCTGAAACCTATGGTTTTTTCAGTGAATTTCAAAGGTTTTTTAAATGATCATTTCGAACTATAACGTCCCTGAAACCTATGGTTTTTTCAGTGAATTTCAAAGGTTTTTTAAATGCTAATTTCTAACTATAACGTCCCTGAAACCTATGGTTTTTTCAGTGAATTTCAAAGGTTTTATAAATGCTAATTTCTAACTATAACGTCCCTGAAACCTATGGTTTTTTCAGCGAATTTCTAAGGTTTTTTAAATGATAATTTCTATCTATAACGTCCCTGAAACCTGTGATTTTTTCAGTGAATTTCTAAGGTTTTTAAATGCTAATTTCTAACTACACCTAGATAGGTAAGACATATGCAGAAAGAGAGAAGAAAGGCGCAGAAAGAAGCAAGAGAAGTGCAGAAAGAAGCAAGAGAAGTACAGAAAAAGGCCAGAAAAGTGCAGAAAAAAGCAAGAGAGGTGCAAAAAGAGGAAGAAAGGTGCAGAAAGAAGCAGAAGTGATGAAAGAGGCAAGAGAGGTACAGAAAGAAGCAAGAGAAGTGCGGAAAGAAGCAAGAGAGGCACAGAAAGAAGCAAGAGAGTAGCAAAAAGAAGAGAGTGAGGTGCAGAAAGAGGAAAAAAGGTGCAGAAAGAGGCAAGTGAGGTGCAGAAAGAGGCAAGAGAGGCGCAGAAAGAGACAAGAGAGGTGCAGAAAGAGGCAAGAGAGGTGCAGAAAGAGGCAAGAGAGTTCCTGAAATAGGAAGAAAGGTGCAGAAAGAGGCTAGAAAATGCAGAAAGAAGCAAGAGAGGTGCAGAAAGAAGCAAGAGAGGTACAGAAAGAAGAGAGTGAGGTACAGAAAGAGGCAAGAGAGGTGCAGAAAGAGGCAAGAGAAGTGCAGAAAGAGGCAAGAGATGTGCAGAAAGAGGCAAGAGAGGTACAGAAAGAGGCAAGAGAGGTGTAGAAAGAGACTAGACTGGTGCAGAAAGAGGCAAGAGATGTGCAGTAAGAGGCAAGAGAGGTGCAGAAAGAGGCAAGAGGGGTGCAAGAAGAGAGTGAGCTGCAGAAAGAGGGAAGAGAGGTGTAGAAAGAGGCAAGAGAGGTGCAGAAAGAAGAGATTGAGCTGAAGAAAGAAGCAAGAGAGGTGCAGAAAGAGGCTAGAGAGATGCAGAAAGAGGTAAGAGGTGTAGAAAGAGTCAAGAGAGGTACAGAAAGAGGAAGAAAGGTGCAGAAAGAAGCAAGAGAGCTGCAGAAAGAGGCAAGAGAAGAGCTAAAAGTCAAGAGAGGTGCATCAAGAGGCAAGAGAGGTGCATCAAGAGGCAAGAGAGGTGCAGAAAGAGGCAAGAGAATTACAGAAAGAAGCAAGAGAGGTACAGAAAGAAGTGAGTGAGCTGCAGAAAGAACAAAGAGAAGTGCAGAAAGAGGCATGAGAGGTGTAGAAAGAGGCAAGAGAGGTGCAGAAAAGAGAATGAGCTGCAGAAAGAGGGAAGAGAGGTGCAGAAAGAGGCAAGAGAGGTGCAGAAAGAAGAGAGTGAGCTACAGAAAGAGGCAAGAGAGGTGCAGAAAGAGGCAAGAGAGGTGCAGAAAGAAGAGAGAGCTGCAGAAATAAGCAAGAGAAGTGCAGACAGAGGCAAGAGAGGTGCATAAAGAGGCAACAGAGGTGCAGAAAGAGGCAAGAGAAATGCAGAAAAAAGAGAGGTGCAGAAAGAGGCAAGAGAGGTGCAGAAAGGCACGAGAGGTGCAGAAAGAGGCAAGAGTGGTGCAGAAAGAGGCAGAGAGGTGCAGAAAGAGGCAAGAGACGTGCAGAAAGAGACAAGAGACAACTAGATTGCTAACATTCTATATTTATTACAAAAGTGTGGCACGCCTGATGTCATCTTGATGTAATCAAAACTGTAATACCTAAAGCATTTCCTTTAGAAATTATAGAAATGAGAGGGTCTTATTTGCATAGAAATTATGGTTAGTGCTCTAAAAAACTAAAATGAGGACATATTTTCTGAGTTCTCAAATAGCGACAAAGCACTTTTAAATTATTTGTTATCTTTATGTTTTTTTATCCAGTTGACCACTTGATTAAATGTTACGCTTAGGGGAGAGAATGTGGTGTTAATTCCAGAGCTGCAGACTTTGCAACTGGGAAACCAAGTTGGAGTTTCTGCTTCAGCTCGACATTCTGTGATTCTGGTCAAATCACTTAATCTCCCCATGCCTACAACCAAAATGAGTTTGTCCTTGTATGATGTAACCAGTGCTCATGTAAAGCACTCCAATATCTGACCAGCCTGCACTATATAAAACTGCAAAAAAACAAAGGATAAAAAGTGTTTTCCACACTTCTGTCATTGGGCTATACGTGGGCTACATCTGGGTGATATTTGTGCTACATTTGGGCTCCTTTTTCTCTGGTGGCCATCTTGGGAGACTTCAATTAAATTCATTAAACTTTATTCGATCTGATTTAGAAACTTAGATCATAAAAGTGTACATAAAAACAGTAAATCCTCTTTCCTAATACAATAAAGTGAGAATTAATTAAAACCAGTAGGTAAAAACGGGTGTTACAAAGCCCGGTTCAGAGCAACTTCAGGTTAACAGAATAGTAAAGTTCAATGTTTCGCAAGATCAATCTCATGTACTTCGTGCAAAATACGCAATAAGGGGTCCAAGTAAGAGCAACGCTCCAATACCTGACCAGTCTGCACTATATAAAACTGCAAAAAATAAAAAGTGTTTTGCACACTTCTGTAATTGGGCTATATGTGGGCTACATCTGGGTGATATTTGTGCTACATTTGGGCTCTTTTTTCTCTGGTGGCCATTTTGGGAGACTTATTTGTTATCAAGTTTCCTAATTTCCTCATTTACTGCAGTCTCCTCAGTAGGAAATGCTTTCAGTTTTTTACTTTGATTCCATCAAGAAGGCATTCAGATGTGTCACACATTTGCCATAAATTCAGAATGTTAGCACTCTAGTTGCTCATTAGATCACTGTAGTAAAGCTACTGCTCACCAGGGAGTTAACTGGAAGTCTACTGCTGGTATTGAAAGTGATTGTTTCAGTCTGCATGTCAGAATTTTCTAATGAAATAGAAGAGGATTTGAGATCTCACTTAAAACATGCCCTAATTTTTCTTTCTGCAGCACTAACCATAATTTATATGGCAAAATGAACCCCCTCATTTTGTTCCTTTTTAAATTAAATGTTTTAAGTGTTACCAGTTTATTCCAATCAAGATGGCTTCAGGTGTGCCATAATTTTGTCATAAGTAAGACTGTTAGCGCTCTAGTTGTTCTTTAGAACACTCTGGGAAGCTGCAGTAGAACACAAAGGAATCAACTGACAGGCTGCTCCTGTTGAAATATAACAGGAAGATATTTGAGATCTCACTTAAAACATGTCCAAATTTTTCTTTCTACAGCACTAACCATAATTTCTATGACAAAGTGAACCTCCTCATTTTGTTCCTTTCTAAATTAAATGTTTTAAGTGTTACCAGTTTATTCCAATCAAGATGGCTTCAGGTGTGCCATAATTTTGTCATAAGTAAGACTGTTAGCGCTCTAGTTGTTCTTTAGAACACTCTGGGAAGCTGCAGTAGAACACAAAGGAATCAACTGACAGGCTGTTCCTGTTGAAATATAACAGGAAGATATTTGAGATCTCACTTAAAACATGTCCTAATTTTTGTTTCTACAGCACTAACCATAATTTCTATGACAAAATTAACCCCATCATTTTGTTCCTTTTTAAATTAAATGGAAGCTGCAGTAGAACCCAAAGAAATCAACTGACAGTCTCTGCCCTTGTTGGATGTACATGTTTTACTGAGAATGTCAGACTTCATTCTCACATGACTGAGAAAGATAATGTGAATTTACAGAAAATATGCTCTCATTTTAGCTTCTGGAGCACCTTCCAAACCTCTATGGGACAAGCATGAGAAAATAGTTTTCTCTCAAACATGATTCATGATATCCCAGCAGAAGGTTTTTCACAGGGCAAAATCACCTTAGAACACACCACAATTCCTAAAATGAGTATGGTACCAGCAACAAATGAATTCTAATGTAACTAAAGTCTGTTATCACCCTTTATAGTTCTCTTTTGGTGACCCTCAAAATCTTCTATTCACTACAATGCATTTCAATGGGGTGCTATCATGTATATTGGTCCCAGGATGGCTGCCAGCAATTCCAGGATGAAGTGCTGACAGCCAATCAGATCTCACAATAAGATGTGTGGTTAGGCTCCGCCCAGATATCGATATTTATTTATTTTTGAATTTCTTAGAAACTACTGAACGGATTGACACCATTTAAAAAAAAAGGTCGCTTTCTGAACCAAGAGCTACCTTTTTGCCAAATTTGGTGTAATTCCGTTCAGCAGTTCGGGCTGTAGCTGTGTCTAAAGTTTCCTATGGAAATTAACATGGGGAAAATGCGTTTTGGGACCCCCCTTTTTTCTCGGCCCTTGCTTGACGAATCACCCCGAAACTTTCAAGACAGGAGCTGACCAGAGCAGGCCATTAGTTTTGAGAATTTCGCAAAGATTCGTCAAACGGCGCCAAAGATATTGGCAAAAGAAAAAATGCTTTTTGAATAGAAACAAGGTCCTAACTATAACTACCTACTGGCGACCGCCAGTAGGTAATATATATATATTTATTTTAATTTACTATTGATATTAAATAGGGAAATCACCAGGATTATAAATAGATGTCACCATTGCCGTTACATGTGGTAAAAAGTAGAATTTATACAGAGAATATTGCAGCTGCAGGATATTTATGTCTAACTGAATATACTATGATGATAACTCTACGTTATAATATGGCTGCCGCATTTTATTTGGTCTTGAATGTAATATGTACTTCTTGCCGCACCTAATCTCTTTGTTGATAAAAGTAACTTTTATGCACGGGCAGGACCCATAACCCACTTGGGAATTGTATGGATGCCACATTACAAAATGGATGCCACTTTGGTTGTAGGAAGACCACTACTTTTTGGTCCTTCTTTGATTTTTACATTTCGTACGTATTGACTGTCTTTTCCCCTGAATCACTGTGTGACCAAGCTTGCTGTGCAGGCGAAACGCGTAACCGAGAATAAATCAACCACTGGTGTATGCAGACCTCTGAGTGATCGTCTTATTGTAATTTTGTAAGAAATATATATATATATATATATATCAGCAGCACTCCATCTTGACCTTGGTAATTCCACCCAATAACGGAGCACGGACCACAGTTCAGTGCAGATTAAAACGTTTTATTCAGCTCGGACCTCTGCAACCATGACGCGTTTCGACCCGTCAATATATAATATCTTTAATTCCACAGTCTCCTCACTTCCCCTGAGAAAGACAAGCCACGGCTCAATTCCTCAGCATGTGTATTTATTTTCAATAAGCAGCAATAAACGCCCGACGTGTTTCGGAGCTCACCCCTCCTTGCTCACGGGTCCTGTGAACGAGACATTAGCTTTGCATTTCAGTCAATTAGCATTCAGCTAATTATTTTCAAGTAGAATCATGCCGATGAGCACACACAATAATACCTAATCTGCATCTTTAAAATTATACCCAGTACTTTGAAAATAATTAAACCGTATTCTTGTCCAAACTATAACACATTGCAGCTTTGTTGTAGTTTTGAATGCATGCTGGCTCGCCAGATATTCTTAACATTATTTAACCTGTTTTAGTAGAGGTACAGGAATTTTTCGCTATAGAAAAATCACTCGGCTGTCAAGGCTTTCAATTGAAGAGCAAAATGCATTTAATGCATGCAGCAATTATCTTGTTTATTTTATGTTCGTTTTTGAAGGTTTGTTGGAAATATTTTCTCTTAGCAACTTTCAGTTTCACATTGTGAGAACATTTTCGCCCTTTTTTGCCTTTAAACTCAAGAGTGTTGTAATGTAGAAATCCTTTATTTAACACCCACAACTGACAAGGATGTTGTTTTGTTACATGGCATTATTAAATATTTTGACTGTTCCTTTCTTATTATTAAAGCGGTCTATTTTTCACGCTCTACTTCCAATCTATCTACATAATTGAAAGCTGTTTCTCTACTATTAACATTTTACACAAATGGGTATGATGTGCCCTCCTCTCTCACTGTTATTTACTGTACTAATATTTCCAGCTATTCTGAGTTTTCTATTTCCCCTCTTGTTTCCGCTTTAGTTTGCCCTGCTTTGAGCTTTTACATTCTCCTTTCTTCTTTTGATCTCAATACAAGTGACCCAGTAGTAACCCCTGGGAAAATACTAATATCCTAGGGTGTGATTATTTTTTTTAGTGTTTACGAACCGAATTATTGCATGTTTTGCCTCTTCCTGACTTTGTTTCCCTTTCCTCATTTTGCAAGTTTGGAAAGGTTTTTCCATACGAAATGTCAAACATAAGCCAGTTTGGGAATGTGGTAAATCATTTTACTTGTAATACCGGTGCTTTTGCATCTGAATATGATTTTCCCTGGCACTTGTAATGAGGTGTCGTTCTTTTTAGGTCTGGCTTGACAGCACAGATGTCTATGACCTATTGTCAACATTTTCTTAAATCTACATTCAGTGGCCTTTTGCACTACCCAGAGCAATATTTTTCACTTGTTTCAAGCTATTGGCTGTTTGATGTACCATTCCTGCTCTTATGAAGTGTTTTCACTGCAGTGCATGAGGAACTATTTTACATCACAAAATCACACTGAATCATCACATTTAAAAATATGTTTTTCCATAGCTGCTGTGTATACTGGTAGCATTGTGTCTGTCCCTTTATACCATATCCCTAAGTATATGCATGGAAGGGCAAAATGCTGATGACATCAGAAAACTTCTCCTTTGTTCCTTTTTGGCCTTCTTGGTCTTCTCTTGATCTAGGAACAATTGCTGAGGATCACATGCCTGTCATATATCATGTCATAGGTACCTTGCATGGCCTCCTTCAATTAATTCTGCCATTGTTTTACAGCATTTCAAATTCATAGTTTAAACTTCAGCTTTTTAATAGCTTTATTGAATGTCCCTAGTGACCAAGGTGGCACCAGTGGGACATATGTCTCCCCCACCCTGGTTAGTTGCACACCTTCTCAGAATAGATATACCACCTGCTCATCTTTTCCTCATAACCTGAACTCTATCAATGATTCAGTTAGCTTCACTGGGTGTACAATTAAGGAAGCACAGGTCCTGTAGTGACTTTGACCTTGCTAAACCTCTTCTGAAAATGTCAGTTGTGCTGACGTGGAGTGTGACTGGAAATCTGGCACCCCCAGTTCTTGCTTTGTATTGCTATGAAACTGGTAAGTGACACTGTAAAAAACAACAGGTATTTATTATTAAACTAAAGGGGAGCAGTTTCCAATAATCCTTGATGGTCATATGAGTGGAAGAATGTATCCACACAGCATATTTGCTCATAGCTCTTACCCTATGTCTTAACCAAGGCTCTTCCTTTATTCAGTTATTTATAATAAATGGAGATTGTTCTACAGAGAGTTTGGAAATTAATATGGTGCTATACAAAACACAGGGTTGCAATTAAGGCCCTGTTCCCCCCATCCTTGTTAATATCTTCTCCTGCTTATTTCATAGGTGATCTGTCTGTGATTGCTGAGGTACTGGATATTCACTAGGGATGGTGGTGCCTGAGCTCCTGCCGCTGCTCGTGAAGCAGACGAGGCACTTCATCATGAAAAGTGTAGGTCAATTTACAGATTCACATGACACAGTTGTTTAGTTTTGTTTCAATGGCTAAAATTATCATGCTTTTGTTTTATTATTTCAATTAAATACCAGAGGCATAATTTACGGCTGTATGAAATTGTTAATTTGTCACCATTGATGATGATCGTAATCGTAATTGAGTTTTTCTCAAGAGTTACTTTTATTTAGAGTAGAGGGTGTAACGTGGCCTCTTTAACAAACTGATATGCTTTAATCTATTGTGCTGAGTTACTGCCCTCATTGTGTTGTATGAGTTAAAATGAGGGAATCTACCCTTTTCTGCACTGTGAGTATCTAAGTGCTTCCCCGTGAGGTCTTGGGAGGATTTAGACATCTTCTCATGTGGTGGATTGGAACTTAAAGGAATAAGTCAGATTTTAACTTGGAATGTCAGCGGTCTACATATAAAAGGGAGAAGGGTCAAAATCTTGCAATATCTTAGGGACTCCCCGGCGCATATAATTATCCTACAAGAGACCCACAGTGCATGTTGATCTTTGGAAAATTAAAGTGGGGTAAACAAATGATGTGCACTGACCAAAGTGCTAACATAAGAGGAGTCGCGATAATAATTAAAAGGCAAGCGAAGGTGCAAATTATCGATTCTGCAGTGGATAAGGGTGGTAGGTGGGTCATTGCTAAAACTAAATTGCTGGGTAATCCAGTATCGTTAGTGGGCTACTATGGCCCGAACTGCGACGATTCAGAGCCACTGAAAACAGTCTTCACCAATATGCTGGATTTTCCAGACCCTATAATTATGGCTGGTGATTTCAATATAGTACAGGATCTAAAACTGGATAAATCTAAAAACAGCAGAGCAGTTGCCACCCCCAAATCACGTATATTTCTTCAGACGATGATGAAGCAGACTGGGCTATGTGACGTCTGGAGAGACGGGTCTGGCCTTTCGCAAGGCGCTTCTTATCACAATAAGAAGAACGGACACAGATCTAGAATTGATTATTTTTTGGTTAGCTTAAACTTGAGAGAGGCAATTCAGGATATCGACTATTTAACTGCCCACCTGTCAGATCACTCGGGGGTCACTATGGATTTGGAATTATTGAATAGGCACTCTGGGAGGAATTGGACGTTAGACCGTACTTTACTCTCTGACACAGATGAAATTAACTATCTGCGCAGGGAGACAGTAGAATTTCTAAATTACAACATTGGGTCTGCCTCCATTTTGGTAGTTTGGGAGACACTCAAGGCCTTCCTAAGGGGGAAAATTACGAGTAGGCTCTGTTTTAGAAACAGGCGATATAGAGAGGAGGTCAGCCAGTTAGAAACCAAAATGAAGACTTTAGAGGCTGATATTATTGGAAACCGGGATGATGAGATCAGGCTTAGGGATCAGGGAAAGTTAGGGATCCTGAAAGAATAGCTAGACACTATCTTGCAGACCCAGATTACAAAGCGATGGGAGGCCAGTAAATTGGCGCACTTCGAATATGGGGAAGGAGCTGGAAAACTGCTGGCCTGGAAGGTAAAAGCAGACAAACACCGGAATCTGATAAAGGAAACAGTGGATACACAGAATAAGGCGAAATTAACCACTGAATCAGAAGAAGAGGGAGCCTTCTACGAGTACTTTCAGAAGTTGTACACTGAAGAGAGGGTAATCACTGAGGAGGAAGTAGTGAAGTGGTTGAGCTCGAACATAATGAATCCATTAGACGCAGTACAATAGAACCTTTTAGATCAGGAAATTACTCAGGAGGAGGTTAAGAAAGTCTTGCAGTCAAGTAAAAGGGGGAAAGTTTCAGGGCCGGACGGGATACCAACTGAGTTATATAGAAATGTGTGTGAGGCATTAATCCTTTTCATGACTCAGCTGTTCAACGAGATCTTAAACACTGCTTCACAACTGCCTGGGTCCTCGGGTGAGCAACTATCACACTGATATTAAAACGAGGGAAAAACCCCGCTAGCTGTGAGTCGTATAGGCCAATATCGTTGCTCAATGCAGACTACAAGATTTTTGCAAAAATCCTAGCAGATAGGTTGAGTACAGTAGCAGGAGTTATGTTACATAGTGATCAGAAGGGTTTTGTTAAGGGCAGATACCTATATGAACTTACACACAGCCTCATAGGTGCGATAGACCTGGCCTCGGTGCACTCACTCCCTTTAGCAGTTACGAAATTAGACGCAACCCAAGAATTCAATAGAGTAAATTGGGTGTACTTGGCGGTTATTTTGGAAAAGTATAATTTGGGGAAGAACTTCCGCAGGGTTATCCAGTTAATATATCAGGACCCGTCAGCGAAAATGTTAGTTAACGGTAATCTGACCAAGCCGTTTAAAATATCCAGAGGCACTAGACAGGGTTGCCCTCTGTCTCCTCTCCTCTCCAATCTCTATATTGAGCCTTTTGCACAAAACCTTAGAGATGCAGAGAACATCCCATGCTTTGGGTATGAGGGGTGGGAGAGAAAGGTAGCACTCTACGCAGACGATTTAATGGTGTACTCCTTGGACCTCTCCACTGCCCTGCCAGTAATCTTTCATCACGCAGTAGAGTTTGGTAAGGTGTCAGCGCATGAAGTGAACACTGAGAAAACAGAATAATGACTTGGAATTTAGAAGAGGGAAATACCCAGATTAAAAAAAGAGATGAGATACCTGGGATTGAAGATTGTACAGGAGACGGACAAATTTCCAGAAGTTAACCTGAACAATGCTATAAGGGAATATACTCGGCTAATGAAGAGTTGGGGCATCTCCTCTGTTAATTTTTTGGAGGGTGAATCTGGTTAAAATGATGATACTGCCAAAAATCACCTTCTTATTCAATACAATCCCTATACATTTTGGAAAGTCATCTATCGATAAACTCCAGCAGGCCATCAACTCATATATTTGGGCCTACAAAGGTATAAGAATTTCTTGGAAAAAGCTGCGGCGTAAAAGGGAGAAAGTGGGTCTATCCCTTCCGGATTTTCAATACTACGCATGGGCCTTCCAACTGACTCATTCCAGAATGCTGTTAAAATCTCCAGACTGTTCCGATTTGGGATCCATGTTCTCAGCAATGCTGAACGGGGCCGACTTAGAAACAGATAGTTTCTTATTTAAGTTTGGGGACTCAAAATATTTCAAAAAGATCAGACTCAAGGTGCTGATTTGCATATGGCTGGGTCCAAACTGGAATGGCATGGTGAGCAAAAAAACGATGGATTTAGGCCCAGATCTCTGTACTGGGGTGAATGGATGACATTGTTCTGCATTCTGTCCATCAACTGTTGTTTTTGCATTTGTCACCCCGAGTGGGACGGGTATGCCCAGACGTGGGTCCCGTGCTCTCCATGCCACTGGAATCAAGCTATCCTGGCTGAAGAGGGGTGAAACCCCGAAACCGGTCCTAGGATGCTTGTTTCCAGTCCAGGGAGGACCTGGCTTGGCAGTTCGGGCTGGACTGTTCCCATGAGGCACAGGGTCAAGACTGATTTGCATATGGCTGGGTCCAAACTGGAATGGCATGGTGAGCAAAAAAACGATGGATTTAGGCCCAGATCTCTGTACTGGGGTGAATGGATGACATTGTTCTGCATTCTGTCCATCAACTGTTGTTGCTACAGGCAATGGCCAGAACATGGCCCACTATCAGACGGCTGACTGGTCTTGAGTACTACTCTAACTTGGCTCCTATATGGGATTCTCCAGGAACACCTGACTGCCTAAAAGACAAGCTAGCCATCCCACTAAGGAAAGCAGGACTTTGCTGCTGGGAGATCATGCCCAGGACGGCAGTCTTATATCATGGGCAGAGCTAAGTAGTAATTTGGATGGGGAATATCTCAAAATTCAAATACATTCAACTGAGAAGTTGGGCACAGAACCAGAGGTCCCTGATCGGCGCGGGCAACTATCCGGAAGAGCAACTGGTGTTGAAACCTCCTGGGAGGAAGGAAGTATCAACATGGTACTGGGCCATTCAAGATGCCATAGACGGAGATTTCATGTTGGCAGAAGATCTATGGGGCGAGTGCTTACCCGGAGAGCAGTGGCAGTATATCTGGCAAGTATCGATGTGCACTTTATTTTTAATTGTTAAGCCTGCTTTGTTAAGAAGGAATCATCTTTTTTTCACTCCATAGGGCCTACTTAACCCCACAAAAGCTGTCAAAAATGACAAAAGGGAGTCCCGCCAAATGTATGAAATGCGGATTGGAGAAAGCATTTGATATTCATATGTTACAACAATGTCCGGCTATTCTCGAATTCTGGGAGGAAGTGGGTAAGACCATCTCGTGTATATTGAGGCTGCAGGTTAAGGTAAGCCTCTCTTTGATTATTTTTGGAGTTGCTGATAACATTACAGGCCCGGCCAGATACTTTTTATTTTCTGCAATACTTCTAGCGAGAAGGGAAATTTGCCGTAAGTGGGTAGAAGGAGCCTCGCCCCAACATTTGGAGTGGCTGGAATCTTTACGCTATACATCTAAGCTAGATTTAAAGGGAAGACCATCTAGCAGGAAGAAGACATTCTGGAACTTCCTACTGAGTTGGTTGGGACAAGGAAACGGGGGTTAATCGATAGGAGATAGAGCAACACAACACCTTACCCTATGATTACACCTTTTAATATCTCTCTAGGCTGCGATGCCCCCCCCCACTTCTACATGCAGCTGCCGGTTCTCCGGATCAAGTTTGAGAGAGACTTTCCCACTTGGGACAGTGCCCTTCTGTGCGCATGCGTACCCGCAGGTGGGTTGTTTTCCTACCTGTGTTCGTGGTTCCGGGGTACGGGCGACTGGAGTGGATATTGTGGTCAGAGGTGAATGAGGGAATTAAATAAAAAAGAAAATTCAAAACCTCAAATTAATTTCTTCAAACTTATGAAGAAGATTTTGTGTTTTTTTTTAGATGTTGGTTCATGAAGCGAGAAATAACGCATCTGCTTATTTCACCTGACAGTATAGTTTTGTTGTAGTAGATCAAAAACATCTGCAATCTTGGTACATCTTCTTCTTCAGCAGCTTGTAGTACTTTTGTTGGATTCATTTCCATATCTTCCTGCTTCTTCTCCAGTTCTGCTCAATCATTCAGATGTATGACATGAAGGTTTTTGATCAATCTTGTTGATTTAAACAAGTAGATTATGGAGTCACCTCGTTGCAGGCCTTGCTCAGACAAGGTGCAGTATTCCTTAAAAGTAACTGGTGCTGCTCTAAAAAAAAAAAAGTTCCCTGTTTGAGAAAACTTCAGGGTGAGCATGCAGTAGTCATCTTCCCCTTTGCGGATCAGTTACCACCTCCTTGGAGGTGCCGGTAATGATCAATGGTTTGTGACTGCAATTGCATTTTCAAAACATTGATACATGACCCGCTGAATCTGCTGAATCGCAGGTATGAGGCACGCCCTTTCACACCCCTTCTTAACTGCAATTCAGTATGGCTCGGTAAGCTTAGTTTACGAGTCAGAAAGGCTTCTACAACTCACAGAATTAATTAAATACATACCCAAAACCCCTATTGTGGAAGCAAACACTGTGATTTTGTGACTCACAGGATTTGCAATTGCAAAAGAAAATACAAAAAATAAAAAACTACAACACCGTTTAAAACACAAAAAGTGGTTTCTTTTCAGGCCCAATATAAAGATCTAAAGAAAGCTAAAATATGTCTAGCTTGTTTTGTATGTAATTGTGCATTTATGTCTGCATGTGGTTGTGTATACCCTGTAGCTTAGCAATGTGCATGTGTGGCAAACACCCGGCTGAGCACTTCCTCTGGCCATGCACATCGGTGGATGGAGTGGTTGACCACAATGCCCATATTGTGGAGCCTTCCATCATATTTCTCTTGGGAATGTTTCATTCCCTCATCGCTGGGGCAGTACTGCGTTGGCAATCCAAGGGGAGGATAGGTGGACACGGGTCGATTTGGAACTACTGATGGGCAACTGCCTGAGTCTTCCACCTCTCTAGAGGACCCTTTATGGCGCTGCGACTCCAAATGAAGCATAGCTAGCATACAGTCATGCAAGGTCATCACTGTAAAGCCATCAATCAAAGGAGTGGATCGGAGCACCAGACATTCCCCTACCTAGTCCTGATTGGGTTCTTGCTATTCAAACTGGTGGCTGGCTAGCAACAGACTTTAATGAGCGTTAGAGATTTCAATTTCTGTGTATGATTGTGATTGCAAGGGAGATGATCCGTAAAAGTTAGATTTTGAAGCCCCCACCTACTTCAGCAAGCAGACCTATTTTTGTATTGGAATAGCACAGCATAGGGTATGCCAGGCTCTTATATCTCAGTTCATGAAGCAAGTCAATAAGTTACTTTCAAAGTAGTTCAGTGAGATTACTCAACCAGTTACCGAACTCAGCAGTTAATGTGGCTGAAGGAATATTCCGTATTGTGGTGCAAAGGGATACAGAGATAGGTAGAATTGATCAGTATCTCTGAGGTCTTCAGCTAAAAACTTCAAGGAGATGACTAGTAGCAATTGATTGACTCAACCCTAGAGCAACATAGGCAATAATCTCATTATTGTCATAATATCCTCTTAATTCATAAATGCATCTTCGTGTTAGAATCATGTGCTATGCTGACTTGGAGAAGCCTAGAAATGAAAAAAGATACAGTCCTCATCGCAAGACTTGGGTACTGATATAGGCTTGAACATTTGGATAAAGATTTGTGAGATTCTTGGCATTGTTTCTTCTTCTGAATTTTTAAAGACGTGTAATGCAAATATGTGAAAAAAACAGCTGTTCAGTGTACTGTCTCAAATATCTGTCCTCCTTGGCCATTCACTGATTTCTGTAATATGGTATCTTTTACTGTTCCTTGTGGAACTCTTACTGCAACTAAAAAATGTTCTTCTTAGGAGTCAAATATGTCTTTTGGGGAGATATATACATACATGCCCAGAGAATGTAATACACCTAATTCTGAAATAAGGGACCACTCATACATTTTCAGGAAATACACTTATCCAGATAACTCACTATCATAAAAAAGCAAAGAGCTGTCATGGTGTTACCAGGTCGGTTCAGATCAATTATATCACACTAGGGAATGCTGAGATATATTCCTGCCAATCGTAAGACTTGGAAGGCGGGCGTTAACTAGTGGTGTTAAGCTCATCGAAAGTGTGAAGTAGGGATATCAAGCAAGTTAGGAGTATTTGAGCATTTGAGTGCATAACAATAACTTATCTTTAGTCCTTCATAGCACACTGCTGCAGTTTCAAGGCACTGTAAATAACAGAAGTTAAAATTAGGCAATTTTGTGGTATTCAATTCTCTGGTCTCAGGAAGATGGAAGGCTAAGTTTAACTCAATAGGATTCAAATTCATTACCTCAGATCACTGCAGCTGTCCACTGCAAGCCTTAACTCACAACACATATTTTACCAGGAGCGAAGTGGAGAAGGCGGGTGCTATAAACATTTGTGTGCACATGCTGTAAGTAATAAAGGCTATTTGTTATTTTCCCCCACTTGGGACCCTCACCTTCAACTCTATCTCATATTGGTGGGTAAATAGCAGATATTCACTCCATCAGCAAAAGGCATTAACAATTAAATATAAATCAAAATCAACTAAGACGTACTATAAGGAGGTACTGTTGAACATGCATTACTAAAGGCAATTTACTCTACTTCTGAGAAAACTTGAGAAACCCCTGAGTTATGTGAAATGCTATAGTGCAGATTCAAAAAGATGGGATTTATAAGTGTAAACTATGGAACACCCATGCATTATCTTCAGTTACAGCTGTGTTGAGTATTCATGTATACTCCCATGCTAAGGATTTGTAAATTAATGATATGTACTGTGAGTGGGTATGTGTATATTGGTATTTCGGCATGTGTTATTATGATGGAACTTTAGACTGTTAGAGGGTTTGTATATCAAGGTTCTATATGGAGTCTGTTGATGCTTCCTGATGTTAAGGGTGGGTTGCATTACATTTAAATAAAGGTTTCAAAATTAGTTCTGACCTTTTACTGTCTTTTACACATTTGTAAACAAAATCAGCTGCAAACCAATTTTTCTGATCAAACCCATATGGTTTATTTCCGTTCCTATGACCGAAACTGAAGCCTGCCATGACGATCTACCTGATCATCATGATCTGTTTCTGCAACAACCAACTTTCCTGTATCCTACTGATTCTCTATACTGTGTCCGAAACAATATCAAGTGCCTCTATTCAGCAATAAGCTGTGATCACTAGTTGTGTCTAAATTAAAATGTGCATTACTAATCTACTCCCAAATGTACATAGAGCTCATGCAGTCGAAACAAATTTGCTACATGTTAAAGTGTGTTTTCCTGGCTTATGCTAACTAACTGGCAAAGCCATCTTGTCTAAAATGGAGGTCACAACACTGTGTTTATTCTCTGTTTATTTCTGCTGCACAATATGATTTTGTCCAGCACAATGTGATTTTGTCCAGCATGATGTGATTTTGTTTAGTCTGTTTATTTCTGCTGCACGTAATCCAGCATGATGTGATTATGTTTAGTTCTGAACGACACGGTTTTCAAATGAAGGATCTGGCCTTCTGTAACATTTTCTCAAGGATCTTCCGCTTTCACATGTTATTGTATTCATTCACAATGGTTCATTGTTGTTTATGTAACTAGTTTGTTCTAAAACCTCCGAATGGTATTATTTCAGTTCCTCTTATTCAATATTCATATAGTGGGTTAGTGCTAAGGTGGTAAGTTTATGTGACATTTTATACTTCTGTATTCTCATTTGTTGAAAATGCAGTTCTTTGCTCACACCACAATGAGTTTGCAGTTCTAATGTTCCTCTATGGAATAATTGGCTACATAAACCCTTAAATTTGGGGGTGAGCCACGAGACCTTTCCTATGCTACTAAGAATGCTGTCCGATTTCTTACTGATTCTGCTGGACATTTCGGACTCAAAAGACACACAATTGATGGACGGAATGCAGAACAAATCAAAACATTCACCCCCAGTCAAGAGATCTGTGTTAAATCCATTATTCTTTTGCTCACCATGCCACCCCAGTTTAGCCCTGGCCATATGCAAATCAGTCCTGACCCTGTGCCTCATGGGAACAGTCCAGCCCGAACTGCCAAGCCAGGTCCTCCCTGGACCGGAAACAAGCATCCTAGGACGGGTTTTGGGGTTTCACTCCTCATCAGCCACGGTAGCTTGAATCCAGTGGCACAGTGAACCTGGGACCCACGCCTGGGCATACCCGGCGCACTTAGAGCGAGGAAGCAAAAGACACACAATTGCTGGAAGGAATGCAGAACAAATCAAAACATTCACCCCCAGTCAAGAGATCTGGGTTAAATCCATCATTCTTTTGCTCATCATGCCACCCCAGTTTAGACCTGTCCATATGCAAATCAGTCTTGACCCTGTGCCTCATGGACGCCCGAAGTTTGTACAGAGCATATAGAGTAAGTCTTGAGGAAAACTTTTTTTCAATAAAGGACTATCAACATTAGCAAGTGGTAGTGAAATAGAGTTCCAAAATACATGGATTAAATAATGTAAAAAAGAAAAAAATGTTGTCTTTCCATGTGTCCTCAGATTATAAAGTGACGAACCGGGACGTCCTAATAGGAAATACTTCTGGGACTATAAAGTCCGTATGACTCTGGGGCAGACTGGTTTATCTTCGCTTCATGTAAGTTATAAGACACCATTCTATATACTATATGAATGGAGGGTGTAGATATTTTTGAACAATGGAACATATGTGAACTAAGGGGCACATACTATCCTATGACTCTAGGAGTGGAGAATGGTAGAGTAAGTGTGACTGATTGATTATGATGGTTAAGAAACATAGGGGTGTTTGGGGGTTCGCAGTATTGGCATAAAATATTTCATCCTGCTTCTTTATATATGTATATGCACATATAGAGCTTAAACAATTAAAGGTATTATAAAGATGGTTGTAAATTAGATGAAGAGATTACTATTGTATTTTAAATATATTTGTTTATGTTCATAGATTTTTTAAAAGAACGGGAGTAACACTATCATTGTCTTGAAAAAGAAGGTGTTATGTGAACATACCTTCGAAACGCGTCGACGCTTGTATTTAAGCCACAAATCTATCTGTTTGAACATTACCTTAGATGTTTATGACTTGTAAGGCATCAAGGTGTATGTGGTAAAATCTTGTTTTTTGATTGCGGCAACTGATGACAAAAGTTACTGTCTGTTTTTAAACTCCGTGCAATATTTTTTGTATTTTATTGGGATCAATTGATTCTATTATTGAATGCATTGTAAGTGCTCTATTGTGTTTTTTCTGATAGAATTGGTTTTATTGTGTAATGTCTTGAAAAATATATTGTTTTAATAAAAAATATTTTTATCAATTTAATAAACTATAGGTTTTTTGTGCCAATACGTAGCAGACTCAAGGCGTGGATGTGGTCGGTATGATTGGATCTATATGCATGTGACTTTGATTACGAGTGTGAAGTAAGGTGTGGACACAAAACATTCCCAAGGGACGTTTTTGCATAAAGTTCTTGTTTGAACCCTAGTCCTTTGGGTTACCAAGGGTTCCTCTCTCTTTTTTATATATTCCTCATGGGAACAGTCCAGCCCGAACTGCCAAGCCTCAGCATTTCTCTGACATTTGCCACTATTTTGTATTATTCTGAATTGGTAGTCTTTAGGGCAATTGACTTCTATGTAACCCAGCGGCTTCTACATTCCATTGTTTCTGTGCTGCTCCTTTGAATTTTGTAATAAACCATTATGGTTTTTTTAATTCCATTCTAGTACTCACTTTTTGAGTCACTCTTTTCCTATTTGACTGTATTTTGAAATGCTATTTTGTACCTTGTGAAAAGTTTCTCAAATCAATGTATAACACAGGTTTAATTATTTATGAGGGTTAATTAATAACACCTCATCCATCAGCTACCAGACAGCAACTGACAGATGAGAACATGCTTACATTCTAAGTTCTATGTTCTATAGAACTTTCATCATAAGAAATGAGTGAAGGAAGACACCACACATCTCCCTTCTAATATTAAGATGAGCAGATAATATAAACATGAGCATACATGAAGATAAACCATACTATTTTAGAAAACAAAATGAGATATTACTTAACATAATCTTTAAGTTAAAATGGAACAGTTGTCTTACGAACACTTCGTCTTGGATTTGTGCCAGAAAACTTATCTGAGTCATCAGATGGAATATTTCCAAGTACAGTTTTGTCAGAGTTTGGTCTAAGAATGACAACACGATTTAAATTCCAAATTTTCCCATTTTCTAGTTTAACAGCATTTTTAAAACACTTATTTACACGAAAAGGAACAGTGAATTTGGACCAAGACATAGAACCTACAGGAGCTTTAACACGAACTAAATCACCTTCTTTCACAACAACTGGTTTTACCCTTTTTCTTACATCAAAATAATCAATTTATTTTTTAATTGTAGTCTTTCCTCTCTTTGTCTCCAAATACCAACGTTGTTATCTTTTATACCTTTATCCCAAGTCATCCAGCTTGGGTACAAACTTGTATTAGGAGTCCTTCCTTTGATTTTTTTTTTCAACTTTTTTATTTTTCACCATCAGTTTTTCATTCATCATTACAAAAAACCATACAATATTATACAGGTTTACTTTACACCAAAAGGAAAATCGAAGGAAAAAGAAGAGAGAGACAGGAAACAGTTAAAACAAGTCGTCTGATGTATATATCTTCAGCGAAGCGGTCAGACAAAACAAAATTCGTTAAATCTGTTACGTTCCAGATACCCGCCCCCAATAAGTAAAAAGTGAGAGAGCTGTTGAAATCATAACAGATGCTATTTTTCATAACCAAGAATTATGGCTGGGGTCGCTCCAATCTAGCCTTCCAATCCGTTACTGGGGCCCAGATAAGTTTCCCTAATTTCATAGCTTTCCACCCTTTCTTCTCGTAAAGGCCCTTTTCCAAACTATAGATGGCTAAAAGCCGTGATACCCATTGTTGAAAGGTGGGAGGATTGGGGTCCTTCCATGCTGCTGCCACACAAATCCTAACAACCGCCATGGCAAGAAATAAAAATTTGCGGTGAGCTATATGAACTCCAACCCTGCCCACACCCAAAACCACTAATTCATTAGTTAATCTTATTTGAATCCTCAAGGTTTGTCCCATAAAGTGTTCAATTGCCCTTTTCAAAGGGTCCAGCATAGGGCAAGAGGCGAACATATGTACCGTATCGGCCTCCGCGCTGCGACAGCGTGGGCAATAAATGCCCATAGACCCCCCCCATTGGGCTATTCTTGCAGGGGTATAGTAAAGTTCAAAGATGGTTTTAAAGGGTTGAGCTTGTAGGTTAGCTACCTTCAGTACCGTATATCCTAACTTAAGTGAGACTAAAAACTCACTCCCTTCAAAATCGAGCTTCCCCCGCCATTTCTCGGAATATTTTCCCAGATCGTTTTGATGCTGGTTTAGCTCACTATAAATCTGGGTGATAGAGCACCCTTCGGGGTTTTGCACCGTTTCCATAACTGTGTCTCTGTCGAATGCTCTTATTCCCCCACTTTTCCTTACAAGGGCCGACCGAATCTGTAAAAATTAAAAAAATTCCCTGCGCTCCAAATTAAACCGGATTTGGGCTCTTTCGAATGTAATTATGCCATCAAAGTCTATAATATCGCCGACAGTTTTAACACCCAACCCGTCCCACCGCCTCATTACAACATCATGAAAAACCTCAGGTAAGGATGGGTTCCTAAATAAAGGAATATAACGGTTCATTCTGCCCAATCCCAGCTTTTTCCTAACAGAAGACCAAACAAATATTGCTGCTCCCAAAGTCTTAAATTTAACTTTTTTATAATAGCTGGCCTCGCTAAAGCTCAGAAGCCAATTACGCGCTTCACCATCTATAAGTAGATCATATACATCCGGTACAGCGTCATCATCCCTCCACCTGTCAAGGAGACTTACGAGTAGTGGTGTGAGGCGTAAAACGATGAGCTAAAATACATTTTTGCAACTCTTCTTTCCAATTCAATGAATTAACTCTTGAAAGCTGAATATTTTCCTTTATCACCCTATTGAATCTCTCAACAGCACCATTTGTTTCAGGATGATAGATTGACCACTTTTTGTGTGTAATACCACATGACAATAAGAAATCATTCATTTCCCCAGAACAAAATTGAGGACCATTGTCTGACAAAATACTTTTCGGAAAACCCTCTCTTTTAAATACATCCTGTAGGAAAGATATATCACACGCAGAAGTCACGTCAGATACACATGAAACCTCAACCCATCTAGAATACAAATCAATCAAAACTATTAAATAAGGTGTACGATGTTCTCCATTAAGAGGACCAACAATATCAATGGCGATGTCATCCCATGGATTATTGGGTAATTTACGGCAGACCATAGGCATGGTTCGAGGAGTAAGAATTTTATCACTTACTTTACATTGCAAACACTCTCTAACTTCTCTCTCAATTTCAATATCCATACCAGGCCACCAGAAACAGGCTCTCAATCTTTCCTTTGTTTTTACTATCCCTAAGTGACCTTGATGTGCCTCTTCAATTAATCTTTTTCTTAAAGAGATGGGAGGAATTAATTTTGTTCCTCTTAACAAAATACCTTTATCAACAGACAATTCATCAGAAATAATGCGCCAAATCTTCAACAAGGAATTGTCAAACAAAACTTGAGATTGAATCATGTTCATTACTTTCAAAAGATCACCATCTTTTTGAAGTTCTTCTTTCCACTCATCCTCTTTTATAATACCAGAGGTTATTTCACATACACTCACCTCTTCATCCAAAACCTCATCCAATAAATCTTCTTCTTCTATATCAGAAACCAGACGAGATAGACAATCAGCAGTGGTATTATCAACACCAGGAAGATATTCTACCACAAAGAAGAATTCTTGAAGACTAATTACCCAACGTCTTATCCGTGAAGAAATAAAATCGAAACCTTTTTTTGAAAATACTTCTTTTAACGGTTTGTGATCTGAACAGACCTTAAAACAAGTTCCCCAAACAAAATTTCGAAACTTATTAAGCACCCAGTAAATAGCCAACGCCTCCTTTTCAATTACTGAGTAATTTATCTCAGCTCCACGTAGACTCCTTGATGCACATGCAATGAGATATTCTTTTCCATCTCTAGTTTGTTTTAAAATAGCACCAAGCCCTTTAGAACTTGCATCAGTAACAATTGTAGTTTCCTCTCCTGGAATAAAAGATTGCAAACTGGGGGCATTTTTTAAATTCTCCTTCAACTCATTAAATTCATTTTGACATTCATGAGACCATAGAAACTCTTTATTCTTACCAAGTAACTGTCTCATGTTACAGGATTTGCTCGCTAAGTTGTTTACAAATTTGGCATAATATTCAATCATTCCAAGGAATGAAACAACCTCCTCTTTGGTTTTTGGAGATGCCAAATTACAAATAGTATCAACTAGTTCCTTTTTGGGAATAATACCTGTGGCAGTAATACAATGTCCTAAATAATTTACTTCTTTGACTGAAAACTTAAATTTTTCAAATTTTAAAGTGAGACTAGCATTTTCAAGCTTCTTTAAAACTAGTCTTACATTAACATCATGCTCCTGTTGAGTCAAACCAAATATTAGTAGATCATTTTGATAGTACTTGACCCCTTTTATACCTTTCAAAATCGAAGGCATTACCCTCTGAAAAACTGACGCTGCCGACACCAGGCCAAACGGCATTCTCTTATATTTGAAAGCACCCATAGGAGTGATGAATGCCGTAAGATCCTGTGAGCTCTGTGTCAGTTCTATCTGATGATAAGCCTGCGTAAGATCTAAAGTTGTAAAGAATTTTGCACCACCCAAAGTAGACATAATTTCATCTATATTAGGCAGGGGAAACTTATCCACAACTACCTCCTTGTTGAGTGATCTAAGGTCTACACAAAGTCTGATATCACCATTGGGTTTGGCCACGACCACAACTGGTGCCAACCACTCAGATGCTTCCACAGGAGTAATGATATCTTGTTTGAGTAACTTTTCTAATTCATGTTCAACCTTCTCCTGTAAAGCAATTGGAACTCTCCTAACTTTAGCCACAGAAGGTACAGCTCCATTTTTTAATTTGATGCTATGTTTATATCCTTTCAAGCAACCTAAGTTATCTTTGAACAAAAGAGGAAATTCTGTCACAAAATTATTTAACTTACTTTCCACACCTTGAACTTGTACTTGTGGATCAGCATTGGGATCTAAAGTAACCCCCAACAAACGTTGATGTGGCCAACCAAATAACCCATCACCTTGTTTAGACACATACATTTTGCCAACTATCATCTTTTCTTTCATCTCAATACAAGCATCAAAGTATCCCAACATACTAATGGGTTGACCTCCATAACCTCCTGGTTTCACATCCATTCATTTAAGAGTATTTTTTTCTTGAAACCATTTACAGAAAGTTTCTTTAGAAATTATTGTGAGATGAGAGCAAGAGTCAAATTTAATCTCAAGATCAACCCCATCAATCTTTACTCTTCCTATAGGATGATCAGTAGATTTATTCTCACTGACTTGACAAATTATTTCTTTTATGTCTTTATTTTGAAACTTTCTTTGTTTAGATCTACAAAACTTAATAAAATGTCCCTTCTTCCCACAACCATGACAGACAAAACTCAACGCAGGACAAGTTTTCGAATTAGCTTTGTGTCCTGACCTCCCACAACGAAAACACTCAAAAGTAGTCTTAGAAGCATCTTATTTCTCTAATCCTTTAGACAATACTTTTTCATTTTTTACCAAGCATACATTTTCCTGTACTTCTTCCACAGTTGATGGAGTCTTACTTTTTTCACACTTCAGTTCATTAACACATTTAAGCATGTGTTCAACCCTTTTTGCTATGGATATTACTTCCTCCAAGGATGGTTCATCTTTAAGCCATAATTCTTCTCATATTTTATCTGCCCTGCACTTCAATACAAATTGATTTCGTATTCTTTCCTCAATAGCTCCCCCAAACTTACAGCTAGCAGCTAACTTCCTCAACCCTGTTAAGTAATCTTCTACGGATTCTTCTTTTCCTTGCTCTCTTAAACCAAAAGGATATCTTTCTATAATGGTGCTGAGCCTAGGCAAATAATGTTTGTCTAATTGAAGAATGCAAATTTCATACTCATTTAATCCTCTTTGTTCCTCTGTGGTTAGATCAGGTAAATTCTCTAAAACTTCCTGACCTTCACCACCTAGACAGTGTAAAAGCAAGGAATGTTTTCTTTCGGCACTTAAATTTGTTCCACAAACCCTTGCATAATGTGCAAACATCTTTTTCCACTTGTTCCATTTAACAAGTGGCTCTCCTGGATTAGGCAAGAAAAACGGTGGAGCAGTTACATTTTGCATGACTTACTTCGTATTTCTAAAATGCAACAAAATAAGATATGACTATATAATATACTATAAATTATAGAGAAATAAAATGAGCATTAAATCACAAATTGCAATATTTTTTTTAAATAATCACAAGTGCTTTCAAAATAAGTAAATCTCATATAAATATTTAAATTTTCTTTAAAATACTTCCTTGAGCATCAATACATTTTATTTTCTCCCCCAAAGAATATTACTATTCCTTTAAAGTTGCCTTCCTAATTCCACTTCCTGGTGTGCGCATCACCGACAATGCCCACTAGGCAACTGTAGAACCACCAGCAATACTCCTCCTGATGTGCACGTCACTAATGAATTTCACGTGATACACACCAATTCCAAAAATACACTTCCTGGTGTGTGTATCACCGATAATGCCCACGTGACAACTTTTAGATTATCGGAGATGCACTACCTGGTGTGTGCGTCACCGATGATCCTCACGTGACACGCTCATATTAACTTCCTGGTGTGCGCATCACCGATGATCTTCACGTGACACACACCGATTCCTAAATAAACTCTTCTGATCTGCACTTCCTGTTGTGCGCGTCACCGATGATCCTCACGTGACACGCTCATATTAACTTCCTGGTGTGCGCATCACCGATGATCTTCACGTGACACACACCGATTCCTAAATAAACTCTTCTGATCTGCACTTCCTGTTGTGCGCGTCACCGATGATCCTCACGTGACACGCTCAGATTAACTTCCTGGTGTGCGCGTCACCGATGATCTTCACGCGACACACACTGATTCTGAAATGAACTCTTCTGATCCTTCCGTCAGCTTTGAAGCTTCCCTGTACAACCGCTGCGTTCAACTCTCCCAAGATACGGTATGTAATATTTTCCTTGTTTAAATCTCGCGCCTTCAATCTCTTCTTTAAAAGAAAGTTTCTCTCATGAATGTACTTTAACTTTCTCGCGCACACGTGCGTTCCACACACAGAGACTGAGCACAGCAAACAGTCTTAATTAGCGCGCGTGCCGACCGAGCACACAATGCTAGACTCGCGGCCTATTCCACTCGCGCTCACATTGAATTCCTCGCGCTGACCAAGTAATAGAACTCGCGGCGTCCTCGTGCAGTGCACTCCAACCGCCAGCCCCTCCAAATCGCCAGCAAACTTGAATAAAATAAATTTTCTACAGTACCTTGCGGGTCCGATCCTCCCGCCTAACACAAGTAGTCATAAATTCAGATCTCGTCACAATTCCAAGTAAAATTTTCTTAAATAAGTCACCATGCCACGGTAACCAATCCTAAAATACTCTTTAGCTTGATGTTGAGGTGTCCCTTCCATTTTCTGATCCCTCGCTCGTTGCCAGTGAAAAGTTTCTCAAATCAATGTATTACACAGGTTTAATTATTTATGAGGGTTTATTAATAACACCTCATCCATCAGCTACCAGACAGCAACTGACAGATGAGAACATGCTTACATTCTAAGTTCTATGTTCTATAGAACTTTCATCATAAGAAATGAGTGAAGGAAGACACCACACCTTGTCTCCAAAACAATTTTTTCCATTAAACTGAGGTTAACACCATCCAGATCCACCCAACTCTCGGGCGTGCAATTGAGATGTAGATTAATTTCTAGTGTCCCTGTACACCCACAGCTGTTTACCATAATGTAGGAAGAAACATGAGCATCTGATGGCTCACTGCCCACTACAGACATCAAGGGCAGTGTGTCTCACCTCTTTCACCCACAGTGTTTTCCCCCCAACATTGGAAGCCATTTTGAAAACTTGGAAACTTATCCAGCATAGAATAAATTGGCTTACACTGATTGACAGCCATATTGCATCTGTAATGCAATCATAATTGCCAGTATCTACATTGTTTTGGATAATCCACATTGGGAAACTGTTGATTCTCTTTTTGCTCTAAGACATACTATAGAGGTGAGATGCAATGATGATACACATCTGTATTTTTCATATCACAATTTGAGGTGTTTGAAGCAGCACACAAATGGAAAATTATTTTTCCATATGGGGATAAAGACACCACCTGACACACAAAGCTCTAAGGCAGTCAATTATAAACATCTAAGCAGTTGTGTGTACTGCTGATGTGCAGTTCACCAGTCAACGATGCTGCTCACATAACATAGACATTTTGAGACATTTTCAGTTGTTATTTCAGATTTCAGTTCAGTCATGCAGAGTGTGGCTTTTCCTCCACCTTTTCTTGAATCATTAGGTGAGGCACTAACCAGGTGGAAAGTCTTAATCAGTACATTTCCAACTTAAGGCCCGATTACGATGCGGGCAGAAAGGGCTCCCTGCCCGCATCGTAATCACTGATTCGGATTCCCTTCCGACTGAGCCATTTCGATGGGCTCGGTCGGAAGGGAATCCAAATTAGTCTTCCAAATGGCTTACGACAGGCTCGGAGTGCCCGTCTGCCATTCGGAAGCCCCACAGTAATTCCCTGGCCGGCTCTTTCCGGCCGAGGGATTACGATGGCAGTTTCCCACTGCCTTTTTGTGCCGGCCTTTCCGGAACAAAAAAGCATTGGGAAACAGCTTTGGGGGCCCCCAGCAGGGCCACCATGGGTGCAAGGCCGCTGAATGGCAGCCTAGGGGGCACCTATGGTGCCCTCCCTGTTGATCCCTGCACCCAGTGTCAGGCACCTTGAGGTGCCTGTCACGGGGTACAGGGATGAACTGCACCCCTGCTCTTTGCTATGAGAGCATGCATTCTGTTCGGAATGCATGCTTTCATAGCAAAGTATAGGATTGCTCCTAATTCCTGGGCTGGAACCGACGACTGGAGGTCTTTCGGTTCCAGTTCCAGAACGATGCCGGACGGACTCGGGTCTGTCCGGCATCGTAATCGGCTCCTTTGTTGGGGGCATGAGAGGTATATGATGAAGTGTAAACAGAGAGAGAATGTTTGAATCACAAAAAGAGGGGGGGGATTAAATCAACACCATGAGGGTGTTAAAAGATTGGAAAGGCACTTTAATGTACAACTGGGTCTAGCTGTAGTGATATATTAGGTGCTAAAGCATGAAAAGATGATACTCATTTGTCACAGCTTAACACATTTTGGATGGATACTGATTGTCAGTTTGAATATTTACTATCCAGTTGATAAATGTGGACCAAATAGATGTTATATCTAGTGACAAAAAAGTCAATCAGAGACTACTTTTGAGAAAATATTCCCTTTTCAAAAGTATGCCAAAGATTTAGTCAAACAAAAGTTAATATGGTGAAGACGAATGTGGAGGGGTTGAATGCTTCTGTACAAGATGTGATTTAGGTAGTGAGTGATGATTCTGTAGAGTGTGAAAATCAAAATGTGATTGTCATTGTGGATGACATGAAGCTAACTTGTTAGATAATTCTGGGCAAAGAATAACAATGATTTGCAACAGAAGGTTTTTTTTTTTGACATGGGGTGAAATCATTCCTGTAGTTTAGCAGCAAACAGAGGAGGTTGAAGGGTGGTGGGTGCCAGAAGGTTGTTCTTCTAGGATATTTTGAAACTGTGTTAGTATTCAAGTTACATGCTATTCAGGGTAAAGGTTATAAGACCAAGAATGGGATCATCATTATGTGGTGGTGCACCAAGGAATGTTTAATATTTTGCTTAATGGTAGCACAAAAGGGAACATTATGCTCATGTATAGAGATAATAAGTTTAGGGTACTAATGAGCCACTTGAGGGGTCCGGTTGCTAGGGGTGGGTTGCATTGAATTACTTCTCGCCACTCATTCGTTTCTCAAGAATGCCAAAATGCATATGGTATATGTAAGACCTACACATACAATGCTCTATTTAGCCATCTTTCTTAAACCAATATGCATTATATTCAATATTAAAACACTGGGTTAGAAAAATTGTTGAATTTTAATTCACTGTTTGTTTGCTCTTACAGGACCTGCTGTCTGCACTATTGCTCTCCCTCCACATCTCCTTAAAGCATGGTTACAAAAGCAGTAGACAGCAGCTGGTGTAGAGCACAGGGCACAGGGAATGTTGGCCATGCTTCCTGCAGGCAGTAGTTCTGCTGACACCGGCTTGAGTGTGATGGGTGCATTAACAGAATGAATGTGATTGATGGAACAGCATGAATCATTGTGAACCACTGATAATTACTCGGAGCACATTGCATTCCCTCATTATCTTGGTCTACCATAATTTGATAGACTTGATTATGGAAACACCCTCTACACGGAATCCCAGCGCATGTCCTACGCTGACTCCAAACCACCCAGAACACCGCTTCCAGACTCATCCTGAACATCCTGCAAAATAACCACATCTCTCCACACCTCAACAATCTCCACTGGCTCCCTGTCCTGGAAAGATGTAAGTTCAAGCTACTCACCCACAACTACAAAGTTCTCCACAACACCGATCCAGCGTACCTTAACCACCCTCTCAACTTCGACCCACACAATAGACACCTTCGTTCTGTTCCCAGGCAAGAGCACACCTCCCTCGCATCAAGAAAACCAAAAGTGGAGGATCCTCCTCCTTCTCATACCTCACAGCCTGGAACGACCTCCCGAAAGACCTCAGATCCTCCCCATCCCTCATAAACGTCCGAAGGAACCTCAAGACATGGCTCTTTCAGACGAAACAAGCATGATTTCCTGCTCCTCCATCTGCCATGCTCAGCCCCTAGATACCCTCACAAGTGATTAGCAGTGTTCTAAAAATTCACATAACATACCACGATAAAGGACAGTCCAGCCTGTCAGGCCACACACCAGGTGAATGACAACAGAACCCCAGACGTGTTTTGTTCTCATTTAGCCTCATTAGTGAGGTATTGTTCTAGTCTCAATTGGGCAGCTTTAATATCCATCGCTAGGAATATCCAGGGCACTTTAATCTGACTCACTTAGTGCCTAGTGAAGAGTATGTTTAGGACCTACATCCCATTCGACCTACGAGAAGCCAAGTAGACAAAACAAAAGTGATTGATGGGTATTCTTCAATCAATCTGAAGCTTTGGTAATTACTGTGGGTACATTCCATTCCATTGCTTTTTTGCTTGTCTGTGCCACCACCAAGACATTTTTCTGATTCTATCAGAGAAACTCCACACCTGGCAATTATCAATATTAGCCAGGGCTTCATGAGTGAAAACATGACTAGTATTTCAGGTAAAAAAACCTGAACTATAATTTGAAACTGAAGGTTTTCCAAACTTGTGCAAATGTCAGAGAATATCAATATCAGAGAGGGCCAGTGTGTGCATTCACGGAGCTCATCAGACAGTGTGTGTGAAATTTTACTCTTTCACCATGAATTAATAGCAGAACACACCCACATCTGAGTCATCATTTTATGATTTTGCAGGGAAAGGAGCACACAGGAGGGCTCAGTTCAGGTCCAGTTGCAGGAAAAGGCCTTCCGTAGCTTATTGTGCCCCTGTAGTTTTAACAGGAGGTCAGCCTCGTAACCCTTGGAGTCTACTTCTTTCTCCTGGATACGTTGCACAGGTCCAGTCTCCTAGGCTTTTCTTAGGTCTCAGGCAGCAGGTTCAGCCCTCTTCTAATCTTCCACAGGTCCAGGAGTGTTCTGAACTGGGTGTCTGGAGATGCCACATTTATGCCTGGTACCAGCTAGTGGGAGGCAATGACCCCTGAGGTCACTCTAACCAATGGGGTGAAGGTTCCCAGGGATAACCCTACCCACTTTGGGCATTGAAAGTGTGCTGGGAGTGTGTGGGGAGTGAACTATGATAAACCTAGTGTCCATCCACATCTAACACCAAAGTTCAGTTTGAGGCAGTTCCTATAGCCACAACAACCTGATAGATAAATGTCTGGTAGAACAAAAGCTGAGTTTCCAGCAACCAGTTAGTGGATATACAATAATTGTTTTGGCATCCTTTTTCCCTCCATTGAAGTGCGCCCCAAGTGTTATATGTAAACCCAGCAGACCTGTCAAACAGGCTTTGGCACTGCAATGTCAAAAAGAGGTCCATCGTAATTGGGGACTGCCTGGCTGGGGAGGGACACAAGAAGGGCCAAGCCCAAGTGTCAGCTAACATCTGACTGAGACAGAGGAGGCCTCCTTTGAGTGTCCCCCAAGTGTCATATGAACAGCTCGAGCAGACCTGTGAAACAGGGTGTGACATTATGGCAGGAGTTGACACTTTAATGCCTGAAAGGATGCTCTCAGTCCATTCAGGTCATCATATGCATTGCTCCCGGGAGGCATTTCACACCAATTCACATCTCTTCAAATGCTAATCACTGTCTGGCAGTAGTGGAAGAACAAATGCAAATGGACCTCCAGAGACTTTAGACGTTGAAAAGTTTTCTTTTTAAAAGTACCTTTTCCAAAATATTTAGTAAAAATCCAACTTCATCATTAAATTGCATTTTAAATAATTATTAACTATATTTGTTAATTATTTTTCTAGCTAGTCCATTCTAGAGAGAAAGTATTAGTTTTTAATATTGCATTCCAGTGTTTTCCTATCAAACAGCCAACCTTGCTACAGTGAAAATAGCTTTTGGGCTTTTTTACTCTTAGGACTTGTGTAACATTCAATTTTTACATGTCCTACTTTTAAATACCACACACCCTGTCTTATGGCAAATAAGACTTACTTGGGGGTGACTTATAAATATTTAAAAGGAAGGTTTAGGCATGACTTAGGCTGTTATTTTCACAGGTTGAATTCGCTGTTTGAAACTGCACAGCCAGGCTATTGAGAGTAGGCATGCGATCATGTTCACAATGTCGTTGTAGTGGATGGCACAATGGGTGTTACAGTCCACTTGTGACTTATAGGTTAATTAAATATACCAATTACGGGAATGGCAATTTCATCATGGTAAAAGGCAGAGCATAGGCACTTTACCACTGGTTATCAGGTGACTTGTGTCCCCATCATGCACTGCGTATGACCTCAGATATGACCTCGATCTTGTCATGCTAAATGAAATCATTGATGCCATAGCTGATGTCATCATTCAATAGTACCAATACTCTGCTCATTTCACTTTAAAAAAATGATTTGTCAGTAGATAAAGATTCACTAAGATTCTCTTCTAAATTTTGTTAGAACTAATTATACACAGATTAATCTACATACATTTCCTATGAAAACACCTTGTAATAATTAGGGGTGGGTGTAGCTTGCATAATTCTGCATAACATAAACATGCAGAATTACCCAAAAATTCAGCAAAGTTACACAGAATTACATGGGATGCATCTTGCGCACGTTGCATTAGAAAAATAACACCAGTGATGACCTTCACGCTAAAAAATAGTGTGAACTGCTTATTGCTGTGCACATGCGTGCAGGCATTTTGTTTCCTTAGGCCTGCTTCTCCCTAGCCAACCCCTCATGTTTCGTGTTCCCTAGGCCCCATTCAACCCAACGCACCCCATTCTGCTCCACCTATCATCTTTTTGTCAGTCAGTCAGTCAATAAAACTTTATTTCGGCAACTCGGCCATAAAAGTGCACACAGTATAAACCAAGTATACAAAATTACAATTGCACAATATAAGAAAAAACATCCTCATATATACAGATGTCCATTAGGGACCAGAGGGCAAGAATTTCTAGACTGCTATAGAATAAAACACGATACATCATAGAATACATTAAATAAAAAGCTACTAATAAAAACGATCCATTGTAATAAAATCTGGGAACTACAATTTTACAATAAACAGACTATCGGACTACTGAGTTTTAATGCAGTGCCCTATTCCCCAGAATAGTTATTTTGAACAACCCGCCGGGTGAGCCACATACTGTTTAAAAAACGGGATACAGCAAATACAATTGATGGACGTGTATCATACTTTAAAACTCTGTATGCCTCTATGCAGCGCACGAAACCCAGATTTTTACAAAGTTGGATTAACCAACACTTGCGCTGCTTCCGATAGGCAGGACAGAGAAACAAAACATGTATTTCAGACTCTTCCTTGTAATTACAAGCAGGGCATTCCCTCGTTTGCTCTTTTACCCATTTGCTTGTGTATGCAAATAGAGGGAGGGTCCCTAGTCTGAATTGTATATACAATTTCCTGGCCAATGGGGGTTGTATAAAATCCAGGAAGTGTTCCTTGCTGTACACATCTTTTACTAACAGAAACTCCGCTGTTAAACGTCCATGTGTGGAACTTTCTTGTAATGATCTTAATTTTACTGTTCTATATTGTCTAACAAGTTCCGACCTGGAGGTCATAACACATGACGTTTCAGGATTTCTCCAGAGCTCCGGTTTGCTTAATTCAAATATAAGATCCTTTATGTGGCAGAGCCAGGGAATTTTCTGTATAGGTCAGTAGGACAAAATCTCGTTTAGCTCAGCCCTATATACAGACAACTCTGGGGTCACCCAGAGCCGCCGCCAAAAAGTAAGCAGTCTCAAGGCTATCTCTTCGTCGAGTGGCCTAATGCCCAAATCCATGCGAAGGGGAACGAGGGGAGTACTACGTGGAAGGCCTATAAGCTGCCTCATAAAGTTGTTCTCCACCTTCACTAAGTTAGTGGCTGAGCAATGCCCCCACAACTCCACCCCGTATAAAGCAGCCCCCCTTGCTTGTACAGTGTAAATTTCCACCGCGGGGGCATCTTTTTGTAATATATCTCCACTTTTTTTTAACTTTCTCACTCCCCTGTGTGTTTATCTTACATTTTTGTTCCCTAGTTAGTCTGCTTTTTGTACCCATCCCACCCAACCGCTAGCTATGGCAGAGCTATGCAGCGCTGCCAAGCACCGCACCCACTCTGACTGATGGAGGCACAAGGGGATGATGCTCTGCCACTTTTTTAGTGATGCTGAAGTGGCGGATCTAATTTTTATGAGCAGCGCCACCTTCCTTTCATGGTGGGGGCAGGGCCAGTGGGGGTACTTCCTAGTGGGGTGTTGGTTGAGATAGGGGAGAGTGGGGCGCTGCATCCACGGCCACACCATGGTCTCCAGCCCGCATCAGGAAGTGACGCACCACTGGGCCGACATCATCAACTGAAAGCAGGACCTGCTGGACAAGGTGGGACTGAGAGTGGTGGGGCTGGGTAAGTGATGTTTTGTAAAATTTGTTTTATTATTATAATTATTACTTTTCAGGTAGCATTACATCACAGGTAAGTTTATGTGTGTATTGATATATATATATATATATATATCTTTCTAACACATGGAAGGATCTTTTCTGGCACACATATATATCACCTACTGGCGGTCGCCAGTAGGTAGTTATAGTTAGGACCTAGTTTCCATAGGAAAAGTGTTTTTTGATTTGCCAATTACTTTGGTGCTCTTTGACGAATCTTCGCGAAATTTTCAAAACTAATGGGGTGTTCATGTCAGCTGTTTTCTTGAAAATTTCAGAATGATCCGTCAAGCGGGAGCCGAGAAAAAGGGGGGTTCCAAAACAGTTTTTCTCCATGTTAATTTCCATAGGAAACTGTTTTTGTAGCTACAGCCGAAACTGCTGAACAGAATTACACCAAATTTGGGAGAAAGGTAGCTCTTGGTCCAGAGTGCACTCTTTTTGTTAAATGGTGAAAATCTGTTAAGTAGTTTTTGAGATTAAAGATTTCTCAGCTATACAACTGTGGCCGCAGTGGATCCGCAAACCCTCCCGATCTCGTCCCTGTGATCTGATTGGCTGCCAACACTTCAAACCAGGAAGTGTTGGCAGCCATCTTGTCACTCGGTTGAACCAAGTCACAAGACAAAAGGTTAAAAAACAAGAAAAGGGGGCAGGGTAGAGACCCTCTGACCCCTAGGCCTGTTCAGGGGGTCTCAGAGGGACTCCCAGGGCCCAAAAAAGCATTTTTAAATTTTTAGCGGGATTCACAGTGGATCCATGAATCCGGCTGAAATTTTTTTTAAAACGAAGCGCGGCCTCCTGCGCTTCGTTTCTTTCAGGCCCCTGTGTGGCGCAGGTCCCGGGGCTACTGAACTAATAATGTGGGGGCTGCACGGCCCCCGCAGCCCTGGGGACCGCCACCTCCCCGGGGCTAATTTTGGAAATGTGGGGGCCACTTGGCCCCCTGCAGCCCCAGGGACCGCCACCTCCCTGGGGCTATATGTACAAAGAAATGCGTGATGGGGCTCCAGCCCCCCATCCAGCCCCGGGGACCGCCAACTCCCCGGGGCTAATTCTAGTGTAAAATGCAGGGGCAACATGGCCCCCCGCAGCCCCAGGGACCGCCACCTCCTGGGGCTCTGTTTACAATAATGCATGGGGGGATCCTGCCTGCCCACATAGCCCCGGGACTGCCCCCTCCACGGGGCCATTTCAAAGATGGGAGGAGGGTCACGCAGCCCCCCTCCTGGAGCTGTAAATGGCCCAGGGGACCGCTACCCCCCAGGGCCGGCTCCAGCAATGTCCCGGGGTACCCACCCCCGGGACATTGCAGTTTGCTATGGCTTGGCGCCAAGCCATAGCAAACTGCTTTGCTTCATGGAAGTGAGAGCATGAAAAATGCTCTCGCTTCCATGAAGCAGAGCAGAATTGCTTTTGGTCAGAGGGACCGGGAGGCGGGGAGCCGGCAGGGACCGCGGGGGCCATGAGGTGCCCCCCGCGGCCCCCTGCCAACGACCTGGTCAAGCCCCGGTGGATGAGCTCTCTGGGCCGAAATCAGTGATGTCATTTGAGATGTCATCAGTGATGTCATCAGTGATGTCACAGATAATGTCATCAGTGATGTAATATGTGAGGTCATATGCAGTGCATTGCGGGGCACGAGCTATAGTTAACTCAGCTAACTATAATGGGTGAATTTCTCTGGTTTTGTACGAGTGAAATGTCAGCCTAACTATAATGTCTGTGTAACCTTTGTTTTCTTCCGTGAATTTGTAAGGTTTTTTAAATTCTACTTCCTAACTATAACGTCCTTAAAACCTGTGGTTTTTCCAGTGAATTTCTAAGGTTTTTTAAATGCTAATTCCTAACTATAAGGTCCCTGAAACCTGTTTTTTCCCAGTGAATATATATATATATATATATATATATATATATATATATATATATATATATATATATATATACAAAAGAAAGGTTGCCCCAAACAGAAGAGCCCACACAGGTAGGTAAAGCTTGATAATTTAATGAAGGTTGCAGCGTAGTAAACCGGCAGCTTTAGCATCATTTCTCCTTAAGCCGACGCGTTTCGGGCTCCCGCCCTTTGTCACAGGCATAGTTTAGGCGTACATGGCAATTTGTGCACCTGGATTTCTTGCTGATACCCGCCCTGTGGGCATGGCCTCCCCACGGCCTTCTGGTACCTGTAGTGTCACAATAGTGTTCCTCGAGTGAGGTGTCATGTGCTCCTTCGATATTAAACTGATAAAACCCCAGTGGGTTGATGCAAAGTCCCGCTTTTTACTCCGTTGTCGACTCCAAACCTCCATTATCAGCACCTGTCCTGCTACTGGTGTTCACCGGTTGTCATCACCACAGGTCCGCTTGCATGCAGCGGGGCTCCTCCACGGCTGGACCAGCCGTATAAATCCAAAAGAAAGGTTGCCCCAAACAGAAGAGCCCACACAGGTAGGTAAAGCTTGATAATTTAATGAAGGTTGCAGCGTAGTAAACCGGCAGCTTTAGCATCATTTCTCCTTAAGCCGACGCGTTTCGGGCTCCCGCCCTTTGTCACAGGCATAGTTTAGGCGTACATGGCAATTTGTGCACCTGGATTTCTTGCTGATACCCGCCCTGTGGGCGTGGCCTCCCCACGGCCTTCTGGTACCTGTAGTGTCACAATAGTGTTCCTCGAGTGAGGTGTCATGTGCTCCTTCGATATAAAACTGATAAAACCCCAGTGGGTTGATGAAAAGTCCCGCTTTTACTCCGTTGTCGACTCCAAACCTCCATTATCAGCACCTGTCCTGCTACTGGTGTTCACCGGTTGTCATCACCACAGGTCCGCTTGCATGCAGCGGGGCTCCTCCACGGCTGGACCAGCCGTATAAATCCAAAAGAAAGGTTGCCCCAAACAGAAGAGCCCACACAGGTAGGTAAAGCTTGATAATTTAATGAAGGTTGCAGCTCTTCTGTTTGGGGCAACCTTTCTTTTGGATATATATATATATATATATATATATATATATATATATATATATTTCAGGGGTGGAACAATTTCATCAAAGATTTGTATTGCCGTTTGACCCCATGAGGAAGGTGAAAGTACCGAAACGCGTCGGGGGAGGCACGCCTTGTTCATGTTTTGAATTAAATAAATGGAACTAGAAGCTTGCATAAAGTGTGTCTCATTTCTCTGTGTGAAGAAGACCGTGGGTATGGTCGAAACGCGTTACCTCAAGCCGTAATAAACCAATGAAGAGGACCCGAGCGTGTTGGGACCTGTTTTTTGACTGGGAATGGGTTGTTGAACTATATATATATATATATAGTTCAACAACCCATTCCCAGTCAAAACAGGTCCCAACACGCTCGGTCCTCTTCATTGGTTTATTACGGCTTGAGGTAACGCGTTCGACCATACCCACGGTCTTCTTCACACAGAGAAATGAGACACACTTTATGCAAGCTTCTAGTTCCATTTATTTAATTCAAAACATGAACAAGGCGTGCCTCCCCCGACGCGTTTCGGTACTTTCACCTTCCTCATGGGGTCAAACGGCAATACAAATCTTATAAAGCGACTGACATCATCTTTTATCTTCCGAAGGGCCAACCAATAGGAATCATCCTAAATAACATAATCTTTCTTGATGCATTATGGTCATGATGGTAAGTGACAAAATCATTGCACCCTTCAAAGTTCAAATACATGCTCCATTAAACACATCGCTCTAAAAGTTTTTATCTTAGTCCTTACAAATCCAAGTGGGTTCACATTGCTCACATTTCCTTCAAAACACCACCATATTGCAGTCCCAGAAATTGCCCTATTCCAAGGGCAGAATGGGCCCTCTACGCAGCTACTCTGTGGTTGTTCCAGCCACCTGTATTTCCTCAGGCGGCACGGTCCCAACTTATTAGCGAGGTGGTGCAGTCTCTATCGGTGTCGGGCTACACCACCAAATAAATTGACAAGGTTTCTCCATTTTTTTTTAATCCTTTATACATATATTTTGTATATAAAGAATGTCCATATTCTCATTATGTATTATATATAAATATGAATGTGTTATTTACAATATATATATAAAGTTAAATGTTAACAAGGTCTCTCCATTGCCCATGGAGAGAAATGAGACGTACTCTCTGCAAGCCTCTAGTTCCATTTATTTAATTCAAAACATGAACAAGGCATGCCCCCGCGACGCGTTTCGGTACTTTTTCCTTCCTCAGGGGGTCAAACGGCAATACGAATCTAATAAAGCGACTGACATCATCTTTTATCTTCCAAAAATGAAATGTGTGTATACCATCATCATCAGCAAATAACTTTATTTTCGATCACAAAGATCTTACAAAGTGCATGGTACAGTGCGGACTAAAACGACATAAAAATATAAATCAATTAACAAATACATTGCATATCACTAATTAAAACAATTTAGGAATAAAACTCATTGTTCAAGAGTAGACAAAAGATTTTCATAAATATAGTTTAGAAAAGGATACAACAACCAATTCATATAATACATTTAAAACGTTTGATCAATAATGCATACCAAAATCTGGCCAAACCAAAGACTATCACCCTGTGAGTATCAGTGGCTAAAATTCTCAAAACATCAAGGTAATGGCCAGGTCTGACTAGTTTACACAGCGGAACAATCCACTTGTCCCTCAAGCTTCTGTAATGGCATCAAAAGAATAACAAGTGGACTATGGATTCAGGGCTAGCTTTACACGTGTGCTGGACAATGATCATCAGAAGGAGCCTTCCTACACCACTTTTACAAAACAGTTTAGTGGGGAGACTCTTGTATCGAAATTGTATAAATAATTTACAGGGGTGATACAATTTCATCAATGGTTTCCTCATAAAATGCAACAATTTTAAAACTCATAAAATCCTGTGTCAGTGTACCCACCGGTTTAGCTATCTCCTTCTCCATTATGGTTTGCCAATAAATCTTTTTAACCCTGCACTTCGGTATAAGGGACAGTCTTTCAGGAGTGGACCAGTACTCCTCCATCCCAAGTCTCTTAAGTAGCTTTTTCAGGGAGCTAAACCATGGAATGGAATTTACCTGAGGTTGCTTCAGCAGATCAATCGTCACCGCTCGGTAAGGCGCAAGCTCTTTAACAGACCACAAACGATGCCAAAACATTAGCAGCTTGTAGTCCAGCTTATGCACCAGCTGTTTGTGGCCCAAATCCAAATATATAGGAACCAGAGGGGTGCTAATGGGGAGATTTAAAAGTGATCTTAGAAAGCGGTTTTCTATTGGAGAAAGAGAGTTTGTATTCCGAATACCCCACAGTTCAGCCCCGTAGAGAGCCCCCCAGTGCTTTGATATTATAAATTTCCAATGCTGGGGCCACTTTCCTGGACACTGTGTTTTTATAGATTTTACTGATATGAGCGGTCTGCTGGATTAGCGACAATTTAACTTTTTCAATGTGGGGGGCCTAATTTAGGTTTGATGTTAAATGGATACCCAGATAGTCAAAGGCAAGTACTTGCTCTAGGGGGCTACTTCCTGCATACATAGTTCTTTTAGGTGATTTAGTATTCCCTTTGGAAAAGAACATATATTTCGTTTTGGCCTTGTTCAGCACCAGACGGACCCCGCGCCTTACAAAACACAATAAAATCATTCAACAATTGTTGAAGCCCTTGGGGAGATTTTGAGATTAATAGAGATAGTGTCATCCGCAAAAAGTAATGCAGGAACTCTTCTATCATCTACTTTCGGGGCGTCAGACCCATCCCTATCCAGGTAATCTACCACCCCATTGATAAATAGAGAAAATAAGGTGGGCGCTAAAACACATCCCTGTCTTACTCCACATTTAATAGAAAACTGCTGGGTGAGTTGGTTATTTTACCCCCACCTAACTTGGGCTGTATTTAGTGAATGCAATCGAATTAAAATTTCTAATAAATTATGGGGTAGGCCCATCTCTGCCACCACTTTCCATAACTTAGCTAATGTGTGTATACATGAGTAAGTGTGTTTTTGTAAGCTGTGTACATATAAATACAAATATACATGCATACATAATATATATGCACACATTGTTATATAAGTAATTAAAACAGTTAAATATATATTAAAAAATCATAATTTATGTATATATATATATATATATATATATATATATATATATATATATATCGCCAGTAGATCGTTATAGCTAGGACCTTGTTTCCTTACGAAGAACTTTTTTTTTGCCAATAACTTTGGCCCCCGTTTAATGAATCTACTTGAAATTTTCAAAACTAGTATGACACTCACTGCAATTGCTGTCTTGAAAGTTTTGGGGTAATCCGTCAAGCGGGGGCTGAGAAAAAGGGGGGGTCCCAAAACATGTTTTCCCCATGCAAATTCTCATAGTGATTTTAGACACGACTACAGCCCGAACTGCTGAACGGAATTAGACCAAATTTGGCAGAAAGGTAGCTGTTGGTTCAGAAAGCGAGAAACGAGCAGAAAGAGGCAGAATAAAGGTCAGCAACGAGTAGAAAGAGGCATGATAAAGGTGAGGAACGAGCAGAAAGAGGAAGAATAAAGGTCAGCAATGAGCAGAAAGAGGGGAGACAAAGGTCAGAAATTAGCAGAAAGAGGCAGAATAAAAGTCAGGAGTAAGCAGAAAGAGGCACAATAACCGCGGAATGAGCAGAAAGAGGCAACATAGAGGGCAGGAGTGAGCAGAGAAGACACAGAAAATTTAGGAGAAAATGAGCAGAGGAGGCACCAAACCGAAGGCAGCAGAGAGTAGCGGACTGCAGGTGAGCTGGACAGGAGGACTGTCACAGGGGGAACTGGCACGAGGACCTGCTCCCATGTGCCCCCCTTCTTTTTTTACTGCACACCCACTGACAAACCCACTCATACACTCACACACCCACTCACAGACCCACTCAGATGTGCATTCAGACACTCATAAACTCACTGATACACACACTCAGTCACCCATGCACGCACCCAGATCCATTCAAGGTCTCATTCACCCACTCACTGACCCACTGAGAGACTCTTACACACACTCACAGACCAACTCAGAGACTCACACACCCACTCACCCACTCACACACTCATGCACCCACTCACAGACCTACTCAGACTCACACACCCACTCACAGACCAACTCAGACACTCACACACCCACTCACAGATCCACTCGGACACTCATGCACCCATTCACAGACACACTCAGAGACTCTCACACACTCTCACAAACCCACTCAGACACTCATCCACCCACTCACAGTCCCACTCAGACACTCATGTTCAAATTCACAGACCAACTCAGGCTCATGCACCCACTCACAAATCTACTCAGAGACTCAAGCATCCACTTCCAGACCCACTCAGACATTTACGGACCCACTCACAGACCCATTCTGATACTCACACAACCATTCACCTTCCTATATAGCCACTCGCGCATGAACTCTCAAAGGTTACAGGTTACGAAACAATTTTTTTTTAAAAACATCGCAATTCACTGAAAAAAACAAAGGTTACAGGGATGTTATAGTTAGGCTCAGATTTCACACGCGCAAAACCATTGAAGTTCAGCAGTTATAGCTACCTGAGCTAACTATAATTTACGCCCCAGCAATGCACTGCTTATGACCTCACATATTACATCACTGATGACATGGTCAGTGACATTACTGATTACATCATTGATGACTTCTCAAATAATATCACTGATGACATCATCCACAGACCCACTCACACCCCCATACAGCCTCTCATACACCCACTCACAGACCTAGACAGCTGTTCACACATCCACAAAACCACTCACTCACAGTCCCATATAACCATTCACATACCCATTCACACACCCAGCTACTAACAGAGCTACTCACACACTGATATAGCCACTCACACATTCATTCACTCATCCACAAAACCACTTACATATCCATTCACACATCATTACAACCACTCATGCGCCCACTCACTCATCTATACAGCCACTCACACAAATACTTACTATGCAAAACAGCCACTCACACACCCACCCACACACCCACCCACCCACTCACCCATACATCCAGTCAGCCACTCACTTACCCATACATCCATTTACACACCTAGTCACTCACCCATAGTCATTCATGCAGCCACTCAGTCACCCATAAAGCAACTCACACACACACACTCATCCACCCATACAGCCAGTCACACAGCCACCACAGTCACTGTACAGCCACTCCTATACACACTCACCAACTTCTACAGCCACTCACACAATCACTCACTGTCCCATACAGCTACTTACACACCCACTTATTCACCCATACAGCCACTCACACACCCACTCACACACCAAAACAGCCACTCAAACACTCACTCCCACACTGATACAGACCGTCACAGTGACACCCAGATGACATATATTAGAAACAGTAACTCATTAGTAGTACAAAACGAATAGTAAATTAACTTATGCAGAAGCTTAGTATACATCTTTAACTCTCAGAACCTTTTAGTAACACACTCACAGGATGATGTCATCAGTGATATCATTTGAGATGTCATCAATGATGTCATCAGTGATGTCACTGACCACGTCATGAGTGATGTTATATATGTGAGGTCATAAGCAGTGCATTGCAGGGGTAAGTTATAGTTAGCTCAGATAACTATAACTGATGAATTTCAATGGTTTTGTACGAGTGAAATCTGAGCCTAACTATAACGTCTCTGTAACCTATGGTTTATTCAGTAAATATATACATATACATATTTAAATAGTCATTTATTTGACCACCCCTTTGCAGCTTAGGATGTGGACAGATGTGCCCTCAGGTACAAAAATGTGCAAACCAGACATTTATTTATGTACTTGGTACCATGTTTGCAGTGTACTGGGCTCATTTCAGGGGTTTTTAATGTTGATGTGCGCCACTCACATAAATAAATGAACTTTTTGCAGCAGAGGGTGCCTGTGTCCACTCTCTTTATTTCAAGAGAGTGGGCATGGTTTCTCTGTACACATTTGGGTTTGAACTACGATGTGGTACGCAGAGTCATGGGGCATGTTGTCGCTGCCAGCCTGGGAGGGTGTAGGACTGAAGGCTTGAGAGGGATGTCTAGTGGACATCAAGGGAATCACCCAAGCCATATTGTGTTCCACAGTGAGTCAGATGCATGCTTGGGCTGATTTAAGGAATATTACTAGGATAGTCTGATATCAGGGGTGATGGCATCCTCTGTGACTTTGTTGCTAATACAATTTCCAATCTTCATGCGGTGCAGTACACGAAGGGAGCCTGACTTTGTCAATCAATAGGAAAAAATTGTGAAGCAAGTGGAGAAGCAATATCATTATAGGAGGTAAACAATGTGTAGGAAAGAGAATGATTTCAGGGAGGAGGTTGAAGGGAGGAATAGGATTGATTAACCAGACAGTGCAATGCTTTTGTTGAAACTACTATTAATAATTGTCCTCAATGTCCTCTTAATCTTTCCTCCTCTCAGAATAACTGAAAAGAGCCAAACTGGGCAAGAGGGGGAAGGTGCCAGCAGCAGTAGCAGCAGCAAGGCCAGTATCCAAGCAGGTGATGGTGCTGGGAAAGATGTGTAGTCACAGAAGCTGTTCCTGCTGGTGCTTGTAAATAATGATCATTATTTATTTATTACTTTTAATTATTCCCACCGAGTGTGTATTATGACGTTCTGTATGTTTCATTTTTCCAACCTCCCTTGTTCTCCTTTAATGTTTATTATCCCCACATATTTCCTTGTGTTTTCTACATTCCCTGTTTCTGCAGCTGACTTTCTCCTGTCTGCAGCTTTTTCCCCCACCCCTTTGTTCTAAGGTGACTGAAACCTTTACCTCACCTCTCTTGTACATATCTCCACTCCATCTCTGTGCAGTGCAGTACACTAAGGAAGACTGCCTTTGCCCATAGCATCAAGCGTATGAAAATTTCAAAACTGTATGCAGCAAGGGGAGGAGCAATTTCATTTGTAGGAAATTGTGTGTAAGACCAGAAGAGAAAACTATTTTCTTTTTAGATTTGAACTGAGTGGAAGCAAAGGATTGCTTAGTCAGGTATTAGATTTGTTTGCCTTTAAAATTCCTATTTTTTTTAAGAGTACTTAATAATAAGTATGATTTGGTCTCCTCTTTATTTTTTCTCATTTCAGGACAGACATATTTGTCAGCTCATTCATTAATTAACACACATGTTACGTTGTAAGTGTCACTACATGAAATCATTTTAACTTTTTGTCCTTTTTAGTAAAAATATCTAGTTTTTTATTATGGTGGTGATCATGGATTAATTCATACCACACACTGCTACTGCTTTATTGTAAGTATGTATGGGATAAAACTTTGCCCTCTGACGAATATTCACATTAAAATTGCAATGGCCCTAGAGGAAGAGCAATGTTGTGGCTATGTACAATACATTGAGTACTACAATTCATGTTTTTCTTTTCCTTTTAAAAAAAAATCATTTAGCTACTCCTGCTGGAAGACCTGCCCTAGAGGCCCAGCCTCCAGGGCAGCCGCTGCGCCTCCTGAAACAGCCGCTGCGCCTCCTGAAATAGGAGGCAATTGTGGTGGTGTATTGCTGACCGGTGGTTCTTGAGGAGGAGGAAGAGGAAGCGGCCGCTAGCTCAGGCAACCAGCTGGAAGGACACCGGCAAGAACATCACTGCCACCGCAGGCAGTCAACGTCTGCAGCCACCAAAGCCATCCCACTAACCACTACCACAGGCTCTGCCCTCCTGCAGCAAATTGCGCGGGACATGGAGGAGATAATGCATGGCTAGCAGGACCTTTTGCGTCACATAGTGGCTGTGGAGTCCTGTTTTTTATAAAGAGGGGTGGGACGTGTTGTGAGAGGTGATGGTGAGAAGGACAGTTGCAGTGGCAGCCCGTGCAGGTAAGCGCGGCGGCGGGGCGGGGGTGGGTGGTGGAAGTGACAAATGACGGAATGGAGAAAATAAATAAATAAATCCACTTACCTTGCGCTGGACTCGGCGATGTGGCGAGCGCAAGGTAAATGGTTTTATTTATTTATTTATTTTATTTTCCCTATTCCGTCGTTTGTCACTTCCAACCCCGTACCCCCCCCCACCCCACCGCGCTTACCTGTATGGGCCGCCACTGGACAGTTGGGGACAGGGTGCTTTTGGGGTATCTTAGGTTTGGGTTAGGGGCTGGCCTGTTGCGAGAGTAAAGGGGGGAAATGTTATACATTTTTGTAAAATAAATTGGTTTATCAACATGAATATTTGTCTTTGTATTACTAGTTAAAGTAGCATCACACACAGTTAAGGAGGCAGCGCTACCAACACAGTTACGACAGAGGCTGTTCTCCATACCTGTGTAGAACCAAGAAAAGCCCACCTCAAGGAGGAGTGGGGGCTTGGCGGTGCGGGAATCACCCGAGTCTACTCTTACCCTCCTTATATAATAAAGTGGACCCGGAAACCTTCGTCTGCAGAGAGAACCACCTTTATTACAATAGCCCGGGCTATGGAACAGAGTCCCAAGCTAGTCAGAGACAAAACCTAGGAGGCTGCTGCTTTACTCCTCAGCGAACAAGCCTTATATACATTTTTATTCCACTCTTTTGGCATTCAGTCCATTGTCCAATCAGGGCGGTGTTTGTAGTTGATGACCTGATCAAGGCTCGGCATTCAGATCATTGTTCAATCAGCTTGATCAAGACTCGGCATTCAGACCATTGTTCAATCAGCTTGATCAAGGCTCGTCAGTCAGACCATTGTCCAGATGACCTGATCACAGTGTCAAGGATGTTTACCAAGCAGGGAGCAGAAGATGAAAAACAAGCTTGTTTACACAGGGCGTAGGTGTCTCATGGCTTTCTGTTGATGAATTGGCTAACTGCAAAGAACAGGGGGCTTGGGTATGTGATAGTTTTTTTAGCGCCAGCACAAATGGAGGCTGTAGGCAGGGTTTTGTCACAAGATGGCAAGGAATGGAGGAATGTAAGGAAATTAATAGGACCTAGTGAAAACTTATTTTCTTCAGACCCTCCTTTTGCCATTGAGTGGCAAAACATGTTCTTAGGAAATGTCTACCTGCATTAGGTCGCCAATCTCTTGTTGAAGCATTATCCTTACGTTGGTGTCATGTGTACTGACCGGGGAACTTTTAAGGGCCTGTGTACACATAGCACAAAGCATAGGCAAGCACTGAATACACAGGCAGCATCAGATGATGACTGCTATTCCCAAGGCAAAAAAAATGAGGATCCTTCATCCCCATCCCCATCTGGAAAGGAGGCCCCAAATCCAGCCCATGAGGGACCAGTCGTCTTGTTGTTGATGAATCTCAGAGGAAAGTTTATGCAGACGTTGGATTGCTTGATAGACTGATGGAGCGTTATCAGGTATGTAAATGCAGCAGCTGGAGCCGATTAGTTTACATACACCACCACGGTCAGCAAGGATGATGTCAAGTACCATTCGATGTTGTATTGTCATTAGGCGGTCCGCCTGAAGCTCTGCAGTGATGTTGCCCAATGCCCCTGCTGTTTCATTAATGGTTGCCTCCACCACTCGGGTAAGGTGTCGTATGTTGCGGCTGTTGACCATAGGACCCAAGAACGGCAGGAAACCTTTGAAGAAGTCCCCCGCCTCCTGTCCTGCAGTGTCATCGGCCTCAATTACTCCCCTAGGCATACGATGGTGGAGGTGAGGATTGGTCAAGTGATGTGTCGCAACAGCAGTAAAGGTAGGGGGAAGAAGAAAGGCCAAATAACACACACCTGACCAATTTCCTGGAAGCCAGGTATAAGCAGACTGTCCACAAACAAAATAGGTATTTGGAGAAGCGATTAGGAGTGGTGGTGAGGTAATATTCAGTGTACTGATTATTGCGCAGTCACTGACTCCTACCTCCCGGGTCCCCAGTCCTTTTATGCACACCTGGCCATGCGTGTTGATCACATTGAAAGCCTGCAATTTGGTGGGAACTTTGCGTCTGGACCGAAAGCGGGAGAAGATTATTCTACTTGAGGTGTTGAACACAACCATCTCATTGCGTTCAGCACGGGAGATGTTCAAGATGTCAGATGTCGTAGTAGGGCAGAAAGGATTACTGACATTGCCTGTTCTGTTTCGGGTGAAAGTGTCATAAAAATCGCCAATGATGGAGCTCGTTGTTCCATTGATCGTATATGCATCGGTGACGAGCATCCTCCAAGCCAGACAGGACCCAAAAACAGCAAATGGATAGACGAAATGGGGACAGCGTGTGTCATAGAGTGTGGCATGAGCCCACATACCCAACAGTTCGAGGTATTAATCACAAGCTGATGCTGGTGCAATAATTGTACAAAAGTATTGTTCATGAATTCCAGGCGTCGTGGTAGTTCATGGGGTGACAAGGTGGCGTGGAGATGTTCTGCAGGTGTCGGTGTCGTTGCCAGAGGAGCTGGGGGAGAGGTCAGCAACAGAAACCATCCCACAACCAGCAGGGTGAGGAGAGCAAAAAGTATAACTATCGTGGAAAGGAAGCATTTATTGTTCAGAAGTTTGACATATTTCTTGTGCGCTTCAGACCCTCGGACCGCTGCCATTTGTGCTCAGCCTGTTGTCACTAGCGGCTGTCTGTGATTGGTGGTTGCTTCACTGGGTGTGGATACCAAGAGTCCTACGGACTTCCCATTGGTCCAGCATACCAGCACCGGTCTCAGCTGGAGATATCACAGCCCTACAGCCTATTAGACACCAGACAGAGTCAAGGGCCAGCCCCTTTTCTTGGTCTCAAGTTGTAGCGAGTGGAAGAAGGTATGGAGTGGTCTGTAAAGAGAGCTTCTTGTTCCTTCCCCTGATCCTGCAGAGGAGGGATGACTGGACCCCCTAAGATTCGATCAGTTTCGACTTCCGTAGTGGTGTAATGAAGCTGAGCATCACTGAAAGGGACAAAGGTCGGTACTACTTCTGTGTCGCAATCCGGCAGTCCTTCTTTCACCCATTGGTCGTACGGGAGGGGGAGAGGCACCCTTTTACAATGGGTAGCATGTGTCCAGTTCTTTCTCCCTTCGACTTTTACAGCAGTGCGGGTGGCCAGAAGGACCTGTCGGGGGTGCGACCAGCGGGGCTCCAGACACTTGGTACGCTGAAAATTTCGGATCACCACCCAGTCACCTGGTTGAATGGTGTGACCTGGGCCTTCGCTCTTGTCGGGGATAGCAGCGTGTACCTGATGATAAAGAGTACGAAAAGAATCGGTTAACTGGTACAGGTAGTCAGTCAATACTGGGAACTCAACATCAGACAATTTCTTTGGCCTTGGTACGCCCCATACATTAGCTGGTCTACCGAATACCAATTCGTAGGGAGATAATCCTATCCTTGAGTGGGCAGTCGTCCTTACTGACAAGAGAGCAAGGGGTAGGGCATCTACCCAGGTAACACCTGTTTCCGCCACTATTTTTGGCCAATTTTAATTTAAGTACCCCATTGTATTTCTCCACCAATCCGGCTGACTGAGGGTGATTAGCAGCATGAAACTTTTGTCTGACACCAAGCCCGGAACACACAAACTGGACCACATTGGCTGTAAAATGTTGGCCATTGTCACTCCAAATCAAACGGGGCAACCCAAATCGGGGAAAGTATTCTTTCAACAAAACTTTGGCCGTTGTAATAGCTGTGCAATCCTTGGTGGGGTAGGCCTCCACCCATCTGCTGAAGGCACAGACCACTACAAGGACATATTTCAAATTTGCACACCTGTCCATGTGGATATAATCCATCTGGATGGCCTCAAAAGGAAACGTAGGTGGGGAGAAGCCACCAGCGGGGTAACTGTACCTTTTCCTGGATTGTGCATAAGGCAGATCATACATGACTTAACCACTCGGTCAGCATATAGGGGTATTTTTTCATTATACCATGTTGGCTCTAGTAACTTGCATATTCCCTTTGCACTGATATGGGCAGGGCCATGGGACATAGTGACAACTGGGGGGACATGACTGTCTGGTAACATCCATTGCCTCCCTTCGGATATACACACCCAACATCCCTCTATCTCTTTCTCTGCCAGATGTTCCTCCCATGTGTGCAGTTCTTTTGCAGTGTCATGAGATTGAATCTCGACCACACTCTGACTAGTATTTTCCAACATTCCTCCTTCCACCACCCATCTGGCTGGTCCTGTCACAAACATTCCATCTGATTTACTTAGAGCAGTCTGTCTTGCTGTTTGGTCTGCAAGGGCATTGCCTTCCCCTACATCATCAGTCACTTTCTGGTGGGCTTTACATTTAATCACTGCAACTTTTCTAGGTAATGTCAAGGCGTCTAGAAGTCTGTGTATCAGGGGGCCATGCTGTATTCTAGTCCCATGTGAGGTGAGAAAATTTATTTCTTTCCAGAGTCTACCAAAATTGTGAGCCACCCCAAAGGCGTACTGACTGTCCGTATAGATATTAACAGTCATGTTTTTACTGATTTCACAAGCTCGTGTCAAGGCCATTAATTCAGCCGCTTGGGCCGATGCCTGTGGAATTTGTGCTGTCTCAACTACTGTAACAAGAGTGGTGAGGGCATATGCAGCAGATGTAGTTCCATCCGATCTTTTAAGACATGAACCAACTATGTATAGTGTTCCCTCAGCGTCTGTTAGGGGGGTGTCTTGTAGGTCCACACGACCCTTTGTCTCTTCTTCAGTCCGTAATATGCAGTCATGAGGGTCAGAATTTTTCCCTTGTGTCTCAGTAGGGAGTAGTGTAGCTGGGTTTAGAATATTACATCTCCTAATGTCAATGTGACTGGAAAAAGAGTGAGCTCATAACCTGTAAGTCGTGCACTGGTAAGGTGTTGTGTCTTGGTGTTGTTGAGCAAGGTATCTACTGCATGTGGGACCATTAAGGTCAAGGGTGAAGACATAACAATACCTGCGCTCTGGCGGACCATAAGTGCAGCAGCAGCAGTTGCGCGTAAACATCCAGGGAGGGCTCGGGCTACTGGGTCAAGTGTAGCCGAGAAATAAGCACAAGGGCGATGTTTGTCTCCAAAAATCTGAGTTAAGACCGCGCAAGCGCAGCCATGTGTCTCATGGACAAAAAGAAAAAATTGTTTGCCATAGTCTGGGGTGCCTAACACTGGAGCTGTACATAAGGCATCTTTGAGTGTCTGAAAGGCAGCCACATGCTCAGTTGTCAATGGAAAACCTCTTTCTGGCATATCTTTAGTAGTGAGAGCTAAAAGAGGTTTGACAATGGCCGAGAAGTTAGGGATCCATTGTCTGCAATAGGAAGTGAGGCCTATAAAGGCACGTACTTGTTTCTGTGTCAAAGGGGGAGGCATGGAGGTAATAAGGGACACTCGGTCAGTGGTAAGTTGTCTTCCCTCCTTCGAGAGGAGGTGGCTGAGGTAGGTCACTTTCTCTCGACAAAATTGCAATTTGTTCAAGGAAACCTTATGATTGTGGGAGGCAAGGTGGTGAAGCAGACGTACTGTTGCTTGTTCACAAAGTGGAGCAGACGTGGCTGCAATTAAGAGGTCATCTACATATTGCAACAGAGTGGCTCCTGCTGGGAGCGTCAGGGAGGCCAACTGATTCTTGAGAGCCTGACTATAGATGCTGGGGCTTTCAGTAAAACCTTGGGGGGCGCGGCAGAACCGGAAACTCCGCCCTCCAAGGGAGAAACCAAAAAGATGTCTACTGTCCGGATGTATGGGAATGCTGAAAAATGCATTCTTTAGGTCAATAACAGAAAAATGAGTGACGGTCGCTGGGACCATGGTCAAGAAGGCTGTGATATCAGGGACAACGGGATACTGTGAGACCGTAATTTTGTTGAGAGCCCGCAGATCGATGACAAACCGATAAATTTTGGGGACCGCGGGAGAGGGATCAATACATTTTTTAAGAACTGGAATAATTGGGCTGTTACACTCATTACCACGTGTCTCCTCAACTACTCCCGTCTTCATGAGATCTGATATTATAGATAATAGGGCAGCCTCACCTTCCTGGGGAAGGCGATACTGGTGAAGCCGGGCAGTTGGGCACCTTGCTGGATACGGACAGTATACGGAGAAATGTCGAGAAGTCCTACATCAGTGTCAGAAGTGGCCCAAAGTGATGAGGGTAAGGCCTGCAGAACGGGAGGGAGGGGTCCAGAGAGGAACATAGTGGCGGAGGAATCTGGTGATATGGTAAGGGACACGCCATCAGGACTACAAGAAATGGTAGCATGTAAAGCCTTTAACAAATCCATACCCAGCAAATTTTCACTACATCCAGTCGTGAGAATCAAAGGAGCATCCATATGAGCTAGACCGAGATCCAGCGGGAGAGGCTTAGAGACGGGGTTGGTGACAGGGACCCTAGAAAAACCCACTGAGACATTGAGAGAGCCAGAAAGGGGTGCCTCCGGTATCAAGGTGTGCGCAACCGAGGATCTAGTAGCCCCGGTGTCTAGGAGAAACTTCTTTTTATCCCCTGCAACTGACATCCGGACATAAGGCCCTCGCTGATCCACAGGAATCGGCACTCTTACATTACCCCTTTCCTGGCTTTCCTATGGCTGGTAGAAACCTGTCTCATCGGTCTCATCATAATCATCGTTAAAGTATGTCCTAGTGGCCTCAAACCCGTTGTCAAATCTGTTAACTGTACCCTGGGGCAGACCCATACGGGGTCGAACATTAGGATCTGGTGCACGCCTCTGCCTAGGAGGTCCCATATTTCCTTCCCTTTGAGTTCGGGGCCTAGTTTTTCCCGACTGAATATTCTGGGCTAATACCGGGCATTCACTAATCCCAGTGGCCATAAGCCTTACAGTAGGCACACTGGTCTTTATCCAAGGGACCTGCCGAACTGATGGACTTCTGTAAAGGAGACTGAAGGGGGCGCTGGGGCAGCCTCTGGAACTGGTCCGAAGGCGGACCTTGGCCTCTAGCATTTTGTCCCCGGGGTGGATAAGCTTGTAACAAAACTTTTGTTTTAAGGTCCTTGTTCTTCCTTGTCTTTATCTTCATTCTCTCTATTCTCATGATATTGGGCCATGGCAAGGATGCCTGCCATAGTCTGAGCTGACCACGTACTCTCAACCTTCTTAAGGCGGGCCGAGAGATCCGGTAATAAATTAGATACAAATTTATCAATAAACACTGAGCCCGAGCCAGGGGCTTTAGCGTCCAATCCACTGTGACTTTTGTACTCCGTTTCGAAGCGTGTGAAAAAATCAGCAACAGACTCATCCTTACGTTGTTTACATGCATTTATCTTATCCCAATTAACAGCTATTTCGGGCAAAAGGGTCTTCATGAGTTGCAACAGATGGCCTGGGAGAGCCAGAATAGCCGGATCAGGCTTAGTCCCTCCCTCTCTGTCATTCTCCATCCTCTCAAAGTCGGTCCAGTCACCATGCAAAGCGGCATTATGGTTGGCATGGCGTATTTTGTCCCATATGTCGGGTGGTACTACTGACCCGAATAATAAGTCAATATCCTCTAAGGTAAGGACACCAGAGGAAACAATCTGACCTAATTCCTGATAGTAAAGAGCCGGATTCTTACGGGGGTCTGGTAATTGGGATTTCAATTGAAGAACATCCGCTCTTTTCCATGGGACATGCACCCACATCCTACGCCAGTGGGCTGGGGCTGCTCCAACACCCTGGTTATTGGCGAGCACCTCAGGGATAAAGACGGGAGCTGTCTCTCTCATAGGCATAGCTTTGTCATTCGGAGATGGCGGAAAAGCCGTTGTGTCTCTGAACGCAATCATGGTAACAAGGGCTTCATGCATATCATCTCCCTGAACATGACCCTTGGCAATAGTTAGTTTTAAATCAATCAATCCCCGGGAGTATCTATGAACAATGCTTCGTATCTTTTCATTATAAGTGTGCACATATACTCGGCCATGTCTGTTTGTTGTATGGCCGTCCATTGTCTAAACGTTGACCAGATATCTTTAACGCCATAAATATTACCATTATTTACCCAAAATGCACATTGTTTTCGCATAGCGTCCCTTTCACTACTCCCAGCGAGTTCAGCAGACCTCAAAGACTCCTTTCTAGGGGTACCGAAGAATCCAAACAGGGTATTGGGCATAAGGGAGGACCATCTTGTTCGGTCCAGAGTGGCATAAGAGTCACCAACAGGGGTACCAATAGACTGATTATCAAGCAGACGGGAATGTATGGTCGGGGTTGGGTCAATAGGTGGGGCGGTATGAACTGTCGGAGGGAGGGGTGCTGGCAGGATGACGGGAGTCAAAGGATCAGGCAGTGGTACAATGGGTGGGGCAGCCTGAACCACCACTGGTGGAGGTGGAGCGTTAGGAACATTTTGAGGAAGAGCGGGATACATAGGAGCCGGAGCATAGGCAGGAGGTGGACCTTCAAGAATAGCATTCAACAACGAGTCCCCCTCTTCTCCTTCAACCTCAAGATCCCTGGGAGAACGGGCGGGGTAACATTTTGTCGCCTTAGCCCTATGATGTCTATCTGCCATTTCAACCCCTTCCTGAACCTTATTTTCTAAATGCGCTTTCGCATGATCAGCCATAGACATCCTCTCTTTCTTTTTATTCAACGCTTGCTTTTTTCTCATTTTTTGATCTATTTCTTTCCTCCACAACGCGGTGGCGTCAAACATGGCTTGACGAGACCGTTTGCGGAGCAGCTGCTCCTCCAGGCTCGAAAGGGCCTGGAGATCAAAGGAGCCAAACTGTGGCCACTGTAATTCAACATTGCTTCGTTTCGTATATTTTACCCATAAGGAAGAAAACATGATAGCAGATGGCCCATATTTAACATACATCTCATAACTTGGAGTTCCTTCTGGAGGAAGCGGGCAGGCTGCCTCCAGAAGGGAGTCCTCTGTACATACGCAACAACATAACTTTCGGAACTTACTACTGACTGGCATATTTTTACTTCAGGCAGACAACAGTGGGAGAAAAATACTCACCTCACTGGCTTGGCTTTTGCAAAAGTCAATACAGACAGAAAACAGAGCACAAGTGGTGGATGATCAGTCCACCCTTACCCGAAAATGTTGTTCTCTTCTGCAGACGTAGGCACGAGTCCAGATCCAGACAGAGACCGCACTAAAGGGGGCACCAGCGGGACGCAGTCAGGTGGCCCAGACCGGATGGGGAAGACCGTGTGCAAGATTTCTGGTCTACCGGACTCAAAATGGTCCCTTGGGTAGGGTACCTCCGTCGGACTTCCACCACGGGCCCCCTCATGACCACCGGGCCAGACCTACGTCTCCGTGGTGTTCCTGTTCGGGCGCCATTTGTAGAACCAAGAAAAGCCCACCTCAAGGAGGAGTGGGGGCTTGGCGGTGCGGGAATCACCCGAGTCTACTCTTACCCTCCTTATATAATAAAGTGGACCCGGAAACCTTCGTCTGCAGAGAGAACCACCTTTATTACAATAGCCCGGGCTATGGAACAGAGTCCCAAGCTAGTCAGAGACAAAACCTAGGAGGCTGCTGCTTTACTCCACAGCGAACAAGCCTTATATACATTTTTATTCCACTCTTTTGGCATTCAGTCCATTGTTCAATCAGGGCGGTGTTTGTAGTTGATGACCTGATCAAGGCTCGGCATTCAGACCATTGTTCAATCAGCTTGATCAAGACTCGGCATTCAGACTATTGTTCAATCAGCTTGATCAAGGCTCGGTCAGTCAGACCATTGTCCAGATGACCTGATCACGGTGTCAAGGATGTTTACCAAGCAGGGAGCAGAAGATGAAAAACAAGCTTGTTTACACAGGGCGTAGGTGTCTCATGGCTTTCTGTTGATGAATTGGCTAACTGCAAAGAACAGGGGGGCTTGGGTATGTGATAGTTTTTTTTAGCGTCAGCAGAAATGGAGGCTGTAGGCAGGGTTTTGTCACGAGATGGCAAGGAATGGAGGAATGTAAGGAAATTAATAGGACCTAGTGAAAACTTATTTTCTTCACCTGCCCCATTGGAAACCAATTGTCCACTGTGTCCATCCCTTCCTCCCTTCAAGCTTTTAATATTTCCCCACCTGATCTCCCTTCCCATATGTTGTTAACTACTCTACTTACCTTACCTCTTCCAGTCCAGAAGGGCCCACCCTGCAAAGAGTGTTGTAAAACAGAATATGTGTGACCATACACAACCCTCCAACCCTTGCTTCATCAGACTCAGCAGTACCCACCCTCCCCCAGCAGTGTCAGTAATATTTGTGCACTACTTACTGCCCTTGCCCTACTCTCTGTAACTAGTGACCTCTAACGGAGTATTTCAACAATGTACAGCAAAAACTTCAAACCCTCCTTCTTTTCTGGTTTTTTTCCTACCTGAGTACATAAAGCGATGTCTGCTATCTCTCCTATGTTCAGTCTGTACCATAATACAGGGTTTTTCTAAGGGTTTTCTTAATGCTAGTGGTGGTGGGCCAACGGCACTAACAGGGGCGACATCATTGGACTTGCAACAGAAAATAATCAAAATGAATCTAGTGAAATGAAAAAGTGCATCACAGTCACCAACTAGACTAAAAGAAAACAGACTGAGTAGAAAATCCAAGACTGAGAGTGCCATGACAAAAAACACTTTGCAACATAGTCTTGAATTACATACTAAAGTTAATATAATGAACCCCTCATGTCTCAGGAGGTGTCAAGAGGACTCAGTAGAAAGTTACTTCAGTAGAATACATGGGACGTAGATTGTGTTAAAAAGTGCACACTACCTATTCTTGGACACAAATTGTTGTAATTAAATCTCTGCACTATGATGTCTGGATAGGAGGTTTGGTGTGAGCAAATATCAATTTTGGTAACCACCTCCTTCAACAGTTGGTGTCACTTTAACCACATCCGCCCCACCAAATGTGAGATCTTTTTATTTTTATAACACCTTTTATTGCATGTCTGTGATATCATAGCCCGCCGGGCCGCATACATATATTGCATCACATGTTATAATAACCAACTATAACAACATAACCCATTGCATTGTTAATCCATGTCTGCTAATAATGTCCCCAGGTAGTATTTGTGTTCCAATAGAAAGTGTCACAAGGTATATCAGGATAGTATGTCTGAATTTCGGTATCTATGATGTCTGAAATCAGCGTCTGTTGCTCCAATTCAAGACCGCAGGATTCAGCCCACAGCCGCCATGTTTTTGTATGCTTCTGTGGGCATCCGCGTGCCCAAAAGACTGATATTTCTAGCCCCATGAAAAAGTCCATCCCTTTTTTCCATGCCCTTACTGCGGGGAGTTTGTCCGATTTCCATAGCCGTTTAGCAAGGGTTAGTCCCAACCATAGAAGATGACGCTTATATCTATTACCGCCAATCTCATCAGCGATGTGAAGTAGTATGACCCTAGGGGATTTGGGGAGCTCCCATCCCAGAATGTATACTAGGTACCCTAATTACCCCAGTCCAGAATCCATCCAAGGCCGTGCATGTCCATACTGTGTGTATAAATGTGCCCTCATCTTTCTGGCATCTTAGGCATATAGAGGATTCTATCAATCCGGCCTTCCATAACCTGTGGCATTTGTAATAAGCCCTGTGTAAATATTTGAATTGAATTATTCTCAAGCGTGAGGAAATAGCAGCCCCCGAGGGGATTCCACAGCTTTGGTCCAGTCATCTGTATCTAGGGAGCCTATGTCCGCTTGCCAAGAGGTCTTCAAAGTCTCGAGTGTTGTGGTACTGTGTGTAATGAGAGACTGATATATTTTTGAAGTTTTATGATCACCTAGATCTCCCGTCTGGAGTTTGCCCTTTAATGGGTTAAAGTCTGTGAGTGTCTCTATCATGGCTATGTGAGGCGGGATGGCATGGCGAAACTGTAAATATCTATAGAACTGGGAGTTCGGCATTGAGTATTCAAGTCTTAGATCTTGGAATGATTTAAGTGTGAGGCCATGCATCACGTCCCCGACGGTGGAGATCACTATCCGGTCCCACCCATGGAAGCCCTGAAGGTCCACTAAGTGGGCAATAATCTATTTCGCCATAGTGATGTTTCACGTGTAATACGTCCCCACCAGCCCATCCGTCAGAGAGATTGCCGCCAGGTGAGTATTACCACTCTGGTGGCGGGTGGTAGAGCCTGGACGTCCGACCTATTGTATAAGTATGTTGTGAGTGTGGGGTCATCAAGTAGCCAGCGCTCCACTGCATAAGCCGGAATGTCACTGGGTCCATACCACCAGTCATTCAGTACCTATAAGTGTGATGCCGCATGGCAGACTTAGACATCTTCAGCCGCAATTCGACCACAGTATGTAGATTGGAAGCTTGTGCGCAGTGCCACTTGAGATGCCCCCACCCCATAAAAACTGTCCTAATTTGGCGTTAATTTGGCGGAACCAGGATAATGGTACCGGGTATGGGTGGTTCTGCAAATGATATAGGAGTCGTGGAAGAGAGATCATCTTGAATATGGCAGTTCTCCCATAAAGGGATAGTGGCAATCCCGACCAGTATCATATATCTGGCCGTATCTTATCGGTTGTGGCACCGATGTTCCGATCCCATGATATCTTTTGATCCTCTGACAAGTAGACCCCCCAAGTATTGTAGCCCCTTTATGGCTTGCGTCAGATTTGCTGCCCATTTGCTGTTCCCTAGAGTTCCCTGCAATGCCTAGATTGTCGATATATGTATGTTCGTATGTAGGCCAGGTGTTTCTCCGAATATTCACATTATCTGTAGGATTCGGGGTACCGATTTATATGGGTCTGTCAGAAAAAATAGAATATCATCTGCATAAGGTGCTATGCGGTCTGAGATGTCGGGAGTCCATTCAAAGCCTCTAACGAGTGCATCCTTACGGACCCATATGGCCAAAGGTTCAATTGCCAGTGCAAATAACAGGGGAGACAGGGGGCACCCTTTTCGTGTACCGCGCCTAACTGGAAAGGGGGCTGAGACACTATCTGCTACTCGGACAGCAGCGGCAGATCCGTATATGGGAGACGAACATATGCTATATAGCGCAGGCCAAGGTTATGCCGCATGAGCAGCGCAAAAAGATATGTCCAGCTGACTGAGTCGAAACAAATGTGAGATCTTTTAATGGAAATTGACACACAAATCAACTAATCACACAACCTGGGGGAAAGAGGATTAGAGGTTTTATGAATGGTGGGGTAGGAAGAATTAGGGAAATGTGACAGATAGACAAACACAGCATTCATCAAGTCAATGAGCCCGTCCCATCTGTTGTTGAAGATGACAGTTCAGTTACCAAAAGCAAACAGTCCTTCAGCCTCCAGATTCCCGAGTTATTTAATCGCTTTGAAAACTGCAAAATAGAGCGGATCCACACAGTTCGCAAAATAGTTTTAGGTATGAAAAGAAAAATGTTACTGTATACAAAGGGACGGTGCATCTGCATTCTTCTGGCATTGTCCGTCTTGGGTGCAGGACTTAACCGCAAAGCTGGAGCATTATGGAGAATTGTTCCTACGAGATGGCCTGTGGAGTGCAAATATATAATGTCAGTATTGGAGAAAAAAATACAATCTTGGACCACCAATCACGGACAACTAGTTTCATGTACCCAGCTGATCACTCTAACAACATTTTGCTGCGTCCAGTAAAGAAGACCACAAGTCAACTCCTTGATTAGAATTTGCTATTTGAGTCCTCTTGTTTCCCATTGAAGCAGATACTAGGCAATGTTCCTTCATCTAGTCATTGTCAACGGTACTTTAAGATTTATTTCACCCGAAAAAGATAGACTTGTAGTGTTGACATGAAAATGAAAAGAATTTGAGGATTAGTTTAGTCTTGGTAAATAAATTGACAGTTCTCAGAAGAATCTAGAGATGATGGACTTAAGTTAACGGAAGAAAATGAAATATATATCCCATTATGTGAAAGGCAAGCATTTATGCAGAATGATCCCCCTAAACCTAAACCTTACATTTTCAAGTGCAGCCAGCCAGACCCTCCCTTCCACTACAACATGATAAATCCTTTTTTTGTCATACTCATTAGTGCAAGTTAGGTACCTCTTCTAAATGTGTTTTGCCCCTATGTCTCTGTCTTCTCCGTGGAAGTGATACATAATATAGGACAGTCTTAGTTTTAAATCTTCACTGGCAGCCCAGCAAGGGAATGAAACAAAGGATAGGGATAGGAGACATCTTGCTGTTTTTCAACTTCTTGTTAGGAAGCTGAGGTTTTCTATTGCAGCAGACTGTCACAGTTTACTCATTTCAAAGTCAAAAGTTGAACTGAAGGTTGTATTAGTCTTTCTCTGCTCTCACCGCTCATCCAGCCCGGGACAAATAATTGCTGTGTCCTCTATGATTGACTATCTGTGCCATGCACATTGGTCCACTCTAACTCAGTTTATTATGGGTTTGTGTTTTTTAAGCAGTCCTCTTATATGTAACTTCTGTTGTGTTAGTATGGAAAGTAGAGTTTGCCCTCAGGGTGGTCATCTGGAGGATAATCACTAACCAAAGTTGAGATGTCATACCAATTGTCCTAGGTTGTCTCAGGAGCAATATAATCCTTCGGAATGACGTGTTTGTTCATTAGAATCATCACCAACCTCTCCACATTTTGAGGCGAGAGACTGGTCCTTCTGACTGTGATAACTGTGCCAGTTGCACTGAAAACAAGCTCTGAAGAAGCACTGGCTTCTGGACATGCAAAATACTTTATTGCAAGGCTGCTGAGCTCTGGCCACGGTGCCCTCCTACTAGACCAATAGATCAATGGGTCTTGATCCATGTACACCTCTGTTGGGTGATCCAGATAGTCTTGGACCATTTTCTGATATGTCACTGGTACTGCCACTTGTTGTGCCTGCACCTGTGCACTTGACTTAAGTAATGCTGAATAAAACCAACCCATTCCCGAGGTTGGCTGTGAACCTGAAGTGGTTGTTGCTGTGGGTTTTGAAGTAGTTAGCGATGGTGCTGGCTGCTGCTGCAGAGACTGCGAATCAACAGCACCACTCTGTGTGGAGGTTGAAAGCTACCCTTCAGAACTTCTGCCCGGGCCTCAAATTTGCGGGCATTCTTCTTCTAGATCACTTGCTTTACTGACGATCCAAGTCTTGTAAACTAAGATATCCGTTTCAGTAAAAGGAATGAACGCAGCAAGCTTTTTTTGTATCATGGATCCAGTATTGTAGCACAGATATAGTCTTTGGAGGACACAGTCTCTTTTAGCAGCCTTTGATTAGTGTTCAAGCGAGGGATTAAATTAGCCACCAAAGAAGCTGCTTCTTCATTGACACTGGTGAACGTTTGTTCTACCTTTTTCATTTTTCAACTGATCCAAGAACAGGATTGCTTGTCTCATGGTACTGCTTTTCTTGCTGTCTTCCTATGTCATAATCTCAAAAAGAAGTGGCATTTGTATCAGGCACTCCAGTAGCCCCCATTTGTCCACCTCCATTGTCATGGCTTTGGCAATTGTATCTCAGTATGTTGCTGACTACTTCTTATTTTTGAGAAAGTCCTGCACAATTATATTGATGAAATGCTCTTAACACAGGAATCTGAAAAATCCACTGTTAGCCATGGCTTTCAGTATATTATTGCCATTGTCAGAGGCAACAAATCCAGTTGTGAGACCTCTGGGTTTAAGCCATTCTTAGACCTTGGTATTAAACTCTTCAAAGATGTTGGGAGTTGTATGTGATTTCTCCATGATGAGCACCTTGAGACCCTCACGGGTGAGTAGCGCGCTTACAAATCCCTGATTGATTGATCACAACTGTTGCATGCTGCTGAATGCCCTCAGGAGCATCATTCACAGTGAGACCGGCATCCAGCCTTTGCCTAATTCCTAGAAAGAGATCCAGCTCGTCCACATGTCTGACAGGAGGTGGATTGACTGAACAGGACTCTGCTTCAAAGCATTGCCAAACAATCACAGCACTTCATGATCCAAGGCTGGCACATACACTCTGTCAAAATAGCTCCGGCTGGGAACCTTCAATTTTGGACCCTCCACAATTTACAGGAAGTCAACTCTTTTCACAAAAGAAATAGGGAGAAGGTCAAGAGGTAACATTATAGCAAGCTTCCCATTGTAAAAACTGGCCTTTTCGTGGTTCTGATGGTATGGCGACTCATTTGTAAACATAGCCTTAACAGTAGACAGTTTTTCTTGTGGTACTACTGCGAGTGACCTATGGGTACTAGCAGATAGGCTGCCTTGGCACTTTTGGGTGAAAGTTTCTGTAACCCTCTGTGCCTTGCAGAGATTGCTGCGGGTGAAGATTGTATACTATGGGGATGCTTACAGGGCTGCTTTGCATGATGCTGCTGGTGGCATCCTCCTCTTCTTACTCCTGACTGCCTTCTTCTATCACTTCAGCTGCAGGTTTTCCCTCACGATCACCAGCTATGTTTTTAAGGTGCTATTTTGATCCACAAAGTGTACCACATGCATCCTGTGGAAGTAAATCATACACAGAATAATTCTATGATAAAAATCTTTGTCCTGAAGAAGGTGGTGAAAAATGATACCATTGTCCACCAAAAAGCCACTTCGACAGTTTTGTACATTTCGCAAAAACCCCCAGATTTTTATGTATTAGATGTTCCATTTTTGTACATTACGCAATGGGTATTTCTAGGAGTTAACAATGTATTAGAATACTATGGATTAGAAATAGTCCTTTTTAACTGTGATTTTATATTTTACATTCATGTGAATGTTTGCTGAAGGTTTTTTGAAGAAAAAAAAGAGAATATACACATATACACATTTTTTCTGCATCAGATTGTGGAAGGACTCATAGTACAAAATGTTTATAAGCTTGTGATATGTACAGTGTTTGCATCAGTAGATGTCCATTTGGTTTTCAGACAGAGTGCCTATTGTTTTAGTGATTAAAGACACATAAAAGGGAAACTAACCTTCTTCTAGTTCTTAACTACCCTGTCCCTTTTGTCAGGTAAGTGTGACTCTCCTTCTTGGAGTTTAAGGTGCTGTCCCCTCATAATTGTGTGTTTTTGTTTCCAAATGGGACAATTGGCCTCCAGTACTTTAGTGCCCACCTGGTTTACCATGCCAAACCTTTGTTTGGCAAACGGTGCATATTACAATATTACCCTCATGCTGGCTAAGCATAAAGAAGTCCCAAACTGGGGCAGAGAGCTTTCTTATTGAGCCAAAGCCTGACGAACTGGAGGTAAAGCTAGGTGGCTGTATTGTTGTTTGCTTTTCTGTAGGGCATGCTGCGACTGTGGAGGGAGGGTGGTGGCTGCATTTTATAATGCTTTCTGAAGATGGTGAAATTTGTCTGGCTGCAAATGTGTTGTGGAAGGGAGTTGCAGTGTCTGCGCACTATAAAGGAAAAAGAGACCCCTCTTTGATCCTAACCAAGAAGGCCAAAGAGGAGCAAAGATTTCTGCGTGGAGCATAGAAGTATAATTTCTGTTGAAAGAAGTTGAACCCTAGAAGGTGAAGGGCTCAATGATATATACACAAAGTTTAAAAAAATAACTGTTTTGATTACAGGAAGCCTGTGGAGTGAAAGGAGAATGCCTTATACAGAGTACTCCAAAAATATCATCTTTAGTAGTTCCAACTCCAGGGTTACCAAGGCATAGCCTCTCTGCAGCATTTTGTGTGAGATGGAGATATTGAAGATGTATTTTGGGAGTCCTAAGTACAGGGAGTTGCAACAAGCTACTCTAGTCACTATGGGTAGCCATAGCACAGGATGCAACACAGTGGGAAGAAATGGAGAAAGGGAAGCATTTTGGAAGTTGTCTGAGGTAGTGTCACCATGTGGAGGAAGCTTTATTGAATTGCTGAGTACGCAATAGGTTCTGATATAAAAGAAACTGTAAGGTTACCTCACCTTATGATAAGCCTTCTCTGCTTGCTATCGCTAAATGGGAAAGTCAAGTGTAACAAGCATTGACAAAGCCAATAGGTCTGGCGTTGGCCGGCAGTCTTCTGAAAAGTGTTTTTGTTGTCAAAGAAAGCACACATTACTATAGTACTCCGTGGCACTTAAGGGAGCTACTTTGTGTGTGGATGTGTTCCTTGTGAAAGGGCAGCATGCTGTAGTTCGTAATATATTGAGCCAATGGCTAAAGTGGACTGATACATTGCCACTTAATGCATGCTGGAATGGGCGGAAGAAAAATATGAATGACACCCACCACAGACTAATGGATATAGTGTGGCTGAAATCCCTATAAGTAACTGTTATACACATAATTTTAGCAAAATCAAAAGGTCTTGGCTAACACAGAGCTAAACACGTCAATTAGTCTGGCATTGGCTGCAAGCCTCTTACCTTTGAAAAAGAAAGAAAGAGAAAAGAAAAAAAAAGAAAGAAAGAGACTGACAAAAAAGAGCATAGGAAAGAGAAGGAAAGAATGACAGAGAGACGGAGAGAGAAGTAAAGAAAGAGAGGAAAAGAAAGATAGAAGAAAAGACAAAGCATGAAAAGAAAAAGAAAGAAAGAGTAGGAAAACGAGAAGGAAAGAGAAAGAAGAAAAAAAAGAAAGAACAAGAGAAGGAAAGATTGAAGGAAAGAGAAGGAAAGAAAAATGAAGGAAAGAGATGGAAAGAAACAGAATGAAAGAGAAAGAAAGATAGAAGGAAAGAGAGGAGGTAGCGCTTAGAAACCTGATGGTGATAATGCGCTCTATAAATGCGAATTACAATTACAATTACAAGGCAAGAAGAAATTAATGAAGGCAATAATGAAAAAGGCAGCGGAAAGAAAGATAAAGAAAGATGGATGAATGGAAAACAAAAGAAAAAAGGGAAGACATAACATAACATAACAGGTGTATTTGTAAAGCGCACGATTACCCGTAGGTGTCCTGGCGCTGAATAACAGATGTTTATTGTTACCCAACTCAATGGTACTCATTTTATCAACCTCAGATGGATGAAAGGCTGAGTGGACCCGCCGGGATTTGAACCTGTGACCATGAGGTTGAACACAGGCCCCTGCAGTGGCTGCTTTAGTCCACTGAGCCACCAGACCCGGCTAAGAAGTAGGAAGTAGGAAGAGGAAGTAAGAATGAGATAAGGAAAGGGAGAAATAAAGAACGAAAGAAAGAAAAGTGAAAGAAAGAAACAAAGAAAGAGAGAAGGAAAGAGCAAGAAAAAAGAATGCGAGGCAAAAATAAAAGACGGCAAGAAAGAAAGAAAGAAATTAAATGATAGAAGGAAAAAGAAAGAAAGAACAAAAGAATGAACGAAAGAAAAAAAGAAAGAAAGAAAGAAACTAGGAAAGATAGAAAAAAAGAAAGAAGAGCGAGAGAAAGAAAAAAGTCAAAAGAGGAACACAGAGCAACTTCAAATGGACACAATTCAGTATGCCGTGAAATAGCAGCAGCCAGAAAGGTAAAATACTTCAAAAAGAATTTACCACAGCATTGACAGGAGACGGGATCATCAGAGGCGTCCTTCCATCATATGAGGCTCTAAGCACAAACACCACACTAAAGTAATTATAAAGTAAAAACAAAAACACTGGCACTGAAGGGAACTAGCTTGTGTGTGGATGTGTTCCTTGTAAGAAAGCAAAATGCAGTCACTCAAAGTAAAGTTAACCAGTGGCTCACACATGCTATATGCTGTAATCGGTGAAAGCAACATATGAATGACACAACAGACCAATGGACAAAGAGAGGTGGCTGAAAGTCCTTGCATTTAAGTTTGTTATACATATTTTAGTAAAATCAAAACGACTTGGCTAACGTAGACCTAAAAAATGAAGTTTCCTGATTATTGAATTGGAATGAAATAGATTTGCACAATGTGAAACCAGAAAACCTGGGATTGATCCCAGCTTCCCCGCTTGACCAAATTGTGTGATCCTAGGTAATTGTTTTATTTCACTTTTCCTCCAAATCTTCATTAAAACATATAAGAGCTCCTTGAAGTAAATTAGTGCAGGAGGTGCACTGTACAAAGCCTTTTCTTGTGTTTGATTTAATAAATTATAATGTTGCCGATGTATATTAACAACCCAGGCCAACTGGAGGGGTCCACATGACAACTGACTCCCCTCTTAGTTCACTATTGGCATTGTTGTCAGGGTGGGAGGAGGCATGTACATTTCTATGTTCATTTTTGAAAACTTAATTTTAAAAAATACTTCTCAATTCAGTAATACAATCTGATGTGGTGTAGCGAAACGCTTCTGCATGCTAATGAAATACACTTTTTTAACTTGGAAGAAACTTTAACATATTTTTACAAGTCTGTTGCAAAATGTCTTTAAAAATTAAATTGTTCCTAAAGTTAAATGGTGCAGGACACCTTATTTGCTTCTTTTCTTTTGCTTCAGTTAGCATGTAGATAGATGCTTGCCCATTTATTTAAGATCTTTCTGAATGTTAATTCTCCCTCAAGTAAAGAACAGCCCGGTGCTGCTGTTCATCATGGGGTCACATGTGGTCTAGTACATGGGCCCACTGCAGCAAATACAGAAGGCAGAGTTTATACAGGTTCGCAAAGCGATGGCCTTGGATGTCACTTGCAACACCCTGGACTTTACACTGGAAGTGTGCAGACATGGGGTCTATGGAGTACAAAGACAAGACATGTGCTTGCTCTTGGTTCAGGCCATTCATTGGGGTGTATGTAAATGAATGGCTTTCCATGGGCAGCTGAACTGTACTTCACATATATTTGAGTGAGACCTGTGACCCCTGTGATCTTCCGTGGGTTGATTTGTTTTTCTATACTTTATAGTTACTATTACTTAAGTGTTGAGCAGCTTCTAAGGATCTGTATTTGTGAATGCAAAGGAAGCTAACTATGATGACATAAACTAAAGGGCGCTGCCTTAGCTTATACGTCACATTGTGCTTTTTTCTAGACATATTCTTCACATATCTAGTGCTAAACTGATTTAACATGATACATACATTAATGGGACATAGTGAACTATTTTTTTCTCATGGCAGAGCTCAACATAAAACAATGCCATTTGTTGTTAACTGTCAAAGAGAAGACAAAATCCACTCACAGGCTAAATTGCTCAATGTAGAACAAACAAACCTGGGCTCAAATACCAGTTTCCTCACTTGGTCAAATAGTTTGAGCCTAAGCAAATCGTTTTATGTTATACTGCCTCATTTTTTTCAAGCGCCTAATTTGAAAGCACCTTGTAGTAACTCAGTTCAAGTTCTACGCTGTACAAACAACCCCATTTATGTATGGTTTAATAGGCAATAATGGAGATTCACATATCACTGCCACAAGAAGGTGATGGATGGAATGCTTGAATTAATCTCAGCCACTGGCAATCGCTTTGGGCCGCACTCCAGTCCATTGTTTTTCACCCACCATGCCACCTCAGTTTGGACCCAGCCATATTCAAATCAGTTTTGACCTTGCTCCAATAGGAACAGTCCAGGCCAGTTTATTCCTGAGAAAGAGCACCAGCAACGCAAGACCGGTTTAGCCCTGACTGGGGATCTTCAGTCAGGTGTAGCTTGGTTCTGTGGCACAGTAAGTATGGGACCCAAATATAAAGGCATCGGCCATATACAGTACACGACATCCATTTCTATGTTCACTCATGGCAATGTTGTTAGGGTATTTGGGTTTTCATGAATGGTTTAGAAACATTTACTTTCTCTAAATCTTCCTAAAAACAAAACACTAATGTTCAAGGAATAACTTTTACAAAACTTTGTTTCTTTATTTTATTTTGCAAAAAGAACAATTGATGGACAGAATGCAGAACAATGTCATACATTCACCCCAGTACAGAGATCTGGGCCTAAATCCATCGTTTTTTTGCTCACCATGCCTTTCCAGTTTGGACCCAGCCATATGCAAATCAGTCTTGACCCTGCACCCAATGGGAACAGTCCAGCCCAAACTGCCAGGCCAGGTCCTCCCTGGACTGGAAACAAGCATCCTAGGACCAGTTTCGGGGTTTCACCCCTCATCAGCCAGGATAGCTTGACTCCAGTGGCATGGAGAGCACGTGACCCACGTCTGGGCATACCCGTCCCACTCGGGGTGACAAATGCAAAAAGAACAATTGATGGACAGAATGCAGAACAATGTCATACATTCACCCCAGTACAGAGATCTGGGCCTAAATCCATCCAGGGAGGGCCTGGCTTGGCAGTTTGGGCTGGACTGTTCCCAAGAGGCACAGGGTCAAGACGGATTTGCATATGGCCAGGTCTAAACTGGGGTGGCATGGTAGGCAAAAGAATGATGGATTTAACCCAGATCTCTTGACTGGGGGTGAATGTTTTGAATTGTTCTGCATTCCGTCCATCAACTGTGTGTCTTTTGCTTACTCACCCTAAGTGTGCCGGGTATGCCCAGACGTGGGTCCCGGGCTCGCCCAGACGTGGGTCCCGGGCTCACTGTGCCACTGGATTCAAGCTATCCTGGCTGATGAGGGGTGAAACCCCAAAACCGGCCCTAGGATGCTTGTTTCCGGTCCAGGGAGGGCCTGGCTTGGCAGTTCGGGCTGGACTGTTCCCAAGAGGCACAGGGTCAAGACTGATTTGCATATGGCCAGGTCTAAACTGGGGTGGCATGGTGAGCAAAAGAATGATGGATTTAACCCAGATCTCTTGACTGGGGGTGAATGTTTTGAATTGTTCTGCATTCCGTCCATCAACTGTGTGTATTTTGCTTTCTTTATTTTATTTTACCATGCAGTTTGCTGCGTGATTTACAAGCAAAGTCTGTGAAAGGCAGCGAGTCTTCTAAGACCCTCAATGCTGCCCGGTGCAGGGTTCCACCTCTAATTCACTTTGGGTTCGCTATCAAAATAATGAGGCAAGCGCTGGAAACTGGAAGACAAGAAAAAGGTTTATTTCTCATGAGGAGATCACGTCAACTGCAGACACCGGGATGTCTGAGGGAAGTGTTCTGCTGATACTCCTTTGGCTCTTCCTTTTATATAGGTTTGACACAATGCATTTGTTTCATTAACATGGTTACACAAGCTTGGGGTCCCCGCCCGGGCAGGTTGTCACACAAGCCCAACAGTAATTCTCTTCCCACCCAGGTCAAACAGACAATCTTATCTTGCAGCTGGACCTTGCTTCAGGGTCTAAAACATGTGAGACCGGCCAGATCTAAGAGTCCGTTCTGTTGATAAAAACAGGTCCCATTGTTGGTAACAACAAGTCTTGCTGTTTGCAGTGCAATAAATTATGCTGCAAGAGTCTTTTTGGTGTTTGGAACCTGTTTGTGTAACTAGGTGCAGTGAGGGGTAGAGTGTCCAAAGGTTTGCCTGAAAACAGAGATGCGAGGAAAAACGAGTTTGTGGCAGCAAGTGGTGCTGAGGTTTGTTGTGGCAATAGAGTTTATAGCCCCCAGCACACATACCAGGTCGGTCAGAGGGTCAGAGGGATGCTAGTAAGGGCAGGGTGAAACAAAGGTGATCAACAGAGTACAAAATGGCTGTGATAGATTAAAATGACTGCAACTTATGTGCACATAGAATTCCACCAGACAAGATGGCGCAGGTAATGTTCATGATTATTGTTTTGCTTTTAACAGTGGGCCTTGGAACATAACTAGCCAGCTTGTCAGTCTATTTCGATCTCCATAATGTCCCGTATCTCTTGATCATACATTACTCTCATTTTTGTTAGCTGAGTGTCCATAGTCTTAGGGTGCAAGGTAGTTATGCAAAGAGAACACAAAGGTGGTATACAGTGTATACCCAAACAACAACCACATATTGTCAATACTGGGACCAAGAGAATCATTGATATTTTCCAACCCCACTCCTTCAAGATGCCCCAAAGCCAACTTCCAATTGTCCAAGTCTCTGATCCTTGATGAATTTCTGAAGATAGTCTATGGAGATGTTCGATTGCTTCATAGACAGAAGGTGAATTATCAGGAATGTATACACAGCAGCTGGCACCTATGATGCGGCATGCTCCTCCACGGTCCGCTAGTACCACGTCCAGGACCATGCGATTTTGCAGGGTAACCAGACGGATCGCTTGGAGCTCAGCAGTGTTGTTGGTGAGGATGCCAACAGTGACGTTCAGGGCGGTCTCTACCGCTTGGGACAGATGTCTGATGGCTCGGCTGTTTGCCATCGGACCCCATAGCGGGACGAGCCCTTTTGCTGCGTCGAGGAACTGTGATGAGGCAGAGTCTGCTTGATCAATGTCTTTAGAACGCTTTTCTCGATGATGCTCTGCAGGGGCTGTGTAGGTTGGTGGCAAAACAAAGGCGATGTAGTACGTGCCCCCCAGTTTCTTGGGAGCCAGGTGTAGGCTTTGGTTCCACAAACAAAGTACATATTGGGTGATGCAACAAGCGCTGGGGGTTGGCAGTGTTCAAAGTCCTTACAATGCTACAGGTGCTGGGACCCACATTCTTAGTCCCACGGCCTTCAATGCATACAAGGCCAGAGACGTTCACCACAGATAGGGCCACAGTCAGTGTTGCAGCAGTTCTTTTCTTCAGGTAGGAAAATGTGGCTCTGTTAGGATTATTGAACACTTGCATTTCCACTCGTTCTTTGGAGGGGACATTAATCTGGAATGTCGCATTGAAGGTGTGAGGGCAGAAGGGGGCGGCTGTCCTTCCTGTTTTGTTTCGCCAGAACTCGTTGTAGAACTGGGCGATTGTTCCGTCGGAAGTGGCATTGTCTTTGTAACTTTCTTGTAGGAGCATCATCCAGGCAAGGCAAGATCCGTGAATAGAAAAGGGCGAAGGGATGAAAGGGATGGAATGTTCAGTGGCATGTGGTAACAGCCCACAGACCCAACAGTTGGTAGCATTGGTGGCAAGATTGTGCTGGTGCAACATCTGCACGAAAGAATTATTCCAGAATTTTTTGCGTCGTTCTCGGAGATGTGGCGGTAGTGATACCAGGTAGTGTTCTTTCTTGGTGGTTGGTTGCATGGTGGGTGACAATGTTCTGTATGCAGGTGCATTCTCTTCAATGATCCAGAGTGCGGCCATTAGCAGGAGACAGGTGAGAAATGCGGCTACAAGTGCAATTGTCTTTGTGCTGTGCAGGTTAGCAGTCTTGGTGTCTTTGCGGTGGTTTTGCAGGTGTTCAGTTTCTTCCATCATCTTCGAGGAGCTCAACAACTGTTAGGACCACAGCCTTTTGTCTGGCGCTTTCCTGGTAGCGTTGTTTGACTGTGCTACCAATCTGAGACCTTGACTTAGTTGGTGGCCTGGTCGTTGGAGCTCCCTCCTTTCGTCGATCTTAGGTTGTACCCTTTCCTGGATGGCACCGTGGGGTCGGGAAATTCTGATAGTTCGAGGGTGTCTTCTTGTGGGTAGCAACTCAGAGCTGGTCGGTCTCTCGCGAGTACTTCCTCTTGCACCTCCACCCCTTCACAGGTTGCCAGGGTTGGAGGGACTCGTTTGCAGTTGTGGGCATGCAGCCAGTTTCGTTTTCCTTCCACTCGGAGGGCAGTTCGGGTGGTGATCAGGACTTGCCAGGGGCCCGTCCACCTAGGCTCCAGATTCTTCGTTCTTTGGAAGTTGCGAATCAATACATGGTCGCCTGGCTTTATTTCATGTCCCGGGCCCCTGGATACGTCAGGCAAGGCTTGCTGCACCTGTTGGTGGATAATTGTTAGCTCGTTTGTCAATTTATGCAAGTAATCTGACATTAATATGTTCAGGACATCGTTAATGGAGGTGGGTCTTGGTGCCGCCCAAATGCTCATAGGCCTGCCGAAGACCACCTCATACGGGGTCAGTCGGTGTTTGGCTAAAAGCGCACACAACCACCAGGACATATTTTAGACCAAGGCATCTCTCTAGTTGAATGCAATCCATTTGAAGGATTTCAAAGGGGTGGTCAGGGACTCCAAACCCTCCCCGTGGTACTACTGTCCCCTTCCCTGGGTTGTGTTGTAGGCAGACTATACATTGTTGTACTAGGCGTTTTGCAGATTCTGCTATCTTGACGTTATGCCATACTCTGGTGATTAGTTCAATCATGGGGGTGGAGCCTATGTGTGCTGGTAAATGTGCCATGGTCAATATGGGGATGAGGTAGGCATTGGGTAACAGCCATTTATTTCCGTCTTTAGTTCTCCAGCAATCTTCCTCGTCTTTTAGTCCCACCTTTTCCCACTCGGTCAATTCGTCTTGTGTGCCTGTAGTCTGTATGTCCCTTACAGTGGTCCTAGCGTCAGTCCATCGTTCAGCTTGTGACCTGGTCACATACATTCGTGTCGTAGTTCTGTCTCCTGCCGTGGCTTGGGCAGTAACGTCTGCTAGTGCATTTCCCTGTCCAATGAGATCAGTCACTTTCCTATGTGCTTGGCATTTTATCACTGCTAACTTCTTGGGGAGGAGGACTGCTTGCGTCAAGGCGGAGACTAGATCTCCATGCAGGATGGGTGTACCGTGTGAAGTCAGGAACCCTCTTTCTTTCCATAAGATCCCAAAATGGTGAACCACCCCGAAGGCATATTGGCTGTCGGTGTATATGTTAACTGTCGTGTCAGTCGCTAAGATACATGCTTGTGTGAGGGCAATGAGTTCTGCAGCCTGGGCTGAACGTTGGGGAATACGGGCTGTTTCCAGAACGGTTCGGGCTGTGGTGACAGCGTATGCAGCTGAGGTGGTGCCGTCGGGAGTTTGATGCACGAACCATCCACCCATAGTTTTCCATCTGGTTCTAGAAAGGCGGTGTCTCTGAGATCTATTCTACTCTTTGTTTGTTCATCGGTTAGTGTCACACAGTCGTGTAGTGGAGTCACGCTAGGATCATTTTCGGGTAGGGGTAACAGTGTGGCTGGATTGAGGGTGGTGCATCGCTTTAGGGTAATGTGCGGTGCTAGCAGGGTCAACTCATATCCTGTCAGTCGGGCGCTAGTCAAGTGTTGGGTTTTGGTCTGGTTTAGTAGTGTGTCGACTGCATGGGGTACTAAAACAGTGAATGGATTGGAGAGTACTATTCCTTCGCTCTGGTGTATCGATACTGCTGCAGCTGCCACAGCGCGCAGGCACTCTGGCAGCGCTCTGGCTACTGGATCGAGGGTGGCAGAGAAATATGCACAAGGGCGTTGTTTGTGACCAATTGATTGTGTTAGGACAGACAATGCACATCCTTCCCTCTCGTGCGTGTAGAGGAAAAATGGTTTGGAGTAATCCGGGGTTCCTAGGACAGGCGCTGAACAAAGGGCATTGCGTAGTTCTTTAAAGGCTGACTGGCATTCGGGGGTCCAGGGGAGAGGTGAGGGGATGTCTTTAGCTAGGAGGGAGAGAAGGGGTTTGACAATGAGGCTAAAGTTCGGTAACCACTGTCGGAAAAATGAGGTGAGACCTATCAAAGAGCGGACTTGTTTCTGATCTTTGGGGACAGGGGTGTCTAGAATTGTCTGAATCCTGTCAGGCGTGAGTTTCCTCCCTTCTTTGGATAAAAGGTGACCCAAATAGGTCACTTGTGATTTACAGAACTGCAATTTCTTTCGGGAGACCTTGTGACCATTCTCAGCAAGAAAATTGAGTAGTTTGATGGTGGCTGTGACGGCTATTGGTATGGTGTCCGCTGCTAGAAGGATGTTGTCTACATATTGTATTAGTGCCACTCCATCTGGCAATTGTATGGCGTCTAACTGTCTTTTAAGCGCCTGGCTATAGATGCTTGGGCTCTCAGTGTACCCCTGAGGTGCTCTGCAAAATCTGTACGAACGGGAGTTTAGGGTGAATCCAAATAGATAGCGGCTGTCCTTGTGTATAGGTATGGAAAAGAATGCGTTTTTGAGGTCAATTACAGTGAAGGTGGTGGCAGTGGAGGGGATTAAAGTCAAAATTGTCGTGATGTCGGAAACTACTGGGTATTGTGGCCCCACGATTTTGTTTATCTCCTGCAGGTCAATGATGAAGCGGTAGGCTTTTCCGTCTCCCTCTCCCTGTCTCTTTACAATCGGTAGTATGGGACTGTTACAAACATTGCTCACTACTTCCTCTACCACCCCTGCCTCTACCAAAGAGTGTATGATCTCTGTCAGTGCCTTCTCACCCTCTGGCGATATTTTGTACTGCGGTACTTTCGGTAGGGTTGCGTCCTGTCGTATTGTTACGTGTACTGGGTCAATCATCATTCGTCCTACGTCTGAATCAGCCCTAGCCCATAAGTGTGATGGCAAAGTGTCCAGTAGGGATGCGTCAGTCTCGGAGATGGGAAACATGTGCTGAGAAGGGTTCTCTCTATGGCGCTGGGGGTTGTCATACAGGACGACACGCACTCCGTCTGGTGAGCATCTGATAGTCGCATGGAAGTCGCATCTGATAGTCGCATGCAGGTCGAGACCCATAATGGCGTCTGGGGTGTTGGAAGAGAGGAGGAATGTCGTTTCGACGCTATTGTTGTCAAGGTTAAAAGGGATCGGTCGGGACAAAGGGTTGGTAGAGGGCGTACCGTCAAATCCTATTGAGGTCACATGTGAGCCTGACAAGGGTGCCCTTGGAATCAGTCGTTTGGATAGTCCACTACGTGTTGCTCCCGTGTCTACCAGAAATGGCGACTTTGTGCCCAGGACTTCAGCGGTAACATAAGGGCCTTGCTGATCAACATAGAGCTCGACTGGATCCCTCCCTTGCCCCTGGCTGTCCTATGCAAAGTCGTACGTATTGTCATAATCTGTCTGTTGGTACTGATTCTGTTTGGGATGGTCAAATGTGTTCACTCTTCCTGGCCTTTCCTCGCTTGCTTCATTCGCGTACCCTCTCCCACGTCCTCTTCCTCTCTGTCCACTTGCTATTTCCCTCGCCCCTCTGCCCCTACCAGCTCCTAACAAAGCCGGGCATTGGGTTTTCCAGTGTCCATATTCTTTGCAAAATGCACATTGATCCTGTCCTAGGTCTTGGATGTCCTACATATGATGTTGATGAATTGTTTCTAGGTGGCTGTACTCTAGGGGTATTCTGCTGGTATCCTCCCCTATATTGCTCCCTTCCTGTATTCCCCCCCTGGAGTTGTGCTACCATTACCCTTTCCTTCAAGTCCTTCTTTTTCCTTTCTGTAGCCCTGTCATTTTCGTTTTTCTGATGCTCATAGTACTGGGCCATTTGGAGAATGGCCGCCGGTTTAGATGCTGCCCAACTACTTTCGCTGGCTTGTAATTTCTGGGATACATCTGGCAGTAGTCCTTTGACATAGTTCTGCACAAATAAGTGGTGTCCGGTTGCGGTGGACATGTCTTGTCCACTGTAATTGGAGAACACCGTTTCAAATCTGGAGAAATACTCTGAGACATCCTCTTGTGCTTTCTGGCGGCATGCGGTTACTATGGACCAGTCTATCTTTTTCTCTGGGATCAGCGTTTTCACTTTCTGCACTATTTTGTCAGGGAGGTCCAATTTTGCTTTAACCGTTTTTTGACCAGGGTTCCGCTGTTTATCTAGTGTGTTGAGTTGTTCCCAGGTATGACCAAGCAGTTCGGTATGGTCTATTTTCCTAATCTGTTTCCACACATCTGCTGGCAAACATAACCCGAAGAACAAGTCTATGTCGGCAAGTGTCATTATTGTTGATCCCAGAGCGGTACCTAGCTCGGTGTAAAAGGCGGTGGGGTTCTTTCGTAAATCCGGTAAAGATTTACGGAACGTCAAAATGTCCTGTCTGTCCCATGGTTGATACACCCAATTGTAGACCACCCTTCCTCTAGCGTCTTGAAGGTTCATATCGTCATGAGTCCCTTGTCCTCTAGGAGGTACCCAATAAGGGGCAGCTTCTTTTATCGGCATCATGCTATCTGGTTTTTCCACCGGGGTCCTGCTATCTTAGATGTCCTGTCCTTATCTATCCGTCCTTGTTCCACGAGGTGACGGAATACCTCCAGTGTGGATGAAAAGAGTTCTGTAACATCGTTGTCGCCTTCATCTCCGGTGTCTACCTTCCTATAGAGAGCCACTAGCCGCTCGGGCCCTACATCTTGGTACTTCTCTTCATATGCAGTAAGAGTGTGGTAACAGAGACGTACAATAAAGTATCGTTTGCGGTTTTCAACATAGGAGTTGCATATGTCAGTTACATACTCTTCTGTCTCCTTCCTATCTATGAGGGATTTAACTATTTTATCAATGCCTGCTCGCTCATTTTTACTTAATCGCGGGACCCTGGGCGCTCCTTTTTCTTTTGATCCTACCTCTACTACTGTATCCTTTGATGAGGCATTTGGTGTGGGTGACTCGGTGGGAGCAGAGGCGGTGGAGACTGAGGCGATCGTGCCATCTCCGGCTATACTTTGGTGGTCCTGGTGTTGTACTACGGGATGAGTAGGGGCGTAAGGGGGTGGCATGTATATGATTGGGGACCTAACAATAAATCATCATCTACCCTTTGTTTTGCTAGGTAACTTGGGGTAAAGAGTCGAGGGCGTTCTAACAGGGCATTGACCTGATATTTTTGATTCCTGTTCCTTTTTATCGATTTCCTTTTCTTTTAGTTTTTCTTCTAATCTTTTACAGGCTTGGTAAGCTGATTTTCGCGTTTCTTTATCTTGTCTAGCTTCGTCCCTTTTCTTTCTTTGAGCTGCCTCTTTTCGCCATAAACCAAAACTGTCAAACATGGCTGGTCTAGTTTTCTTTTTGTGGAGAGCTAATTCTAACGTTTCTATTTTAGCGGGATCGAAAGATCCCGTCAGTGGCCACTGATTTACCCGGTCCTTCCTAGTGTATTTATGCCATAGTTTGCTATAAGCTACGGTGGCTAATCCATACTTTACGTACATGTCCTTGTTAGGGTGCCTTCCGGCGGTGCCGGCTGACTGACCTCTAACGAACGGTCGGGTCCAAAACAATTACAATCAAACAATCTAGAGAAAACAGGCATGACGTATTTATCGGTCAAAAATGAATATCTCAATCAATCAATTTAGACAAAAAGTCTGCACTACCTGTCCTTCGCTGCCTGCAAAGAGAGAGAATATTCCTATTCTTCGTTGTTTGCAAGCAGGGAAATGTCGTAAATAACTCAGTATCAAAAAAGGAATACTAGTATTTCAATCAAACTATTCAATCAATTTATCAATTTAAGTCGTTTTTTCACGACCTTACCCGGACCGTATGGACAGTTCTTCGTTTTCCCCTTCCAGCGCCTGGTTGTCCTCTCACTCCAACAATCAATGCGGCGTTCCTCTAAGGTCCCAGTCAGGACCGCAGGTCACTCGAGAGAGGTCCGTTCGGAACCGGTGAAGTTCAGTCGATCGGCAGCCAGACAAGGGTCTTCTCAGGCAGGTATACCCCAATCGTTTAGTTGTTCACTCCGTCGTTAGGACCTCTCTACCGGACCCACGCGTCGCTGATGGGCCCCTACGCTTGGGCGCCAATTTGTGAAAGGCAGCGAGTCTTCTAAGACCCTCAATGCTGCCCGGTGCAGGGTTCCACCTCTAATTCACTTTGGGTTCGCTATCAAAATAATGAGGCAAGCGCTGGAAACTGGAAGACAAGAAAAAGGTTTATTTCTCATGAGGAGATCACGTCAACTGCAGACACCGGGATGTCTGAGGGAAGTGTTCTGCTGATACTCCTTTGGCTCTTCCTTTTATACAGGTTTGACACAATGCATTTGTTTCATTAACATGGTTACACAAGCTTGGGTCCCCGCCCCGGGCAGGTTGTCACACAAGCCCAACAGTAATTCTCTTCCCACCCAGGTCAAACAGACAATCTTATCTTGCAGCTGGACCTTGCTTCAGGGTCTAAAACATGTGAGACCGGCCAGATCTCAGAGTCCATTCTGTTGATAAAAACAGGTCCCATTGTTGGTAACAACAAGTCTTGCTGTTTGCAGTGCAATAAATCATGTTGCAAGAGTCTTTTGGTGTTTGGAACCTGTTTGTGTAACTAGGTGCAGTGAGGGGTAGAGTGTCCAAGGGTTTGCCTGAAAACAGAGATGAGAGGAAAAACGAGTTTGTGGCAGCAAGTGGCGCTGAGGTTTGTTGTGGCAATAGAGTTTATAGCCCCCAGCACACATACCAGGTCGGTCAGAGGGTCAGAGGGATGCTAGTAAGGGCAGGGTGAAACAAAGGTGACCAACAGAGTACAAAATGGCTGTGATAGATTAAAATGACTGCAACTTATGTGCACATAGAATTCCACCAGACAAGATGGCGCAGGTAATGTTCATGATTATTGTTTTGCTTTTAACAAGTCTCTCTGGCTCGGCTTGTGTTAGCGCTCTTAGAGCCATGCCAGACCCCTGGCTCAACTCTGACGGTCCTGTTTATGCATTTGCCTGCTCGCCCACCTTTAGTTTTTTGTCTGTTGCACTTTGGTGATCAACATGAGAAGCCACCAGGGAGGTTGGTAGGGTATCGACTGTCAAACCTCTGTGTGTCTTTATCCGTATTCTTGCCTTCAACAAGTTACCAGTGTTTTTCCTCTTTTCCACTGCCCTCAGAGGTATGGAATTACTGGGAAAATGACCTGCTACACAGTGCACCAGCCTGTGCCCAGGAAAGTTCAATCATATGGTGATGAATTAGGATTTAAAATAAGCGTTTGCAAAATTCATTGACTCTACATTTGAAAGGTGTTGCTCAAAACTTAGGCTTTGCGAATGCATATTGCCAGTGCTGAACAACATCGGAAAAAACAAAAAAAAGTCAAAATTGCTGGCTCAGCATGAAGACATTTACATGGTAATGCATCACTGTGTATGGACATGTATGTGTCATGACTCTGCGGTGGCCACCTTATTTATTTTTTCAAGTTTTAATTTACCAATTCAAGAATCTCTTCTTTGAGCAGTAAATAAAAAAAATATTATAATAATTTGCAAAAGTTCATCATAGGGCCCAATGTGATGATGCATTTATTCCTGCACATGCGTCACCACACATGCTCAATCTACAGTGGCCCTTTTTTTCCTTTTATTTACTTTTAAGTTATATTCCTAGATGATGGACCCCCATCTTGGAGAGATAGATGTAAACAAAATATGGATAAAAAGTGCCTAAAAGCAATTTCACAGAAGCAATAGAGGAGCTATTGGTGGGGGAATAAAAATAACGTGGAGCTGTACAGGGAGGGTAAAAAACAACATAAAAAGTGCAAGACAGCATTGGTGAGGAGCAATGGAGCAACAGAGGAGCGAGGGGAACAATGGAGGATATTGGGGATTTAAAAAAAAAACCTGAGCATATGGGGTGGGGCAGAGAAGCAATGGATGGGGATGCAAGGGAAAAACAGAACAGCAAGAAAATACATACACTACTATGGAGTGCTTAAAAAAAAAATGAAAAAGTAGTTCCCTGATGCCAACTGCAGCAGGATACATGTCCACCGATAAAAGAGCAAACAAACTATGCTGAAGGAGAAGGACATACACAAGAAGAAGAGGGAAACCCATCAATTAAGATGCAAGCAAATAAGATAGACAACAAGGCCAATCAAACATGAGAAAAGTGCTAACCCAAAGTCCACTCTAGGTATTGGTATTATATACAATATATCTTTTGACAACAGACAGCTAAGAGACCTAAAAAGGGAGAGAATGAGATCGGTTAGTCATTTCTAGGGGTGGGCGGTAAACTCCGGCTCCGCCAGCAGAGTTCACAGAGTTGTGCTCACTACGCACTCCGCTTGGGACATGGAGTTCAGCAAAAACTCCGCCAACTGCCATGTGGCAGAGATTTCTCAATGTGGGCAGTCACGACAGGTTGCTACCGCTTGCATTGAGAACGTTGCCACTCGCGTTTTGAAAGCTGCAGCTCGAGTGGAATATCTACTCGAGCGGCAGAAGGAAGCAGCGCCCTCTGGCACGCCGCATGCTGCAGATTGTGCTGATTTTACAGCATGGAATAAGCTCACGACGCTAAAAATCAGCATGCGCAGCACGACGGACCGGAATTCCGCCCCTCCTGGAACTCCGCAGAATATCGAGGAGTTTTTAGGTAACTCCGTAGAGTAAAACTCTGCGAGTTCTGCCCACCCCTAGATATTTCTTCGAAGCGTGGCTACTGGGGCCAGAGTCTTTCTTAGCTGACAGCTTCACTCACGCACAGGTCTTGAGTTTCCTGCCCGGGGTGACCTTAGGTAACAGGAAGTCGTACTTGCTCCATATCTCGGCCACGGTAGCAGTTGCTTAAGTCTGAAGCCGAGGTCTATCAGGTCCAGTGGTAGAAGTGGGCGGGATCGGAAGGGCACGGCGTGCCCCTACTTTTTAAATTTAACACAGTCCGTTCCCCTACTTCTGTATTTTAAAAATGCGTCCCAGGACGGCAGGAATGGTCCGAATTTAAAAAATATTGCGTGATCGTCCAGCCCTGTGTTTTGCAGATTAAGGAAGGCGTCTGCAGTTTCCTCGACCTCCTCCCTCTTCTCCTCTGTATCTGGGGGCAGGGGCCTGCAAAGCAACACTGTAGGAGTAATTAACCAGCACGCGAAACCGGCTACCTTTGGTGGCCCTGCTGCTAGAGTGTGATTTACACCTAATTTAGCGAGGAGGCCCCCTGCCTGCCCCCACTGTGACCAATACAATGGTCACATCAGGATGCATTCTAGGCACCACCCTTGACCTCATCTGCCCTTTATTTTCGGGCTCACACAGACTGACGACGCCACAATGAAAGGAAGAGCACTCCAGTGTAGAATTCCTGGCAGACTATGCCCAAACCTTGGCGCTTTAAAAAACAAGCATTTACAATGCAATAGGTCTCGCATTTTCTAAACTTTGACCTATTGGTATTGTAAATGACAATACCTTTTATTATTGCAGGTTTTTTAAACATAAATAAAAGGCATTGTCATTTACAATGCCAATAGCTCAAAATCTCGCGAATGCGAGACCTATTGCATTGCAAATGCTTGTTGAAGTTTGTTTGATAAAATCTGCAAGTTATGGATTATGTGGGGTCGAGGTCAACTACATTACTACTCAATCCAGGAAGTATGTGATTGTGCTGGTGTGGAGATTTCCCTCATGATTATGAATATGCTGCACTTGCATAATAATTGACCATCTCCGGCATAATATACAGCTGTGTTGCGTAACATTGTAGCATTTATATAGCGCTTTTACCACTCTGTGTGTGTAGAGGTGCTGCAGCGCTTGCCCGCAGGCACGCCTTGCAGGCTGTGTGGCTGATAGGGTGTGATCCATGTTTTGATCCCATGTGGGAAGTGCTTACTTGTCATGCGTGATGACCACGGAGGTGCAGTTACCCAGTTATGAGACGCAGGATTTAGCAGTGTGTCTAATGGATGAACAGTGAGAGAACAGTAGCCTAGCCAGTGCCTGTTTTTATTCTGATGTTAAGAGTTTTGTTGTCATGAGTCAAATCCCGGAGTACCCAAATTACCATATAAAGAAACAAGAACAAGGCGTAATATTGAGCTGTCCACGAGTGCAACAAAGGCACACCTGTGTACAGAAGGAGCCCTGTATTCATGTCCTCAACGTTTGAGGCAAAAAACACTCATTGATTTCTGAACGAGTGTAAAAGCTTTAAGGTAACCATGTCTTTCCTGCTTATATTTTGCTTTACATGATTTTGCATTAGTGTTTGCTTTTTCCATGATGTTGTTGTTTTTTTCAGGCAGTGCATACTATGAATTGAGTCACATCCAAGTGTTTATAACTGGGCACAATTGGGTTGTAGCTGAAGGCAGTGCAAGTTTCTCTAAGTGGGACAGAAAGGTGTTCGGGGGGGAGAGGATGTGGCACTATGGCCAGAGCTACCGAATTTGAAACTGGGGAACCAGGATCAGGTTTCATGACCAGACTACTCTCTTGACCTTAGCAGGCCTCGTTAGACCATAGAAGCCCTAGTCTCTTAGCACCAGCAGGTGGACCCTACTGGAGGCGAGTGTGGGTTAAACTTGAAGGCCTGTCCACCACAATCCATACTGAAGTTCACCTCCAGTCTTGCGGGCAGGCCTACGAAGAAGCACACCCTAGATAAACAGAGACTTTGTCACTGAGGTCACAGGACCCTTTAGGCCAGTTCGCCTCACCCATTGGTGCCTCCATTGGCCTTGTTCCAGCAGTAGTAGTGAAACTCACCAGGGATCGGCAACGCAGGATTTTCATGCACACCAAACTAAGGGGCACATTTACGAGGACCTTGCATCCTGTTTGCACCACGGAACGTGGTAAATGCATGATGCAAATCTCCAAGTCATATTTATGAAGCCGCTCATAGCCACTCATACCCGCTCATAGCCACTCATAGCCGCTCATAGCCACTCATAGCCACTCATACCCGCTCATAGCCACTCATAGCCACTCGTACCCGCTCATAGCCGCTCATAGCCACTCATAGCCACTCATAGCCACTCATAGCCGCTCATAGCCACTCATAGCCACTCGTACCCGCTCATAGCCACTCATAGCCACTCATAGCCACTCGTACCCACTCGTACCCGCTCATAGCCACTCATAGCCACTCATAGCCACTTTGCATGGCTTTGAATGGTTTCATAAATATGGAGTAATGCGACACAGCAGAAATTGCCGCTTTGCCTTCCTCTGCACAAGGGACGCGTTGCGGTGGGTGTTCCCATGCAGCCCCCATGGTTTTTGATGCATTCCTAGATTTACAAGGACTTGTAAACCTGGGAATGTATCAAAATCTTACGCCTCCCCAAGGGAGGCACAACAAGGAGAAATATCTTTATTTCTCCCAGTAGTTTTCTCTTTCTATGTGCGCTGCATTGTGCAGCGCACATAGAAAGAGGAAAAAGCCTCTCAGGATTGTTTTTGTGCAAGAAGGTGCCCCTTACTGCACAAAAACAATCCTGCATGCAACAGGGTGCCTGCAATGGCGCTAGGCTGACGAAACGGCGCCAGCACTGGGGGAAAAGACAGAAATGGACCGTATTGGATAAATACGGTGCATTCCTGCCCTTTCTCTGTGAGCGCTAGCAAAATAACTTGCTGCGCTGCCCTACGCCACCATTACCGTATATATACCTCTAAGTTCGCAAACTTCACGATCTCTCTGCTTCATGCACAAGTACTTTTAACATGTGCAGCCTGCTTTGGGGCCACTGCAATTATGCAGCAATGGAGGACAAAATTATGTTGCAGTGTTGACTACATTATGCAGCAAAGAAAGGCCGCAGAGTAATGTGTGGGACATTTTCTGATACTTTATTATTTTGACTTTTTTACACATACCAACAGTCTCTGCAATGCTTTTGCCTCATTAATACCAGTTAAACATACAAGTGCAGCAGTGAGAACGGTGACCAGTCAACCTTTGGAAAGGGCCTTCTACTTCACAGCAACACAAGCCACGTGTTTTGAACGGTGTGAGCTACAAACAATTTTTTGTTCAAACCATCAGATTATGCAGCCGATGGTGTATTATGTGGCAAATATGGCAGAGCTTTAATTATGTGGAAAACATTTGCAAACTAGGATATTTTGCCATTCATGTTTGAACTTCCTCATGCAGTCTCTGTTGGGTGGTATTTCTAGACACCTACAGTGCTTGGGGAGACACAGAGGATGAAGGTGTCTAATAGTGATTGCAGAGGACAGTAGTCTGAAGGGGAGAAAATAACTGATTGAGATAATCCGAGGAACACTACCTATTTCTGACTCTACCACTGTTTGAGTCTCATAATTTCAGAAGTGATACATTTGAAATTCTCATTGCTAACTAACTTGAGTAGTAATTACACAAACTACTAATATAATAGTTGTATCTCATTCATCTGATATTGCTTAAAGCATCTGTAAAACCAACAGGTCTGGGTTGTTTCAGGTGTATATATTCATTTTTGAGTGCTATTTCTAGATACAATAACAGGAAACCAGGAGGCATCTAATGCTGGCTTCATGACATGTTGCGTGAAGCACATAAAAACGTAGGACTACAATTTTGCATTGACCGAGGGGCACAGAATGATGTAATCAACAGTGTTTCCCAACATGTGGTGCCTCCTGTCATAGAATTTAAACTCAAATTTTATGTTCAGAAATGGTTAGAAAAAGGGAGGAGAAGTGCTGATGAAAGAAACTGCATGGCTCGGAAACAAATGGTATCTGGTTCCACTTATAAGCGTATTTGGGACATTCTGTGATTGAAAACTTATCCCACATTGTAAATGTATTTTAATGTCATTAGCTCATATATTAAACCTCAAATAAACGTGTATCCATTGGTTGTATTAAATAACGTTATAAGCTGTAACTGGTCAGTAAAATGCCAAACATACCAAAAATTGGTATGTTTTGCTCTTTTTAGCCACACCTCTGACTCCGCCCACTGACCCAATCCTCTGGTTATTCCCGCCTCCTGGTGCTCCACCCACAGTTCCCCTACTTATTTTTCCCCACTTCGACCACTGATCAGGTCCATCTACCCACTTCCCCTGGACAAAGGCGGAAGTGAAGCAGGGTAATCGCCACCTCCAAGCGCAGAGAAGACTCTGGCTTTTTAAGAACACTTTCTGATTCTGATGCAATGTTGCTACAAATCAGCTGCTCCAGCAGGAACGCTCAACCGATAATGTTGCCTGCGGTCATCCTCCCTTCTCTCTGCCCCCCCTCCTATCAAAGACATTTTCGCCAATAAATCATTTGTACGTTAATCTGGTAGAATTCCGCCAATTGCACTTTGACAGACATCTCACTCTGGCCAAAAATTTCTGGAAGTTGTAGAATTAAATAAACACCCTTATGGTAGGTCCATTCTACCTATTCTCGTTGATTTGTTTTCCATCAGGCTTCCATTGTCATCGCATTGAAAGATGTCTGTAAATGATACAGATAAGGCTTTGCCCAAATGATTTATATTAAAAATTAAGCTTTCGCATCGCAAATATTCAAATTCTTTTGTTGTTGACATATTCCAGATTGTATCTCCCTTTTATTTCTGAGCTCTTGGCTTTTTGGTCGCGGAGGAGAAGCACAGACGTCTGACAGTCCTCTGCTGCTCTCTAGTGGCAAAATATTTAGAAAGCAGCCGGCCACTTTTTGCTTCTTGCTAGATGGTTGAGGCTCTCAAAAACTTTTATGACGATGTGCGCTTCCTACCAGAGGCGCAACTAGAGCCAAATTTAGGGGGGCGCTTCCTACTGACCAACTACATTAATACATATGCCCTTTCACCATTTCTACATTCTTTTATTGATGTCTACCTTCATGTTTCCTTTTTAAAATATTTTCTTATTGATGTCTATGTTCATGTTTCCTTTTTAAAATATCTTCTCATCCACTTAAGCCCACCACTTTTTTGGTTACATGACAGTTTCTACCTGTGCCTTGCCACGTACATCATACGTGGGCCATTGAAGCTGTTTTCCACTTTCTGGCCTTTTAAAAACTAACTCTATGACAAACTATTAATCTCACATAAACCCCTCTTCAGTATTTTGACTGTCACAAACATAATCACAAGATTTGAGTACCAAGGCAAGCAAACCCTCGTCACCAGCCAGCCGGCTGGACTACGGGAATGCACCCTACGCCGGTACCACCACCCAACTCCTCAAGAGACACCAGACCATATAGAATGCATCCTCGACCTCCCCAAACGGACCTGCATCACCCCCTCCTCAGGAACCTCCTTTGGCTCCCTGTCCAGAATAGATGCCAGTTCAAGATGCTGACCTACTCCTACAGAGCCCTCCACAACCAGGGCTCAGCCTACATCAACCACCGCCTGAACTTCCACCAGCCCGCCAGACAACTGCGCTCCGCCTCCCTCAACCTCACGCACGTTCCTCGCATTCGCCGAACCCACACCAAAGGTCGTTCCTTCTCTTACCTCGCCTCCAAATCCTGGAATTACCTCCCCCTCCACCTGTGAACATCACCCTCACTTGCGGACTTCATAATGTGACTCAAGACCTAGCTCTTCAACTATGTAATGGGTCAGCGGTCCTGTTGTTCTGCCCAGCGTGAAGCCCGAAATGTGGCACCTGCACCCTTGGGCCAGGCGTGGCCCGAGGCTATAAATAAATGGGGAATGATCGCTCGTGGTCATTCGGCCCACTACCATACAAGTGTGTCCTCGAGTCTCTTTGCCCCGCTAGGCCTGCAAACTCAGTACAGGGCCCATCCCTGCAACACTGACGACGATGGTAGTAACGTGCCCACTCACCGGACCACGCGATACAAAAGAGGATGATGGACGGAACGTTTGAGCCAATCAAACACTCACCCCCAGTCAAATGATCTGGGTTTAATCCATCATCATTCTTTAGCTCACTCCACCACCCCAGTTCAGACATGGCCATATGCAAATCAGTCTGACCCTGTGCCTCATGGGAACAGTCCAGCCCGAACTGCCAAGCCATGTCTTCCCTGGACCGGAAACAAGCATCCTAGGACCGGTTTCTGGCATTTCAGCCGTCATCAGCCAGGCTTGCTTGAATCCAGTGGCAAAGTGAGCAAGGGACCCACGTCTGGGCATACCCCCGCCAACTTAGGGCGAACAAAGCGATACAAAAGAGGATGATGGACGGAACGTTTGAGCCAATCAAACACTCACCCCCAGTCAAATGATCTGGGTTTAATCCATCATCATTCTTTAGCTCACTCCACCACCCCAGTTCAGACATGGCCATATGCAAATCAGTCTGACCCTGTGCCTCATGGGAACAGTCCAGCCCGAACTGCCAAGCCATGTCTTCCCTGGACCGGAAACAAGCATCCTAGGACCGGTTTCTGGCATTTCAGCCGTCATCAGCCAGGCTTGCTTGAATCCAGTGGCAAAGTGAGCAAGGGACCCACGTCTGGGCATACCCCCGCCAACTTAGGGGCGAACAAAGCGATACAAAAGAGGATGATGGACGGAACGTTTGAGCCAATCAAACACTCACCCCCAGTCAAATGATCTGGGTTTAATCCATCATCATTCTTTAGCTCACTCCACCACCCCAGTTCAGACATGGCCATATGCAAATCAGTCTGACCCTGTGCCTCATGGGAACAGTCCAGCCCGAACTGCCAAGCCATGTCTTCCCTGGACCGGAAACAAGCATCCTAGGACCGGTTTCTGGCATTTCAGCCGTCATCAGCCAGGCTTGCTTGAATCCAGTGGCAAAGTGAGCAAGGGACCCACGTCTGGGCATACCCCCGCCAACTTAGGGCGAACAAAGCGATACAAAAGAGGATGATGGACGGAACGTTTGAGCCAATCAAACACTCACCCCCAGTCAAATGATCTGGGTTTAATCCATCATCATTCTTTAGCTCACTCCACCACCCCAGTTCAGACATGGCCATATGCAAATCAGTCTGACCCTGTGCCTCATGGGAACAGTCCAGCCCGAACTGCCAAGCCATGTCTTCCCTGGACCGGAAACAAGCATCCTAGGACCGGTTTCTGGCATTTCAGCCGTCATCAGCCAGGCTTGCTTGAATCCAGTGGCAAAGTGAGCAAGGGACCCACGTCTGGGCATACCCCCGCCAACTTAGGGCGAACAAAGCGATACAAAAGAGGATGATGGACGGAACGTTTGAGCCAATCAAACACTCACCCCCAGTCAAATGATCTGGGTTTAATCCATCATCATTCTTTAGCTCACTCCACCACCCCAGTTCAGACATGGCCATATGCAAATCAGTCTGACCCTGTGCCTCATGGGAACAGTCCAGCCCGAACTGCCAAGCCATGTCTTCCCTGGACCGGAAACAAGCATCCTAGGACCGGTTTCTGGCATTTCAGCCGTCATCAGCCAGGCTTGCTTGAATCCAGTGGCAAAGTGAGCAAGGGACCCAAGTCTGGGCATACCCCCGCCAACTTAGGGCGAACAAAGCGTTACAAAAGAGGATGATGGACGGAACGTTTGAGCCAATCAAACACTCACCCCCAGTCAAATGATCTGGGTTTAATCCATCATCATTCTTTAGCTCACTCCACCACCCCAGTTCAGACATGGCCATATGCAAATCAGTCTGACCCTGTGCCTCATGGGAACAGTCCAGCCCGAACTGCCAAGCCATGTCTTCCCTGGACCGGAAACAAGCATCCTAGGACCGGTTTCTGGCATTTCAGCCGTCATCAGCCAGGCTTGCTTGAATCCAGTGGCAAAGTGAGCAAGGGACCCACGTCTGGGCATACCCCCGCCAACTTAGGGCGAACAAAGCGATACAAAAGAGGATGATGGACGGAACGTTTGAGCCAATCAAACACTCACCCCCAGTCAAATGATCTGGGTTTAATCCATCATCATTCTTTAGCTCACTCCACCACCCCAGTTCAGACATGGCCATATGCAAATCAGTCTGACCCTGTGCCTCATGGGAACAGTCCAGCCCGAACTGCCAAGCCATGTCTTCCCTGGACCGGAAACAAGCATCCTAGGACCGGTTTCTGGCATTTCAGCCGTCATCAGCCAGGCTTGCTTGAATCCAGTGGCAAAGTGAGCAAGGGACCCACGTCTGGGCATACCCCCGCCAACTTAGGGCGAACAAAGCGATACAAAAGAGGATGATGGACGGAACGTTTGAGCCAATCAAACACTCACCCCCAGTCAAATGATCTGGGTTAAATCCATCATCATTCTTTAGCTCACTCCACCACCCCAGTTCAGACATGGCCATATGCAAATCAGTCTGACCCTGTGCCTCATGGGAACAGTCCAGCCCGAACTGCCAAGCCATGTCTTCCCTGGACCGGAAACAAGCATCCTAGGACCGGTTTCTGGCATTTCAGCCGTCATCAGCCAGGCTTGCTTGAATCCAGTGGCAAAGTGAGCAAGGGACCCACGTCTGGGCATACCCCCGCCAACTTAGGGCGAACAAAGCGATACAAAAGAGGATGATGGACGGAACGTTTGAGCCAATCAAACACTCACCCCCAGTCAAATGATCTGGGTTTAATCCATCATCATTCTTTAGCTCACTCCACCACCCCAGTTCAGACATGGCCATATGCAAATCAGTCTGACCCTGTGCCTCATGGGAACAGTCCAGCCCGAACTGCCAAGCCATGTCTTCCCTGGACCGGAAACAAGCATCCTAGGACCGGTTTCTGGCATTTCAGCCGTCATCAGCCAGGCTTGCTTGAATCCAGTGGCAAAGTGAGCAAGGGACCCACGTCTGGGCATACCCCCGCCAACTTAGGGCGAACAAAGCGATACAAAAGAGGATGATGGACGGAACGTTTGAGCCAATCAAACACTCACCCCCAGTCAAATGATCTGGGTTTAATCCATCATCATTCTTTAGCTCACTCCACCACCCCAGTTCAGACATGGCCATATGCAAATCAGTCTGACCCTGTGCCTCATGGGAACAGTCCAGCCCGAACTGCCAAGCCATGTCTTCCCTGGACCGGAAACAAGCATCCTAGGACCGGTTTCTGGCATTTCAGCCGTCATCAGCCAGGCTTGCTTGAATCCAGTGGCAAAGTGAGCAAGGGACCCACGTCTGGGCATACCCCCGCCAACTTAGGGCGAACAAAGCGATACAAAAGAGGATGATGGACGGAACGTTTGAGCCAATCAAACACTCACCCCCAGTCAAATGATCTGGGTTTAATCCATCATCATTCTTTAGCTCACTCCACCACCCCAGTTCAGACATGGCCATATGCAAATCAGTCTGACCCTGTGCCTCATGGGAACAGTCCAGCCCGAACTGCCAAGCCATGTCTTCCCTGGACCGGAAACAAGCATCCTAGGACCGGTTTCTGGCATTTCAGCCGTCATCAGCCAGGCTTGCTTGAATCCAGTGGCAAAGTGAGCAAGGGACCCACGTCTGGGCATACCCCCGCCAACTTAGGGCGAACAAAGCGATACAAAGAGGATGATGGACGGAACGTTTGAGCCAATCAAACACTCACCCCCAGTCAAATGATCTGGGTTTAATCCATCATCATTCTTTAGCTCACTCCACCACCCCAGTTCAGACATGGCCATATGCAAATCAGTCTGACCCTGTGCCTCATGGGAACAGTCCAGCCCGAACTGCCAAGCCATGTCTTCCCTGGACCGGAAACAAGCATCCTAGGACCGGTTTCTGGCATTTCAGCCGTCATCAGCCAGGCTTGCTTGAATCCAGTGGCAAAGTGAGCAAGGGACCCACGTCTGGGCATACCCCCGCCAACTTAGGGCGAACAAAGCGATACAAAAGAGGATGATGGACGGAACGTTTGAGCCAATCAAACACTCACCCCCAGTCAAATGATCTGGGTTTAATCCATCATCATTCTTTAGCTCACTCCACCACCCCAGTTCAGACATGGCCATATGCAAATCAGTCTGACCCTGTGCCTCATGGGAACAGTCCAGCCCGAACTGCCAAGCCATGTCTTCCCTGGACCGGAAACAAGCATCCTAGGACCGGTTTCTGGCATTTCAGCCGTCATCAGCCAGGCTTGCTTGAATCCAGTGGCAAAGTGAGCAAGGGACCCACGTCTGGGCATACCCCCGCCAACTTAGGGCGAACAAAGCGATACAAAAGAGGATGATGGACGGAACGTTTGAGCCAATCAAACACTCACCCCCAGTCAAATGATCTGGGTTTAATCCATCATCATTCTTTAGCTCACTCCACCACCCCAGTTCAGACATGGCCATATGCAAATCAGTCTGACCCTGTGCCTCATGGGAACAGTCCAGCCCGAACTGCCAAGCCATGTCTTCCCTGGACCGGAAACAAGCATCCTAGGACCGGTTTCTGGCATTTCAGCCGTCATCAGCCAGGCTTGCTTGAATCCAGTGGCAAAGTGAGCAAGGGACCCACGTCTGGGCATACCCCGCCAACTTAGGGCGAACAAAGCGATACAAAAGAGGATGATGGACGGAACGTTTGAGCCAATCAAACACTCACCCCCAGTCAAATGATCTGGGTTTAATCCATCATCATTCTTTAGCTCACTCCACCACCCCAGTTCAGACATGGCCATATGCAAATCAGTCTGACCCTGTGCCTCATGGGAACAGTCCAGCCCGAACTGCCAAGCCATGTCTTCCCTGGACCGGAAACAAGCATCCTAGGACCGGTTTCTGGCATTTCAGCCGTCATCAGCCAGGCTTGCTTGAATCCAGTGGCAAAGTGAGCAAGGGACCCACGTCTGGGCATACCCCCGCCAACTTAGGGCGAACAAAGCGATACAAAAGAGGATGATGGACGGAACGTTTGAGCCAATCAAACACTCACCCCCAGTCAAATGATCTGGGTTTAATCCATCATCATTCTTTAGCTCACTCCACCACCCCAGTTCAGACATGGCCATATGCAAATCAGTCTGACCCTGTGCCTCATGGGAACAGTCCAGCCCGAACTGCCAAGCCATGTCTTCCCTGGACCGGAAACAAGCATCCTAGGACCGGTTTCTGGCATTTCAGCCGTCATCAGCCAGGCTTGCTTGAATCCAGTGGCAAAGTGAGCAAGGGACCCACGTCTGGGCATACCCCGCCAACTTAGGGCGAACAAAGCGATACAAAAGAGGATGATGGACGGAACGTTTGAGCCAATCAAACACTCACCCCCAGTCAAATGATCTGGGTTTAATCCATCATCATTCTTTAGCTCACTCCACCACCCCAGTTCAGACATGGCCATATGCAAATCAGTCTGACCCTGTGCCTCATGGGAACAGTCCAGCCCGAACTGCCAAGCCATGTCTTCCCTGGACCGGAAACAAGCATCCTAGGACCGGTTTCTGGCATTTCAGCCGTCATCAGCCAGGCTTGCTTGAATCCAGTGGCAAAGTGAGCAAGGGACCCACGTCTGGGCATACCCCCGCCAACTTAGGGCGAACAAAGCGATACAAAAGAGGATGATGGACGGAACGTTTGAGCCAATCAAACACTCACCCCCAGTCAAATGATCTGGGTTTAATCCATCATCATTCTTTAGCTCACTCCACCACCCCAGTTCAGACATGGCCATATGCAAATCAGTCTGACCCTGTGCCTCATGGGAACAGTCCAGCCCGAACTGCCAAGCCATGTCTTCCCTGGACCGGAAACAAGCATCCTAGGACCGGTTTCTGGCATTTCAGCCGTCATCAGCCAGGCTTGCTTGAATCCAGTGGCAAAGTGAGCAAGGGACCCACGTCTGGGCATACCCCCGCCAACTTAGGGCGAACAAAGCGATACAAAAGAGGATGATGGACGGAACGTTTGAGCCAATCAAACACTCACCCCCAGTCAAATGATCTGGGTTTAATCCATCATCATTCTTTAGCTCACTCCACCACCCCAGTTCAGACATGGCCATATGCAAATCAGTCTGACCCTGTGCCTCATGGGAACAGTCCAGCCCGAACTGCCAAGCCATGTCTTCCCTGGACCGGAAACAAGCATCCTAGGACCGGTTTCTGGCATTTCAGCCGTCATCAGCCAGGCTTGCTTGAATCCAGTGGCAAAGTGAGCAAGGGACCCACGTCTGGGCATACCCCCGCCAACTTAGGGCGAACAAAGCGATACAAAAGAGGATGATGGACGGAACGTTTGAGCCAATCAAACACTCACCCCCAGTCAAATGATCTGGGTTTAATCCATCATCATTCTTTAGCTCACTCCACCACCCCAGTTCAGACATGGCCATATGCAAATCAGTCTGACCCTGTGCCTCATGGGAACAGTCCAGCCCGAACTGCCAAGCCATGTCTTCCCTGGACCGGAAACAAGCATCCTAGGACCGGTTTCTGGCATTTCAGCCGTCATCAGCCAGGCTTGCTTGAATCCAGTGGCAAAGTGAGCAAGGGACCCACGTCTGGGCATACCCCCGCCAACTTAGGGCGAACAAAGCGATACAAAAGAGGATGATGGACGGAACGTTTGAGCCAATCAAACACTCACCCCCAGTCAAATGATCTGGGTTTAATCCATCATCATTCTTTAGCTCACTCCACCACCCCAGTTCAGACATGGCCATATGCAAATCAGTCTGACCCTGTGCCTCATGGGAACAGTCCAGCCCGAACTGCCAAGCCATGTCTTCCCTGGACCGGAAACAAGCATCCTAGGACCGGTTTCTGGCATTTCAGCCGTCATCAGCCAGGCTTGCTTGAATCCAGTGGCAAAGTGAGCAAGGGACCCACGTCTGGGCTGTCTTCGGCCCGGGCGCAATCAATCAATCAAGCGTTTGTTAAGCGCGACCACTCACCCATAAGGGTCTCAAGGTGCTGGGGGTGGGGGGGTGCAGGTTCCAGTCCATTAAGGAGGGGGTCAGTCGAAGAGCCAGGTCTTGAGGTCTCTTACGAAGATGGGAAGCGATGTTGTCTGTCTGAGGTGGAGTGGAAGGGCGTTCCAGGCCTTGGCCGCGAGGAAGGAGAAGGAGCGGCCTCCTGATCTGGTTTTTCTGGTGCGTGGGACCACGGCGTAGGAGAGCTGGGCTGATCGTAGGGTCCTTTGGGGCGCGTGGAATTTGAGTTGGCTGTTCAGGTATGCTGGTCCGGTGTCGTGGAGGGCCTTGTGTGCGTGGGTGAGCATCTTGAAGGTGACTCTTGCCTCGATGGGGAGCCAGTGGAGTGTGCGCAGGTGCTGGGAGATGTGGCAGTGTTTTGGCAGGTTGAGGACCAGTCTTGCGGCGGCGTTCTGGATGTTCTGTAGCTTGCGGGTGAGGTTTTTGTTTATTCCGGCGTAGAGTGCGTTGCCGTAGTCGAGTCTGCTGGTGATCAGGGTGTGAGTGACTGTCTTTCTGTGTTCAAGGGGGATCCATTTGAAGGTCTTACGTAGGAGGCGGAGGGTGTGGAAGCAGGAGGACGAGACTGAGTTGATCTGGCGGTCCATTTTGAGCTCGGAGTCCAGGATGATTCCCAGGTTGCATGCGTAGTCCGTGGGGGTGGCCGGGTTTCCGAGGGCGGGGGGCCACCAGGTGTCGTTCTAGGCATCGGGGTTTGGGACCATGATGAGTACTTCCGTCTTGTTGGTGTTTAGTTGCAGGCAGCTGTTTTTCATCCATTTGGCGACGGCTTCCATGCCTTCTCGAAAGTTGTGTCTGGCGGTGTTGGGTTCGTTGGATAGGGAGAGGATGAGTTGGGTGTCGTCTGCGTATGACACAATGTTGAGTCCCTAGGTTTTGACGATGGGGGCGAGCGGAGCCATGTAGACGTTGAAGAGCGTCAGGCTGAGGGAGGACCCCTGAGGGACTCCGCAGGTTGTTGGTGTAGGGTCCGAGAGGAAAGGGGGGAGTCTGACCCGCTGCGTTCTGTCGGAGAGTAAGGAGCTGATCCAGTCGAGGGCCTTGTCCTGGATCCCTGCGTTGTGAAGTCTGCGTATTAGGGTGCGGTGGGAGACCGTGTCGAATGCCGCTGAGAGGTCGAGGAGGATGAGGGCTACTGTTTCTCCTTTGTCTAGTAGGGTGCGGATGTCGTCTGTTGCGGCGAGGAGGGCGGTTTCCGTACAGTGGTTTTTCCTGAAGCCGATTGGGAGGAGTCGAGGATGTTGTGCTCTTCGATGAATGTGGCGAGTTGGCTGTTGATGGCTTTCTCGATAACTTTCGCAGGGAACGGGAGCAGGGAGATGAGTCTGTAGTTTTTGAGGTCGGTGGGGTCAGCCGAGGGTTTCTTCAGGAGGGGTTTACCTCGGCGTGTTTCCAGTCGTCGGGGAACGCAGGCGGTCGCCAGGGAGCGGTTGATGGTGTGGCGGAGCATGAGTGCGATGGTGTCGGCGGCTCTGTTGAAGATGTGGGGGGGCAGGGGTCCGTGGGGGCCCCGGAGTGTATTGACTTCATCGTCTTCAGTGTGTCTTCGGTGGTGAGGGCTGTCCAGCTGTTAATCGTTGGCTTCAGGGTGTCGGGGGTGGTTGGTGGGCGTTCCGTGTGTTGGTTGTCTTCGTCGAAGTTGTCATAGATGCTCTTGATTTTGTGGTGAAAGAAGGTGCTGAGTTTGTTGCAGAGGTCTTGTGAGGGAGGGATGTCAGTAGACTCGCTGGTGGGTTGGGCGAACTCCTTGATGATGTTGAAGAGTTCTTTGCTGTTGTGTGCGTGTGTGGAGATTCTGTCTTCAATCGCTTTTTTCCTCGTTTTTCTGATGAGTTGGTGGTGGGCGTTGGTAGCGGCTCTGAAATTGTTGTGAGTTTCTGTGGATTTGGTGTTCCTCCAGGCCTTTTCGAGGCGGCGGCAGGTGCGTCTGGACTCTCGAAGTTCGGTGGTGAACCATCTGGCTTTCTTGGCGTGGGTGTTGTTGTTTTTCTTGAGGGGGGCTATGGTGATGGCGCTGTCAGAGATCCATCTGTGCAGGGTTCGGGCTGCTGTGTTGGGGTCGTCGTTTTCCGCGATGGTTGGGTGGAGTTGCTGAGTGAAGAGGTAAGCTGGTCGTCGGTGATTCTGGTCCAGTTTCTTCGTGGGAGCAGGTGCTGGTGTCTGTGGATGATGGGCGTTCTGAAGGTGAAATGGACGCATCGGTGGTCAGTCCATGGGAGTTCGGTGGTGTGGCTGAAGGTGATGGAGTTTCCTGTTGTGAAGAGGGGGTCGAGGGTGTGTCCTGCTGAGTGCGTGGGTTCGGTCACGATTTGGCGGAGTCCAATGTTGTGGAGGTTGTCCAGGAGGGATGTGGTGTTGGGGTCCAATTGGTTGTCGATGTGGAAGTTGAGGTCTCCCAGCAGGGTGTAGTTGGTGGATGCGATTGCATGCGGGGAGATGATGTCCGTGATGGAGTTGGTGAACGGTCCATGGGGTCCAGGGGGTCTGTAGATGAGGGTTCCTCGGAGGGTGGTGGTGGGGTTGGTCTGTATCTTGAAGTGTAGATGTTCCATCGTGTCTGTGGGCTCGTCGGGGAGTGTGCTCAGGCGGAGGGTGGATTTGTGGACGATGGCGATTCCTCCTCCCGGGCGGGTGTGGCGGTCCTTTCTGGAGATCTTGTATCCCTGGGGAACGGCGATGTCTGGTCCCGAGGTGTTGTTGGTCCAGGTTTCGGTGAAGAACGCTACGTCCGGGGTGGTGCTGTCGAGGAGGTCCCAGATTTCGGTGGCGTGTTTGTGGAGGGATGGGACGTTGAGGAGGATGCATTGCAGGGTCTTCGGTTTGGTTGTGTTCTTGCAGTTGGGTTGTGCTGGGTCCGTGTTCCTGGCGGTGCTGTAGGTTTGACGGCAGCGGTGGCAGCTGAAGGGTCCGTGGGTGTCGGCCGGCGAAGCTAGCTTGCAGTTGTTGTTACAGCCTGGGTTGAGTGCGTGGAGTGCTGTTGGGTCGTAGTGTTGGCAGTGCGGAGGTCCAGGGTTCCTGGCGCTGGTCGGGTTGCGGACGGGCGCAGATGGGCTTGCCTTTGGCGCGCCAGCGGCGCCCACCCCGCGCAGCGGCCGCCATTAAGTAGGGGTCGGGGAGGGCTGGACAGCTGGGAGGCGGGAGCGGGTAGGGGAGCTGGATTGGTCGCGCTGGTCATGCTGGGGGGGAGGGGCCATGGGGCAGCAGCGGCGGGGAAAGCGGGCGGGAAAGGGAGGAATAAAGGAAAAGGGAAAGAGTAAAAACGGGAGAATAAAGCAGGAATAAGGCAGATAAATAGCAGAAATGCAGAAAAGTGCTGAAGGGTGAAAAAAGGAGAGTAGAGAAAAAACGAGTGAAAATGAGTGAAAAGCGGAGCGAGAGGAAGGAGACAGAGGTCCACTGGACCACCAGGGATGAGGCGCAGGGAGACCTGCGGGTGGAGTGCAGCCAATACCCGCGTGACGCGTTAGCCCTGCGATGACGATACGCAAGGCTGCGCTCACGCCGGAGGTAGGAGCGACCCAACTGCGGCCCCCCCCCTGCTCTGCCCTCCAGGAAGTCTTCCCTGCACGCACGGAACGCGCGCCGAGCCGCCCGGCAGCCCGGCCCGAAGCAAGTCGCGTAGGCCTAGGAGCACGCTGCACATCTCACCGCGTCCAGGCCCAAGCCCTGCAACGTGGCAGAGGGGCTCCCAGGCAAGTGTATTTTATCATCCAGCACCACCACGTGAAGGAAGCAAGGGCAAGCACACGCTGCTAAAGCCAGCTCCTAAGGAGGAAGAGGAAAAGGAAAATACATACACAAGTTAAATTTTGAGACAAGGGAAGGCACACTGCAAGCACACAACTGAGGCAATAAGGGGGAGGACGCAAACGCGGGCCAGCAGCAGACACGCACCTTCGTGCAACATGCCCCAACAGGTGTCCTGCCCCCATTCAGTGAACTAGCAGACCCCGCCACCGCATCTCCAAGATGGAAGACGTGGCTGGGACGCCTAGAAAACTACTTCGTGGCGACAAGGGAGATGGATTGCGCAGTAAAAAGATCGCTACTCCTCCACTATGGAGGCGAGGAAGTTTATCTACTATTCAAGCACCTACTCAATACAGGAGGAGCCGCCACTTACGCCGCCGCCATTGCGGCACTTAATGCACACTTCAACCCGCAGCTGAACATGGATTTTGAGAGGTTTAAACTGCACCAAGCCCGACAGAGGGAGGGAGAATCCATTGACGCGTTCTACGCAAGGTTGTGAGAACTTGCAAGCACCTGCACAGTCGATGACCAGGCCAAGGAAATATGCGCGCAGATCATCCAAGGCTCCGCAGCAAGGTTCTATGCGGGCTAATCCTGAGGCAACCAAACATAGCCCTGGAAGACATACTGATACTAGCCAGGACACATGACCTCTCCGCGGCAAGGGCAGATGAAATGGACCTGGCACTAACCCGGGCGCCAGAGAGAAGCGTGGTCATCAAGACCGAACGAGCCGATGCAGTGAAAGCAGGGGAAAGAGGAAAAGGAGGCCGAAGCCGCCCACCCCAACACCCGAAGGGCAAGTGCGGATACTGTGGGCGGGAAGAACACCCTATCCAGTCATGCCCAGCCCAGGGTCAGACATGCTCACACTGCGGGATACCAAACCACTTTGCAGTAGTATGCCGCAGGAAAACCCAAAGAAGAGACAACAGGGACGGTAAGCAAGGGAGGAGGATGGTCTGCCAACTGTCGAATGCCTCCATCGTGCCAGCAAGCGGCGCGAGATGTGCCATGCAGTCAACTTACCAGGTCGAAGAATCCTCAACAGAAGATGACGGAGAAGTAGAGACATTCCTCGTCTCCTTCACACAGGAATTAAAGAAGCGAAGGAGGCCACAACCTACATGCACTGTGAAGATAGCCGGATTAGAAGTAAAGGCGGTCATTGAAACGGTCCTCTTGGAAAACGTCATGGGGATCCAGCACCACAACCGGCTGCGGCCTAGACCCATGCTGGTGCCCTCCAAAATGAAGATATTTGCCTACGGCAGTGACACGCCCCTGCGAGGCCAAATGATTATACCCATCCAGTCGGAAGGCAACAAAATCACAACGACCATCCATGTCATCAACCCGGAGGCAGACACGCTGCTCAGCAGCCATGCCGCGGAGGACCTGGGCCTGGTGACGTTCGCGAGGAGCTTCAGGTTGAATCAAACCAATAAGCTGCTGGAACAGTTTGGGAGCCTGTTTGAAGGTTTAGGATGCATCAAGCGAGCCCCAGTGAAGCTGCACATTGACCCCTCGGTGGCACCCACAGTACTCAGGCACTGGCGGATTCCTTTCCACCTCCGACCGCTGGTGGAGCAGGAGCTCCAGAAGTTGGAAGACCAAGGAGTAATCGAGAAGGTGTCAGAACCGACACCCTGGGTGTCACCCATGGTCATCACCGAAAAACCGCGACAACCCGGGAAGATCAGATTGTGCATCAACATGCGCCTCCTGAACAAGGCCATTCGCAGGGAGCGCCACCTGACGCCAACGATGGACGAGATCGTGGCAGACGTCAATGGGTCTCGTTGGTTCTCCAAATTGGATCTGAACGCGGGGTACTGCCAACTAGTTCTGGCAGAGGAAAGCAGGTATATAACAATGTTCAGCACCCACCTGGGATTACGCCGCTACAAGCGGCTCAACTTTAGGATATCATCAGCCGTGGAGGTGTTCCAAAACACCATATGAGAGATCCTAACCGGACTACCTTGCATATTGAATGTCAGCGATGACATCCTCATCCACTCCGCCACCGCAGACGTTCAAGGTAGTCACCGATCACCAGCCACTAGTGCCCCTCTTCAAAGGGTCAGCACCACACCCACCTCCCCGGATCGAACGAATTGGACTACAGCAATATCAAATGGAAGTGGTGTATCGTCCAGGCGCAAAGAACCCGGCAGACTTCTTTTCCCGCCACCCGGTGCCGAGGGAGCCACAGGAGGACACCCGAGAGATTGAAGTAATGGAAGCACACATTAACATGATCTCAGCGGCCACATGCCCAAGAGCCTTAACCTTAGCCGACATCACGGAGGCAGCCGAAGCAGACCCCGTCTTCACCAAGGTCCGCAGCGCCGTTCAAGGATGGGAATGGCAGCGGTTCTTACGAGATGCCAACGGCTGGTCAGGACTGGATCGCGAATATCTCACCAAAATGTGGAGAATAAGGGACAAACTGAGCATGACCCAGGAAGGCGTCCTACTGCGAGGCTCCCGAATTGTAATCCCGGTGGCTTTACACCACCACGTCACCCAGCTGGCCCATGGAGGACATCAAGGGTCAATGAAGATGAAAGCAAGAATGCGGGAGAATGTCTGGTTCCCCGGCCTGGAGGAACGAGTAGAGGAGACCGTGAGAAGGTGCCCCGCCTGCCAATTGACCAGTGCGCCAGAACGCCCCACCCCCATCCAGACGGAGGAACCTGGGAAGGGCCCCTGGGAAAAGAGCTTCCCAGATGGGAGAACCACTCTGGTCATGATGGACAACTACTCAAAATACCTGGTGGTAGAAGTGATCTGCTCCAACGCATTCTTACGGGTCGCCCCCGTACTAGAAAAGGTATTCGCTATGTTCGGCTGCCCCAGGGAAACCAAGAGCGACAACGGGCCGCCATTTCAAGGAGCAGAATTCCGCGAGTTCATGAGGCTTCACGGAGTACGACACCGCCGAATCACCCCACAGTGGCCCCAGGCCAACGGCGAGGTCGAAAGGTTCATGCGGACACTCAATAAAATCTTGAGGATCGCCGTGGCAGAAGGCTCAGATCCGGAACAACTATTCCTCCGAGACTATCGGAGCACGCCCCATAGCACCACGCAGCAGGCGCCGTGGATGCTAATGTTCAATGGGCCACGCCGAGACACCATCCCGACCTGTCTGGGGTGGGTCTGGGGTGGGTCCCACGGGTGGTGGGTCCCACCCCCATACCAGGAGGAAGCAACACAGGTCAGGCGTGGGCAACAGAACATGGCCGCCAGCCGTAAGAGACAAGCCCAGCACCGGGACCTACAACCAGGGGACCGGGTAATACTAAAAGATCGGAGGCCCGGCGGAAAGTTCAGGACTCCGTACGAGCCAGGCCACTGGAGGGTGACAGAAGTGAAAGGCACAATGGTGACAGAGGAGAAAGACGGGGAGACGGTTACCAGGAACATCTCCTGGTTTAAAGAGGTGGAGGAAGAGTTGCCCCGATCCACCAGAGAACACCACCCGGAGGAGGAGGAACGTGAGCTGGGGGGTGAAGGGGACGCCTGGTCGGGCGCCCAAGAGGAAGACCAACCCTCGACACCAGTCGAGACCACTCCGGCACCAAGCACTACTCTCCCGAGGGCAGACGAGGACCCTGGAGGACGGAGTCACCACCCCAGGTACTGCCTGCGTGAAACCCCACCCCCGAGCTCTCGGCTCAGAGACTTTGCATGCCACCTAGCGAGTCACGCACCAGCTGGAAAAAAGAGACTGAGTTGAGATGGGAAGTAATGGGTCAGTGGTCCTGTTGTTCTGCCCGGCGTGAAGCCAGAAATGTCGCACCTGCACCCTCGGGCCAGGCGTGGCCTGAGGCTATAAATAAATGGGGAATGATCCCTCGTGGTCATTCAGCCCACTACCATACAAGTGTGTCCCCGAGTCTCTTTGCCCCGCTAGGCCTGCGCACGCAGTACAGGGCCCATCCCCGCAACAAACTAGAGTTCTGCGAGACCTAGGCACCTGGATACCACAAGGAGTGAATAGCTGCATGATATAAATAATGCCTGATTGATTGATTCAAGGTAAGAGTAATTTTAATCCCTCTGGAACATACCAAACCTCTGGTTGCAGCAATACACCCTTGACATATTTTTCGTCTTTTTTATTTAACTTTTTCTTTGCTTATTTCTAGCAAATGTGTTTAAGTAAGTATTAATGTATTGATGACACTCCTACATCCCAGCATACAAAGTTTATGACCTGATGAGACCAGGATGCGTGCAGGAGGTGAGGCACTACTTGCTAGAAGCACAGAGGGGAGTTTGGTGTGTACTAATACTGCTGAGAAGAGAGTGCAGGGGAGAATGCTCAGCCCTTGGGCGACAGAGAACGAGACTTGGCAGAGCACTGCAGAAGAGACCACGATTGTTGATTCACCAAAATGTCAGATGTAGGAAAAGTGACCTCCCTTACCCTCTGAAGCTGGTGATATTAAATGGTTTACTCCTTGACTCACACATAACCTCTTATTTACTACTGAGGGATTATGGCAAGGGCCAGGAGTGGGATCCACAGCAAAGAAACAGAGCTTTTACAATCATTTTTTACTTTCTTTGCTGTTAATATAACATCTGAGTTTGTGGACATTTTTTAATCACTTCAACAAGACAAGAGAAGCACAAAGGTATCTTAGGGAAGGAAAGAGAACCCTCATGTTGGTTCAGGGAGGTCCTGGCTTGGCAGTTCATGCCAGACTGCTCCCATTGGAGCTAGGTCAAGACTGATTTGCATATACCTGGGTCCAAACAAAAGTGGCATGGTGTGAAAATAACGATGGACTCGGATGCGGCCTGAGTAATTACCAGTGGCTGAGGTTAATTCAAGTATTCTATCCATCACTTTTTGTATACTTTAGTATGTCGCTCTAAATAGGACATGTATGCCCAGACTTGGGCCCTGTGCTCACTGCGTCACTGGAGCCAATATATTCCCACCTGATGAACCCATAACAAGGTCGAAACCTCTTGGGTTGCTTGTGCTCTGGTTCAGAGAGAACCTGGCTTGACAGTTCGGGTTGGACTGTTCCCATTGGAGATGGGTCAAGACTGATTTGCACATGACTGGGTCCAAACTGAGGCGGCAGGCGGTGCAAAATAACAATGGACTGTGATGCGGCCCAAGTAATTTCTAGTGGCTGAGATTAATTCAAGCATTCCATCCATCACTTTTTGCATACTTTGGTAGAAGTTTGAAGTTAATTGATGTTTGATTGATGAAAATCATTATATTTCGACTCGATTAATTAAAATCATTACTTCTCAACATCTATAGAAATTTTAAAACATGAGTAAAACACTGTTTTGAGAAGGAAAAGGTATCAAGTTTGTAGACTCCTTTCGGAGCCGCTAAAGCTCCATCCCCAATAGCCCAACATGGCTCTTTCACCTTCACCTCATACAGAACATTAGTCATGGATACCACTAGTTAAAAGTGCTCTGTGCTAGTTGGGTGAGACCCAGGGAGTCAAAGTGCTCTGTGGAAATAAACAATGACCAATATAAAAACAATCAAAGGCATTTTAAAATTACCAATTACGGCTTACATAGATTTTACAAAGAAAAATGCCCAGTTAGCTGGCATGATTCTCTTTTTAAACAGGTTATGGTCAGTATGCAACCAGGGCATTATCCTTATTCTAATTCATCAGGTTGACCCCCACTGGTCAAAAGTGCTCTGAACCAGTATGGTGTGGCCCCAGAGGTCAAGATGCTCCATGCGAAAAGGCTACCAAAGTAAAAACAATCATAAACATTTTACATTACCAATCTCTGCTTTCATAAATTTAGGAAAAATCCTGGATAGCTGACACGATTCTTCTTTTAAGCAAGTTAAGACAGCTGCCCAACATGTACTCACATTAAGAGTTTGAAATGTTGGCCGAAGCCACTTTAGAGGTTTTAGAACTTGACAGATGCAGATCACACGTATTATGGACTCTTCTGCTTGTCCGCACCATCTGCATTGTGTATCACCTTCACCATCCTTGCGACCATACCAATAGCACCTTAGAGGAATAAGGCCAAAACGCATTCCCATAAGTGTATATTTTGCATGGTTTGGGAGGGAAAGATTCAGATATTCGGGTAGGGTGCCTGGAGTGTAGAGATTCACAGCTCAATTGCCGTGAAATTTGGCTCTCAGCTCGCAGAGGTCCTGATTCCCTGAAATTATCTTTGCTGCTTTCATTAATAGCTTAGCGGTCGTTCTTCATAGTAAGGTTTTATTTATCAAATATTCTGCGCTCAGGGCCTTAATACAGGTTGCCAAGAGCAGGCCCCATGCAGAGCGCGCCTCCTGGAATTTCTCCCATCGAAAGTGTTTCATTGAGCCAAAATGGTGCCATTTTCACGTTTTCACAGAATGAAACAAATTTGGCCAGCAAAACCAAATCCTGCTCTGTAAATTTAAATTCAAATCTTATTTCCGGTTGGCTAGCGCAGCCTGGGAGTGCAAATAGTCAGCGATAGCAGATACATTATTGTTTATCTAGCCACTCATGGAGTGGGTCCTTTAACATAGAAAAACAACTTGGACGGACCAATCTAAATGGCTATCCAACACTGCAGTGCCTGGCACCACAAGTGTTTGTTAAAAGAAACCTCACACACCAACCTAGTTGGTGTCATGCTTCATCATCGGGTTCCCAGCTGAGTAGCCGAATGCTACTCAGCTGTGCTGCAACACCTGGTTACAGTGGAGCTGGTTTTTTGATTTTTTGTGAGTGTGATGAAGTGGTGTAAATTAAAAATACCTCTGGGATTCTAACTGATAATTACTTTATTCCCAGTGGCCCAGGGTATATTTAAAAACAATGAGTGGATAATATTTTAAGACTAGTGATTGCGTCTTAATTATCCCTGGTCTACATGTTTCAGCCCTTTTACAAAATTTTATAGGGCTTTCTTCAGGACCTCTCTAACAAAACTAATGGTGAAAGTGAAAAAAGTGAGTGGTAAAAAGTTTAAACCACGTGTCTATGCATTTTAAGCACACACGCTAAGGTGTGCTGTATATGCTTCGTGGACTAACCGTAATTTGGGTCCACTGCTGTGCATGTACGTTATTTGCGAAAAATCATTGCTGATCTGGTCCCGGGAGGGGTGAGCCCCTATTGTCACACATTCGTCAAGGTGCTCGCCCGCAATACCACCTACTCCGGTCTCCTCGGGAACAGGATGCTTCCTTTAACGCCATTGCACCATAAGTTATTGTAGGCACCTTCTTAGTTGCCACCACCATCAGTAGTGCATTGGTGTTTTGGCATGCAAGACTTCTTTTGAGTTGACCCATCCTGCACATCAAGTGTTTCACCATCGATTTCATGAAGCCTAACTGAGCTTTCCTGTCCCCACTTTCATTCAGTGTAACGCAGAGATATTTAAAACTTGTTACTCTTTCTAACCTTGAGCCTCCAATTAACAAAGTGCCCTTTTCTCAGAATTCTGTTAAAGATCACTGTTTTCGTCTTCCTTAGATTGATAATAATGTGATTAGCAGTGCAGTATTGTACAAGCGCATCAAGCAAACTCTGGAGGCCACTTTGGGTGTTATCAAGTACCACCATGTCATCTGCGTATTGTAGGATTTGCATTTTTTTCTTCATCAAATGGGGCAGGCAAATCCTTGGAACCACTAGATAACTTTCCAAGTCTGCCATATACAAGTTAAAAAGTATGGGGGCAAGGATACATCCCTGTTTCTATCATTTGATTGTATAGATTTTCCCTGAGGTTGCCCAGTTAGCAGATAGTTTAACTTTCACCCACGTGTTACTGTATAGTGATTCTTTGGCCTTTAGGAGGTGCAATGGTATTTCCCACTTTGATAGCTTTGCCCAGAGCATGCCTCTTGGTATATTATCGAAAGCGTTTGTAAAATCGATAAAGGCCGCATTAAGAGGTCGGGACTTGGGGGCATAGCTCCATCAATTAGGCAGGTTAAGGTCAGGACATTATGATCGATGTCACTATGCCTTTGAAAACCAGTCTGAAACCATGGGATCAGTTTCTTCTCTTTTGCCCAGGTTTCTATCTCTTCATACCGTAACCTTGCGTAGCACTTTTCTTCCACATCTAATAGAGCTATCATTCTATAGTTAGCGGGTGAGACTCTGCTTCCCTTTTTATGTATAGGTACCAAGATTGAATCCCTCCAGCTATCAGGGACTGTGGCCATGACGTAACATTCTGAGGAAAGGAGGGTTAAGATGAACGTTCAAAGACTCAAATCTGATTTTAGTAGGGCCTCTTATATTGGCTCATGGAGTCACCCAATATTGACAGGGGGACATTGACATTTCTAATTTTAGCTGGCATCTACTCCAAAAAATCCTGAGGGATGCGTAGCATTATTTAAATGCCTTAATGAAATTAAAATAACCCACTTGAACTTAAGGGATATGACATGACTACATTATCGCAAAGAGTTTCATGGGACTGGACCAATCAATGTTCTAGAAAGAGGCTGACCTGGATTTATGGCTCCATGGATGGTGTGAACCAGAATGATTTTGATGCACCAAATCATCACTAATATCTGGTCCCGTGTGTGACCATTACTGTTCCAGCCCAACCAAAGGGCACTTGGTTACAGTCCACCAACAACACTCTGCCTATCGGTCCATGTTTGCCTCACAACATGGACAGCTGCAATAGACAGTGAAGCAAAGTTAAATATGAACACTCTGGATAGAGTATCCTTTAGTACAGGGGCCGTATCATGGAAAGTGTCCCGGTGGGTGCAATGGGCATGTGCGCCCGCTTTGCGTGCCCCAGGGGCACTTTGGTATTACAGAAAGGGCTGCAGACGCTTGTGCGGCCCCTTCTGTAATACAGATAATGCTGGTGCACATATAGCAACAGAGCTATCACCAGAGGGTGTTCCCTCATTTGCTTGGGGGCATGGCTCCATGCAAATAAGGTAATCCTTTTGCCTCTGCGCCCGCGCTGTATTATAGACGGGGGTGCAGAGGCAAAGAATCTGTCAGGGGGCGCACTGACAGTGCGCTACCTAAAAGGTGGCACACTGTCAGTGCGCCCCCTGATAGCAGCCCTCTTGAAGGGGGAAAAGGGGTCCTATGGATCTCCCAGGCATTCCTTGCAGGTGGGTGCAGTCACTAACTGCACTCGCCTGCAAGGGGATTTCTAATCCCCCTTAAAAGTGCTGGTGGGTTGCCGCGTGCACAGTGAAACACAGAGCAGCTTTGAAGCAGCTGCTCCGTATTTCACTTGAATGCGCTGCCCCCAGGGCAGCACGAGTTTGAGGCTGTCCTAGGGACAGTGCATTCAATGTAATATGGCACACTCTCCAATTTTAGCGCCGAGCGCACCTTTTGAAAGGTGCGCCTGGCTCTAACAAGCAAAATGCGCTGCGTTGCATAATATGGGCAAAGAGCAATGCAGGTATCACAAAAAAAGGAAAAGAAATGAGTAATAGGAAATGGCTTGTACACCAGTTACACGACCAAGGGCAGTGGCTGTTCAACTACATAGAGTGGGGTCTCAATTAGAAAGGCAGTGGCTGTCACACTACTTAGTATATGGTCTCAAATAGAGAAATGGTTTCAGGACAGGTTCAGGATATCATAAGAAATGCAAAGGGATAGGGTGATGGACAGAGAATTTGATGTCAGTCAGGGTCCACCAAGGGGCGGTGACAAGGAAGTTGGAGAAGGAACTGCAGGAAGGAAGGTATAGTAGGACAATTTTCGATGGTATCAGTTGAGACTCCGTGATTTCATGATGCCTATCATACCACAACAGTGAATGTCGAATTTTGGGTGAAGTGTCATTTGCCCGGGCCACATCGGAATTCAGTGAATAGGTGTGCATACCAGGAAGAATTCTTTGTGACATTTTTATGTCACAAAGCACTCTACGTGGTCAAGATAATTATAAAATGTTTTCAAGGCAGTGGAGTGGTGAGAGGAGTGACTGGGAGCCTAAATATGTATGTGCAACCACAACTCCTCATTTCACCTTCTTGCAAACCACCAGATTGATTTGTGTATAATATTCCCCAAGTATGAGGGAACGATGTATGTACAAAGGCATATTATGTTACTTGCGCCCCAGTTTAGACAGAGACCCTACAACACCACCAACTCTCTGAATCTGCTCAGCTCAAAGTCTGTTTTTCTAGTAGAGTTTTTAAGCATAGGATTAGCATAGGGCCATCCACGCTGAGCTAGAAAGTGACAAACGGCCTGATTTATATTTCAGCGGTGGGCTACTCCGTCACAACGGTGACAGATATCACGTCTGCCGAAATATACATTCTATTATGTCCTATGGGATTTATATTTCAGCAGGCGGGATATCCGTCACTGTTGTGACTGAGTAAGCCATATGCCGAAATATAAATCAGGCCAAAAGTCTTTTGTATTTTTACAGCAAAGTCTTTAAGCATAGGATTAGCACAGTGCCATCCACAACCAGCTGTATAATGACAAAATGCTTTTACCACTCCAGGCACAGTATTATAGCTTTGAATTGGTAAAATACCATCCAAGCCACCGTGGATAAATAAAACAAAAACCCTGATACATGTATTTTGCTCCAGTTAAGAGGTATAGCTTTGTCCAGGCATAAGAGAGCACACCGTATAAGTCAAAAGAAAACCCTTTCAGGCTTAGAGTTCTGCATAAATTATGTAAAAAAGAAAGCAGGAAAATGAAATATCTATCTATCTATCTGTATATTCATTATAAGGAAAACAAAAGGTTACGGTGACGTTATAGTTAGGCTCAGATTTCAATCGTACAAAACCAGTGAAATTCAGCAGTTATAGTTACCTGAGCTAACTATAACTCATGGCCCCACAATGCACTGCTTATGACCTCGCATATTACATCACTTATGACATGGTCAGTGACATCACTGATAACATCACTGATGACATCTCAAATGATATCACTCATGACATCATCCAGTGATTGTGAGTGTTTTTTAACAGTTTTTGTGTGTTAAACGGTTATACCCAGAAGTTAAATGAATATACTTTGTGTACTACTACTGAGAGTTTCCTTTTTTTAACATAGTTTATGTGAGTCGCTGTGTGACTGTGTGTATCCGTGTAAGAGTAGGTATCTGAGTGACTGTACAGGTGTGTTAGTGGCTGTATGAGTGTTTACATGGGTGTCTGAGTAGCTCTGTGGATGACTTAGTGGCTGTGTGAGTGGCTGTACTGGTGAGTGAGTGGGCGTGTTACCAGTTACCACCAGTACCCGTCAGCAAAAAGTTGGGGGCACAGGATGACTTTGCAACAAGGCCTCTTTCTGCACGTTTGTTGGTTCTTTCTGCATTTCTCTTGCTTCTTTCTGCGCATTTCTTCCTCTTTCTGCACATGTCCTACCTCTGTAGACATAGTTAGAAATTACCATTTAAAAACCTTTGAAATTCACTGAAAAAACCATAGGTTTGAGGGATGTTATAGTTAGAAATTAGCGTTTAAAAAACCTTAGAAATTCACTGAAAAAAACATAGGTTTCAGAGATGTTATAGTTAGAAATAAGCATTTAAAAAACCTTAGAATTTCACTGACAAAACCACAGGTTTCAGGGACGTTATAGTTAGTTGGACATTTCACTCGTAGAAAACCAGAGAAATTCGGACGTTATAGTTAGTTGAGCTAACTATAACTCGCGCCCCCGCAATGCACTGCTCATGACGTCACATATTACATCATTCATGACATGGTCAGTGACATCACTGATGACATCTCAAATGACATCACTGGTGACATCACTGATGACATCATCCACGTGATAATCTGATGCACCTTCTCACACCCTAATATAACCTTTGATACACCCACTCTAAAATACAAACTGCCATTTTCAAAACTATAGACACACGAATACCAGTTACTAAATACCCACTCACTGATTCCTAGGTCTTCACACACATCCACTCATTCACCCATACACTCACTCATACATGCAGTCACTCATCAATACAACACTATCATATGCACTCATACACCTATACAGACACTCACACATCACCACCCATCCATAGAGTTACTCACACACCTAGTCAGTCATGCAAAGAATCTATCACACTCCCATTTACTCACCTATACAGTTATACACACACCACCTCACTTATTCATACAAATACTAACACATACTTACTGTCTTAAACAATCACTGATACAAGCACACAATCATCCATACAGCCACTCTCACAATCACTCTCTCGCACATATAGTCATTTATATACTCCAATACTCATATATACTGCCTTTCATATATGTAGTTACTCACACATGTACCACTGAGACATCCATTCACTCACCAACATACCCATACACATACTCACCCACCCATACAGCCCTTCACAGATGCACTCATGAACCCATAAACCCAGTGAATCACCCACTCACACATCTGTGCACAGAGTCACACACCCCTCACCCACCCACACAGACACTCAGGCACACATACAGATACTCAGACAACCAATCAATAACCCATATAGACACTCATGTAGCTACTCACCAACCCATGCAGCCGCTTACACACCAACTAACAGACTGATACAGACATTCACACAGTTTAGTCACTAACCCATGCATTCAGTAAGACACGTTTAATCACTCACTTATACAGTCAGTCACGCACCTACTAAATCATCCATTCAGACACTCATACACCCACTCATTCTTCAATACACCTTGGTATTTATATATATTAAACATATTTAAACTTTACAGAAACACATAGGGGCACATGCATCAAGGCAGGCTTTTGCGATTCCTTAATTGCGATTATTAAGGAATCGCAATTAAGGAATCGCAAAAGCTTATGCATGTAGGAATCGCTATAAAAATAGCGATTCCTAAACATTCCTTATTTGCGACTCGCAAATTGCGAGTCGCAAATAAGGCCTACAGGCCCACAGGAATGAATGGGAATTGCGAGCGCTATTTGCGAGTACCAATAGGTACTCGCAAATTGCGCATGCAATTTCAAGGGTGCAAGGGTGTCAAAAGGACACCCTGTTGCACCCCTGAAATAGTGATGTGCACTCGTAGTTAGCACACACACATGCCCCAAGGGCATGTGTGTGTGTAACCTAAATCTTTAAAAATGCATTTTAGTGCATTTTTCGATGTTTTTGCAAATTACAGACAAGTTTGATTTGTCTGTAATTTACGGTCCCAAATAGCGAAATCGCTATTTGAAAGTGCTTCTAGCATTGCATTTAAGGAATCGCAAATTGCGATTCCTTAAATGCAATCGCAATTTAGGAATTCGCAAATAATTGCGAATTCTTAAATTGCGCATAGGAGACACTTTCATGCATCTCCAAAGGCCAATTTGCGATCACAAACGGCCGATTTTTGCGAATCGCACCGTTTGCGATCGCAAAAACCTTTGATGCATGTGCCCCATAGTCACTGGATGATGTCATCAGTGATGTCATCAGTGATGTCATTTGAGATGTCATCAGTGATTTCACTGACCATGTCATGAATGATGGGCATATTTTTGTGAAAACAAATTATGCTGCACTAAGGAATCTTGATCAGTCGTTTTATTTCGTATGCAGAGCCAGTCTGCCTCCACCAACGCGTTTCAGCCTTTCGGCCTTGCTCACGGTTGATTGACACTTGGCTAAGTAGTGTTTTTATACCTCTCCCCTTTCAAGCCCATTATGTGGCCTTCTGGGAGTTGTAGTGTTTCATATAAAAATACGTTATTGTCAAATACAAAAAGTGGCATTAAACCTTGTTTTTACATTATTAATACAAACGCAGGTTAATTTGCTACTAATAACATCCATTGCTAGCCGCTTGATCAACATTTTCATGTATTTTGGAATTTCTTTGTCACACAGGATATATGTCTCACAATATTGCGGTAGATAGTACCCTGAGGTGACTCTTCTATACATCGCGCGCCGCATATCATTAGTTGTCACAGATTATATATCTCACGCCCTTACGGTACTAGTACCTTAAGTGACTCCTATATGCATCATGCACCTTCATGTACCATATATCATTGGCTTATCACATTACAGTATATCATATGTCAAATCTGGGTTAGTACCCTTGAGGTGATTCTGTCATGTTCCCAAACTAATACCTTGGTTCCATTGTCCAACTGATTTTTATAATTTTATAAATGGATATAAAGTTCTTCGTCATTATTAAGACCTTTAGGAGTCTTGGTACGAAGCCTAATAATGTAACGTGACTCAAGCTGCCTTAATTTGAGTTTCCTGTCACCTCCTCTCTCACTTTGTGGGATGGTATCCAGTCCAAAGAACTCCATTTTCTTCCAGTTGTTGTTTTGGCATTGTGCCATGTGTCTTGCTGTCGCATAGCTTAGGTCTCTGTTTTTGACTGCTCTTATGTGTTCCAGGATATGCTTTTTTAGCATACATACAGTACTACCTACATATTGCAAGCCACATGCACAGCGGATCACATATACCACAAATTGAGTAGTGCAAGTAATTATGTGGTTGATCTTGATTTTCTTTCCTTCTGTGTCCGATATTTCTTTGGTGTTGATTGCTATTTTACAAGCTTTGCATTTATTGCATTTCTTAAAGCCCAATTGTTGGTCTTCAAGCCAGTTTTTCTTAGGTTTGTCTGTGAAGTGGCTTTGTACTAGTTGGTCTTGTAGTGAATTTGTTTTCCTGTATGTTTTCAAAGGTCGTTTTCCTAGAACACTTCCAATGTCAGGATCTTGCGCTATTAAATGCCAAAACTGTTGTACTATCCTTGTGATTTTGTGACTTTCTTTGCTGTATGTTAGAATAAGTCTTGGTGTTTCTTGTTTGTTTTTTTCCATACCCTTCTTCACTTTCTCTTTTTGGGTTATCAAGGTCTCTTTTCTTGTTATTTTTTCAATCTTATGCAGTCCTTCTCTCAAATCTTTGGTTTTGTATCCCCTACTTTTTAGTCTTGCTGCACTCTCTGTTATTTTCTCTTTGGCATCAGTGTCCTTGGAGCAATTGCGTCTCATTCTTGTGAATTCGCCATATGGAATACTCCGTAGTAATGGTTTAGGATGGAAACTGGTTCCATGCAGGATGCTGTTTGTAGAGGTCTTTTTCCCTGTATAAGGTTGAGTGTATCTCCCCTTGGTCTATGTATATTGTAGTGTCCAAGAAATCTATTTTGATTTTACTTGTGGCGCACGTAAACATTAGACCTACAGAGTTTGCATTTAGTCCCTTGAAGTATTCCATGAGAGACAAGATCGAATAAAAAGGTTTAAATTGCTCCTGTCTTCGAGTGCTAGCTCACTTACTTATGAAGTTTGGGAGGTTTTTGGAGATGTTAGGAGACACCAGCGGTGGGGTCTCAATCTGTGCACCACCAGCGATATGGATGCAGGCCAGCAATACCGCAACCCAGTTTGGAATATATATATATATATGATGAATGATTACTAGAATCTATAGAACTATACAAGATTAGGAGAGGATGCATTATTGAAATAAGTACATCTATTAGTCATATAGGTTAAATGGGCACTGGCCCTTAATTGTCCGACAAAGGTATAACCGAGCAATATCAGTATTTATCATTATGATTAATTAATCTTTAGAGTGAAGGATTAATTTGCCATGGTTCTGAAATGCATTGCATAAATTCAGAGCAATAAAGTTTTTGGGGAAAAAACTAATTTGCATAACTATGAAAGATTACAAGCAGGAAGTTGTTTTTATATTATAATTTCAATCCAAGGTATAATGTACAAATTGTGTTTTGGTTTAGTTATTTTAATATGAATAATGTGAAATATATCTGCAGATAATGTGATTAAGCTTCACGAATGTAGGCTGCTTTGATGTATCACTTTCTGCTGAGTCTGTTGTCCATGCCTATGGGGGTGTATGCATCACGTGGGTTTCACTAGTAATCACTATAAAACTAAAAATGGGAGTGTGGCTCCGTTATGTGAACAAGGCAGGGGATCCTGCCGAAACGCGTCATAGCCCGATAAAGCAATGAAATAAAAATTTGGACTCAACTTTTCTGGTGTCACTGTGTCTCTGTTCGGTGCGACGTAAGGAGGTGCCGGTTTGTGATGATATATATATATATATATATATATATATTTTATATTTGTTTTACTGTTTTCAACATTTTTTTTTTTTTTTTTTTTTAACCTGAAGAACTAGTTGATTGATACTCCACAGGCAGAAACATGGTGTTGCCTCCTCCTCTGAATGCCGGGAAACCATGGGTTTGGTGAGATGGGAAAACTACTGATTTTCTCCTGTTCCACCAATTTTCAAACACCCACTTAATTCATGCCAGTCACTGTGAGCCGATGTCTTTGCAGGAAGTATTTTTGAAGGCAATTAATAACTCAAAAGAAAGTGGCGAGAGGGAGACTCCATAATGGAGGTAAAAGCTGGGCTCGTGCACAGTGTATTGTACAGAGCATCTGACAGTCTTGGGAGCAAATCTCTGCCTGTAGCGGTAATAATGTATGTTGATTGTGGGGCATCTACAATGAAGAGCACAGCAAAGATACACCATCTCTGAAAATCTATGTCTGCATCAGAGGATTGCTACCATATGTAAGTATTTGTAGAAAAACATCACAGGGGAAATGCTCACTCATTAGTGTGGCATCAAATTTAAGTACCCGCCTCAGTCTTCTACATTCGAGATGATCATGTTCCACCAATAACACTCTCCTTGGGTGTTGTGCTTGTAGATTCCTGAGGCCATCCCTGACAACATCTTCTGTCGCGATTGAAGAGAATGTGTCAACTTCATGATTCCAATACCTTGAACAGGATATAATTGCAGGATTTTGAAGATGTTGATGGTGGACTCTTTGCTGCAAGGTTTTTCCAAACCAACATCACAGCTTCAGACGGTGTGCCCCATCTGACATGACAACATCGATAAGAGAGTTGAGGCCCCATTCGAGAGATTGAGATACATTTCTTTTGATATATGCAGCTTATTCTGCCCAATTGTTCCTTCAGGAGTTTTAGGGCCAATTGTCAGTTGTGGAGGATGGATTGATTATGTAGCATTGCTTCATGTAATAGAGCAGCAGGTCCAGTTGATGTCAGGTATTGCAGTCGACTGGTTAAGGGTTGTACTCTAGCATCGATGTTCATGGTTGCAGTGAGAAGATACACATGGTTGAGTTTCAGTAAGACAGAGATAGGTCATAAGGGGTTGTTTCTTCATGTGAAATTTTCTTTGGAAAAAATGCTTGGGCTCGAGTTAGAACAGATCATCAAAGAGCAACTGAGGATCGGATATGGTATCTTCCAGTTTACTGGAGTCTCCAATGTCAACTTGGTACCTGCCATCAGCATGTTTCACTGCAAATTGTTTGCCACTGATCAGGTGGTAGACTTAGTACAGCAAGGCAACACATTGATAGGCTCTGTATATACACATACATCCCACAATAGCATTCTTAACTACTCTTTCTGTGCCCTTTGTCACAAGTGTCCTCTTATCCTCCTGTCCGATGAAGGCTAGAACTAAGCATCTTCAGTGCCTGGACAGAATATGATTTAGGCCACTGGAGCCCAGATGTATTATGTTTTGGTGCAATGTATTACAGCAATCAAAGTTGCTGTGCTGAACTGCGCATGAGTCATATTTATTTAAAATAGTCTGCTGCTGTCACCCTCCTCTGCACTGAAGTACTAAAAGCCTGCTATGCATGATTGTAGGAAGCTGGCTCTGAATATACTATACCAAAGCGAGGTATAGTGTGGACAGTGTCGAGTGGATCCCCAGAGTTATAGCAGAGGATAAAGTAGACAATAGCAACAGCTCTATTTGTGGTAGTGTGGTCGAGCAGTTAGGTTTATCAGAGGGCGGTGTTAAGCATTTATTGTACACTCAGGCAAGACATTTTATCACACACTCGAAGATTGAACCCAGACCAAATGGGAAGCTTAAAAATGTATACTTTGTATTTTATTTAAGAATTAAAGGTTACTTAATGCAGGTAAGTTGTAATACTTTCAAGGTATCAAAGCTTTCCAAGTAGAAAAGTTTTTAGAGTTTCAAGCAATACTTTTCAGTCAGAAAGAAAATACTTGGTATTCAGGATATACAGTTAGTGCAATACAGAAAGAACGCTATGCAATCCTGTGGAGGGGAAGACAGGTGAGGGACTTACACATAAGTACCAGGCTTAAAGTTCCAGTATTTGGGTGGTCCAGGCTAACACTGCGGGCAATGTCAGTCGTGGGGGATTGGGGGCACCCAGAGGTGTGGGACTTAGTATCTATGCCGCGGCGGTCAATATCAGCAATGAGATTTACCATCGCACTCCGTGGAGAGTAATGTAGTAGGTTGGTTTTCAGCAATCCGCCAACACAGTTACCATCGCGGTCACTGGGAGCTAGCTGCTGTAGTTCGGCTGGAGGACTTCAGCCATCGTCGGACCATCATTGGAGGGGGGGGGTCGTGGTCGAGCGGCAGAGTCAGGGGGCACCGGAAGAAGCTGACAGGGCCACTTGCAGGAGGGTACGGGCTCTCGGGCACCAGCTGGGCACAGTTTGGGGTTGTGGGGCCGAGAGGCTCCCTCAAGGTCATGGAGGCGTCCGGCTGGGGTGCTTTTTCTTCTGGCAGGGCAGAGTTGCGTCAACACAAGTGTCAGTCCTCTACCACTGCGGTCGGGGAGTTCCTTTGTAACAATGAGTCCCATCGACACCAGGGTCGGTCCTCACTGAGGCAGTTCTTGTAACTGCGGACGCCAGGGGATAGAGCCTCTAGTCCGGAGGGAGATTCTTGGCACTGTGGCAAAAGTTGCAGGGCCTCCAGGGTTTCCTGGAGGTCAGGCAGGGTTTCTGGAAGGACAGCAGGTCCAGTGGTCGAACCAGGTGCAGGTGCCAGGGTTCTTGCCGAGTTTTGTTTGCAGCGGTTCAGTTCCTGGTCCGGCAGCGGTCGTCTTCCGTCTTCTTCTTTGATCCGTCGAATCTGACTTCTGGTTTCAGGGCTGCCACCTAAATACTGTATTTAGGGGGCATTTTAGGTGCCTCTGGGTCAGAAGCCAATTGGCTACTTACCTTAGGGTGACTACACCCTTGGTGTACCCACCCCATGTGGGGGAGTGGGCACAATCCCTAACCCTGATTGGAGGGTGCCTGCCATCTGCAAAATGGCAGACTCTGAAGAGTGTGCTTCACCTCGCCTCCCCCACTTGAGGGCTGGAGTTGGCAGAGGTGGGCACACCTTCTGGGCTGTTCAAATTATTCCTGCCTGTCTTCCCAATGAAAAAAGGGGGGGGAAACTGGAAGGGGGCCTGCTCCTCGTAGCAGGAGAGGCTGTGAATCACGTTGTAAAGGCGGCAAGGCCTTTAAAGCTCCCCTGCCACAGATGGCTCTTCCTGACCTGGGGGAGGTGTGAACACCTCCGCCCAGGAAAGGCTTTGTTTCTGGGCCCAGGGAGCGAAGGCTTCCACCCCAGGGGGCCAGAAACATGTCTTTTGGTGGCAGGCTGGTGTTCACCAGTCAGGGACCCACCAGTGGTTGGCTTGGGTCAGAGGTTCCCACTAAAAGTGACCCCTGAGTGCATGGAATAATACATCTGACACTGGAATCAGTGCAGGTTTATTATTCTGAGATGTTTGATACCAAACATCCCAGGATTCAGTAAAGCCATTATGGTGCTAGGAAGCTCGTAATGACCAGTTATAGACCATATAATCTGTATGGCTTTACTGGGCACTTATAATATCTAAGAATGGCCTTAGATATTATAGGGGCCTATCTGCTCAGGCAGATAGGCCCTCACATGAGGTATAGTGCACCCTGCCTTAAGGGTGACTTACCTGTGCCTCATGCAGTGCTGGGTAGACATGACACACAGGGATGTGTGCCATGTCGACTCTGCACTTTTATCTGCACCAAAACACGCAGCCTGCAATGGCAGTGGTGCATGTTTGTGGTGAGAGGTCTCTGAGGGTGGCATAATACATGCTGCAGCCCTCAGAGGCCTTACTCTGGCTACCATGCCCTTGGTACCATAGGTACCCCTTACAAGGGACTCACAGGTAGGCCAGAGTTGTGCCAATTGTGGTAACAATGGTACAGTTTAGGGAAAGAACACAGGCCCTGGGAACCTGATTGGCAGGGATCCAGGGTACACTCCTTCAAAGTGCATTAGAAATGTGGCAAAAAGTGTGTGTGTGTGGGGGGGGGGTTACTGCAACAGAAACCCACTTTCCTACTATGATGCACAGCCAACATCAAGGTGCTGAAGCAAGAGTGTGCTGTGTAACTAGGATTTGTACCAGAAACATATGCAGCACACATGGATTGTCTGGGCTGTTTGGAGAAATGAAAGCACTTCCTTTTTTTAACGCTTGATTCACTGGCGCATTATTTTTGGATGCAAAGCTAGCGTGCCCAATTTAGTAGATCGGGCTTCATTTAAAAAATAATGGGTGGTTGCATTGATCCACTCAAGTTACTCCCCAGTAATGCCTCATTGACGCCAAGAGACGTAAATTAGTGCAAGGTGCTATTTGCTCTGCGAAAAGGGTTCATTAACGGTGTAAAATAACTTCTACACTGGAAAGTTAATATCTTTGCAAGGCTTTGCAGAACTCTGCATCACGCAAATCTTTAATAAATCTGGGCCTGGATTCTAGATATAACGCTGAATGGATACACAAAATAATCCTCGCATCTGCCAGTAGATTACTGGCGATTCTTCTGCTGAAAACAGGATGAGAGTTCAGAATATCAGGAAGTGCATTAAAGGCCTCTCTATGAAGGGTACAATTATTCGAGATAATGCTGGTACTGGCATTCGGCAGCAGTGGCATGGCTGTTGGTGGTTACTGAATAGGAGAGGTGCCCCCCTAAAGAACAACTTTAAGGTCTGGGAGTAAGGGGGAAAAACCAACAAAGTAACACTACAAAAACTCCCACTCGACCTATATCTCTTTACTCCCGGGTGCTAACAACACTATGGGTCACCATCTGTTACACAGACTCATAACATTTGTTTTTATTTTAACTTCATTTTATTCTGTTGTTTTTTTTAAAAACTTTTTTTCAATAGAAAACATTATCTAATAAAAAGTAAACATATACAAAATCTTTTGACATCAACAGCTCATTTGAAATGTGATGAATACAATTTGTGCAATTCCAATACATGTATCATATTTCATCTTGAAAATGACATCCTGAAATCCATCTGTGTGCGCTCACAAACAGATACATATCCCCATACTGGTACCACACTTGCATCCTGACCTGTCACATCACTCACACACACTCCTCCCATCCATACACACCCCAGAACACAACAGCATACACAGGTGAAATCACGGGGATGATGTATCAACCCTCAGTGATTGTGTTGCCGACTGGGATATCAAACAATCCGGTCTGTTGGGGGTGCCCGCTGTAGTGGACTCCTATGAAGTGCCTTTGGCCCGGTCACTTCATTTTTTTACATATTCAGCACTGCCCAAGACTATATCAAAAACATAATAAGCACTGCACCTACTTTGAAAAACTGCACAGAACTTTTATCTGTGTGGAGCTTCCAAGACGTCGTAAAGCTGAATGTTTCCAAACCAAATCCCACTGGTTGGCAGACCTGCCTGAGGGAGCCAACCTGCCTGCCAGCCTATTGATGCACAGCCTAAAGGGCCAGAAGTGTCCATGGTAGACCTAAACCTATCCCACGGGGCTCCAGGATCCCTAAACCTGGTTGTATGTCACTGTATCAAGTTCGGCAATATCTACCTAACAATATAAGACATGCACTACATGGCCTATTGCTGCATCATCAAGCTGAGTGTTTACTATTATTAATAACTCCATTTATTTTCCCAGACTTAACAAAGTAACCGGGTATTTGTAAAGTGCAAACTGATCACCCCTAAGGGTCACAAGGTGCTGGGGGCGTCGGGGATATTAAGTGAGCTATTGCCCAGAGTCACATGGTGTTAAGCTGATCTGCCTCCGGCGCTGGGGATCAAACCGTTAGCCCCGCACTCCGGAGTCAGCTGCCCTGGCCGCTGTGCCACACCTCTCCCACTACATCTACAAATACCGGGTTACTTTTGCCACGTCCGAGTTAAGTGCTATTTTGTATACCTTTCTGCTTGAAACCCCACAGCAGTAGGCAAACCTCCTGAGCTACTTTGAATGTCTACCAGACTGTTGTGCAACATATGTCTGGCGCCCAAGGACACTGTGTAGCTCTTTAACAACGATCTCTCTGGAGGGAAAACCTGCAGCAAGTCCGAGGATCCAAGCCCTTCCTATTGGTCCAGAAGATAGCCCGAAAGGATAGCTATCTCCCCTTTAAGATAGAAAGCCACCTGACTGTCATGTAGTAGTACCTAAAAATATGCTTGGGCTACATCTCAGCTTTAGGTTCTACTTTAAATTTTGTATTATTCTATTCTTCCATTTAAAATGTATTCCTTTTTCAAGAATGTGTCTATTGAGTGTGATTACCTGTTTTACAATGTATCTCAGAACAACTCCTCTAAGTATGTCTTGACTGCTTGATCACAGTTCCCATTAGAGAGCTATGGAAGTAGGATGGTTCTTCGAAAACATTTGCAAGCATTGGTAACCAGGACCGTGAAACAGTGATGGGAAACGCCAGGGTCACTAAAACTGTGCAATTTGGCGGTTGTGTTGTTTTATGCACAATTATGGATTTGCCATATAATCCATCATCCCCGGATTTCAACAACAAAAAATTGTTTCTAGCTCAAATGGATCAAAAGTTTCTAAAAGTGCAGTGATGTGTTGCCAAGCAGTGGACGGTCCTTCACAAAGGCTGATTGGTCACTTTTCTGTTGCTTATTCCTGTAGTTAGATGTCAATGAAGCACTAATGAGATTAAACCTTTGCGCAGATAGTGGTAATGTGTAAACATTTCAAGATAACAAGGTAATGTTAACATTAAATGTGTCATAATGTGCCACATAATTTGCCTTCTCTTACCACATAACTTAGTCACCCCTGCCACATAATTTGGTCCATCACTGCTGCATAGTTCCAGTGGCTCTGGGAAACGCCAGTACTTGCATTTATATTGCCTACCCCGGGGCCCAGGGCTAACAAAGGCCCCAACCATTTTTGGTTCACAGAGTGTTAAATCTTGTGTGTGCCTCTTCCCTGGTGGGATACAAGTGATGTAAGTGATTCATATCTTGCACAGAATTAACAAGTTAAGGTGCAACGTGCCTGATCCTGCAGGCGCTGTTTGTGTATGCATGGTTAGATCAAGTACTGACCATTGTGGGATACTAGGAACTCTCCAAATACTTCAGTAGCTCCTGAGTACTGCGTGTGTGAAAAAAGATACTGAGAACGCTCTGGGCCATTTCTTCCAATTTAACGCTGGTCAATAGACCTTGATAATAGCCTGAGAGGAAAAGAGGTTAGCAAAAAAATTTAATCTTAAGATATAGTGTGATCTCTAAGACCACAAAATAAAAGTCTGAGTCAATAACTTGAAGTTAAAAGGTTTAAAACAAACTCAAAGCCAGACTAATATAAATCAATCTCAAGAACATACTAAAAAAATACAGGAGTATCAACGGAAGACCACAAGCGGCGTACAATATTAGTCCTCAAAAGCAAGGAGCATATAAGAATTTCGGTGGCAGCAACGCAAACAATAAGGAAACGGATTTGATGACTAATTAATGGTTTCGATCCTTCTCCCCATGCATGGGAAAGATTTGCAACATCTACTAAACCCTACACTAAGCTAGGGATAGGGGAAACTCTATTGAATCAAGGAAGCAAGAAAGGTGTCAGCATCAGAATCTGTGGAAGTTCTATAAGTAAGGAGTCATGTATAGCATGAAGCCACACAATCAGAGATGACAAGAGAGGTCTGTACCTCTCCAAGTCTAAAGGGAATCTGGCCAAACCCAAGATGGGTTCACTAATTAAAATGCACAAAGAACATTTGAGAAATATGACCTCATACACATCATAGTACTTTTCCAATTCCAAAGAAAAAACTTGCCACCTTGAACACTACTCCCATATTCCAGTCTCTGCTTCAAAAGGCGTCCTTGGATTCCTTCATTCGTCTGAAAGTACCTACTGGTAACACTCACTTTGTTTTTCATTAAAATTATTTGACCTTGTCAGTTCTTCCTCGCCTCACCATCTATGAAATAGAATGTGCTTTTTACTAAATAATGAATGCTTTTGGTCTGCACCTGCAGAGAAGAAAAACATGCAGAAAAACAAATTTCAAGTTAGTATTAACTATTTTGACTGTAAACTTAAGGCCCATAATCACGTTAACTTAACAGTTTTCTTTAGATGCATATTAATTCTACAGCCTACATGTAATCCAATAAATGATACTGTACTCATATGTGACACAATAAACTAATACATGTATTATTAACCAAAAACAACAACTGATCACAATTTATAAAGAAACATTGAACACATATATGACTCATTCTCAGTAATCCCTGGCGAATGCACTGCATAACTGCATTTTAGCGCACCACCTTAAAATCTAAATTTATAGAAGATTAATATCAGAAATCCAGATATCTCTGAAAAAGGAGAAACATAAATATGCACAGACATATATGTCAAAAACACACAATAGATACACTTCTATACCTTCGGTGCACCATCTCTTATTAGTATTGTTGCAGCACATGAGTACATAGGCCAAAGGTGTGTGTGTGTGTATATATGTATATATATATATATATATATATATATATAGATATATATATATATACCCTAGCCAAAGGTAAAAGGATGGAGCGAAAAGTATGCTATTCCAACACTTTGTCAACACTTGAAGTAAGTTTTCATAATCCTTCTTATAGTCTTTGATATGGAGTGATCATTAATGCAAGCACTGGGCTGTCAATCAGCAGCGTGTTGTCCTTTATAAAGAGGGAGGTATGTTGTTAATTGTTTTGCGTGTTGTCCTTTGTAAGGAGGGAGGCATTTGGTGTCCACTATGTGTCTATGGGGTCTTGTAGAATGAGAGAGATACACGTTGTCTTACTCAGTGTTTTATGACGTATAACCAGTGGTCGAAGTGGGGGGGGGGCGTGAGGGGCACGATGTGCCCATATTTTTTAATTTTAGAATAGTAGTTCCCCTACTTTTTGTCAAAAGACAACCGTCCCGGGACAGTTCATTCTGACAGCTGAAATGCTTCAGTTGATGTGTAATGCAAAAAGAACAATTGATGGACAGAATGCTGAACAATGCCATACTTTCACCCAAGTACAGAGATCTGGGCCTAAATCCATCGATTATTTTTACTCCCCATGCCATTCCAGTGGATGTGTAAGGCAGAGAGGGTCCAGTGCTGTGAAACCGAGGGAGGAGCAGACAGCTAAACAAGCCTTCTTGCCACAGTGCCTGCTTGCCTAAAAGAATGTAATTGTGCGCAACTGGTCAATCTGAAAATGTAAAAGGCGCCTGGAAGCCGGTATTGGCTTTAATTGATGGAATCACTTGAAGCTTCCTGATGACACACACATTTATTCTTTTTGAGAGCTATTATAATGGAGCTACCAGCTAAGATGTGAAGTATGTGCTTTAAAAAGACAGTTACAAAAAATTGCTTCCTTGTGACACTCATGTATTCTTTTGAGCGGTATTGTAAGGGAGCTACCAGCTAAGCTGTGAAGTGTGAACTTTTAAAAGACAGTTATAAAAAAAACTGCACAACGTACAGTCTGCAAAAAAATCTATATACTGGAAACACTTTTTATCTGAAATAATGTTGCACATTCTATAGCAGCCTATTGTATACTATGTGTAATGCAAGTTTAAAATAATGACTTACATGTTCACAGTGCTTCCTTTCGCAGACTAGAACCTGTTAGCACTAAACATACACAGGTCACTATTCTCCACTGCACCAACCAGGATTTTTTGTTGTTGCAATTTTATATAGCAGGAACTCAACTGAAGGTATTGGAGTGCTTTACATGAGCACCAGTTACCTTACACAAGGCACAGGGAGATGAAGTGATTTGCCCAGAATCACAGTATGTCGAACCGACAGCAGGCTCGAATCTGGTTCCCCAGCTCCAAAGTCGGCATCTTTTACCCTTACACCACATTCAATTCTGTGGCTCTTTGGTGCAGTGCATTAACTAATAGAGGTTCCATAATGTATGTGCCTTATTTTATATGTAGTTACTGGATGGTGAAAAACAAAAAAGTTACAGAATATTTTGGTTTTAGCCACGTCCGCAAGCTCACTCAGCCCGCCTCCTTGCCACCTTGTGCACGACATCACAGTTCCCATACTTTTTTAATGCACTTCCACCCCTGCGTATAACCAGGGAGTTTTGTCAGGTTCTGTGCTGTCGGCGCACTAAATCGACACTTATTGTTCGGGTGCAGCCGATGACATCATCATCTGCTCGTAACTTTGTAGATTTGGAACCAGGGCTTTAAGTGGGCCTGGTCTCACCGGTGCTGAGCACTGGCAGTTTTTCGAATGGGACCTTGAAACAGGTCTCTATCGGGCTCTGTTTTGTGCCCTGGCACAGGCAGTCCATTTTCCCCCAGACTGCAGTGACAGCAGGCACATTGATGTGCACGTGCTCGCACTGCGCACTTCACTAGTGGAGAAGTTACATCATGACGTCATGCCAGGTGAGCGTTGTAGGGGAAGGGAAATCCTTTCAACAGAGTCATTTTCTCTCTGGATTTCCCTTCTCTTTTTGAAACTCAGGAGCAGCAACATTGTTGTGGTGTCACCAGGGCTTTGAGTGGAAACTTTTTCAATATTATATACAAGCCATAGTTGCTTCTTATTTATCTTATGCAACTAACAACCATTGACAAAGCCAATAGTCCTAACTTGTAGCTATGATGTTACTTGTTGTATCATATATCTGGATGCAATGACAGAAACAGCAAAATACAAGTCGGGCGGCACACTATGCTGAGCACAGATTTTTAGCTGACGTGTTTTAAGCCACGCCCTTAATTACATTGGCCACGCCCCTTTGAGAGACAACACCCCTTCCCCAGTTTTTCCATCCCACTTTAAGCCCTGTTTGGAACTGTGCATTTTTACCTTGTTCGCACAACACAGCGCTGCATTTATTAACACAGCACTCCACTGCGTGAATACTGGTATACCAAGACACTGGTAACATGTCCACTGGGCTGTTAGGAAACCATTTACCTAGCTGCTTGCCGGTCTGCTGCGGTCCACTCCTGTGCTTCGCTCCTTGAATTTCGAATGCTATTCCTTTCGATCATTACCACGTGGGGGCAGCATTTCATTGGTAAACGCGCCTGTTGAGTTCTTTTTCTCTCACGAAAACTCACCAAGCGCAGGAGGATTCCATTATACGGCAGTGGCATTTGGGCACACTGCGACAGTAAACAGGTAGAAACAGTATAATACATAGATATCTGGCATCAGAGCTAGAGCCTAGAGGTTCTCCGTTGCACTCCAAGTCGCAGGTCAGATATCTCCTAAAGCCACTGAAGCAAACTCGCGTCAATACAGTCTGCAATAGCAATTATTTTAGATCTTGTGCAATGGAAGGATTTTGCTTTGTAAAAACAGCATACACACAGCCGCACACACACTCTCTTTACAAGACAGGTGCCATCTTACACAAAACCATTTCAGCACAGGCAGCAGTACCACATGTGGAGATATTGTCCAATATTCACTCTGTGTGCGTGTGCGTGCACGTGCGCACACGTGCGTTTGTGTATGTTTGTGCCAGTGCTTAATTTGTAAACATATAAGTGCAAGGGCCCTTGTCAGGAGGCCACTGCAGCTTGTACCACCCATTGCCCCTGCCAATACTGCCAATGACAGTACCTACACAACTACTAACCTTCACACTCCTACAACTGTGACAATTCAGTCTATTTCAGGCCCTCAAACCTATAAGAAAAGCTTGGGTGGTAGGTATTAGTCATTTTTTATGTATATTGAAATAAGAAACAGTTGCTATTCTGCTAATCTCTAAAGTACACAAACAGCGCCACCATGTGGCAGACCACGATAAGTGCCTGTGTTGTCAATTCAGTGTGGGTGCTAAACCACTGGCTCAAATGAAGCACTGATTTGTACCTCTGTGGAGCTGAAGCACGCTTCATAGACGATGGAGCTCAGTGCTGCCCATGACATCCCAGGTAGCACCAAGATAGGATGAATTTGTGCTTGTATCCTGGGCCAGAAGAAACGAACATTCCTCAAATGCTGAATGCTTGTAACCTTGTACGGAGAGCAGAACTATCACTCACTTGTAGGGAGGTTCAAGCAGGGGCGTCGTGAGCCCGCTGCTTTAGCAGCGTAAGCAGGGGTGGAGTTCTTGATGGACCTCTTCTGTCTGCAGCTCTGCAGACATAGGCTCTCAAATAAAGTGAAAGGAAGGTAGTTGGTTGGTTGAGTGATTGAAAGGACTGATGGATAGGTGTGTGAGTGGTTGGGTGGATGGGTGAGTGGTTGGGTGGATGAATGAATGAAGAGATAGACCTAAGGATGGATGAGTGCAAGAATGAATAGATAGGTGATAGAGAGGGTGGATGAATGGATACACGTGTGGATAGATGGATAAGTGAAAGAATGGATGGATGAATAAAAGAGAGTGTGGATGGAGGGATGGATGAGTGAAAGGGTGGATGGATTAGTGAGAGGGTGGATGGATGAGTAAAGTGAAAGGGTGGATAGATGGATGAACAAAAGGATAGATAGATGAGAAAAAGGATGGATGCTGGGAAGCCGTAATGCCCCCAGCTTTAGAAGCTACAGCAGGATGAAGTTCTTGATGGGCCTCTTTTGTCTGCAACTTGACAGACAAAGGGAAGTTAGTGAGTAAAAGGATAGATGGGTGGATGTGTGAGTGAAGGGGTAGATGGCTGGGTGAGTGAAAGAATGGATGGATGGGTAGATGGATGGACAAATTATTTCAAGAATGGATGAGTGAAAGAATGGATGGATGAGTGAAGGAGTGGATAGATGGATGAAAGGATGGATGAGTGAAAGAATGGATGGATGAGTGAAAGGGAGGGTGGATGGATTGATAGAGGAGATGAGTGAAAGGGAGGATGGACAGATGGATGGAGTGAAAGGGTAGATTGATGCATGGAGTAAAAGGGTGGATGAATGAGCGAAAGGATGGATGAGTGAAAGGATGGATGAGAGAAATAATGTATGAATGAGTGAAGGGGAGGGTGGATGGGCGATGGATAAAAGGGTGGGTGGATGGATGGGTGAAAGGGAGGGTGGATGAAAGGGTGGATGAGTGAATGGATGGATGAATGAAAGGGAGGGGTGGAGGGAGGGATGAGTGAAAGCATGGATGGATGAGTGAATGGGTGGATGGATGAGTGAAAGGGTAAATGGATAGATGAATATTTAGGCGGGAGGATAGGTAAAAGGATGGATGATTGGATGGCCGAGTTAAAGGATGGATGGATGAATGAGTGAAAGGCAGGCTGGATGGATGGAGTGCAAGGATGGATGGATGGAGTGAAAGGGTGGATGGGTGGAGTGAAAGGGTGGATGGATGGATAGATAAATGACAGGATGGATGGATTAGTAGAAGGGTGGATATAGAGATGGATGAGTGAAAGGGTGGATGGATAGGTTTGTATATGCATGCATAGGTTTGAATAGGGCTGGATGGACGGACGGAATGGTGAAAGACTAAATGATAGATGAAAGAATGAATAGATGACAGAATGTAAAGGTGAAATTGTGGATATCATCAGGTGGATGGAAGGATGAATGGATAGATGCTTGGATGGAAGAGACAAGAGAGTTCGTCTGGAGAGGGTCGTGACAACTTGCTTCACTTGCTTGGTGCCATAAAAGCTTTGGTTTGAAGTGGGGGATATTTTAATTTTCTGGCTACTCCCTTGGGTTCAAGCCTCATTCCAGGACCAAATGTTTATCAAATGGTCTCGAATAAGGTAGGCCGAAAACACACATTTAAGGTTATCCCGATAAAAGGGCAGTTTATTGCTTTTATTCCACCTGAACAGCCATATTGTTTCAGTCGCATCAAAACACCGTACACATGTTTCGTCCCTCCATTGGTCTTTTTCAATGCAATAAGGAAGCCTTCGGACTCTTGATGTGGGATTGAAAGAGTCAGTCATCAAGAGGCATAGTAACAAAGGTGCTGTTTTTAAATTCGTAGTAAAGTGCTAAATGTGTATAAGTTGCACAGCAGGTTTCCTAGCCGGGTTTGCACAGGAAGTAAGAATAACTCCAATTAGCAGAATGGGTAACTTTATGTGAGTACATTACTATGAGCTAACAGGAAGTCCCTTCGTATGTGATAGAAGCAGCGAGAGTCGCCAATATGCTAATCCTGGCATCTGTGGCGTGTCACTCCATGCTGATATAAGTACAAAATACCTACTGGTTCATAAGATACAGGTCTATTTTATCCCAGTGTACAACCAAATCATTATTGCAACCTAAGCAAAGCTCTGACACATGGGTCGGAGTCAAACAATTTAAGCTTCAATCAACATAAGTCAAAAGAAATCAAGAAACTCTTTATTTCAATAACTTTGATTTATTTTCCAAACCCTATCTGCAATAATAGCATTCACGTAGCCTTCAGTGGCCTGTGGTTGTGCCAGTAACCCCCTGAGGGAGAGTTCTTGTGAGTGCTTTGCAGAAAGTGCAAACCTTTGTATTTGTGATGCTTTGCTAAGCACACCAAACCGTCATCGTAATCTCAAGGGGGAAAGGGCCGCCCTTGAGATTACTGACCGCATTCCGACTGGCGACGGGCTCCCCGAGCCCATCGGAAGCCAGCCAGAATGACAGGCCGGTTTCCTTTCCGACCGCCTCCATTGTGATGAGGCGGTCGGAAAGGAAACCGAGCGGCCCATTACGATGTGGCCGTAAAGGCTCCGACTGAGGGTCGGAGCCTTTTACGAGCACATCGCAATCGGCCCCTAAGTATAGCATTAGAGGGTGTCTTATTTACAAGGCAGCGTTAATCTACATTAAGTGGCTTAACACTGCCTTGTAAATAAGGCAAAGCCCCTATCGCCACCAAAACGTCCTAAAAAGTGAGGTTGTGGTGGCGATAAGGGGCTTTTAAATATGCCACCAGGAGTGCCCTCTGTTGAAGTTTGAAATTTGATTTTGGATGCATGCACACTGACTTTACCCGCTCAGAGAGAGAGAGGACAGATGATCCATAGGGAGACAAGGAAACCGGAAGGAGTGCAGCAAATGGCAACCAATGTTCGCGCACAGGTGGTTAAAGGACTTGGGATGAACCCTGATTCTCTGCATTGGACTGTTTCCCTCTCAGGCTTGTTGGCAAGAGCTTAGTTAGCTAAATGGCCTTCTCTTTTAAGTTGTTTGATTTTTTTTCTCCACTCGAGGCCCCTGTTGAGCGGGTAGGAGTTTATAAAGTGGCTATTTTGGGACTGTTCACTTCCTGCGCCTTGGCTGCTGTTTTATAGACTATGAGGGAGGTGTAGGAATACCGAATATATGCCTGTGTGTGCAAGGGCCCTGAACGGAAGGACGTGGCAGCACGCTCGCTGGAGGCTGAGCAGATGGGTTTCCAGTAAGCATCTGCGCACGAGGCACGGATTCCTGGCGCGCAGATGCTCTTGGCGTCCGTCACGCGCCGGACGACCTGGGGCAGGGCTCGGCTGAGAGCCAATCAAACATGTTATATTACATTATGAAAGGCTATCTGCCCATATGGCGGCATTTCCCTTTTTGTCACTTGTACTTAACGTGAGGAGAAAAGAAAACACTGAAAAAGCTTAAATTCTCAGTTTACCCACTATTCCGTCCCGTTCACGTGCCCCTGGCCTGCGTTCTACAAACTCTGCAGCCGGAATTAAACAACGGTCTTGGGGTGCAGCGTGTAAAAGGTTCTTGGCAAACATGTTGGCAGAGAAGAATATACAGCTTTGTTGCATATTGTGACTCCTGCTTTTTATTTAGATAGAAGTTCAAAATGATAGATGGAAAGATAGAGGACCACAAAAGCGTCTTCACATTTTGGACCCCATTACAAGTAGAGTGACCAACTGGCATGGGTGCAAATTCAGGACGGTGAGTGTAAAAATTCAGGACAAAGGGTCAAAATTCAGGACACAAATTCAGGACAGAAGGTCAAAATTCAGGACAAAAATTGGGACAAAAAGTACGTTTTACAGACACATCAGAGGAGGTTGCGCAATAGTATTTAAGTAAGTAAGTAGACAACCAAAAAAAGTTTATTATGTCCCTCCTCAAGCAATCCACTATGTATTGCAGTACCCAGATCATATTTTATTCTTGTCATGCCGGCCAGAGCCTGGTATCTCTTGTTTTAGTTACAGTATCCAGAGTCCCCCTGCTGTGCATTTGTCTGTCACCCTTGATATATGCCCCTTGGGTATGCTTACTTTGCAAGGGGACTGATTTGGAGGGAAGAGTGGCCATCAGAGGAATAAACTGATCCTCCTCAAGAAGTAAATGGCCTTAGTAAATAATTCAGATGAGGATGAACTCCAGAATGGCATCACCAGCCCATGGATTCCATCTGAGGGACGAGAGAGGGAATTAAAGTCTTTGTAGTCTAATGGTTGTTTTGCCTGACACAGGGCGCACTCCTGGTTTGATCGCCCAGGCCAACCTATTGCCATTCCGGGCTTGACAAAGGTCCACAAGAGCTGTCGAAAACACACACATATTTCTAAGGCTCCAGCAGCCTTAGAAATCTTTTTCAATGTGAGTATTCGGCTGAAAGAGCAGGATAGAAAAGCTTTGTGAACTACTGTGAACTTCTGTCTGGACAAGCACTGACTATGCCAGGGGAGGGATACAAAAGAGGACATATGAGGAAAAGGCCAGAGAGTGCTGCGAGACCATAGCAGCCTTTCAGGATGAGTGCCACCCTAAGTCATCGGCAATGCACTGTAAGGGGCTAGGATTTGTGTGCAGCTTATGACCCTTCAACAAAAAGGACATATCACCCCTCACCACAAAGGGCATATCATTATATATGATATTGTATTTCATTGTATGGAATATACATGAACTCTCTTTTAAGTATAAGTCAGGTTGTCAATGATTATATAACATTAGAGACTGAAACCTGTGAGGGTGGAGTGTTGACACTGTGATAATTCTCCCGCCACCAGGCCCACATTAACCAAATTTCATTTGATTTGATTTGATTTATTGATTTATAACGCGCCCGAATCACCCCATCAGGGGTATCTCCGCGCTAAGACTGCTATAGTCAACCAGGGAGTGACAATTCAGAACAATAGGGTTTTCTGCAGCTTTCTGAATACCAGGAAATCAGTGCATTGGCGTAGTTGGAAGGAAGTAGGTTCCAATAAAGGGGAGCTAGATGGAAGAAGGCTTTGCCACCCATGCGAGCTTTTTTGAAGCGTGGAATGTGCAGCAGTGCTTTGGACCCTGACCGGAGTGACCTGGATGGCTGGTATCTGACAAATTTGTCTGATAGATAGCTGGGACCTAGGTCATGTAAAGATTTGTAGGCCATGCAGCAGATCTTAAATTTTATCCTTTTTCGAACCAGAAGCCAATGGAGCTTGCGATGTGGCAACCAGCCATTTTCAAATTATAGAAACATGCATTCAACAATGAATGCTACCGGGCAACAATCTCGCTGTTGAATTTTCATCATCCCCAAAAATAACTGCATTGAGCATGTTGTATATGATAATCTAAAGTTATTTAATTAGGATCACCTTCTGGGCCAGGAGTTTCATATAAATCTGGCAACTCATTGTACCTTCAGGTCAAAAGTGCCTCGACATGACATTAGCACATACCTCCGATACATGGCTTAAGGTCTGACATAAAACAAAATTAAACGGACACAAAAGGCGAAATGCGTTGGGGATTCGTTGCTGGCTTTGATCACCATGCCCACGTATTCCGCTTTTCGGTGACTTACATTCAAAGAATTTTTGCAACTACTTCAAGAAAGACCCATTAGTCTACGTTTTAAGTACTGGAATCTTAATACAGGAGGCCAGGCAAGATGCAGATAGAATTATCTTTTTGAAACCAAGCACCTTATGTCCCATATATGCAAATGCCATGAAGTTTTTCTGGTCTTCTTTTCTTGGGCTGAAAGAGGCATTAGCATCAAACCAAGTGTTTCTCTATCAACGTTGTGGATAAAGACAGAGGAACATATAACAAGAATAACTTTCTATTTACCGGGTTTATTTCAGCCCAACTGAGTTGTAATCAGTTTATCAGACTTGGAAGGATGAATAGTTGAACGAGCCCCGACAGGATTCAGACCTGTGTGCTGTAGGATATATGGAAGTCAGCAACGGGAATTTGACTCACTGAGTCATCTAGTTTACAGTGCTATTGCACACTTTTGCATACTATTTCATAAAGTAAAAATATACACTTAGAGGACCATATGCTCTTTGCAAAAAGTCTAGGTGGCTATCCCAAGGCTTGCCATACAACAGTTGAAAATAAATTACACATCGCCTGGTATTAAGCTGTTCGATCTCTATGCCCTTTTCTTTCTCAAGTTTGCAGTGTGCTTCTCTTTGTGTCTTGAACTTCTCTTCCACGGCTTGCTCTGCTCTAATCTCTTGGTCTTTCGAGTTCATGAACTCTGTAAATATCGTGTCATCAGGAAGCTCCAAGTATTCCAGCAATTAACGCCCCCCAAGCAGCCTTTACATTTGCCAAGTAACCATTTACACATATTTGCATTTCTTTGGGGAAGCAGACACCCTGGGCTTATTTCTTTTAGCTGTCTGCCCCTCCCTCCGGAATGCAGCACAGGAGACTCCCTTGCACTTCAGCTGGGGAATCTAAATTGTGGAAATTGACTTATGGTATTTATCTGAAAAGCTAAAATTACGGACAAATGCTGTCCGTTAAGACATTCATCACGGACAACGGACATAAGGGCTAATTTACGGACAGTCCGTGAAATTTACGGACGGTTGGTCACCCTAATTACAAGTAGTGTGGAGTGGTATTCCCTATTCCGGGCCTCATAATTTAAATGGCAGTAAAGGGGGAAGTTGTACTACCTGGTAAATGAAATACTTGGCCCTGTATTACCACCCCACTTCAGCAGCCAACTTGTAACGAGACCCCTAGAACACCACTTACACCTAAGAGGCCTCAGTATCAGTGCTTAATTTGAGCCGGTGGTTTCCGTGCTCGCACCGGCACTTACTTGGGAACACCGGCGCTTGAAACAGTCTGCCACAAGGTGGCGCTTTGTGGCTAATTTCGAGATGACCATAAAAACAGGTAATTACTATTTCGATATACATTAAAAATGACAATTACCAGCAACCCAAGCCGTTCTTATGGCTTTGGAGGCCTGAAGTAGTCCGAATTGACCCACTTGTAGGATTGTGATGGTTAGTAGTTGTGTTGTTACTATCATTGGCAGCATAGCAGGGAGAATGTGTGGTGCAAGCTGCAGTGGCCTCCTGACGACAGCCCTGGCACTTATTTTTTTACAAATTAAGCACTGCTCAGTACGAGCTGACAACCATGTAATACCACACGGGGTATCATTTGTAATCGTGAGGAGTGGTATTACCACTGAAAACCACCTAGCAATATCATTCCGCATTCCTTGAAATGCAGCACACATTGGCTACCTGGCCCTGGCATTACAGACTAGGAACAGCCATGATGCACGCTTGGCTACTGTAGAGCGATAGTTTACAGCCTTTCAAAAGAGCGGAGTGCTTCCTGAGGAAATCATAGTAATATTCTTTTTACTATTATTATGATGATTGCTGTAGCTGTTGTTAATGATAAAATCATGATATAAGAATAAGAATACTAACGCGAGGAAGAATAAAAACAAGAATAAATGATAAGAATAGTTATTATTATGAATATTATTTTGTAACGTTGTTTATGTGGTACAATTTTAGCTTCAAGTGTGATGGAAGGCTGCCCCTTCCCACTGAAAGAGCACATATGGTTGGTGCCAGAATGCAGCAGACAACACCAGCTGAATCTAGGCAACGTTTTGCACGCAAAGAATTTGCCTACTGCCCGCTCCTTAGAGATGCAACAGTCCAAGGGTGCCAAGTACTTCACTTGCTCTCAAGGACCGAGGCTGACAACCTAGGCGAGGCCTAGCATGGTATTGCCTCATGCCCAGTGGTTCATTTGTAAAAAATATAAGTGCCGGGGCTCTCGTCAGGAGGCAGCTTGCACCAGCCCATTTCTCCTGTTAGCGCTGCCGAAAACAGAATCAACTACTAACCATGAAAGTGGGGAGAGGATGAGGCGTTACGGCCAGAGCTACCGACTTCGGAGCTGGGGAACTACTTTCGAATCTCGGGTCGGCTCAACATCCTGTGATTCTAGGCAAATCACTTAGTCTCCTCGTAAATGAATGTGTCTTTAACTAGTGCTCATGAAAAGCGCTGGTGTTGATGATTAAGTGCCGGTGAAACCAACAGCTCAAATTAAGCACTGCCCATGCCTCTGCTGAACTGGTAGCCTACACATGACAGGGTGAGAGACTTGGTGCTGCTGATAGCTCTAGAGCATTAATTTAGATACGAGAAACCCTTGTTGCTTCTTATATAAATATAGTGGCATTCAAGTCCGGGCTGCAACACAGAAACAGCTCTGACAAAAAAGCGTAAACCAGCTCTGCTCCCTTCTTCTCCTCACTCTAGTTTTCTCTTTCAAGCCACCCATTCTCACTTTCCCCTATAACTCTTCTCAATCTTCCACTCTCTCTCCCTCTCCTTTTCTCCGATCTTCTCTCCCTTTCTCCGATCTTCTCTCCCTTTCTCGCTCTCTTAAGGGCCACTCTGCCTGCTGAAATTAACCTCTCTGAATTGGGGAACGTGACAGATGCATCAGGAGCAGACCTGGGATTTCAAAACCTCCAGCCCACTGGGGAAATGCCCAGTGGAATGAAAGGTCAGTCCAGCCCGGTGGTATTCGCCTGTATTATTATTTAAGAGCCCCCTTGACATTTTCACTTACATTTTGGTAGGAAGAAGAAAACCTCAAGCGATTTAACAGTTGAGCAGCATTCTTGAGACAGTAAACATACTCTGCTTGGGGGCTCTGACCAGGAGAGATCCGTGCGGCATGGACTGAATGAAAGAAAGATTGATGTTAATGTTTGAATCACAGTGGTTGATGCGAGGGTTGGGGGGCTGGTATCCAATGGAGGCAATGGGCCACCACTTTCACCTCAACATCCACATAGGGACTTCTTGCTGCTTTGTGGCAGAACTCCACATTGTGTACACAACTCTCCTGGTGAGATCATTTTGCTGTTCCTTTTTCCTTTGCGCTTTCACGACTGCATAAAACTTTGAACAAGGGAAATAAAAAAGTACTTAAAAGAAACTACAGTCGTATCAATAAGGAATCTCTTCTCAGGGCCCTTAGTAATCATCATTGGACTAGTCATAATGACGCCAATTTAGAATCTACAAAGTACTCTAACTGGATGACGACAGCTATCGACTCCCTTGCCCCACTTAAATAACATTATGTAGGCAGAAAAAAGTCCACTGCCCCCTGGTTTTCAGAGAAGTTGAGGAAGCTTAGACAAACTTGTCACCACCAAGAGAGGATCTGGCTGCAAAATCTTGACCTGATCGAAAGAGATAATCACAAAAAGAAGTGAGCGGAATACAAAACAGCCATTAAAGAAGAAAAATCATCATTTTACTGTCGAAAGACAGAATCCCTCAAATCCCCAAGGGAACTATTCAATGTGATTAGCTTTCTCTCTTCCCCTCCTGTTTCACTATACAATGACAGTTTGCAGGATTTCTGTAACAAGATGGACAAATATTTTCATTCAAATAGTTTAGAAATCTATTCTTTCTTGGACAATCTCAACTTTGAGCTCTCTAACACAGCTCATATAACTATTTCTGAATTTTATAACCCTACTAAATCAGACGAGAGGGAAGTTACATTGTCCGTCTTTCTCCCCCTGTCCCATGAGCAAACGGATCATTTTTCTATGGGCAATTACATCTGGGTCCCCTTTGAAACCTTGCCCCCTGAAGATTATGAAATTAGGAAGGGAGATGATTGTCCCTCACCTATCATCCATGCTCAATCTGGTCATTTCATCAGGGCTTTATCCACTTAACTGGAAAACAGCGGTGGTTAAGCCTTTACTAAAGAAAACCAACTTGGACCCTTTAGAACCCAAAAACTATCGGCCCATTTCGCTGCTACCAGTCCCAGCCAAGATTCTGGAGAAGCAACTAAATATCCAACTAAGCTCCTACCTGGAGCAACATCTCCTACTTGATGGCTCCCAATATGGCTTCAGGAGTGGCCACAGCTCTGAGACGGCCCTAACATCTGCAGTAAACAACATACGTGCCCAAGTAGATGCTGTTAATACTTTTGGACCTATCTGCGGCCTTTGATACCTTCTCGCCAACAAGACTGATTAACCGTTTTCAAGAAATTGGGGTATCCGGCTCCGTTCTAGAGCTTCTGTTCTCATTTCTCTCAGATAGGTCACAAAAAGTAAAGATGGACCAATTTTACTCTGACTCCATTTATACCTTCTGTGGAGTTCCACAGGGGTCCTCATTGAGTCCTACTTTATTTAACATTTATGTCTCTCCGTTGGCCAAGGTTGTCAGATCTTTCGGGCTCGAAGCTCTGTCTTATGCTGATGACACACAAATAATTGTGTCTATCATTAACAGCATTGACGCATCCGCAGCAAATTTTAAAAGCTGCATGCGGGCCGTGGCAGATTGGATGGTAGACAACCATTTACAACTCATTGGGGATAAAACTGAGGTCCTGGTCTTCGGTTAGCCAACAATCCATATGGTCACATTCCTGGTGGCCTGAAATGCTTGGACCTTGCCCCTGCCCTGTTGTATCAGCAAAGAATTTGGGATTATGAGTAGGATTTTTCCATGTCTTTCTCTCTCTTCCTGAAAGCAGGCAGCTGTTGCCCTGAAGCTGTCCAGGTTGGATTATTGTAAAGCCCTCTTTCTGGACATTAACAAGGGATCTATTCCTAAATTGCAACTCATACAGAATGCAGCAGCGAGACTCGTGATGGATCTTCCCAAATTCCACTCGGTCTCTGCGGCAATTCGTAAATTACATTGGCTTCCCTTAGAAAAGAGAATTCTGTTTAAGGCCCTATGTATTGTCCATAAGGCTCTTCATAATTCTGGTCCTGAAGGAATCAAAAGACTCTTCCAACGGTACGTCCCCACTAAACAGCTGCGGTCTGCCAATAAAAATTGGCTCGTAGTCCCCAGGTTTAGGAGGGCTAGGTGGGGAGGAAGAACCTTTGCCGTCGCCGCCTCTAAGCTCTGGAACACTCTCCCCCTAACGATCTCTTGTCAGAGTCGCATTTACCCTTTCGCAAGTCTTTAAAAACATGGCTCTTCGCACTTTAACATCTATAGCTCCTTCCCTCCCACTCATGACCGTTCGTTCTATCCCTAGCGCCTTTACGCCTTTGGGCAAAGTTCGCACTCTATACGATCATCATTCATTCATTCAAGCTAACCACGGTTGTTAGGCCTGAGCAGGGTCAAAACAGATCTATCTTTTGCGTAGAAGGATGTGTAATTCCTGCACCGTAGATCACTTGGTGTTGGAGGGGTTCTCGATGGTCACCTGTACAGACTGAGGTGGGGTTGTAGTCTACTCACCTGTTGTGTACATAGATGGATGTGTTGTTGGGAAGTTTCTTGAGTGGAGGAGAGAGAGAAAGATATTACTTTATACACCCAAATCCCTGCCTAGTAGAGCCAACATTCGGGAGTGAAAGCTTAGTCCAGCAGTGAGGACCCCATGGTTGTCTCCTTAAAATTCATTGACTTCTCTTTACTGCACAAGAATCGCTTTATCGAACTGAAATGTACAGATTGAAATGGACATAATAACCCCACCACATTTTCTATGCATTTGCAGCACGTGATTTTACCTGCTATTCACTGAGTGTCATGCATCTCAGTTGTGTCACACACAGTCATTGTTATTTGTACATGAACACAATCAAGGGCAGAATGACTAATGCGGATGCAGTGTCACCTCAAAAAAGAGTCTGGTTGAGTTCTCACCCACGCAATTCTTTATTTTTGGTCCTATGGGATAGTGCCTGCCCACATGTCCACAAAACATTGTGTTGGCGCTGACTGCCAACCATGACTCACTCACAACAAGTGAATCCACTCTCGTCTGAAGTCACTAGTCACAACAGAGGAGTCACTAGAGGACTTATGATAACATCATGCATGAGGGAAGAGATGGTCTGCTGACCGGATGGGTCAGTGGCGAGGGACACAAACATGGCATCCGGGCTTGGCATGCATGGACGCTTTGTGTGTTGTGAACTGGGTGTTCTTTATCCACAGCTTGTGGGCTCGGCTCACGCTAGCAAAGGCATGGGCTGGGGCAAGGACTTGTTTGTGATAGTTGGTGAGTCACTGACCTTCCGCCTTTACCCTTCCCACAAAGCACTTCCCTCCACCCTCACTACAGAAATTCTGTTCCTAACTTAATTTGCCTCCTATGATGTTAAAAGTTGCTCCTCTCAACAAGTAAATGAATGGATATCCTGTTTAGGTCTGGCTTAGAGACAGCTTTAGCTCATGCAATAAAACAAAATCATAAAATATACATACATACATAGAGTGGCTTTGGTTATTCATATTTTGCTTCCACTCGCCACATCATACCGTGTGGCACAGTGCGTCAATCCCCTTCACCCATTGGCTCTTTTGCACTATGAACAATAGTATTTTTCCTGATCACATGTGCACATCCACTGTGACAAGAGGTGATCTTCATTGCAGGGCTGTTGGGTCAATACTTTAACTGCCAATGTGTTTCTTCTGTTTCTTTCCCTATCCTTTTTTAAGCATCCTTGTGTGTTTAAACTATGCCTTCCTTCAGGCTAAAGTAATTAAAGGTCAATAGTACCTTTTCTTTGCACCAGTAAGAATCATATTTTTCTGTGATGTGCATTACAACTAAAAGGGGTTTCTATACTTGTCTTAAGTATACACCTGTCTGCTATGAAATACCCATGAAACGTTTGAGTGATGGTTATTTTTTTACAATTTAAAATGTTTATTGCAAACAAAATGCTGCCATGCTTAGGCGACAGCATGTTTTCTATTTTTTTTCTTCTTTTTTTTTTTCATGGCACGTGCTTGCAATAAAAATATTACAAAATAACCATTGCACCAGCTTGCCAAGGCCAGACCTACTGGCTTCGTGATCCACATTCCTACCCCAATAAGCCACTGGAGAGAGACAATAGTCTCTTTCATCAGAATGAAATAAACTACAAGTATTGGTAATACTGCAGCCCCTCCCTCTGACAGTCACGAAAACAAGGAAATGCTGACCATCACCAGACATGCCATACACTCGTCAAGTTCACAGCATGATTGACATTAGTTCAGTTCTGCTTGTGCATAGAACAGCACGAGGCTTTTTAACCAGATCGAGAATTTGGAGAGACCACCCAACAGTATCAAAGGTGAAACTGATTGCAATCAATTCAACGAGTACTCCTGTAATATTATTTTATGTACTCTTGCATGCCTTTGTGAATCAGCTCAAAAACATCTATAATGGCAATATACAATATTGTCATTCATCATATTCATAAACAATTGGCATAAACCAAAAGGACAATGCCCTATCTGCTCTTTTACTGGTAGGGAGTTGAACATTTCAGCATATGTACTCTTACATACATACACAAAGGCATGTAAGAGTACGTAGAAGACAACTCCTCTAGTACATGGTAATGTAATAAAGAGATACCAGAGGGACCCTGACAGGGCCAAAAAGCACTTAAAAAAAATAATTTGCAGTGAAAATGCGACGGAGCCATGAATCTGCGCTAATGTTTTTTAAAGAAACCAGCGCAGGCTCCCACACTTGTTTTGAATAGAGCCCTGGCTAGGCCAGGTAATGGGGGCATTTTTAAAAAAAAGGAGGGGGCACTATTTGCTCATTGAGCTCCGAGCCACCACCTCCCCGGGGCTAAAGAAAGACTAATGGGAGGGCGCACTGAACCCCTGAGCCCCAGGGGCCACCACATTCCCGGGACTAAATAACACCCACAAGTAAGTCCACCACAGCGGGATTGCCAAGCCCTCATTGGAGGCCCGCCCCCTTTCTCAACCACTCTGCAAAGGGGCCTCCTGGTGCACTACTGGTTGGGGGATGAAGTTCCCTTGGCTGCTGAGGGTCGTTGGGGACCAAGAACCCCTATTGTTGCCACAAGTAAGTCCCCCACAGCGGGATTGCTCAGACTTCATCGGAGGCCCCACCCCCTTTCTCAGCCACTCTGCAAAGGGGCATCCGGGTGCACTGTTGGTTGGGGTATGAAGTCCTTTTGGCTGCTGAGGGTTGTTGGAGGCCAAGAACCCCTATTGTTGGCACAAGTAAGTCCCGCACAGCGGGATTGCTCAGACCTCATAGGAGGCCCCGTCCCCTTTCTCATCCACTGTGCAAAGGGACCTCCTGGTGCACTATTGGTTGGGGTATGAAGTCCCCTTGGCTGCTGAGGGTTGTTGGGGGCCAAGAACCCCTATTGTTTGCACAAGTAAGTCCGTCACAGCGGTATTGCTCAGACCACGTCGGAGGTCCCACCCCTTTCTCAACCACTCTGCAAAAGGGCCTCCTGGTGCACTACTGGATGGGTAATGCAGTCCCCTAGACTGCTGAGGGCCATTGGGGGCCAAGAACCCCTATTGTTGGCGCAAGTAAGTCCCCACAGCGGGATTGCTCAGACCTCGTCAAAGGCCCGCCCTCTTTATCAACCACTCTTGAAAGGGGCCACCTGGCGCACTACTGGTTGGGGGATGAAGACTAGAGGAGAGCGTGCCGGTAAATTTGGCACCACCAGTGGTCGGCTGAGTTTTTGCCGAACTCTCCATTCCAAGCAGAGCACAGCGTGGCAAAACTCCAGCGGAGCGGAGTTTACCACCCACCCCTATCAGAGACTCACACACCCACTCTCAGACCCACTCAGATGCTCATATACCCACTTAAGCCCCACTCATACTCTCTCATACTCACTTACAAACCTACTCAGACACTCATACACCCACTGAGACACTCATGCACTCACTCACATACTTAGGGGCTTATTACAATGTCACACCATCTTGGAACTGGGACCGACTGACCTCCAGTCGGCGGTCCCGACCTCCTGATTAGAATGCAGCCGAACACTGTTCGGAGGCATTCTGACATGTCCCTTTGGAAGCATGTATTACGGCCATAAACCGGCCGTAGTACATGCTCCCATAGAGAAATGGGAGGTTTTGTTAATCCCTGCACCCCGTGGCAGGCACCATCGGTCGGAGCCTTTCCGGGCCACATCGTAATCGGCCCCCTAGTGTCAAAGGCTAGTGGTTAAAGTTGGGATAAACATTTTTTTTTAAACTTACAAATTCACTTTAAAAAAATCCAAAGGTTACAGGGACATTATAGCTAGGAAATACAATGTAAAAAAACGTGGAAATTCACTGAAGAAACCAAAATTTACTGGGACGTTATAGTTAGGAAATAGAATTAAAAAAACTTAGCAATTCACAGAAAAAATCAAAGGTTACAGGGACGTTATATTTAGGCTCAGATTTCATTCGTACAAAACCAGTGAAATTCAGCAGTTGTAGTTACCTGAACTAACTATAACTAACGCCCCCGCAATGCACTGCTTATTACCTCACATATTACTTCACTCATGACATGGTTAGTGATATCACTGATGACATCACTGATGATTTCATCCACAGAACCAATCACACACCTACTCACACCCCAATACAACCTCTCATACGCCCACTCACACACCCACACAGCCACTCACATATCCATTCACAGACCCATGCAAGTGCTTACATAACCACTCACTTATACAAAGAGCCAGTCACTCACACACCCACTCACTCACTCATAGAGCCTGGTCATACAACCAGTCATTCACCCACTCACCCATACAGCCACTCATACAGCCACAAACTCATCCATACAGCTACTGGCACATCCAGTTATTAACCTAGACAGCCACTCACACACCCACTCACTCACCCATGCAGCCTCTCAACAGAGCTACTCACTCACCCATACAACCACTCACACACACCCACAAACACACACAAACTCTTACATACCCATTTACACATCCATACAACCATACACACAACCACTTACCCACCCATTCAGCCAATCCCACAGACGCTGACTCTTCCATACAGTCACTCACACATCAACTCACTTAACCAAACGCTCACTCAAACAGCCACTCACTCACCCACACAGCCACTTACACACCCAATCACTCACTCATACTGCCATTCAAACACCCACTCACTCACCCATACAATCACTGACACACCCACTCACCCATCCATACAGCCACTCACACAGCCACTCACTCACCCACCCATACAGCCACTGACACACCCACTCACTCACCAATACTGCCACTCACACAGCCACTAAGCCACCAACACAGCTACTCAGACACCCACTTATACACCCATACAGCCATTCACACACCCACTCACACACCTGTACAGACAGACACCCACTCACACACGGATACACACAGTCACACAGCGACTCACATAAACTATTTTAAAAAAGGAATCACTCATTAGTAGTATGCAAAGTATACTAATTTAACGTTTGTGGCACCTTAATATATATGTTTAACACACAAAACCTTTTCGAAAACACTCACTGGATGATGTCATCAGTGACGACGCCATGAGTGATGTAATATGTAAGGCCATAAGCAGTGCATTGCGGGGGTGTAAGTTGTAGTTAGCTCAGGTAACTATACCTGCTGAATTTGACTGGTTTTGTACGAGTGAAATCTGAGCCTATCTATAGCGTCCCTGTAACCTTTGGTAGGGTAGATTGGGATAGATTAAGTGAAGTGGGGTAGATTGAGGTAGATTGAGTGGAGTACGGTAGATTGGGGTAGATTGAGTGGAGTGGGGGTAGATTGGGGTAGAATGAGTGGAGTGGGGTAGATTGAGTGGAGTGGGGTGGGGTGTGGTGGTGGAGTAGATTGGGGTGTTATTGTAGCGGGTTGGGATTGATTGGAGTGGGGGTTCATGATTTGTTTAAGCAGGACATCTTTCATAGGAAACTGTGGCCAATGTTATGTGAGAGTTCACTACCATGGAGAGCTCCAGAGATGTCCAGCATGCCAATTGTTTAATATTCCATGGAGGTGCTCCAGGGGTTTGTTAGTTCAGTATTGCAGATAGAAAATTCAATAGTACTCTTGCGGCATTCAATGCTAAGCTTGTCCAGAAATCTAACCCCTTGAACTATATTCTGAAATAGGTCAAAGTCACGTAAACACCTAGTTGGATAAAAGTCCAATTATTTCAACACCTACTACACTTGATTAAAATATTTTAGTCCTCTACAGGTGGTATGGTTATCGTCAGCTACTCAGACCAATTTAGACATTTCTATCAGTCACAGATGACAAATTCCAGTACTCCACAGGGTGCTGGAGTACTGGGCAAGCCTACATTTCAGAGGAGGTGATCACACAACTACAAAATGGATATATTTTAGGAACTGCTCAGCGATCATTGGTCACACCCACATGATTCTAACCAATTCATACTAAATGGGGATATGCTGGTCTCATTGTTAAACTTAGGGGATTCTTGGTCATTTGGATTGTCTGATTCCAGCACTCTAGGCACAAACCAAACTGGGCCAACAGTACTGAGATCTGGTGGGAGTCCCATTGGAAGATGGAAAGGATTAGGATTGGCTCCATTCCCAACAAGCATTTGCAACGCAATAGGTCTCGCATTTACGCGAGTTTGAGGTATTGACATAGTAAATGACAATGCCTTTTATTTTTGTTTTCATTTTTAAAACATAAATAAAAGGCATTGTCATTTACAATGCCAATAGCTTAAACTCGCGTAAATGTGAGACCTATTGCATTGCAAATGCTTGTTTACACTGGCGGCCGGGTTGTACAGATGCATTCGCACTGAAGTATTTCTCTCATGTCCTTGCCTCGTTCGTGCCAGGTTGCACCGTTGTCAGCGACTGCACGTGACTTAAACGCTCATCAGTCGGTTACAATGCTTTATACAAGACTTCCGCCGTAGTACCAGGGTCAGCATACATGGGATTTCGCTGTTATAGAGTCGAGTAGTCGAAACGGCCGTGTTGAGTTTTGTTCATGAGATTGTGCCAGTCTCTAGCCATCACTGACTTTCCTTTTATTGTAACTAATACATCAATTTGAAACAATGCCTCAAAAAGAAACCAGTATGTCACCATGTTATTTGAAATGAGAACGTAGTGTTTAAACATTTACTAGGCAACAATTCAGGGGCAGAGGGAGGCACAAGCGCACACGTGAGGGGCTGCAAATTAATTAAATAAACAAGCGCAGCCGCTAATGTGAAAGTGGACCCCGCTGCATGCAAATTAATTAAGTAAAGAAGCGCAGCCGCTAAAGTGAAAGCGGACCACGCTGCAAATTAATTAAATAAACAAGCGCAGCCGCTAAAGTGAAAGCGGACCGCGCTCCATGCAAATTAATTAAGTAAAGAAGTGCGGCCCCTAAAGTGAAAGCGGACCGCGCTGCGAATAAAAAAAAACATTAAACAAAATAGTGCTGAGTGCCAAGATAAAGCAGACCGTGTAACACCACCAGTAAAAGGTCCAGTCCTTATGGGAGGTAACAAATGGAGACAAGGTGGTACCAAGAAGGGACTAACAAGCCTATTTACCAATCACAAGCCAGCATTTAAGAAGGACAATGACACAAAGCCAATGACAAATATGGGCGGAGAGTGGGCGGGGCTTCCAGTGCATACCCTAATACAGCATGCCTCGTAGAGCGAGCAATGCATGCACGCTGCCACTAGGCTCGACCTAAAAATGAGGTTTGCATCCTCGATGGGCAAAAGTCACCAATGGACCTTGTGGTCCAGGTGGCATACGTACTAGATCTGGGGCACGAAGCATGCTTGTTGCTCGATTTTGGCCCAGCCTGACTGAGTCAGGTGTCTCCTTATAAGTGAACTGTTGTACCACACAGGCCGAAGGATGGTGCACTGGACAAAGGCCAGTGGATGGCACAGAAAGACAAGGAGCATCAACATTTTTAACAGAGGGGAGTAAAGTGAGTCACTGCTCCTGTTGGTATCAACTAAGTGACGACTGAGTGATCACCTGCACTTAGTAATCATTGTGAACATCTCCTCTTCAGTCCTGGAAAGTTGATCACTAGAAGGCTTCTTTGCAATAGGAACAGTGCTCATTGTGTCTCATGCAGGATAGGGTTCCTCTTGCGCAGTGAATCGGATTGGCTGGCAGGTTGGCAGAGGTCGACACAAGACCAGGACAGATCTTCATGCTCCACCCCTACCTGGTGAGACAAGCATCTCACAGCACTGGGTGTCCAGAAAAAAAGAGCAGTCCATGAAGGTGTAGTCCGTGGTGGACCTTTGAATTGCTAGAGTGCAGATTCAGCCTTATGCTCAGTTTGGTACAGTAAGACAGAGTTTTATGCTCTGGGCAGGCTTAATGGCATTTTCATAGGTTCTCTCTCCGGCTCATGGAGAATTAAGGTGCACTAGATTTTGGATCTGATGTTTATTCCAGGCCGCACAAGTGAAAAAACAATTCCTTATATGGAATTATCCTGCTGGCAGTTGCTGGCCAGTTCTGTGGGCTTGTTCCTGAGCTCTTACAGGGAGGTTGCCTGAGCAGGAAGGTTTGTGGATCAACAGGGAGAAGGAATGGAATATAGCCATGTTGTGAAGGCAGACACAAATCAGCAGTTTCATATACACAACCCTAATCCACATGGACGAGCCCATACAACACACAGCACCCCAAAACATCCAGGATGAGGAGGAAGGGTCCCCGCGAGGACAGCTTTCAAGGGGACATGTTTGCTGTCCCATTTCTTCCTTCGTCAGCTTGGGGCTGTTCTTGGGAACACTGTGCCACTTTCCTTGAATTTAACAAGGCTGATCAGTCTATAGGACAGAGTTTTATATTTGAACTTTTGTCCATTGGATGCAAGTGCAGTTCTTAAAGGGACAGAGGGATAGTCTGTCCGCATCAGGTTAAAGCATAATTTGGCAACCTGGTTCTAGAACCTCATCAGCTTCTGGATCTCCTTTTTTACAATGATCCAGGATGGATTGTATTGCAGTAGGGTGTTCTACCACTATATCATGGGCTAAATATAGACCTACAAATATATTGCATCCACAATATCGAATGTACCACTGCAATGCAGTGGTAGGTGTAGTTAAGTGGATGTGGAGTTATGAATAGTAAATATATACTTACCTTGACGATGTAGGGCTAGGTGATATAACTGTAGCAATATTTTCACAGGTCAATATTTTGACCAAGATACTGAAACATACAATCTTCGGTAATCTAATCAGGGCAGTATGAGATCTTCCCAGAGCCTCATTTTCAACAGTGGCTGTACCCTTCTAAGCATCATGAGCTGGAATGGCAAGTCGGAGTTGAACAATAGGCCTAGAGACCTTCACTTTTTTCACAGGTTTCAGGGTCAGCCCCAGTTCTTGAGACCATTTGAATGGTGGGCTTTGTTAAGAGTTGTACTGTGTCACAAGGCCATTGAAGCACAGATAACTGCCCCTCATCTAGCAGTAATCTCTTATTGCCCTTTGTCAGGTGTGGGTAACTCACCTAGACCTTTTTTTCTCCTTTTCGTTCTGGAATTTGATAGTACCCCAAGCTGAATGCATGGATACAAAACGAAATAAGACAAGGTGAACCACTCACATCTGATGCACTACAACCACAGGTCTCTATAGATGAATTCCCAGTGTAGTAACATCTTTCCAGATGTACTGATCTCTAACATGCGGTTCTCCTTTCTAGTTAACACTTTTGAAACAAGATACCTGTTCATCACCTTCCCACTTCCAACTGGCTTAGTTTTACCATTGGGAATTCCCAAGAAGCCAGAAATGTCCTTTAAAGTTAGAAGGAAACCTGTGGAAGTATATTTTCAACTTTTTACAGCAGGAGATTATGAATTGAGGCTTAGCAGCTCAGCTTTATAACTACTCTTGTATTAGATTTCCAAATTTTTTGCTAATGACAAACTTTTTTTCCCTAGGCACAGGTCCTAGGAATTAGCCCAGATTGCACATTTACAGGAGTATGCCTCGAAACCCTTTTCATGAGCCATTTTGAAATTTCTGCCATGGGAATTTGGAGCATTACAGTTGGTGTAAAAGTGCGCTTTATGTTTTTCTGCAATTTTTCCACATGGAAAGCAATTTTTCAGTAAAAGTGTCTTTTCTAGTGAGCACCTTGAGATAGGACTGTGCAGGAGTGACCATTCTCGCAGAAGTATGGAATGCCCTTTTCAAGGTCACTCTACCAGGGAGGGACTGGCAGTTCCCGATGAGCTGGTCTGGCAGGTCAGTGTGTGCGTTGGTTTTTTGGCTGTCTGTGTGCTTGTTTTATGGTCTGCTGGGTTGGGTTTTACTGCTGATTTCTCTGATATTAAATAAAAACATTGCCTGCAGCAAGTTCAAATACATACTGTCTTCTATACCTTGCAAGACCCTATTAAAGCGTATCTTTACAAGTTCAAAACTGCCCCAATTAGCAAACATTTGCACTTCATAGCTTTAAAATCCACTAATGGCGATCACTTTTATTTTCTGTCCCAGTGCGACCACGCACCCCACTGACACATAACATTAAAAATAAAACAATAGAAACAAATTGAGATAAAGTGCAAAACCATTTTGGTGGGTCCGAAACGCATTTCTGACTGGTAAAAAAGGTTTAGAAACTAGTAAAAGGAACTTTTGCAGTGATTGTGCGAATAACAAGGTTTTCTACCACAAAAGGGCTTATTAGCTCATCAGGCCTTACTTTTTTGCATTTAGGTGCACAAAGACTTTTGTGAATTGTGTCCAATGACAGTAGAATCTCCGCACAGACCATCAAATACAAGAATGAATGTAATATCATGCCAAGTACAACCCTGAATTTAAAACATGTGCTAATGGAATGTAGACACACTCCCAACTCTGTTCAACAACACTGATTAGTCTCTATGCAAACACATCCATTACACTGTATGAGGAAACCACTTTAGTAACCATGCAGAGTGTGACAAACCAATTAAAACCAACAGAAACACAAACATAGCACTAACTGAAACTTTGATGCCGCAGAGATTCTATGCTTATTTATATCAAACTCTGTCTGCGGTACCCTAATCTACAGAAAGCACGAATTACGTAATATGGCCCACGATGTTTTGCTTTACTGGTGTAGAATTTAACACTACCCCTAGATCACTTGAAAGCACAGGCGGGACCAGCAGAGGGAATGATGAGCATAAAATGTGACAAAGGGATAGGAATTATTTTTTTAAAATTGGTCTCTGGGTGACTTTACACAGCCAGACGAGAGGAATTTCAGCATTCTCCTTCCATTGTCCTGCTCTGTTCTTCTGTGCAGACAGACCTGTCAAATTTCCCTGGTCCTTGCGTGATGTGCTGCTCCAGTCCAGGTTATGTCTTTGAATTATGGGACTTGTAGTCTTGTTTATTCCATTATAAAACAGAACTCTGTGTCCCAACAGGACTAGGGCAGCACATCTCACATGGACCAGGGAATCTTGGCAGCTATGTGCAGAGCTCAGATTGGATTTTGACTCAAGCAGCCTGAGTTACCTTAATGTGCCCATGCAAGAGTCCAACATGCACTCTGGTGGAGTACAGGGGTTGGGCGGTGTGTATGGCTTTGGCAACGCTTAGGAGAGGGTGGTGAGGTTAATGAGACTGCCTGGGCCCTCACTGCTCCAATGCCCAAGAACGGTAAGATTCTATGAACAGTTTAGCTAGATGTGACCACAAGACTTTCAAATAATGCCAAAATTAATTAATTTCAGCGATTGAACAGCTATGATACTGTACAACCACCTGTTCTAGATCTTACATCATGCCTTTAGAGATTGGGTCCACCTCAGTCTGTTTTATACAGCTGTTGGAATTTATCATCAAGCTCAGTCCTTTCCTCCTGCCTTCCTGAACTTCAGTTGCCCAGTTCTGCCAGAAGGGGGCAGCAAGATGAAACCATGATTCATAGGGACTTTAAGACAACATCCAAGAAGTCACAGGGTTCTCAGAGTTTGGCAGAGCAGGAGCTCTTGTCATAAATATATGGCGCTTCCATTCTGCCAACTCACAGTTCTCAAGGTCCATTTAAAGAAGGTGGAACCTCAGGATTTTCGATGTTGGCATCTGAACTGACTCTGCCACTGCAAACCTCTGAATTTGACAGCCCGCCCGCCATGAGGTCATCAGGTCATAGTGGCGGTCCACCATCCTAATTTCCTAGGACCTGGAGCAAAGTTCAGTGCCTTCGCTAAAGAGACAGATATCCCTGCCTGCCAGGGTCTAAATGACCCCAACACTCTTCTCTGCTGTGTGCTGGGCTGTGGGTGAATTAATGAGTGAATGAATACCTTGTGTGCCAGGCAGACAGGAGGTTACATCCTGCTTCGGACCGCTCAGCTGACAGACAGTGGAGTCCAGTCCGTTGGTAAATTATTAAGTTGTTGAAAATATTGTGACGCAGTACAATTGCAACCATAATTAATTGTACAGGCTAGGCCTACATTTCCTACTCATCTCCCTCCCAATAATAATTAAGAAATGCAGCCCTCTGTACAGCCCCCTCTTGAAACATCCTTCTCTTTCCTTTTTATCAATTTTTGTTTTGTTCTTGGAAGCGTTCAGTCCTTCCTTTTGGTTTCTCATAAGGGCTTTGGCCCGTGTGTTTTTTGTATTTAGCCTCTTGTCTATTAGAGCTTGTAATGGTATTGGGGAAATTCATGTGATTAAGTTTTACCATGTCAAATATATCTAAATAGTCATTTTGTTTTGCAATGTAGACATATTATTCTTAACTATTATCTATTTATTAATCAATTTCTTAGCTGGGTGGTTGATTATTGCTGCTTGATGAATTACTGCATTTTCAGCTTTTAGCATTAAGATCAATTTTCGTATTCTTGTGTACAATACAAATTGTAGGTTATTTTGCAAGGGCTGTTATGGGTCTTTTAAAAATGCTGATTTTATTAACTTCTTTTTAAAGATTGATTACCTTGTATGTGTATACTTTTATGATCTATGTTTATTAATTAGATCGAATAAAGTTGATTGGATTGAATTGGTATTTCCTAATCTCTTGAGAATGCTTGGGCCCGCAGAGTAATTATTAACCCCTTTTTACAGCGAATCACTTTCTCCTACAGCAGTAGCCTGCAGTTGTTTATAGTGCGTGGCCCGTAGAGTATTTGTTTGAAAAATGCTTGTAACGATTTTCCCGGCTGAAGCGGCGGCAATTAAGGAGAGTCTGATCGGCTGTTTGTGTTTATGCAGCATAGGGTCCTGTGTATACTTGCACTCAAATGCCCAAACTTCTGGCGGTGCAAGGGCCCTCACAGATGAAGTTGAGGACTGTAAGGTTGCGTGAACATATCCTTTCACGTGCCACCCTAACACACAATAACATTCATACTGAGCCTTGGGCGTGCAGATTCGAAGCCCAATTACAGGAGGCTATTGGCAACTTCAAGTGACGGCGACACCAGATGTGTAAACCTGCAGATTACAAATAATGCAGTGCTTACTGCTTCAGGTTTAATGTTTCAAAGTACTGTAAAAAGGCAGGTGTTATTTTTACTTTATACATTAACAAAACAGTGACTCGAGAATATGAGTACATAGCCAGCCCTGGTAAAACCATAATGTAATGGATATATTGAGTATACTGTTTGTGGCTTGCACCTTTCACATGCAATAAATAACAGTTATTGTAGTTCATATTATTTTATCACATGGGTAACACAGAATCCCTAATAGCATATTTAATTATTGTTTAGTGCCTCTGGCATGTAGCTTCTAAGTGCTTTGTGAATTATTATCAGCCTTCTCCTATCCATCTATGCAGTATGATAGCTGCAGAGTGTGCACTCTGTTGCTGAGAACTGCAATCATGCACTCTGCATTGCGTAATTCAGCCACTAGATTGCTATCCCTTTCTCACTCCTGTTCAACATAAAAGTTGAATGGTTTGTCTTTCATTCTTGGTGCATCAGGTTAGAGCGCTGGGTAGCATGCAGAAGTAACAAGAAGTAACAAGAAAGCTTGCCTAATTTTGGGCTGAGTGACTCAAGAAAACCTCGAGCTGAACCAGAGTTGAGCATTTGGCTCGAACCTTCGGTGGCTTACCCACCTCACTTTACTCTTCATATTCTGTGGCTGAATTAAGTTTAGATGCTGCTGCCAGTGTGATACCTGTTTTGTATGTGAGGATATCTTAGCTTGTACTGCCGATGGCCATCTTGTACCTGTGCTGCGTTTGAGGGAAACTTACACTGCTGCCATATGCGGCACAAGCTTTCTTGTGTTTAGCCACCAAGCAGCATGGGCATAACTTCTTCTTTGACCTCTGCTGGCGTTAGGCAGCAAGGCTGAATGGAGCACTCTGCAACTACAAATGTGAGCATGCGCACTGCTCACCCATTCAGTGTGCGCGCAATGTAGCTGGGTCTGAACTGAGGTGGCGAAGTGAGCTAAAGAATGATGATGGATTCAATCCAGATCTGTGACTGGGGGTGAGTGTCTGAAACGTTTCAGTGCTCCGTCCATCATCTCCTTGTGTTTGCTTTGTTCACCCTAAGTTGGCAGGGTATGCCCAGACGTGGGTCCCTTGCTCACTTTGCCACTGGATTCAAGCTAGCCTGGCTGATGAGGGGTGTTACCCCGAAACCGGTCCCAGGATGCTTGTTTCCGGTTCAGGGAAGACCTGGCTTGGTAGTTCGGGCTGGACTATTCCCATGAGGCACAGGGTCAAGACTGATTTGCATATAGCTGGGTCTGAACTGAGGTGGCGAAGTGAGCTAAAGAACGAAGATGGATTCAACCCAGATCTGTGACTGGGGGTGAGTGTCTGAAAAGTTTCAGCGCTCCGTCCATCATCTCCTTGTGTTTGCTTTCTTCGCAGTGCACCAGCAGGTAGTTCAGTAGATTCTGCTGCTATCAGTCTGACTCCTACAGCTGAGGGATTCAGACGGAACTTAAAGCAAGCTGTAAGAGCCCCTGTGAAACCTTTTCGGACTTGTGATGCTGCAATCAGTTAAGTCACTGAACTCCGAGGGATTCTGAAAAATCCAAGCATCACAATAAGGTCAAGTGCCACAAACGCCCGTGCCCATTCAGCAGGGGAGTGATAACGATGTAATATGTTGCTGGTGTTGCATTTAGGAGCACACTTTCACAAATATATTACTAAAGTATGGTGTGGCAGTCGCTGTCATTAACAGACATCACATTTTCCATTGAAATGACCACTAAATTTGCACAGACATGCAGCCTTACTGATAAAACTAGCACACAAATGATATTGTGTGGAAATTGGGCTTCAGCGAATATTTGTCATTTATACATCACTAATTAAAGTGTCTTGATTTGTTTTGATCTTATTAAAATCTTTATTCCCAATACAGTTCAGAATTTGAAAAAAAGCTTCATTTGTGCTTTCCTAAATGTTTATTTACTTTGAAATATTTGTATTGTTCATTTATAGGTATTTAAATGCTGTTGTGTTAGTAGAAAACAACATCATAGAGCATTTCCTTTCACAATAGCAAGATTGTTACATAGTTCACTTTACAAAATCCTCACACTTTGCCGTAAGTGAAAGAAAAGTAAACACTAGTCTCTGTCTTAAGAGAATACGCAGCAATTTGTCAGAAGACCAGACTGACATTTTATCACTGTCTTTGAACACACAGCAAATGTGACAGGATAAATACAAAATTGAAAGTCATTTTTAATGCTTCTCATCTTAAAAACTCCAGCATGGTTATTTAGGTGCCTTCTCAGGGCTCAAGGGGCTTCTGTAGTTGGGCTCCCTCCCACCTCTGGGTCTCAGTCTATTACACTGGCTGCACCACTTGTAGCTACGCCCCGGAGTACATATACAACCTTTTCCAGGGTGTGTTGGTGAATTCCGACTATCAAGTGAGCTTGTGGGTGTTTCCAAACGTTTCAGGCCATTCTAGAAGGCCTGCTCCCCAACTGTGCGAGAACATTCACTGAAATGAAAGTAATGTTACTTAATTTTTTTTCCAAGCATAAAACCATGTTTTAAGAACCATAAACGTATGCCCTCACAGCCATTTCAATCTGACTCTCATATATCCAGGAATGGATGAGAGTAAGATGGCCCTGCCTAAATGGCACAAAAACTGAAATGCTGATGTTCGGCAGGAGATGTCCTAATGAATTGAGGTTCGAATGACCAGCACCATCAAGCCAAACATATCTTACTCTATTTCAAGGTCATTTACATGTTGGTCCACATGCTCAGATTAACTACTCCGAAAATGACAGGCCAACCACTCTGAGGTTAGGCCTAAAATGACTTGATACTTTCTTGCAATCCTTGCACTTGCTCCCTGTGGACTACAGAGTTACATTCAAGATGCTGTGTCAAGTTTATTCCCAGATCGTGAAGCTAAAGCACCTCCCCACCACCACCACCACCACGGGTATCAAAGTTGAAACTACACATGTCCTCTACATGCCGAGATATTGAACATCTCATTGCCTGGTCTATGATGGAGAAACTGGTATTCAAACCCTCCATGGCTCTCCTTGGTAGCTAGGCTTTGCAGTCAAGCCTAGCCCTTTGATGGTGTGTACTTTGAGTCAGAAATAAAAGATAATTGTTACACACATAATAAATATGATTGTCAAGTTAGGGTTATTATTAGAAAAAGTTAGACTACTAAACACCTTCAACATGTGGTTTAGTGCACAAAGGAAACATGTCTATAGTCTCAAGTCTCTAACACAAACCTTTCAAGAGATATTCTGTAAATGAGCTATTGGTGTAATGCCCTGTTCCAAGGTTTGTGGACTATTTCATTCATCTGGTCAAACACCTCACATAGTGCAAAATGAGCCAATGGCATCCTATGATACTGTCGCACATTGGATAGCTCCAGAGCCATTAACAGTATTGAAAGTCTTTAACATTGAAGTCCATGGAGTTGTCCTGGAGGTACAGTGGATGAGAGTACCTTAGACCATCTGCGGCAGCATTATACAACGTGCCCTGGTGCGTAACGGGCGTTTGCGCCCGCTTTGTACACCCTCGGCCACTTTGGTATTACAGAAGGGGCCACAGATGTTTGTGCGGCTCCTTCTGTAATACAGATAGCGCTGGTGCATATATAGTGCCAGTGCTATCATCAGAGGGTGCTCCCTCATTTGCATGGGGGCATGGCCCCATGCAAATTAGGGAATCTCTTTATCTCTGCACCTGTGCTGTATTATAGACACAGGCGCAAGGGTAAAGAATCAGTCAGGAGGCGTGCTGACAGTGCGCCACCTAAAAGGTGGCGCACTGTCAGTGCGCCCCCTGATGGCAGCCCTCTGGAGGGGGTTAAGGGGGTTCTAAGGACCCCTTTGATATCCCCTTGCAGGCGGGTGCAGTCACTCACTGTACCCGTCTGCAAGGGGATCTCTCTCCCCTCTTTTAAAGTGCAGGTGGGTTGCCTCCTGCACAGTGAAACACGGACAGGCTGCTTCAATGCTGCTCTGTATATAACTGCCCCCAGGGCAGTACGAGTTTCCGGTTGCCCTGGGGGCAGCACATTCAATCTAATATGGCGCTCTCCCCCTGTTAGTGCCGCACACACCTTTTGAAAGATGCACCCAGCGCTACCAAGGAAAATGTGCTGCATTGTATAATACACCCCCATGCTTTTTGGCTGCCAAGTTTTTGACATACTTTTTTCCTGTTCAGGACCACCAGGAAGCCATGGAACCTGCACAGCAAACTTGCAGTGGCAGCAGCTCCTCTGCAGGCATAGAGATCTCTGCCAAGTAGGTGGAGCCCTCTAAATATGCACGCTGTAGTGTGCCAGGGCTGTGGATTATATGGGTCCCTAGCACAGATGGAATGGAATACAGCTTGGCAAATCCCTAAATAACCCTCTAAGACTTTAGCTGTCACCTTGTCTGAGGTATCTGTTAAGGAGATTAGCCAATAACCTCTTTATTATGAGGCCTATTCACAAACTGCAATTTGCAGTATGTTTAGTAGCACTACAATAGTACTACTAACGTGCTGCAAAATGCTATTCACATACCTGCGTGTGGAGGTCTACGCCTCCCCATCTCCTAACCTTTAGTAGTGTGATCTACACACACGTAAGTATATGTTGTAGTTGTAAATGGGGGAGTGACAGAGGGGAGTGGCTAAAAAAATGGGGACTTACTACTAATGGGGAGGAGTTAAGGGAGTAGTAAGGAGGGGCTATAGAAGGGTTGGGGAGGGGTTTAAGGAGAGACATGCACCCTTCTGCAAAAGAGTAAGCCCGTCGCAAACCACAATACTATTGTTATTATAGCCAAAAAAGGACCACAAACAGTCATAAATGTGATCCAACACAGAGCAGGAGTAAGTCCGGCTCCGCCCATGGTCCCTCACAGGTACTGCAACAACCTCCCATAGAAATTAATGGATGAAGGACTTAAAATAAAACCTCATAGAAGCTAATGTTAAAATAAAGACATTATTTAGACTGTTTAAAAATATAATTATTATATAATGTGAAAAAAATCACACTCTGGAGTGGGTTTTAAAGTCAAAACTAGTACTAAAACAGTTCTATCTCAAGCAGTACAAAGTACACTTTGTTACATTAGCTTTCTACAAAGGTTATGAAAGATGTGCTTTTAGAATTGAATCAGCTTTTTATACTAAGTAGAATATAGCTTTGAATCATTTGCTGTGTTTTCTCAAGGGTTGAGTTAAAATAAGAATATTGCTTAAGCCTGTGCCTTGTCATGGAAAATCCAGTTTTACCTGGATAGCGAGCACAGCTTTTGGGTAATTTCACTGTGGGGGCATGCTATTTTCAACGTGTACTATACCACTTTTAATAGCATAATTATTAATTTATTTTTAAATGTATTAACCTTTTAAAAATTTTAAAATGTATGTAACATTAACATTTTTTGTAAATACATTACTGTTAATTCCATTCATCACTTTTAATAATTTTAAATGTATCATAAAATAAATATATATTCTTTTGCGTTGGTGGAATTTGTTTTTATTAAACTTCAGAAATAAAAATTGTTTAATTTTAATATAGTTGAAATAATAAAATTTTTTGTTTAAAATTAGATTAGCAAGGCTGTAATGTATTTTTTTAAATTTACATTTAAAATAAATATACACATTTAATTAACATTAATACTTAAATGAAAAATATGTTATCAGTTTTTTAAAAGTGTAATACATTTTTACACTTTAGCCTTCACTTTACCACAAGGAAATGTCCGCCAAGTATGCGGAACATCAAAAACGGTTGTATTTACAGTTGTATTTGGTGTTTTTTCTGACTCCACCCCGTATTTCAGGGAGTGGGGAAATGTGAGTCTACACTTTTGAGTAATTTTACAATTGGAATGGTGATTTGCCCAAAAGAGTAAAGTTACTCAAAAGTGTAAGAGTATACGTACACATGTAGATTTACTCATGTGTCCGTTTACCTTCACAAATTGGCCCCTATGTTTATAGATGTCCGTAGGCACTCTGTGCAGATCTGCATCATTATTACTTTGGCTGAAATTTATTGCATTTATCACTACTGATGGAGGAAATCAGAGGGTCATCATAAAACATAAAAGCCGAGGGGTGTTCAGTAGGGCAGGTACAATAAAGGGTAAAATGAATTACCCGCTCTTCAGCAGGGATGTTCACAACTTCTTCTGCCATCATTTAAGAGTAGAGCAGAATTATTCACCAGCTTCCAAACCTTTCACAGTTCTTTTGAAGAAGAGGCTACAATCAGGTTTTAGCACGCTTAATTTTTAGGGCATTTTCCTGGAGATAATGGATGCTTTAAATTCTCTCCTGCAATGAGCGAATACAAATTGGTCTCTGGGATTTTGCCTAAGGAAAGGTGCTAGGCTTTATTAGCTTGTCTGCATTTATGGTCAAACCATTTATTTCCCATTGGCATTGAATTGACAACCTTCAAAGTTTCATGTTGGCTTTTGCTGCCAAAATGACAGAGTGCTTAGCAAACTCATTCAAACAAGTTTTAAGACAATCTAAAGAAGCAGCCACCACCTTTTCCATGACAGCAGTAGAGTTTACCATTTGCTACTTCTGAGTTAACCCTTGCAAACCGACAATTTCTCTTCAGGTAAAAACACTGCAAGTGCTTTGATTGACAGGGAAAATTAAATGTTATATTAAGAAGGTTACGATTGCTGCAGTTATTTAAAAACATAGGGCCCGATTTCGATGTCGGGCAGACAGTCATCCGACAGAATGTCAAAGGCTTTCCGCCTAACATCGAGGGTTTCCCTCCGACTGCCATATAACGATGACGGCGCTCGGAGGGAAACCCGCGGGCGGGATTCCGCTCCTCTTCCGACGGGCTCACAGACCCAGTCGGAAGAGGAGTGGAATTGTAATCCAATGAATGACTGCAGAGCCAGCCTCGGCTTTGCCATTGTGCAGCACAAGGTGCTGTTGTAGAATGGATGTTTCCGACTGCCCTATGGGCGGGCGCATCCTAATTCCTAATCATTAGCCCTTGCATATTTGCACTCCTGCACTTTTGCCACAAGCTCTTGCCGTTCCTGAGAGGAGGGGCCACGCCGCTCAACGGGCGCAGGAGCGCCATAAAACTCTTGGAGGAGTCCCGCAGCGCAGGAGCCCTTGCCTATTTGCACTTCTGCACTTTTGCCACAAGTCCCTGCCGGTCCTGAGCGGAGGGGCCACGCCGATCAACGGGTGCAGGAGCCCCATAAAACTCTTGGAGGAGTCCCACTGCGCGGCACGCGTGTGTGGGGTGCCCGGGCGAAGACCGGGCCTAGACGGGCCCGTCCTAGCCTGTCAGAGTCCAGAGGAGGCTGGGCTGGGCCCCCCCTCTTGGCCTCTTGTTCCTTCCCATCTGTATATCTGTAACTTTTGCCTTGGCCTCCCTAGAGACTGTGGGAGTCTGGACACCCGGGATCACGAACATTATATAGTCACCATTGTCATCAGAGGTGATTACGGGTCTACAGGTGTAGCTGTTTTTAAGCACTGATATAGTTGAGTTATAAAACTTACGTCTGTGCGTTATCGAATCGACCGAAGATCAATTCTATCGGGAGCAAGCAGGCCTTGTAAGTTCTATTTTTTTTATTATACATATCCTTGCTGGAACTTGCGGAAGAAAGTATATCATAAGTCCTAACGCTTTACCGTCTCTTTTTTTGATATTGGGGGTATTGTGCGATCCTGTTGCGAACCAGTGACGTATACTTCAACTTACATGATGGGGTAAAAGAAAGGCTTCAACTAATCAGCCACCTCCATCGATAAAGGTTGCGGGGACATCTCGTTTAACATTAATGAATTACCTCACAAGGGCTATGGGAGCCATTGAAAAACAGATTACCACAGTAGAAGAGACTCTGAACTCGGAAAAACTGGGGTTATCAGTTAGGACAAATGAGTCAATAACTACACAGGGCGGTCCTTCTGGGCCCTCAAGGGGTAAACAATCCCAGAACGGTTGTATTCCAAATGTGTCAGAACAAATATCAGTTAGTGATCAAGAGTCAGACACACAACCACCGTCAAAACGCCCAAGAAACCCGGAGGCAATAAGAAAGCTGGAGGTGGTTGCCATAGAAAATGAGAAAACCTTTAGTGAATCTAGGTCTCCACATTCAAAGCCCCGCAAATAAGTGACTAAACGCACTAAAACATCGGCCTCTCTAGATGCAGGACCGAAGGGAAGGTCTCAACTTAAAACACAAGCTATTAATTCTGCCAATGAACTTGGGAATTTAACCACATTCAAGAGTTACTCTGACTGAAGTGAGATTGAATACTGCCCAGGGAACCGAGAGGATTGAAAAATATGATAATCTACCCCCCATTCAAGAGGGCTAAGGAGAATCAAATAGGGCTGAGAGAATTGACAACCACTTTAGACAGCTGCTACACATACCAGATAGAGATAGTACAGGGATCCAAGGCACAGGGAGTCATACAAAGACAGCACTACGTACTTCAGTAGAATCTTTAAAAAACCCTCAGTTCTCCAACCAATCTAATGCCAAATTAGACAATGATAGAAAAGGCATGAAAACACGAGTTGGTAGTTTTACTCAGTTAAATAATAATTACTCCAACGTGCATTTACCCCGAAGGATAATCCTACCTGATTTAAATTGTCTAGACCTACCACCAGACGCTACACCATATACAGTTATTCGGGCCAACGTCCCAAGATTTAGGGTGCAGGAAAGTGAACCCTGGGATTCTCTGAGGAACAAGGCTCTGCATTGTTTGGGCGCAAAAACAGGGTTAACTGAAGCACTTTTTATGGAGTTTAAAATGGCTAGAGGAGTCAGTTGGCTTGGTAGAGATTGTAAAACCTTATTGGGGGATTGTGTGGTATTAACGTTTAAAACCCCACAACTAGTAGAAAGCATCTTTTGGAGAGCAGGTAATAAGATTATAACGACCCATGGCATCAACTTATTACAATTGGGCTATTTCTATCAACCACCTCCTAATGTTGGCCTAAGAAATAATAGGAGAGATATGCATGGAAATAGTCATTACACATACAATGTCGCTGTGAATAACCGGTATGATTCCCTCCCTATATTCGATGAGTAGATTGACTAAACACCTCAGCCATAAGCGACACACTGAGAATGATAGATAATCTGCATGTGCCCTTAGATGTAATCGGGCTTAATCTTGAGCGCGGATTAAATCCAGAAAAGCGTATAACTATTGATTGTGGAGATAGACCTTCAGGTAAAATTTATATAAGTCCCAACACCCCAACTTCTAACCTGGGTACAAGATCTTTTCGAGACACGGGCCTGACGCATGAGGTATCACTGACCACCATAGAACCATCTAACAGGCTAGATGATTGTAATGACAATCCGAATAACATTTCTGTATTATTTTGGAATATTGCAGGCCTGCGTACAAAGTTGATAAATCCCTATGGCATGAGTTTATAGGGAAATTTAATATTCTATGTTTCCAAGAAACATGGGTGATGGATACAACTCATATTAATGGCTTTAAGACCTTCCATACTGCTGCAGTGCCGTCTGTACACGGGAGATCTAAGCGGGGCCTAAGTACATATGTTTCAAATAAGGTGAATGCAATCAAGATAACCTTGACGATATCAGATATCTATTACCAAATTGTGACTATGATTATGGACAAACATGATTGTATTGCACTGATACATTTTTATAACAATGCCCCGAGGGATCAAATAGCGGGAGTATTGAAAAAATTAACCAGTGATTTAAATAAGCTACAGTAGAAAAATGTAAAAGATGTGTTTGTTGTATGGGGTGGGGATTTTAATACTGCTTTGTGCCCGCTAATTGGAGGGGAAAACTGTAGATTATTATCTGATGATGACAATATCTATCCCCATTTCCCTCACTCAACCTATGGGGACTTCCTAAACAAGATTTTATTTTCATTTGGCTTAGGATTCGCTGACAATTTATGTTCTCCACCAGTTCCTTTTAGTCAGACGTTCAATGGGAGAGGTATGAACTCGATTATCGATTTAATAATTTTACCTAATAGGCATTCGACAAGACTCATAAACTATAGAATACATAAGAACACAATGAGGGACTATTTCCCATTGAGCGTGACTTTATCCCTTCGTAACAATGTGCAAAACCCCCAGAGTAACTCAGTACATTTGGTCCTCAATATAGCCTTGGACAAAATAAATGGCTATACTTTACAGTGGTCCAAGGTAGAACCGATCGAGTTCACTAAGAAAATTGTGGCAAACTGTCATAACTCATTTGTTAATTTGCCTTGACGAGACAACCCACCATGCTGACATCTTAGAATCCTATGCACAGATTACTTGCAAAATAAAAAATGCTTTGAGGGTTGTGAATAATAAAGTACAAGTGAATAGCCAAGAGTGGTTTGACTCTAGATGCACAAAAGCATACACAAAACTAAAGCACGCATTGCATAAATCAGTCAGAAATATCAACGAAATAAAGGTGTGTAGAAGGGAATATAACCAGGCCCTGAAAGCACGCAAAGGCGAACTAAAATACAATGCATGGGTTACCCTTCACGAAGCCACGCTGAATAGAGACAACACAGCATTTTGGCGAGCGGTAGAGGCCCCATTTCTCACAGCTCAAGACAGGCCAACCATAGAGATTGCCATAGACGAAAGTCAATGGGTGGGCTACTTCTCAAAAGTGTATAAACAGGTACTGGATGTGGGCATTATAAACGCTTCACACATGCCGCAGGGAATAATCTCTCCAGAAAAATACCCTATAGATCTCTGTTTTATGTTAGACGAGGTCAACTGTGCAATAATGGCTAGCAAGGGAGGGAAGGCACCTGGCCCGGACGGCGTCCCAGTAGGCCATTTTAAATCAAACTTACTCTTATGGGGCCCCCTTTTAACACAGGTACTACCAGCCTGTTGTTCTACTGGATTTATAGAGACATGGTCGGAGTCAATATTGGTACCAATATACCATAAAGGTGACCAACAGAATCCAGCGTGTTACGGCCCAATATCATTGCTGGATTCCTTGGTTAAGATGGCGGGGCGGATTGTGCTCAACCGGCTCCAGGATTGGGCAGAAGATAAGAACATTCTATCAGATTTACAATTTGGTTTTACACAGGGTTTAGGCACAGTGGAACAAGGACTAAATCTTAACATCTTAATGGGGAAGTATACGCTCTCTAAACAAGGAAGATTATACCTGGCATTCGTTGATCTTACGGCAGCCTTTGACTGCGTAGTTCATGGTAAATTATGGAATATCTTAGCCGACATGGTGGTGGAAGCTCCATTAATACAGTTTCTGAGGCAGCTCTATAGTAACGCGAAAGCAAGAGTTCGTTATGGAGCAAAGGGGGAATGTACGGCACCGTTCAACGTGGAGATGTGGGTTAGACAGGGCTGCGTCCTGGCACCGTTTCTAATTTACACTTTACACCAACTGTCTGGGACAAGCAATGGTGGAGAAGTGCCAGGACCTGCCACAAGTAAACAATCGCCCCCTACCCGCCCTCCTGTATGCTGACGATGCAGTGCTGATGGCCCGAAAAATTGGGACTCCAAAGGGCACTTACAAGTTATACTGAGTATATGGATAATTTGGGTTTGAGAGTGAACATTACAAAAACGTTCATCTTGAAGTGTGGCAAAGGCAGTGCAAAATGTAGGGATATATTCATTGATAATAAAAGGGTGGAATCCACCGAGACATTTCCCTATCTAGGCATTTTATTTGACCAAAAGGGGACATGGTCCCAGGCAGTTAAAACTAGGAAACAACTTTTTATGAAAGCCACGGCAGCCCTAGCCAATTTCTCAAAGAAATTAGGCAGAAGGCCTCCAGTCGACCTGCTGCATATATACCAGGCAAAATGCATCAGTATGGCCATATACGGCGCAGGTGTGTGGGGCTATTGTGACTCAAAATCTATACAGCAGGTTCAGAATGCCTTTTTAAAATTTCTTCTGGCAGTTCCAGGTAGTACTTCCACCTACATATGTCTCGCTGAATTAGGGATACCGTATATCTCGGACCTAATAAAAGCCCAACCTGTCCTTTTGTGGCACAGGATTTGGACTTCTATAAAAACTACTTTTAATCGTAATATTATAAAAGATAGCCTTAAGCTGGAGCGGGTACTTGAGATCCCATGGTTAAAATACATTAAAAAAATTATGAACAATCTCGCCCACCCTGAATATTCCGACGACCCAGGTTCCATAATTTCCGTCTCCATAAAGGATTTCAAAAGATATTGCATGATGCACTTGGAGGCAATTAGATTTGCTGTTGAGGCATCAAGACCTTCGGTACAATCTAACCAAATGATATTGACCACCTATGGTATTCAGCCGTACTTAAAAATCATATTAAGCTGTTATAATATATTTGTACTGACCCGCTTTAGATTTGGAATATTCCATCGCTTGATAAGTTTCCCTATAAGAAATGATTGGTCCAAAACACCGAGTAAGTGCCCATGTGATGAGCTGTCCCAGCAATCGACAATTCATGTAGTTTTATTCTGCAAATTCTATGAAATGCCAAGAAGGAGATGGATTTTCCCAATTTTAAGATTATTGGGTGTGAGACAATGTTGACCAGCATTCTTATTATTGCAATATTTAGAAAATGAATGTTTCGCAAGATCAATTGCATATTTTTTAAAAAGCATAGTTAAATGTAGAAAGAATAATTTTATATGAAACTCCCGAAGTAAACTGATCGGAACTGCAGTTACGGTTTTAACCAAATTTTGCACTATCAAGTAATTTGTAACTAATGTCATTTCATTCAGTTTTGAATTATGGAATATATATGTGTTCTAACTGTATGCTTTTAGGATTTTGCTGCAAAAAATTGAATAAAGCTTTGTTTGATTGATTGAATTCTGCGTACGAAACCGCCGACCTATGGTCAGGCGGTTCCTTTCCGCAATGAAGTCGGGTGGATATAAGTCAGCCCGACATCGTAATGAGGTTCATTTGAGAACCTCAAGCCTGAAAGGCACACACATAACATCATTTGCATAATATCAATTTAAATTACCAAGTTTATAAGTAGCTGTGATATCAAATAAGGAACGCCCTTGAGTATCAATTTTCTCCAAGACTGTGGCTAAGTCCACCTGGTTGTCATCATACGTTCTCCTTACGTATCGAAGGAGAAATTGTGCCCAACCATCCTAACTTAGCATTGAAATCACCAGCTAACGATATTTTAGTAGCTATCCCAGATCTGTGGGGCAATAAGCTAATGTCTCATTCAGAAAGGAGGTCAGGTGAGCAAGACTGGAGGTGAACCATAATGATCATTATAGAAGTTAATTAAAATAATTTTCAAACATTGTATGAAAATCAGTTCCAGATCTTGTAAATTTAGTGAATTCATCTTTTTATCTGCTACCGTTAGAAATAAATTTACCGATATCCAGACTAACATACCACCTTTGATCTGACCAGAAATGTAATAGCAGCAACTTGCAGCGAACGAAATCCATCCAGAAAATAATTATCTGCTGCCCAGGTCTCCGGCAATAAAATAATGTTATATTGCTTTACAAAAATTAACCCATTTTCATTGCCCATTTATTGTGTAGACTAGCCACATTCCAGGATAGCACAAAAAGTAATTTATCTGATGTCAGGTTAAAAACGTCGGGCAGATTTACAATAACTGGCGCATCTCTGCATATTAGCAGAGCTGTGCCAGTTATTTTGCGTCATGGAAAAATAGCATTGCACCACCATGGATGCGCCGCATTTACAATGCGGCGCACCGTGGCGCTAGGATGGAAAGATGCGTGACGCATCTTCTGACGTAAAGGCAGCGCATTGCTGGAGTCGTGTCGCAAGCACGACGCAACTCCAGCAATGGTTAGGAATGCCTATTTCTAACATGCTGCGTCACTCCTTATGCCTGCTTCAAGCAGGCGTAAGGTTTTGACGCAGTGGCGTCGTAAAAGTGACTCAGTGAAATCTTGTAGATTTCACTGTGTCACTTTTACGAGGCTTTCCTACGTCGGAACGCCCACCCTGCATACATTATACCTGACGCAGGTTTAATGTAGCGCAGGGCTTTACAACGTGACGCATCTCACTAGATGCGTCACGTTGTAAATATGTTGCAGTGTGGCGCATTGTTTACAATGCCGCTGCGTCACAGAAGTGACGCAACGGTGTCGTAAAGATGTCGCAAGGGGCTTGTAAATCTGCCCCGTCATCTCTGTCACCATGAGTAGATGTCTCAATTATGGAGGAACTATAATATAATCCTTTTGAAGTTCATCAGCTATCACACTGTTAGCTCCCTGATCACAGGACTGCTCTCTAATGGCTAACATAGCTCTACAATTTACATGATGTTCTTCGTCATAGGGCAAGATGTAAGAGTCGAAAAAAGAAATTGACTGTCTGTCATTACCAGTCAGCATAATGAAACATGCAAACTTATTTGCAATCATGATGGAGAGAGAATTATCAACTTGCCTTGGTCCAGTTTAGAAGGGGACAGTGGAGCGAGGCTGTGAGCTGCAATTAGAAAAGGACCTGGATAACAACATAATTGGGATGGGTTTATATAAATTTCCAAGGGGTACTAGAATGATCTTTGAGGAAACAAATGAACTGGCCTCAACATAAGCATGTAGTGGGTCTTTGAAATTGATAACTGCAATCCCCCCTTAATGTTTTTACACAATTACAAATCATCCAAGAATCTCGTCTTTGTACCCCGTAATTATGTTCAACCCAATCAATCGTTTAATGTTTTGGTCCCATAAAATCTTCATGTTATTTCACCCGCAGGGGAGTCACAGTAATCAAGACCATAACACAGAGAGTAGCCTACACGTGAATTTGCAAGGTATATTATAGGCCAACATTTTCCTTCTCAACAGCACCTGGTTTCAGAGAAGATTTCAAACTTTATTTTTCGGGTCACCTTAGCATGTGGCCGGAGGCCCAGTGAGGAAGCTAGAAGTTGAATGTTGGGTATAATTTACTTTAGATAATTAAATAGTAAAAATCTGAGGAATGGTCTGGACAGCAACTTCTCTGAATCCCCTTTGGGGATCATCTGTGACACAATCAATTGAATAGCAGGGAATCTTGCTAGTTGATTTAAATATTTCTCCAAACTGATTTAGTCTCCAAAAGATTGTCTTTGAAAATCTGTGTTTGGGACAGGAGGACGCTCAATCATAACCAAGGGGATAGCAGAGAGATGTTTGGAGTCCAGAGAGGATCGGTTAGTTCAGCTATCCAGAGGAGGTAGAGTATCCTCTGCTGGGTGGGCATGCACTGATGCGTTTAACAACAATCTGTTAGGGCGGCCAAATCCAGCTGTCTCAAGCAGCTTGTTCTGAGTGACGTGTATACTTTTCTCAGTAATTGCTTTTTCCACATTAATGACCCCTACGGCTTTTAGTAGAAAACAATCAAAGGACTAAATTGACTGTTTCTTTTTACCTGTTCTTCCTGTACCTGTTCTCCCTGCCATTCTTTGGAGGGCTGCCTTCCTCTTCTTTATCGTGAAAAATGTACCAGTGAAAAAGGGGGCAAACCAACACTGAAGGTCCAAGCCCAGACTCCTCCAATCAAGGAATTAGGGGTGGGAACCATGATCAGTACCAGGGACCAGCCGAGATACCCTGGGACCTAGAGTCCCTCAGTTGCCATATATGGTGTTCTACAAATTCACCAGGCTGAAGGCTCAGGGTATCACTTGATGCACAGTGTCAGTAGCAAGGCGAGGAGAATGGGGCAGACCGAGCTTTTGTTCACTGTATTCATGGCCAGTGAAGTCGAACACATTGAATAATGTACGATATGAAGGGAACACCCATGTGTGCCCACTTTAACACACATCTGAATATGTACCCACCAAGTAGATTCTTCGCCGTCCTGGGAACGATGGCTTTGCTGTGACATTGGCTGGCTTCACCACCCTCAAAGAGTGAGACCACTGAAGTCCTGCTGCTGCACAATCGTGCACCATGCCCCACATTTTCTCCCCATGTACCCCAGACCTCATAAAGGCTAGAGTGATTACAGCAGGCAAACTGTGCCAGGCTTCTACTGTCTAGCACTTGGCCTTAGCCTGAGGTAATAGTTCCCATTTCTGATCAAACTGCACATGAATTCTTGCCATAGCTGCCATGTCCCCACATGCTTCCACTAGTATGGAGAGGCATGGACAACCTGGCTTGGTGGGGAAATTGTTTTTAAAGATAAATTAGTTAGGATTAAATTGCTATTCTAAGTAATCAACATTTCATGTTTTTTTTTTATTTTACCTAGTCCAGAATTCAAGTTCCCTGGCTACCAGGACACACAACGTATCCACTGATAAACTTAGGAGACCCTAAAACTAAAAACTGCTATATCTTTTGAATTGCTTCATGTAGGTGCGAAATTCCCAAAAATTTGTTTGCGGGAGGTTTAGGCAGTCTCCATGTTAGAATTACAGACTCTGTGAATTTAGCATCGATAACTCTAGCCACCAAAGGTGCTAGCCTCGTATCGTTAATGGTCCCGGGTTCAGGGGGAGTTTCGGATTGCTTCATCCCTAAACAACTAAATGTAATCTCTGCTCTAATGGGCCAACAATTCATCAAATAGACCTTGCATTCAGTACAAACTAGTCTGACTTGAGGACACTTATCTGGGCCTCATGACCCTGGTGTCTGGAAACCCAAACTTGTCCTTTCTCTATACGAGACACAGCCTAGGAGGTGCCAGAAGATAACAAGACAGAGTGCAGTCAGAAACCAAACTCTTGGTGGTATACGTCAGGCAGTGTCACCACAAATAGGTGTTGGTTAACTTGAGCTTCTTCATTGTCCTGGCGTGGAGTCTCTCATTCATTCATTTGTAGATTTATATAGCGCGCTTATCACCCGTGGTATCCAGGTGCTGTCCATGGGCACAGAGAGATAAGGTGATTTTCCCAGAATCACAGGATGTTGAGCCGACGCTGAGACTCGAACCCAGATCCCCAGTTCCTGAGTTGGCGGGTCTGGCCGCAGTGCCACATCCCCTCCCCTCATTCATGGCCAGAAATTCATGGTCAGAATTTCAAGCTTGGTCAGATTCATGGTCAGAAAGCTTACCTTATGCAAGGGTGACCTGTTGGAGGTGTTGTCCTGGGACTCTGCCATCTCAGGCGATGGTCTTTCAGCCTATTTGATGCCTTGGACTTAGAGAAGTGGTTGAAAGAGCATGGCAACACCAGCAAGATCTAGAATACAGAGCCGAGTTAGGGGACTATTAAGTCTGCCATAAAGGTGGATTTGGTGGATGTGCTCAAGTTGAAGACTGAGTTAGATGCAATAAGTGGAACATTGGAGCTTTATCGAATGGACTCTTACCAACCAAATGAATTGTTGTTCATGAGTCAAGATGTTACAAGAAGGGTGAGAGAGGTGCACGCAAAGTTATCTGGATTGATCAGTAAGTTTGAGGTTGACATGGAACAGACTAAGGCATTACAGATTCAAGAACTGATATTGTGCATTTGAATTTGGAATACTTTGGATAAGTGAGAAGAGAGATGGGCAAACAGGAAGGCTGCGAAAGAGAAGGGAGCGAGTGTTAATGCCTTCCCTTTATGAGAGGTGCTAAGTGGAGGATATGTAAATGTGCCTTGGAGTAGGGGTGATCTAGCCGCATTTACCAATGATTTCCCAAGATTGAGACAAAAACCTGTAGAGTGGTAAAAGCAGGTTGATAGTTTTGTGAAAATCTCGAAGGTTTTGAGGATTGACCTCAATACGCTGTTTGAAATTGTGGCTCCGAGTGATTTGTGGTCGGCATGTAAAATAGCAACAGAATGGCCAGACGGCCAGCCCGAAAGGAATCCAATGACGCATGGTTGGTCACCAATGGTGATGAAAGAATATGATCAGGTGATTACATGGTTAAAGGCTAAGGTGGCCCCACAGGATGTTGATTGGGTTAAGACTGACAGAACCAAACAGGAACCTAAGGAGACAATTCAAGCTTACTATGAGGCTACTGCAGGCTTTTAAGCAGTACAGTGAAATTGACAATCTTGAATCGAAGGATATCGAAGGATATGGGACAGTTTGTGTCTAAATTTGTGACAGTGTTGCACACTGAAATTAGCTTGATGATTCAACAGCAATTGATCTGCTGGCAGAACAAGTCTATTGATGAAATTCTGCGTTATGTCAAATATTGCAGCAATGAAATCGACATTGTCTAAAATCCCTTGCTGCAACAGGTGTATGCCTAGAGAGATGCAAAGGCATTGTGATGGGTCATCCACTTACTGTTAACATTCCTCATTCAGTGGAATTACTGCTAACTAGGACCAGAACACAACACATCACGAACAGTAGACTTACACGTTATGAGCAGGCCATCTTTGCAGCTGAGAACGTCACTTTGAAGCGGTGTTCTATACTCATTCCTGCCACGTTGTTACCACTGCCAGATTGTGAAGTGAAAGAGACCAAGGGAGAGAATGACTGCCTTGATGTTACTGAGCTATGCACCAAGCCATGTCATGACATCGCTGACGAGCCTGACCAAATCCTGTTCGTGGATGGCTCATGTTTAAGGGATCGTGAGGGGAATTTGAGAGCTGCCTATGCTGTCTGTACTGTCTCAGGGGTGGTGGAAGCTGCTTGCCTTCAAGGAGTATTCTCCGCACAAGTGTCCGAATCTATTGCCCTGACACGTGCATGCTGTGTCTACAACCAACTGAGGGTGGCGATATTCACCAATAGTCAGTATGGCTTTGGTCTGGTGCAGCACTTCGGGCAGTTATAGTCACAGTGAGGGTTTATGACCTCGTGAGGATCACCCATCCATATTGGGGAGGTTGTGAGAAAGCTGTTGGAGGCTTTGTAATTGCCCCAGGAGGTTGCAATTGTTAAGTGTCCTGCACATTGTAAGAGGAATGATTATGTCTGTCTTGGAAATGGATACTGTGCCGAAGTTGCACACTATTGCACTCTGAATGCTTGCAGTTTCAATGGGGAGTATGTGAATGAGCCGAAGGAGGAGACTGATCTCAACCTATCAATAACAGTTGCTGATACATGGGATGAGGTGAAGAGGTTGCAGGAGGAGGTTTCCGAGGAAGAGCAATCGGGCTGGATCAGGGCAGGATGTGTAAAGATGGAGGATGACATTTGAGTATCTGAGGATGGGAGACCAGTGCTGCCAAATAGTTTGTTACATCCGATGGCTAGGCACATTCATTGACCAACACATGTGGGAAGAGATGCGATGGTGAGATTGTTCAGGCAGACATGGTTTAATCCCAAATTTCGATTGATAGCTGAGGTGTTATGTCACCGATGTGTGACTTGTCAGCAAATGAATGTGGGTAAAAGGACCACAGTTACACTGATTCATATTGGGCCCTTTAATCGGATGCAGTTGGACTTTGTTGTGATGCATGTTTATAATGGACTGAGGTACATTTTGGTGGTGGTGTGCATATCTTCCCAGTGGATGGAAGCCTATCCTACTAGAAGATGTGATGGTCTTACAGTGGCCAAATTAGTGTTGAGGGAACTTATCCCAAGATTCAGATTTCCAACAATTTTGGAGTCAGACTGAGGATCTCATTTTATTAATGAGATTATGAAATTGTTGTGTGCACCTTTGCAAATGGAACAGAGACCCCATTGCAGTTATCGGCCGGAGGTTTTCTGTATCATGGAACAGGTTAATGGTACTTTGAAATCTAGTTTGGCTAAAGTCTGTGCCTTGACGTCCCTGAAATGGCCTGATGCTTTGCCTCTTGTGTTGCTAAGCCTTCGTAGCATCCCAGACAGAAGGACTGGACTGTCGCCACATGAGAATCTCATAGGGAGAGCTATGAGGTTGCCTGCTGTGCCTGCCAATGTACTTGTGAATATATTGGATGATCTGGTGCTCGACTACTATAAGGGGCTGGCTGACGTGGTTTGTTGTGTGTCTCACCAGGTTGAAGCAGCACTGCACCACCACATCAAGAGCAATGCCATGACCTCCACCCCATTGACTGGGTGCTCGTAAAGAAGAAAGTGAGGAAGAACAGTTTTGAACCCCGTTGGCGTGGCTCATTCCAGGTGATTCTGGTCACAACGACTGCTGTAAAGTGTGGTGGCCTTCCGAACTGGGTGCACGCCTCTCACAACTGCAGGGTCCCGTGTCCCCTTGATGAAACAGCTCCTCTTCAGAAGAAACGCCTGCAGCGGTGGCTGAGACACCACGGGAGAGGGTCAGTCAAGCTGTAAGGTGACACTCTCAAGTTGAAACAGCACTAGAACAAGTCGAAATAGCACCAGAAGAGCAGGGAGAAGGAGCTGGCTTAGACGAAGCTGATGTTGAAAGGGTGAATGAGGCAGATTCTGCTCTTGACCAAGAAGCTAGTGCTGTGGGCCCATGAGTGGAGGTGGAAGAAAGTTGGCCAAAGGGGTCGCCTAGGAGAAGTTTGACTTTGCCAACAGAAGGAAAATTTGCACCCATAAGTGAAATGTCTGAGTCGGAACAAAGTGAAGGCGAAAGTGGGGGATCCAGCTTAAGGAGACCCAAAAGACTGAGGGTGCCTTGTCAGAGGTACGCTTCTCCTGAGTGGACATACCTAGTCACAAATGCCGATGAAGGCGAGCAATGGAACTTCAGTGCTGATAATAGATGTTTTGCTGAAGATTCAGGGGACTGATTTGAATGTTCTTCTTTCATTTGAGGTTCCCTACCTGTCAAGTAGAATAAAAAGAACCATTGAGTCAGGTTATTTAGGAGTATGGGTTCCAGCTTTCCAATGGGTATTGACAACCACCTTAAGACTTCAAGGAATCCATGTAGAAATAGTTCACTCGAACTCAGAGGCTCACACCGCACAGAAGCTCACAATAGATATGTGTTCAAATGAAGGATTTGTTAAAAGTTCACTCCTTTAATTACAACAGCATTTCAATATTTCTTTCTCTGCCTGAAAACACATGCGTTTCAGGCCCAAACCAGACCTTACTCAGGGTCTTAAGCAAATGGTCAAAACGTGTTGCTTTCCTTATAGAATCCTTCATGACCGCCAATGTTATTTTAATAATATGTTGAGAAGCACAACTATCACCAAAAAGGCATTATGGTGCTATAGATAATTAGAGAATCCTAGAATCCAATAGGAACACACCACTACTGGGCAGAGAGTCAGGTTTTTAAGGCTGTTGCTAGTGCATCTTGTCTATAGGCCAAGGTTGTCTAAGAGCCACCAGCAATCTGATTTTGATTGGGTCTGGGCATGTTGAATCTCACAGTCACTGTGTCCAGGATATATCAAACAGGGAGGAATTAAACCCTCCCTAGTACAGATCAGGAATGATTGGCCTTTGTCCAGATGCTAACTTGCATCACTGGAATAGAAGGTGTGTGGTGTGGGGGTTAGTAGCTATCCTATAGAGAGAAGGCCCGAAGCTTGTCCGATTATCAATGTGAGTTCATGATGGAAAAGGCACTGGTATTGACATTTGTTCCTCCTTGCCTATTTTAATGATGCTGAATAAAAAGTACATAGAAGAAAAAAAATGCTATGATTTAATCAATATAATTTGCACTCTTGATACATAGCTCCTCGTTAAAATAGCTTTTTTACACAAATTTGGGCATTTTTAATTATTGTTCAGTGATTTTTGATACTTGGACTCTGTGGATGGAATACACAGGCATTAAGAGATGCATTATAGGGCACCATTTCCTGTGCCAAGGCTGCACAACTTATAAATGAAAGAGTTCACTCCTGGCAACTTCATAAACCATTTCATGATGTGAGAAAAGGAAGGGCTTTGGAGGGGCCGGGGCAGAGCTTCATACACAGAACAGCCTGATAGGCACATCTAGCCTTTCCCCTGCCAGCCTCCCCCACACTTCACAAAAACAAAATAAGCCCTTGCTTAGGCTTCTACTGATGTGCTGGAGTGCTTTCACATCTCATACAGGATATTCAGTCGCGGCTGCTACCGCAAATCGGTAGTGGAGCAAGGGGTGGCGGGGGAGAAAATACACACAAAAAAACCACTTACCTGCTGGCCGCCACTCTTCCCTCCTCTTCCTGGCTTCTGTTGGAGCAGGAAGCATGGTAGGCTCCCCTAAGCCAATCACAACGCTGCAATGCAGTGTTGTGATTGGTCTGAGCGCTGTGTTTCGGCGCTCAGATGGAGAATGGAAGCCTGGGCATGTTCTCCACCCAGGATGCAATGCAGCCTGGGTGGAGAACATGCAAAGTGCGCATGAATGTTTGGCCGGCCCCAGAGGGCGTGCTGCGGGGGGGGGGGCAGGGTGGGGGGGTGGTAAACTCAGACATACGGAGGAACGTAATAATTACTTTCCTCCGCTCTGTCGTATGTTCGAGTTTATTACCCCCCCCACCCTGCCCCTCCCCCGCCTCACCGCCCCGCAGCACACCCTATGCGAGCCGCCACTGGTGAGCAGGCAGCTCTAAGAGCCAGTTCTGAAGGCATGCACAGTATTTCCACCCCTTTTTCAATGAAAAAAAGCAAAATGAGTTTAAGGCCCTAAGATGCATCCCCCTTCCACCTGCTCAGGCCTCTGGGGCGCTGTCACAGGAAACTGTTTTGGCCAAAGCTGCAGTACCCCCTCCCACACACCTTTCAGTTCCTGTTTCCACTGCCGCCACCACACAGGAATGCTTTGAGAGGACAGATGTATTTTACAGTCCGGTGTCCTGGATGGAGATGGGGTGAAAACTGTTCCTGGTGGCACATTGCTTTATTAGAGGTGTATAAAAATAGTTGCACATGCTTGAGCAAAATAAATTAAGCAGAGAATGGAGGGAATTGGAAACACTCTGCTGCTATCAATCTACATTTCTGTACATCTTCACTGATATCAAAATGGCATGGTGTCGACTAAGGGTAGCTAGGGATAGGAGCTGCTAGCCCTTGTTTGCCATTTGGTTCCAGGAACATTGCCCTTGCTGCCCCTAGTTTCAAGGCTCATGAAGCTAGCACCTGCAGGGAAAGTAAAGAAGACTTTTAGAGCAGGTCGACTCAGGCTGTGTCAGAGTATTTGATACAATATCAACACTCTTCACACAGTCACCCAGAGTAAAGTGCCAATTACTTGGAAGGGTTAATCTCTAATTACAGGGTTTTAAACTTGCCCAGACATAGGAGGCCACAATTTTGGGACGGAAAGGGTAGAAGTGGTTGCCTTGACCAGTGGAGTGCACATCCCACCCACTTTCCATTGTCACTCTCCCCTAAAGCCAACCCCCAATGTTTTCATATAATTCCTTAGGCTTCTATGGACTTTATACATGCCCCCTATCCAAGCCAGCTCTCTCGCTAAGACCCTACTTCATCTCTCACACAATGAAAGTTTGTTCAAGGTTGGCAGGTGCGTAGCTACCATTGTTGCAGCATGTGCAGTGCACTGGGTCCCAGAGCCCTGAAGCACCCAGAGCGCTGAGGGGTCCATTAAACCCTGATAATTGCTGTATTTTACTACATCAATTACTAACAAAGGTGCCATTTTCATTGCTTGGACAAGAGCCCATTGAACCCTTGCTATGCCAGTGGGCCAGTGAGCCAAGATGGCGCCCTAGGGTGGGCCAGTGAGCCAAGATGGCGCCCTAGGAACTACAAGACTGCGCCTAGAGAGACGAGCGTGAGGTTGCCGACCTCCACTCTTCCAGCTGATGGCGGCCTCATCCCCCCCCCCCCCCTGCCCGAGGCACTGACTTGCCGGCTGATTCCCCGGAGGAGAGGGCTCCGCGTTGCAGAACTGGCCTGCCTGCGCCATTTGAGAGGTGCGGGCGCGGCTGGAGGGGGAGGGGCCCGCGAATATGCCCTGCAATTTCCCCAGCGACCGGACCGTTTCTGGGGACCGTGCCCGCGGCCGCGAAGTACACGGACGCTGGCTACGCGCTGCTCCACTGCACGGCGGACACCCCCCTCGAATACAGCTGGACACGCTGCTGCTCCCCATGCTAACACCGGCGGCCCGGTGCCTAGCTGCCGATCCCCCCCCACTCCAGGGTGACACTGAGAGCTGGGTTTCCAGAGCTGCTGGTTCTCAACGGCAGAACAAATAACGGCACACACCCAGCGCTTCACAGAAGCGTCTTGTAATCCCAGATCATCGCTGCCGTCAGAGAATGCTACATTGGCACCCGCCCAGCCGTCTCTTTGAGGCCAGGGTCCTGATGTTCTTCCAGGATTATTGGCACTGCAATTTTATCCAACTTTAGAACTGGTGGCATCTAGAACTAGCCTTGGAGACTAATAGACTCGACGTGCCTGACTCTAAGATGGCTGCCAAAACCACACTCCTACCTTGCCATCCTCGCATGCGCCTACCACCCATCTTTGGATTCTTGTCTTTTGAATCCCTCCTGATCCTCACTCTACTCTGGCGGAGCCTTAAATGCATACATGGCCGTTTCCCGGTGGAGCTGCTCCGACAGTTATAGGGGAGATTGGCCCTGGCACACCGCTATGGCCGTCACCTACCCAGCCGGATCTCGGACATTTGTCTCATTTTTTCCCCCCGGTGCTGTCTCCTTCCTGTGGATTACCTGCTTTCCCTGGTCTTTCTTATCCCGATTTTCGTGTTCGCTAATTTACTCCTGTATTGTTTGTTTATCCATTGTGTAACTATGTGAAACTTTTGCAACTTGTAACTCGCTGTGTCCTTATGTAAAGCGCTCTGATACCTCCGGGTCTAGCCAGCGCTATATAAAACTCAAGTAAATAAAATAAAAAAATATGCCACAGCCTTCTGTAGATTCCACACCTTGCCATTCCCCTAGCTCAACAGCAGTAAATAGGAGGCTGGTGAGGGGTTAAGGGAGGGACATGTAGCCAACCCATGTCATAATGGGGTCAAAGTTTCAATTCACTGCCCCTGGTAGTTTTATGGTCTGGCTTGACAGCGCGGTTGTTGCCAGACAATTATGTGAGAACAGAAGGAGAGGGACTTTGGCTCCGCCCACATGGTGGGTGCCGGAGTACATATTTTGATTGGGCAGAATTTGTATGCGTCCACAAAAAAGTGCTTGCTCTTCACACAGCTGTGATCATTGTGTTCACTTATCTAACTGCCTAAGGTTGAACTTTCAAGGGCACACACACACATGCTAATAAATTGTCTCACATAACTAGATAATTGATGGTGTTTTCCCTGGCAGCAGCACAGATGGGAGGAGAGCAGTCATTTAGCCAAATGGATTTTTAGGTTTGGCTTGAAAGTTCTTTGCTTCTACACAAATACATATCCATTACCATTCTATCTACGTGTGATACTTCACATTACCATGCAACATTCTTTTAAAGCCAGACCTATTGGCATTGCCAATGCTTGTTCTGAATTGATGCTCCTGCACCAAGTAACCAACTCCTCAAGTGCACAGGACAGATCGACATAAAACGGGTGGTGATGTATGTAACTACATACAGCCAATAGGTGCCTTTAAGAGATGTTGTAAGCATTTATGCTACTACTGATTTTTCCGAAATGCTTGAAAAGTGCAGTTAAAAAGGTCCCAGAGCACGAGCTATAGGTTTTCATGTAAATTTCATATATTTTTGTTCATATAAATGCAGTCAAAGGCTTAAATTCCTTTGTGTTGGCATGCAGTTTGTTAGCTAAAACTATGAGGCTGTGTTCACCTGGGAGTGGGCTTTCTACTTTGCATGAATGTGGTTTAAGAGCATAGGAGAGGCGTCAATCTAAGGACCATGGGCCATATGTATAAAAGGGTTGCATCGCTTTTGCACCATGCAAAGGTTTGCATGAATGATGCAACCGTTCAGTGAGATTTATCAAGCCACGCAAGGCCATCTTGCATGGGCATGAGTAGCTTGATAAATCCAAAGTAAGGCAACGGAGCGCAAATCGCAGCATTGTGCTACTGTCCAATGGAGGCATTTCATGGGTGGTGCATGGGTGTTCCTCAGCAACACCCATGGATTTTGACACATTCCAACATTTACCATTACTGGTAGACCTGGAAATGCACCAAAACTGCAACGCCTTCCCAGTGGAGGCGTAACGAGGAGAAATATGTTTATTTCGTCTCCTTTGTTCCTCTTTCTATGTGTGCTGCATTTTGCAGCACAAATAGAAAAAGGAAAATGCCTCAGGGGATTGTTTTTGTGCAGAAAGGTGACCCTTCCTGCACAAACACAATTCTGTTTACAATGCAGGCACCCTTGTACCGTGGTGCAAGGGTGCCTGCGTTGGCGCTAGGCAGCACATTGTGCACCAGTGTTGGGAAAAGCCAGGAATGTGCCATATATGTTGAATAAAGCGCATTCAGGCCCTTTCCCTGTCGCGCAGCAAGGTAGCTTGCTGCGCTGCACAGCGCTACGTCACATAATGATAAATATGCCCCAGTATACTTAGCAATATACCAAAATGGTGCAATTCTGCATCGATGTCTGCACCAACCAATCAGTACAAAAGAACTAGTTATATTGACCAACTGCTGCAAAAATGGCAATTTTGTCCCTGTCATTTCATATGCATTTTTACACCAGTCACCCAGTACAAATGTCGTTGCATGACTGCACAAAGTACAAAGTAGTCCATGGATATTAACGTCAGACTTACCTATGACCCTTACAGTCATGGTTAAAGCAACACAATATGTATGTACCAGAAATTAGTTGGTTTGGGAGGTCTATAATCTTGTTTAGTCTGCAAAACTTTTCTGTGTCCTTTAGACATGGGCACTAGCTCAACAAGCATTTGCAATGCAATAGGTCTCGCATTTGCGAGAGTTTGAGCTATTGGCATTGTAAATGACAATGCCTTTTATTTATGTTTTAAAAACCAACACATAAATAAAAGGAATTGTCATTTACAATGCCAATAGCTCAAACTCTCGCAAATGCCAGACCTATTGCATTGCACATGCTTGTTTTAATTGTAAATGTGTTAGATGTAGTGTGTAATGGTGCACTAACATCCCAGGACAGGCGATACTTTTTTCCCCACACACGCATAAAATAAATGAATCTATTATGTTTGGGCAACTTGGTTGCTGTCAAACTTACCTATAAATAAAAATCCAATATGGACAGTGAAACGACAGAGCGTGTCATACTGCAATTACACACGGAGATGTATTGCAAACAGAAAATATATTTTATTACAGTTGGCAAAGTATAAGAGTGTTTTATGTTGCACTGAGAGCCAGGCTCTGAACAAAAGTTTACATTAACACAATACAAATTGCCTTAGAGTCTGAAAAGTGGAAGAGCGTGTCACGTTGCATTTAGACTCTGTTGCCGATGAAAACATAACGCATGGACCAAATTAAAAAGCAGAACTGTAGGGTCATTTGGATGAAGGTATTAATGGAGCGCTAGGGCATGCGAAAACTTTCCGCACAAACAATAGGTAAAAATGGGTTGCTGTAAAACTCACTTTAAAGCAAAGCAAAATTGAGTGTAATTAAATATCAATGCTGCATGTGTGCAATATTGTATTTTTCCAAATTACCCGCTCACCTTAACGCTTGACGTATATAAATGTTCCAGCCCTGCGAACAATGAATGGAGGGGAGCGCTAGGATCTGCATGAAACGACGAGAGCAGTGTGCCCAAAACCAGCCAAAGGGTCGCCCAATCGTAAGCCTGTGATCGCATACCCATAAAGTGCTATGGTCGGGCAGCGCATGTGTACATGGTACAATATTGTATGACGCCTGCTCCCCTTGACCCCATTGTCCCACGTGCTGCTCACCGCTATTGCTGTTGATTAGGAGCGGCGTTGCCGAGCTGCTTAAAAAAACATTTAAGTAATGAAATATTACAGTTGTGCGAGCCATGCGGCCCCCATTGTTGAGGTTTGAAGGTGGTGTGTGGCACTATTAAAAAAAATTCAAATATTGGAAAAAATCGATTTGGGCGATCCGCTAAAAAGAAACAAGGCATGCATGGAGCCACTGAAAACACGTGTGTGAAGAGCTGTTTCCAATTTACAACAAGAAGATATGGAGCTTGTAAAAGTGAAAGCGCGAATGGCACGCTAAAAATGAAACTGAAAGCGCGCATGGCCGCTGTTAGAACTGGGGGTCTCTAGTTGGCAGAGGTAGGTACCTTTGTCCAAATAGGGACCCTTGCTTCTAGTCAGGGTAAGGGGGATACACTACTAAAATAACCCCTGCTCACCCCCTTGGTAGCTTGGCACGAGCAGGCAGGCTTATCTCAGAGGCAGTGTGTACAGCATTTGTGAACACATACAGTAATACAGTGACAACACTACAGATGGACACCACACAGGTTGTATCATAAAAATAAGTATTTTTTTATAGACTTATCACAAGACCCAAAACGACAAAAATCCACAATACACTATGAAAAATATGACTGTTAATGGTAGAAAAATAGTTCAGTTCAATCAAGGTGGTAAATGCGACACTCTACGTTCAATGTACCTTTGGATGCGTAACGCGATACAAACAAAAGAGTTGCAGGGAAGGTGATGCGTCGGTTCCTTACACGCAAGAACGGTGATGTGTTGGTTCCTTGCTTCGGGGGAGGTGATGCGTCGGTTCCCTACTGCTGCGTAGGGGACGGTGATGCGTCGGTTCCTTACCGGAGAGGAGGTGATGCGTCGGTTCTTCACCACGTGGGGAGGTGATGCGTCGGTTTCTTACTGCGCTTCTGTGGCGATGCGACCAGCAGCGCCTCGATGCGATGACGACCCGGTGCAATGAAACAAAATGGTGTCTTTCTCTCAATGCGACAACGAACGGGTGATGCGTGCACGCCCGACGGCTGTGCGACGACTCAGTGAATCTTCTGAGCCGCGACAGGCCCTGCGACACGCTTCTCCGGTGATGCGACGGCGTCTGCTGCGACGGCGACACTCTTCTCCGGTGATGCGAGGCACTTCGGTGATGCGGCAGCGGCGGCACGCTTTCTCGGCGATGCGACGACAACTGCTGCGGCGGTGACACGCTTCTTCTTCGTGAGTCGCGCTTCCAGCTCCCAGCGACACGCAGTCTCTCAGAAGGCCCAACACAACAGTAGGCACTTCAAATTCCCAGCAAGGGAACTCAGGGGAGCTGGTTGGTGAAGTCTTGTATCCCTGAGACTTCAGCAGGAGGCAAGCTCAATCTTCAAGCCCTTGGAGATTTTCTGCAAGATGATGAAAGTAAGCACAAAGTTCCTTTCTCCTTTCTTTGGCAATCAGGCAACCACTGCAGGCCAATCCCTCAAACAGCACACAGCATAGGGATAGTCTCCTCCTTCAGTTTCTCTGGTTCCTCTCCTCAGCAAAGGTTCTTCTTGTTTCCCAGAAGTGATCTAAAGTCTTGGGGTCTGGGCCCCAATATTTATAGTAGCAAATCCTTTGTCCTCTGAAGGCAGAGGGTCCTGTACCTAGTCCAAACCAGTTCTGGGTGCATTCTGCCAGTGCACACCCTCTTCCTTTGTCAGTGTGGCCCAGGGACATCAGACGCACCACGGGAGGTGGAGCCAGCATTGTGGAAGGCAGGCACAGCCCTATTCAGGCCCAGGTGCTACTCCTCCCACCACTCCTCATGCAGATAGGTCTATTCAGCCCTGTGCTGACTCACCCTGTCTCCTGGAGCCCCCCAGCCCCTGTCACTCACAAAACCAGACATACAATACACAAGCTAGCAGAGGCAGGCTGGATGGTTAGGCAAGAAAATACCTACTTTCTAAAAGTGGTATTTTCAAACACAGAAATGTTAAAACCAACTTCACTAAAAGATGTTTTTTATCATCCTGAGTTCAGGCATACTAAATTCGTTTTTCTACCATGTTCCCTGGGTCAGTTAGGAGTATAAGATGTTATAATCAAACTGCCCATTCTGGCCTATGGGGACAGGTAGCCTTGCAATAGTGAAAAAACAAAATTGGCTGTAATTCACTATCGGTACATGCCACACACATCAGGGCATGTCCTACCTCTTACATACAATGCACCCTGCCCGCAGGCCTACTTTAGAGGTGACTAACATGCAGAAAAGGGAAGGTTTGGGGACTGGTAAGTGGGTGCACTTACCAAGTCGACATGGCAGTACCAGACTGCACACAGGTTCTGCAATGGCAGGCCTGAGACACGCTTTCCAAGCTGCTCCGGTGGGTGGCACAACCAGTGCTGCAAGCCCACCAGCAGCATTTGATTTACAGGCCCTGGGAACACGCGGTGCACTGTACTAGGGTCTGACAGTAAATCAAATAAGCCAATCATGGAGTCACTAATCCACACATCAATTTATAACAGAGAGCATATGCACTTTAGCACTGATCAGCAGTGGTAAAGTGCCCAGAGTCATAAAACCAACAAAAACAGGTCAGAAAGAATACAGGAGGAAGGCAAAAAGTTCAGGGATGACCCTGCAAAAAGGGCCAAGTCCAACACAACCCCCTTCCAGCCAAAAACGCAGGGTAGACCAATCACTACCTTGATGGGCTTCCCTGCTTTGGGCGATAGAACCTGGACCCTGGCCCGCAACAGCAGGGGCATATTCCAGTTCTACGCCAATCTGAACCTATCTGGATCCCTCTGTCCATACTCTCAGGGCCCACTAAGCTAACCCATGGGGAACCCTTCTCCTCACCTGTGGACACCATCTGTGCAGCACCTAACCTTAGCTTGCTCACAGGTGTGTCCCAACAGACAGACAGTACCCACATGGCCAACACAGAGGTGTGGCCCAGTCCACCCCCGGGGTGTGACTTCTGTCCCCCTCCCAGGGGCAACTCTGTCCACCAGGACAGCAAGCCACAGTGGCCGCTGACAGCTGTCAGTGATGAGAGCCAGGCCCCCGGCCTTTCATGGTTCTCCAACCTCTGCGGTGTCAGAGAGCGGGGGGCAGTAGCCCCAGGTGCCTGGCACCCTTGGTCCACTCTCCCTCCTGTCAGGTCAGGTATGACATCCTGACACTGACCCACCAGCTCCGGGCCTGTTCCCGGCGGCTGGACCGGAGACTGGGGTGGGCTTTCCCACACCCGGTCCTCCTCCTCGGGGCTCTGCACCCTCCCACCTGGAGCAGTACCCCCTTCCAGAATTGTCAGGGCACCTGTGGCAGGCGTCCTGCACAATTCGCCCACCAGTTCAGGGGTTCTATCCTGCAACTGGGATCCCAGCATAGGGTCTGTACCCTTAGACTGGGCAGAGGTCAGAGGTGAGGCTGTCCTCTCCCCGCCCCCCTTACTGGGGCCCTGCACCCTCCCACCTGGAGCGGTGCCCCCAGAAGACAAACTGGTAGGGGCACTGTTAGCAGCTGCCCCTTCCTCCAGGTCAGGGGGGACACCCTGAACCTGGCCCTCCAACCCAGGGTCTGTACCCTTAGGGTGGACCTGTGCCTGGCAACCCAGGACTTCCGGGAGGGTACACCAACCCCCCCAAGGGAAACACACTCCTCTAGAGTTGTGTAAGAATCTGCCTGGCGCACCAGAACTTCCTGGGGGCACGCATGCCCCCCCAGAGGGTAACACATCTCTCATGTGTTGTGTGACAGTCTGCCTGGCGCTGATCTCCCGACCCCTGTCCACCTGACAGTGCGTGAAGACCCCCCAAAACAGAAGTGGTGTCACCATGGTACTTCATTGGTGACTCAGCCCTTCCGGCTGGCCCCTGACCCACTGGTTCTTCCACTGGGGACTCTTTCCCCCTCTCACCCCTCAATCTGGACTTCTGCACCCTCCCAACTGGAGCGGCACCGCCAGACACCAGAACCACTGGAGTTCCCTTTACAGATGCTCCAGGTTCTCCTGACACTAGGAGATCCTCCTCAAATGGCCTACTAGTACAGCCTAGGCCCCCAACCTGGTGTTCCCTTAAGGAACCCTCCAGGCCCTGAGACTGGGTTTCAGGCACCTTGGGACACGCAGTCCCACACTCACTCCTTCTCCGCAGAGACAGGACGTGAGCCCCACTACCACGGGACCTAGCTGGGCTACACTGAACCTCTGCCACCACTCTGGGTTGGAAGACACCTGAGCCACTCCTCTTAGGGTCACTCCCCAATGCCTCTTCAGACCCTCTGGAATCCACCAAAAGGTCTGCCTCCATTGTGAGCTCCCTGGGGTCAGAGAACTCACACTCCACCAGGTGTTGGCATAGCTCTGGAAAATAGGGACTTACAATATGCTCTCCCTCAATTGGAGCACACAGTCCCACCAAACTATCCTTCACTGCACCATCCAGTGCCTTGCACACGTACCCCACACCACTCTCCTGAGACTGGCAAGACAGTATCTGACTGTCTCTGTCACTCAACCCACACTCTTCTGGGCGGTCTCCACATTCACACACCAGGACTTCAACCATGGGGGAACCCCCCTCCCTGCTCCGCTCATCTAGAGTCAGTGGACCACTAGGACCATGAACCCCTGGGCCAGTTCCCCAATCTATCTCAGGGACACTGTGCACCACCGGAGCTACCTCATATCCTTGAACCTCCTGGTGTATGTTAACCCCCTCCTTCAAGTCAGGTGCCACATCTCTGGGTGTATGTCCTGCTCCCTCAGTACTCAATAATTCAATTTTGCTGCCACCATCTGAGCTGGACTCCACCTCCAACTCAGCCAAGCTCACTTCCTGAGCTTCATACATTTCTTTTTCAGCTAAGGCTCGCTCTATCTCCTCGCACTCCCGGTCTAGCTGCCTCAGCCTCCGGTCACGAGCACGAATCCGATTCCTCTCTTCACGAGCCAATCTTTCCCAAAATGTTTCCTCCTCAGGGCCACTGCCCTCTTGGTATTCTGGCTGGGGATCCTCCCCCTCAGATTCCTCCTCCGAGTCATCTGCTAGTGTTGCTTCCCAGCGTAGCACCTCATAGCTATGCAGGGCTGCCTCAAGATCCTGCCTTGTGGATCTCCTCTTCACAGGTAGCCCCCTCTCCTTGCAAAATACTTTTAGTTCCCTTATCTTGTAGATATTCAGGTGCCAAAAGTTGACTTCCATTTTGACAAGGCCCAACAGGTGCAACAACTAACCAGAGTTCCAATAACCAAAGTCCAAAGGGAAACAGGGAAAAATAGTATGTGGTTGCGTTTGGTCTGCACTCACTAGTAGTGTACACCAATCACTGTATATGAGTCACAAATGCAAGTCCAGAATCCCACCGCTGCCACCAATGTTAGAACTGGGGGTCTCTAGTTGGCAGAGGTAGGTACCTTTGTCCAAATAGGGACCCTTGCTTCTAGTCAGGGTAAGGAGGATACACTAATAAAATAACCCCTGCTCACCCCCTTGGTAGCTTGGCACGAGCAGGCAGGCTTATCTCAGAGGCAGTGTGTAAAGCATTTGTGAACACATACAGTAATACAGTGACAACACTACAGATGGACACCACACAGGTTGTATTATAAAAATAAGTATTTTTATATAGACTTATCACAAGACCCAAAACGACCAAAATCCACAATACACTATGAAAAATATGACTGTTAATGGTAGAAAAATAGTTCAGTTCAATCAAGGTGGTAAATGCGACACTCTACGTTCAATGTACCTTTGGATGCGTAACGCAATACAAACAAAAGAGTTGCAGGGAAGGTGATGCGTCGGTTCCTTACACGCAAGAACGGTGATGCGTCGGTTCCTTGCTTCGGGGGAGGTGATGCGTCGGTTCCCTACTGCTGCATAGGGGACGGTGATGCGCCGGTTCCTTACCGGAGAGGAGGTGATGCGTCGGTTCTTCACCGCGTGGGGAGGTGATGCGTCGGTTTCTTACTGCGCTTCTGTGGCGATGCGACCAGCAGCGCCTCGATGCGATGACGACCCGGTGCAATGAAACAAAATGGTGTCTTTCTCTCGATGCGACAACGAAGGGGCGAAGCGTGCACGCCCGACGGCCGTGCGGCGACTCGGTGAATCTTCTGAGCCGCGACAGGCCCTGCGACACGCTTCTCCGGTGATGCGACGGCGTCTGCTGCGACGGCGACACTCTTCTCCGGTGATGCGAGGCACTTCGGTGATGCGATGGCGACAGCGGCGGCATGCTTTCTCGGCGATGCGACGACAACTGCTGCGGCGGTGACACGCTTCTTCTTCGTGAGTCACGCTTCCAGCTCCCAGCGACACGCAGTCTCTCAGAAGGCCCAACACAACAGTAGGCACTTCAAATTCCCAGCAAGGGAACTCAGGGGAGCTGGTTGGTGAAGTCTTGAATCCCTGAGACTTCAGCAGGAGGCAAGCTCAATCTTCAAGCCCTTGGAGATTTTCTGCAAGATGATGAAAGTAAGCACAAAGTTCCTTTCTCCTTTCTTTGGCAATCAGGCAACCACTGCAGGCCAATCCCTCAAACAGCACACAGCATAGGGATAGTCTCCTCCTTCAGTTTCTCTGGTTCCTCTCCTCAGCAAAGGTTCTTCTTGTTTCCCAGAAGTGATCTAAAGTCTTGGGGTCTGGGCCCCAATATTTATAGTAGCAAATCCTTTGTCCTCTGAAGGCAGAGGGTCCTGTACCTAGTCCAAACCAGTTCTGGGTGCATTCTGCTAGTGCACACCCTCTTCCTTTGTCAGTGTGGGCCAGGGACATCAGACGCACCACAGGAGGTGGAGCCAGCATTGTGGAAGGCAGGCACAGCCCTATCCAGGCCCAGGTGCTACTCCTCCCACCACTCCTCATGCAGATAGGTCAATTCAGCCCTGTGCTGACTCACCCTGTCTCCTGGAGCCCCCAGCCCCTGTAACTCACAAAACCAGACATACAATACACAAGCTAGCAGAGGCAGGCTGGATGGTTAGGCAAGAAAATACCTACTTTCTAAAAGTGGTATTTTCAAACACAGAATATTAAAACCAACTTCACTAAAAGATGTATTTTATCATCCTGAGTTCAGGCATACTAAATTCGTTTTTCTACCATGTTCCCTGGGTCAGTTAGGATTATAAGATGTTATAATCAAACTGCCCATTCTGGCCTATGGGGACAGGTAGCCTTGCAATAGTGAAAAACGAAATTGGCTGTAATTCACTATCAGGACATGCCACACACATCAGGGCATGTCCTACCTCTTACATACAATGCACCCTGCCCGCAGGCCTACTTTAAGGGTGACTAACATGCAGAAAAGGGAAGGTTTGGGGACTGGTAAGTGGGTGCACTTACCAAGTCGACATGGCAGTACCAGACTGCACACAGGTTCTGCAATGGCAGGCCTGAGACACGCTTTCCAAGCTGCTCCGGTGGGTGGCACAACCGGTGCTGCAAGCCCACCAGCAGCATTTGATTTACAGGCCCTGGGCACACGCGGTGTACTGTACTAGGGTCTGACAGTAAATCAAATAAGCCAATCATGGAGTCACTAATCCACACATCAATTTATAACAGAGAGCATATGCACTTTAGCACTGATCAGCAGTGGTAAAGTGCCCAGAGTCATAAAACCAACAAAAACAGGTCAGAAAGAATACAGGAGGAAGGCAAAAAGTTCAGGGATGACCCTGCAAAAAGGGCCAAGTCCAACAGCCGCGTAGAAAATGACTAAAGTACACGAAAGCAAAAAAAAAGAGTGGTGCAAGCATAGCAGGCGCCATTCTAGGAAAGCATGTTGTGCCTGCAGAAAGAGAAATTCATTAAGGAAAATAGTGCTCACAGACTGTAGATAAAACAGATGTGTAAGAACACAAGTAAATTGCCAGTCCCCATGGGCGGTTACAAATGCAGACCAGGCGGTACTAAGGAGGGACTACTAAGCCTATTCATGAATCAAAAGCAATGATTTCGAAAGGACAGTAACAGGAGCCAATTGAAAAGATGGGAGGGAAATGGGCGGAGCTTCAAGTCCAAACCTGAATACAGCATGATGCCTCGCAATTTATTCTTGGCACCATTAGCAAATGCTCTGAACTCCACAAACATTCTTTTTCATATGTATGCGAATGACACTCAACTATATCTGAAAATCACCTCCCCAGAAGATTTCATTTCACTCAACTCTACCCTGATGAGCACTCAAAACTGGCTCACTGAGAACCACCTTATGCTCAACACCTCCAAAACGGAATTCCACCTCATCGCTCCCCCAAATCACACTCCCAAGATCGCCCTCTGGATGGAACATCTTACAGTCTTCAACTGGTCTCCCCACATTATTGAGTCAGCTAAATCCCTCAGAATTACACTAGACATTCACTTGAACATGCAGAATCATATCAGGAATGCAACCAAGGGAGCTAAACACCAGATGAGTATACTAGGAATCTCAAACCATTCCTTCCACAGAAAGACTTTAAGCTGGCGGGACAAGCTCTTGTACTGCCAAGGCTAGACTACGGTAGCTCTACGCTCTGTGGTCTTCCCAAACATAACTTGGCCCCACTAAGGGCTTTCATTAATGCCGCAGCCAGATTGATTACTGGTACAAAAAGAAACCATCACATATCCTCAGCCCTAAAAACCCTAAACTGGGTGCCATACGAAGCTAGAATTCAGCTAAAGATTGCCTGCATGACTCACAAATATCTACATTTCAAACCCCCCATTATCTGGCTCGAAAGCTAGAATTATCAGGGGGTTGCAGACCGTCACAAAGTGCAAGTTCACTGCTCCTGAAACCACAGATTTTCCACAAAAAGAGAAGGAGTCACAGAGTTTTCTCAAGCACTGCCCCAAGATTTGGGACTCTCTTCCACCAGAAGTCCGTTGAATCTCATCCACCGCTTCATTCAAAAAGGAAGTGAAAAAAATCCTAATGAACAAGTTTCTGCCCTAAAAGGCCTTGGCTCTACTGCTTACTTACCCGCCCTCTATTCTCATGCTCTAATTGACTACTACATTGTTGTACACCTAGGAATCACAGCGTTAGCATGCTATGCACATATATGTAACAAATGTTCTTTTCCCACTACTGTATCCTCCCTACCCTAAATGTGAAGCACTCTGATACCCCCTTGGGTCATGTTTGCACTATACAAAACTTTAGAAATAAAAAAAAACATAAAAATAAAATAAGAGCAGCGCATGCGCTGCCCAGGCTCGACCTAAAAATTGGAGCAATTGGTCTCTGTATCACTTTTTACACAATCTTTCAAGTGTTGCCCACAAATTGTGCTCTCTTCCATTTTGACCAGGCACTCAGTCACCAACAGTTGCTGGTAACTGTCTGTGTAAATTGAAAAAAAATGCCAAACAAATGCGGAATGGTTTGCAAAATTGTTTGCTTGGGTAACTTTCCATTTTCTTGCACCAAGTTCACCAAGTTGTCAATCTGATGTAATAACACACTGATACCTGGCACAAATGTTATTTTTAGCAGGGTAGTTTTTTCACCCACTGTTAAAATCAGGGTCTAAATGACAAATTCAGTTCCATTAAATCATGAGTTTGAGGTCTCAAAGATTATATAACCAAGCGTTCTCTCTAGTGCGTGCCAAACTAATTCAAAGCGTCTAACAATCTAGTCCTGCATAAGAAGAGCAAAGCACAAGCAGTCGGACATTGATTCATCTAGGGCTTTCACCCATGTGTCTTTCCTTAGAAAAGCAAAGCCCAACCAGTCAGACTTTGGAGCTTTGAAAGCTTCTACCCATGTCGCCTGCCTTCGAAGAGTAAAGTCCAACCAGTTAGACCATGTGGCATTTATAGCTTCCAACCATGTTGCATGCCCACCCTAAGAAGAGTAAAGACCAGCCGGGTGGACATTGAACATTCTGTGGCTTCTACCCATGTGCCATACCTACGAAGAGCAATGCTCAACCAGTCAGAACTTGTGACATTTATAGCTTCCGCACATGTCTTATGTCCACCCTAAGGAGAGTAAAAACCAGCCGGGTGTACATTGAACGTTCTGTGGCTTCCACCCATGTGCCATACCTACGAAGAGCAATACCCAACCAGTCAGACCTTGGGGCATTTACAGCTTCCGCCCATGTCTCATGTTCACCCTAAGAACTGTAAAGCTCAAACAATGAGACTGTGCAGCTTTTATAGCTCCCAACCATGTCTCATGTCCACCCTAAGAAGCGTAAAGCCCATCTAGGTGGGCATGAACATTCTATGGGCTCCATCCATGTACCATGCCCAACCGATCAGACCTTGCAGCTTGTATAGCTCCCACCTATGTCTCATGTCCATCCTAAAAAGAGTAAAGCCCAGCCAGGTGGACATTGGACAGTCTATGGTCTCCACCCATGTGCCATGCCCAACCAGTCAGACCTTCTGTAATTTATAGCTTCCATCCATGTCTGATGTCCACCCTAAGAACTGTAAAGCTCAACCAATCATACCTTGCAGGTTTTATAGCTCCCAACCATGTCTCATGTCCACCCTAAAAAGTGTAAAGCCCAGCCAAGTGAACATTGGACATTCCATGGTCTCCACTCATGTGCCATGCCCAACAAGTCAAACCTTATGGCATTTATAGCTTCCACCCATGTGTCATGTCCACCCTAAAAACAGTGAAGCCCAACCAGGCAGACTTTTGACATTCTGTTTTCTCCACCGATGTGCCAAGCCTAAGAAGAGCAGCTCGTTTCCATGTTACTGGTAAAATAGAATCTTAATAGTGTTAAAGTTGATGCATGATTCTATAGAAGTGTGAGGTATCTCCTGACTTGCAGAACAGTCCTTGCAACCCACTCAAATATATACCTGTGTAATGGGTTCCAGTATGCTGAGATGAATTTGTAAAATTTAAATAATTTGAAATTTGGGAGTTCACACTTAGGACCCGATTCCGATCTCGCTAGGAAAGCCCTCCGTACGACTCGGATCTGGGGGGCTTTCTGAGCGAAACGTGCTCCAGGAGTCCGAACGAGCGAGTACGATGCAGCCGTATGCTTACGGACTCGTTTCGCTCGGACTCCCATTGAACTCTATGGGAGCCTGTGTACAGACGCGTACACAGGCTCCCATAGCAAAAAGGGGTGGGTGGGGAAAAGCATACACCCTGTGGCTGGCACCCCATGGTGCCCGTCACACTGTGCATGCCTGGATCGGGGGGACCCATAGGCACACCCCCGTGACAGATTCGGAGTGCCCCAGGTGAAGGGGGGCCTGCTACGGCCCCCTGAAGTATGCTTCCAACAGCCGTGCATCGTACTCGCTCGGTCGGAATTCGGCTCCATAGCGCGGCACCATTCCGCTATGAACAAGTCGTACGGACAGGTTCGGGTCCCGGGAACGATTCGGTCGGCGCGTACGCGATCTTCGCATCGTACTTGGTCGTTCGGACCTGTGTACAATTTGGTCGTAAACAAGGGCTACGAATCGGATCCGGGAAAGCCAAATCCGATTTGGAGGCCTTCCGAACGACATCGGAATCGGGCCCTTGGTTTGCAAGGTGGTGAATGTTGATGATATGCCACAGGTGTGACCGGTTGAGCATTAAGGGAATTTGTGCTAACAGATTCATCCCATAGTGAAGCAATGCATAAAAATAGAAACAGCCCCTATTGTCGACATATCAATTGTTTGGCTTGGGGACTCTTACATGAGTGAGAGATGACAAGCCAAATTTATAGGATAGATTTTTTCATAGCCTGAACAATAATACCCGGTATGAAAACCCATTGTATCGGCCACAGGCCACATCAAAAGTCTCAGGGGTATATTCACAAGAACATGTGATAACTACCGCAAGAGTAGCGTAACGCAACTTTCAATAACGCAGCCTATCACGGGAAAATAACCCTGTGTCAACGTGAAATTCACAACAAGGCGGTAGCATGCGATAGCCTGCCGAAACCGCGGACAAAGTCCGCGATACAACCACCACGATGGAGATAAAAACACAAACCACAACACCAAAAAACACGCGATGGGCCAAAGCGCGATGAGGAAACCAGCGACAAGCAGTGCCAGGCCTGCAACACACACCTGTCAGGCGTCAGAAACCTCCATAAAAGCAGAAAAAAAAACCACACACAAACTGACCAACACACAAGCACCATGGAGGCAGCCGGAGCAGGTGCAGAGGACCAGCGCAACCCCACAAGCACCCCGGATGACCAGCCTGGGACCTCGGGGACAGGGAAGGGCAAGGACAAGAAGACCAGGAAGACCAAGTTCAGTCCGCAGGCGAACAGGATCATAGTCACGGAGGTGATGGAACACCATCAACAACTCTTCGTCACCTCCAACGTGTCATTGGGCACCAAAATGGAATATGGCGGGACATCGTCGACAAGGTGAATGCCGTCGGAGAGCACAAGCGGACAATGGACGAGGTCAAGAGGCGATGGAATGACATCAAGCGCAAGACCAAGGAGAAACTCTCCGCCAACCTGAAGGCAGCAACGCAGACCGGAGGTGGGGGCCCAGCGCCACAGCTGGAGCTGGATGACATGGAGGAGCTGGTGTCGACAGTCATCAGTGTGGAGACTGTGGCCGGAGTCGGGGGACCGGACACTGCTCGACAGGACACAACACAACCGCAACAGGGTGAGTGACCACCAGGTACTGGGGGACGGGGGAGATGGCCACAATGGCACACATGCACAAGCAAGCAGGGCACAGTGCACACCCACAATCACTCTGGGTCCTCGCCCAGACCCACACACTGTCACAATGTACAATTCCATGCTGTCTGAATTTCAACCTGTACCATGCGGCTACATACATGTGGACACATTGTAATACACCATCTCCCCTTCACATCGCAGGGGCATCGTCAACACCTCCTGCAGAGCAGTCACAGACACTCTTCACTGATGACGAGGAGGAGGACAACACCAGCATCGACACCCAAACCATCCAAGACCTCATTGACCACCTCCGCAACTCACCTCCAGGATCAGGGCAGCCCAGCTACATCCATGAGACCCCACCCACCAGCCAAACCACCCAGCAGCAGGCACCCACAGCCCCGGCACCCTCCCAAGTCCCCCAGGAACAACAAATGGCCTTCCAACGCCGTGTGCTGGAGGGCCAGAGGGAGACGGCCGAGCAGGTGCGGGTGGGGTTTGAGCTCATGGCTACCAAACTGGACGCCATCCTTGGGTGTCTATGTCCGCCCCATGCACTCCAGCGAGCCCTGACTGACATCTCTGGAGTCATGATGCGGAGGGAAGAATACCTGTCTGCTCAGTGTGGCCCCAGCGATGCCAGCCGTGAGCTGGCACACATGCGGAGGCTCATGGAGGACATGGTGCGGATGGAGGCGGAAATGATGGCAGCCTCCGCTGCACATCAGCGAAATGTAGCTGGGATCTACCGTGCCCTGCATGTCCTCGTCATGGCATTGCTGCCACAAGGCATGGCGATGATGAATGCTGCTGCCCCCACGCCATCCACATCTCCGGGCCCTGGTGTGTCAGTGCCTCCCAGTGCGAAAGGCGTATCCACTCCGGCACCTGATGTGTCACTGCCACACAGTGCGGCCGACAATCCTCCTCCGGCCCCTGATGAGTCAGTGGCACACAATGCCGCATCCGGCACTGCAACACCCACAGGTGGGGCAGGGCACACACCCGGGGATGAGGACGTGGATGGGACTGTGGTCAGGAGGGCCAGGCCCTAGCATCCATTACCACCACCTTGCCTGTTTCTGTTTAATGCCGCACATGGCCTCAAGACCTACCACTGACCCCCGATACACTCCGAGGCACTCACCTTGGACAGCGACATGGACTGCCACATCCTGTTTGACGACCAATGACACGGCGGACAGACTGCGGACTTTACCCTTCCTCTTCCGCAGTACAGGTCATCCCGGGATGGACACTGGCTGGCCCTCCACGGGCCCATATTGTGTGGTGTGCTCGGCATTGCCCTGTACCTCTCCAGCTGCATGACTGCACTGGATGTGCAAATAAACATCCAGTGACGCACTGCTGTGTAATGTCTTACGTCATTCCTGTGTGGATGAATGTGGGGACAGTGCCTTCCCTTGCGTCAATGATATTCATCCTGTGGGATGCCAGTAAGGGGGTGCGACATTGCATCTTGTGTAGCGGGTTCCGTGAACACTGCAGCAGGGACACACGCATCAGTCACTTCCTTGTCCGGACATGGACTGGACCACGCCCAGAGCCCACGAGTCATTGTTGCAGGCCCTGTGCTGGTCCGGCGTACGGCAGGCCAGTCCACTCCGCTTACACCCCGAGGGGGGGACCTCATTGCTACACGTCGCAGCCGTACTCGCTGGTGGTGTGCAGGTCACTGGTCTAGTCGTCAGCATGTCACAGCCACTCCCTGAGGGCAGGTTTTCACACACACCACACCCATCCGGCACAGGCGTCACAGGCCATGTGACTCCGCCAACATAAGGGTCCGACGACGTCACATTCCCCTCTTCCGGTGGTGACTGGATGACGGACGCCCCACGGTTCGCACTCATATAGGGCCCATGAGTTGTTGCGCACAGGGTTAGTGGCATCCGAGGCCTTGCGGATGGCACGGGCCTACCGCCACGTGGCGCAGACTGGGGTTGCACAGGGTTAGTGGCACCAGAGGCCTTGCGGACGGCACGGGCCTACCGCCACGTGGCGTCGCTTCCGGGATCCCAGAGTTGGTGGCACCCATTGGGCTGAGCGGGTGTGCAGCCTGCAATGGTGCCGGGTGCACTGGTATGTCCTCTGCCATGGAGTAATCAAGACCCAGCACCAAACGTGAGACCTGGTGGCCTGCGGAGCGGGTGCATGATGTGGAGGGTGCCATGTCCGCGGGCCCCGGGCTTGTGGCTTGCAGCGGCACGTGGTGGGACCTCCTGTCTACGCGCCGGTGGCGGAAGGTGAGCATTGAGGCCTGGGTGTGCATGGGCGGGCATGCTCCGATGGGCGGCGGGAGAGGTTGGGGTGCCTCTGCCTGGGTGTGCATGGGCGGGCAGGCGATGTTGTCTTGTGCAAGTGTGTGTACTGTGCCAGTCATGTATCTGGGCTCTGTTTCAGCTGACGGCTCTGAATCAGATGTGTGACCTGGTGAACTGCACTACATACCTGCACGTGGTTGGAGACACACCGGTGGCAGCAGGTGAGCAGTGTGGCCTGGGTGCGCAGAAGCGGCACTCTCTCTCTCTCTCTCCCTCTCTTCCTCTCTCTCTCTCTCTCCCCTTCTCTCTCTCCCTCTCTTCCTCTCTCTCTCTCTCCTCTTCTCTTTCTCTCTCTCCCTCTCTTCCTCTCTCTCTCCTCTTCTCTTTCTCTCCCTCTCTCTCTCCCTCCCTCTCTCCTTCGCTCTCTCTCTGTCCTTTGATGTGCGCAGGACACACCTTCTCATCATGTTTTTTGTCTTACAGGCTGTGACCTACGTATTGTCCCGAGGGGAGCGGCCATGTGTCTTCATTTTATTTCGTTGTTCATTTTAATAAAGTTTCATTTGTTGGTTCGAAAGTGGATGTGTGCTGCTCATTTCTGTGACGACACATGCATGTCACCAGTTGTGATTGTGCGGCATCAAGCGGAATATTCTGTACATGTTTAGGTGTGGCTGATGTGGCATGTGGGTGCCAGGGAGGGGTGGTCCTGGGGGTGGTGGCGGTGGGTGTTGTAGCCCTCTTGGGTGTCCTGGCCGCATGATGGGTGGCTCCATGGCATCTGTTGCCCTTCGGATGTGGGCCTGGGCTGTGCTCCCTTTTGTGGTGCTGGCTGCCGTCCGACTTTACACCAGGTCAGAGCAGGTGTAGATTTCCTGGTGCTAACGCGCCTTATCGCCTGTTTTGTGTTTTTATCGCGGATGTGGCTGGTCGTTGTGAATGTTGAGGTGTGCTGTTGTCTCGGCTTTTGTCACGGGAACGCCTACTCTGCATCTCATTAGCGATATTTGCGAGGGTCCTCTGGGCGATGTTTTTTGCGGCTGCTATCACGGGTAAACTGGTGCTGTGGGCTGTTAACACCGGCTTGTGAATGGGGGGGTAAATTTATCACGACTTTGGCTGCGATGAAGTGCCGTTAATTCGGCGATAGCTCCTTGTGAATATGCCCCTCAGTATGAAAAAGGTATGATATTTTGCGAAGAACTTCAAAAATTCTCCCTGAGCAATTAATGCTCCCTGCAAAGAATTCTAGAGAATTAATTAGCAAAAGGTAAATAAACCAACAATAAACTGACCTTCTTGCAAAAGCTCTAAGAGAAATGAACTAGGATAACTGAAAGCATAGAAGGAGATTTGCAGTAAGATTACTGTCTGAATAGATTTTAGTTTCCTCCAACATATTATAGCCATTTGGGTATTTCCCCCATGGTTCACCTAATTCAGATTATTTTGATCCTTGTCTCTGCTGCAATCCAATCGGAAGCTTATGGAATCCATCAGGCAAATAGAAACTATTTTACTGCTTTACGGATCCAGAAAAAGGTGGTGCACTTAGGACCGAAACAAAAAAATGCTCTATGATATTTCCCATTTGAGATGTTAAATATTGCAATTTGGACAAAAATGCCATTATGCCATCACAAACAAAAGTGACTTTTCCGAGGAGAGGTTAAACTGCCGCTGTCATAGAACAGAGCAGGGTTGAATAGTTTGGAAGGAGGCACTAAAGAGTTGAAAGAAAAACATAAGGGCAATAACCACGATCTCTGATTTGTAGCATTTGGTAAAGGGAATGCAAGAGAATAAGTACTATTAACGCATTGCTTGGAGGAGTGATTCATGGATTCAGCTGTAAAAATGTTATCCAGTTCCCATCCACAGGACAATATAGAACAGAAATCCCCATTGAACTTGGTCAAATGCCGATTGTGCAGTGATTGCGAGTGCAATGATGGAGGCCTCTTCAAGCTCTCAAAGCAGCATTGTGGCATAAGAATTTATGGTGACAACCTGACAATTGAACAAGTCTAGGTCAACTACAGAGTTAAGTTTCTCCCGCCCTTCAATGTTCCACCATAAGATCCAAGGTGAAATCCTACTCATTTGCATGAGTCACGGCTGTTAAAACTGTGGTACTTAACTTGAAGCTTGAACTCTGCCTATCTGCCCACCTCCACTTACCAGTGATATAGCAAAGTGAAGGATGGAATGACTAAATTAATCTCACCCACTAGTAATCACTCAAGGCTACATCCCATTCCATCGTTATTTTGCACACCATGCCACCTCTGTTTGGACCCAGACATATGCAAATCAATCTTGACCCTTCTCCGATGGGAACAGTCCAGAGTGAACTGCCAAGCCAGATCCTCCCAGAACCGGAACACAAGCAACCCAGGGCCGGTTTCACCTTGATTAGGACTCATCAGCCAGGTATGGCTTGGTTCTAGTGACACAGTGTGCACGTGACGGGACCCACGTCTGGGCATACTTATTCCACTTAGAACAACACACTAAAGTATACAGAAAAGTGATGGATGGAATGCTTGAATTAATCTTAGCCACTGGGGCCACATCCCAGTCTATCGGTATTTTGCACACCATGCCATCTAAGTTTGGGCCCGGCCTCCACAGGCCACAAACACATAAATACTCGCACTCCTCCTACATGCACACTTACCCACACCCATACATCCACAAGCACGCAAGCACACACCCACCATTCACAAGCACATATACACACACACATACCCATTCACAGCACGCATGCACTAATACACTGCATTCATACATACATGCACACACTAAACATTAAAAAAAAACTACTGAGCTGCAGTTGTGAAGCCTCCAAGGTTCCTGAAGAGTTGGGACTGCCACCTCCTCTCTTTGGCTTACTGAGAAGAGGCAGCAGTCCCTTACTTTTCACAGAGGGGGTCAATTAGAGTTGCTGACCCCACCACACTTTGTGACAAGGTGTCACTGATTGACACGCGGCGTGGGACACTTCAGGGATTAAAACTGAAATTCCCTGGTCCGGGGTTATCACAGACACTCTCCCTCATTATGAGGGGGAGGACCTTAAGGCACTTTGCAGGGGTGGAGGATATCACACCCACAGGGCTGTGAAATTGTCAGCTTGGCAAAGTTCAACTCAGGCAGCCTGGCGCCTGCGCATATAGTGCATGTATAGCGCCTGAACATAAAAAGTGTCTCTCAGGCTGACCTTTGCTCAGCCTGACAGACACTCAGTGGCGTAACGAAACTTGAGGGGGGGCCCCTGCAAGGTACATGGAGGGGCCCCCCTCCGGACTCAATCAGGATCTCTCAGGCCAGGATACTATGCTGAGGGGGCCCCCTGGAGCTAAGGGGCCCCCTGCACCGCTGTGGCTGCAGGGGCCTATGTTACGCCACTGCAGACACTCATTATGTTTGCAAATGGTGTGGGGTGAGGCCCCTCTGCCCTTAAGGTTGGGCCGCTCCTCTCCAGAAATGGAACACAGAGTGCGAAAAGGGAAGACTGGGTGTTTTTGGCAGAACTGTGTGGGGAATAACAAGACTGGAATGTTAATGGAATATTAATACATTCAGCAGATCAGTGCTGAGGTGCTTTGGCAGAGAAGTGGTAGGGCAGCACTGACATGGTAGGAGCGCTGAAGGCCCAGAATGGATGCTCTAGATGAACCACGCGCGCATGGTTTGTGTGCATAAGCAGGCTTATTGAAGGACAACATTGGAGCACTTAAACAGCACCGCATGGGAGAATCACAAAAATGGAAGATTAATGCACTCTCTTTGACCGGAACTTCGTAGGGGAATGTTGGATTTTATAGCTGTGGGTGTACATCATATGTGTTGTGGTTCTAAGACTGCATTATTGCAGCATTCAGCATGTCAGCATTGCCTCACTGAGGCCAGTGCACTATGGGGACCAGTCCTCACAACCTGTGAACACTTTTTGAGTAAAGTTTGTGCTTTTTCAAGTCTGTTGATGCAGAATCCTTTACTTTGCTCCTTTGTTCGATTCTCGAGGCTATCCTAGTTGTGAGTGAGAGAGAGAGAACAACACAAAGAGGGCATGATGGAGAGCCACTTTGTGTGGGGGCTGTCTGTCTGTCTGTACTGTCTGAGCATAGAGTTGGTGCTAGGCCTGGGCGATTAATATTTGGCCGCGTGTCGGTGCAAATATGCCAACAGCATAACGGCACAAATATTACATCGAGGTGGATAAAGGGTACAAAGAGACAGTGATGCTTTTTCAAAACTTAATTTTTCTGCCACAACAAGGTGTTTTGTTCTCCGCTCCCACCGCTTTGGTATCGCTCAGCTCCCTGTCAGGCCCTCTTTCCTGCCCCTTCTTCGTGTGCCAGGGTGCTGGCCAAAGATCAGACATTCCCCGGGGGTGGGGAGACCTCGGGTGGGGATTATTGAGCGGGGACCAGACGGCTGTCGGCGGGGATAGAACCCGAGCTGAGATCAGGCACTCAAGATGGCGGACAGCGGGCTGGTCGGGAGGTCGCTGACAGGCCCGGCTCTCTGATGAAAGGCGGGCACCTGTCACCTACCTGGCACCGGAGCCCCCTGTCATGCCAGAGGTAGATAAAGGACAAGATCTGCGATATGGAAAGATCCGGATATTCTTTATAAAACACCTCCTCTTATGTTGAGACGGGTAAGGACTAAAGGATGCAATGTTTATTTCCGAGTAAAGCTTGTTTTTTTTTAATGCTACAGTCCAGGAAGGGTTTGTGATATAGTGTCATGATCTGGGTACAGGGATAGAGAATATTTCTAGAAAGCAGCTTCTGTGCAGTTTTTTTTAACCTGATTCCCCCGTTCCAAGGGTGCTGAATGGCAAAGGCCACAGTTCAGCCTCATTGTGCACCGCCGGACGTCACTTTTTTGTAACGTTCCGTGGCGCAGGAGACTGCTACATATTTACGAGGCAGCACTAAGCCACTTTTTTTGGCTTAATGCTGCCTCGTAAATATCGTACCCTTTGAGGCAGTTTTCCGTGTTAAAGGGGCTTGCAATGGGTGTTGCTGGGGGCGTTCCCAGCAACATCCATGGCTTTTTGACACTGCCCCAGATGTACATGAAATCGTAAATCTGAGGCAGTGATAAAAACGTACGGAGGCGTAAGGGAGGCACAACGAGGAGAAATATCTTTATTTCTCCTCGTTTTTCAATTTTCAAAGAAGAAAACACCTCTTGTGATTGTTTTTGTGAGGAAGGTTTCCCTTCCTGCACAAAAATAATCATCCCCGCAACGCAGGCTCCCTTGCACCATGGTGCAAAGGTGTCTGCATTGGCACATGGCAGCCCATTGTGCGCCGGCACAGGGCAAAAGGACAGGAATGCGCCGTATCTGATAGATACAGCGCATTCCTGCCCTTTCTTTTGCCGTAGGGCAGCGCAGCAGAAAGGCCTGCAGCCCTGCCCTACGGCAAAACCTCATAAATGAGGCCCATTGTATTTTCAAGACCAATAATCAGAATGTAACTTTCAGGTTCTTCACTAGTCATTCTCTGGTTGGCGATTAAATACTGCCTAACCGCTTTTTGAAAATGCAAATTATTTTCTCAATGGCCAACAAATAAAGGTATTATAGGGTATGGTACAAGCTTTCTTACAAGCATGTAGAAATCGAAAAAAGGTACGGGAGGAACACTGAAATTAATCTGAGCCAATGATAACTTCTCTGGTCCACACCCAAGGTCCATTCTACTTTTTGTTCACTGTGCCACTACAGACACACGCCAAGCATTGGCTTCACCCCAAAAGAGGTAGTTTAGCCCAAAATGCAAGGTCACATTTCCTCTATATATCATAAGAAATCCTAGACACCTTTCAGCCTTTTTGGACCTCATCATTGAAGCACTATTGGACATGGGGCCCATGTCTGGCTATACCTGTCCCACTTACATCACTCACTTCAATGACAAAAAGTGATGGATGGAATTCTTTTTTTTTTTTTATAAATGTTTTTATTTATATTTTTGGCAAACAAAAGAAAACAAACCATAACAAAGTCGGTTACAGTCATGCAGTGTCGTACATTAGTAAGCCATACATCATACAATACATTATTATAGCCACGACGGGCCTCTTGAGAGATCAACTTCGTAGTGTCCACATAGTTCTATCGTAGTTCCGTGGGGTTTCTCTTTCCCTTAGATGCTTGGGGACCTTCACCTGTCCGTAAGTTTAAAGGGAGCATCCCTCTGGGATCCATCTAATCATCTCCCACCACAACATCCAAGCCATAATAGTTCCTCCATTTGCCCCATACCCTGTGAAATTTCTTCGGGCACCCCCTCGCCTTATAGGTAACCCTTTCAGCTGCCATATACATGTCCATCCCTGCCTTCCACTCTCGGAGTGAAGGAGCATTTGTAGCTCCCCAAGTTCTCGCTACATCCCTTTTCGTCACTACCAGTGCTAGCGCAGTAAAGATGAGTTGTGGCCGGCCCAGGTCTACGTCTCCCGGTATTCCTAGCAATATAAATTTAGGGTCCAAGGGTATAACCACTTCTAGAACACTGCTCAATTCCCGTAGTACCCTCCCCCAGTAGGCCTGTATTTTAGTACATTCCAGGAGGATGTGGTAAAAGTCTCCCTCCCAATGGCCACATCTCTGGCAGTTAGGTTCACTGGCTCGTCCCATTTTGTGTAGTCCGACTCTGTCATAATAGGCTCTGTGGAATATTTTGTATTGAATGAGGCGAAGGCGCGATTTAAGTGCCACCTCTCTATGGTGCATCAAGGCTGCCTCCCAATCTATGGTTTCGAGTGTGCCCAAATTTCCTTCCCAGGTATCTCGCAACTTGCCCAGTCTGTCTGGCGTGTTATTATTTAGGGTCCGGTATGTGAGTGATACCGCCTTGGTGAGAATATGTTCCTGCAGCAGTCTTCCCTCCAATGGTGCGTAGTCCAGCAGTGAAGCGGAGGCTATGTTCTCTGCTTGCCAAGCGTGCCTAATTTGAGCATATTTAAAAAACTGGGAGGTATGTAGTGCAAAATCTTTCTGTAGGGAGTGAAAGCTTTTGAGTTTACCTTTGTCCATGATGTCGCCTATGGTGGAGATACCTATGTCGTCCCAACCCCCAAAGCCTCTCAACTTCTGGATTTCTTTTAGCCAGGCGCAGTGCCATAGGGGCGTCTGCTTAGTGAGCTTCCGGTCCCACCCCATTGCCATTGTTGCTCTCCCCCACGCCTCTATCGTAGCTTGGGTGGCCAGGAGAAGTCTCCCCTTGCCCCTGCCTCCGTATAGATAGTGCAGTCCAGCTATAGTTTCTCTCTCCAGTCTATAGGTGGGATGATCCCCCGGGGCATGTATCCAATCATTCACTGGGGTTAGTTGTTCCGCCCAGTAGTAGGCCTCAATGTCAGGGAGCGATATCCCTCTGTTATATTGATTGCGTTGTAGGGTACTTAATGCAATTCTTGGTTGTTTCCCTAGCCATAAGAGTGAGCGTAGCTCAGTCTCGATTTCTCGGAAGGTTAGTCGTGGTTGGGGGAAATACGTGTTCTGTAATGCATACAGAAATCGGGGCAAAGTAATCATTTTAAACATAGCGGCCCGGCCTAGAATAGTGAGTGGAAGTGATTTCCATCGCAGCGCATCTTCTGAAAAATTTGTGAGTATGCGTTTAATGTTTTTCCGGTAGCAAAGGTCCTTATCAGTGGTGAGATAAATTCCCAGGCAGGTGAACCCGCTATGTGATATCTGGAGATCCCCAGGGAGTGTGGGCCATGTGGTCAAGTTACCTGGGCTATATATTACTGACTTGTGCCAGTTTATGGTATACCCCGAGTTATGCCCATAGGTATCTATAGTATGGAACAGGGTGGGGATCGTGGTAGCTGGGTGCGTGATATATAAAAGTATATCGTCCGCATACAGAGAGATCTTTTCTTCCCAGGTGTCGGCCGGGTTAATGCGAAACCCCAGTATCTCAGGATGTTGTCGAACCACACAGGCCAGAGTCTCTATCGTGAGAGCAAAAAGTAGTGGGGACAGAGGGCAGCCCTGTCGGGTACCTCGTCTGATGGGAAAGTCTCCGGAGTTCTTACCATTTACCTTAACCCTAGCCCTGGGATCTTTATACAGGAGTCCCACCCATTTCCGAAAGTTGGCACCTATGCCAAATTTACTCAATGTGGCCTTAAGGAAGGGCCAGTGGACTGCGTCAAACGCCTTTTCTGCGTCCAATGACAGGAGTAAGTGGGGGGTGTCGCGGTCCTTCACCTCCATCATCCAGTTATGGGTCCTACGCAAATTCAGTCTGGTCGCCCGGCCGGGCAAAAATCCCGACTGGTCCTGATGTACCAGAGTAGTTATTACTTGGCGGAGTCTCGTGGCAAGGATAGTAGCCAGTATCTTCACCTCCGTATTAAGTAGGGATATTGGGAGGTAGGATTCACACATATTTTGGGGTTTCCCCTGTTTATGACTAGGGATGATCGTGGCCATACGTAGGTCCAATGGGAGGATTCCCTCCTGACATGCTTCTTGAAAGAGATTTAAAAGGTGGGGACTAAAGAGATCCGCACACCTTTTGTAGAGTTCTGCGGGTAGGCCGTTTGGACCTAGGGTCTTCCCTGGACGCAATTGGGTTATGGCCAATTTAATTTCGTCAATGGTGATATCCAAGTCTAGCCCCTCCCTATCGGCATCTTCCAATAATGGGGTATGTATCTCCGCTAAATAGTCTGTAATGTCAGGGGTCGGACACAGGGGCCGGGCATCATAAAAGTTTTTATAGTAGGACGCAAAAGTCTGCACTATCTGCTCATCATGCGTCTGTGATGTCCCTTGTGGGTCTATAATGCTCACTACCCATCGGGCCTCTACTTCCCTTCGGCTAAGCCATGCCAGGAGCTTACCCGACTTGTCTCCCACATCATATAGTTTATGTAAGGTCGCCTGGGCCTGTGCCTTGGCCGCCTGAGTAGCCAGGGCCCTATATTGATGCTGTGCGTCCGTTAGCTGTCTTAGTATCTGGGGGTCTGTCTGCATTATATTCCGCCTCTCTAGGGTTAGGATCTGAGCTTCTAGTTTGGTTAACTCTTCCTGGTGTTTTCTCCTCTCCCATGCTACTCGGTTTTGTGCCCTGTCTCTCAGGACCGTTTTGTATGTTTCCCAGATTACTACCCCTGATTGCACAGATCCCAAATTTTCGCTGAAGAAAATTTTTGTGTCAGCTCTAATGCCCTTGAGCACTGTCACATTCTGTAGGTCCCATGCAGACGATCTCCAGCTCATGTGTCCAGCACGGTTCCGATCCCCTATTCGTACATACAGGGGGGAATGATCTGACAGGCCCCAAGCTATCTACTCCGCTTCGTGTATATCCTGTATTGCACCACTCGGGAGGAACACATAGCCCAGTCGCGAGTAGACCCTATGCGCGCCTGAGTAGTATGAGTATTGCCGCGTCCCTGGATGCAGGTGGCGCCAGACATCTACCAGACCCAGTGTCTCAGAAAGGCGTGCCAGCTGTGTGGTAGGGGACAGCTGGGCATGATCCCCTGTACGATCGATGGGTGTGTGCATCACATCATTGAAGGCTCCCCGATGATGTGTGTCGAACCCATTGTCTCCAGTAATATTTCTGTCACTTTGTTTAGCGTCCTGGTTTGTAGTTTCGGCGGGGCATAGACTGAGAGGATGGTAACATTCCTCCTGCCCCATTTCCCCGTCACCCCAACAAATGTGCCTTGGGGATCTATCCATGTACGTGCCACACTAAAGGGAGGCAACCTCTTAATCAGGATAGCCACTCCTCTAGAACCGGAGGTGTACCCCGCATGATCCAAGACGGTATATGCCCCCCTCGCTATGAATCCACATTTAGTGCCTTTGAGATGGGTTTCCTGCAACATCACCACATCCGGGTGGATACGTTTTATAAAGGACGTCACCAGCCCTCTTTTAATTTTGTCCCCAAGGCCATTAACATTCCAGGTCAGGGCAGTGAAGGGTTCATTCTCCGAACTCATCGTGGGTGGCTATAGTGCATTTGTGGCGTATGTATGTGTACGAAGTAAAGCAGCACCCTAACATGGGAGTGTGCTTGGTTGTGTGTGTCCTGTGGACTCCATGACTGAACCATAACAGAAACTTAAACAACAGCAACGTCTCAAGTGATTTGAGCCCCACCCCATCCCCCCCCCCCCCCCTAGTTTCACATCCTCACCCAGGATAATACTTCCGAGGTTGTGATTAAGGGCGGTAGAGGTCTGTCGCCCACCCCAGCCCAGAACTTACGTTACAAGTCCAAACTGTTGCAGCGCAGTAAACGATCAAAGAAAAAAAAAAAACATATGAAAAAAGAAAAAGCGGGACCAAAGATTGGAAAAGAGGAAGTGCACAGGTGAAGAAATATGGGGAAAGACAAAACAGTAGGAGAGAAAAGGAGGGAAGAGAAACAAATATCTGAGTCTTAGGCCTCTTCTGGCCTATCACCTGCTCTTGATTGCGACGCTTCAGTCACTCTGCAGGTCGAGAAGGTGTTGTAGGGGGGTGGCTGGTATCGAGCTCAGCCTTACTAGTCTGGTTCAATGGCAGATGGATGGAATTCTTGATTGAATACCAGCCACTAGAAATTTCCATGTGTTGCTCTTAAATCAGTGTATTTTTTGCTCACTGTGTCACTGTTGACAAGGACTAACCATGTGCAAATCAGTCTTATCCCCTGCTCCAAAAGGTACAGACCAGCCCGAACTGCTGGTTCCTATGGGCATTAGCATGCAGGTTTCACATCTTTCGGCACTTTTAACCAATTCTTTGAGAGGGAAGTAACTAGCTGCCTACCTATGGGCAGAAAATCAAACAAAATATTCTAGATACATTGGGCTGATTCACAAAAGTAGTTTACACTTTTGAGTAAGTTTACACTTCTGAGTAAGTTTACTACTTTCTGGAAATTACTAACTTCTTATAGTAACTTACACTTTTGTAGCATTTACACTTTTGTAGTTAGTCCAGCACTACAGATGGCCAACCACTGGTACTGCAACACCCTCCCCTAGAGAATACTGGAGGGAGGGAGTTACAAAAAAAATGTAAGTTACTACAAAAGTGTTCGTTACTAAAAAGTGCAGTGTGTGATTAGCACTTTGTAGTAAGGTTTGCAAGTACTACTGTAGGACTACAAAACTCACTACAAAGTGCAGTTTGTGAATCAGGCCCAGGGACTTCGGGGGCACGACTTCCTGTTTCTTACCATGAGCCCTCTAGGAACTCAAGCAATTCACTCTTCTTTGTTTCTGAATTTATACTAATGTTATCACTCCATTTTCAGATAATCTATCTATCCTGTAGTCAGATAAGAATCCATTCATAGCTCTGAACGCAGTAACTTTGGATTCCTGAACTCAACTGAGGAAGGGGGTAGAAGCCATCAACTTGAGGCAAAATCCCTACACATTGAAATAATATTTCCCCACATGGACAGTTCGTAATTGAAATATGTTTTGTTGTTCTTTCCCTGTTCTCTCACTTTCTCCGGAAAGATCAAATGTTCTTTCTTTTTTCGTCAAGTGAAAGTGCACCACTGCCATCACTGCTCACTGGCACACTAATGTAAATTGAACATATCATAATCCTGAATGTGTTTATCACGCTGTACGCTGGCTCCAATTGAGCTGAATGGACCGCATCGGCTTCAGAGGGTGCCAAGCGTTAGGATGCTCCTGCAAGTGGAAACAATGTGTAACTGTAGAGCAAGCAAAGACCAGAATAGGGCAATACAGATTATGAGATGAGAAGCAAAGACAACAAGCAATGGCAAAGCCAGCAGGCCAGGCCCTGGTCAGGTTCGTGAACCTGGTCATGGCAAACTGGTGCACTGGTTGTTTTTATTTTTTTGCAAGCGTATGTTACAAAAATAAAAATAAAATATTTCGGCACCCATATGTGGCTGCTGTATGTTTGCAATAAAAATTTTAACATTAAAAACCATTGACTGGCGTGGCTGTTTTAATGGTGGTGTTCTTTAAATAATGATCCTTTCAGATGTGCCATACATGTAATTATTTATTATTATTATTTCTGAAGGAGACTGAAAGAACTCTAGTCAAGTATTCAAACCCCAAGCAGTTAAATGTTACAATGTCACAAACACTTTACAACATAAACTTTATAAAAGAGAAGGAAGCAAATTCACCATCTAACTGGCCACCAAAATTGCAAGCTAAACAATTTGTACGTTTTAAAACTTTTAACAATCTAACAATAAAATACATAAAATAATAATGTAATCAGTACTAAAGCAGATGATTGCTAAATTGAATTCAGTTTGAATGTTCTTGTTTCCTGTCATTTTAATCTGCCACTTTATTTCAGTTTACTTCTGCCATGCAAGGTGACGGTCTACAGCAGTGTTTCTTAACCATGGACCCCTATGGGGTATGATGTCTACTCAAGGTGTCTGCAATTGTTTAGAAAATTAAATATTAGTACATCAAAAAGTACATTTGCATAAAAATGCAAAACTGACAATTGAAAGTTTTGAAACTGGTTGATAAAAATAAAATTACTATGGTTATCATGATATGCTGGAGGAAGGCACGTATAGCAAATGGAATCTAGTATGGAAGATTGTTGGCCTCAACTGAAGCAGCACTGGTAAGTACTGAAAAAAGACAGTATGCATTAAAGCAAAACACAGAAAGTGATATGTTAAACTCTAGCCTATCACTTCAAGTTTTAGAAATAAATCATCATTTTGAAAAGCTCCAACATCCCTATTAAAATTTCAATTTGTGCATATTTGTTTTGTTTCTGAATTAAATATTTATTTGTATATTTGTTTAATGTAGGCTTGTTTCTGTATTTTGTATATTGTTTTGAGGGTCAAATCATATAAATTATCTAAATTGAGGAACTCTGCTTCCAGTTCTGATTCATTGGGGATTGGGCGTGGGGCGGGGTCCACAGAAGTACAAAGGCTAAGAACCACTGGTCTGTAGCGACAGGATTAATCAGCCTGGATGTTTTCAACCATCAGTAATTAATGTGCATCAGCATGTAGACAAAGCTACAGCTCAAACCATGAACGGATTTACACCACATTTGGCAAAAAGCTGGTACTTGGTCCAGAAAGAGTGCTTTTTATGATTAGGTGTAAATCTGTTTAGTAGTTTTTAAGCAATTAATGCTCAAAACTTTGTATATATCATTCCGCGAAGGATCCGTGGAACCAACAGATCTCTTGGAGAGATCTGATTGGCTGCCACCACATCATCAATGATGTAGCAGTAGCCATCTTAGAACCAGAAAAAGGTTAGTTTCCCTTTAGTGTGTCTATGAACAATCAAAGTGGGCACTTCGTTTAAAAACTAAATGGACATCTCCTCATATCAAAGAGCTAGCAGTCACAGCCTTAAGAACATGTATATTATCAGTCCTTCTACGTATATTAAGAAGCACAAAAAGTATGTGTTTATTTTAATTGTTTTATTTAAAAATCTTTTTGCAATAATTCTCATATACAATAAAATCACAAATTAAAAATCAAACTTGTAGTTATCTCTTTACATCTTATATATATTTAATTCATAAAAATAGTAATTGCATCATATACATACATTTATGAACATCTAATATCCGTTCATCTCTACAGATTTAAAAACACAGAAGGTTGTTGACGCAGCGTTTCAGTGGACAGTAGAATATTTTTTCCACCTTCTTCAGGACAAACACTTTTTAATAAAAAACATTCTGTGTATGGTTCACTTCCACAGAAAATCCATAATGCACTTATCGGGTCATAATACACTGGCCTGGTAGATTCATTCAGTAGGCCATTCCATAATTAAAGCATGTTAGTTTCCCAGCAAAAAATAAAAAAATCGGTGTCATTAAATCGATGACACCAGGAGAGTTTACCATCTTTTTGTTATAGACTCCTGACTGGAGCTCTATGCCCTTCCGCTGGAGTGCAGAGCCTCCTCGTGGTGGGCTGTGTGCGGTCCCCCATGTGGGCAGGAGGGTGCCCCAACTGTGCACCGGAGAGAGCCCTAATGGTGCATGGGACCCCAACTGTGCCCAGGCACCCAACTGTGCACATTATAAAAAAAAAAACTAGAAAGTCACTGGAAAAAACATGTAAAATGACTTTCTGGTTAGGTGAAAATGTCAGATAAATAAATGCCATTTTAAAAGTTCAAAACCTCAGTTAAAATTTTTAGTTTTAAATGTTCAAAGCCACTGAAAATCACCAGTTATTGTTATCTCAAATAACTATAACTCGTGCTCTAAGGTAACTATAACTTGAGCCCTCGCCATGCACTGCTAATTACCCCACTTATTACATCACTCATGACATCTTTCATGTCATCATTTATAATATCACTGTAACATTTGCAATGAAATTATTGATGAGAAACTGCATGGTAGGAGCGCAAGTGATGCTTCTAGCAGAAAGCTGTGCGATACGAACCGGCTGCTGACGTGCTCACTAGTGCTCTCTTTGGTTAGGGCAGGGAGCTTGCAAAGCATTGCAATGGGGCCATTGGGAGTTGTTTGCAGTATCCCAGCCTTCTGCCAGTGCGAGCACTTGCACGGTGGGAGCAGGGAGGCAGCGGTATTCTTATTGTTAGAATTCTCATAGCAATGAGTATTCAGTTCAAACCAACACAGTATATAAAGAAAACACTGCTATAGTGTGTCTGCTAATCCTCGTGCAAAAATGGAAGCAGCAAAAGCTGTGAGCAAACAGCATAATGTCAACCCTGTATAAGAACAAGAGGAGGAGGTCCTTCAGATTTCGAGATCTGATCTACAATTCATAATTAAGGAAGCAGTAGATTCTGCCCTATTGGAGCAGGAGGATCAGGACGACAATCAAAAGGGCAAATGTATTCAGAGTCCTCAACTTATGAACTGCTTATAAATATCAGAGACATTATGAGGTTTGAAGAACAGCCTCAGTAAGAAGTCATTTACTCGCAGGATATTGAAGTCCAGGTGGAGGACCTAACTTTGCATAATGTCATCAAACAGCTGTTATTTAAAGAGTGGAAAGATACTGACAACGCATCTAGCCCACCTTTTCTGAATGGGAAATATGCCCTTCAGGGCTTCAAGGAAGTTATTCCTCATACACCAAAAGTGAACTCTATTTTAGCCTCAATAGCCTTCTCTGACTCTACGTTGCCGGATGTAGTCAACTGGAACCAATTGGGGTACATGTCACCCAGGTTCTTCTTAAAGACTTCCAACAGTCATGTGATTGCCTCCAGGAAAATGAGGATTCAACGGCTATTCTGGCAAAGATGGAGCAGTTCTTTTGACAGCATTTGAACAGCTACATCCTTGGCGGGGGCAGTTATAGTAGAACGGTGTCTCCAAGTGAAATCCTGGAAATTGGACGCAGGTCAGAGAGCCCTTATTCAGAGGCTATCATTCCCATGCTGAAGTTATTTGGTGCTGAACTGGATGGTCCAGAAAGCTGGCGAGGAGGGAAAAATCCAGATGCCACTTAAGCCATTCTCCAGCAACAAATCCTTTTTAGCAAAGAGGCAGCCACTGAGGTCTCAAGACAAATGTTCCAGAGGTCGGGGCACCCCGTTTGGCAATAAGACCTGACCGCTTTCTCCACAAGATTCAGGACAACCTCAGAAATGGTTATTGAGAGGTTGGGGTGAGGTTAAGACTGTTCTGCCATCAGTGGCAGGAATAGGTTTCAGACACTTGGGAGCTCAGGATTGTCAGAGACAATATTCCATCAGGTTTTCAAAGAACTCAAAACAACCGGATTCTGTCTACCTTGCACCAAGAGATGAACTCAAAATATAGTCAATGTTCCTGAGGACCCGGTCTTTGCTAGAGAAATAACAAATAATCCCAGTCCCAGAGAACCAGAAGAGAGGGGGGTTCTGTTCTACTCTTTGTTTGGTTCCAAAGGCAGATAGGAGATACCATCCGGTCTTGGACCTAAAAGCATTGAACAAATACGTCTTGATAGACTCTTTTTGGATGATATTTCTTCAATCAATCATCTCACTAATAGCGAAAGCAAATTTCCTAGTGACCCTGGACTTGCAAGATGCCGCCGTTCACATCCCTATTCATCTGGAGAGCTAGTAGTTTCTATGTTTAGCAATGGGAGCAAGGCATTTCCAGTACCAAGCTCTGCCATTTGGATTATCGACGTCTCCCAGAGTCTTCATGGAGGTATTGGCTCCAGTTGGCGCATACCTTCAAATGAAAGGATCTACAACCTTCCTGTATCTTGATGACTGGTTGTTGTTTGCTTTGCCCCTCCTGAAGCTGCAAGACAATGTGCAGATGGTACCCAAGTGTTGCAGCAGCTTGGGTCCGTTATTAACTTTTAGATGTCACAGCTTGGTCCTGCACAAATCAAGTTGATTATTGGAGCCCAGTTTGACACTGGCATGGGGCATGCCATTAGTCCTCAAACAAGGAGTGCAGGAATCCAAACTCATCTGTCTTATCTACTAAACCAGCCTGCTATGAGAGCGCGGGGATGGTTAAATGTCTAGGGGCTAATGCCAGCAGCTATGACAGTAGTCCCCTGGACATGTTGTCATGTAAACCCCTTAGTGAACCATCTGCTTCATCACTAGTTCTCAAGATCTCAGGATTACGAATATCTAGTTTCAGTGACCTGGCAAATCCAAGAGGCATTAGGCAGGTGGTTATGGGAAGACAATCTTTCAAATGGACTTCCTCTCCATTTCTCTCCTCCATTGCAGTTGACTGTGGATACCAGCATGTCGGGCCTGGAACCAACCCTGGGGGATTTGGAGAGAAATGGCCAATGATCAGAAAAGGAGACTTTGCATTCATCCAACTAGAGGGAACTTGCAGCAGTGGGTAAGGTTGTGCAAGCCTTTTCTCCTTAACTGAAGGCATCCAATGAAGTTGTCAGAATGGTCAAACAGGTGGCAAGATGCTATCTGAACCGCCAGGGTGGAACTAAGAAGAAAGTGTGAACCTTTTGGTAGCTCAAATATTTTCTTGGGCTGAACAGAATCTCCTGGCCTTGAAGGCTGTATATCTTCGGGTTCAGTTGAGTTTCTGCGCGGACAGTAGTTTCAGCCGCAACCTCCTGTACTTGGTGATGTATCACCTGTCTGTCTGGAAATTCAACCGGATTTACAAATTATTTCAGTGAAGCATTGATGGACCTATTTGCTTCTCAACACATTATGATGATACTAGTCTTTTGCAAAAGGAACAATTGATGGATGGAATACTGAACAAGGCAAACATTCACCCCCAGTCACAATGATCTGGGTTTAATCCATCGTTCTTTTGCTCACCACACCACCCCAGTTTGGACCCAGCCATATGCAGCTCAGTCTTGACCCTGTTCCTCATGGGAACAGTCCAGCCTGAACTGCCAAGTCAGGTCCTCCCTGGACCGGAAACAAGCATCCTAGGACTGGTTTCGGGGCATCACCTCTCATCAGCCAGGCTAGCTTGAATCCAGTGGCGCAGTGAGCATGGGACCCACGTCTGGGCATAACCTTCCCACTTAGGGCGACAAATGCAGGGAGGACCTGGCCTGGCAGTTTGGGCTGGACTGTTCCCATGAGGAACAGAGTCAAGACTGATTTGCATATGGCTGGGTCTAAACTGGAATGGCAAGGCGAGCAAAATAATGATGGATTAAACCCTGATCTATGACTGGGATGAATGTTTGACAATGTTCAACTTTCATCCATCATCTTTTTGTGATACAAGTCTTTTGCACAGATGCATGGTGTTGCCAGGCTTGGGAGTGTCAGCTCTGGCAGTCCCCTGGAGACCAGGGGAGTTCTATATATTCCTTTCTACTGATTTCCCTCCTCCCAAGGGTGCTTCAGAAGATTCAGGCGAAGACGTCAGCAATTTCAATAGCTCCCTTTTGGCCACAGTTTCCTTGATTTTCCCTTCTAATTTCCCTATCCCAGCGGTCTCCAACCTTTTCTTTAGGAAGAGCTACCTGTTGAATGAAAATCATCCCGAGCTACCAGTATTATTAGTGTTGTAGTATTGTACTAATCACCACATCAGACAAGATTATATTAGCGGCCACCCTATGCAACATTAGCACCAGTGATCACCTCAGTGCATCAGGCATGGTTGCCAGAAGTAACATAAAAAGGTTTTGTCAATTTGGAATGCCTTTACATGGGTAATAGTCATAGCTGCAACGCCAGTGGCACCAATGTAATAATATTAGTAATAAGTCTCCCCATCACCAAATTATTCATTACTCAAATCTCTCCTTTAAATGTATTTTGGAATATATTTTGGACATTTAACCATTTGTTCTCCAAATATCAGTTAAGGAGCACTAAAGATACACATATTTTATTCTCAAATACACACTTTTCAATTTTGATGTACATATATTAATTTAGACAAGCAAAAGCTGATTAATTTTGTAGGCTGGCTGCACACAGGAGAGCTACTTAAATATAGCTGGAGAGCTACTTGAAAGGGCAGGCTTACAGCAAATGGGACGTTTGGAAGAAGTTGCTCAAGATATCCAGACCTCGAGGAGATTGTCAATCTTGTCTTTCTACAAGAAGCATTGGGGGTCATTGCAAAATGAGTGCAATTCCAGAAGGTTTGATCATCTGTGAATAGGCACCTTCCAGATCCAGGAATTCCTTAGTGATGAGTTTTTGCAAGGCTTAGGATTTGCAAGTATTCTGCCATCCTATTCTATTCTATTCAGCAGTTTTATAAAGCACATGGCTACCCGAGAGTCAGGCTTCCCAGCGCTAGCAAAGGGGGTTGAAGTGACGGCTTAAGGATTTAAAATTAAGGTAAAAGATGCGTCTTAAGTTTTTTCCTAAAACTCATGAAACTGTCCTCCATTCTGAGGCTGATGGGCAGAGCATTCCAAAGCTTGGGTGCAAGGTAGGTTAAAGACCGACCTCCACTCCTGGCTCTTTTGATCCTTGGGACAAGGACCAACTCAAGATTATTTGCCCTCAAGTTCCTTTTGGCCTGGTATATAGTGGCCAGTTGCTGGAGGGCCGGTGGCCCTGTATTATGCTTTGTTCCTGCATCTAGATGTCACTCACAAGGGGCCTTTACGAACTTACTTTTACATCAGGATAGGTCAATACACACATCAAGACTTATCATACTTAGTTCCACTTCACCTTTTAGTCCAGGTTTCTGTTCCATTTTCTTGATGCATTATGGTACTTGTAGTTCTCTCTGACTTCAGACCGTTCCTAGCTTACATCCAGCTGGTGGTTTGTTGTGCACCAGATTGGTTCTTGGATTCTACAACTTTTCTGACCCCTTCATATTTGCATTCTGGACCCTTCTCTATGTTTGTACCAATTAATACTCTGTTTCAGGCTTTTCTATTCCCTTTCTTGTGTCTCCTGGTTCCCCTGGTCTTCCCTTCTCCAGGTCCCAGTTCAGCCTTCCCTTCATTGGTGGTTCACTGATTCCCTCCACCTGATTAAGTCCTAGCACCTGGCTTTCTCCCTGCACCTGTGCTCTCTCCCCTGAGCCTCAGCTATTTCAGGCCTGTGAGCGCAAAGTGCAGCGATTTGCAACTGACTTCTGTTGAGGTTCCTTGTGCGCTGTTGTGTTCCTGCTGCAGTTATTACAGGCTTGGTCTTTGATTCTGTTTCCCTTTTTACCCTGTACCCATTGAGAATGCTCTTGGAAGTTTCTTCCAATTTGGTTCTGGTCAATAGATCTTTGTAGTAGCCTGAGAGGAAAAGGGGTTAACAACAATTTAAATCTCTGAATATAGTGTGATCATTAAGACCACACAATGAAGGACTGAGCCAGTAACTTGAAGTTAAAAGAATTACTACAACCTCGAAGCGACTAATATAAATCAATCTCAAGAACATACTATAGAAATACAAGATTGGGGGTCGTGGCCAAGAGCGTCAAGATGGCGGTCACACTCTAAGAGTGCTCCGGACCCCTCCGTCATCTTCTCGTGATCCGCCAACTCTCTGGTAGCGAGCCGCATAACAGTCAGACCAGGAGAGATAGGGTGGCTAGTTTGGATCCTGGCGGTGGGAGCGGGAGACTCCCAATACCTCTGCAGCGACTGCTGAGACAGACCCGAATGACGCGGAGACAAGATGGGGGCGCCCTGATGAGACTCCGCACGGGTCGCCCAGTGGGTGTACCACGGACCCCTCGCGAGTTGGGGAGTAACGCTAACCCCTCAGCGACTGTCCTTGAGGAACCGGAGTGGCCGAATAAGTGGAGCTGTGTCCTGAGTTGCTGGCCGGAGGAGTGGGGGGACACCAGCCTCCTGGCCTGCGCATCCGCGGTGCGGCAGGCAGACCCCACCTGGAGACCTGATCTGGACGGCTGTACTCCTGCTGCCGCGGAGCGCACCCGACCCGGCTTGCACGGCTGTCTGTAGTATGGTGGGGCAATGGGCCTGGAGAGACCCACAGAGTCCTACATGGGCCGGCAAGCGGAGGAGGGCCTGCGGTGCACCCGTAGCGCGCATAGCATCTCTCTTTCCGCCGACGGCCTGGGTCCACCGGCTAAATTGAGGAGCCCTCCGGACAGGTGGAGGAGTGACAGCCCCACACATGGAACAGAAGTAGCCAGGTTAGTGGTGTTGTAACCTGGATTGCTGATGGAGGAGGAGGGAGGGCCGTCAGCCACTCAGCCCGCGGATCGGCGGTTCGGTGGGCAGGGCCCCCCCCGTTGACCCGATCTGAGCTGCGGGGCTCACCCTGTCACAGGTCACGCCTGGCCCTGCCTACAATGCTGCCTGTGGCCCAGCAAGGGGGAAAGACCGTAGAGGCCCACTGAGGGTTGCACGATCCGGGAATTGGAGTGAGGCCTGCATAGCACCTGGCCTGCGCACAGCATCTCTCCCCCTCCAAGGGGCTGAGCCCAACGACTAAGTTGAAGAGCCCTCAGACGAGTGAAAGAGAGGTGGACCCGCCTTGAAATGGAGTAACCAGATCGGTGGAACTGTACCCTGGACTGCAGGCTGGGGAGGAACGAGGGGCCGTCCGTCACTCGGCCCGTGGATCGGCTGTGAGGCAGGAGGGGCCCCCCTGTGAAATCGGGCTGATCTGTTCAGCCCCCCTAGGCATAGGCCACATCTGGTTCGGCCCTTGCTGCTGCCTCCGTCCTGGCGAGGTGGAAAGGCTTAGAGAGGCCCACTGAAGGATGCATGAACAGGTGATTTGATAAGACCTGCGGTGCATCTGGAAAGTGAATAGAAACTCTTCCGCCTTTAACAGGCCGGACCTATAGGAGAATTCGAAGGGGTCCCCCATACTAATGGAGGTGAGGCAGTCCCAGGGCCCCGGTCCTTACCTTGCTACTGTTGGAGGCGGCTCTCACTCAGGCGGGCTGGAGGCATAGTTGAACCTGACGGGACGTATGGCGCCCCCTTCTCCGTCCTAGGACCCTGAAGGACGAGAGGAGGGCAGGCGAGAGCGAAGGAGGAGGTGGCCTTGACATCCTAACACTAGCCCTCGAGAAAGTCTCCGGAAAAGGGCCCCTGGAAGTAGCTGAGTTACTTCCACGGAGTGCCCCCAGGCTCCACCCGATATGGGGAAGGATAAAGGGGCGAAGCCGCCCCCAACTCAAACCCGTATGCAACAATATACCACAAGCGGAACCAGTGCTGGTGAGGCCGCCCTAGTCAGGGCCCCCTCCCTGACGGAGATATTGCCGTGATTCTACAAGCTATACAATCTTCACAAGATTCCGTGGAGAATAAAATAGAGGAAGTGCGAGTTGACATGGCCCTTACACGACAAGACCTCCGCAATGCTACAGCCCGCCGAACAGAAGCCGAATCAAGTCTGTCTACAGTGGAAGACGACGTACACCACCTGAAACAACATGTCACGCAACTCCTGTCCCACACGAAGGAACTACACAGACGTGCGGAGGATGCAGAGAACCGCTCACGTCGTAACAACCTCCGATTAGTGGGCATCCCTGAAGGGTCAGAACCCGCACAAGTAGCAGCCTTCGTGGAGACCTGGATCAGATTCTGGATGCCAGTCGACGGCCTCTCGGCATGGTTTGTCGTGGAGTGGGCCCATCGAGCTCTTGCACCCAAACCACCACCTGGAGCCCCACACAGGCCGATTATCGCCAAAATTCTCAACTTCAAAAATAGAGATGCTATCCTGCAGGTAGCCCGCTCCCAAGCAACTTTGTCCTATCAGGGAAACAAAGTCATGGTCTTCCCGGACTATACCAGAGAAGTCCAGGCGCAGCAGAGATCATACGTTGCGGTCAAGCAGAAGCTGCGAGCCCTCAACCTTCAATACAGACTTTTATTTCCGGCTCGTCTTAGAGTGGTCTTCCAAAATAAAAATTCACTTCTTTGACACCCTGGAAGCGGCATGGAATTGGGTGACCGATGAGCGTCCTTTTTTTGTCCTCGGGCAGGTACCTCTCCTCCCGCTCCCCGGCCAGGGATCCACAACATCGTAAAGTTTTAGACCCCATAGGCAGCGCACCCACTCTCACAGAGGGCATAACACCTGCAGAGTGGTATCCACCTCACCCACTGACACCACACAAAGCTCCAACGGCTTGCCCGAGCCCCTAGAACCCTCGAGCTATTTGCAAGACTTAAACACTGAGGCTACAACATCTGGCAGGCGATCCCGTTCACCTCCGGTTATGGGGTCTGAGGACACGGACCTCTCTCGGAGCCCGATGATTTAACAAAGTCTCGATTGACATGCTCATTCCTTCATCCAGAAAGATACTAAATCCTGTAACATGGAGGGGTCCACCACTCCGCCCCTAACTCAGTTTAATTAATTTTCATAGCTTTGACTGTTTAGCCTTGTTTTGAGTTCTTTGTATTGGGCAACAGATGCTTTCTAACAAGAAGTATAGGGTGGGGGGTTGGTTGGGGAAGTGGGAACTGAAGTTCCTATTGTTGTTGAAGTTCTTACACTTAATTGCACCACTTGGCACGATACGTATGGGTCGCACCCAAGTTGCCCCTTGGATACAGTGAGGTGCTCCCAGGCATCCCCAGGTCCTGGGGACCCCATGCTGCTGACAAACACATGTGTACGCATCCTCTCACTTACACCCGACTGACATGTCTACATCATATTATGATGGAGAGCCCCTACAAGTCCTCTCCTGGAACGTCAACGGGCCCCTAGATAAGATCAAGCGTGCAGCGGTCCTAAAATATTCGCAAAGATCCACCCCACATGTCCTCTTACTCCAGGAGACACGTCTCCTGGGATATCACTGTCACTTTCTTGTGCGCCGGGGCTACGATAGGGTCTGTCACTCTGGCTTCGCCTGAGGCTCCCATGGAGTGGCGATTCTCCTTCGTTGCTCTCTTCCCTTCACAATTGCCCATGCGATTAGAGACCCTCAAGGCCGGTTTGTAGCTCTCACCGGGAATTTGGGAAACACTACCCTTAATCTGATCTCACTTTATGTGCCTCCGGCGACCCTCGAGTCCACCCTCCGAGACGTTGGAGACCTCTTGTCTTCCCTCCCACAAGGTCTGACTGTGCTTGGGAGTCGACTTCAATGCAGTCCTCGATCCCACCTCCAACACAACTGGGACACCCTCTCCCTAGGAGACTGGTTGCTAAATGCCTTACAGACTGGACATCCTGCCTAGGACTCTGCGAAGTGTGGCGAATATGGAACCCCAGAACACTCCAGTATACCCACACCTCCGCCGCACACCACACACATTCTCACATTGACTTACTATTTATGCCTGCCCCGGACTGTTGCATAGTCACTGATATTCAAATCCTTTCCCGGGGTATATCCGACCACTCTCCCCTCCTCCTTCATATAGGAGGCCCTACGGGAGCCTTGCGCCCCATCTGGAGACTTAACGCCTGATTTCTCCAGAACACTGACTGTAAACAAGCCGTAGGGAAAGAACTCAAGCAATATTTTCAGTGCAACCAGGGGACGTTTGACTCTCAGGCTACATTATGAGTGGCAGGCAAGGTAACGATCAGGGGTTACGCTAAGTCCTACCTTAAGCGCAAACGCGTGAAACAAGAACACCACCTTTCCCATTTGGAACTCTAAGCCCTTCGCCTGGAGCAGAGGGCAGCACTGGCGAACGATGAAGCTGACTTTCGTCGTCTCGAACAACTGCGTGAAGAAATATGACACCTATCCCTTGAGTCGGCTAAACAGATGTGGAGGTCCTCTATGGCGCGGGTCTACGGGTGGGGCGATAAGAATGGGAAGTTACTTCACTGGTTGGCGTCTCGCCCCCTCGCTAATAGAATTGTCCCAGAGATTCTTGACAGGGAAAGGCACACACATCGCACTCTGGCAGCTATCCCACAGGTCTTCGTGGGCTGTTACACATCCCTTTATTCGTTAGAACAATGACCGGACCCAGACTCCACCCACCAATTCTTATAAGATGTTCCCCTCCCGCGACTGACTGATTCTGAGACACACCGACTAGATCAGTCCATCACCTTAGAGGAGGTTGAGGAGGCAGTCTCGTCCATAGCGTCCGGGAAGATGCCAGGCCCAGACAGCTTCCCAGCGGAATATTATATCGTATTTAGGGAGACTTTAGTGCCACGTCTCCACGCCCTATACGAGGAAGTGGTGGAGACAGGCGCCTTTCCACCCAAAACCGACCTGGCCACGGTAGTGGTCATCCCCAAAATACATCTCTCTTCTGCATCATGTTCGGACTACCGTCCGATCTCTCTAATCAACACTGAAGTCAAAATCTATGCTACTATCCTAGCCACACGCCTCAAACCAACACTCGCCAGTCTAATACACCCCGACCAGTGTGGCTTCATGCCCCGCTGCAGCACAAGGCATTGCTTGCGACGCCTGCATGTGGCCCTGGCCCACCGCCACCTCCTCTCTCCGTATCTGGCTTTGTTATTGATTGACTTCGAAAAAGCCTTTGATACGGTTGATATGTAAGCAAAGGGCTCTGTCCATCTATTTACACCGTACGAAGAAGTTTAGGCTGATCAATTCTCTCCTATGACTCATCGTCATATGGCACAGCAAAGAAAGACAAGAGAGTGACATCTCAAACGATTAGTAGGTGGGTTTGTCAAGCGATGTCATAAGCATACAAGGTACTGGATGAGTCCCCTCCATCTACCATTCAGGGGCTATCCACCAGAGTAGCATCAGCAACTTGGGCTAAAACAGGTGGAGCATCCTTGCAGGAGATATGTAGGGTCTCAACATGGTCGCCTCATCAGATGTTTATAAAACACTTTAAAATAGACCTTGCCAGTTCTGATGAATGTGATTTTGCTTCTACTGTGCTGAAGTCTGCAAATAAATAATTGTTGACTTAATAAAGTATATACTTCTGCACTACTTGATTGATGGTGCAAATTATATCTGAAGCTTGGTAAATTCTGGATCAGTTGGGACTGGGATGAGGAGGACAAGATGAGGGGGTAATGAGGCAATTACTGACCAGTAATCTTCACTGGCCTGGTTAGCAGTCCTCCTTGTCCCAGTCCACACCCCTCCCTCGGTTGCACTTCCAAACTGTAGGTCGCATGATATACAGGAGGTGGGTAGGGGGACAATGTTCTCCTACCTTTGATAGTGGAAATAGAAGAAAGACACAAAAGGTTGGGATTAGCCACCCCATATCCGCTAAAGGCTCTATCTGGAGGCAGGTTGCCTCATTCAGTTAGGACTGGGATTAGGAGGAGTACGAATCAGGACAAAGAAGATTACCGGTAAGTAACTGGATCACTCCCCACAGTGAGCTATCCAGACCACCATGGGTGTCGCATCAGGCTACAGGGGGACTGTGTTTTTGCACTGCCATTCACAGCGCCTTAGCCGGGAGTTGGAAAGAGAAAGTACCCACTGCAGGTGCATAGCTTCCATTGGTGCAGCAGATGCAGTGGTACCAGGGTCCAGAGGCCTGAGGGTTCCACTAAGCCCTGATTATTGCTACATTTCACAGCGGCCAGGGGGCACATTTCTTTCCTTGCACTAGGACCCCATGACACACTGGCTACACCACTGTCCTGCTGCCACACAGGACCCATTTTTGGAAATTATTTTTAACTTCATCAGAATAATGATCCACAAAGCTTGCACCCACTAAACAAATTGTGAACACTGAATTTCAGAACTTTGCAGCTCATAATTTTATATTGCTATGATCAGGTTACCACTATATACTTGGTGGTGACATTTTCCAAAGGTAAATTCACCTTATATTTCACAATAAATTCAACCTTATATTTGTTTATGATTCAGGCGTTATTATTGACATACTGCTGATAAGGCAGTTGTTTTTGATGTTTTGCCAACCCTGATGCTAGTTACGTTATAGGTTGCACAGTGAACTTCATGTTTCCTTTTTAGGTCGAGCCTAGGCAGCGCATGCGCTGTCTCTTCAAGACATGTTGTATCTGCTCTAAGGGCTTCGAGCATGCCCACCGTTTCTCGTTCGTTCTTTTATGCTCCGTTCAGAAATCCTTGCTTTTCTGTGGTGAATAGCGTACATTTGTCCCCCCTCTTGGTGTGTTATTAACGCCCATAGCTACTGGCCCTTTACTTGTAGGCTTTCACCTCTGACCATTTGTGTTTGTTTTGGTGCACTATTTGATTATTTTGCCTCAACTCTGTTTTAGGATTGCCGTGTCATTCGTCTTTGCGAACAAAACATGCTCAACTGAGGCCTGTGAATCATGTCCTTATCTCGTTTCCTGTTTTTTTTCCTTTCCCTGTTGTTGGCGTCTTTGATGTTCCCCGTCCTCCGAAGTTCCCTCATCATCTCTCCCTTTTTTTTTATTTCTTTGGTTTCTCTGTATGTTTTTTATTTAATTCTTTTGGAGGGACAGTTTGAACGTAAGTAGGCATGGGCTTCAGTGCTCCATTGCTGCCCTCCCCCATCGGGAATTTATTCCTCTTGTCTTCCGCCAGTCATCGGTTGCGGCCATGATTTAGAGGAACGATAGGAGTTTCCTTGGATACACCCATTTCTGTTAAGAGGTTATTATGCTGCAGCAGTACACAAATTCAAGCCTCTAGATTAATATAATTGTTTGGCTTTGAAAGCAGACAGACCCTCCCCCATGTCTCAGTTTGCGAAAAATGTTTAAAACGCACGATGTTGGTGATGCGTTATATCATTTTACAGCAACTAGCAATGTTGCATATGCTGACCCCCCCGCCCCGTCTTGTAACTCTTGTTCCCTTATCTCGAAACCTCAGAGTGCTTGTTAAAACAGGCTTACCACCAGTATCAAAGAATATATATAATCTATTACCGGTATCTGCAGTGCTTTAAATGGGCCAGTACTGCCCGGTACGGAGTACCGGCACTTTTTTATTTTGAGGAGGAGAGTACCGGCACTTCTCGAGAGCGATGTAATACTTTTAATTGGAGAGTACCGGCACTTCTCAGAAACAAGCAGGTACTCTGCTATAGAGTACCTGCATTTCTATTTTTCCATTTCAAGCACTGGGTATCTGTAAGCGCTCTAAGCTTTGACAGGTAAGTGAACAGAAGCACATGAAAATGAACTCACTTTTCAAGGATCACACAGTTTTGATCAAGCGCTGCAGCTATTGAATCTGAATGTGCCTATAGATGACAGAGTTTGCGGTGGTGCTTCATACATGTTTACTCACTTTCCAAACAGTATTAATGAAAAGTATTTTAGGCTGCTTGGGCGCCACATGGTGGAAGTGCAACAGAGGGAGCCCGCACTTTCCCTCCGATCCTGTTTAGAGAGTCTTGGAGAAGGAGCAAGCTCTTTGCCTCTTGCCAGGCCCATGTGATAAGAACACACCATCCTCGGCCATGGGCTGGCCCATATTCCGGACTTTCCAGGACATGTGCTTGCTGATGAGGAAACAGTCCTCGGCAGACAGGAGTGGCCAGGGGTGGAAGTGCGGAGCTAGCCTTACCCATAAGGGTTTGGAATCTGAGCAGTTGTCCTTTGTTTTCTCCTGTGTTTCACCTGTGTAGACCCTGCGCGTTCTGGCTCCTGCAGTAAGACTTGAGTGCATACCGCACCTTGTTGCTTTCTATGATCGCCCATGGCAGTGTTTGACAGTACCTGATGCTCAGGACCCAGCGAGCACAACTGGAGCAAAAAAGTGAAGTCCAGGCTTGTGCAGTGAGACGAACATCCACCCATCCCAACATGGGTGTGTGTGCAGTGAGATAAGGTGTTGGATATGAATGGCTGTTTTGCTGGAGTTTGTAGAAGCTCTAGTCTGGTGTTCCTGTTGGCGAAATTGTGTTGTAAGTGGGAGCAGTTCTTGCTTAGAATGGCTGGAGTGCAAGTGTTAAGCACATGTACCTCAAACAAACAACGCATACAAACTAGCACCACATACAAGGCATTTAGACTACAGCAATACAGCATGTACAAAGTACGGGTGTCCTAACACAATTCATTACATGAAATTGCTCTATGCATTAGAAGTGGGCAGGGCCAACCTTCTTTTCCATTTTCTTTTTATTTCCCTAAACTTTTCTCAGTTTAGAATCGACTGTTTATTCTATGAGTTTGTGTACTATAGATAATACTGAAACCAAGTGACAGATGGTATCCTAACACTGTGCACCTCTTCCGGATTCAGAGCCTTCCTCCTGCTCTGGTGTTCAGGATTTTAATTTTCATATGCTATTTTGAATTGGAAATATGCTGTTTTTTTATTAGACATTGCACTCTGAATTGTATTCTAGTTTGCCATGTTGAGCTTTTTATGCTTAAAAGGCACTAAATCTACGCTTGAACTTGAGAAGGGACATAATCTCGGCATGAGCACAGTTCCGGGGGATAGGATAATGTCTAGCCGGTCCGGAAGTGGTTTCATGCTGCAGTTTTGCAAAGTGAAAGTACAGTTCTTCTGAATCGGTCAGCCTCTTCACTTCCAGCCGGCCAGTTTGCCATTCGTGTGTATTTTGAGTAGCTTCCCCGTTCAACCACGCTTCCAGGCACACGCACCGTAAATCTAAACCAACCGATTATGAAGCATTGTGGCAAAGAGTATAGGTGGCCAAGAACAAAGGGCACAATCTTAGTGGGGGATCTCACAGTGGTTTAATCTTTGAAAGCCCAGATATGAAAAAGATATGACCCGATGAGTAGTCAACTGTGAAATAAATAAACACGGCTTCTTATTCACTGCCAAGTTTTGCCATGCTGTGTGATCCTGGGCGAATCAAATAATGCACATATGCTAAAGTTGCTTTATCTGCTAAAAAATGTCAACAGTTATAAACTGCTATAAATGGCTATATGTGGAGATGGATATCTCCATTCACTCATCTGCAAGCCCAGGCAACACTCGTGCTCTTCAACCCTCCTAATTATTCCAGTGTACGTCACAGATACCTAAACGTGAACCTGCCCATTTTACACTTTCCGCAGCACGTGGCTGAACCTCCAGTGATCACACCTCTATTAACTATACACAATACAGCACACAGACACCTCTCTCTCGTGGCACTCGCCAGTTACCTCACTTCAGTTATACCTCTCTAATTCACGCGCTGCAAAGCCAAGAAAATGCACAAATGCACTATATAAAAACATGTTACTTAAAAATAAGGCAGTGGGACCCCTCCCCGTACATAGAAAGGACAACCAAGTCTGCCCATTATTCATATTAATTCGCCCCACCTCTAGGCTGCAAAAGGCATGGAGTGTGCTTGCTCAAGTGCTCTGCAAAGCGCTGCATAGGCTGCTTCTGTGTGCTATAGATGTCTGGCAATGCTTGGAAGCCCAACAGGCGAGTAATTAGTGATAAATGGTGCAGCTCGCCTCTCTCCCACCAGCAGCGTTAGAGATATTATGTTTTCTTAGGTCGAGCCTAGGCAGCGCATGCGCTGTCTCTAGCCTATCCACATTCTTTTATAGAGGGCATAGCCAAAACGGGTAACTAGCTGTGATGCGGTGTGGTGCCTGTGATGATGTGTTATGTTTAAGCCAACTTAGTCTAAAGGGAGCATTATAGAGTTGCTAGTGCTTTGGCTACTAACTGGCATTGGTGTTGCGTTGTATGTATGAAGGGGCCAGGGGAACTCTATTGCATGTTCTGTATGAGAAAAGCAAATTATCAGTGGAAAGATGCTGTGTAGTGAGTTTTATTGGGTACCAGTAGCATTTCCCATTACCTCCTCGTCCGTCTTCCTCGCCACAGTAATTACTCATGAGCATTCTGCTCCCACAGAAACTCCAAGCAAAATTTAGCATACTAGTCTCCCTATCCCTCCAATATGGCCCCCAGTGGCAACCACCAATCACATAAAAGGATACAAGATCCAAACCACGACCTGTTTTTTTTGTTTCTGCACTACTCCAAGTGCTGTTCCTGTGTTCAGGTAAGTGGGGGCGGCGGTCCTACTATAGCGGACTCTCATGCCCCAGGGGGTTTTGGTTTGCCTAGCATGTCTTCTTCCCCCTTTTGCACTTCTTCCTCGGTCCTGCTGTAGCGGACTCCCGGAGTGTGCTGTACTTCAAACCTCGCTTACTGGAGGTCTCCTACCGAGTCCTGCTCTAGCGGATTCGGCAGGTCTTTGTTGTTCTTGGTTGCTCGGCACCTTTTTGTTTGGTCCCATAGGGGTTAGGAGGGACGCCCGGGCTCTCCTGCAGGCTCCCTCCGCCCCATTGTCTTACCGGTTTCCCGCTGAGACGCGGCATCGGTCCAAGTGCGCTTGGGTTGCACGTTGGCCTGTTAGGGGTGTGGCTTAGTTCCGGCTCCTTGCGGGTCGGCGCGTTGTTACGGCACTCTCGCCCTGATGGAGCTACAGGTGCGGCTCCTTTCTGACATTTCCTTTGATTCCTTGGGGGCAGCGGCATCTACGACTGGGTCTTCTGTTGCGGCTCATCACCAGTTGTGGTTACGTTCTTGGAAGGCTGATGCTGCGCAGAAGGGTTTGCTCATGAAAATCCCTTTTTCTGGTGTTAAGCTTTTTGGTGCTCCCTTGGAGGATATGGTCAAGAAGTCGGGAGAGGATCGTAAGCTGTTGGCTCCTGAGAGGGCGGCGCGTTCCCGATTTTTTGGGGCTCGTAGGGCCTTTGGTCCTGCTCGTCAGGGGCGGGCTCCTCAGCCCTTTCGTGGAAGGGGGCATGGCCGGGGTGCTCCTTCCTCTGACAAGTCCCGGTTGCCTGCCGCCTCTTCCTCCTCTTCTGCACCCTCCAAATCATGACTGGGTTGCTCCAGGTGTGGGTCCTCTGGGAGGTCGCCTGTCTCTCTTTGTGGACAACTGGATGCGGACTGTGTCGGATCGTTGAGTTCTTCAGGTGGTGTCGGAAGGTTTTCACATTGGGTTCGTCCAGACTCCCCCAGACTGTTTTCAGGTCACTCCTTGCCCCAGGGATGCTCTGAAGAAGGAGGCTCTGTTGGAAGGCGTCCGTTGCCTTGTGAAAAAGGGCGCTGTCGTTCCGGTGTCCGTGGATCAGTGGGGGCTGGGAGTGTACTCTATTCTCTTCCTGGTGGAGAAGCATACCGGGGACCTCAGACCGGTCTTAGATCTGAAGTGGTTGAATTGGTTCATTCCCCCTGTCAAATTCAAGATGGTGTCCTTGCAGGTAATTCTGCCTCTGATCAATCAGGGGGATTTTCTGGCTTCCATCGACCTGCAGGATGCTTATCTCCATGTCCCTGTCCATCGGGACTCTCAGAAGTTTCTCCGCTTCTGTGTTCTGGGCACTCATTTTCAGTTCAAGGTTTTACCCTTTGGTCTGTGTTCATCCCCTCGTGTCTTTACTGAGGTTCTAGCCCCTCTGATTGGGCATTTACATGGGGAGGGGATTATGATCTTTCCTTACCTGGATGATTTGTTGATTTCTGCTTCTTCTTTCTCTAAGGCAGAGATCCATGTCAGGGAGGTTTGCCAGGTCCTGGAGGGTCACGGATTTCTGGTGAATCGGAAGAAGTCCTGCCTGGTTCCTTCTCAGGATCTGACGTACATTGGGGCTCACTTCAGGACTCAGTTGGGATTGGTGTTCCTGCCTCCTGCCCGAAAATTGACTCTGATGTTGGAAATTTGGTCCATGTTATCGGGGACTTGCCCTCCTGTGAGACTTTGGTTGAGGGTCCAGGGGATGATGTCCGCCTCCTTGTTGGTGGTTCCTTGGGCTCGTCTCCATATGTATCCTGTGGTGAACCATATTTTGTCTCATTGGCGCCCCTGTGGTCAGGATTTCAGTCAGGTGGTTCCTGTGTCAGCATAGGTGAGGGAGGATCTGGGTTGGTGGTTGGATGACGGTCATCTGTCCAGGGGTCGTCCGTTTCTGATTGTTCCCTCTCAGGTGGTCACTACGGATGCCAGTCTGTTGGGCTGAGGGGCTTACTCTGAACGATGCTTCGGTACAGGGCAGGTGGTCGGTGGCTCTGATGTCTTGCTCCTCCAATTACAGTGAGCTGAAGGCCGTTCAATTGGGTCTCTTGGCGTTTGTTGCCTTGCTGGAGGGTCACCATGTTCAGGGCCAGACGGACAACCAGGTTGTCATGTCCTACATCAATCATCAGGGGGGTTGCAGGGTTCGTTCCCTCAGTTGCCTCAGTCACCTCATTTGTTCTTGGGCGGAGTCGACATTGGCCTCCCTGTCGGCGGTTTACCTCCAGGGCCGGAAGAATGGTGTGGCAGACTGTCTGAGCAGGGTCTTTCCCTCCATGGGGTCTTTGTCTCTGACCCAAGTGATGTTCCAGATATTGCAGAGGAGGTTTGGGTGTCCGGTGGTGGACTTGATTGCGTCTCCGGACAATGCGAAGATCCGTTGTTTCTGCATAATTATGCCTTGTCCGATGGCTTGGAGGGTGGATGCGATGTCCTTCCTATGGCCCAGGGGCCTGTTGTATGCCTTTCCTCCGGTTCCCCTGATTCCGGCGGTTTTGCAGAGGATCAGGAGGGAGGGGGTCTTGGTACTTCTGGTGGTTCCGGGTTGGCGCCGCCGCCCATGGTTTCCTCTGTTGTTGGGGTTGGCGGTGCGTCCGGGTTGGACGATGCCATACGATCCGTATCCCTTGTTGGGCCCTCTGGTTCCTCTTCCGGTGTTCCGGTCCATGGGTCTTCAGGCTTGGCTCTTGAACGGTGTTCCCTGATCCAGAGTGGTTGTTCATTGGAGGTTGCAGGTCTTATCCAGCAGTCCAGACGCCCCTCTACTTTGAAATCTTACGCTAAGCATTGGGACAACTTTGCTAGTTGGTGTCTGCGCCAAGGTTGGTCTGTTGAGGGATTGGATCCTGCTCGGGTCCTGGATTTTTTGAAGGACGGTTTTGGTTTGGGCTTGGCCCTTTCTACCCTCCGTGCTCAGTGGGCAGCCATTAGGGCTTTTCATGGTCTCCCTTTTGTGTCAGTGGAGCCCTTGGTGCCTCATCTTTTCAAGTCTCTGGCCTTTCAACGCCCTCGTCCTGTGTTGTCTCCTCCCCCGTGGGACCTTCTATTGGTGTTGAGGGCTTTGCAGGGGGTTCCCTTTGAGCCGTTAGCGTCAGTGGACTTGAAGTTTTTGACGTTGAAAGTGGTGTTTTTGGTGGCTATTGCCTCTGCCAGACGTGTTGGGGTGTTGGGGCTTTCCTACGGTCTGCTCCTTTTTTGAGGATTTTGGAGGATAGGGTGATCTTGCGGGCTCATCCTACCTTTGTGCCTAAGGTGGAATCTTTCTTTCATCGGTCGGCAGAGGTGGTCCTCCCAGTCTTCTTTCCTGTTCCTTCGTCGGCGGAGGAATCTCAGTTGCACCTTTTGGATGTGAAGCGTGTGTTGTTGCTTTACTTGTCTCGTACGGCTTCTTTTTGTAAGGTGGACAATTTGTTTGTCACTTTTGGTATGGCCCGGCAGGGCCTGAAGCCGTCTCTTTCCACTCTCAGTCGGTGGATTAAGGAGACTATCCTGTTGGCATATGATGTCCAGTCTGTGGTTCCCTCTCATCCTATTCTGGGGTGTTCTACTCGTTCTGTTGCTGTTTCTTGGGCCGCCTTTAAGGGTGTTTCCATGTTGGATATTTGCAGTGGGGCCACTTGGTTTTCCCCTCATACCTTCATGTCTCCTTTCCGGCTTGAGGTTGGGGTGGTGCCTCCGTTGCCTTTGCCTCTTCAGTTCTGGACTCTGTGGTTTCTTGAGATGTGTGTCTTTCACTTGTTATCAATAAAGTTTTTTGTACTGCCTTCCATGTGCGGGCTGTGTTTACTTATCCATGAAGCTGATGTTGCTTTGGTATCTGCTCATGAGTAATTACTGTGGCAAGGAAGATGGACGAGGAGGTAATGCCCCGGTTACTTACCGGTAATCTTCATTACTCCGAGTCCTGGTCTTCCTCACCACAGTATAGTTTCCCTTCCCTCCTGGCCCTCTGTTGTGGCTTCATGTATATGGCTTTGGATTACAGGTCGTGGTTTGGGTCTTGTATCCTTTTATGTGATTGGTGGTTGCCACTGGGGGCCATATTGGAGGGATAGGGAGACTAGTATGCTAAATTTTGCTTGGCGTTTCTGTGGGAGCAGAATGCTTATAAGTAGTTACTGTGGCGAGGAAGACCAGGAGGCGGAGTAATGAAGATTACCGGTAAGTAACCGGGGCATTATAAGAGTAGCCTAATTGCATGGTATATCTGCGTTGGATATTGTTAAAATTTTGTTCCATTGTGTTCTGTTGGATATTAGTATGTGGCATTTTGTGGTTGCGAGTGCAGTTGTGAGCCCTGTGATAGCCACCTGTGTGGCATATCTGTGCTGTATTGAATCTATGCAAGGTGGCCTGTCTGATATCTTGAGCTGAAAGTTTGTGTATTATTTTCTTATGTTTGCTGTGGCAGTCGGCATTGCTTGGTGGCCACGCATGTTGTTTCTCACATGCTTTAAAGCATCTACGCAGCGCCAAATTATCTAGATGGGATGTGTATGTTTACAGCCAAAGAGCGTAATTACAAAAGGCCCAGTAGTAGCATCGATAGCGTTTGTTTAACTATTTTCCGAAAAGAATATGGCACGTCAGCTATTTCGTGTTTCCTGTTCTTCCTTAAAGGCTCAAATGAGAAAAGTGCCGCATGGCGAGGCCAGTTTTGACCCTGTTGTTGCACCTAAGCAGTTGTCATTTAACATCACACATTCTTCATCATGCCATGCTAAGTTTTGGAGGGGCAGTTTTTTTTTTGCTACAGTGATCACTCTGGCTGCTAACAGAGAGGCATTTTTATGGCCCAGCCCCCAGGGAGGATCCAGATCTGCCAAATCAAACAAGGCTTGTTGCTCCAACTGGGTATGTCTGTGCCTTCCATGCAGTGTGAGTTTGACAGAACACTGAAGCAAATCTGCACATACTTAACACCTGGTTCAATGCCTTCTGGCAATTATTCAAGGTATCAATCAATTTCTGACAAAACTATAATTTTGACTAATTTGCTTACATATCCATTTATTTGATGGCTTTTTTCGACAGCATAGTAATTATGTCTCCCGCCATTAATTTACCACAAACTTTGATGCCTTTAATGGCTAATGTACTGTAATGGATAATGTGCTGCATGGCTAAACACTTATAAGGTCCCAAAGGCGAGACTTATTGGCTATGAAATGAAATGAATTTGTACTTATAAAGCGCACTGCTACCCTGAGGCATCCTGGCGCTGAACGCATACCGCTGTAGAACCCTTCCTGGCTTTTCCCTGTGAAATGTCCACTCCTGGGCACTTCCAAGGTGAAGCCAGGCATCCCAGCACTGGTGGGGCCGTTGTGGAGATTAAGCAAGCTATTGCCCAGAGTTGCAGAGTGGGACCCATGATTAGAATAGGCACCGAGGCGAGAATTATCAGGTCCGAGGAAGTTGAGCCCAAGACCCGCTGAGGCGGGAATTGAACCCTGGTCCCGGGCCAGATCTCTGCATCAGGGTCTGCCGCTCTAACCATTGAGCCACACTTCTCCACCTATGCCAATGTTAGTTGAAATTGGAGTTCTCTTTTTCCCTTCTCTCTCAGTATTACTGTTAGACCCACTTCTTACAGACTCATGCTCTCAAGTTCATTATTTTTTGCTGGGAACAGGTTGGTGCTCGGGGTGCTTTGAAAAACATGGGTAGCAAACCTTTTGTGCACGGAGCTGATTAGCAGCACCCACGTTTTCCGCTGCCAGCTGCGCCTGGCAGTTCAGCAGGTGGGTGGAGGAGACAAGGGGGCACAGCGTGGGCCCATCGCATAATGTTGCCATTCATCATAATCTGCCTTCCTTGTCTCTTGAAGGCAAGGCCACCGGAGATCCTTCGCATCCTCTGCCCATCAGATCAATAGGGCGAGTGGGAAAGGAAGTGTGGCACGCCTGGCGAGGTTTAAAAGCAGAAACGTCAAACTGTCTACCCAGAGGATTGCCCTGTGCCAGAATAAAAATTAATACCAACTCTACCAGTGATGGCAGGTGCGTTCATCATTAAAGTACACACAGAATAAGGCAGATTCTACCCTATGACCTTCGAAAGGTGTTGACTTGGTTTGGAGTTTATTAAAGCGCAAACTTAGCGCAAGGGCATTACAGCACTTTATATGAGCACCAGATTTCATTTCACAAAGTCAGATTTTTAGTTTTCTAGGTAGGGGAAATTAAGTGATTTGCCCAGAATCACAGGATGGTGAGCCGATGCTGGGACTCGAACCTGATTTCCTAGTTCCAAACTCACAGCTCTGTAGGTTAGGCCACATCTCCTCCCCTTGACAATACCTTCCATCTACAGTGGACATTTCACAGTGGTGTCGCAGGAAGAGGTGCTAGACGTCCTGTTCCCCAACTGATTGTCCCCCTCCCCCGTGGGCCCCACCACGACAGCTGTTGGATGTGCCAAGAGAAAACAGAAAAAAAAAACAGGCACTGCACCTTGCCCCACACATTTATTCGTTTATCTACCTTTCTTTGCAAAGCAGTGTTTGAGGCAATACACGAGCCTACATGTATGTTTAAAATGGTTAAATCTGACTTTGTGTATGTGTAGTTACATATAGAGATACAGATAAAGATGTATACAGACATCCCTATAAAGTCAGATTTAAACATTTTAAGAAAACATCTGCACACTATGGGCCTGATTCACAGAACTAACTTACGTCAAAATCCTAAACTTACAACAATTTTGGTATTCACAGAATGAACTTACACATTTGGCTATTCACAGAATGAACTTACACATTTGGGTATTCACAGAATGAACTTACTACCATTTTGGTATTCACAGAATGAACTTACTCATTTTGGTATTCACAGAAGGCACTTACTCATCAATGAGTAAGTGCCTTCTGTGAATACCAAAATGTGTAAGTTACACAAAATGAGTAAGTTACACAAAATGTGTAAGTGCCATCTGTGAATACCAAAATGAGTAAGTTCATTCTGTGAATACCAAAATGAGTAAGTTCATTCTGTGAATACCAAAATGAGTAAGTTCATTCTGTGAATACCAAAATGGTAGTAAGTTTAGGATTTTGTCGTAAGTTAGTTCTGTGAATCGGGCCCTATATAGTTATAGTTAGGATCTAGTTACTATAGGAAATTAATTTTTTGTTTTGCTAATAACTTTGGTAATGCTTGGTGAATCTCTATGAAACTTTCCAAAAAAAAGTCCATCCACCTCAACTCCTTTCTGGAAAGTTTTGACATGGTCCATCACGTATGGGCTAAGGAAAGGGGGGTCCCTAAACGCAATTTCCTCAGACAGTTTCTTTACAGACAAAGCATGATTTTTTTGTGATTTGTAAATCTGTTTGCTAGTTTTCTGAGAAATTAAGGTTCAAAGAATGCTGAAAGACAAATTAGTAGTTCCTTGAATTTAAGCAGTGGAAGGATACAACTTGTCCAGTCAGAAATATAGTAAAACAGCTGTGCTTCTGAGTAGAGATAAATACAGGAATGGGAAGCAAAGGCATCAAGCAGGAAGCAAGCAAATGTGATAGACAAGAAAGCCTACCAGTCATGAGCAATGGCTGAACCAGGGCCCGTACAGAAATTACACAAGAGGGTCCCTGAATATCTAAATATAGGGAGAAGGGGGCAGGGAACAGAACATGAATAGCAACAAAAACCTCTCCCTAAACAATTTATTTAAAGGTAGTACATCCAAAATAGAAACACGTGTCCCACAAAAACTGATTTTCAAATTTTTATTATGAAAATATATAAATCATTTAAATATTTTCATTTTTTATAAAATTCATATATGTCTCTTATAGAGGAGCCCCACCAGCATGATTTCAGACACATGCAACAAAATTATACATTGTGAAACCACATAACACAAAAACAACAATGGAACAATGCACAAGGACAATCATGACACACAAATGTGAACAGACAACAATATACAAATGACAATATTATACAAAATAAACTCAATATGAAAAATCAAGGGAAGAAGCGCCGACGCGCGTTTCGGAGTGGACTGTTAACCAACAGATCCTTCATCAGGGCGCAGTAGATACAACTCATTCAGTAGTCAAAGACAATCTGTATATCGTGCACATTTTACATATACATAATGCAGGGGGCTCTGTGTCGGTGTATATTAATAATCTTTATAGGCAGTTTTCTGAATAAGAAGCAGAATGGATTCCACAAAAAGACGAATCCCAAAATGACTCGTACGGGGGCTTCATGTAAGCACCATACACTGATTGGAATACACGGATACCCTGACAGTGTATCGAGTTGAAAGGATCACGTTTGGGCTCTCTAGAAGTTCAATTGGAGTATGATGGATAAATAAGCCACCACATGGTCCTCAAATCAGATAAACTCCTTCGATATCACTGGGCCCACAGTAAGCATCAGAGGCAGGTAAGAATCACCGGTAATGAGACACCCGATATTTTGCGTCCCAATCAGGGCTCAACGTCACAGTGGATAGTTCCAAGTTCCAAAAATGGGTCTGGATTTCAAACAAGCCCAGGGAGACGGTAGCGTCCTCCAAAAAATGCGAAGAAAAGTCTCGGCATCCGTCCGAAGTAGGTCCTTTACTACTACTAAAGTTAGACTTTTGGTCTAGGTTAGACTTTTGGTCTAAACTTAGACCAAAAGTCTAACTTTAGTAGTAGTAAAGTTAGGCGTTAGGTCTAAACTTAGCCTTCAGGTCTAAGTTTACTTTTGTGACTCAGGCCCTTTGTGTTCTGAACGCATTGCTCTTCCAGTCAAAATAGCTCCCAGTAAAGTCAAAATCACATGTTGCACAGTGAATAATTCACAATGGAAACAACAGCTTTCTGTTCTTTCCATAAACTTCAAAGAACTTTTTCAACCAGAGAAAGAACTCTAGTGGCACTGACAGACAGGGATGATGGAAAGGAAACTATCTCAGGAAAAGTACCCAAATCCCTAATATTTGCTGGACACGTGCTTTACACTTTAAACTAATTATGGAGATGCCAAACTCATGATTGAGTAGACCGTTGACTGCAGTGGCTGGATCACAGAAGAATGATATTAGGAGGGTGAATGTTCTTTCTGTGCATATTGTTGAAGGGGTGGTCCTTTTAGGCAGGGTGATTTTAGGATTGTTAGTGCTCCAGACAAATAGTATTTTGCCTCCTGAAGCGCTCCCCATACACTAAAGAAATTGTGTTTATATGCTTTTAGTAGTGATTTGGAATCACTTATAGGTGTCTGCCTTACCTCATCTCCACTCATCCTATAGCCACTCTATCTATTTGGGGAGAGAGACCTCAGGTGTCCTATGCTAGAGGAAGGTGACATGATGGAATCTACATGGAGGGTGTGGCTCGGGGGAGTAGCTTCCATTGATGCAACAAGTGCAGTGGCACTAGGCCCAGAGGCAGAGGGCCCAATGAACCCTCATTATTGCTGTATGCATCCAGGAGCACATTTATTTTCTTGCACTAGGGCACATGACACAGTGGCTATGCTGCTGGAGTGGCTGCCATTGTGCAAATTATTTATTTTCTTGCACTAGGGTCCATGACACACTGTCTATGCTACTGGAGTGGCTGCCATTGTGCAAATAGTGAGTGTGTGATTGGTCAGAAGTACATATCAGTGGACCTGAAGTCCCTCTTTGTCAGAATGTTCTAGAAGCAAGAGTGAGTTGGAAGAGTGAGCTATTCCATAATCAATCAATCAACATTTGGATAGCGCAGTACTGTCACCCCTAGGGGTATCTGGGCGCTGCAGATGCAACGTCAGAGTAAAGGTCAGAAACGAGCAGAAAGAGACAGAATAATTGTCCGAAATGAGCAGAAAGAAACTAGCACAAAGTGCATATATAAAAGAAACCCAGTCAAAAGTGAGTTCACTGGATTCAACCCCAAGCACGCCAAGGGTCTTCACATTCTTTAAAACCTTGTCTCCTTAGCCACCTATGTCTGGAGGAAAAGTAAGTGAAAATGATCAATCTATGAATCACGGCTCAAGGGCCTAAGGACATTCGCCATCTATCCCTTTACCATGCCCAGTAAGCCTGGGGAATTAATCAGGATCAAGTTGTCTAAGATCACAAGAAGCTGCGTACCTGCCGGCTGAACGAGAACCAGATCAAGCAGGCTAGCTAGGATTTAGTAGTGCTCAGATCAATGCAACCGCTGCTTACTCCACCTGCAGGCATCAAGGTAGCCACCAGGCAACAATCAATAGAAAAGCTATTTGCCTCATTCCCCAAAAGGGAAATCCATCCCTCCAGTTCAGCCATACAAAACCTCGAAGGGGCACAATGCCCAGTGATCCAGCAAACATCAAGATCAAATAAATGTATTAAAAGGAACAAGGACCCTCCGAACACCATATTGGAGAAAAGCCCGGGTATGAGGGGCAAAAGTTTTGTGAATCATGCAAAAACATGGCTCCCCCCACAAGAGAATGCCCACCAGGTCCATATAATTCTCCACCAACTGAGGAGAGAATTTAAAAACCCATCCAGCCGCCCTACAGCTCCAGATGGCAAGTCCTTTTGAATACAATGCAGGCTACCATTGCTGCAATGAACTGCCATTCAGATAAAATGGATATTCAAGTTACCCTGCTTAATATACTGGTAGTTTATGTAGTAGGGATAGACGATAAGCTAAGACTACTCAACTCACTCATTGTCAGAGCGCAAGCCACGAATACCATAGCGCAAGAAACCTTCTGCACATGCTCACCTGTACTGGATAATTTATCACCCTTCCCAACATTATAGGCAGCCTCCTCCAGAGACTAAAGTTAAACAGGTCTAAGGCAGCCAAAGGAAAGTTCGAGTCAAGCAAAAATCAGGAATCATCACAAGATCTGACCATGAGAAAGAACCAAGCAAGTCTGCAATAAAATTAGTGTCACAGTGGAAATTCATGTGGTAGAGAGTCTGGAAGACATTCAAGTCATTATTGAACCCTCCAGCTAGACATCTAATACATGCGCAGGGTTGCCAACCTAGAGTCAGACTACACCTGCAAGCCTAGTGCAACATACGCAGGAAATTAACTCAGGGGTGCCTCACATTGATTTGAGCCTGGCCATTTTTAAAGACCTCCCTTAAGCAAGCGGAAGAGAAAGAAACAACAAAAGGGCAGAAATAGATACTCTGCACCAGGTAATGAACAAAATATTGGAAAGTTATTCCAAATTTTCAGTAAAGAGAATCACAAGGAATTGGTGCCCAAGACCATCGAGAGTCAAACCCTTAGGGCAATCTCAAAGGCAAAAAATACAGATCATAAATGGCAGTTGAATGGCCAGCAGGAGGGGGAATCCTTTTCAGACAAGTTCACAGGACGGAGCGAGTCTCTATTAGAGGTAGTAACTACATTAGCAACCATCAAAACTCAAACCGAATGGTCCAACGTCGAGTAGCCTATAATATTCGTGGGCACATCCTCAAATGAGGATCAAGAACTAACCTGTAAGCCCGTAGGAGCACCAGATGGAGATTTCAACCAAGAACCTAAACAGTTACTGCAGGTGGATGCATAAAGGTAACAAGACATGTTTTAAATCCCACACTACAAGTTACTAAGAGCTCTCAGAAAGAAGAGAAACTAAATAGTGTCCATGGCCTAAGCAATGACCTGGCACCAATACACCAGCAAAATAACATTTTATGGTACCCAGAATAGAAAACAAGGGGCAATCACAATGTACTAAACTGCACTAGTATTCTCAGGTTCCTGGCAGACATTTCAGGGCTACCAGGTATAAGATCAGGAAGCATAGCCTCCATAGATTTTACGATATCACGTGGCCTGCAACAAACTAATCCTACTGTTGTCACTTTTTCCATGCCCCATCATGCCAAACTGGTGTATATGCATAAAACCACCTTCAGGAACTGGGGCATAAAGATCAGTTGGTTTACTGGAAAGGCATACATCCGGCTGTAAGCTACTCAGGAACCTCTTCGATGGGGAAGACCCAAATCAGTCTGAGAAGTGCTGTGGGGCCGTTTTCATTATCATTCCTTGTAACCCCAGGTAATAGTGTCCCTGACCTGGTTAGGCCACAAGAAGAGGTGACTGGCATATAGGCGGACCATCAAACTGTCACATTTTAGAGTGGAGATACAATATAGGCCAAAAACAGCAACACAATTTAATTCTCTGCTTGTGCGTATTCTTTTTATTCATGACCACTGCCAATATACTCCTCCAGGCCCTGAAGAAGCTTTGTACTGACGAAACGCGTTGGCTGCATGTTCTCTGCACACTTGTGGAGAAAAGCACGAATAAAAAGAATACGCACAAGCAGAGGTTTGAATTCTGTTGTTGTTTTTGGCCTATATTGTAACTCCACTCTAAAATGTGACAAATTTCTCACCTTTTGCTAACAGAACCTGGCATCCTTGCAGTGCTTTTGGAAGGCTGAAAAAGGCAGAAGGGGATTCTCGCCTAGTTATCATAAATATTTATTTAATCCCCATTCCAAAAGAAAATAGGATAGCTGTTGTAAAGATATATCAAGTTATAATGGATGTGAAAGCGGTTTACAAGGACGCAGGCATGATTTTAATGAGGGGATTCAACCTCAACCCGTTTCGCACTCAAGAAGAAGAGGTGAACCAATATGTAATGTGCATCAAAGGGGGAATCCCAATGCAATCCTTTAATCTATACAGCGCTCCGACTGACTAGGGAAAATGCTGTTTGACTAGTGCACTTCAGTGGGACTCAGTGTTCTTAATGGCAGGTTACTTGTGTCTCATATCTGGACTGCACACTGGCGAATGTCGCCCTTTTGAGCCACATCCAACAGTTTTGTATCAACCAACGTCCGGATAGTGACCATTCTCCCCAAGTCATCCCTCTAGTAGCTATTACCCCGTCCTTTCCAAGTCAAATGCCCGCCTGTTCGATGGATATACTGTGAACTTAAAAAGCATAAGATGGGATGAGGAAATAGGACAAGAAATCCTCAAAAGCTGCACCTCGTTTATGCTAAATAAGGCAGGCCTAGAGGAACACACAGGTAGCTGACTGGACCTCATACTTTACATCACAACAAAATACCCCAAGAAATCCCACAATAATGGCTATAACTTGAAGTCCTGGACAAAACGACAGCTGCCTTATGAAGTGAGACGTACCAAGAAAACCGCGAACAGGCTCTTGTGGCATCTAAGAGCTAATACACAATGCCCAGTAATGAAAGCGGCAGTCAATCATCACATGAGCAAACTGGAAAAAGGAACTCTGGGCCCTTAAAAAAACAAATTATGAGGACTATAGGCAAAGCTCATCTGTGCCAGTAAAAACAAAGACTCAATGAATTTCTGGCAAATGGTTCATTCCAAACAGCATGGGCCGCGCAAAGCCAACAATGTAAACATCAGCAAGCAGGCATGGGTGACCTAACTAACAACACACCTTTCAACATTTGGGGCCCCCTCAAGCCTGATAAAATGCAGTATAAATACCACAAAACATACAATAAGTCTCACGGGCAGCCGTGATGAAAGCCTCTATACTTGATGGGCAGCTGCCCAAAGTAAAACCACAATTGGCACAATAAGCAGCAAGCGCCTTAATGTACAAAAATCGACAGCGCCCAATGGCAACACAAATGACTCAATCGACCATAATCAACCAAGTAATCGCTCAACGGATTACACTTGTGAAGATATCCAGAAAATTATCACCAAATCACAGACCGGCTGTGTGCCAGGTCCAATTAAGCTACACCAAGCTTTGTTCAAAAAGGACCCTAAGTTGTGGGCTCATAGGTTCACAGTATTGTATAGTCATATCCTGCAGACGGAAGACCTCCCTGAGTCCTGGCGGGGCTCGATAATCCACCAATTCATAAAGGGAGGGATTCTACAAGCCCAACAATATTCGGTTGATCGCATTAATTGACGTCGAGGCCAAATATTTGGAAGCCTACTGTAACAAAAGACCTTGAGCTGTGGGCCAACGAATGAGGGATCATCCCCATGAATCAAACAAGATTCCACCAAAAGCAGGGCTGCCTATCGAATCTGATGTCCATCTCCCTGCCTGTGGACCGCGCCATACAGACACACTTGCTTCTGTATGTGTGCTTTATAGAGTTTAAGGCAGCATTTGATTTGATTTCAAGAAAGCACCTATGGGTAAATGACAAGACTGGGTTGTCTTCTTTACTCAGGAACCTGGTTACAGAAAAAGTGGGCGAGGATAGCTCCCTTTCAAGAAAAATAGCAACCACAAAGGGCTTAAAACAAGGATGCATTTTTGCCTCCTTTCATTTCAACCTGTTCATTTCTGATCTCACCAAGATGCTGGATAAAGTTAATTCCCATTCACCGACACTTGGGAATAAATCCCGATCTAACCTACTCCGCGCAGATGATCTGATGTTGTTGAGTTGTACTAGAGTGGGCCTGCAGAGGCTGATAAGTGCTCTTTCCGAATATACAACCTCGAACAAGTTGGAGGTGAACTTAGAAAAGACCAAAGTTATTATTTTCGGGAAATGATTGAACAAACCAGGTTTGTGGCAGATGGGCGGCGCTAACGTTGAGAAAGTCCCAGAATATAAATATCTTGGGGTCTGGTTAGATTCAAGAGGAACTTGCAGAAGCAAAACGAGTCTATTAAAAACAAGGCCCACACCCTCTCGACTGCCTTCTAAAATCTAGCAAAAAAGTTGTATAGCCCCAGCATTAAACCAATCCTCGCGGTTATGCAGGCAGATCCGGTCCTATCACATGGAAGCAAAATTATGCAGGGAAATGATGCTAAGCTGGAGGACACATTGATGATAAGAATCTATAAATGTGCCCTCCGAATACCAAAATCAGCCTCCCCGGCACAGGTTTGCTTGGAATTCGGACTTCTTCAGCAACTTGTGGCCAGGAAAAGCACATTCATCAAGTTGTGTCATAAGATCAGAGCAGCAACATCTAACACACTTGATGGAGTAAAATGGAATGAGCTAAAGAGTGTTGGCTGCCCATGCTTGATACCTGGATGCCTCCTTGGATGGCCTACATATCCAGGAGGTATAGAGTTTTGGCATTAGTCACTTTGGGGCATATTTAGAAAGAAATGTCAGAGCGCAGAGATGCGCTAAATTCAGCAGCGCCGCTCTCTGACATTTCTAAAACGCAGGGATATGCCGTATTCACAAGAATACGGCGCACCCCTGTGTTTCCCCTAGCGCTGTCATAAAAAAAGCTGCCTAGTGCCAGCGCAGGCACCCTGCGGCCATGTTGCAAGGGTACCTGTGCTGCAAGGGCGATTGTTTATGTGCAGGAAGGGAAACCTTCCTGCACATAAACAATAATTTATGGCGATTTGCTCTTTCTATGTGTGCTGCATTAAAAAGAAGGAGAAATTAATAATTTCTCTTCGTATTGCCATTCTAATGCCTTGTAATCCATGGCGTTAGAATGACGCTGTTTTTGGCACTGCATTAGCCTTGTAAATCAAAGGCAGGGTCAAAAAGCAATGGGTGTTGCAGTGGAACGCCCACAGCAACACCCATTGCACACCCCTGTGCCGCAGAGGACTGCAGCAGAAAGGGGCATATTTACAAGGTGGCGCTAAGCCACATTAAGTACAAATATCTGTAATGGTGCTAGGGCACCGGAGCATCAAAAAAAGTGACACTCATGTGGCGATAGGGGCTTGTACATATGCCCCAATGAGTTTAAAAACAGTGGTGAACACCAACACCCGGTCCATGGGCACACTCTCGAATAAAAAAGTACTGGCCTAGCGATCTCATGCCTAGGTGGTTTTATCATCTTATAATATCCCAGGGAAGCAATTGTATCTGGGAGCAAATTACTCATGACATGCAAAAAGTAGACTACTAGCTTTTCGACGCAGGGCCCTGACAATATTGGACCTCATGCCAGCGGCGTAGCGTGAGTTGCCAGCGCCCGGGGCAAGGGAAGTATTGCGCAGCACAATTTGCAATTTGCGCCCCTAAGAATTTTGTGCCCGGGGCAACTGCCCCTATGGCCCCGCCCACGCTACTCCACTACCTCATACCGAAGTGGCAAACCTGACCGCCCCAGGTGAAATGCAGACTCAGCTACAAGGAACGGGGATCAATTTTACACGTGATGTGCCGGTGTCCCGCCTTACTAGAAGGCCATAGACAAATGCTTCGACAGCAGTTTAATTTCCTGAAAGTTCAATCCTGCAGAAAGCCCGTTATAGCAGCCTGAAACCCGTTAAATATAGCACTGAATGTTTGATCTGTTAAATTCCTGAGCATATTCTTGTGTATGCTAAGGCCTCTTAAAAATGAAGGTTGAAATCGGTGCGCTCACACTCTTCCACTGTATGTACCCTTTTCTTTTAATGTTGACCCAAGATGGTCTTTTATTATGGCATTGTTTATATTTTGCAATTTTAACTGTCTATATCAGGTGTGTTCTTTTTCTCACACCAACTCCATACTATGTTCAGTTTTCACCTGTTAAAAATATACATAATAATCCGATTTTATATGATGAATATAACCTACAGTGGGGCATATGTACAAGAATTGGCGATAACTATCGCTAACGCTAGTTAGCGGCAGTTTTTCTATCGCTGTGTACCGCGGAAAACTATCACCTTGTTAGCGACGTATGTACAAGACATCGCTACATGGCGATAGCTTCAGGGATCAGCGGTGAAAACTGCTGCTAACATTAGCGTGATGGCGATAGGAATTCCGGCGTTAAGGGGCGAAAACCAACGAAAGGCCCATTAGCGGCAAAAAAACGCACGTTAGTCAGCCCAACGTGAGTTTGTCTTGCCTCTAATGGAAAAAATAGCCTATCAGTCGACCTCCAATAGAAAATAGGCAAAAAAAACAATGAAATGCAGAATGGAGCAGCCAGAGCCAAGTGCAGCACACATCAACAACCCCCTCAAGCCACCCAACATCCAGGATGACCAGGATGAGAGCCTGGATGCCTCGCTGGACCTGCGTCTGGAGCCTGGATGCCTCGCTGGACCTGCGCCTGGAGCCTGGATGCGTCGCTGGACCTGCGTCTGGAGCCTGGATGCCTCGCTGGACCTGCATCTGGAGCCTGGATGCCTCGCTGGACCTGCGCCTGGAGCCTGGATGCCTCGCTGGACCTGCGTCTGGAGCCTGGATGCCTCGCTGGACCTGCGTCTGGAGGCTGGATGCCTCGCTTGACCTGCGTCTGGAGCCTGGATGCCTCGCTGGACCTGCGCCTAGAGACTGGATGTGTTGCTGGACCTGCGTCTGGAGCCTGGAGTAGGATGTGGAGGAGCTGTGGAGTCGATGAGCCGTGGCGGTAGACATTGAGGTGCGGCGATTGCCCGTACCTGGTGGTGAAGTCTGGTCGGTCGCATGGAGACACGTTGCTGACCTGTGTGAGAAGACCGCCTTGCGCCCCTTGGAGCTGTGAATGGTAGAGGCGCTCCTGCGCACCAACGTAGGGAGGTCTGCATCGCATACTACGATCCACCACTACACCGGGGTGCACAGAGAGGATTACCAATGGTGGGCGGCACCTCTCTGCATCACAGGCTGGATGAGGCTGCACTGGCCAGACGCTGTGGAGGGTGAGGCCCCTGAGCTGCGCCAAACATGTGTTGCAGGAGTGCTGCAAGTTCACGCCTAAGGGGGCCCTGCTGCATCAACTGCATCAGGAGGTTCACCAGCGGACTTGGCGGCGACTGCTGTACCCACGCTTGTGAAATCCCACCTGTCTGAGGCTCCTGCTGGGTGAGTCACAGATTTGGAGAGAGTGCAGAGGAGTGTGCCACGGTCTCAATGTCTAGGTAAGGAGAAGGTGGGACGCGTAGCGGAGGAGGCCCGGGGGTCGAGTCGCCCAGGCCTAGCACCTGTAGATGATGCACCCCCAGTGGCGGCTCATCTGCTATGGCGGAAGAGCGTCGCCCCACTGCTTTCAAGCAGAGCAAGAAGAGGAAAAATCATCACATGATGATGACTTCCTGATGTAATCGTGCCATGTTTCCTTTGCGGGCGGGAGGGTGGGTAGGGCAGCTCCACTCACGGAGCAGGGCAGGGGCGGAGTGGCATGCCCACTCAAGTGCGCAGTGACTGTTTGGTCGGCCCGCTCAGGCCGCCCAAAGCAATCATGCGCACTGTCCTGTTCGCAATGCAGGCTGCATTACAGCCTGCATGGAGAACATGCCCACCCCTCCAGCCCCTGGCCGAAAGCCTTGTCCCCGCGCCAATGACCAAACCCATAGCCGCATTGCAGCGTTGTGATTGGCTTAGGGGAGGGAGCCTGGCTTCCTACTTCCTGTTCCTGGAAGCAGACTCAGGAGAGCAGGAGCAACGAAGACACGGGACCCGGCCTCGAGGTAAGATTTCTCTCATTTAAATATTTACAACACCCGCTCACACACACACACCCACGCGCCCACGCCCCATCCAGTGGTCTTTCCGGCGTTTCCCACCTCCAAGCTGTCCAGTCCCCCCCGCAGCACATCTCAATGGTGGCCGCTGTGCGGCCATGCGCAGCGGGCGTACCACTGGTGTGCCAAAGGTATATATGAAGTTACGACGCATACCATTACATCGCATTCCATTACAATGCATACTAATACTAGGCATATCGCAACAGTAGGGAAGGTGTTGGATAGCGGAGATGTAAAAATTACTATTCCCACTTCAGTGAGTGCAACCCTAAAACTAACCCTTGCACCCCAAAGCAAACACTGTACCCTAAAATTCATCTTTGAGCCCTCAAAACACACCCTAAAAATCATATTTGACCCAAATGCACACCCCAATTTTCATAATTGACCCCAAAACACACCCCAAATATCAAATTTTACCCCATAATACACCCCAAATTTCATCTCCGACACACGAAACCCATACCCACCCTAAAACTTAAAAATACCCCATTACTGACCTCACAATGCGTTGTAATGGAATGCGATGTGAAAGGCACCTGCGTTGTTGGAGTAGCGTTGTAAAGGCATTATGATGTAATGCCTGCGTTGTAATGGACGTCTCCCATGCCAAAGGCAAGCCATAGGCAAGCCCGTCTGCGTCCGTCTGCCCCTGGACCACGCTCAGCACCAAGGACACTTCCTCTCGGACACTCCACCGCTACGACGCCAGCACCCTCCTCGCCATCAACCCTGGACGCCACATCGCCTGCCAGGACCAACATCTGCTCTGGGCCGGACATCGCCATTGCCATCACTGACGGCTACTGAATCACCCGCAAGGACCACCCCGACCGTCCAGGCAGAGGCATTGCCATCACCTACAGAAGCACACTCCGACTGACCACGCACTCTAATGACCCAACGGCGACCATGGAACACCTCAACTTCAGATCCGGACCAACCCCAAGCCCATCCTCTGCGGCACCCTCATCTGCAGGCCCCCCGTGCCATGGAGCCCCATTCTCTGATACCATTGTAGACCTCATTGCACCCCAGGCTCTCCCATCCACCGACGACATCCTTCTCGGTGAACTCAAGTTGCACCTGGACAACCCCAGTGACCAGAACACCACCCCCTCCTGGGGAAGCTCCCCAACATCAGACTCAAGCAGCTAGTCACCGCAGCAAGCCACATAACAGGACACACAGTTGAGCATGTCTCCTCCGCCAGCGTGAACTTCAACTACAGCCACACCACCGGACTCTCCTGGACCGACCATCATTGTATACATCACGTCTTCACCATGCCCACCGTACACCACCGCCATCATCGCCCCTCCTCGCAGCTGGATCAAGGCCACCGAAGAACGTCTCCTCAACTCCCTCAGCACCACCACTCCGCCAATGCTTACAGACGATGACACCGCAGCACGCAACTGCCACCGATGGATCTCCAACTGCCCCGACACCCTGGCACCCCTCAAGAACGGCACTGTGTCAGTACCTTACGCCTGACTGATGGCAGGCATAAGGGTGACGCAGTGCCACAGGGATAGGCTGGCCCCATGCATTGCTGGAGTTGCGTCATGCTTGTGACACAACTACAGCAATGCGTGACTTTAGCGCTGACAGATACGTCATGATTCCAGACGTATCTGTCATTACTTGCGACATGGAGCGCTGTCCAGTGAATCCAGTGCATCCATGGTGTCGCAAGAAGGGCGTAATGAAAAGTGTTGCAACGCTGTCTTGTCGCAGCGCTGCAACACTTTTCATGAGTGAGGCCCAGGAATGCGCACTATCTTCTAGATGGTGCACATTCCTGCCCTGTAGTTTTGTTGCAGGGCAGTGCAGCGACATTGCTTGCAGCGCGGTCCAGCACCAAAACCTGCTAAAATGAGGCCCCAAGTGTTATCTCCATTTTTAAGACCAGCTATTTTCTGTCTTAAAAAACTGCCTCTAACTGCAGTTAGAGGCAGTTTTTTGGTCTTCCACACTTCAAGAATTCCCTTGTAAATATCACGAAGTGGGGTTAACGGCCGTTTTTGCACGGGAACGCCTCCCTTGCATGTCATTATCGGTAACAGAAGTGGCGATCTTTAAAATGGACGTTTTCGCTGGAAAACTGCTGCTAACAGAGGTTAGCGACAGCTTGTACATACGGCGATAAAAATATCGCCGCAAAACCGTCGGAAAAGTTCCGCTAAAGCGGCGTTAACTCCTTGTACATATGCCCCAGAGTTTTTTGTCTCTTTGCACAGGCACATTGGCATTTCTAGACCAAATTGTGTTCAATAGAAAATTCAAATCTTGAATAAAATTTTCTTTTTTAAGCTTTTTGCATTCGGTTGCACAGTGAACCTATGCCGTTTTTATCCTATGTTCGTTTGGTCTGTAAAGGTTTTTATTAACCATCCAATAAATAAATATCTATCTATCCACTGGCACTTGCAGGCATTGTGAGGGCCCCCCAAAGCTGTTGGTAACTGTCCTGCTACCCGCAGGACCGCTATTGTGGCCTGCACATTGGCCACTGATCTAGCCTCTCTCCATGCCAACATCGCTCTCACACAGGATTTCATATAAGCATCATACTCAAATCAAATCAAATCAAAATATCTTTATTCGGTTGTGCATAGGAAACCATAAAAGCACACCTAAAAACATACAATTATTGTCTTACATTTAAAAATTTGATGCTTAAGAACAGAATCACATTTCTCAGTACCCGCTTCTGATGGCTAATCAGAGTTAGTTTGAATATAGTAACACAGGCTATGTAAATCCGATAATAGAAGCCTACTTTGTGGCCTGCCCTATTAATGGATGGATTACCTGATACTACTCTTGGTTGTTCCGAGCATTTCATATCTAAGAATTTAATAGTGCAACCATAAAGATTAAAAAAAAGATAAAACATTAAGAACAATTCATCCTTTATAAAGATTACAAAATTACCTTTCTCGCAGCCAGATGTTAAAACTCTATACTTAAATTCTTTCTAAGTTGTAATCCCTACCTGCGGTCACAACCTCATATGTTTTAAATAAAATGCATAGGTCTGCGTGATCGGACGGCAGCACAAAGTAAGCGAATTAGAGCAACACATGTTTCATCATCTGTGAGACCTTGTAATGTAAGAATGGCTTGGGCACTATATCTTATGTTTCTCGCTCTCATTAGTGGGACCAAAAAGCTTTTAGTGTATAACGTATAAAATGTACAAAAAAGAGAAAGTGAATCATGGACTGAGTAGCACCGTCACTACACGGGCATGCAATCGCATCTAGATTGGTCTGATACCCTATTGGAAACCAGAGAAGGTATTTTGCTTTGTCTGCCCTGAACCTAAATGATAAGGAGCGCTCCCAAGTCCTCATAGGCTTCCATATATAACTGACTGGTGTAACCTCTGTGTTCCTGGAGAGGTATTTCTCATTCAATGCTTTCCTTGACTCCTCCACAACCCTCTTTTTATGCAATTGTGCTGACAACATTAATGAAATGCTTTTTACTGATAGATGCACATGAAGTAGGGTCGTAAAAAAAGTGTGATAAACCATTCTCGTCGAGGGAACTTTTCACGTAAGCCAACCATGGGATTGACATACCTTTGTCACATTTCAAGCAGTCACTAATTATGGCCCTAGTTATTGAAGCATCCTCATTTCGCCGGATAAAGAGCTACAACAAAGGTGGTTTAATTTGTATGAGGTCACTCAAATGAGAGAGCCCAAGTTCACTGCGACAAAGTTTGATGAGGATCCTGGTATAGCCAGCAGTTTCTTACAGAAGTTATTTTCCTCCCTCTATAGTGGTGAACAAGCAGTGTGACCCCAGACGCTGGCCCCATAGGAAACCTCATACACATGAGTGGCCAGGGGAGTTATGAAGCAGCTTTGCTGCCATGTCTTGTCCTCCAACATTCCCCCCAACAGTGACTGCACCGAGAGGGCGGGACCTTTCCCTCCACTTAGCTTCCGCTTTGGTCTCTTGGCTATGCGAGCGTAATTCTTGGCACGTCATATGGCACAAAGCCAGATCCCGAAGGTTTGGGTGGGTCTCATTCGCCTGGAAGGGATACCATTGTGATTTCACTTCTGAGAGTTCAATCCACTCCAACACTGTATATACCTCCACGTAAAGAATTTGATAGTACCCTTTTACTTGCTGTCTGTGCTCATTGAGGAGAGGATCCTGATAACGCCGATTCTTATCTAATTATCTATAAGAACCTTCTGGTCGCCAAGATCTTTTTACCTGTTGAATAGTGTAAAGGAGAGAATCTCATCTGATTATATAACAGCATTCATTTTGTCTGAAAGGACCACTGACTCCGAATTCAAGTTTAAGAATTTATTATCGCCAAAAATAACTGAACCTGCAAGCACCTCAACACGAGGTTAAAGAAATAGATGGGCACTAATACAAATAATAACCTACGCAGGAGTCTCATCCGACTCAGAATAAAGAGAATAGATAGTTCTAGAAGGATCAACCAAGCTATGATTGCTCCAATTTCTACGTGGCTCTTCATTTATCTAAGCAAGCTTTAAATCAATTGCTGTCCCTACACCAACACTTAGTGACATCCCTACATAACGATTTTCCCAGGCAAGAGTGAATAAAAAGGTGTCAGCTGTGAAGACTTCCTCAGAAGTGCAATCACATAATACCTAAGCTCAGATTCTTTTATGCTCCTTCCTCAGGACACTCTTTGTCCTTCTCTCTGGTCTCCCCTACCTCTTCTCTGGCCTCCTCCCTCAGGGCACTATCCCTAATACAAAACCCTAATACAATTGTACACGCCTTGATCACGCCTCCTTGGCCAGGTCTTCTTTCTTGTACTTTTCCATCGAAACGGTTACTTCATCCTGGACGGTTGCGATGACCTTGAGTCCCAGGCACCTTCTCCGCTGAAAGTATCATCCCTAAATTCCATTGCACTCCCGTACCATGCCTCCCATCTCTCTAACTTTTGAAAACAAAGAGTTAGTCTTTACTAACGAGACATGTGTCCTTGCACCTGCAACAAAAGATACGTTCAACAGAAACCTTCTACTGTGCTAATTAAATCTACCGTTTGTGCCCAGAGAGCCTTACCAAGAGAATCTTTTCTCTTCCTACAAAATAAGCTAACATAAGAATAAACCAGGCCTTCCCTAAGCATATATGTAGTCAGGCCTTTACATATAACTTTTAAACACACCTTACTTTTCCCTATAAGCATTTCCATTACAATTCATATGCGAAAATTAATTACATGTGCAACTTTAATATGGTGCACGTTTAAACTACTGCAATTGAATTACACACGAACTGATTTGTCTATGCATTATTTTCCACACAACTCAATAAACATTACATTACATGATTGTCATAACACAATTATACTGCGTAGTTCACTTAATATTAGTGAACTATTCACTCTTACTAAACATGCATGGATATACAACTGAATATATACGAATATATGTCTGAGTACATGCGGGTGCGGACTACCAGTGATTATGATGCACCCCTACAATTCACAAGAACATTTCGCTCTATAAGTTCCCCCTTTGATGACTCCTGTCATCACATTTCATTCAACTCCCTTGGAGAAAGAACCGACCTAAACAGAACTCGTTGCCATTTTCCCTGATCTTAGTTTCTCCATGCTCTTGAGCCTCTGATATTGACTGTCCTGCAGTCTTGCCAATCTCATCTCATTTTCCCTCAAAGCTCTCTTGACTCGGCCTGCTCGATACCACTTGTAGGCCTTGATCGAAATCCACAGACAGACCACACAAACCACCACAATAAGGAGTGGTCTCAGAACATACCCAAGGAATCCTTTTCCCAGATTTGCAACCCAACTCCCCACTTGACCAAAACCCTTGCCAACCTTTTCCCAAAATCCCTCTTCGGTCAAATCCGCTATTTTTGTGTGGATTGTAGTGATGTTACTTATATATTTCGCCAGATCCTTACTACGGTCTGGTATATAAGTGCAGCACTCTTGAACCTTCAACAATTTACAGACTCCGCCCTCTTTTGCCAACAAGACATCCAAAGCAAGGCGATTCTGCAAAACCATTGCCCTTATCGACAACATCTCTCCTTCCACCAGCACCAATGACTTTGCTGTATTCATTGAAAATTCATCCACCACAGTCGCTAATCTCCGGATTTTCACATCATTCAAGACTACTCCCAGACTGGGTATCATAGCTCCAAAGATATCCCCCACAACGATTCCTGCACTTGCAGCTCTTCTCGCCCTTGAATGCTTCCCACTTTCTAGAAGTTCCAAATCCTCTGTATGGTAAATCTTTGGAAATATTATTGCCAAATAACATGTTCCATACCAATTTGCAGGCAACCTCACATAAGCATTCTTCCCACACACAAAATACACCGTTGGTATCACTTGTACAGGACCTTGGAGAAAATCTTTTGCCACATCTGCCATGGTGAACACGTGATCACAAGTGCTTTGTCCCACTGCAACCTTTTCATAGTAAGTCTGATAACGCCTTATACACAACTTACCCCTCTGCTCTTTGTCTAACGCTATAGGACCATAGCTTCCCTTTGTCTTATGCAACTTTTCTTCATCTGTCCAATCAAGTCGATGATGCCCCATGTCTCGTGACTGGGTCAACTTTCTATACCTGTCCTCTACCTGATCTACAAACTTTTTCTCTACCTCTGACAGCGAGCAGGTCAGATTGTGTCTGTGAGCGAATGCTGTATCCAATTCCAAACTCGGTATGAAGAACTTCCTGAGTCTATCCTCGGTCTTATAATAGTCATATTTATTCAAATGCTTGTAAGCTGGGACTTCAGGAAGCACTGCGTCGAAATTGGAAAAGAAATACTCAAACTGATCTCTCTCATAAAATAAACTAAGCAAAAGACTACATGAAATTCCATAAGTCAGTGGAAGATGGTGGTACCTAATACCCTCGTCCACTGAAGCAGGCAACTGCATACACACATAACAATCTTTCGCATCCATCACATCAACATACTCATATAGCAGCTTAGCATATGCGTTAAGCTTAAAATCACTCCTAGACAAATCTATATGTAACCTACGACTTTCTTCTAATAGCAAAGCTCTGTCAGCTCCCATGTTTACCCCCTTTTGGCTAGGTGTAGTAGGTGTAGGTGTCCCTGGCACCCCCTTCACTTCTAGCTCATGCGAACCAGTATATGAGACTATGATTACTATGATTATAGAGACTATCACACTACTTATAAGTACGCCTACAATCCACTTAGATCTACGATTGGGATCTCCCGGCTCCATGGTTTCGAAAGTTCTCAAAAGTTCTTGGTTATAGCAATGAACCCTGAAAAAGTCTCTGTGTCCTTTACTCGTGACTTGCTTAACCAGCTCGAACAACCATGAAATCTCCGGATTTTCCCTTTTCAATCACAATCTTATTTACACAGTCCAGAAAAAGACTTCCCTAGTTTTCGTTCCTCTTCTGTGGAAAGTCCCTAAGTTTATTCTTCTTCCACTCGGACCTAGGTTATCTTCTTCTTTTAGACTTTTATTTACAGTTTATAGTTGATCCACAATAAGATCCTCATTGAGCAGTTCCAGAAAGGGATACAAAAGTTCAAGACGCAAGATTACCATTTCATGTGAAGACGGCTCAAACCCAAAAGACGGAAATTCGAGTCGATGCAGAACCAAGTTTCGAACTTCACTCAGAAGCGGGGATTCGGAACTGTGAGGGTCAGTGTTCCTTCTACTTCGAGCCCTGGCAACTGCAGCACCACCTTCACCACCACATTCGGGCTCCGACGGACCACCAGCACTGACCTCAGTCTTCCCGTACTCACTACCCCCTGCATCAAACACTGTGTAAGTCCACTCAGGGGTAGAGTATCTGCGACAAGGTACTCGGGTTCTTTTCGACCTTCGCCGACTATCTTGAGCCTGATCTTCGTCACTTGCCTCTGTTTCAGATGCTTCAGACACTGGGGCAAGGTCTCTTTCAGGTACTAACTTCAGGTTCCGTCGCCTCTGTCTTTCAGGCCAACTTTCTTCACTTCTGTTCGTTCGTCTGCCTTCCCCTGCTATACCGAGTGCACTACTTCCTCTTTCTGCTGAATCTGACTCTTCTCCGCCCACTGCACCGTTTCTGTCTTCGGTGTCTGAGTCAGGGTTCGAACCGTGGAAACCCCCTTCAGCTTGCTCTAGTGCACCACCAGCTGTGTCAGCAACCCTTACAGCTTGACTTGTCCTCTCAGGTGGCCCTGCCATATCAGCTGGATTTTCATTTACGAGAGGAGCTGTTTCTTCCAAGGGTGCTGAAACTCTGCGGGTATGGGAGGCATGCACCCAGTTCGGCAGTCCTCCACACTTTACTGCTGTGTTCGTGATGAGTATCACCTGATACGGGCCACGCCAGCGGGCATCCAAGCAACTCTTCCTCACGTGCTTCCGGACAAGCACCCAATCTCCGGGGCACAGGTCGTGGCACAGATCACTCGAGGCTGGGACCACTGCTGCTTGCACCTGCTGGGATACAGAACGGACCACATCAGATAGTCCTTTACAATAATCGAGAATCACGTCATCAGTGATGCTTATCAAAGCTGTAGCTGGTACTGCCGGCAACCTCATTGCCCTTCCCATTAGTATCTCGTGGGGGGACAACCCGGTTTTCCTGTCTGGGACACTTCGCATGCTCATTAACACAAGCGGCAAAGCGTCGGGCCATTTCAGGGATGTTGAAGAACACATTTTTGCCATCCGGGCCTTCAAAGTTCCATTAACTTGTTCCACCATCCCAGAAGCCTCTGGTCTGTAACTACAGTGGAGTCTCTGGTCAATATTCAATGCAGCACAAAGTAACTTCATGATTTCACTGTGGAAGTGCCTTCCTCTATCAGATTCCAAAGAGGTTGGGATCCCGAACCTAGGGATGAGCTCCCTCAACAATAACTTAGCCACTGTGAGAGTGTCACACCTGCGTGTTGGGTAAGCCTCCACCCACCGTGAGAATACACACACCAGCACTAAAATGTACCTCAACCCATTACACTTAGGCATTTCCACGAAGTCTAGCTGTATCCTGTTGAAAGGCCCACCTGACCTCCCAATGTGACTCAATGTAACTACAGTTTTCTTTCCAGCGTTCATCTGCTGATACGTAACACACCTTTGACACACTGTTTCAGCCATTGCCCGAAATCGTGGGTTGTACCACGTCTGTCTAAACACCCTCATCATTGCATCTCTACCAAGGTGTGCCTGTCCATGTATCAGCCTTGCCATCGGACTCAACAATTCTTCTGGTAATACGGCTCTCCCATCGCTTGATACCCACACATCCACATCTCCTCTCTCACAACCAGCTTTGATCCATCCCTCTCTCTCCTGGTCTGAGACTTCGTCCTGCAATCGCTTAAGCTCTTCCCAAGTGTCTGCCATGGCCAACATTATGCTGAGCTCGGTTCTTTCTTGGCTCTCCCCTGCGTATCTATCTGTGAATATGCATCCTTGTTCTGCACAGAAACGGGCGACCTCGTCCGCGTAATTATTGCCCAATGACACAAAGTCCTCCCCTTTCCCATGGGCTGAACACTTTACAACAGCAATTTCCTTCGGATGCTGTAATGCATCCAACAGTTGTCTTACATATTCTCCATTCCGAATGGGTGAGCCAGATGATGTCAAAAATCCCCTCTGAGACCATAACTGCCCGAAGTCGTGCACCACACCAAACCCATATTGGCTGTCAGTGTAAATCGTGATTCGAATTTGGTCAGCGGCCAAACAGGCACGGGTCAAGGCAATGATCTCAGCTACCTGCGCGGAGCGTACTCCTTCTAGGCAAGCAGCCTCAACCACTCCCGAAATGGTACACACAGCAAACGCTGCTCTCAATTGCCCAACACCGTCTCTTAAGCATGAACCATAGACAAAGAAAATTTCATCTGGGTCAGCCAACGGTTCATCGACAATGTCAGGTCTCGGTTTGGTGCAAAGTTCGGTCACATCGAGACAATCATGGTCCGCACAATCTTCATCATCCGTGTTCGGTGTAGGCATCAATGTCGCAGGGTTCAAGACAGAGCACCTTTTCAGAGTCACATTCTCTGCGGCAAGTATGACTTGCTCGTACCTCGTTAACCTATTGTTCGTTAGGTGCTGAGTCTTGGTCCTGGTCATCAATAACTCAACCGAGTGTGGCACATGTACAGTCAGTGGATGTCCCATTACAATGCTTTCACATCTTTCAATGCTGACACCTGTTGCAGCAATGGATCTTAGACATCCGGGCAACGCAGAAGCTACTGGATCTAGAGTAGCTGAGAAATAGGCAACTGGTCTACGGACACCTCCATGGTTCTGAGCTAAGACTGCTAATGCACATCCTTCCCTCTCATAACAGAACAATGAAAAGGCCTTGTTGTAATCAGGCATTCCCAGTGCCGGAGCACTGCACAATTCCTCTCTCAGTTTCAGGAATGACATCAAGCACTCCTCGTCCCATGGTACCGGATCACTCACATCCTTGTGCGTAAGCCTCTGCAAAGGCTTTGCTCTCAAGGAGAAACTAGGAATCGACAGTAGCCGACCATTCCCAGGAACATCCTAACTTCCCTCTGTGTGGTGGGTACTGCCATACTCATTATTGCCTCAATTCGATCTGGTGACACCTTCCTCTTGCCTTTTTCTAATCTGTGTCCCAAGTACTGTACCTCATTCAAACAGTACTGCAGCTTGTTCGGGGACACCTTATGTCCATTCTCTGCTAAGTGGTTCAACAGGGCTACAGTGTCAATTCTGCAAGCATCTTCTGTTTCTGAGGCAATGAGTAAATCGTCTATGTACTGCACGAGAACTGAGTTCTGCGGCAACACAAGGCTCTCAAGATTCTTCTTCAGGATCTGGTTAAAGATCGATGGACTTTCTGTATACCCTTGAGGGATACGACACCATGTTAACACGCGATTTTCCAGCCTGAACGCAAAAAGAAATTGGCTTTCCTCATGGAGCGGTATCGAAAAGAAGGCTTGACACAAGTCGATGACCGTAAACCACTCGGCTTCGCATGGGATCTGGAACAGTATTACTGAAGGATTCGGTACCACTGGACAACAAGGGACAACTATCGTGTTGACCTTTCGCAGGTCTTGCACGATCCTGTATTTTCCGCTCGGTTTCTGTAGTCCCATAATAGGTGAATTACAGGGGCTACCTCTGATCTCTTTTAGAATGCCTTTCTCAATGAAAGTCTCGATCACAGGTTTTATCCCTGCAATCGTTTCAGGCGACAAGTTGTATTGAGGTGTCCTGGGGAAATCAACATTTTGCTTCACCTCAATCCGCACTGGTTCAACCCCTCTGATTAGACCTATTTCATCGCCTGCGAAATCCCACACCACAGATGACACTGCGTGTCTCAAATCAGGTGGAAGTTCTTCCACAGTCACCATTGGGTACAGATCTATACATAGATGCTGATTTGTAACCTTAAAGTCAGCATCGTCATCTCTCGTCGGGACCTCCACTCCCTGTGGCATACAATAAATCGTGCAGTTCAACTTGCACAATAGATCTCTTCCCAATAGGCAAACTGGACTCATATCACACACTACAAACTGATGTCTAGTTTGGAAAGAACCTATCTTTACTAAGATCGGTTCTGTCAATGGGCTGCTTATTCTTTTGTTCGCTACTCCAACAACCTGGATTGATTGTCCCGAGAGGGGTAGGTTAGGGACCACTGCTGATCTTACAGTAGACCGGGTAGCACCAGTATCAACCAAAAGTGTGGCAGGATGACCCTCAATATCTGCCTCCACAAAAGGTCCTCTCTGGTCTACCTCCAAGACCGCTCCAAGCGTGAAGTCTTCCTCTCCCCTCAGGCACCGTCAGGATAAAGGGTCTGAGCTACTCTCGTCATAGTCTTCGAACAGGGGCATCTGTTGGTACGTTCGTATTCCTTGTGTAATCCTTGGAGCCTGGGGGACCTGGGCGTGAGAGCTGTATATCCCCCCTTTCATCGTCCTAGGCCTCGTCACTGTGTTAACTACCTCTTGCGCGGGTGCCTGAGCCCCCTCTTCCTCTTCCTGCAACTGATTAACTGGGTTCAAAGGACACTCGCGTTTCCAATGTCCGACCTGGCGACAAAGATGACACGCAGTGGTCTTCTTCAGTGTGGCCACGTCCAGTCCCGTCTTGGGGTCTATTGGTTTTCCCTTTCCCTGTCCTTGCCCATTCTGGTTCCCCTGGAAATTTCCTTGTTTTCTTCCTAAGGTCCCTCCATTAGACTGACCCTGTGCTGTCTGCATCTGGACAAGCATCAATTTGTCTTTTAGCTTCCGATGTTTTGATTCCACCTCATCACTACAGTATCTCGCATACCTCAAAATTTCATCTACCGGCTTGTTCTGCCAGCAGATCAAATGGTGCTGTATCATGAGACTGACTTCTGTTCTCAGACCCAGTACAAACTTTGAGACAAACTGTCCCATATCCTTGGGGTCTAACGTATCTAATCCACTATACTGTTTAAAAGCTTGCAGAAGTCTTTCGTAATATTCATGCACCGTTTCTTTGGGTTCTTGTACAGTCCGATCTATCTTAACCCAATCTATATCTTGAGGTGAAATCTTCAGTTTTAGCCATGTAATCACCTGCTCATACTTTTTCATTACTAGGGGTGATGGACCATTTGTAACCGGCTCCCTTTCAGGTTCCGAAGTCGGCCACTCGACAGCGACTTTACAAGCTGTCCACAAATCTCCCGGTACCACTATGTCAAACAAGGTGTTCAAATCAATCCACAATACCTTTGAAATTTTAACAAACCGCTCAACCTGCTTGTACCACTCTACTGGTTTCTCCCTCAGCCGAGGAAAATCATTTGTAAATGCAGCCAAATCACCTCTATTCCACGGCACATGCACATACCCTCCATTCTGTACTTCCCGTAAAGGAAAATTTCCGACACCCGTCGCCCCCTCCTGGAGGCGGCGTTTCCCCCTCAGCTTTCTTTGCTAGTTTCTTCTTGGACCACCTTTCTTCCCATTTGTCCAACAAAATCCATATTCTCATTCCTACAATCAGATCTCTGGTGTGTGTCCTTAATCCTGTGATTCTTTTCTCCTCCAGCTCCTGGTCACTGTATTGTAATCTATGCGGTCCTTGCAACGTTTTAGTTTTGTTCAGGTCTACCTCATATCTTTTGGCCAACGCCGTTAATTTTTCATGTGCTATTCTAGCTTTTCGAGTCACATCTTTTGCTACGAACAGCAACTCATCTGATCTATAAATTTCTATCCTTTCCAAAGGCAGACCCCCGCTAATCATCTCGTCTACCTCTGCTTTCAACCTTACTACGTCTAGCAACCTTGCCTGTACTGCACTCCTCAGTACTTCTCGACAAGTTGAACCGTCCCGCTCATCACAGTCACTATTCTGTCCTTGTGACCTATTCCCTTCCATCATATTCCTGGAACTTGGTCTGTCTTCCGAGATGTTTTGTGCCCTATCTCCTGGCATCCTATCACTTTGGTTTGTTACTGTTGGTGTCCACATCCTCAAAGCTGACTTGGATTCGTGCAAAGACCTCGGTCTGACTGGTCTCTCATCCTCCTGTCTAAAGGAAGAGTCTGCAGTAGCCGGTAACGGCGTACTTGTCTCCAATGGTCTTGGGAAATGAACCACTCGTACTCCGAACCCATTCCCACTCTCACTGGTTATTTCTTCCCTCCCCATCTGTACGGAGCTCCCTTCTCTCACTCGGTCTGGGTCATATACCGGTACTATAGGGCCAATGGTAACCGGTACTGTCAAGGAGTCCGGTAACCTTGTGTTCCCAACAGGAGGCTGTGTTATCATAGACGTCGTTGCCCCTTCCGTTCCTGTGGAAATCCTTCCCACTACTCTCATGCTAGTCTGATTCTGGCTCTCATCAATTGTTACTGCTGGAGTCGGCTTTCCCTCTTCTGAGTCTGGATTAAATGGTGGCGGCCTCTCTGCCAACAACCTATCTAACAGGCTGTCGTCTGTATCACTGTCATCCTCATCGATTCTTGTAATCTTTCCATTTTGTATTAGCAGTGGGTATAATTTATCTCCCTCGATCGTTTCCACTCTCCACCTTTTCTCCAATGCATCCCACCTTGCATCTTGAAATGCCCTGACCGATTTCTTCACCCTTTCCTGGCTCTTGTCTTTCCTCCTATCGTACGCTGCTCTAATCCACGCATGTAGCGCCTCAAACTGTGTTGGTCTAGGTAGTGGTCGTAAAGAAGCCATTATACTTTTTAGCTGGTACAACACCTCTAACCTGAAAGTACCATTGCTTGGGAAAGTCAATTCTCCTTCTCCTTCTGTCATTTTATGCCAATTCTCAAGCCAAATTATAGTATGCAATCCTACATTCTTTGCCATATAATGTGCTGGCGTATCCTCGGGAGGAGCTTCCTCTCCTTCCCGAGTAACCACATGTCTATCACCTCTACAAAGTTCCCGTAAAACTTTAAAACATTTCATGATGAATCAACTTTTATTTGCACTCAAAATGTCAGCTTTTGCTTCCTGATTTCAATCCACCAATGCCAGCGCGGCTCACACCAACCGGCCTATTGCAGCGCGGCACGTGTCTGACGTCACTTTTCCTCCGCTCGCAGCCGTTCTCCTCCTCCCTAATTCACTCGTTCTCTCCCGCACCTGTCCCAATCACACTCTGAAGTAATGTCCGTCCTACCGAACAATTACCTCTCTGACTGTCAGTCCACCAATGACCGATCAGCCTCTTGAGCTTGTTGACCTCAATCTGGCAACCGTCTGTCCGCGAATCGACCGGACAATCGCTTCTAACACACTCGATAGGATTCTATCACTCGATGTTCTGCACACAATAACCTACGACCTGCATTGGTTATTCACACACTCACACATGTGTTCCCTATCTTCAGTGGGTCTGTCAATGACGTCTCGTGACCCCCACAACCTCTGGTCAACGCTCTCAACTCTGGGTGTGTTCTACACCACAATAAATCTCCCGGTCCCGCGCGCGCTCACGGTCCGGTTCTCAATCACACAACTCTCGTTCCAACTCCGCAAGACATCACACAACAATAAAACACCGCAATCTACCAAACACCACTCTTTTCATACTCACTCTACCACGAACTGCTACTTCCGCCGCACCGTCACTCTCCGTCAGTTTTCAATGACCTCCGACATCCTTCTCCCACGGTCCTCTGGATCTGCGTCACTCGGGCTCTATGGGGCAACTTAATCTCCTATCTTGCTCTAGATCTCCCCTTACCATCAAAGGTAACCATCCTCTGCTACCAACTGATAACGCCGATTCTTATCTAATTATCTATAAGAACCTTCTGGTCGCCAAGATCTTTTTACCTGTTGAATAGTGTAAAGGAGAGAATCTCATCTGATTATATAACAGCATTCATTTTGTCTGAAAGGACCACTGACTCCGAATTCAAGTTTAAGAATTTATTATCGCCAAAAATAACTGAACCTGCAAGCACCTCAACACGAGGTTAAAGAAATAGATGGGCACTAATACAAATAATAACCTACGCAGGAGTCTCATCCGACTCAGAATAAAGAGAATAGATAGTTCTAGAAGGATCAACCAAGCTATGATTGCTCCAATTTCTACGTTGCTCTTCATTTATCTAAGCAAGCTTTAAATCAATTGCTGTCCCTACACTAACACTTAGTGACATCCCTACAAAACGATTTTCCCAGGCAAGAGTGAATAAAAAGGTGTCAGCTGTGAAGACTTCCTCAGAAGTGCAATCACATAATACCTAAGCTCAGATTCTTTTATGCTCCTTCCTCAGGACACTCTTTGTCCTTCTCTCTGGTCTCCCCTACCTCTTCTCTGGCCTCCTCCCTCGGGGCACTATCCCTAATACAAAACCCCAATACAATTGTACACGCCTTTGTCACGCCTCCTTGGCCAGGTCTTCTTTCTTGTATTTTTCCATCGAAACGGTTACTTCATCCTGGACGGTTGCGATGACCTTGAGTCCCAGGCACCTTCTCCGCTGAAAGTATCATCCCTAAATTCCATTGCACTCCCGTACCATGCCTCCCATCTCTCTAACTTTTGAAAACAAAGAGTTAGTCTTTACTAACGAGACATGTGTCCTTGCACCTGCAACAAAAGATACGTTCAACAGAAACCTTCTACTGTGCTAATTAAATCTACCGTTTGTGCCCAGAGAGCCTTACCAAGAGAATCTTTTCTCTTCCTACAAAATAAGCTAACATATGAAATAAACCAGGCCTTCCCTAAGCATATATGTAGTCAGGCCTTTACATATAACTTTTAAACACACCTTACTTTTCCCTATAAGCATTTCCATTACAATTCATATGCGAAAATTAATTACATGTGCAACTTTAATATGGTGCACGTTTAAACTACTGCAATTGAATTACACACGAACTGATTTGTCTATGCATTATTTTCCACACAACTCAATAAACATTACATTACATGATTGTCATAACACAATTATACTGCGTAGTTCACTTAATATTAGTGAACTATTCACTCTTACTAAACATGCATGGATATACAACTGAATATATACGAATATATGTCTGAGTACATGCGGGTGCGGACTACCAGTGATTATGATGCACCCCTACAATTCACAAGAACATTTCGCTCTATCAATCCTTTACTTCTAAAACAGCAGGTGAAGCACTAGGCATGGTGATGTTTACCTGAAGGAGGCCCCACACATGGGGCCATTGGACAATGTCCAGTCCACTCCCACACTTCGACATGAGAAGCTCACTCCTGTATGCCAACACAGGTTGAGCAACCTTTGACCCTTCCTAAAGGGACAAACAGGGAATTCCCTTTTTATTGTTGCTCCCAATTTACTCAGGACTATAAAGGCTAAAATATGGACAACACAATCATGATATGCTAGCAACACAAAGCCAATTATATGGATTATGGACTTCAAAGCAGAAACAACTTGCATGGATGGAAGTATTGCTTCTTGGGTTCTTAAGATCTGCTTTCTCCGAAGTAAAAAGAGAAGACAGGCTTGATATGCTATGTTTAACCATTGGCCAGATAAATGCCTCACTAGGAACTCAGGAGATATAGGTGATTTAAAATGTATAACTTGCAAAGATGTCTAGAGATAGCAAATGCTGCATGCACTGTGCCTGTAAAGTAAACGCCCTCCAGTGTCCAGATAGACAATTGTAATGCCATCCACTGCTTGGGCCACAGAGGTCACAGTAGTACCTTTCTCTTTTACTGCATGACCGCCTGTCTCCGTTCCTGAATTTAAACCCAAATTGTTGGCTAACAGTGTTCAAGTGACTACCGGGCCTTGAGCATCAGCATGATTGGTCGCAAATGCTCGGAACAATGGTCCACAAGTATTAATTAAAAAATATTACACACAGGTTTCTGCTGTTAAATGTTTTTTTTTTTTTTATCAGCCCTGGACCAAAACCATTCCCTGGGACCAGATTCCAGTTCCTGACCCCAGGTTCTCCCCTCTCTTGGCCTCAGCCCAGCTTGCCGCTACGTTTCCTCATATGTTTTCTTCTCCTGATATTTTTTTTTGCTACCTTGATCTTTTCAGACATGTGGTTTTAAAATGTTCATTCGCAACACGCAACAGATGCTGCTAAGAAGCATCCAGGGTTGCGGAGGCTGCATAGGGATTGTTCATAAAAGGGAAGAGTGCTAGGGGTGCTCTGGAGCAGGAAGGGGGTAATGGCAGTATTATCGGTAAGGACCTTGGAATGGTTTCAAGGACCTAGGCTCTCATCCCTGGACCTCCTGCCAAGCCTGGTTCCAGCAGGTGCAAACCACATGAGGGGAAAATTAGGATGCAGGGAAGACATCCATTTGTGATACATTTTTTCAGGCGTGCCTTCTGAATATCGAATCAACAATATCAAAAGACAGAATATCGGGGACAGAATATTGAAAATAAAATATCGACAGGTAAGTCTAGATTTTCTATAGCTAACCCCACACATCTGTACATATGTGACCCATATATATTCAATGTATGTAGATGTGGAGTTAGGAATAGTAAATCTATACTTTCCTTTATGCTCTTACCTTTCGATAATTTGGCGCTCTATACTCTGTCATTGATATTAGTATGCCATGGTCTCTGGGAATAACGCTGGACAAGAATCTGAATGTGAAAGGAGCACATCAGCCCTGCAAGTAAAAGATCTAACTTCCACATGAACATCCTAAGAAAAATAAGACCCTTCTTACCCCTGGATGACTTCAAGTCAGCTGTTCAAGCCCTATCGATTCCCAGGTTGGACTATGGGAGTGCAACTCTATGCTGCCTACGCAGAGCTAAGCTAGCGCCACTAAGGGCCTCTATTCACTCTGCTGCTGAAGGAAGTGACCCAATTAGGGCCGCCTGGGTCACTCGCGACCACCTCTCAGCCTTCCTATAAATGAAGAGTCGGTCAGACAGTAGAGAATACAAACCAAAGGTATTTGTTAGTAATATGCATACAAAGAAGGGACAGGGGGGGCTTTTTCCTCTCTTACAAGAGAGGGAGGTCCAGCATAAGTGCCCCAGAGGCAATAATGAAAACGATAGTTATGCTGTTCCTTAGTGATAACAAGTCAGAGTCAGGGGGAACAATGACCAACTTGACCCGAAGTGGTTCAAAGTTGGGAATCCATATATTGGATTTTAATGCCCTCACACACCCTTTCAGGTGTCATGCTTCATCATCTGGGCTGCTCCTCGTTGAGTCGGCGGTGCAATACTCACCGGGCTCCCTATAATAGGGGCACTTTGTTGGAGATCTTTTATCCAATAGCCGTATGGTGAAGTGGGGGTGAGGGGCCAGAAGTGTGTAGATGTGGGAGTTTTAGGAAGTGATTTAAAATAGGGCTGGGAGTACCAGAACAGCCAAACTTTATTCTCGGGGTCTCCTACCCTAAGTAAAAACAACCAATGAGGTGCTCTCCTAAGTAAAATGTCTTGGGGTTGAGCGTCCCTATTGATAAGTAAAGGTCAACATGTTTCTCGCTTGAAGTAAACTCTACCTGCGATTCTTCAGGACCAAAACAGTGAAACTATCTACACTTTAAAGAGTAGTGACATGGAATCAAATTCACATCAACCAACTATCTATCTTGTAGTGTACCTGTTTGACCTGGAACTACCCATTTCTGTAGACTAACCAGGCTTCAACAGTACCAGGTAGGTCACGCGTAAGGCATTGCTTATATGTGAAGGTTTTATGCGAATTCCGCGTTTTCCTTGACCTACCCACTCCTACCGGGTCCGACTTGTTATCACTAAGGAACAGCATAACTATCGTTTTCATTTGTTAGTAATACACTCGAGTGGAGTCCGGTCTGACCAGCCTCCTTAGATTGCTGCAGAGGGACTGACTTCTACCAACAGGGTAACATGTAATATACATTTTCAGAATCACTAAAGACACGCCCAGACTGGAATTTTACAGTTAGTAGCTGGTGAACAAAGAGGATACACAAGGATGAATTGCAATTCCAGGACTGGGATACATGCTATCTCAGCGTCAAGGTTACTCTGCCTGTGCCCACCGCTCTAAGGGTGGGAGCAGGCCTATCTAGAGAGAAAGGTATGTAATAATAAAACAGTCTATTAATTAGCACAGCGAAGCTCAACCTTGGAGGAATACAAAAAAAATATTGCAACTGCTTTCTGCTGAGGCGGACAGAATGAGACAGAAGTTAGTTTCGATCATGGCTCAAAATGGCGGCTGAACTCAAAATGGTGCCACGAATGCTAACTTTACATAGTGTAATACACTAGCAAAATGAATGCACACATTTACATTTCAAAAGACCCTCCTTTTAGCATGAGCTAACCTTAGGAAGTGGAGTAAATAGAGAGTGCAACATAGTATATAGACAACAACTATCTTTAGCATGTAGAACACTCCATGTATTCATCATCAAAGGAAGAAGAGTCTTCAAATATACCCTTGTCTATCTACATAAAGCTATCTACCTCCTTCTGAGTCATAATCACGGCAGTGGTATCATGGATGGGCACCTTCGGCTTCGGGTTGAGGAGTGTAATACAATAAGAGCAACAGGCCGGGAGACATGCTTTTTCTCCACCTTCTCCTTCTCCTCATTTTCCCTGTGCTCATAATACTGTGCCATACTCAATATCACAGAAGGGGAGGAGGTAGTCCAAGTGCTCTCCGAAGCCTGCAGCCGAGCCGCGATCTCAGGAAGCAGATTCGTAACCAATCTATTAACGAACAGTCGGACACCCCCCCTCCACCGACAAATCCTGTCCGCTAAAATCCAAAAACACGCCTTCAAACCGAGTGAAAAATTCAGACACACTTTCATCTTTCTTCTGATGACATGCCGTTAACTTGTCCCAATCTACCCTTCTCGGTGGGATAAGAGAGTGCATATATGTAATAATTCGACCAGGCAAAGCTAGTATCACAGCCTTAGGCTTCTCACCAGGCTTCCTCTCCTGGTCCCATGCTTTAATCTGATCCCAAGTACCACCCAACTCCACAACATGGTCCTGTGTGTGCACCTGCCTCCAAACATCTACGGGCACCAATAAACCAAAGAACATTTCAATATCTGCAAGTGTCATTACTGTCGAGGAAGCAGCCTCAGTCAATTCTTTATAATATGCAGTAGGATTTTTTCTAGGGTCGGGTAACTGAGTCTTAAGGGACAAAACCTCACTCCTTTTCCATGGAGTGTACACCCATTGTTCTTGAAAACAGGCTTCTACCCTCGGTCTAATAACAGTATTCTGCTGATCCTGCAGCTCCGGTAGTTTATTTTTATTTATTTTATTTTATTTTATTTATTTATAAAGCGCCCGAATCACCCCATCAGGGTATCTCCGCGCTCGAACTGCTATAGGACTCCAAGGGGATGCTAGATTAGAATAAAGTCGCTTTTAACATCTTTCTAAACTTTAGATAGTCCGTACATAGTCGTAAGTGGATGGGGAGTTGGTTCCAGTATCGTGGGGCCAGGTGGTAGAAGGCTTTGCCGCCCAATCGCGCTCTATGGAAGCGGGGGACTTGGAGCAGAGCTTTGGATTCGGAGCGGCGGGATCTGGAGGGCAGGTACCTGACAAATTTGTCTTTTAGATAACTGGGGCCTAAGTTGTTTAAGGATTTATAGGCCATGCAACAGATCTTAAATTTGATCCTCTTTCGCACTGGGAGCCAGTGCAATTTTTGGAGGAGGGGGAGAGACTCAGTTCTGGGGGGGGCATTAGCCACCAAACGGGCCGCCGTGTTCTGGACTACCTGCAATTTGTTCAGAGAGTTTTCATTAGCTGCAATCAGCAGTGCAGTAGTTCAGGGTGATATATGGGGTGGACTTCCCTCATCAGAAACTGGGATACTGTCTTTGGACTCTTTTCAAGCAACCTACTCCGATAAGCAACCAGCTTCACGACATAACTAGAATCCTCACCAGGTGCCATATCTGCAGCATATACATGGTCCCTAATATCATAAATAATCTCGGGTGCTACTTCATTGAAACACTGTTCCCACAGTCAAATCAAGGTAGCCGACGTGCTTAAGAGCATGCTGCTGCACAAACGGCTCATAATTTTTCATTACACTCCACACATCCTGCACACTGTAAATGGGGTGACAAGCCCACTGAGCGGCCTGATTGGCTACCACCCTTTTCTCTTCATCTCCCACATCAGATCGTATCAGTATCCATCCTAGTTGCTCCCTAGCTGTCGCCCAGTCTCCGTCCCCTAGTCCACGCACGTGCGTTCTACTGTCCAGTAATGCAGGGGGATGGAGTAACAGGGGAGAAGTAACCGCAGAAGTACTTGGCACCAACGTCGCTGCCGGCTGCGTCGTAGGTGTAAGGGCTGGTGAGAGAGATGCCGAAACAATAGGCGTTGCAGGGAGACTAACAGTCATCGTAGCCGTAGAAGGCAAAGTCAAAGAAAGGGAAGGAGGCGCGGTGGCCAAAACAGCGTGATCAATAGTAGAAGAAACAGAAGCAGCAGAGACAGAAGGAACCGATGGCTGGGACTGGGGTATGGTAGGGTTTATTGTCTGCTGGGCATATGGAGGAGGTGGTCTAGTATCTAACAATTCCTCCACAAATGCGTCATTTTCCTCTCGAGCAACATAAGACTTTTCACATTGTAATTGAAATTTCCTATCAGCACACTCTATTCCTTTTTCTATTTTCTCTCTATCATGCGCTACAGCTTTCTGAGTCAATGTCTGCATTCTTCCCTCCCGGGACTCTTTCTCTGCTTTCATTCGTCTCTGTTTTGCCTCTTTCTGCCATGTTCTGAAGGAATCAAACATCGACTGCCTACTCCTTCTCGCAAACAATTTTTCCTGCAGGAAATTAATTTTCTGTTCATCAAAAGTGCCCGTAAACGGCCACTGCAACTCGGCATTGTTCCTCGTATATTTGTGCCATAGCGTACTAAACATAATAGGGCCAATGCCATGTTTGACGTACATGTCAAAATTTGGAGTGTCTTCCGGAGGCGCCTGCTGACTTTCTTCCAATCGAGCATCAGCAGAACAACAACGACAGCCCAAACAAAACACCTTACTAAGGCACGGCATTTTTCAAAGAAAACAAGTTTACTATTTATGCCGAGCAGATATTTGCAAATATCTCTACCAAAAATCGGACTTCAGACCTCATCAAATACAAATCAAAGTGGTACCATGTTCACAAAGAACTCAAACAAATTCAAGCGCTTGTCCAAAGACGGTCCTCAGACCGCGTCAAATACAAATCAAAATGGCGCCATATCCACAAAGAACCAAAGCAAACTCACCTGGTACACACAGGTTGTGGAAATACAGATTTTATAATGGACGTAAGCTCCTCCATTTTATATTTTGCAGCCACCATTTTGTGGTAAGCTTTCCTTAGTCTGTCTCCTCAGCACAAAATAATGTGCTCCTTTCAGCTACACAGAACAATGTGGATACATCAAAAGACCCCAGAGCATATGTTTGTTCTCTCCTTGCTAGCACGCAAGTAGGGCAGGATGCATTTAACAAACGGTTAATGACTCAATTGTATAACATTCCTATTCACTGATATCAAATGTATTACAGCCAGCTGCATAAACTGCTTATGTCTACAAATTACTGTTGATACAGGACGTGCGACCTTTTGTTCCATATCCAGATGATTAATCAAGTGAGCGCCTGACTCTGTAACCACAGGCGTGTCTATATTTATATGTCTGACACAAGTTATGTATAGTTCTGCTTTATTTCTGTTGACCACGGGATTACTGATGAGTGGTGGGAGTTAGTGAGTAATCCTTATATATATATGTTTTGCATGCCATGTATACATATTTCCAGAGATACTGGTCCTGACTAGTACATGATATCATCCTGGGATTATTAATCATCCTTGGCAGCTGCTAATTTATCACATCCATTTTCACCTACGCTTGTTCCAGCAGAAAGATATATAAGGCTGTCTATGACTGTGTAAGTTGTCCACTTCTCTCATAGCCACATGGAGCTGTGAGGTGGTGTACCCGCTTGAGCGAAATAAATCTTTTTATGTTACAGTTACCTCCGACTGCTGGTCTTCCTTGTTATAGGTGTACCTGTGGGAGGTTGGAGAAGGACCACTTCCACAAATTGGCGACTCTGGTGGGACCTCTCCGTGGGACATCCAACGGCTAGCTAAGTCCGTGGTTGAGAGGTGCGATTGAGGACCGAAGGATCGTGGGGGCCCCTGCACTAACGAGACGGAGTTTCTCCGCAGCTGCCATCTGAAGTCCCGACTGGCCTCTTGACACAGGATTCCCCGGCAGAGGTCCACGAGCTGATCCCTTTTGAAACAGACGTGTTGTCCGAAGACCAACAGTCGGACGATTTGAGGACACCACAGATTGGTGAGATTGTTCTGTTGCATGTTTTGTTAATTAAGTTTGGTTACTTAAGTTTGTTGATTAGTTTGGTAAAATAATAGTTATAACTACGAAGTACTAGGAACAATGAAGAAATGCATTTCTAAAACGTTCTGTTGTATAAAATCAGGTCACCGGTTGGACGAAAGTGTCCCCACTCCTGTTGAAGACAGTCCTGGTTGGATATTAATGATAAAAAAGGAGTGAATGTGAATTTATACAATAGAATATGGCATGAGTATACAAAAAAAGATAAGGAATTACAATTTCCTATTGATGGTACCTTTGATTTAGCTAAATTACAGTATTTACAACAATGTATGATGGAACGGAAGGTCCGACCCGCTATGTTTGAAGTATTTCAAACATGGGAGAAATCTGCCAGAACTCGGAATATGAAACAAAAACAAGATAGGGAACGAGAGAACAGAAAAACAACCATGGCTAAAGTAGCAGAATATAATAATATAAAAATAAACGAAAACATTGAACAGCATGACAGAGAGTTTAGGATGAAAACAGAAAAATGTTTTGTTGCGATAGAAAAAAGAAAGTGCCCTCCTATCGATGAAGTATTAGAAGATTTATTAGATAAACCTCCCCCATATAATATTGTCCAGATTCCTGCCCCAGGTCCCGGGGCTGGGGGTCCACCAGCTACTCAGCAAGCGCCCCCTCCTGTTGTGCAGGCTCAACAGGTAGCCACTCCTGTTACGCAAGCCCAGCAGATAACCCCGTTACTAATCTTCAGGGTACACAGGGAGCGGTAGGTTACACCTCAACAGTACCGTCCGCTCCAGCAACATTATCCTCCAGCACCACGCCCCCAATGTTCACAACACCATTTAGCACACAAAGTCACTCCCCTACAATAACTATGCGGAGACCGGACAACTGGATGGATTCCCCTTACTCTAGGTCACCAGTTAGGGATAGATCAACACCAGACACATATGTCAGACATACCCGACTAGGTCACGCAGAAAAAGATACTATAAAGAAAATGACCAAAAAGTGGATGGACCAAGGGGAAATAACTAAAAGAGAAGCCTGGGACACATTTGAGGGGATGCAGGAATTAAGAGTTAAAAATTTTGTCATTAATAGTATGGTGACGCGACTGTTTGATCACTGTCACCTCTTATTAGAGGATAGTACCGTCCTTTTTACGTCACCAGAATGGTTAAACAAAGTATGGAGGGATAGTGAGCACTCTACATTAACTATCGCGCAATGCAAAAGTGCATTTAATGACTGTTATCAGTTCCAAAAGGAGCTAGATATCATTATATGTGGTGCCACACAAAAACATATCCACCAACATTATGGCCCAGAAATTAGTGGTGATACTTCAGCTTACCCTATGAGAGAGGTACATCCAATTGCTGATCCAAGGCCAGGCAATCATCCCCCTATCCCGCAATATGTTCATACTCCTTGGACTAGGGCTGATTTATTAGCCATGAAAAAGGAGTTACCTGATCCTAGAAAAAATCCGAGGCTCTTTTATGAGCAACTTGAATCCGCCATTAATTTAACACCCATGATACTAAAAGATATTGATTTTTTGTTTGATTTCTTGGTACCTCAAGAAATATGGCGTCCAGTTAGGGATAATAACTGTGCAACTATTCACTGGCCAAACATAGTCGCTGATGATAATGGTAGATTAGCAGGAGGAGCCGTGCCACCATCCTTAATAGCCTTACCACGGCATATTATAACACGTATGCAGGAAATATTGCCCAGAGAAAAGGTGGATTGGGATAAAATGACGGCATGCAGACAGAAGGAGGGAGAGGAAGTTACCGATTTCTTTAGTAGAATAGAGGAGGTTTTTAAAGCATACAGTGGGCAAGATATACAGACTATACAAGGGAAGCGTATCTTTGCTAATCAGTTTGTTCATAATCTTCTACCTGACTTATCAGATAGTATAAAGACGTACGAAAGCACCTGGACTGCTAAAGATCCAGCTGAATTATTGACCATGGCCTGCTACTATGAGAATAAGAGAAATGCAGAGAAAGGGAAAAAAGGATAAGCAAATGAAGGAGTTAAAAACAAAAGCATTGATGCAGCAAGCTTTTCCTGATAGGGGAAGGTCAAGAGGACGTACAAACTTTCAGAGGGGAGGTGGACGTAGTCGAGGGGTTGGTCGAGCTGCTTCAGCTCCGGCGCAACAGAGAGCAGGGTTAGGCTACAATACATGTGCCTATTGCTATCAGGAGGGTCATTGGAAGAATGAGTGCCCTTCGTTACAGGGCCAGGGTCAGACTATGAGAAATAATGCCAATACTTACAGAGGGAACACAACTCCCCACGCAGACAGAGGAAGAGGTAGAGGACAACAAAGAAATTATAATGACACCGACCAGACAAATTATTTCGACCAAAGGAATAATGCGTATTTTACACAGGATTATGCGCAGGATGATGATCATCAGGATTGGACCCAATAGGGATGCCCAGGAGAGGACAGGGAGCGAGTGCAAATACCAGTAGATTCTTCAGGGCCATATGTAACAATGATGGTTGGAGGTGAAGAAAGAGTGTTCCTTCTAGATACTGGTGCCACTAACACATCTATTTCCCACCGCTTGCTCCCCCATGCTCCTCTCTCGGGAAAATTAGATAAGTCGGTGGGATTTTCTAATGCTGTTGTAACAAGCCCCATTTCGCGACCATTGGACTTCACTATAGGCCCCATAACAGGGAGCATGCCCTTTGTATTAACAGAGAAATGTTCACTTAATTTACTAGGTTTAAAGGCTTTAAAAATGATGCATGCTACCATATATTGTACACCAGATGGTGTTTATCTGACTTGCAAGAAATCAGCACTATCTAAGCAGTATCTTGTTGCAGACAAAAATACCTTACCACCTGAACTTCGGGATATTGATCCAAAGTTGTGGGCACATGGACCAAACGATGTAGGAAGAATGGACATTGAGCCAGTACATATTAAAGTAAAACAAAATGTTAAATTACCCCGCATTCCCCAATACAAAATGTCAAGAGAAGGAGAGGAAGGATTGAAATTAGTGATATCAGACTTGCTGCAACGACAAATAATAAGAGAAGTCACAAGTAGCCTATGTAATAGTCCCATTTTACCTGTGGTTAAACGAGATGATGGAACGGAACAGGTCAAATATAGGATGGTTGTTGATTTGAGAGCCATTAATAAAATAGTGGAACCACAATATCCTGTTGTACCCGACATTACTGCAATGTTTTCGTCTGTACCACCTTCAGCCCAGTGGTTCACTGTGATTGATCTAAAAAATGCCTTCTTTAGCATTCCCATACACCCAGATAGTCAGTATTTGTTCAGTTTTAGTTTCCAAGGGAGATCCTATCAATTCTGTCGAGCTCCACAGGGGTATACAGAAAGCCCTAGCATTTATAGCCAGGCATTAAAAAGACAACTGGATAACTGTATTATGCCATCAGGTACGGTATTACTGCAATATGTTGATGATTTATTAATCACGGCTGAAACAGAAGATATTTGTAAACAGGCTACGCATGATGTTTTAACATTTCTCGCTTTGCATGGACATAAGGTTTCGCCAGCTAAACTACAGTATTGTCGACAGGAGGTGACCTATTTGGGTCACCTCTTGTCGAATGGGGGAGGAGGCTTTCACCTGCCAGAATACAATCCATTCAGAACATTTCAAGACCTAGAACTCAAAAGGATGTTCGTGCATTTCTGGGAATGGTCTCCTTTTGTAGGCAATGGGTACCAAATTTTTCTTGTCTGGCCAAACCATTATTGTCCTTAACTCACAAGGATGTGCAAGATCCCGTCCCTTGGGAGAATGAACATCACGATAGCTTCATGGCTTTAAAATCTGCTCTATGCAATGCACCTGCTTTAGGTACGCCAGACTATACTAAAAGCTTTGCATTGTTCGTACATGAAAGAGAAGGGTGCGCAATGGCTGTACTAACACAGAAAAATGGAGAGAAGAATAGACCATGTGCCTATTTTTCTTCAACATTGGATCCGGTAGCAAGAGGCCTACCGAACTGCCTAAGAAATATTGCTGCGGCGGCTGCTGCAGTAAAACAGGCAGACTCTATTGTACTAGGACATCCCGTTATGGTTTATGTCCCTCATTCAGTGGACATACTATTAAACAAAACCAAGACGCAGCATTTAACTAATGCTAGATTGACTCATTATGAACTAATATTAATGGCTACTAATGTGACCTTGCAGCGGTGCAACACTATAAACCCAGCTACTCTGATGCCTCTCCCTTCGGAGCAGGATGAAGTACAACATGATTGTGTGATTGTCACTGAAACTGAAACGAAAGGTCGAGTAGATTTGGTAGATGTACCTCTGTCTAAGGTCGATGGAACACTATTTGTGGATGGCTCTTGTCTAAAGAGACCAGATGGAACCACCTCGGCAGCCTATGCAATAACAACCAATAAAACAATTGTTGAAACATGTAAAATACAACAGATGTCTGCTCAGGCAGCTGAATTAATTGCTCTAACTAGAGCATGTGAACTTTCAGAGAAGTTAGTGGTAAACATCTACACTGACAGCCAGTACGCTTGGGGGTGGCTCATAACTTTGGACGCTTATGGGCCGAAAGAGGGTATATTACATCTGGAGGTGCTAAAATACAGCACGGCACCTTGATTACAAGATTATTAAATGCTCTTGCATTACCAACTAAGTTGGCTATCATGAAGTGTAGTGCACACAAGACAATCACAGACCATGTAGGCCAGGGAAATGCCTTTGCCGATGAAACAGCAAGGCATACTGCATTAAATGAGTACACGTTAACATATGTAGTGTCGAGTGCAGATGAGGAGACGAAAGAAGTTGATCCTTACACGCAGATAAGGGAGATTCAAGCTTTTGCAAGTGAAGAAGAAAGAAAGCAGTGGGTAAAGGAAGGTTATTATTTTGACACACATCTTGGGGCTTGGATGAATACACTTGGACAGAAATGGGTCCTGCCTGATAGTTTTCTCTTGCCCATACTTCAGATGGTCCATGGTCCTGCACATTTGGGAGCTGACGGGATGACAAATACAATTGAGAAAATATGGGAGAACAAAAATATAAGAAAGACAGCTGTAAAACTTTCTAAAAATTGTATGATCTGTGCTCTTCATAACGTGGGAAAAGGGATACAAGTACCACCTGGTCATTTCAGATTGCCAGAATATCCATTTGAATGTCTTCAGATGGACTTCATCGAGATGCCCCCTGCCAATGGGAAACAATATGTTTTAGTTGTCATATGCAGTTTTAGCAATTGGGTGGAAGCATTCCCTTTGAAAGATAATACCGCCTTGAGTACAGCAAAAATGCTGCTGAAAGAGTATTTCCCTCGCTACGGTTTGCCCAAAAGTCTGTGGAGTGATAACGGAGTACATTTTTCGAATAAAATAATGGATCTAGTATGTCAAGGACTGGGGCTAAAACAGAAATTCCATTCAATTTATCATGCAAAATCAGCAGGGCTTGTAGAGCGTTGCAATGCTACCTTAAAAAATAAACTGCAAAAAATATGTGCATCAAGTACTCTCAGCTGGGTAGATGCTTTGCCAATAGCCTTGTTCTCTATGAGAACAACTGTTACATCCAAAAACAGACTCTCCCCATATGAGCTTGTCATGGGGAGACCCGCAAATGTATATGGGTTTGCCTCTCCATCAAAGTTGCAAGAATTGACACATTCTGCTTTATTGGATTATTGTAAAGAATTAACTACTGCTCTGTCTACCATTCGCCAACAGGTCAGAGACACTTGGTCCCCACCTTTGGAAGGAGAAGTGCATGACATCCGGCCCGGGGACTGGGTCCTGACCAAGAACTTTGTAAGGAAAAACAGCCTACAACCCAGATGGAAGGAACCATCTCAAGTTTTGTTAGTCACACAAACAGCAGTGCGATGTGATGGACACAAAAACTGGATTCATTTATCGAATGTGAAAAGAGCACCACCATTCTGGCCAAAATTGCCCCCGGAAGAGGACCGTTCTGACCGAAGAACTGGTGAGTGCCCTCCTACCAACATCGACGATCAACGAACTGTATCAGGATATAATCTACGCCCAAGGAAACTGAAGAGTGCTTAGGACGGAGCAAGCACCAACTGCCACGCACTGGGTAGTGCCAACTGTAAAGGACTAACTTGTGCAGTGAGGTTAGTAAAATAAGGACACTGCCGACAAAGATCTGTAGAGCCTGTAACAGTGAGGCCTATAACGAACACTGTTGAACTATCACATCTAAGTGAGATTGTATATTTCGAAGTTTTTAAGCATTATCTCTAACAGTATTGCTATCTGGGACCGTATTTTCGTCAGACATGGAAGATACCTATTCCACCCTTACAATGAACAAAAAGAGGCGTTGGTACTCCAAACTATGCATATTATGTGTGTTATTTTGTGTAATGTCTTTGGTAATCGGCTTACTCTATCTTTTAGAGCTTTATCACCCTATAGCAAAACCAGCCCCGCTTCCCTCTGACAAGGTCCCCTCAGTTACTGTAGCACCTGAGGATATGGATCACAGGGAGGAAATGCGTCATAATTCTTTTCTTACCCTACTTCATCAGACTCATCAAGTAATTGATAAAAATAATTGTTGGATATGCATGCAATTTCCGGCCTATGTAGACGAAGGACTACCCCTCCTCCAAGTGCCCCTGCCGTTTGAAGCATCCTGTTATGCGTTACATACCGTGATGTTGAAGGTTGAGCTAATAGGGGTCCTTAAAAACTTGGTCACATCCCGTTCTACCACCAGAACATCAACTGTATCACTATACAACCGATATCAAGATGACATCCTCCAGGCAGGAAATTGCACTGAAGTTGTCTTACCTAATGCAACGTTCCCCTTTTCTAATATATTCACCCCACTATTTTTGGTAAACAATGAAAGTACACCTCCGCTTCATAGAGACGCCAGAGAAATACCCTTTTTGAAAATGAGGCAGCGTAGTGTACTTGGGAGTATATGTATCAGAAGTAATGGTACTTCCGACATGGGGAATAGTACCAATTGCAATATGACATTTGAGATGGCTGCTCAGGAAATGACAGTTCCACTTTATATCGGTGACTCAGTTTATTTCATTTGTGGTTCTAGGGCCTACACTTGGCTACCAGTGAATTGGGGTGGCTGTTGTCATCTAGGTCTTGTGACACCAGCGATGTCTATCAAAAGCACAAAGGAGGTAAATAGAGCCTCCAAAACACTAAGGGGTAAGAGGAGTGTTGATCAAGGAGATACAGTATCAGAGATAGCTGGTGATGTGCTGAAGGCCTTTGTTCCTTGGTATGGCCCTGCCATAAATTCCAGAAATATTCGCAGGTTATCCCGTTTATTGGAAGCAACTGTAGAGGAGACAGCAGGGATTATTGAGAACATCACAGTGGAGCTCAAGGCTGTCAGATTGGTTTCCCTTCAGAACCGGATGGTTCTAGATATGATGTTGGCAGAACGGGGTGGAGTCTGTAGGGTGATCGGGGTGTCCTGCTGCGTGTATATACCTGACTCCTCCACATCAGTTAGGGAAGCTGTCAAAAGACTATATGATATAGGGGCCCAGGCCCATAGTGATGTTGGCTCTTGGGATCCGGCGGGCTCTTTTTGGAACACTCTATCGGCATGGGGTTGGAAGATAGGGATGTTCCTAGTGACCATATTCCTCGTAGTAATTGGGTGCTGTGTTTTCATTAATTGCCTACCCATATGTTGCCAGTGTTTGGGGCGACTGCTGAAACCACCCCCAGTCCCTCCAGTGACACTGACTAACGCTCTTATAATGAGGGATATTGTGACTCAACAATTGATGGATATTGATGTCTCGGATAACGCCACCTCCCTCCCAAATGCAGTAGATTATGTTAATGAACGCCATGAGGCCCACTATAGTAACAGTCGGCCAATATATGAACACGTACATTAGGAATTGATAACAATGTTGGACCTTGCGTCCAAAGGGTCGATTGTGGAAATACAGATTTTATAATGGACGTAAGCTCCTCCATTTTATATTTTGCAGCCACCATTTTGTGGTAAGCTTTCCTTAGTCTGTCTCCTCAGCACAAAATAATGTGCTCCTTTCAGCTACACAGAACAATGTGGATACATCAAAAGACCCCAGAGCATATGTTTGTTCTCTCCTTGCTAGCACGCAAGTAGGGCAGGATGCATTTAACAAACGGTTAATGACTCAATTGTATAACATTCCTATTCACTGATATCAAATGTATTACAGCCAGCTGCATAAACTGCTTATGTCTACAAATTACTGTTGATACAGGACGTGCGACCTTTTGTTCCATATCCAGATGATTAATCAAGTGAGCGCCTGACTCTGTAACCACAGGCGTGTCTATATTTATATGTCTGACACAAGTTATGTATAGTTCTGCTTTATTTCTGTTGACCACGGGATTACTGATGAGTGGTGGGAGTTAGTGAGTAATCCTTATATATATATGTTTTGCATGCCATGTATACATATTTCCAGAGATACTGGTCCTGACTAGTACATGATATCATCCTGGGATTATTAATCATCCTTGGCAGCTGCTAATTTATCACATCCATTTTCACCTACGCTTGTTCCAGCAGAAAGATATATAAGGCTGTCTATGACTGTGTAAGTTGTCCACTTCTCTCATAGCCACATGGAGCTGTGAGGTGGTGTACCCGCTTGAGCGAAATAAATCTTTTTATGTTACAGTTACCTCCGACTGCTGGTCTTCCTTGTTATAGGTGTACCTGTGGGAGGTTGGAGAAGGACCACTTCCACAAGGTCAAACAAAGTGATTCTCCATTGCCGACTCTTCGTACCAAACGGTCAGATCCAAGGGTTTCGCCATTCAGGACCGCAGTCGGAATGACCACTGGACGAGGAACCGCACGGTCAGACAGAATGGGCAGCTGCGAGTACAAGACTCTCTCGTGCAGGGATCCCCGGTCCGCTCGTCCGACCCGACGAGGCCCCGACCTCCTCACCCAAGGATGGGCCACCCGATGGAGTCCATGTTCGGGCGCCAACTGAAGGAAGTTACCCGATTAGGGCCACCCGGGTCACTCGCGACCACCTCTCAGCCTTCCTACAAATGAAGAGTCGGTCAGACAGTAGAGAATACAAACCAAAGGTATTTATTAGTAATACACTCGAGTGGAGTCCGGTCTGACCAGCCTCCTTAGATTGCTGCAGAGGGACTGACTTCTACCAACAGGGTAACATGTAATATACATTTTTAGAATCACTAAAGACACGCCCAGACTGGAATTTTACAGTTAGTAGCTGGTGAACAAAGAGGATACACAAGGATGAGTTGCAATTCCAGGACTGGGTACATGCTATCTCAGCGTCAAGGTTACTCTGCCTGTGCCCGCCGCTCTAAGGGTGGGAGCAGGCCTATCTAGAGAGAAAGGTATGTAATAATAAAACAGGCTATTCATTAGCACAGCGAAGTCAACCTTGGAGGAATACAAAAAAAATATTGCAACTGCTTTCTGCTGAGGCGGACAGAGTGAGACAGAAGCTAGTTTCGATCATGGCTCAAAATGGCAGCTGAACTCAAAATGGTGCAGCGAATGCTAACTTTACACAGTGTAATACACTAGCAAAATGAATGCACACATTTACATTTCAACACTGCCAGGCTCATTACAGGGTCAAAACGAAACAATCACATCACTCTTGACTTGAAATCCCTAAACTGGCTTCCATATGAAGCAAGGATTCATTTGAAAATTGCCTGCATGACCAGTGGTGGCCGGCATGGATCGGGGGTGGTGGAACAGGGAGGCGGGGGGAAGGGGGTAAATAAAAAATAAAATTAAACTTACCTCCTCGCCACGTTCTCCTCGCTGCAACCTCCTCGTCACTTCTCTCCTCCCTGTAGCCTGGCCGGGACATGGAACAGGAACCACCCAGGCTCCCCTGAGCCAATCACAACGCTGCAATGCAGAATTGTAATTGGTCCGAGCGCCATGGTTCGGCACTCAGACAGGGACTGGGAGCCTGGGCATGTTCTCCACCCAGGCTGTAATGCAGCCTGGGTAGAGAACATGCTTAGTGCGCATGAATGTTTGGCCCGCGTGAAACGGCTGACAAAACTTTCATGCGCACTTAGGGGGTGAAAACCATTCCTCCCTCCCCTGCTCCTGTCAGCAGAGCCGCCCGCCCCTCTCCGCCTGACAAATATGCCGTGCCTACAAAAGGAAAAAATAAAACGATATTAACATTGAGTTATCATTTTATTTTCCTTACATTGCTGAAAACCAGTGGGGCGACGCTCGTCCGGCTTAGCGGAGAAGCCGCCACTGTGTATGACCCTCCACTTCAACGCTCCGAGATACCTTGCACAAAAACTAGAGCTATCTGGTGGCGTTAGAGCATCTAGAGGCTCTAGTTCCCGACAGCTGAAACCACCAACATTTTATACAAAGAAAATATCTAACCAGGTATTGCCCCAAGAATCTGGAACACACTACCCCCTGAGATCAGAAGGAACTCCTCAACTGATTCATTCAAGAAAGATGTCAAAAGGATACTGATGAACAAATTTCTGCTGTAGAACATATGAATTTTGTAGTGCTTAAATGCACTGGAATTGTGACGATTTTTTGAACCATGTTTCATCGAGTGAAGTAACTTGATGTAAATGCCTGAGTCTGTCTGCTATGTCTATTATGAAGGTCACATGTTTATTTAAATCACTAAACTGTGTAACATTGTTACTCGTGACCAAGGAGCGCAAGCTCTGAAACGCGTAGAGTTGTTGCCAAGCTGAAAATAAATCACCGCTTTTTGCAATAATCTGAGTCCACGGCATGCTGTTATTTGATAAAGGAGAGCAGCGTCTTGGTTTATGTATTGGGACCCGCCACCCCGCCGTGGAAAGCCGCCGCTTGAGGCTCGGGTAAGGCGATTGCGCTTTGCTTTGCTGTGGGATATATATATATATATATATATATATATATATATATATATATATATATATATGTGTGTACACGTAAGCTTGTTGTCTGCTAAGTGCATTGTTATACGAGTCAAGTTTGTGCTCCAGAAATGACGATTTCGTGATTGTTAAGTGTAATGCCCAATTTGGCTGGAAATTAAGAAAAATTTGAATTCTCAAGGAATGGGCAATATCACATTTATGGTAATTCTCCTAGACATTACACCAGTTCAAAGCTGGTGAAACCTCCAGGTGGGAATTGTCTAAAAAATAGGGAATTAACGCGTTAATTCTCCATCTTTTAGGGAACAATTTGGGTCTCACTCTTAGTTGCACTGCAACCCAACATAAACACTGTGTTGGTAAATTGAGGAGCGAAATTATTGAGGCGGTATTATCTAACTAGTTTTCATACCTGTGAGGCATGGAAGACTCAGGGCCCATCTTTCATTCTGGAGATGGGGCCATCATTTTGTATTACGCCGCTACTTCCCGTGAGCTGTTCTTAAGTCTTTCTAGATTTGTATCTGCTGCGCTGTATTTAGTTATCACAATACTCGAACAACACTTGGGGAATATAGAAAATGAGAGCATTGGTGTGGAACAATAGCAAACTAGAAGATATGGTCAGATCTCAAATTTTCTACATTGCTTGGTGACTAACACAGTCCAGAGAGGTACAAAACTTGACCGAGAGGTAGCAGAGCAAGGCTGTGGGTGTGCAAGGTATGAGTAATAGGATGGGGTGTGAATGTGGGTCAGGGTCTGGAACACATTTCAGAACCGAGTTTGATTGAGAAATTCCTAATTAAACATATAACCTTATTATCAATAAGCTTGTGGTTCTTGTTGCCGGACAGACACCTTACTTACATTGTGATTGAAAGCACAGGCAGGGTCTGTGACAATGCCGATCCCTTTGACTGGGTGCCGGCTTCAAATTCAGGGATTAACTCGGAAACTAGATTCTGGAATATTAGTCTTTAACAGATGATCAGCTTTCTAGCAACTCAGAAATGTGGAGGATGGAATATATTCAACTATATATTCAATATATACAATATTTTAAAGGATGTTTTGGGTGTCGTGGTCATACCTGATGAAGGCGGTCTGAGAGTGGAACGAAACTGCGCTCTGTTGCGCCCAAGCTTGTTCAATGTTTTTAGAAATACTTATAATAAATGCACGAACATGTAAATATATACATACATAGCTGGTGCCATTAACCTCTAATGGTTTCTCAATCAAATTGCTCATGAAATAAAAAACACTCTTAGCCCTTTTGGTCATGTTTAGCACAGAAAAAAACAGAATTGCCCGCAGTTTGCAGACTAGATGAAGCAATTCTCAAGGTGGAGAATGCACGCTCTACTGTGTCACAGATATTAACGTGATGTTCCATTTGGGATGGACACCTGACAAATCTGCCCTTGCTCTGGCCTTTTAGCAGTGGGTACTTGGTCTTCAAGATCCTCCGTTAGCCCATTAGTGTATTGTGTAGCTTCTGCCACATATGTAGTTGCGTAATTCTTAGTCCTGAGCTGGACTTTCTAAAACGACTTCTCCTCTGCAGACTGTGCTCTCTCCCAATACAAGATGGCTGCTGCTGGGAAAGGGATAACATGGAGGCAGCAGTGGTGAAGGCTGGGTGGAGCCTCCAATGACTCACTTTTACAGGGCACTTGTTACAATGTAATCACCAAGTGATACTTAGACTGATAGCTGTGAATGACTGTCCAAGTTTGCTCACTGACACACTGAGCAAAGTGGGAGATGGAGGGAGTACCTATACATCACATTTAAAAAGTATGACATCACAAGTGTGACCCAAATTGAAAGAACCCCTGAAAATAAGGTGCTGGGCATTTGAGATTTTGAACAATTATTTACCTACCACCCAAACTTTCAAAAATAGATCTCACTGTTTTAGTGACACTGGGGTTCACTACAATAACTTGTTATTTTTAAATGGTGGACGTGCAAACAAACTTCAGATCGTAGCGGTGCAAGTGAGCAAACATACGACAAGTAGGTGATGTATGATACATCTCTTTACTCCTACTGAGTGATCACAAATGAATTACAGAGGACAAAGGAGAGAAGAGGCAAGCGATTTTTTCCTGAAATTTATAATTTATTTAAATTCATAAATGACTGCACTTTAATTTGAAAATGATTGTCTAATACATTTCAGTCTTGTGATTCAAAGTTTATCTCAAGAACAAGGCAAATTAAATCAGTCCTCATAAATAAATCACATATTTCTGCAAATCATAGTTATCCAAAATCTGATCTTGACATTTAATCAACCAGCAAATTAGGTTTCCACATTCATCTTGTCATTAAACAGCCCATCTAGCGTCGAGAAAAAATACTTCTCTTTACCCTGTCCTGCACTGCTTTCACCAACAATAGTCCTTCCAGAATATTCCTTTGATTGATGTCTGCTTGGGCTCTGAGAACAATTGTGACATTGTTCACCAGACATCCACTTTAAGTAAACTACCCAAAACCTGTTTTGCGGATGTTCCCTTTAGTTAACCAGCCAAAATGTGTTTTGCAAACTGGCCTTCTATGTGCACCTGATTTATTTATTATTAAATGCTATCTTGATAAGTGCTCAATCATCACCAAAGCATCATAAATGTCACTTTCCTCATCTTGCACTGAAAAGGTAGCATGGATTGCGTGGAAGAAAACTAAAAAGCAATGTATCATATTCAGGGCCAATGGAATTATTTAATTTGGCAGCCTTTTTCTGCATAGTTATGGATTTGCCACATTTGCCACATAATACATCAACTGCTACATAATTTTCAGATTTGAGCAAAAAAAAAAAAAATAGGGGCTTATTTACAAGCCCCTTGTTGCGCCGGTGCGTAACTTTTTTTGACGCACCGGCAGGGTGCTGGGCCATATTTACAAGGCCATGCAAAGCCACCCTGCGTGACTTGTCATGGCCTTGTAAATAAGGCCCCTTTCCACGCATCACTTTGCGTGAAACGGGCGTGCCATAGGTGTTGCAGTGGGTGTTCCCACGCAACACCCATGGATTCTACCGTCTTCCCAGATTTACATTTCGTTAACCTGGGAATGCGTCAGAATCCTACGCCTCCCCAGGGGAGGCGTAAGGAGGCGCAGCCAGGAGAAATACTTTTATTTCTCCTCGTTTTTCCTCCATGAGTGCTGCACAGTGCAGCACACATAGAAAGAGGAAAACACTGTCAATGATTGTTTTTGTGCAGGAAGGTCTCCATTCCTGCACAAAAACAATCATCACCACAATGCAGGCACCTTTGCACCATGGTGCAAGGGTGCCTGCATTGGCGCATGGCACCCAATTGTGCACCAGTGCAGGGGAAAACAAAGGGATGCATCCTATTGTTGTAAATATGACGCATCCCTGTGCTTTTAAAATAGCACAGCAAAATGGATTGCGGCGCCGTGCTGCATCATTTTGTTGTAAATGAGGCCCATAGTTTCTAGGTCAAACGAATCAAAAGTAACTAAAAATGCAGCGCATGTTGCCGCGCAGTGGAGACCAATTTACAAAGGTTACCTGGTCACGTTTCTGTTGCTTATTATTATTGTATCTGAGTGCTAATGGTGTACAGCTATTGACCAGACAATGTTAACGTGTTTCAATAGCAAAGTACTAAAGTAATACTATGACAAAATGGGCCACATTATGCTGCATAACTTTTCATTTTCTTGCCATAAATTAGTCAACCTTGCCGCATAATTTGATCGTCCCATGTTGCATAATTCCAGCGGCCCTGATCATAGTACATTGCTGGTTCCAACTGCTATCGCAACTTGCAATCCGGTAGTAAGTAAAAGAGCGGCAATTTCCCCATTTCTTGCTATTCGCAAAGCATGAAAATGTTACTGACTGCCCTTATCTGCCCTTGACGGGCAAGGTGGAAGTTGTCGGTGCGTGAGAGGCAGCTGTGGGCATAGGGAAGTGCAGACAGAGTTTTCGTGGGCTACTAAATGTTGCTGCTGAAGGCCCTGCCCCTTTCACTTCTTTGGCACTGAGCACATAGATGGAAACCGGCTGTCCATTATTTGCCCTGATCTCTGCACTTGCAGTCGTTCAGAATGAATCCAGCCTCTACCATATTACCAAGGCAGAATTTTGGCCAGCGTTTATCAATGTCCCCTTTGCGCTGAGTTAGGATGACAATACGCTACAATGCAGAGACGTGGCCGAGTGGCGTTGCACATAAACACAGTGCTGCAACCTGTTCACTGATACATCTGTTACCCCATCAGAAACACGAAAACAGCTCTCACCCTGCTTGTTTTGTTTGTTGTTGTTGTTTTTTTTGCAGTTTTATATAGCGCGAACTCGACCCGAAGGTATCAGAGCGCTTTACATGAGCACCAGTTGCATTACAGACGGACACATTCATTTTTAGGCATGTAAAGATTTAGTGATTTGCCCAGAATCACACTCGAACCTGGTTCCCCAGCTTCAAAGTCGGCCGCTCTAGCCGTTAAACGTTTCCCTCATAGCACTCCATTCATTTAGGATGACCAACTGACATGGGTGCAAATTCAGGATGGTGAGTGTAAAAATTCAGGACAAGGGGTCAAAATTCAGGACAAAACTTCGGACAAAGGGTAAATTATACAGACACAGCAGTGCCATTGTGAGATGTAAAGCGGCACGCATAGGATGTAGCTAATTGCGACCTGCAGTGCTGGACTAGAGTGCAGTCCTCCGAGTGGCCAGCTTTATGTGTCAGATAGCTTCAGGTATTCCATATCTGTTCAGCTGGTGATGAGTGGTATAGGGGCTGGTACAGTACTGAGTGATGGATATCCATCATTCAGTCTTTCATCATCCATTCTGTCCTTCAATCTGTGTGCCCATCCATATCCAAACCTATTCCAAACCTATCCATCATCTATCCATCCACCTATCATTTCACTCATCCATCCCTCCATCCAACCTTTCACTCATCCATCATCCATCCACCCCCATTCTTCCTTTCACTCATCCATTCACACTTCCACCAACCCATATATCCATTCACTCATTCATCCAACCATTTACCCTTTCACCCATCCTTTCACTTACTCATCCATCCATTCACCCAATCACTCATTCGTCCATTCATCCATCCATTCACCATTTCACTCATCCATTCATCCTTTCTTCCAGCTCTTCGCCCTCCCTTTCACTCATGTATGCATTCTTTTAATCATCCCTAACCTATATCTCGCGCGCCTCCACTTGAAGCACATGATTGACGAACCCTGACTCCTCCCACAGGAATGATGGCGGATTTGAGAGCTGTCACTTCAGGCCGAGGCAGGGGTTAAACACCCAGATAAGCACAGCGTCTCCTTTGTTTCCATCCCCGCTCTCTGCCGCACCCACTGTGCTCCTGGGCTTTCTGCAGCCTGTGATGACAGGAACTCCGCGGATACCGGCGAACAGGCCCTCTCCGAGCCAGGCCTCACTCCTACACTCACAGAGCGACGTGAAAAGCCGCAAGGGAGGCCCGCTCCCAACCACATCACAGGAGGCGCGAGACGTGATACAAGCTGACACCCTGTGATTACAGCGCTCTGGGAACTCGGGTGTTATTCTTAGGCCCGCGCATTCATTGTCTGTTATAAAAATAGACCCTTGCTGCTTTCAGGAAGAAAGCTCCCCGAAGTGCCAGCGTGCACCCCTCCCCATGGGACCCGTATCTGCGCGTTGTTATTTGTATAACACTTAAGCCCTCAGCTTCCCGGCTGCCGTGCGTTCTGTAGCGTTTGAAGTGGGCAGCCGGCCGTTCATTTGACAGGAAGGGTAAATATGGCCGGACGGAAACCGGTGTAAAGGGCCCAGTTACCCATGTCTACCGCGAGTTAATATCTCGCTCGTTCCTGTGATTTGTCATTACATTTTGGTATTTTTGGTTTTTCCTTTTTTTTACTATAGAATGCAACTAATAAGATGCCAAGATAAAGAACATGCATACATGAGTTGTTCAATCCTGGCATGGGGCCTCTTGGGGTCACTGCAGGCGGGGACGACGACTTTTTCATTTGACATATCATTGCAATCTGAGAGTTGTCTTAATTCATTTCAAATGACAACTTTTGGGCATTTCACTTGAAAATAATGATTTACACATGGAACGCCCAGTAAGGAATAGTTCCGCTTTAGTGTATTGAGTCAAGTGACGTAGCAAATCACATCACCTGCAACACTTTTCCCCAATCAGAGACTCATTCTGAGATTTCTTACCGACACTCTTCATACATTGAGGCCTCCCTTTCTCGCCCTGGGTCTTTCTTGATGAGGCTTCTTCTGCCTCCACATGGCTTGCCACGGGACTCTCTTTCTCTCGAAAAATCCCCTACCTCTCTGAACGTCCTCTAGAAGAGATTGGCGCTGAGAAAATGGAGTCGAGCCTGTTCTCGCTGAGTAATTAATTGAGGCACACATGCATTTTGAGGGAGGCTTCAGTTCTTTGATCAAGGAGGTCCATGGAAAAGGCGTCCTCGGGTAATAGGGGGCTGTGTTTCAAACCCTTGGAGTTGGTATATTCGCATACATGCCAACATTTTAGAAGAGCAAAGTGGGAGATTAAAGAAAAAAAATCGGGAGAATGGGGCCTTGAATCGGGTTACTGTCATGTATGGGCTTTGCAAGTGTGCTGCTGCAGGATCGGACATTTGAAACGCAAATGCACGTTTTTTTCTTACCTTTCAGAAGCATGGAGTGCAATGGCAGGCAGAAAGAGGGTGATGCAAGTGTTGTGCACTGGCCTGCAGGAGCAGGTTGCTGGCAGTGCATACACCACGTTACACAATACGAAGCCCTGTCAGTTGAAACCCCCGAGTAATCGGGTTTTTGCTTGAAGGGATCGGGAGGCGGGAGACTAGCCTTGAAATCGGTAGTCTCCCGCCTGAATCGGGAGGGTTGGCATGTCTTTATTAGAACCGTGGACCTGGGGTGCTGATTTCTTCTGCTGGCTTTCATTCTTGCAGGGTTGACTCATGGACTGAGTTCCGCAAAGGAACGCTACAGTTGTAAGGAAGCTGTAACTAACGAAATACCATACTGCAAATGGGGAAGGATGCGGCGCTTCAAATTGTGAGTGACAATCTCCTCCGTCCCTTCTCACGAACCATACCTTTGAGGGAACTCTAAAACTGAATCATTACCCGTTGGCTGACGATCTGGAGAGTCCCTCCCCACTTCGGGGGTGATTGGCCTTTGGTCACCTTCACAGAGGAGGCCACTGACCGCTTAACCAATTACTTTAGCCGAACAATTGGGATAGTAACTATATCCTACATCAGTGTTTGAGGACCATGTAATGTCAGTAGAGGCAGGACAGTGGGGACTCCTAGAGGAAGGTATGGATAGGGGAGAGCAGAATGCAAATTTGGCGAATGAGGCAGAGGTGACTCATGTCTTTGTTTGTGCAGTGCTTTTTCTAAGGTTTTGCTTCTGCGGGTTTTACTGTGGTTTGTCAAGTCATCCTTGTAGGACATCTCCCCTTCATGTCTGCAATGGACCATCATGTTGACAAACAGGACTATAGGATGCTCTATATATGGGGAATCACAGTGAGATCTGGATCATCCATAGTATGTGCATGAACAAATAAAATGGTTGGCAACCTTTCCAAAACCTCTTCCACAGGGCCTCCAAACATGTCATGTCCTGTAGAGCGACGAAGCTGCAGGGCCTTTCGAGATCTGCACTGGGGAAGACAGTATTCCTAATTTTTTTGCCCTGAGCTGCATCCTCAGAGCAGCACTTTCTGCAATTCAAAATTACTATTTTTCAACCCTTCCTAAAAATGTTTGGGAAATTTATAACTTGCCCTAAAATATACCATGACTGGAAATAGAATAGTAAATAAGCCTCCTTGAATAATAAATTTGACCTTCCAGTGTCTGCCATGCCCACTGCTGCTCTGGGAGCGCAGTTCAAGGTAAGAAACACAAACATGTTGCGGAAGACGCGTACATACCTGAACCAACATGGAGACCTGGATTAAAGGCGCTCTCCATTTAAAGTGAGGGTACTTGCATGGTGTTTGCCCATGCATGACATAACAGTGAATCCCTCCTGAGTTCGAAAGGGTAAGGGAATAAATGCATTTTATAAATAGCAAAATAATAGTGAGAAACAAATAGGTACCGTAGGAAAGTGGAGAAGGCTGACTTGCCAAGACAGACAAAAATCAGGGGATTAAAAGAAAAGGGGCAGGGTTACCTGTGCTCTGCCCTCAAGGGACGGACCTTTCTTGGGAAATGGACTTGTAAAGGAGGGTGCACACATCATTAACAAGCATTGGCAATGCCAATAGGTCTCGCATTTGCGAGAGTTAGAGCTATTGGCGTTGTAAATGACAATGTCTTTTACCCATATGTTATGGAGTGGAGGGGATGTATATGGTGTGGAATGGAATTATGTGGGTTGGATTGGAATTGTTAGCTGTGGAATTGCGTGGCATGGAATCATGTGGCATGGTGTGCAGTGGAATTATGTGGATAGTAATTTTGTGGTTTTGAGTGTACTGGAATTATGTGGAGTGGGATTGTGTGTCATGGAGTGTAATTATGTGGAATGGTATTTTGTGTTGTGTAGTGGTATCGTGTGCATGGTGTCTTGAACAGCATGTACTTTTTTATCTTCCCTAACCCAGTAGAAGTCCGTGGGAAAATAACATTCCCCCTCTTTCTGATGCAAAATTTCACTGTGTATTCCCGAATCTCGGCACGTATGTTAAACATGTCTGTATAGCTGCCAAGTGACCCGCATTATGCAGCACACCTCTAGCCAGTATAGACTTTTGTACCAAAATACAACTTTAGATTCTTGCAGGCTCATATTTTTCAATCCAGTGATGGACCTACAAGTTCCAGCATGCACAGTGCTGCTGGCTAATGGCCAATGGGTAGCCTGGTGATATTGTTTTACCTAGGGCTACATGTTGCATTTATTTTTTATGTTAATTGTACCTTTTTGAGAAATGAAACCTTAATCGCAGGAGACTGTACAAACGATTTGTTGATGGAGATTTAAATAGAACCCACGAACACTATTATTTTTTTTAAATAATGTTTTTTTTACTAACAAAATTGTACATGAAATGACATTAGGAGATGAGAGTTGGAGGCGAGTAAGTGGGAGAAAGAAGGGGGGAGGCTTTTTGTGTGGAAAACAACACAGCCCTGAAGCGGCTAGACTGTGGCATGTTTGGCATTACTGATAAAAAATTAAACACTATTTATTAGCGCTTGGAGCCTTTGAGAATGCAATCAGTGATTAGTGTTTATCCGTCTCCATCTGGTTTCCATCACGTGCTGCGCTGCGCACCTAGAGAAAATGGTTTGTACAGCGGGTGCTAAAGAAACCCCTCCTCCATGTGTAAATGCACAAGCACAGTAACTCACAGGAAAGTTTTATGGCCCCCTCCCCCCAACAAATAATCATGACTTGCTGCTTCTGTGATACCAAAGAAGAAAGCAAGAGGGTTAAGATCTCCGCTCTAGCACCCGTGACATTCGGTGTGATCTTAGCGCAGTGGCAAATGGTTATCGGAAGCTCTGTGGGAGATGCCAGCATAGTCACGCAGATGCTGCGGGAGAGGGGGTGCCTTTGATTTTTAATTGATTTTTTAGTTACTCTTTCGGTTTAAAATGTTCTACAGAGAAACATTCCAATGCCATGCAGGTATGCGGCAGCGCATAGAGAAATGGTGCTACATCAATGTAAAGCGGGGGGTAATGCCTTTGTATTGGTTTGCGGCGATTTAGCTCAAATTACTTATGAGTTTGCTGCAAATTGGCAATTTACAGTGTCTGTCCTTTAAATAAGGAACTGTAGCTCATAATACAAATGGATCTGAGTCAATGCGCTTAAATGGTGGTTGCTAAAGTTTGTAAAATGTTAAATTCGCTCTCGTCTAGCTGGGAAACACGGTGTTGCTGTGCTGTAATACTTTGAAATAAAACAGAAGCTGCTCGCACGGCACCTCCGAACTGATACAAGGAAAACAAGGTTTGCATTGCTGCGGATATGTAATATTTTAACATTTTTATAGGTCGCAAGAGCCCAACCATCTTTTGGTAGTTTCGAGAGACTCGCAAGTCTTTTGCAGCGTCCCATTTTCAGGCCTTTAATTTTAAGCACACAACGACTTACTGCGGGTCTTTGAACTCGACGAAAGCAAAGGGGGCCACATTGCATTTTCTTGAGGTCGATGTCACAAATATTGCCATATGTGTAGAATACGCCCTCTATATCCTTGGGGTGAATGTCGTAGGACAAGTTCCCAACATATATGCAGCAGTCATTTTTTTCCGCGGGCCTCGGATAACACCTCCTGCTATGTCATCCAGTGTGGCGGCCGGAGGGGGGCGTCAGCCGCAGATGAGGCAGATTGCTGATTTCAAGTTAGGTCGGAGAGACTTGTAGCAGCCAAAGTTAGAAGCAGAATTTGAAAGTAAGGTGAGCTCCCACCACTTCTTGTTTTCGGCGCTCAGCTCTGCCGCTCTGAGGCTCTGTAAATTTAAAGTGAAAGCGGCGTAGTGGAGAAATAAAGAAAGGTGCGTAGCCTCCCGAAGCAGCCGCCAGGTTGTGTGATAAAGCACGGCGAGGCTATGTAAATTTAAAGTGTAAGCGGCACTGTGCAGAAATAAAGAAAGGCGCGTGGCCTCCCAGAGCAGCCGCCGTGCTTTGTGCTAAAGCACGGCAGGCACTGCGAGGCTCTAAATTTAAAGGGAAAGCTGCACCGTGCAGAAATAAAGGCGCGCAGCCTCCTGAAGCGGCTGCCATGCTGTGTGATTAAACGCAGTGGGTGCTGTGCTTTAGCTGCAAAATAAAGAGCGGCAGGCGCAGCGCTGAGCATGAAAACAAAACATGATCACTGATGGAAAGTGCTCGTCCCACAGGATCGGGTTAACAAACAGCACAAGACCAATTCAAAGAAAAAAAGAGTGCGCAGAGCAAACCATAAATAAGCAAAAGACTAGGGGGACATGTAACAGGGGAAGTGAAAAACACACCCAAAGACGGTACATAGAGCAATATTTCACCAATGAAAAGAAAGGAATTTAGAAAGGCCCACGAAGGAGCGAATAGAAAGTGATGGGCGTGGTAAAAGCCCATAGAGGAGATACAGCATGTCTCGAAGAGACCGCGCATGCGCTGCCTAGGCGAGACCTAATAATAGTCTCAGATAAGGGGAAAAGAGGAGCTGCTTATGTACTTCTGTCTTCAATGAGTGGTTATGCATGGTGTGGAAATTATTATGAAATGTAATTTTGATGTGTTTTTAATTTTTGTTTTTTACATTATTAATTTAAATTGTACCCAGTATTTGTAAGGGTTTCTGCTACTTTTGCATTAAGCGTGCACTCTGTTAGAGGTGGGCAAGCCAACAAATTAGCAGAGATGGCCAAGCCACAGCTGAGCTAAGGGTTTTGCTTGTCTCCAAGAGCCCACCACGAGTAGAGCCATGAAAATGTTTGGCAAGTAAATCGTGAAACAAACATCATATATACATTTTCTTTAAAATCAAAATTGTATTTGTTTACCATGCAGAAGCATTTCACCATAGTACATCAGATTATATCACAGCACTGAGAGGCAAAAGTGATAGTCTTTAAACATGAACTATGAAACATCCAACCCCCCCCCACACACACTCTTACGACAATGCCATTTATGAACTAAGAGGCAAGTGAGTTGTCGTGTGTCCCATATGTGTGCCGGGGGGAGGGTTATACGTGGAGCAAAATTATGGTCTATTAAATCAAACACAGCAGAGGTTTTTGTACATCCTGAACTCACGTATTTCAAGGTGTTCTCATGTGATAATGAAGAAAAAGAATACTCAGCGAATAAAATATTTGCAGAGGATCACACATTTTGGTCAAGTGGGGAAGTAAGGATAGATCCTAGGTTTTTCAAGCAGTTCAGCCACTAGATGGGTATATCTCTCTCTTTTTCCTGTTTTACATGAAAGGTGAATGCTTTGTCTTTAATTCTTAGCGCATGAGGTTAGATAATGTATGGCAGACAGAAGCCTCATGAAACCTCGCTCGTTTTGGGCGTGCGGGTCAAGCAGACCTCGTGTTGAGCCAGATCAGGAATCTGAATGGAGCTTGGTTCAAGTCTTCAGTGGCTCACCCACCTCGACGTACTATGTAGGGGCGTGGCTACAATTAGTGCAGCAGGTGCATTTGCTCTCGGGCCAAAAGCCCTGAGGGGCCCATTGAGCCCTGAAAATTGCTATATTGTAATACCCGAACAGCAGTCAAATTTCCTTGCTTGCATTAGGGCCCATGGCATCCTTCTACGCTACTGGTCCTATGAAAAACTATAATTACATAAATTAAAATACAGTGGAAGAGAGCTGACTGAGTATACATATGTAGTTTCCTAACCCAGCCCTAATTGCAAGTATTGCATTTTGACGCAAACCGCTGACTGGTCTGCAAATAACTCTTATTTTGTATTTGTTTTCATACTACCACCACAGTCAAAAATGAGTGTCTAGGGTTTTAGCTCAAGGATAAACTTTCATATTTGCATCCTTCTTCTCTTTAGGACTCTAGATCTTTCCTCCCCTCCCCACTGAGCTAATGAGAGTAGCAGTACTGGTGAGCTCACCCATCCACAACCCCAGTGCTCAGAGGGCCATTTAGATGTCCTGTCCAAGTATTTTTCCTGCTGGCCTCTCCCACTTCTTCAATTAATCTTGAGAGGGGTCATTGCTATGAGCTAAGCCTCTGGCTGGTAGTGAAGAATGCCAGTGGGTGGACGTCCAGCTCTTGGCAGGCTGAAAGGAGACGATGTGCATCCAGCCAAAGAGAGGAACTGAAGAAATTTGTAGGCCATATGCACATTTTATGCCTTAGTTTAATGCTCTCCTTTGACTTGTGCGATGGGCAGTGCTTAATTTGTAAAAAAAAAAAGTGCAGAGGCCCGCGCTTTGTTTCAGGAGCTTGCCACCACTGCTGCCGAATGCCAGGGGTTGCAGAATACCAAGGTTGTCTATTTTTGATTCAACATTTTGCTTTTTTCTTCCACCACCATACACTTTGCGTTTTATTTATTTCACTCTTGAGGGTCCTTTCTTACTCCTGCTTTCAATCTTTGCCACTGGTTTCCACTCCTCCTCCTTTTTCATTCTGTATTGGTTCAAAGTATGATGATGAAAAACAAGCCCCACTCCACAAAAATGAGTGCCACCGCCTACATAAATTAAGCACTGGAGATGGGCTGTATTCAGCATGAGAGGATTGGCTCACCTTGCAGCATGTCACATGAACCACTCAAGGAAGCCAGGTGGCCCCTCACAGATTGGGTCAGCACCAGTTGTTTCCTGGATGCTCCACACTCTGGGATTCTCCTCCTGGGCAGTTTCTCTTCCTGCAGGGCCAGGCACACTCCTTCTTTCTGTAAGCAGGATGGCAGACTTACAGACTTTGCAGTGGCGGCAGGCATGGCTCGCGGGTGGTGGGGGCAGGAGGTGGGTCGCGGGGGAGGGTGCGCAATACAAAAAAAAAAACGTACCTTGCCGCCCGGTCCCGCATCTCTGCTCCTGCTCTCTTCATGGAACTCGAGGAACAGGAAGCACAGCCAGGCCCCACTGACCAATCACAGCGTTGTGTTTGGTAAGCACCCAGGCTACCCTGACCAATCACAACGCAGTGATTGGTCTGAGCGTCCTGGTTTGACGCTCAGCCAGAAAATGGGGGCCTGGATATGTTCTCCACACAGGTTGTAATGCAGACTGCATGGAGAACAGGGAAAGTGCGCATGACTGTTTTGGGCAGCCCGAGAGGGCCGGCCAAACAGTGATGTGCACTTAGGAGTGGGCAAACCACTACTCCCCTGCCCTGCTCCAAGAGCAGAACAGCCCCGCCCACCCACCCACCCACCAGCAAAGCAGCACAAGCATAAAATGATAATAACTCAAAGTTATTATAATTTTATGTTTCTACTTCACACTGCTTAAAAGCAGGGAGGGCGACGCTCCTCCGCCATAGCGGAAGAGCCGCCACTGACATTTTGTGCAGACTCACAGCTTTCCAGCAAGTTATGCAAACTTCAGGTGATCCCTTCAGCTCTGGGAGACTGGCTGTCAGATAGACACCAACCCTAGATCACAGCAGGGCCTAAGAAGAGTTGGTAAGACGGCTTTTTGCTGTGCAATTCTATTTTGCACCGTTTTGTGCGCACCTGATTGGGGCTTCCTTTTAAAAACTGTACTAAAGTGACAAAAAGAAAAAATATATAATCAAAAAACTAGTTTAAGTGTGTAGGGGCTCTTTATTTTGTTTAGCTTTAGTTAAATGTGTTTACAAATACACAAAATACACTCTGCAACAAATGCCCGTGACATACAAGTAGAGGGGTGTGGTCCTTAACAAATATTGATAGGTCTTAAACTGCAACCTCACTCTTTCTGCATTATTTACTTTTTAGTTTGCAGGCACCATGAAGGCAGACTTAACAGCAGCCCCTTCACTGCTCTTCTGTGTGGGCTTCCTGCTGGAGTAAATGTCTATGCACAGGAGTACTATCCGACAAAGGAATGCTAAACAGCCGCGGGCCGTGCTGGTAAGAGCGGTGGGCCGGGTGGGGGTTGATTTCGATGGACGATGACGAGGGAAAATTACATAAATTATTTTTTCATTGTCATCGTCCGTCGAAATCCTCCCCCCCCCACTCAGCCTCACCGCTCTTACCTGCACGGGCCGCGGCTGATGCTAAAGGCAGAAGATGGCTGCTTCTTATATACCTTGGAGCATTTTTACACTGCAGGCGCACTGCTCTAGTGCAACAGTGGGGCGACCATGCCACAAAGCGTGCAATGAGCAACCAGAAGGACAGTATGGCAGGGAGGACAGAGGGTACTGGTGCATTTCAGTTGTTAATTTATTGCACGCTCTAGTGCCTGTTGTTGGCTAATTTGATCATCTGTGGATCACCTGGTGATACAAACATGCAAACAAATGCAGCAAAACAATACTCCTTAAAATAATGTTCAATATTTAATATATATTTATAATGAAGAAAATGGAGAAAAGGGATGGAATATTGCATAACAACTTACAGCATACGTCTACATCTATCAACAGAAAAACACAGATTGTTTTGAAGAAACCCCTGTAATTTAGGGTAATTTAGGGTCTTATTTAGAGTTTGGGAGACACCATCAAAACGTGAGGGCTATCCGATCCACTGTATTACAAGTGCCATAGGCTATAATGGATTTGTAATACGCAGACAGGACATCAGCCACATTTGTGACAGCCCATCTCATCTACCAAACTCTAAATAAGGCCCTTACGGCTAGATGTATGAACAATAGTAATAGTAATTACCAAATAGTGACTTTTGCAAATTGCTTTTTGGTAATCGCTATTACTAATGTACAAAGGGGTTATTTAGCCCCTATTCCCTAAATAGCGATTTGTAGTAGTCGCAAATAGACCTACCTCATAAATATTCATGAGGTAGGTCGTAATTTGTGACTCATTACGATTCACAGGGATGGTGGCCTGCTGGAGTCAGCCGACCCCCATGCCTGTAATTGCTTTTAAATGAAGCAATCTTTTTGTTTTAAACGCAGCTTGTTTTCCTTAAAGGAAAACGGCATGCGTTTAAAAAGAAAAAAATGAAACGTTTAAGTTTCATTTTTTAACAGTATGCAGTGGTGCTTTGGACCACAGTCTGCTCTTAAAAAATATTTTTTCAACCATTCGCAAAGGAGAAGGGCCATTCGCAAATGGGTTACCACCAAGTTGAAGTTGGCGGTAAAGTGCGAATGTTTCGTGACCACATTTCGGTCGCAAAACATTTGTACATACCAATGTGAATCGGCATTTGGAAGGGACGCCCCAAACACGCCCCTTCCAAATACCAATTCGGAAGCCCAAATTGCGATTTGATAACAGGTTAATTTGGGCTTTGTACATTTAGAGATGCCTTTTTGCATTCGCAAACAGCCCAATTCTGTGAATCGGGCTATTTGCAAACTCATAAAGCACATCTAGCTCTTAGTCTTTTATTAAAATTAATCAAATGGCAGCTTCCTAAGGACCTATACTGAGCCTTTATAAAGGCATCATTACAAACTTAGATTTCGACAGCCCCAAAATAATAATATACTTGCTAATAATAATAAGTCTCTGCCTTATTCTTCCTTTATTGGCACAATCATGTAAACGGATGGCTCATTCGCTTACTCATTCATTCATTATTAAATATGTAATTAAGGAAATTTCAACATTTATTTTTTTGTTTCGCAATTTTTTTTATTAAAAAGTTAAAGGCTAACAAATTCATATAGGTTCTGCACAACGTAATGGACTCACGAGTCTATTGTCAATACAAATATTAGTGTGCTAACAAAGAGAAAAATTACACAGAATAGGAGGGAGGGGGGGAGGAGAGAAAGGGTAAAATAGAAGACAGAGAATAAATGGTGGAGGAAAAGGATATTGTGTATAGAGTGAATAGTAACCCACAATTTCCATTACTCATCATCACAGGATAAATGAAGCAGATTGGATCATGGAAGGAGGAACAAAGTAGGACCTACAAAATATTGGATATGTAAGAGGGGATAGACATTAAGGATGTTGGATGGTCACAAATGAAAGAGGATGTTATCTCCTTGCCCAGAGAAAGAAAGAACGAAAGGAAGAGGAGAAGGAGAATGTGGAGAAAGGAGGAGAAAAGGAGGGATGAGTGGGAAAGGAGAGAGGAGGGAAAGGAAAGAGGGGGAGGGAAAAAAAGGGAAAGATGAGGAGGAGATAGGAGGGGGGAAGAGGAGGAAGGATAAAATAGGAAAGGGGAGGAAAAATGTGAGGCGAGGGAAGGAAACATTCAAGAATCTCGGAGGAAAGGAGCCCATACTTGTTGGAACACATTCTCCTGGTCTTGTAGTCGATATATTACACATTCATGGGATGCAGTCTGAATCATTGCTACCATCCAGTTCTCTTGTGAAGGGGGGGTTGGGAGATTGCCACTGTCTTAAGATACAAATTTTGGCTGTAGAGAGCGCAGTATGCAAAAGGCGACGTTGTGGGCACGTTATGTCAGGTGAATTCCCAAGGTCATGCAGTAAAATAATGATAGGGGTAAGGGGAAATAGAAGAGGAATTGATTTCTTCAGGATATCCCTTACATGAGCCCAAAAACACTGTATAGTAGGACATTCGCAGATTATATGAGGAAGGTCACAGTTAACTCCCGAACACCTCCAACACTTAGAGTGTGGCAATAATCCTGCTCGTTGCAATTTTAAAGGTGTCCAATACCAGTCGTATAAAGTTTGAAAAGACAGAATTTCAAACGCGCTTCTCGAGTGCCCTTGTCTAGAGCTTCCAATACATCCAGCCAAACATCTTCTTCTATGGTAATGTGTAGACACACCTTCCATTTCTCACGAAGAGCTCTGAGGAGTGGTTGCGAGAATAATTGATTAGTTAATGCACCATACAGTCCCGACATTACTCCCTCGTGTCGTCTCCCAATAAGGATTTTGGGCCAGATGTACGACCATTCACTTTTGTGAGTCGTAAATTGCGTCCAATTGCGACTCGCAATTTGCGACTCACAAAAATCAATTTACAACGGTGTCTCAGGCACTGTTTGCGATTCCCAATGGGGTCGCAAATTGCATGCCTCATTAATATTCATGAGGCAAGCGCAATTTGCGACCCCATTGGGAATGGCTAGCACTCCCAGGGATGGTGGCCTGCTGGGGTCAGCAGACCACCATGTCTGTGACTGCTTTTTCAATAAAGCAGTTTTTTTAAATGCAGCCCGTTTTCCTTAAAGGAAAACGGGATGCATTTTAAAAAGAAAAATGAAACTTTTCAGTTTCATTTTTTAAGGGCAGGCAGTGGTCCATGGGACCACTGCCTGCTCTTAAAAAATATCTTCGCACACACTCACAAAGGGGAAGGGGTCCCCTGGGAACCCCTTCCCGTTTGCGAGTGATTTACCACCTACTTGAAGTAGGTGGTAAACTGCGAGTGTTTTGCGGCCGCAAATGCGGTCGCAAAACAATAGTACATGGCATTGAGACTTGCTATTAGGAAGAGACGCTCCTTCCTAATAGCGAGAGCCGCAAACGCTATTTTGAAATAGCGTTTGTGTCGGGGACAGTCTGGGACACAGTCAGGAACTTGAGCAAGGACTGGGTAGAAAACGTACCGTGTACAGAAAGAGTAGTACAGCTCTGCCCAGGATCACAGAAGGAGTCAGAGGAGAAAAAGGGATCCAAAGGGGAAGCCTGTACAAGTGAACAAGATGGCTAAGACTCAGAAAGGAAGGGCACTCATGAGGTGATTTAGCATTTAGACTAACTACACCCAGGACGGACGTGCAAGACATATATATAAAACAACATTAACAATAAAGGGAATGTGCGGTAAAGTACTCGGGAGCTCCACACGGTAAGACTGAAGCTCAGTAAGTTCCTCACCCACAATTGCTGTTACAGATACTGACTGCAAATACCCACATATAGGATATGCATGCAAAGGCAGGGTCTGTGAAGCTGATACCTATGGTGATGTTATAAATGTAACTCAAAGACAATACTCACAGTGAACAAGAAACCCCACTTAGGTTGTCAGCTGTGCCCACGGATCCTGGCGATCAAACAGGAACATGCAAGGCAGTGACAGCAAGGGGGTAGAACTAAATACAAGCACAATAGACAAGGAGCTAGCAAGCAGGAGTGCTTAACAAGAAAGGAATAAATCACAGGGCACACTTGGCAGAAAGCAAGTAACAAACATACAAGGTAATAGAAGCAAGACAGCAGGAATAGAAAGACAGTAAACTAGGAACTGGAACCAAGGAAATGGGAAGAAAAGCAGGGACTGGAAAAGGATATACAGAAGGGGAGGCTACAAGGGTATACTAGAATAGTATTGAATCAGGAGTCAAGAAAGCAAAATAGCACAGAAGGCTGTGCTGGAGCAGGAACAAGAATTAAGCAAAAGCTCAAAAGTCAAGGTAGCACTGCAGGCAGTGCTAGTTCAGGACCAAGGGAAACTGCTGCAGCTCAGGAACAAGGAATGCTAAGGCTCAGGAGTCAAGGAAGCACTGCAGGCAGTGCGAAGTCAGGAACAAGGAAAACAGCTGCAGCTCAGGAACAAGGAATAACTAAAGCTCAGGAACCACTGGAAACAAGGATATCAAAAGCTCAGGAAACACTGGAAACAAGGGTTGGTCTCACCGGTACACAGCTACAATGAACAACCTTGGCCTGAAGGGAGCTGGGGCTTAAAAGAGCTCACAGTAATGACATGAATCAGGTGTGAGCAGGCTAGCAGCAGCCAGCCACAGGTGAGCTGAATTCCTCCACCCATCCTTGGCCTGCAGGGGTGGAGACGAAGCAGTGAGCAGGGAATTCTAGGTAATGGAGTTCCAAACATGAGCAGGCTGGCTTCAAGCATGAGCAGGCTGGCTTTCACAAAACCCGGCATGGATTGGGAATGGATGTCAATTTCCAAATAGTGACCAAATGGATGGAAGTCAGGATGTGCATGCAGGGGAGTATCTGGAAGCTTATTAGAACACAGGAAAGTCACACTATGCACCCCTCTGGTGGTAGGCACAAGAGTGCAGGGAGCGAATCGTGACAGTTTGTACATGCTAGGACCCTTTTTTGCGGTCGTAAACGGGCCGATCTCCCGTTTGCGAGCGCAAAAAAGGGTCGTACATCTGGCCCATAGTCTAATATCGGTGAAGGCTCTAACACCTAGGGATGAGATCCCAGACAATGCCTCAGGCAGTGCTGTAATTGCAAATGTCACGAAGCTTGATGTAATGGAAGATCAAATTCCTCACGGAGCCGGTCAAAGGATTTCAACTGTCCATTTTGTATGACCTGGTCAATTGTGAGGATTCCTCTCATTTTCCAACTAGACCAATAAAATGCATGGCCATTTATTCGGATGCTCTCATTACCTCAAAGAGGAGCTTTAGAGTGCAATCAATGGGCAATCCCAAGAAGACGGTGTGCTTGATGCCAAGCTTGATATGTAGCTTGCATCACAGGATGCGGAGGGGATATTCGTGGATTACGGATTCCGTATAAAAAGTCAAGGCCATCACTACTACCCATGTGACCAATTGTGGAGGATCAGTCGATCCTGGGAGTAAATAGGCTAGTTGTGAGAGGTGTAGAGCTAAAGAATAATGTTCCAAAGATGGTAAGCCCAAACCACCGTGGGAGCAGCGAGCTATTAGTTTGGCAGCAGCTAGACGAGGACGCAAAGATACCCAGATAAAGGCCCGTATACGGGCATCCACACAACGTAATGTGGACAGAAGGACTACAATCGTAAGCATTCCAAGAACATAAGGGAAGCGAGGTAGAGTGACCATCCTTACGGCCTGAACTCTTCCCCACATGGAAAAACCTAAAAGAGACTATTTGGCGAAATAAGTTTCCATTTGTGCTATAAGGGGTGAAAGATTGTCTGAGACCATTCCTTCTAAACCTCGATTAACCAGAATTCCAAGGTATTTTAGCTGTGATGATTTCCAGCAATAGGGGTATGCATCAATTGATGGTTTTGTGGTACCCGAAGGAAGCGGTAGAGCTTCACTTTTATCCCAGTTTACCTTATAACTGGAAAGGGCTGCAAACCTGTCAATAATCTCAAGCAAGGCTGGTAGAGAATGTGAAAGATCCTTTAGAGTAAGAAGGATGTCATCAGCATATAGATATAGTTTAGATACACCTCCCGCTATTGGTATACCCTGAAACCGCGATGTGTGGCGGATAAGTGAAGCAAGGGGTTCCATCGCTAGCAAGAATAAAATGGGGGACAGGGGCAACCTTGTCGGGTATCTCTTCTGATTGGAAAAGGATCCGAAATAAATCCACCACAATTGACCTGGGCTACAGGATTGTCATACAATAGGCGGACTTTGGAAATAAACTGATTGCCGAGGCCAAAGTGTGTCATGGTGACAAAGAGGTAACCCCAGTCAATGCAGTCAAACGCCTTCTCCGCGTCCAGAGAAAGAGCCACGGCGTCTTAAGTCATCTCTTTTGCAGTCCACAAAGTATGGGCTAGTGTTCGAAGGTGATTTCTGGAGGAATGGCCCGGGACAAAGCCAACCTGTGTATGGTGTATGAGGGATGTAATAACTTTGCGAAGTCGTGTCGCCAAAATACTTGCCAAAATTTTAACATCTCCTTTTATAAGGGAGATAGGGCGATAGCTACCACAAGCAAGTGGGTCTCTGCCCGGCTTAGGAATAACTGCAATTAATGCTCTGTTAGAGGTAAGGCCTAGTGAGGTTGTCTGGACAGCCTCCTGAAAGGCGGCATGTAAGGTATCAATTGCCTCTTCCCCAGACCATTTATAATATTCTGCAGTAAATCCATCTTCTCCCGTGGATTTGTGGTATGGTAATTTGGCAATTGCTGCTGCGATTTCCTCTTTGCTGATGTCATCATTAAGTACATCTCTACCTTCATCTGTGAGGTGTGGAAGATCAATATCCGTAAGATAGGTTGTTAATTGGTCTTCAGTTGCCGGGGACTCAGGGGTGTAAAGCCTTTCATAAAATGATGCAAAAGTGTTTACTATATCTTGAGGTTTAGTAAGGATCACACCCGTTCCATCTGTATGGCAGGGATTGCCATGGCTGCCTCACACTGTTTCAGCTGTGCTGCAAGTAATCTGCCTGCTTTCTCCCCTTGTTCATAATGCCTGCCTTTTAGACGCTGGAGGGCATACTCAGCTTTGGAGGTGTATAAATTATTAAGCGCCATTCTGGCTAGTTCTGGTGTCGGCGATTAGGCACTGTCAGGTGGGGGGAATATTGACGCGTGAGAGAGATAATTTGATGCTCGAGTTCAATACGATGAAGGGATGCCGTCCTATTGGCCTCCGCCGCATCCTTCATCAGCTTCCCATAAGTAGTTGCTTTTGCAGCCACCCAAATGGTCCTACAAGAAGTAACTGATGCTTTATTATTGATTAAGTAGTCAGAGAGATGAGAACACAGTTGGATCTTGCCCTGGGACGAACTGTATCTCTGAATGTTCATTCGCCATGGTTTACGGCCTGAGGAGACTAAGCCTACGTCAAGAGTAAGGAGAACTGGAGAATGATCAGAGAGAGCAGGTTCCAATACATGGGATTCAGTAGTAATTGGAACTACAGAGTGGGATATAAGAAAATAATCTATCCTAGACTGGGTACCATGAGCAGCGGAGAGGAAGGTATACTCCTGGTCTGTAGGATGAGAAAGGCGCCAGTAGTCCACCAGTCCGTAGTCCGATGTGATGTCTCCCAGTAAGGCTCTATCTCCCTCATTACACCTGTCCAAGGGACCTGTCTTATCTAAGACTGCAACACGAGCAAGATTCCAATCTCCAACAATGCTATAACTGGATGCCCCAATTTCTATTAATAGGCGATTTAGGCTAAGAAGATAGGAGCGTTTAGCTCCCATCCGAGCATAAACTGAGCCAACACAAAGGGTTCTATCCCCTATTTTTAACTTAGCAAAGATATATCTGCCATCTGGATAAACCCATGTCTTGACAGTTGTGACAGGTAGGGATTTATGCAAGAGAATAGCCACTCCACATTTCCGTGGCTGACTCTCCTTGGTGGGGGACTGTGTCATCAATCCGCAGTGAATGACTTTTCCTGCCCACTCTCGTCATAGCTTGGATGATTCCAGAGCATCTAAATGTGTCTCTTGTAGAAGGGCAATATCAGTTCTTTTCATATGTAGATAAGAAAGCACTTTTTTACGTTTAATGTAATGAGTGAGACCGTTGACATTCCACGAGATAATGCGTAGTGGATGAGAAAGAGAGGAAACGTTCGCTGACGTGTGCGTTGGAAATCGAAAAAGTTTTTTTTTTTAAAGAAATAGCTGATGGAGGGGAGGAGAGGTGTTAGATTATGGAGGGGGTAGAGAAAGAAAAGGAAATAGAATAGAGAGGTAAAAGTTGCGCAGGTGAGGGGGTATCGGGGACAAATGTGGGTAAGGATAGAGGGAAAACCTATGCAAGGGAAGGGAAGTGATCAAGAACGAGGGAGGAAGGGAGAAGGTACCGGTCAAGGAGAAAGACCAAGGGTAAGAGCGAAAAACCTCTCTAATAATTCCTAGGAGACTGAAGGACTGTGTAGGGAGAATGCGAGAGTCACTTATGTACACATAAATGGATAAGTGAAAAGGAGGAAAAATAAGGTTCTGAAGAGATTAGAAGGGGGAGGGGATGAGAAGGATAAAAGGAGTAAATGCGCTGCACAGAAAAGGCACAGCACTAGGGGGTTAGGACTGCTCTCTGTGGGTCTAAACTTTCAGGCTATGCGCGTCAGAGGAGCCCCATCCAGCGGCAAAGTAAACAGGAAGACACACCTGTGCAAGAATATTGTCGATATTGAGGAAAAGGAGAGAAGGTAGGAGGAAGAAGGGGAAGGATTATGTCATATGTAATTTACCATGTGTAGAGTACAATCAAACAAGCTTTACATAACTTAGTAATGACAGCTAAATATTATCATAAATACATATTAAAAACATATTAAAATAGGGGGGGAGAGGAGATGTGCGAGAAGGGACCTAGAGAAGAAGAACATTATAGAACAAATAATATATAATAAGTAAGAAAGAGTTCAGATAAAAAGCCAATCTTCTTAATCCGTGTTATATAAAGTTTACAATACGGAAAATACAATCAAGCAAACATTGCAAAACGCTGAGAGGATAATTAAACATAATCATTGGTACCTGTCAAGAGAGGAAGAGGGGGTGAGGGAGAGGAAATCTGGGAAAATAGGAACATAATAGAGCAAGCAATGCATAACAAGTAAGCAAGTATTCAAGTACTCATTCACTCGTCATCTTCAGCGGACGTCAAGGCAACAAACTTCCATCTTCTCATTAATGTAGGGAGGTCAGTCAATCAGTCACAGATCAAGACATTCCCTTTTTCAGAAGAAGGGGGCTTTAGAGGAGAGGGTGATTTGTCCCTGTCTCTTTCCTGCGTGAGGGTAGCCACTGCCTGAAGGGCCTACGCTCGATCTCCCAGGGAGCGGATAGGTCGATCTGGGTCTCTTTCTCTACTCTGGGACCGGTCTGGATTACGTCGGGTCTCACCAGAAGATATCGTAGGTTTCAATGATAGGAGTTGGGATCCGAACTCTTGTGGAGACACCGTATAGTCCATATTTTGAGGAGAGAGATTGTCCAAGAAATGACGAAGGACTTCTGGATCAAAAAACTCTTTAGATATCCCATCTTTGGTGATCCGTAAACGCGCAGGCTCAAAGAGGCTAAATTTGATTCCAAGATGACGCAGGCGGGGTCTAAGAGAAAGGAAAACTTTACGACGATCATTAGTTTCTTTCAAGAAATCTGCTGCCATTCTGATCTCATGGCCTTCGAATAAATATGGACCATGAGTACGAGCCGCTAGGATCAATTGACGGGCCTGTTCATGGCGTAGAAAGCAGACGATGAGCGGGCGTGGTCGCATATCTTTCCTTGTGATGGGCGGTCCTATGCGATGGGCTCTCTGCATCTCCAATGGTGAGTCAAAAGTAAGACCCATGAGCTTTGGAAGGGTTTCTCTGAGAAAGGATTTGGCATCTGAGCCCTCTATTTTCTCCGGAAAGCCAAAAAAGCGGATGCTGTCTCGGTGGCTTCTATCTTCCAAGTATACTACTCTGCTTCTAAGGAAGAGAAGCTCTTGGTCTCGGTCTGGTATAGCATCGAGGTGGCACTCTACCGCTACCACTCGCGCTGTTAGGCTATCGATCCGGCTCTGGAATCCAGCTGTATCTGTGCGGATAGATTTAGTCTCTGCCATAAGAGCAGATATGGACGTCTCCATACCCTCAAGCCGTCGGCCAACAGCAGAGATTTCCTGAAGTATCCGCTCCATGGTGGGGTTCTGTAATGTTGGCATCATAGGGTTATGATGATTTGATGTCGAGAGATTGACACCCCGTACATCTCAGATAGAATGGCCTTGGCTTAGAGCTTCTGATAAGAGGAGCTGTTTTGCAGGTTTTCCATTCGTCTTGCCAGAAGGCATCCTCAATTTATCAACAGCAATCCTCTGGCATAGAAATTCTTCACTTAACAGGTGTTCTCTACACAGCTATCAATGGGCGTAAGTATACGTGGAGCGGATCAGGGATAGAGCACCAATATAATAGTATCTATAATCCTGATATGTGACTATATTTAATAGTGGCCCGACTAGATGAAGGAGACTAGTATCTACTTCAAAGATGACTGGAGTACACACCTCAACTGTAGGGAGTTGTAAGGAGAAACCACCTTCTGGAGGTTCCAAATATACTGTATTTCTGCTCCAGTAATGCGTATTGTAGGGTTCAAGCGTCCACAGAGGTGGTAGACAGGTAGCAGGTGCAGAGTACAATAATGGTATAGGTTGGCCTCTGAAAGTGCAAAATGCTACTGTGGCAGACAGATCTTCTCAAATGTTATAAATATCAAGAATAGGTTCCTGTATGAGGGTCACTAGTAGGCCCGTTTATTGAAGGGCTAGAGTGAAATACTCCTATCCAACCTTGCACCGCTGGTGCAAAGATCTCACAGCTTCAAAGGAGGGGAAGAGGAGATATCGATAAATAGGATCCGCTACAGAAACTGAGGTGAAGGTTGGTCACTCATTAACAGGACGTCGCCATTGGCTTAAAACTGTGCAGATTTTCCTTACAGACGATTAAGCCAGGTTTGACAATGGCACTACATGGGCTCTTCAAAGTGGCAGATCTCAATAAGTCTCCTCAAGACACCTAGGAGACATTGTCACCTTCAATAATAATTACACTCAGTAGTGTCAGGTCGCTTTCGCCAATATCGCCGTAATATATCACAGCTCTCCGGTAATTACAGGATTATTCGAGGCACTTAACTAGGAAGTAAGAGCAGGGTCATACCTGTAGCCCTGGAATCTCTGGGAACTCTCCCCTCGTCCGGCAGAGAAAAGAGAGGACACCAGTGCAAGTGTAACTTTAGGCCTCTCTTTGACTACAAAAGAATATGCCAAGTCATATATCGAGTGCAGAGGCGTAGGGTCGGTTCACCTTGTCTAAAGATGAGGAGAGAGAAGCTCCGACTGAAATCAGTGCATAGCAACAAAAATAAGAATGAGAAGTCAGACAGACTCTGTGCGGAGTATCGGGTTACGACTAAAAACGAAGTCCGGAATCTCTGTTTTCCTCACGTCGCGTCAGCCCCGCCTCTTCGCTGTGAGCCGCAGACTCCCTCGTAGCGCCAGGCCTCACCCAGGGCTGTGAGGGGAGAATTGACATGCCGGTAAGGAGGCGCCACCTCGCAGCATATGACTTAAAACGAAGTCCGGATCCTCCGTCTTCCTCGGTGATGTTCGGTGGTCACGTCACGTCGGCCCGCCTCTTCACTGTGGACCGCGGACTCCCTCGTGACACCAGGCCTCACTCAGGGCTGTGAGGGGAGAATTGATATGCCGGTAAGGAGGCGCCATATCACAGCATAGCTGTCGCCACGCATTCCCACAGACCATCGCAGTCAATAGTCTGGTTGGCAACATCAGAATAGTTGCCCAGGAGGCTCGCACCGCCGTCCGGGGCTCCTCACAACGTGGAGCTCCGGAATCAAACGGCCATCTTCTTGCGTGGCCAGACCTCAACATTTATTTTAATTACGGTCCCCTGAAAATAATGTATGGAGATTGCCCACCTTAACATTGATAGCTGTACCTCAACAATCACTGATATATTAATCTTATCAGTGATGTGTGATTAATTCCAATCAAATAGTGAGAAATAAAATTAGCTACGCTCATACAATCAATTAGATTGAAATAAATCGTAAATGGAATGCAATTGATTTGAACTATAAATGCCTGATTAGTTTATCAGAAGGTATGGCGGTCTTCTAGGACCATTTAATCTTTCCATTCTGAGAGCAATAAATTATAGTGTACTGAAACTCAGGTAAAATTGACAAGCATGAAAACCCACTAATTAATATTTCCAATAATTAACCATCTATTTCATCATTCCAAGTAAGCTTAGAATGTCTTCCATATCCAGCAACAATACCATTATCTCAAGCTCCAACTGTTGCCAAGAAACATGTTAAATTTACTGCCTCTTGTAAAACCATTTCTTCTTTGGCCAAAGATAGAGCATTGTTGAAGACAATGATTTTTAAAACTCCACCTATTCAAACACAGATGGATGGAAAGGTAGCCCTCGATGAGTGACCCAACAGTTCTTTGCACCGGAAGCATTCATGGACTGGAAAGATTTCAAGTGTCCTTAGACATTGCCCACTGTTTACTCCATACTGGAGATGCATGGAGTTTTCTTCCTGACTATGGGGACCATCATTCATTTAGCTTCCCTATTCCGCCAAGTCTTGCATAATGGTCATAGGTGGAAAACATGCATCGGAAGGACTCCCATAAATAGGGAGGGCCTACAGACACATTGGCCCGGCTGCCCTGTGCTAGAAGGGCTGCTGGGTCATCATTTCTGAAGAGACTGAGCTGAGGCTCTGCCGTCAGAAGCCTAGAGGTCCTCCCACTTCTACGTAAGGTGGGGGAAGTGCAGGATTGGAAGTTGGGAGCCTTGTTGATTTCCACTGTTCTGAACCCTAAATCAGGCCATTAGTGAGTGGCAGAAGGGCAGTTTCAGGAGAATACATAGAGAGTAGTACAGGTTTAAGCGGAGAAAGCAGAGAATGGAAATCAAGGTAGAAAGAAAGTAATTTGTAGACCCACCTCACTAGAAGTATAGAAAGTAAGGAAAGAAGAGATACAGGTTCATAATTAAGTCAAGAAAAGGGGTGAATGTAGGATAGCTGTTCGCAGCAAGAAATGGGTTAAACAGTGCACAAAAATTAAAGAGCGAGTTAGGGAGAGTTTTATGTAAGCACTTTCACTTACCTGAACTTATCGCACAATAATGCACCAAATAATTTTTTTAAACATAGAAAAATAAAAAGTTTAATTAAAAAATCATTACTAATCTCCATTCAACTACTAGCATTGTTGCATTACTATAATCACACCATTAAAAGTCCATGGGCAAGACTAAAATCACTTTCACACTGAAAGATGTGTGAAGACAGCTTGAAGTTAAAATGGCTGTTAGAAGACAATTAGTTTGCGTTAATATGGCCCTGGCATGGGAAAGGCAGGCAAGTAATTCCATAACAGAAACAGGGTTAACAGCAGAGAGAACGAACATGGGAATGAGGAATGGAAATAGAGTGGAAATTGATTTGGGACCAGACAAAAGGGGGGCCCACCTACATATTTCCTGGTGGGTCTCCCGATGGTCTGGTTGCGTATCTCCATACGCACCCTATTGAGGGCCCGTAAGACCGTGGTCCTTTTTCTTCATTTGACAGCGTCCATAATCTATAACCCTGAACCCTAAAGACCAAGAGCCATGTACCAAAACGTTTTTTACAATAATTTATCTCCCAGTTGCTAGTGGGTAATTTCCCACACTCTGATATGTTTTTACACACCTGACATGAAATGGGGGAACCACTCCGTTCATCTCTCTGTGATAAAGCAGGCTCATTTATACTTCAAAACCATAAAATAAAACTATAAACATACATTTATATAAAAAACATAAAACAGTTTTCAGGCAAAGAGGTGCAGCCTAAAAGTCAATATCATTCAATTAATTAGTTGAGTTTGGTGTGACACCCCCAATTATTTCACAAATCACTCACATATAGCTGCTGAGAGGAACTTCTGCTTCTTGTAAGGAGATCCTAGCATCAGAGGCACAGTTCCTCATAGTGAAAATAGGATTGCAGAATCAGCACCAACACCATTAAATGTTCGCAGTGCACTTTAAATCGCAGTGAGGCTTCAACTAAATGAAAAACTAACTGTTGTGAGATTCTGTATTTAGGAAAATAGGCTGCTGTTCCTTTTTAGCCTTAGTGCAATTGGAATTCAATGTTACACCATTGGTGGAGAGATTAAATCAAAAGCTTTGTGTTGTGATTAATTAAAACACTTATTTTACACTCCACATTATCCTAACACATCGCCCTATTCTTATTGGTTGAAACAGTCCCTCTGTCAGGACATGTTAGGACCATTCTGACTGGCTAGATGCCAATCATAATCCCTGTAGGCTGTCCATGCCACCCTCTACCACACTTTTTGGTCCAGTAAGATGCGCGCAGCCCAAAACATGCTATTTTTTCGACTGTTTTATACAGTATTCTGGTGGATTTTCCCTCATCCCCTTTTCGGCGAGTGATTTAACCCAGCCCTGGTCCCACTCTCACTATGAAGAGTAATCCATACAATTATGCATCTTGCAGTGGAAATGCATTGATGGTGAGTCCTTTTGTCCCTTTGGCCCTTGCCTTGTATTAGTATGGTAAAATGCATTTCGATCCACTCACCCTCGAAGACATCTACCAATTTCCTGACAATACTCTCCAGAAGAACAGAACCCTTTGCAACATGAGCATGTTTATCTGAATATTTATGCTATCCAATTCTGTAACACAAGAAAGGGTGCAAAAATTGCTTCTCAAATCCACCTAAGAAAGTCTAGATTGCTCTTAATGGCATACCATAATCTGTAGGTCAACATATGCCTGCAGCATTTTCAGGCATCCATGAACTATAAAAAATGTAGCTCCGCGGATGCTCGATTTAGGTTTTTATCGCAAACTGTCGCTTATATCCAATTGGAAAGGCCTTGTATATCCATAGGCACAGAAGTGTGGTTTGCTTAGTGTATGGATTGAAAGGGTTGTGTATTTGTGCAGTGATTGAGGAGAAACTTCTATTTAAAATTAACAACTTTGTGAATATTTTTCAGTCTTGTGAATAGGTTTTTATGCCATACTTGTGACTTCACCAGGGTAACAGTATTCTACATATGTTTAAAGAACAACTTAATGGTGTTCAAAGTATACAGAAATGTTATCAAGTGTTCTGCCATTCCTCTGAACCTGGGAAATGTAGTGAGATCCAGAGTAAGAACAGTGGCCGAGGCTTCATGGGGCTTATTTCATTGGGATTACAGTTTGCAAGGTAAAAGAGAGCCTGATGTTTTGCTCATCCATCTTTCCAATGTTAATATGCCGTGAGTTCTCTCTCTGTGACCGGTGATTAGCTTCTATTAATTGTTGTTAATATCACTGCTTCATGTAGCCCTGGAAGAAACTTAAGGGCATATTTACAAGTCCCTGTCGCCATGGGAACGTCACTTTTTGCAACGTTCCCGTGGCGATAGGGGCTTCGCCTTATTTACAAGGCAGCGTTAAGCCACTTCACGTGGCTTAACGCTGCCTTGTAAATAAGGCACCCTTTCACGCTATGCTTAGCGTGAAAGGAGTGGGCAGTGGGTGTTGCGGTGGGCGTTCCACCGGGACACCCATTGATTTTGACGCTGTCCCCTATTTACAAGGGCAGCGTAAATAGGAGGCAGGGCCAAAATTAAGGCCAGGGAATACCTGGTCTTAAGTTGGCGAAACAAGGAGAAATGGTTTATTTCTCCTCGTTTTTGCTTTTTCCATGTGTGCTGCCTTGTGCAGCACACATGGATAAAGCAAAAAGCCTTGGATTGTTTATGTACAGGAAGGTCCTCCTTTCTGCACATGAACAATCTTTAAAAAAGAAATTACATTTTGTGATTTCCATGTGTGCTGCAATAAGCAGCAAACATAGAAGTGACAAAATGGCATTTAAAGACCTTCCTGTACATAAACAATCTTTCCCCTGCACGCAGACACCTTTGCACTATGGTGCAAGGGTGCCTGCGTTGGCGCTGGCGCTACACTGCTAAGTGTAGCGCCAGCGCAGGGGGAAACGCAAGGCTGCACCATATTCTGGTAAATATGGTGCAGCCTTGCGTTTCTGAAGTGGCGGAGTGAGTCGTTAAGCTATGAGGGCTAACGCCTCACTCCGCCACTTCAGTTGTAAATATCCCCCTTAGAGCCTGGCTGTTTTCTAAATATGACAGTATAATCGCTTATACAATGCCAATTTAGCATCAAGAATCTGTATTTGGTCTATGAGTGCTCCATTAAACGATATAATATGATATACCATAATAATACATATGATAAAAGCCCTTTCTCTTTCAAACTCACTCTAATAAAGAAAAATACCTCAACTGGTTAAAATTCTCCCTGTATCTCATGTTTTCGCCGATTTGGAGACAGATCTCTGATCTAGTCATTGATTTTAGCACAAATTGAAATACAACACTGTAAACACCCTGGGGCATATTATCAAGGGCAGTATCGCCACTTTAGCGGCACTTTTTGCCGATAAAGCGGCAATATTTTTATCGCCCTATTAGCAAGCTGTCGCTAACAGCTGTTAGCGACAGCTTAATGGCGATAGCGGTCGTTTTGTTGCCGCTTTGCATGTCAGCGATAATTATCGCTAATGACATGCAAAGTAGGCGTTCCCAACTAAAAGCAACTGCAAACAGTCGCAAACCCAACTTCCCCCTATTATCAATGTCCGCGAAGCGATAAAAAAAGTCGCGCTAACCGCGATTATCGCTGGAATTTAACACCTGATAAAAACTCACCTGCCTATTAGCAAGCTTTTCATTAGCGCAGTGAATTTATCACTGGATTTCTCGCGCTATTGCTGGGTTTCGCCGCTATCGCTGGATTTTTTATCGCCTTGGAGATAAGCGTTGATAATAACGCGTTATCTCTGCGATGAAATCCAGCGATAAAAAAAACAGCGCTAAGCGCGCTTTGCGATAATTATCGCAAATCCTTGGTAATATGCCCCCCTATTCGCAAAGGTATTTTGAACCCTCGCCCAACATATCTTATTTATGCCTGCCAGAAATTCACAGGGGGGTTCCAGGCAAGCTCCACAGAGGGGAGAAATCTACACTATCAAATTCCACTGAAAGGGGTGGGAAGTGGGAGTTACAAGTTGTGATTAACCTTGCAAGTTAAGCTTGCCCAATCGCACACAGAAATTAAGCCCCTTACAACCCCGGAAATGATTGCAAAATTACTCCTGCATAGGGCAGGAGTAACTCCTTTTCCAGGATGGAATGGGAACGATTCACCCCTGATTTCCCCAGGTTATAGGTCAAGGGCTTTCTCCATGGAGAAAGGAGTGTTCGCCGTGTAGAAACAAAAAATAAAGAAAAAAATGTGTTTGCACAGCAGGCGCCATTCCTCCTATGTGTAACAAATGTGAAATGTCAGAAGTGCAGCTTCCCACCCACACTACTGGGAATGTTTTTGATCTGCACTCACAAGTAGATGAACTTCTGCTGGTGCAAATGTACTACTTTGTTCATAAATATGGTCCTGAGTGAGGCCAAATAGAAGGGTAAATAATTTTTTTTAGATTTCCTCAGATGATAGTCCACGCCCTAGTGTGCAAGCAGAAGCATGAGCTTGTGCATTCCCCTTTGTTTGTTACCTTCTAACACTCTGGATTTATGTTTTGCCTTCTAATCCCTAGTATCGTCACATTTAAGGCCTGATTCTCCAGGTGCACTTTGTATCAGGCTTTGTGGTACTACAAAACGTATTATAAAACATACTACAAAATGTACATTTCACATATGTGTGCTGCGTTCTGCGCCCTGATTGCTGAGTCTCCGCACATGTAAGTTTAGATTTTAGTAGTAAATGTGTGAGGGACACAGAGGAGTGGTTGGGAAATGGAACACATTTGTTACTAAAAATGGATGGGATGGGGGGGATTAACAGGGTATTAGGGAGAGTCTGGGAGGATTTAGGGAGAAACGTCACCCATCCACACCAGAGTAAGCCAATTGTTTTACTCTGGGATGAAGACATTTAACTTCCACTCAGGGTTTGTGACTACCGAAAGTAGTAAACTTACTACAAAGTGTAAACTTACTCAAAAGTGTAACTTACCTTTGTGAATAAGGCCCTGAATTTTCCCTTTGGCCCTTGTATTAGTATGGTAAAATGCATTTCGATCCACTCACCCTCGAAGACTTTATCTATCAATGACCTGGCAATATCCCCAGGAGACCAGAAACCTTTGCAACATGAGTATGTTTATCGAGAATATTTATGATGTCCAAGGGTTCTGTGAAAGGGTGCAAAAATTGCTTCTCGAATCTATCTCTAAAGCACATACACTTATGCTGAAATGCACTGTACCTAATAATGAGTCTGTTGTATATTCTCTCCATAAATCACAATATGTGCATTCATTACTATACTGTGATGACGCCTGCCTTTCGGTACACTATGATTTCACTCGCACATTCGATCTCCAAATTTCATTTGTGAAGCAATCTTTTGCAAAGTCCAATGAACATTTATTCGTAAGAATCATCTTCAATTAACTTCCAGCAAAAGTCTCTCTGGATTTTCTAAAAAAAAAAACAGCAAACCTAATTGCAATATACAGAGTGCAGGACATAAATGTTATTTAATAGATAAATGAGTCAGAATTGCACTGTGTTAGTGCAGCCTCAATGCCTACACAACAAAACTAATATTCTTCTGTCTTCTCTCACTTGGTAAAGCAGCTGTCCAACTACCTTCAGCAGCAAATTCACAAAGCAACTAAAAGCCCAGTAAAGCAAGGAATCACGTCCAATGCCAATAACATTGGGCCTGATCCACAAATGTAACTTACAATTTTGAGTAAGTTTACTACTTTTCCGTATTCACAAACTGCACTTTTGTAGTAATTTACACTTTTATAGTAAGTAGAACACTTCATATGTCCATCCAACCACTGGTACTATAACACCCTCCCATAGAAAATAACAGAGCTAGGGACTTAGTACAAAAGTGTAAGTTACTACAAAAGTGTAGATTACTACAAAAGTGCAGATTGTGAGCATCGCTTAGTAGTAAGTTTTGTAGTACTAGTGTAGTATTACAAAACGTACAGCAAAGCGCAGTTTATGAATCAGGCCTATAGTGCGCAAAGCCCTTTAGGTGACTGATGCCTCCTACATTCAACATGTGCTGCAAAGACAACATCAATCACCTGCTGAGTCTGGCAATGTGCACCTTCTCAGAGTAGTTCTTGGCAACTTCACCAACTGCAGAATCTCAGAAAGACACAAACCCACTTCATCCACAAAATAACGTTTATTTGCTATCATTAGCATCCATACTGAAGTCTACACACTAGTCTCTGGCTGAATGTTCCTTTCAGTTAATCACTTGTGGTTGAACAACAGACACATATCAGTCAACCAATCAATTCGTAATAAAAAAAAAAAAACATCCACCATGTTTTAGAAATCTATATTCTAGGTATAGTCTTAGGACAGGGTTTCTTTGTGTGAAACTAGCAGGCCTAAATCTGTGATGATTCATTCCTATTGGCCCTTGTTTGTCGCTGTATTACACGTTCCCTAAAGAATGACTCCAGACTGTTCCCTAAAACAGATGGTCCTCTATTTCTGCAGTTGCCAGGCCCTTCTCATGTGTTAGCCTCATATCTGTTGTACACCAGACATTAGGTAACAAACCCGATCAGATAGGTTCTATTAAAACGAAGTGGCAATTTCTGGCCAAAACTGCACTTAGTTCCTTAAGAACACTGGTGTGGATCTCATCCGACCCAGGAGATTTATTGAACTTAATTACCTCATGATGTTTGTTTAATTTTTCACTTACAGTGTCTTTAGATGATATCTTTGAAATTGTGCTATTAGATGACAACTGACATTTATCTGCCAATACTGCTTAAAAACCCCACAATTCTTTTTAGTTTTGCCTATGGTGTATGCTTTGTCCTTTCCTCTTTTGAAAGGGGACAGCATCTGTTTTCATTGTTTTGTTACTAAAATTGCCAAAGAGCCCTTTTGTGGCTAGCGTTGATATCTTTGGCTGGCATTCTTTCTTATGTTAGCTTGACTGATAAAATAACTCTCTGATAGTGCCTTGGTCCTTCCATCCAGTTAAGTAATTTGACCACTTTCTTGAAGGCTATGTGCACAGAGGTCAGTATTGTTCCACAGTGGCTTAGCCCAGTCTGGCTGTGCCACACACTTGGTTGTGCCATGTTATGCACAGGGGTCGTCATTACTCCTGCAAATGCAGTGATCATGCACAATGACCCTCTGAATACACAAAGGATAGCCGTATGGCCTCAATAGGTGGTCAAATTAGAGATCCAAGACATTAGGTTCATATCAATGGGTTAGTGGGGAAAGGCCCTAGGTGCCGTGATCTCCCCCAAAGTTATCATAATCATCACTTTGTGTGTTGCACTTTTCACCACCCACAAATTATCTCACACGGCTGCAAAAAACATGGAAGCTGAGATGTTTGAGGAATGCTTTTTGCCCAAACGTAGGTCTCCTCTGTCCTGTGAAGACACAACCCATACCCTGCATGACTCCAGCCCTGAATGGCTGCATTACAGCTCTAAACTGGATACCACTAGTCTTTAAATGGAAACGATACACCAGAAGTTCAATGTACAAATATCTTTGTGTAACATGGTTTCAATCCCTCAGGCTGTAGGGTATAAATTGCTGAACATTCCATGGGCCCCATTATGATTGGGTCGGTAATGTGTTTTGGGTGCAAACATCGTTCGGCACCCAAAATGGGATTACAATGTGGGCACAAATCGCTGTAGTAAATAACACGCATATGCTGTTTGCGCGCCTGGGATCGCGGAATAACATGAGCTATTGCTGCGTTATTCAGAGGGGTCAAATTCATAATCGGGTGCAAATTGCCACTCACTTATTTGAGGACCCCGTACTAGCACAAAGTAGCTGGTGAGATATTTGCATATGCATTTTGCAAGCCCATCATGATGGAAATAACAGCAAAAACAGTGGAAGGCAATAGTACATAAAAACATAAGTTACTGTTGATATTATGAAATAGTCTTGCTACCAAGGTGTCCATCTCCACACAAGGGAGCAGCTTAAAATGGGATAAATTATTTGCCAGGAATGAGACTATCATATAGGTTTGGTAAGTTTGGATGAAAGCCAGTTCATGGAATGCAGAGATGCCACACCAGAAAATGTGGGAGCAGTAGTAATATTTGCCTGCCTCTTTGTGGCAAATATAATTCTTGGTACTATCCCTTTGAAGGGAGAGGACACTGTTCATCTACTCCTTCATTAGGCACTGTGACGGCATTGATTGGGCTTCTTTAGGTGTATTGACAGGGCTTGTTTCTTTAAGAAGTTAAATCTGCTAACTGCTACAATTATATGTTTCAGTTTATAGAGCAATAAACTTTGTTTCAAATGTCAATGAGGCCTAGTTTAAACCAGCAAAAACTTAGCATATCTATTTGTAGGTCATGTTGTAGATAGGCCTGTGTGTCATTCAAATTAGGCCAGCTTGGCTGGTAACGTGGTTCAATAACTTGGCATGCCGTGGTTCAATGACTTGGCATGCCCAAATGTGTCAGTTGGCTGGATCGGCATTTCAGAATGAAATGCCACTAGTGATGTTTTTGCCAGCATGAAGCTGACCAGCTAACTGGTCGATATCTTGAGACCTGCACACCCTTGCGGGTGAGGCACCACCCTGCCCTGGGCTGGCTAGGGGGCTCTGCCTACTGCCCTGGGCTGGCTAGGGGGCTCTGCCTACTGGTTGGCACCAGCGTCCAGCGGGGACCAGGCCTCCCAGGTGAGAGTTATGATTCGTCTGCCTCTCACATGGGACTATAAGAGCAGTTCAGCCTGTAGGAGCCCCATACTTCCCAGTCAACACCTCTCTGCCCCATGCAGGAAGGTGGCCCTTCCCAGTGCCTGGAGACCCTGCTGGCCACCCAGGCAAAAGTCATGGCTTTGTCTGCCTCTCACTGGGAATAACTGGAGCAGTTCAGCCTCCAGGAGACCCAGACTCCTCCCGGTCAGCACACCTTCCTTCCTCAAGTAAGGAAGATGGACCTGCTCGGTGCCAGGAAAACTGGCCTGCGGGGACTGGGGCTCCTGTGAAAGCTATGGCTTTGCCCACCTCTCACTGGGAATGACTAGACCTGTTCAGCCTGCAGGAACAGCGGACTTCCCAGGTCTGATGCCAACCTTCCCTGTGTTAGGGAGGTAGCCCTGCCTGATGCCTGAAGCCCTGGCATGCAGGGACCGGGCCTGTCAGGCGAAAGCCATGGCTTTACTCGCCACTCAATCTCAAATAAAAAGAGAGGGGCCCCCCTAGACCAAAGGGACAGGGCACCAAATTGACAGTTAGTCAAATAAACAATTCCCTTCGGATATGTTAAAAAGAATCCGATGTTAAGTCATACACCATTCATCCCAGACATACCAATATCACCAAAGAATGCTAGCTACTTGCAATAGCCAATATATGGATATTTATTCTTTAAAAAACAGTTTAAAATATTAAGAAAATATACATACAATAAAACAGTAGGTGTTTATAAAACAAAATAGCACTCTATACCATTACAGAGAGCCTCACCAAGATTTTTCACAAAATCATGCACATTATTACAAAAGATCAAAGACAGTAAATATTGTTAAAATGGGAGAATATCATAGACACTACATTTTTGTCATTACTTCACACTAATCAAACAAAAATTAATTGGTCAAACTCCTATTTTGAACAGTCTCTTGTTTGGCCAAGATAGAGTTGATTTAGTGCTTTGTTAAACCAGCGACGCGTTTCGGTGGGTTTGAGTGATCCAACCACCTTCTTCAGGAAAAGACTTGATGTCTCCCACAACTTCAAATCAGCAAAAGTGATGTGGTATCAATTCTAGAATAACTCTTGGAAAGCTGGCTCCTCAAGATCAAATGCCACCCATCAATTTTTTAGGTACGCTCATCAATATTGAACTCTCTCTGTGGAGCTTAAGTGAGGTCCTAATTTTTTCTGTGTTCTCTGTCATATGAGGTGCAGGATTGAACAATCTCCAATTTTGACTCCTCCTTTATGTGATTGTTGACTTCTTAAAATTCAAAAGGATGCCGGGACATACATGGCCTCCAAACTCACGTCGGTCATCTCCCGTTTTCATGTACTCGCCACTCACGCAGGACTATAGGAGCTGTTCAGACCACAGAAGCACCCTATTTCTCTCTGGTCAATGCCACTAGCCCCGTGTATGGAAGGTGGCCCAGTCCAGTGCCTGGAGACCTGGCCTGCGGGGACTGGGCCACCCAGGCAAAAGTCATGGCTCTGCCTGCCTCTCACTGGGGATAACTGGAGCTGTTCAGCCTGCAGGAGCCACAAACTCCTCTCGGTCAGACACCTCCCTGCCCCAAGTAAGGAAGGAGTTCCTGCCCAGTGCCAGGATCACTGGCCTGCAGGGCCGGAACTTCTGCAAAAGCAATGGCTTTGCCCACCTCTCACAGGGAATGACTAGAGCTCTTCAGCCTACAAGAGCCTCAGACTCTTCACGGGTCTTACGACAACCTAAGGGGGGTAGCCCTGTCTAATTCCTAGAGCCCTGATCTGAAAGGACTGGGCCTCCCCCAGGTGAAAGCCATGACTTTACCCACCTCTCACTGTGAATACTGGAGCTGACTTCATCCAGGTCCAATGCCACCCTGCACTGTTTAAGGAAGGTGGCCCTGTCTAGTGCCTGACCTGAAGCCCTGCCCAATGGAGCGCAAGCCTCCCAGGTGAATGCCATGGTTTCGTCTGCCTCTCATTGGGAAGTACTGGAACTGTTCAGCCTGCAGGAGCCCCAGACTCCTCCCCAGTCTGATTCCACCCTGTCACGGGATCTGCCTGGTAGCTGGGCCTTCACGGGGGTCCCGTCTCTGCTCCACACACCTGAGGGACACAAGAGTCCTCCCCAGTCTGCAACCACCATGCCCTGGGTAGTGACTGTCACTTCAGCTAGTCAGATAAGGTTACCCCAGTTCGGTGCCTATAAAGCCTTAGGAACTAAGGAGGTTTAAGCCCCTAGCCAACACCCCCAGCCCTGGGTTTGCCCAGGAAGCTGTTTTTCCTCAACTATTATGCCCCCACGAAATGGGGGCTTTCACAACCCAGGCAAGACACAAGTCAGACCGGCACTCCAGTCAACTGGTAATCCAGCCATCAACAAGCCATTTGGTCTGTCAACCGCAGACTAGTCATCTGGTGGGCCAGCCTGATGACCTGACGACCAGAGTTTCCAGGTCCACAGCAGCCAACAACAAAGACAGAACTCAGGAGGCTCTTTCATAGAGCCACTCTCTGGATTCTTACCTCCAAGCAACTCCTCTGGTGCCCACTACAGTCATCTGGTCATTCCACTGGCCTGTGTGGGATTGTGTCCCATCCTTGCATCAGATGGCGCTGGGTGGGAGGCCCCCATGTTGGGTGGCAGTTGGTGGATGCAGGCTCCCACATGCCCGTACCCCATCCATCAAACTGTTCTGATAGCAGAGGGATACAAGGGTGGTGTGGATGCCCACAGACGGAGAAAAAAGCTTGGCTCAGAGGATGACTTTCAATAGATCACAGTGAGGTAGCAGACCCAGAATCAGGTCATCTATGACAGATATAGCAATGGCTTCCACCCAGGGTTAGCTGGAGATCTGAACTGGGGCCCAGTCAGAGCTTCTTAATTTGGATAAGTAGGGGAGACTTCCCCAAGCCTGCAGGACCCTGTATCGGGCACATTGGAACACATTGGTCTCGAAAATGGAGCCCAGGGCTTTCAGCAACGAGCTAGCTGGGCTCCGACCTAGCGCCCGGTCATAGCTTCAAAACCCTGGGCCTGCGGGGCCTCCTCCAGGGCATGTTTCGACACAGCAGGCCATAGAAAGGAGCCCAGGGCTGGGTTGAGTCCCACCCTCAGACCTACTGGGCTCTGACCTGGGGCCTGGCCAGAGCTTTTTAACCTGGGCAGGCAGGGGAGGCCTTCGTAGGCCTGTAGGACCTTGTCCGGGGCACTTTGAGATACAGCAAGCCGGAGAACATAGCCCAGACCAAGGGCTTTCACTACCAGGCTGCCCAAAATCTGACTCAGCACCCAGTCAGAGTTTTTTAACCTAGGCAGGCAAAGGAGACCTTCCCGGGCCTGCAGGACTCTGTCCTGGGCTCCAAGTGACATGGCAGTCTGGGGAAGGAGCCCAGGTGTGGGGCTTTTACCCCCGGGCCAACCGGAGCTCTGACTCGAGGCCAGTCAGAACGTCTTCACCCGGCCAAGCAGTGGAACCCTCCCCAGGCCTGCAGAACCTTCGGGCACCTTGTGAAACTGTAGCCCAGAGAATGGACCCCAGAGACAGAGGCTTCCAGCTCCAAGACAGCTAGAGCTCTGACCTAGTGCCTGGTTAAAACTTCTTCATTGTGGCCTTGCATGCGAATCCTCACGGGGCCTGCAGAACCCTTTCTGGGAACTTTGTGACATAGTGGCCTGGAGAATGGTGACAAGGAAGAGGGCTTCCACCCCCGGGCCATTTGGATCTCTGACCCAGGACCCAGTCAGAGCTTCTTCACTCCGCCAAGCAGGGGTGCCCTCCCAGGGCCTGCGAGACCCCGTTCAGGCACTTTGTGACACGGCGGCCTGGAGAATGGAGTCCAGGACAGGGCCTTCCACACCAGGGCCAACCGGAGCTCTGACCTGGGTCCGGTCGGGGCCTCTTCACCTAGTTAAGTAGGGGAGCCCTTCCCTGGCCTGGGGGACTGCAGCACGAGGCACTTTGCAACACTTGGATCAGTGCACGGACCCCAGGTCCCAGGTGTAGTGTTGTGTGAGTTTGTAATGACGGAACTCTTGTGGTTCCTGATGGACTTTGTAGAACTATGACGTAAGTATTAGAGTGTAGTGAAATGAGTGCAGGTTTAGAATGTTGAGTTCACAATTACACGCAGAAGAGTAGACTTGTTATACTAAGCTCAGTGTGTGCATTGTCATTGGCGATTGCCTGGGCTGGGGAGGACACTACAACTGAAGAAGAGATATGGGATAAGTAACCCAAAGATCGACAGTGCTCTACAAGAGAGTTTGCCATGGGCAAGAACACTTCTCGTGCGTTCCAGGGGTGCCTCCGTCGAAGTGCAGAATTGACGTTTGGCGTATGTGGAGTCAAAGCCCAGCCCCAGTCCATGTAAAGCATTTGAAGATAATGAAAGTTTCACTGAAAAGTCTACACATTGTTGGCCGAGAACCTGCTGGTAAGGTTACAAAGCGAGGTACTGCGCTACTACACAACTCAGAGTCATACATCATACAGAGTGATCACGCTATAGGCGAATGCAACCAGGTTTTGAAAGAGCAGCAAATTGCAAGATAACACTGTGCACAGAAGCGCTAGGAGGCAGAGATCAAGCAGGTGTCAGACAGCACAAAGAGATGCCTAAAGGCAAAGTGATACAAAAATGGTCATCTGCTCACCAGTACAGAAAAAGAGAGTAATAATGCCACAGCGCTGGAGTGAGTGACCCCAGAGGAAGCATCCAGAGTTGTGATTGCGGAGTCATCCATACCCGAAGTGGCACACCACCAAAGCTGCCTAGTGGTGCTCAGAACAACTCCAAAGGTCTCTGAAGTTCAGAAAGCCGAAAGCAGTGATCAGAATCCTAAAAGTATGCTTTTCCAATGCAGACCAAGAAAGAGCTTCCTGTCATAATCAAAGTTGACCCAGAGGCCAGTACATCGCAAGGTCTCAGAAATGGTCTGCATAAGGATCACTGACTAAATATCGACAACAAAAATATAGAATGGACAGAATATCGACACCAAAATATCGAAGATCAGAATATCGACTCCCTATCTACAAACAGGTAAGTACAAAAATATCGAAGACAAAATATCGTTGTTTAAAATATAGTTTGCAAAAAATATCGAATTTTTTAAATATGTTAAAAGTAATATTAACTTAATTAAATAATCAATATAATTAAATAAAACACTTAAAATTAATTTAAAAATATTAAAATTAATAAATAATATATGTAACTCTAAAAATAAATTTACATCAACGTTGGATAGCGGGAGGGTAAAATTTACTATTCCCACTCCAGTGAGTGCAACAGTAGGGAAAGCGTTGGATAGCGTAAGGGTAAAAATTACTATTCCCACTCCAGAGACTGCAACAGTAGGGAAAGCGTTGGATAGCGTAGGGGTACAAATTACTATTCCCACTCCAGTGTGTGCAACAGTAGTGAAAGCGTTGGATAGCGGGAGGGTAAAAATTACTATTCCCACTCCAGTGAGTGCAACAGTAAGGAAAGCGTTGGATAGCGTAGGGGTAAAAATTACTATTCCCACTCCAGAGAGTGCAACAGTAAGGAAAGCGTTGGATAGCGTAGGGGTAAAAATTACTATTCCCACTCCAGAGAGTGCAACAGTAGGGAAAGCGTTGGATAGCGGGAGGGTAAAAATTACTATTCCCACTCCAGAGAGTGCAACAGTAGGGAAAGCGTTGGATAGCGTAGGGGTAAAAATAACTATTCCCACTCCAGTGAGTGCAACAGTAGAGAAAGCGTTGGATAGCGTAGGGGTAAAAATTACTATTCCCACTCCAGAGAGTGCAAAAGTAGGGAAAACGTTGGATAGCATAGGGGTAAAAATTACTATTCCCACTCTAGTGAGTGCAACAGTAGGGAAAGCATTGGATAGCGTAGGGGTAAAAATTACTATTTCCACTCCAGTGAGTGCAACACTAGGGAAAGCGTTGGATAGCGTAGGGGTAAAAATTACTATTCCCACTCCAGAGAGTGCAACAGTAGGGAAAGCGTTGGATAGCGTAGGGGTAAAAATTACTATTCCCACTCCAGTGAGTGCAACAGTAGGGAAAGCGTTGGATAGCGTAGGGGTAAAAATTACTATTCCCACTCCAGTGAGTGCAACAGTAGGGAAAGCGTTGTCTAGCGTAAGGGTAAAAATTACTATTCCCACTCCAGAGACTGCAACAGTAGGGAAAGCGTTGGATAGCGTAGGGGTACAAATTACTATTCCCACTCCAGTGAGTGCAACAGTAGTGAAAGCGTTGGATAGCGGGAGGTTAAAAATTACTATTCCCACTCCAGTGAGTGCAACAGTAGGGAAAGCGTTGGATAGCGTAGGGGTAAAAATTACTATTCCCACTCCAGAGAGTGCAACAGTAAGGAAAGCGTTGGATAGCGTAGGGGTAAAATTACTATTCCCACTCCAGAGAGTGCAACAGTAGGAAAGCGTTGGATAGCGGGAGGGTAAAAATTACTATTCCCACTCCAGAGAGTGCAACAGTAGGGAAAGTGTTGGATAGCGTAGGGGTAAAAATTACTATTCCCACTCCAGTGAGTGCAACAGTAGGGAAAGCGTTGGATAGCGTAGGGGTAAAAATTACTATTCCCACTCCAGTGAGTGCAACAGTAGGGAAAGTAATGATTTAATTTTTAAATAAAATTAAATTAATTATCAATACCAATAAAAAATTAATTAAAATTAATTAACAATTACAAAATATTTAATAATTAATTAATTATAAATACCAATAAATATTATTTATTAAAAATTAATTACCTATTAATAATTAATTAAAAACCAATTAATTGTCAATACCAAAAATGTAATAAGTAATAAAATAATTACCAATTAATAATTAATTAACAATACATTAATTATCAATACACAAAAATAATTTCAATAATTTCAATAATTACTTAATTACAATTAAATTACTTCCCACCCTATGCCCCTATAAACCCACAACCCGCTCCAAATAATAAATTAATACAATTAACATAATTATCAATTAATCAATTCATAAAAATTAATACCAATTAATAAAAATTAATTACCAATTAATAATTAATTAACAATAAATTATCAATACCAATAAATAAAAATAAATATTTACTTAATTACAATTAAATTACTTCCCACCCTATTCCCCTATAAACCCACAACCCGCTACAGAACTAAAACGCAAAATTCAATTAAAAATAATTAATAATTCCTAATAAATCATATTTAATTTACTATAATTAAATTACTTCCCACCCTATTCCCTATAAACCCACAACCCGCTACGGAATTAAATTACGCAAAAATTAAATAACATAAAATTAAATACTTTAAAAAAAATAAACATACATTACAAAAATAATATACACTTTTAACACATATACTAACATACAAAACACTAAAAAAATCGATATTATTAAAAATTCGATATATTTTAATGCCTATATTATGTACTTCGATATTTTGACAGTCGATATTACTTACCTGCATTTCGATATTATTAACCACTATATTATGTCCATTCGATATTATGTCCATTCTATATTTTGACTTCGATATTCTGTCCATTCTATATTTTTGATTCGATATTGTGTCTAGTTACCCTGCATAAACACGAATATCATGCAGCATCGGAAAGAACTCTACTCTCCACATCAGTAAGTTCTACCAATAGTTACAATGCTGTCGCCTTCTTGAAACCACCATTGCCATTTGATACATCCAAAAAACTGAATATTGGTGACAGATGAACTTCCTGGATAAAGACATTTGCTGATTTAATTGATGTGTTAGAGGAAGCAGTTAAGAAAAAAGTTATCAAGTACCTTAAGAATCTTGCTGGTGAAGGTGTAAAAGAAGTGATAAAGAAAATGCTGCGAGCTGGCGAAATTGCATACAGCCAGATCAAAGCAGCCTTGAATCTCAAGTTCAATCCAATGCCAAATGTAGATTACAAAAGGCACATCTTCAGTCAAGAACGACAGAAAGTTGGTGAAACCATCGATGAATTTGTTGAGGGACTGGATACGCTCATCAAACACTGTAAGTTCAATGCATTTAATGATGAGGAAGCTATACGGCTTAGAGTGATTGATGGATGCTTGTCAGATTTGTTCAGATGATGAATATTGAGAGAAACTCTTAGTCTGGATCGAGTTTTCATGGCTGCCAGAGCTGAAGAGTGTGCTGATTGACAAGCTGCTGACATAGAGGCCAGAAGTGCCCAGAGTGAGTCCGTCATGAAGGTGAAAAGTAAGCCAAAGCACAAGGCCGAGGGACGCAGAGTGAATTCTCAACAGAAAAAGAAGCTCTGCTTCAGGTGTGGATTTTCGTTTCCACACGAAGGTAAATGTCCCACCATTGGGCAAATCTGCAAAGGCTGTGGAAAGGAGAACCATTTTGTAATGGTTTGCAAGGTGAAGGAAAAGTAGGTGCAAAAACAAAATGGTCACCCGTATGTTCCAGAAGCAAATTTGACGCACGCCCATAAGGCCATGTGAGCACATCAGCTGAGGCAAATTGAGACCAACTTAAGTCAATCGACATCTAAACCTTTGTCAAACAGTTCTTCCGTATCAATGTCAAGTGAAAGTGAAGAAGATGGTTGTGCCATTTCGATGTTTACCTCAGAGAAACATGCGCATGTTGTACTGGCCGCATGTGAAGAAAAATACCAGCCCAAGAGAAGTCGACACGACAAAGCACCAAAGTCATTCAAACATTGTCCAAAGATCATACTAAAAGTCAACATTTGTTCAAGACCTTTCATTATCGATAGTGGTGCGTCAATAAATATTATGCCTGAGGAGAAATATAATGAACTGTCTCCATTGCCCCAACTCACACCATTGAAAATCTAAAGTGTGCACGTGGCCTGCCTCAACGCCACTAAAAAGTCAAGGTTCATTTGTAGCAATGATGAAACGTAAGAAAACAAAAGTACAAGCACCTATTCAAGTACTTCAAGGTACGGCGTCAAGCGCCTGTTTACTCAGTTTCAGCTGCTGATATGGGACTGACAACTTTGAACTATAACATGAATTCTCATCACGAAATAGTGAGTCAATTCCCTTCATTGTTTCATGGGTTGTGAAAACTCAAGACTATGAAAGTCCAATTACACATTAATGAGGACGTCTGTCCTATTGCTCAAAGATACAGATCAATTGCCTTTCACTTACAGGCAGCTGTTGAAAAAGAACTGGAATCCTTACTCAAACCGATATTGAGCGTTCCACTGGCCCAACTCCATGGGTTTCTCTCATTGTGGTAGTACCCAAAAAGGATAGCGAAGGAGCTGTATGCATCTGCGTAGATGTGTGTCAAGCAAACAAGGCAATTGAAAGAGAACGGCATCCAGGTCCACACATTGCCAACATGATAACACAATTGAACGGTGCAAAGGTATTTACTCTCTCGCCTTGATCTGAATAAAGGAAATCATCAGTTGGAACTCGAAGAGAATTGCATTACACCCTTTTCTACAAATGCTGGTCTGTTCCATTACAAAAGAGTAGGTTTTGGTGTGCCAACAGCTGCAGAGCTATTTCAAGATGGCATTCGACATACCATACAGCCTGTCAAGAATGCTTTCAATTATAGTGATGACATATTGGTTTTGGGAGCTACACAGAAGGAGCACGACAAAGGTCTCGTGCAAGTGCGTCATTTGCCTGCTGATGCCAGTTTAACTTTGAATGCCGAGAAATATAAGTTCCATAACACAAAGTTAAAATTCTTTTGCCATGTCTTTTCTGAATGGGGTTTCACACCCAATCCAGCTAAAGTGCAAGTGCTGTCAACTGCCAGTCCCCCACAACATGTTTCCATGTTACTTTCATTCCTTGGCATGGCCAGCTATTGCTCTAGATACATACAAGACTTTGCCACTGTCAGTGCGCCATTAAGAGCCTTGATGATAAAGAATATTTCTTTTCTTTGGTCACATGAATGTAAGCAAATCTTCCAGAAAATCAAACAAGCTATTGAGAACGCTACTGAATGGCATACTTTTATCCAAAGCTTCATACTGAGGTTGTTGTTGACACAAGCCCCATCGAGTTACGCTCCATCCTTGCACAGCACAGCGGATACCCAAATTCTCGAAGAAGTATTGTGGCATATGCAAGTTGAAGTTTGTCCCAAACTGAACATGGTTATTCACAGCCTGAGAAAGAAAGATTAGCAGTGGTGTGGGCTTGCTGAACATTTCCATGTATTCTTGTATGGGAAGCCTTTCATGCTTGTGACAGATCATCAAGCACTGTTGACTATCTTTGGCAATCCAAAGGCAAAAATGCCTTCTCACATTTAACGTTGGTGTCTGTGATTGCAAGAATACAACGACACCATCGTACATCGTGCAGTGAAAGATCAGAAACCTGCCGACTACTCCTGACAAGTGCCTCTGCAGTGCCATTGCCCCCATTCTAGGAAGGCTGAGGCCTACATATATTTCATCATGAAATCCATCACCCCAGCTGCTATCTCCTTGGAACAAATTGTCACTGCCACGAGTCAAGATAGGGACATGCTAAAACTGAAGGACATTATTACACACCAGTCTTGGTACCAGCACTCTCGACCTCTTACCAGTGACAGTGAATACCAGAAGTTTAAAAATGTCAAAGATGAGCTGTCCGTTACTCAGGAAGGTATTATTCTAAGAGGTTCGAAAATGTTCATTCTGGAGAGTCTGCGATAACAGATAATTAAAGTGGCCCATGAAGGACATTGTGGAATTGTTGCCACCAAACAAGCTTTCTGAGACCGAGTCTGGTATCCACATCTTGACGAGAGAGTAGAAAGAGAATTGAAGGCCTATCATCTATGCAACTGCCTGTCATTGAAAAACACTCAACACACCTTAAACATGTCAGAGTTGCCAATGCATGCATGAGAAAGAATTGCTGTTGACTTCTTTGGTCCTCTTGACAACAGACATCACCTGATGGTGATCGTAGATGAATACTCCCATTTTCCAGTGATGGAAGATCTCTCATTTATCGCTCAAAAATGAGTCATTGAGCCTTTTTGCAATATAGGATGTTCCTGCAGTCTTAAAGTCTGACAATGTCCCACCTTTTAACAATTGATTCAGAAGAGCACACCTCTTTGACCGCAGACCAATGCCCTTGTCGAACATTTCATGAGTACTCTTAAGAAAGCTGTCCAGAGTGCTGTACTAGAAAAGTTCAACCTTAAATCTGTCCTAAATTCGACTCTTCGAACTTACCGTTCAACCCCTCACATGACCACCGGTGAAAGCCCTGCAACCTTGATGTTCAGGAGAGCAATGACGACAAAGTTATCTCAATGGACCAACGGAAAATCAAATACTGAGGAAGGTATCCCGCATTAAAGGCTTGGATCTTAAGAGGAAAATGAAGGCCTATGCAGACAAACGTCGGCATGCAAAAAACGCTACGTTTACTAGAGGAGATCGAGTGCTTGTTCGTCAGCATATAAAATGAAAGTCTGATCTCCTTTTGATACTGAATCATTTCATGTTGTGACCAGCAAAGGACACATGATGACTGGCCAGCGTCCTGGGAAGTCCATTATGTGAGATTCCGTGCATTTCCGACATGTGACTCATCACGTGTCAGACACTGATGTCAATGTAGAGGCTGGGTCTGAAAGGACAAGCTAAGACCCCCTGACTGCTGCTCAGTGGCAACTGGCATCAACGGGAGGGGGTGATTGATATTAAAAAAAATAAAAAACTTACCTGAAGAAAAACACGACGCCCTCTACACCCGAAATCTTCTTTCTCCGACTGCAGCCCTGCCAAGAGGAGATTCCCTGGGCCCATCCTGGTGCTGCTTTCACCAGCATGAGAGCAGCGCTAGGATTGGTGGGAGTGGCCTGACTTAGCTTTCCACAGCGCTGTGGAGGCCTTGACTTGCTCTAACCCAGCTGTCTTAAGAAAGCTGGGTTAGAGCTGTTTAAAGTGCGCATGTGTGGCTGGCAGTCCAAAGACGGCCGGCCAAAAAGACATGCACACTTTAAACAGCCAGCCCACCCTCCTCCCTGCTGCAGCCAGTCAGCAGCGGCCCGCCCCCTTCCTGACGCTCTGTTCAGGACAGGGCATGAACAATAAAATGGTAATAAGTTACCATTTTATTTTTCATCTCTGGGGCATTGGCGGTGTTTTAAGTGGAGTGACGCTCCTCTGCTCCAACAAAGGAGCCACCTGCTGCTGCTGTTTCTACATCACTAATGCCGGTCATGGACACTTCTACTGCCTGCCCCCAGTTTCTGAAGACAAAAAAACATAAGACTACTTCCAGGACCCACAGGCCTAAGCAAAAAAGAAAACGGGTGTACTGCCAGCCCCCACATGCCAGAGGCAAAAAAATAGGACTATTGCCAGCACAAACAGGCCTAATCAAAGACTACTGACCTTAGAACAATAAATAGAGCTGCCACAGGCCTGAGGCAAAGAAATAGGACTATTACCTTCCCCCCACCCACTTGGACTAGACTTCTAGAACAGCTAGTAACAAAAGTCCACATTGTTAGGCTTATTTTACTATCCTTGGAGGAAGATGTTGTCTGTCAATCAAGTCGGTTTGTGAGCCCAATGATGAAGGTGCTTCATGCCGTAGCAGTTGTGAGAAGTTGGCCTGGTATATGCTGTCCACTAATTATAGTGGGCACCTTGCACCAGTCCAAACAACCCCTTATTGGAGATAGGTTAAAGACAACCTTTATTGAAAGCTATCCTAGTGGTAGCTATGGAGAGCAGCCTTCAGGCTAAGTCTTGAAGGAATGTAAAGCAGCTTGTTTTACCAGTCTATAATCTCTTGAGTGACCAAATGAAAGAGCACCACACCAGGTATATATTCAAAATATATGTATTTATTGCTAAACACACCCCTCTAGTCTCTTTATGAGGCTAGAGTTCGAAGTACATAAGTTATAAGTTATTAATTCACAGTAATAGCACAAATACACGTTTGGGCCCTAGGGGCGTACCAAACCATATACCAATAAAGTGGTATGCGAACCACGACTGAACTAGACACTAGGCCTAGAGCCTCTAGAAGTGCTTGGACCACAAGGAACCACCCAAGGTAGTGACACAGGGGACCCACGGGAGACGCGTGCAGTGTAAATACACAACCGCGATACGCCGTTAACTTCTATGGAGAAAGTCGGGATCGGGAAAATAGAGAAAAGGGACACTTAAAAGAGGACTAGGACAAAACCCTTTGAGATCTAGGACTTTGAAGAGTCTCTACCCACGGGAGCACCGGAGTACTCGTGTTACCTCACCCAGGGAAGCCGGGTGCATAGGTGCCTTTCGGGGTCGGGTTTCGTCGTCGATTCGAATGGCGATCTGCTGCAAAGTGCTGCTGGCGGCCAAGAGAAAAGTGTCCGGGTGGATCCAAGAGTGGATCGGAGTTCTGAAGAACCTGAAAGCAGAGGGGACAGAGTCTGGGTCACTAGCCAGTGACCAGGAAGGCGATGGACAGATGCCCACCGATGTCGAGTGCTTCAGGTGCGTTGACGGTCGTCTTGACTCTTCAGCCACGAGGTCCAGGAGGTGTTGTCGGCGACCAGGAGCAGGATTCGGGCTGGTACACGATGTCTGTCGAGTGCTGAGGTGTCGGCGACCGGATTGGACCCAACAAGCCTTGGCAACGGCAAGTCTCAGTGAAGATGTAGATCGTCGATGGTGCAGACCAGCAAGGTCTGTGGAACTCACCCAGCGAGGGTAAGTGAGGGCAGGCCTGGAGCAACCAGGATGCCAAGTAAGAAAAGGATTGGCCTTCGTTAAGGGCTACTAGCCAACGGGCTAGCGACCGCGAAGGAGCCTCATGACGCCGCACGTGGATCTGGCTTACAGGACACTCGTGGAGTGGGGGCCAGTGATCTTCGGTGCAAGTGGTGCTGGAGGCTAGGGCTACTCGGAGCCCAAAGCACGACTTCTTGGGAGACCCAGAAGATGATGCACTTGCAAGTGTGCTCGGTGTCCAGGGGTCACGGTCTCAAGTCACCCACGATAGCCACGGGCCTCAGCTTTGCTGGGGACTCAGGGTAGCCTCGGGGAAGTCTGAGAATCCACCTCTGGTGATGCGATGACTTCGGCGTCCGACGGGAACTTCAGAAATGCGAACAGGACAGATGCTTCTTTGGTGCCTGCCAATCAGGGGAGTCACTCCTTGACCCCAAGGGAGATTCTTCAGTCCTCTAATCTTGTCGTAGAGCGTCGAAGGTCCAGGATTCAGTTTCAGAGTTTCGTCCAGGTATAATCTAAAGTCCTAAGGACTGGGTTCCTACCTTTATTCTAAAGATAGGGGTTGGACTACTCTGTGGCCCCACCTATGGGTGGGTCAGGGCAGAGGGGTGGCTACACCCCTTTCCCTTTGTCCAGTTCGCGCCAAAGCAGGGGCTGCAAGCCCCTGATCCGGTTTGAACTGGGGTATGCACAGGGACACCAAATGTGCCCCCAGTGCAGGACTTCAAAGCACCCGAAAGTGCTCCCGCCCAGCCCCAATACACATTATCCTGTCTGGGGAGGTGGTCACACCTCCCTGGGACAGGAAACCTATTGTCCAGGCCTCCCCTGCCGGAGTTTCGTCCAGCAGCAGGAGGCCAGACTCGTGTCTGTGGCAGCAGCATCCATTTTGTGATGCCAGGGCTCTGGAAAGAAGTTACCGGACTCGTCAGAGTTAACATGTCTTTCCCTCTAGAAGGGTGGAATGCTACCCCCACCGCCAGGATTGGCGGGGGGGTAGTATTCCAAGATGTTTGACACCAAACACAACATGTTTAGGTGCAGCCATTCCAAAGTTAGCATTTTACCGTGAGGATATAATGCGCTTAAGAGTATATGGTCAGGCTGCACTACAAACAGCATCAGAGATGGTCTCCGAACGCTGTAGAGGGGCCCTGCTCATGCAGGGGCACCCTCTCACATAGGAACCATGCACTCTGCCTTTAGGATTGATAAGGCCTGCCTTAGGAGTGACTTATAGGTTTATATGTGTGTATGTATTTCGTGATATAGGTAACCTATATCACAGTAAGGGGTGCTTGCACCACCTTACCCAGGCTGCAGTAGCAGACCTGTGGTGTCAGTTTGGATGGCCTTCCAGGGGTGGCATAATACATGCTGCAGCCCCTGGCAGGCCTCTGAGGTACCTATGCCCTTGGTACATAGTATACCATATACTAGGGACTTATAAGGGCACTCCAGATCCCAATCAGTGATGTGCCTAAGGCACATGGAAACCATTTTAGAGAGGAAGCAGCTAGGCTGGGGTTCTGATTAGCAGGGCCCCAGCCAGACTAATGTCGAAAAACAGTGAAGCATCAGCAAAAAGTGGGGGTACCCATGTGAAGCAGATCCTACTCTCCTACACAACCCCCCCCAAACGTAGGGACATTAAACTAACCTTGCCCAGTTAAGTCTTCATGTTCTAAGTGGAAATACCTAGAGAGTCCATCTGCATTCGCATGGTTACTCCCAGGCCTATGTTCCACTGTAAAGTCCATCCCCTGTAGGGAAATGGACCACCTAAGCAGTTTGGGGTTTTCACCCTTCATTTGTTTTAGCCATAAGAGGGGCTTATGGTCTGTCTGAACCAGGAAGTGTGTACCAAACAAGTATGGCCTCAACTTCTTCAGAGCCCAGACCACAGCAAAGGCCTCCCTCTCTATGGCTGACCAACGTTTCTCTCTAGGGGTCAGCCTTCTGCTAATAAAAGCTACTGGCTGATCCTGACCTTCTTCATTCAATTGTGACAGTACAGCCCCTACCCCCAATTCAGATGCATCAGTTTGAACAATGAACTTCTTGGAGTAATCAGGACTCTGCAGAATTGGAGCAGTGCACATGGCCTGCTTGAGGTCATCAAATGCCTTTTGACAGCTAACTGTCCACTGAACCTTTTTGGGCATTTTCTTAGAAGTTAAGTCATTCAGGGGTGTCACTATTGATCCATACCCCTTGACAAATCTCCTATAGTACCCAGTCAGGCCTAAGAAGGCTCTCACCTGAGTCTGGGTAGTGGGAGCAGTCCAGTCCATGATGGTCTGGATCTTGCTCTGCAAAGGTTGAACCTGGCCTCCACCCACAAGGTGGCCCAGGTACACAACCTGACTCTGCCCTATCTGGCACTTAGTGGCCTTGATAGTCAGGCCTGCCTTTTGCAGGGCCTGTAAAACATTCCTGAGGTGGACCAGGTGAACCTCCCAGGTGGAGCTAAAGACAGCAATATCATCTAGATAAGCTGCACTATAGGCTTCCAGTCCTGTGAGAACTGTATTCACCAACCTCTGAAAAGTGGCAGGTGCATTCTTCAGACCAAAGGGCATTACCACAAATTGATAATGCCCACTAGGGGTTGAGAATGCTGTTTTGGGCTTTGCAGTATCAGCTAGTCTGATCTGCCAGTAGCCAGCTGTTAGGTCAAATGTGCTGAGATATTTGGCAGAGGCCAAAGTATCTATGAGCTCATCTGCCCTGGGTATTGGATGGGCATCAGTCCTAGTGACTGCATTGAGACCCCTGTAGTCTACACAGAACCTCATCTCTCTCTTTCCACCACTGGTGTGAGGTTTCGGTACAAGGACTACTGGACTAGCCCAAGGGCTATCTGAGGGTTCAATAACTCCCAATTCCAACATTTTCTGGACTTCAGTCCTGATACAGTCCCTGACATGGTCAGGTTGCCTATAAATCTTGTTTTTAATAGGCAGACTGTCCCCAGTGTCCACTTCATGAGTGCACCAGGTCGTCTGACTGGGTGTCAGTGAAAACATATGTCGAAACTGATTGAGGACTTGCCTGCAATCAGTTTGTTGCTGGGTAGTGAGGCTGCCTGCCAAGGCTGCACCATCAACTGACCCATCGTCAGGGTTCTGTGAGAGCAGGTCAGGGAGTGGGTCACTCTCTTCCTCCTGCCCTTCATCAGTAGCCATGAGCAAGCCCATGTCTGCCCTGTCCACATATGGTTTTAACCTGTTGACATGGAGAACCCTGTGGGGACTCCTGGGTGTTCCTAGGTCCACTAAGTAAGTGACCTCACCCTTCTGCTCAACAATAGTGTGGGGTCCACTCCATTTATCTTGGAGAGTTGCTGGGGCCACTGGCTCCAACACCCACACCTTCTGTCCTGGCTGGTAAACAGTCAGAACAGCCTTTTGGTCATGCCAGGCCTTCTGAAGTTCCTGGCTAGCCTCAAGGTTTTTGGTTGCCTTTTTCATGTACTCAGCCATCCTGGAGCGGAGACCAAGTACATAGTCCACTATATCTTGCTTTGGGGGCTTGAGAGGTAACTCCCATCCTTCCTTCACCAAGCACAGTGGACCCCTCACAGGGTGGCCAAACAGAAGTTCAAAAGGCCTGTAACCAACCCCTTCTGAGGCACCTCCCTATATGCGAATAAAAGGCAGGGCAAGAGTATGTCCCATCTACGCCTAAGCTTTTCTGGGAGCCCTTTAATCATGCCCTTCAAGGTTTTGTTGAATCTCTCAACTAAACCATTGCATTGTGGGTGATAGGGTGTGGTGAACTTATAAGTCACTCCACACTCCTTCCACATTGCTTTTAAGTACCCAGACATGAAGTTAGCACCCCTGTCTGAGACTACCTCCTTAGGAAAGCCCACTCTTGAGAAGATTCCCAGGAGGGCCCTTGCCACCACAGGTGCTGTAGTGGTCCTGAGGGGAATAGCTTCTGGGTACCTGGTGGCATGATCCACTACCACCAGGATAAACCTGTGCCCAGAGGCTGTTTGGGGATCCATGGGACCAACAATGTCAATCCCTACCCTTTCAAAGGGCACCCCCACCACAGGTAGTGGTATCAGGGGGCCTTTGTAGTGCCACCTGCTTTGCCACTGGCTTGGCAGGTTACACAGGAGCGACAAAACTCCTTACTGTCTTCAGACATGTGGGGCCAGTGAAAGTGAGGGACAATTCTGTCCCAAGTCTTGTTCTGGCCCAGGTGACCTGCTAAGGGAATATCATGGGCTAGGGTCAATAGGAAGCCCCTGAACTTCAAAGGTATTACCAACCTCCTGGTAGCACCAGGCTTGGGGTCTCTACTCTCTGAGTACAGGAGTCCATCATCCCAATACACTGTATGGGGACCACTAGCTTTCCCAGCAGCCTCAGCAGCAGCTTGCTGTCTGAGGGGTTCAAGGGAGGGGCAGCTCTGCTGCTCCTGGCTCAGATCTGCCCTAGAAGGTCCCCCTGTCCCCAAGAACTCAACCTGGTCAGGTTCAAGTTCCTCTGGGACAGTTCCTTCTTCAGGGCTGAGATCATCCCCCTCAAGGGACTGATCTTCCTCCTGAGCCAAGGGGGAAGGCACTGCCTTAACCCTACTACTCCTCCTCTTGGAAGGCACTTGGTCCATTCTTCCAGAATCCAAGGCCTGTTCAGTGCTAGACATTTTGGCTTGTGACCTGGTCACAGCAAACACATCTGCAGGGATCCCCAGCATTTCTGCATGGGTCCTGAGCTCCACTTCTGCCCAAGCAGAAGTCTCTAAGTCATTGCCAAGCAAGCATTCGACTGGTAGGTTTGCACTTACCACAACCTTCTTAAGGCCAGTTACCCCTCCCCAGGAGAAGTTAACAACTGCCAGAGTATGGTCTGTTCTGACATTGCTAGCATTGGTCACTTGGTACATCTCACCAAGCATAACTTGCCCAGGTAGCACAAGGTCTTGTGTCACCATTGTGACACTTGCCCCTGTGTCCCTAAATGCCAAAGCCTCACGTCCATTAATTAAAGGCTGTTGTCTGTACTTGCCCAGATTACTGGGACTCACAGTGGAGGTCACATCCATGCCTCCATCACAGACTAACACAGCCTGAGTCAGTTCCCTGACTAAGTCAGAGCCCAACTCAGTTCCCAGGGTGAACCCTACTAAACCCTTTGCTGGAGCACTTCCACCAACTGTACTAGGGGGAACAGGTGCCTTAGGGGCATTGGTGGGTGCTGGACTGGAGTCTTTGGACTTGGTGCAATCACTGGTCCAGTGGGTCTTTTGCTTACAGACCTTGCACCATGGTTTTCTTTGGCCTTTCCCTTTGGTAGACTGTGAATCCCCACCAGAAGAAGATTTTTGGGGGCCTGATGAAGACTTTTGATCTTTACCCTTCTCCCCACCCTTGTCAGAGTTCTTAGCATCTTGCTTCTTGGTTTCCCCACCTTGGTTCTGTACCTTCTGCTTCACCCTGGTTCTGACCCATTTGTCTGCCTTCTTTCCCAATTCTTGGGGAGAGGTCAGATCAGAGTCTACCAGGTATTGATGCAACAGCTGATTTTGACAGTTATTAAGAATCTGCTCCCTCATTATCAGATTGTACAATCCTGAGAAGTCACACACCTTACTGCCCATCAACCAGCCTTCCAGAGCCTTGGCAGAACAATCCACATAGTCTACCCAGTCTTGAGTCTGTGCTTTTTGGGTGTCTCTGAACTTCAACCTGTACTGTTCAGTGGTTAGGCCAAACCCATCAATAAGAGCACTCTTCAAGACCTTGTAATTATCAGCATCCTCCTCTCTAACAGTGAGGAGCTTATCTCTACCTTTGTCAGCAAAGGAGAGCCACAAGATTGCTGCCCACTGCTCCTGAGGGACCTTCTGTACTTTACAGGCCCTCTCTAAGGCAGTTATCCATTTGTGGATATCATCCCCACTCTGGTAGGGAGGGACAATCTTGCTCAGGTTCCTATGGTCATAGGACCTTTCCCTGTCTCTAGGGACATGGCTGCCACGATGGGACTCTAGTCCCAATTTTCTTCTCTCTCTAAGGAGATCTAGGGATTCCCTATCTAAAGCCAATTGCTTTTTTCTGATCTCCAGCTGAGTTTCCTCATACTGGACCAGTCTGGTTCTCCTCTCATGAGAGGATTCCCTCCTGTGAGAAGAGACAGAGCTCCCTATAGAGGTGCCAGAGTGGTTAGACTCCTGAGAAGGAGATCTAGACTTCCTGGGCACACTCTTAATCCTTCCTGGGGGGACAAAGAGGGCATCATCTTGATCATCCTCATCATCATCCACAGGAGGGATTGGGTTATCCAGGTCAGGGTCATTGTCACCCTCCTGGCCAGTTTCAGAGGGGGGCTGGGGGTATTGGTACCCCTGGCCTCGTCCTCTTCTTCTGCCCCACCCTCAGCTCCTACCCCTTCAGTCCCTACAGGCTTACTAAGGTCATAAGCCACCAACAACTCCTTGAGGTGTTGGGTGGTGGGGCTTTGGCCTGTCCTTATTTTTCTCAAGTTACATAAAGCTCTCAATTCCAAGAATGGGAGTGTATCATACTTGGAGGGTGGAAGCTCAATGGCTTCCTGCAAGGATTCTTTGGATCTTGCCCTTAAAGACATTACTAGTGTGGTGTGGTGTATGCACTACCTACTCTAGTGTGGCCTACTAAACTCTCTTGAGTTGTAGAAAGGGTTGTGCTATCCCTTAACACACAACTCTAAGTTCAGTAGAACTTACTGTATTCTAAGCTTAAATTATATGTACCTTAGGTACCTTTAGTGGTTTTCAGTTGATCAATTCAATTGAGATTATCTGGTAAAACAATAGCAAGCTGGAATCCCACACGCTGCACACCAATGTGAGAAGTTGGCCTGGTATATGCTGTCCACTAATTATAGTGGGCACCTTGCACCAGTCCAAACAACCCCTTATTGGAGATAGGTTAAACACAACCTTTATTGAAAGCTATCCTAGTGGTAGCTATGGAGAGCAGCCTTCAGGCTAAGTCTTGAAGGAATGTAAAGCAGCTTGTTTTACCAGTCTATAATCTCTTGAGTGACCAAATGAAAGAGCACCACACCAGGTATATATTCAAAATATATGTATTTATTGCTAAACACACCCCTCTAGTCTCTTTATGAGGCTAGAGTTCGAAATACATAAGTTATAAGTTATTAATTCACAGTAATAGCACAAATACACGTTTGGGCCCTAGGGGCGTACCAAACCATATACCAATAAAGTGGTATGCGAACCACGACTGAACTAGACACTAGGCCTAGAGCCTCTAGAAGTGCTTGGACCACAAGGAACCACCCAAGGTAGTGACACAGGGGACCCACGGGAGACGCGTGCAGTGTAAATACACAACCGCGATACGCCGTTAACTTCTATGGAGAAAGTCGGGATCGGGAAAATAGAGAAAAGGGACACTTAAAAGAGGACTAGGACAAAACCCTTTGAGATCTAGGACTTTGAAGAGTCTCTACCCACGGGAGCACCGGAGTACTCGTGTTACCTCACCCAGGGAAGCCGGGTGCATAGGTGCCTTTCGGGGTCGGGTTTCGTCGTCGATTCGAATGGCGATCTGCTGCAAAGTGCTGCTGGCGGCCAAGAGAAAAGTGTCCGGGTGGATCCAAGAGTGGATCGGAGTTCTGAAGAACCTGAAAGCAGAGGGGACAGAGTCTGGGTCACTAGCCAGTGACCAGGAAGGCGATGGACAGATGCCCACCGATGTCGAGTGCTTCAGGTGCGTTGACGGTCGTCTTGACTCTTCAGCCACGAGGTCCAGGAGGCGTTGTCGGCGACCAGGAGCAGGATTCGGGCTGGTACACGATGTCTGTCAAGTGCTGAGGTGTCGGCGACCGGATTGGACCCAACAAGCCTTGGCAACGGCAAGTCTCGGTGAAGATGTAGATCGTCGATGGTGCAGACCAGCAAGGTCTGTGGAACTCACCCAGCGAGGGTAAGTGAGGGCAGGCCTGGAGCAACCAGGATGCCAAGTAAGAAAAGGATTGGCCTTCGTTAAGGGCTACTAGCCAACGGGCTAGCGACCGCGAAGGAGCCTCGTGACGCCGCACGTGGATCTGGCTTACAGGACACTCGTGGAGTGGGGGCCAGTGATCTTCGGTGCAGGTGGTGCTGGAGGCTAGGGCTACTCGGAGCCCAAAGCACGACTTCTTGGGAGACCCAGAAGATGATGCACTTGCAAGTGTGCTCGGTGTCCAGGGGTCACGGTCTCAAGTCACCCACGATAGCCACGGGCCTCAGCTTTGCTGGGGACTCAGGGTAGCCTCGGGGAAGTCTGAGAATCCACCTCTGGTGATGCGATGACTTCGGCGTCCGACGGGAGCTTCAGAAATGCGAACCGGACAGATGCTTCTTTGGTGCCTGCCAAGCAGGGGAGTCACTCCTTGACCCCAAGGGAGATTCTTCAGTCCTCTAATCTTGTCGTAGAGCGTCGAAGGTCCAGGATTCAGTTTCAGAGTTTCGTCCAGGTATAATCTAAAGTCCTAAAGACTGGGTTCCTACCTTTATTCTAAAGATAGGGGTTGGACTACTCTGTGGCCCCACCTATGGGTGGGTCAGGGCAGAGGGGTGGCTACACCCCTTTCCCTTTGTCCAGTTCGCACCAAAGCAGGGGCTGCAAGCCCCTGATCCGGTTTGAACTGGGGTATGCACAGGGACACCAAATGTGCCCCCAGTGCAGGACTTCAAAGCACCCGAAAGTGCTCCCGCCCAGCCCCAATACACATTATCCTGTCTGGGGAGGTGGTCACACCTCCCTGGGACAGGAAACCTATTGTCCAGGCCTCCCCTGCTGGAGTTTCGTCCAGCAGCAGGAGGCCAGACTCGTGTCTGTGGCAGCAGCATCCATGTTGTGATGCCAGGGCTCTGGGAAGAAGTTACCGGACTCGTCAGAGTTAACATGTCTTTCCCTCTAGAATGGTGGAATGCTACCCCCGCCGCCAGGATTGGCGGGGGGGTAGTATTCCAAGATGTTTGACACCAAACACGACATGTTTAGGTGCAGCCATTCCAAAGTTAGCATTTTACCGCGAGGATATAATGCGCTTAAGAGTATATGGTCAGGCTGCACTACAAACAGCATCAGAGATGGTCTCCGAACGCTGTAGAGGGGCCCTGCTCATGCAGGGGCACCCTCTCACATAGGAACCATGCACTCTGCCTTTAGGATTGATAAGGCCTGCCTTAGGAGTGACTTATAGGTTTATATGTGTGTATGTATTTCGTGATATAGGTAACCTATATCACAGTAAGGGGTGCTTGCACCACCTTGCCCAGGCTGCAGTAGCAGACCTGTGGTGTCAGTTTGGATGGCCTTCCAGGGGTGGCATAATACATGCTGCAGCCCCTGGCAGGCCTCTGAGGTACCTATGCCCTTGGTACATAGTATACCATATACTAGGGACTTATAAGGGCACTCCAGATCCCAATCAGTGATGTGCCTAAGGCACATGGAAACCATTTTAGAGAGGAAGCAGCTAGGCTGGGGTTCTGATTAGCAGGGCCCCAGCCAGACTAATGTCGAAAAACAGTGAAGCATCAGCAAAAAGTGGGGGTACCCATGTGAAGCAGATCCTACTCTCCTACAGCAGTGTACCACGTGATACACCACTGTGGTGTCCGGAGGAAATACGGTACACAGCGAAGATTCGGTTCAGACCGTAAGTATTTATTCATAAGGAGATACCTCAATACACGTGCTGTCAGCGCCGACAGCCCCAAGCAACTGACTCAGAACGTGACAGATTTCCTACATAAATAAATGTTCCATTATCAACAATCGTTCTAACACATTGAATACTACATTACCTTTTTCCTAAACAAAACAAAAAAGATCACAAAATAAAATAACAAATAAAAACAAAATAAATAAATAACATTTCTTCTTAGACTGGATAAACTAGAGAATAAACAATGAAAAAGCATCATGCCAAAACCAAAGATACTCGTCTCTGGCCTAACATAAAGGAGCTAACCAAAAATCTAAATTTACATCCTGAATCTAAGAGGAAGACATCTAGACCGGTTGCTTCTATGGACCAAAGGACTGGCACTCAATTCTGGCATCGATCTGCTTGAAGACCTTGAAGCTTTATCTGACTCAACTGATTTAACAAACCTGACCTTAGGAACCATCCAAAGCTTTATCTGACTCAACTGATTTAGCACACCTCTCCTCAGGACCCACACATTCCTCTTGGTCATCTCTACTGCCACACATGACAATCTTTCCTAAATTCCACCATTTGGAACCATTGACCCTGGCTGCATTTCCACACACTTAATCCACAACAACCGATCCGCTGAACGTCTTAGCACCTTTCTTTATTTACATACAACCTTTTTTTGATGTGAACTACATCTCCAACCGCAACCTTTACTTGGCTAACATGGTTGCGTTCATCAAAATATTTCTTTTGTTTGAATTTGACATCAGTACATTACTCTTGTCCTTGTCATCATGTTCATCCAGCTGAACACCAAGTTTAACCCATCCGCCCATCAAGTTGGGACAGACTTTGGCAGCTGGCTTCCTCCCTCTTAATAGTTCAATCTGGGAGACTTGGGTAGTGGAATGTGGACTCGTACGGTACAACCATATCATAGAGCGAACCACATTCAACACGACACACTTTTTCACAATAGCCCATTGGACACACTGAGACAACACCTTATTCATTCGCTCCACCTGACCATTGCTCTGTGGATGCTACATTATTTATTTATATTTATTTTATTTATTTATATATTTATATAGCGCACTACTACCCGGAGGCGTCTAGGCGCTGACATCACAAGCTCCAGCCTGCCACGGGGAATCGAGAGAAACAACATAATAACTGCGTAGCTTTAGGCCTGGAAAAGCCAGGTCTTTAAGCTTTTCCTAAACAATATTAGGTCTGGTGAGTTTTTCAGTGAAAGTGGCAGTTGATTCCATAGTCTGGTAGTAATGTAAAAAAAAGCCTTTCCCTCCCCAGTTGGAAAGTCGTGCCTTGGGAACTTCCACCAGCTGATGGGAGGCAGACCGCAGCATTCTTGGAGGAGAGTACCAGCAAAAATGGTCCATTAGATAGACAGGACCCTGTTTGTGCAGCGCCCTAAAGGCAATGCAAAGGGCCTTAAATGTTATCCTCTTTTCCACTGGAAGCCAGTGAAGAGAATTAAGGGCTGCCTTTGCAGATGCGAATTTTGGTAGTTTGTAAAGTAGGCGGGCGGCTGAATTCTGCAGGACTTGCAACTTGTAGAGAAGGGCTTTATTCATACCAATCAAGAGACCATTGCAGTAGTCCAGCCTAGACAACACTAATGCTGAGACTACTGTTTTCTGTAGGTCGGATGGTATAAAACAGAAGATTTTTCTTAAAATTTTTAGGATGAACCAGATGGCTGATGTCAATGCATTAACGTGATGGGAGAATGAGAGAGTGGTATCAACGATGACTCCCAGGTTCCTGGCCTTTGAGACTGGCGTGGGGAGAGGGCCAAGTTCGCTAGGCCACCAGTCCGAAGACCAATGGGAGACATCCTTGCCAAAGAGGAGAACCTCCGTTTTGTTGGAGTTCAGTTTAAGGCAATTTTTCGACATCCATTTGCTCACCTGTCTCATACAGGCCTGAAAGTTGTGGATGGTACTGCGGGGGTCCTCTGAGATGGACACTATAATCTGCGTGTCATCGGCGTATGACACCATTGCGAATCCAAAGGATTTAATAAGCCTAGCCAGGGGAACCACAAACAGATTAAAAAGAGTCGGGCTGAGAGACGAGCCCTGTGGAACCCCACATGGAAGAATGAAACTCTGTGAGCTCAGGCCCTCCATCTCCACACGTTGTTCCCGATTAGAAAGGAAGGAGTTAAATAGTTGTAGGGCGGTGCCGGAGATGCCTGTTTCTTGAAGGCGAAGTAGTAGGAGGCCATGGTCCACCGTGTCGAATGCCGCCGACAGGTCAAGAAGGATCAGTGCCGCCATACCTCCTTTGTCTACTGAGCGCCTGATTTCCTCTGTGGCCGTGATCAAGGCAAGCTCCGTACTGTGGCCGCCGCGAAAACCGTATTGGGAAGAGTCCAGAATGTTGTTGTTGTTGATAAACTTAGTGAGTTCTTGATTTAAGTATTTATCGAGGATTTTTGCTGGCAGTGGCAGACGGGCTATAGGACGATAGTTGGCGGGGTCTGTTTTGTCCAGATTGGATTTTGTTTAAAGTGGTAGGATGGAGGTCTTTTTCCATAGATCGGGAAAGATACCGGTTTTCAGAACAAGATTGAAAAGCTCTGTGAGATGGCCGGCTATCAGTTCGATCACTGAGATTAAGATCTTGGGGGGGGGGGGCAGGGATCCAATGGTGAGCCCGATTTGGCGGCAGCGAGAAGTTTAAACGCATGCTTGTAGGTAATTGGAGGGAACTCGGAGAAAAGCGCGGGATTTGGGCTGCTGGAGTGTTTTGGCTCCAGGGGAGCTTGACTACTTGCTACATGAGTAGTGTTTGATGCGAATTTGTTGTAGATGTCCCGGACTTTGCTACAGAAGGTGGAAGCCAAGGTGTCACAGAAGGCTTGATCCGGGATCGTCTCTTTATGCACATGGACTTGGCTCAGTTTTTGAACAGTGGCAAATAATTCTTTGGCGTTATTGTTGGCTTTGTCAAAAGTCTCTGAGTAGTACTTGATTTTAGCATTGTGGATGCTGCCTTTGTAATGAGTAAGTATTTCCCTATAGCGCTCTTTTTCTATGGGGTCGTACATGAGTCTCCAGCGCCTTTCTTGCCTACGGCACTGCCTTTTAAGTAGTCTCAACTCATCCGAAAACCAGGGTTCCGTGGGAGCTGTCCACGTGATTTTTCCCGATTTTTGGGGAATGATTGCCCATATCGAGGTCCGGATCCGGTCATGGTAATCTTGAGCTGCTTTCTCTGGGGCAGAGGCTAGGGGGGGTCTATCACGACTAAGGGGCCGATGCCGATTCCGATTCGGGCCGGAAATCTCTCCGACCGAGCCGGACCCGGAGAGATTTCCGACCGAATCGGACTCTAGCAGTCCGACCGAACGAGTACGATGCGCACGTATGCTATTGGACTCGATTCGGTCGGACTCCCATTGAAGTCAATGGGAGCCAGTCGTACGACGCGTACACGGGCTCCCATTGACTCAATGGGCACGACTGCGAACAAGGGCGCCCCCTACAGCGTGTGCGCGTCGATGCGGGTCGCGCCGTACATGCACGTGTAGGGGGACCCATGTGTCCCCCTGTGTGCGACTCGCGCGGCTACGCGTACAGGGGGGTCCGACACGGACCCCCAAAGTCCGGCTCTGACTGCTCTTTCGAGCCGGAGTGCGCGGCTCCGTCGGACTGCTCGCGGCGCGCATCGTACTTACCCGGCCGGGGAACGTCTCCATTGCGCGGTGCGAGTCAAGTCCGAGCGAGTCGGTCGGTGCGGTTAGACCCGGGAACGAGTCGGTCGGAGTGGTCGGGACGCCCGGACGAGTCGGTCGGCGATTTCGCATCGTACTCGCTCGCCCGGACGCGCGTACGAATCGGTCGGGAAATAGGGCTCCGAATCGGATCCGGTTAAGCCGAATCCGATTCGGAGCCCTACCGGCCGAGATCGGAATCGGCCCCTAAGTTCAGAAGACAATTACGTGTGGTCTAAGTTGTGCCAAAGAAAATGGCTCTGGCTTTTTATGGGCACCTGCTTATTACTTGTAGAGGGTGGCAGGGCAAGATTGAACAGAATCGCTGCATGGTCTGACCATAGAAGATGTAAGCTCCTGTTGAATTTCAAGAGCGGACAGTCGGAGAAAACCGCATCCAGCAAATGGCCGGCACTATGCGTGGGACCTTCTGTCAGCTGTGTTAGACCAGCGCTCGTAAATAGGTCGATCAGGGCCTTTGAGTCAGGGTTCTCACCGGCCTGCCATACTCGGTGTTCCTTGCCACACCAGTCACGGACGAATCAGCTGCGCACTGTGCTAGTTTTAACTGCCTTGCCGCATTTGCACTTTAATTGTTGCTGCCTATTTTGCACATTGCCCTTTTTTAGCTGCTACGATTGTTTTTAAAAGATTGTTCATTTAGAGGTTTTACCTACATTGCACTGACTTCTCGCTTCTGCTGCTCTCCGGTCCACCGCGGCGCCATTGGCCGTTTGAGTGGAGAGAGCAGGTGAAGGGGAAAGTACATAGGCATTGACGGCCGCCATATTGGGGTGGTTTTCCGAGTGACGGTCTAGTCCTGAACTCCAGGTTGGGCCTGCCCATATTTAAGTGGCCCTGACGCGTTCGCGCAGCGGTTCCCACTGGCCTGCCATACTCGGTGTTCCTTGCCACACCAGTCACGGACGAATCAGCTGCGCACTGTGCTAGTTTTAACTGCCTTGCCACATTTGCACTTTAATTGTTGCTGCCTATTTTGCACATTACCTATTTTTAGCTGCTACGATCGTTTTTAAAAGATTGTTCATTTAGAGGTTTTACCTACATTGCACTGACTTCTCGCTTCCGCTGCTCTCCGGTCCACCGCGGCGCCATTGGCCGTTTGAGTGGAGAGAGCATGTGATGGGTAAAGTACATAGGCATTGACGGCCGCCATATTGGGGTGGTTTTCTGAGTGACGGTCTAGTCCTGAACTCCAGGTTGGGCCTGCCCATACTTAAGTGGCCCTGACGCGTTCGCGCAGCGGTTCTCACCGGCCTGCCATACTCGGTGTTCCTTGCCACACCAGTCACGGACGAATCAGCTGCGCACTGTGCTAGTTTTAACTGCCTTGCCGCATTTGCACTTTAATTGTTGCTGCCTATTTTGCACATTGCCCGTTTTTAGCTGCTACGATCGTTTTTAAAAGATTGTTCATTTAGAGGTTTTACCTACATTGCACTGACTTCTCGCTTCCGCTGCTCTCCGGTCCACCGCGGCGCCATTGGCCGTTTGAGTGGAGAGAGCAGGTGAAGGGGAAAGTACATAGGCATTGACGGCCACCATATTGGGGTGGTTTTCTGAGTGACGGTCTAGTCCTGAACTCCAGGTTGGGCCTGCCCATACTTAAGTGGCCCTGACGCGTTCGTGCAGCGGCGGCGCGCCAAAGGCAAACCCGTCTGCACCCGTCCGCGCACGGGCCGCGCACAGCGCCAGCCACGCTGCCGGTTTTAGGTGAGCCCTCTAACATGCATACATACTCTCGGGAGAGTTTGTTGGCCCTGTCTACCCCCAGACTGCGCTGTGCTGGCCCGAGTTTTAATTGCGGTATCTGCACTCACCCTTGGAAATGCCACACCTGCAACTTAGTGTTCCCTAACACAAAATTGAAATCAACAGGGACCTCCTCTAAGGTTCAGTCAAGGCTTCAATGCGCGCTTATTAATGCACGCTCGCTCATCAAACACAAATTTGAATTCTCCCAGTTTGCCGAAGAGCAGGGACTGGATATCCTGTTTGTGGTAGAAATCTGGGCAGACGAAGCTTCTGGGCCTGATCTGGTGGTAGCCATCCCACCTGGCTTCACCATTTTCAGGAAGGACCGTAAGGGAAAAGAGGCGGTGGACTCGCAGTTGTCTATAAAAACCACCTAAAAGACACCTTTAATGACATCCCCACGGGATTGTCATGTGAGGCACTTGCTTTTCAACTACCTTTTAGTCACACCTACTCCTTTAATGGGATGCTCATCTATCGCCCCCCTGGTCCTAAGGCCAATTTTCTACAATCCCTGGGGCATTTATTAGAACTCAAAGTGAACTTTCGGGAGTATACTATACTCTGGGATTTAAATTTTCATTTAGATAATGCGCATGACCATGACTACAGTGAGGTTCTAAGATGCTCGCCATCACCATCTTTAGGAAAAATATCCACCTCTCCATTCACAAATTGGACCCCATTGTCTGAAATAAAGTATTTGGGAAATCCTTCCTTAAGAAAAATTTCCTTTAGAAATCCTATGACAGACTTAGCATTTAGTTCTGTGACAAACCACTTCTGGACATTTTGAGTATAGGTCAACCATCACCAACGCATACTGTAGATGAAGAGGTAAGCAATAAAATGGGCCAACCAAATCTATGCCAATTTTCTCCCAAGCCTTAGAGGGGCATGCAATTGCTGCAGAGGAGGCTTTCTCCCTGCCACTTTTTTCTCAGCGCCAGCACACAACACACACACCCCCACTGCACCATCAATCTCTCTGTCCATGGAAGACCACCATAAGGTCTATCTAATCCTGCGTTTCATGAATATTATGCCTAAATGTCCTTCATGGGCCATCAAAATCAATTTACGCCTGACCCCCACCAGTGGTACTAACTTATCGCCTCTCATTAGAATACCATCTTCAATTGTGAGCTCATCTTGAATTTTCAAACAAGGTTGACACAGAGACTCAAGGGACTTCTCTGCTGGCCAGCCCATACTCACATAAGAAGCCACAAACTTAGTCACTTCATCACGACTCATTTCTGCTCTCCACTCTTCTTCACACATTGCACACAGCTCTTCCAGATCCATTGTGGCAATCAAACAATTTTCATCCACACCTCCTTCCCCTTCATGGGTACTGTCGTCAGAGGAAGCACACCTAGACAAAAAAATCAGCTCGAACGTTTTTAGCACCCTGAATGTGCGATATTTAAAACTGATATTGCAATAACTTTGAAGTCATCTTCACAATTCTAGAGGTTTGTTCCTTGATTTTCTCTCCCACTAGCATGCAAGCAGCTCTTTCTCAATTGTTGAGTAATGAAGTTCTGAGTCCCTCTGGACCTTTGATGCATAACAAATGGTAGTCTCTACTACACCATCAACTTGGGTGAGTACTGCACTCAGACATTGATTGCATGCATCAACAGTAATACAGCACTTATGCTCTGGATTAAATGGTCTCAAAATCCTAGAACCTGCCAAATGTATTTTTACTCAAACGACTCCTGGCACAAGAAAGACCACTTGAAAGACACACTCTTCTTCAAAAGAACTGTTAATGGTTTTATACGAGCTGCATAATCAGGGATGAAACTGAAATAGAATTCCCACGTACCCATAAATGACAGTCCAGTTTTATCGGTCGGAGGTTGTGCATCAATAATGGAACTAACCAGACCTGGTCTTGGTTCAATCCCATCACCTAAGACAATGTGTCCAAGATCTTCGACCCTTGTCTTTCCAATCTCACACTTCTCTAATTTCAATACAACCTCTTTTTCTTGAAGAATAGACAACACTTGTACTAGAATCGCTTCATGCTCCTCCCTTGTAGCTGCAAAAATCAACACAATGTCCTGAAAACACCTTTTGCATTCTTCAGTAACTGGTCCATAATTCTTTGAAATATGGAGGCTAATCCAAACGGGATCCTACAGAACTGATTTAACAAACCTGACCTTAGGAACCATCCAAAGCTTTATCTGACTCAACTGATTTAGCACACCTCTCCTCAGGACCCACACATTCCTCTTGGTCATCTCTACTGCCACACATGACAATATTTCCTAAATTCCACCATTTGGAACCATTGACTGGCGCACAAAAGACATGAAGTGTCTAGACTCTGGTTCCAAAACCACCTGATGATAGGCGGATGCTAAGTCTAGTTTGGAAAACCATCTTGCAACTGCCAATGAAGCCAAAAGATCTGAAATGTTAGGGAGAGGGTGCGAGTCTATCCAAATGGACTTGTTGAGATTTCGCAAATCAACGCAAATGCTCAACTCACCATTTTTTTCTTGCAACCACCAAGGGAGAAAACCACAACGATGATTCGACAGGTTCAATTATTACCCTCTCGCACAACTTTAGAAGCTCCTTCTCAGGGTCTTCAATAATACAAAATGGGGCACTCCACATTTTGTGTTTTAAATGAATAAATCCTTCCTTAACCTTGATTTTGCGTTGTAACCCCTTTATGGGTCCCAATTTGTCTGAAAATACTTCTGGGAACTTGGCAGTGATATTTGAAACCAGACTTTCCTAAACCAGAGACACTTGATCTTTAGTACCTAGTCTCAATACTATTGTGAATAGTCCTTGGTGGAACCAACCTAGGATACACAAACCCTTAACTACCATATAGACCTTACTGAAAAATGTCCTGCCCCATAAAACTAAAACATCTTCAAAGTAACCAGATAATTCAATGTGTCTCCCCTCGTATGAAACTGGTGCCTAGTCTGGAGGTTCAAAAACTCTACCTGGCCATAATTCATTAAATATTTCCTGGGTTATCATTGTAATTCTGGCCTCTGAGTCAACTAACAACTTAACTGTTCTGTCACCTATAATTATATCAGCATCCTGATTCATACAATCAGCTGGGTCGCCAGAGCACATCCTCTTCAACCACCAAAACTATGTCCTGTAGAGCGTCTTGTAATTTTTGCAAATGCTCATGACAGTCACCCTCACCTAAACTGTTACCATATTGTTCCCTTTGGAAGACATGCTAGGCTGCGTCTGACATACCTTTGCAAACTGCCCCACTTGGTTACATTTTCTGCAACTGACATTTTTATAAGGACACTGTTTTCCAAACCTGAAATGTGGGACATTCCCACATCTAAAACAGACATTGCGTTGCTTAAAAAAATGCTTAGCAGATTTTGCATTGTCCTTACAAGAAACAAATTCTTTTATTGTATTATTACTTTTCATGCAAACATTTACCACCACCTCATTTTTCTTTTCTTCAAGTTCTTTCACAGATAAGTGCTATGTCTCTATGCTTTTCACAATGCACAAAGATTCATCCAGCGTAGGATTGTTAAGAGACAACAATTTCTGTTGGTTTGAATTGTTTGTGCAATGGTAAATAAACTCATGATGGACACGTTGTTCAGTAAAAATTTCAAAACTTCAATCTGCAACCAACCTCCTAAGTGCTGACACATACGTATCGACATTTTCACCATTAAGTTTCTTCCTCATCAGAAATTTATTTTGTAACACTACAACACTTGGTTGTACATTGAAACGTTTTTGTAATTTCTTAACAGCTTCTGTGAATTCATCCACCTGCATCACTCATGACATGGTCAGTGTCATCACTCATGACATCACTGATGACATCTCAAATGACATTACTGATGACATCATCTACAGAACCACTCATACACCCACACAACCTCTCATACACCCACTCACACACCCCATACAGCCACCCACTCCCTCAGCCATAGAACCACTCACACACCCACTCACTCACATATACAGCACTCACACAGCCACTCACTCACCCATACAGCTACTCACACACCCACCTATTCACCCATACAGCCAGTCACACACCCACTCACTCACCCATACAGCCTCTCAACAGAGCCACTCACACACCCCCACAACCACTTATATTCCCATTCACACATACATACAAACACTCACACGTCTACTCACTCACCCATATAGGCACTCACACAGACAGTTGCTCTCCAAAACAGCCACACCCACTCAGTTAACCAAACACTGACTCAAACAGCCACTCACTCACCCATACAGCCACTTACACACCCAGTCACTCACCCATACAGTCACTCACATAGCCACTCAGTCACCCATACAGCCACCCACACACCCATACAGCCACTCACACAGCCACTCACTCACCCATACAGCCATTCACATCCCACTCACTCGCCAATACAGCTACTCACGCAGCCATTCACTCACCATACAGCTACTCACACACCCACTTATTCACACATACAGCTACTCAGACACCCACTTATTTACCCATACACCCACTCACACACCCAAACAGTCACTCACACACCCACTCAGACACGGATGCACACAGACACACAGCTACTCACATAATATATCTTAAAAAATTGAATCACTCATTAGCAGTGCACAAAGTATACTAATTTAACTTTTGTGGTACATTAGTATATATGTTTAACACTCATAAACTTTTAGAAAACACTCACAATCACTGGATGATGTCATGAGTGATGTGATTTGTTATGTATCAGGGATGTCACTGACCATGACATGAGTGATGTAATATGTGAAGTCATAAGCAATGCATTGCGGGGCGTAAGTTATGGTTAGCTCAGGTAACTATAACTGCTGATTTTCTATGGGTTTGTTAGTGTGAAATCTAAGCCTAACTATAACATCCCTGTAACCTTTGTTTTTTCCAGTGAATTTCTACTTTTTTTTAAATTCTATTTCCTAATTATAACATCCCTGTAACCTTAGTTTTTTTCAGTGTATTTCTATGGTTTTTTAATGCTATTTTCTAAGTATAACGTCCCTGTAGCCTTTGGCTTTTTTAGTGAATTTTGAAGGTTTTTTTCTATTTTATTTCCTAACTGTAACCTGTAACCTTTGAGAGTGGCTGTAGTAGGTCTTTGAGTGGGTGGGTATGTGAGTGGCTGTCTTGGTCTGTGAGTTGGTGTGTGAGTAGCTGTATGGGTTTGCAAGTGGGTGTGTGAGTGGCTGTATGGGTCTGTGAGTGGGTAGCTGTATGAGTCTGTGAGTGTGTGTGTGAAGGGCTGTATGGTTGTATGAGTGAGTGTGAGTAGTTTTGAGGGTGTGTGAGTGGATTTGTGAGTCTGTGAATGGGTGTGTGAGTGGCTGTATGGGTCTGTGAGTGGGAGTGTGAGTAGCTGTGTGGGTGTGTAAGTGGGTTTGTGAGTGGCTGTATGGGTCTGTGAGTGAGTGTGTGAATGGCTGTATGGGACTGTGAGTGGGTGTATGAGTGGCTGAATGGATCTGTAAGTGGGTGTGTGAGTGACTGTATGGGTGTGTGAGTGGTTTTGTGGGTGTGTGAGTGGCTGTAAGGGTCTGTGAGTGTGTGTGTGAGTGGTTATTTGGGTGTGTGAGTGACTATATGGGTCTGTGGGTAGATGTGTGAGTTCCTATGTGGGCCAGTGAGTGAGTGTGAGTTCCTATGTGAGTGGATGTGTGAGTGCCTGGGTGGGTCTGTGTGTGGGTGTGTGAGTGCCTACATGGGTATGTGAGTGGGTGTGGAAGTATCTGAGTAGATCTGTGAGTGGGTGTGTGAGTGTCTAAGTGGGTCTGTGAGTGGATGTATGTGTTTGTGTGGGTCTGTGAGTGGGTGTGTGACTGTCTGTGTGGGTCTGTGAATAGGTGTGTGAGTGTCTGTGCCAGTCTGTGAGTGGCTAAGTGAGTGCCTGTGTGGATCTCTGAGTGGGTATGGGAGTGTCTGTGAGTGGGTCTGTGAGTGTGAGTGGCTCTGTGAGTAGTTGTGTGAGTGCCTACATGTGTATGTGGGTGGGTGTGAGTGGGTCTGTGAGTGTGAGTGGCTCTGTGAGTAGTTGTGTGAGTGCCTACATGTGTATGTGAGTGGGTGTGAGTGTCTGAGTGGATCTGTTATTGGGTGTTAGACTGTCTAGGTCTGTGAGTGGGAGTGTCTGAGTAGGTCTGTGAGTGGATGTGAAAGTGTCTGAGTGGCTCTGTGAGTGGGTGTGTGAGTGTCTGAGTGGGTCTGTGAGTGGGTGAGTGAGTGTCCGAGTGAGTCTGTGAGTAAGTGTGTGAGTGTCTGTGTGGATCTGTGAATGGGTGTGTCAAAGCCTGCATGCATCTGTGAGTGGGTGTGTGAGTGCCTATCTGGGTATGTGAATGGGTCTGAGATTGCCTGCATGGCTCTGTGAGTGGATGTGTAAAGGCCTGCGTAGGTCTATGAGTGGGTGCATGACAGCCAGGGCAGGTTTGTAAATGGGTGTGAGAGTACCTGTGTGGGTTCTAAGTGGTCTGGAAGTGGATTTTTTCAAAGGGCGTCAAGAGTGGCAAATCCATCGTGGATTTACACAGGGGGCCGCGCAAAGCCTCGTGGGGGATCTGCAGATTCCTGAAGTGGAAAAAAAACACTAACCTTAATTTTGTATGCAACATAGGTCCCTCTGACACTCGTCTAACACACACATGGGGTCAGGGTACCTCTACCCTGACCCCTTTAATCACTTTGCAGAAACATTTTAGGGCCCTGGGACCGTTCCTCCATACTTAAAATGGCAGCCAATACCTCCCGGTCAGTTTGTGGTCAGCCATTCACGGCGTTGCTGATGACGTGTGACTTCATAGATCTACTCTAGCAGATCCGCCGAGGGTCTATGCCCCTAGATATCTATATTTCTTTTTTCTTTAATAACTCCACAACTACTGAACGGATTTACACCAAATCACAAAAAGGGCTCTTTCTGGACCAACAGCTACCTCTCTGCCCAATTTGGTATAATTCCATCCAGCAGTTCGGGCTGTAGTCGTGTTCAAAATCCCTATTGGAAATTGCATGGGAAACGCACTTTTTTTGACTCCCCGTTTTTCTCGGGCTCCGCTTGACTTATCACCTTGATGTATATATATTTATGCTAGGACAGTTAAAATAAATGTGGCCCCAAAACACGCTATTTAGATCAATTGTACTAAACATACATTCACATGTTTATTACTGCTGTGCCAAGTTCAAATTCGAGTTTATAACAGCAAAATTGACATGAGAAAAACACTTTTACTTGCCTCAAAGATTGCATGTAACAATTACTTTACACAGGGAAACAACTCCCCTAATAGTCACAAGGCCTCTTCAATGTGGTTTGACCATACTACACAAATTTAACACCCTGCATCCTGGTTTTGATTATATACCTTATGTTAAAACAAGTACACAAGAAGCAAATCTATTGCATAAACCATATGTGCAGAGTACGTTATGCTACGTATTACCACTGTTGAGGCAGGGGAGGGGTATCATGACTCACTTGAATCTTTGCCTCTCATTTGTCATGGCCCCTCTCGGCACAAATGAACAGCTGCGACCCGTGCAGGTAAGAGCTGTGGGGCGGTGGGGCCAGGTGGGGTGGGTTTTCGATGGACGGTGACGAGGGAAAATTAAATAAATAATTAATTTTCCCTCGTCATCGTCCATCGAAATCCCTCCCCACCCGACCCCACTGCCCCACCGCTCTTACCTGCATGGGCCGCGGCTGCCAATGAACTAGACCCATGCTCCTCAAGACACTTCGGAAAATAATCCAGATGAGAACTGTGTGTCAGTCTTATTTTCAGAAGACATTGTACCAAAGCTCTAATAGAGGTCCGTGTGACATCACGTATGAACACATGATGTTAACTGCTAGGGATACGATTGCCAAACTATGGGAGAGAGAGGCCACAGCCTTGATGCGAGCTGTGATTCAGCTCCCACAAGGCCTAAATGATCTGAACCACAAAGATAAACTGGTTTATGCGGGAAATCCTTGCCTCACCCTTGGTAGCTTGGCCAAAGCAGCAAGGCCTTCCTTGAAGGAAATGCATGGTGGAAATGTGCAACAACTTTCCAAAAACAACAATGCAGTTAAGAAATAAAAGAGGCCAATTAGAGTTTGGAGGAACAGGAGAACCTCTGTAAATCAGGGTTCTCCCACCCTGCACACCTGCATTCCCCTGCCTCATTTAGAAGTGGGGAACCACTGCTGGACCGCCAGTGGAGTCAATGTCAATTGGTGGGCAATCAATGATCACGACCCATTCAGCACAGAGGCACCATCTTTCATGCATCTGGAAGTCTACCTTATTCAGAGTAATCTTTCTGATACATATTTCCTATGCCTAGATGCACAAGGCTAAGCCTAAAGAACCTGGGCATGAGAAAATGAACAATGGCACCCACATGAAGAGAGAAAACCCCCTGGGTGTCAGGGCCAGTGTTTCTTTGCTTTTCAGATTAAAAATCCACTTTGGTGGTTGGTTTCTGAAAAGCAAAAAAATGAATGTAGAACTGGCCACACCAGCATGCCGGCCTGCTTGGGTTTCTGGGCTGACAAATGTCCATCACCTACATGGGGTGCACTTTAATCGCACAGGCAGGCAGGGAATCTATAGATACTATGGGGAAGGTCTCTGATAACCTGACAGGTAGGTGGGCCACCCCACGCACAATGATTACCAAAAACATAACATTTTTTTAGATGTTTATATAGTGCGAACTCGATCCGAAGGTACCAGAGCGCTATACATGAGCACCAGTTACGTTACAGACAGACGCTTTTATTTTTGTGGTAAGCCCGGGGAGATTAAGGGGCTTATTTACAAGCCCCTTGCGCCGCCAGTGCGTCACTTTTTCCCACGGTGATTCGCCCAGAATCACAGGATGTTGAGCGTCCCTGCCGAGATCGAACCGGGTTCCCCAGCTTCAAGGTCGACTGCTCTAGCCCTTAGACCACATCTGCTCCCCCCAAGGTTAAACCTAGAGTACATTAAAAGACAAAACTGTAATAATTAAAATGCCACAAAAGTGAAGAAAATGATTTGTTATAACATAAATGAATTGGAATTAGCACTGGGGTGCAAAATAATACATCTGCTAAAACTCAGGAGTGCTGCTTACCATAGTAGCCTTCCAAGGTCAGTCAATTGCGTGGTATTAAATTAAAAGTTGTCTACAGCGCCCACAGATAGTAAACCAGTGGTATGAAGCGCTACCTAAAATAACAAATCGCTATTGTTAAACATGAACTTTTACAGACACTTTTTCTGGCATTCTCGAGTTATTTCCCATGAAGGTCGTTCTCGGTGGAGGATGGCTGGTGCCTAGCCACTTGTCTGCGGCCTGTTGTTTTGAGAACGTTTTATCTTCAAGGTCAGAAATATCCAGCATAACAGTGACACCAAAGGAGGAGGGGTGGGGAGAGTCCAGACACCATGGCTTCAAGACAAGGTAGAGTGCACTTGAGAAATGCATCAGAGGGTCAGCTTGGGCTCGACGAGGTCGCTGACGCGTGAAAGTTAAACTGCTTCCGGGTCTTGAGATACAAAAGTGGTTTTTGTATTTGGACGTTTTTAGTGCCACATGCGACCAGTGAGACCTTTGGAGCGCTCTCCACACAATAAGAAAGGATGAGCTTGCAAAAAGGCGCTATGCAGACTAAACACGAAATAATCTTCGGTCACAGGAATGCAGGGGCATCCTATTATATTCTCCTTATCAGCTGGTGTTTTTTGAATAACCTGACACTTTCTTTTCTCAAGCGAGACTATAGACTATATCTCTCAGTGATCCGAACGGCAGCTTAGGCGAAAGTTCCTATCCAAGACAGATTCTAATACATTGACCAGTGCTTAATTTGTAACAAAATAAGTGTCAGGGCCCTCCTCAGGAGGATACCTCAGCGTGCACCACCCATTGCCCCTGCCAGCGCTGACGATGACGGTACCTACACAACTGCTAACCATCACACTGCTACAACTGTGACAATTCAGACTGTTCGAGGCCCCCCAAATCTATAAGAATGGCTTGTGCGGCAGGTATCAGTTGTTTTTAATGTATACTGAATTAATAAATAACTTGTTCAGCACATCTCTAAATTACACAAACAGGGCCACCATGTGGCAGCAGTCATTAGTACCGATGTTGACAATTAAGTGCCAGTGCCGAGCACCGGAAACCACCGGCTCAAATAAAGCACAGTTTTGAACTCTCTGGCAGCCAAGGTTCAGATGTGCAGTCTAAGGGGCCCACTTGGAAGTCTGCCAAAAATTAGGGACGCTCAGCGCATGGATCTCTTGGACCCCAGGACATTCAGATGTTGGGTGAATGTGGTTTCCTGTCTGAGAAGCGCCAACTGACTCCACTGTGCGGAAACAGGTATGTGGATCTGACACATTTGGAAATGGCATTAGAAGGGCCATGCTGTTGGAGTGGCCCCTAAATGCCATGTCCCCATGCGTATTTCCTGTCTGGCACAGCCACATAAACCATGGTGGGCCCGGACAGAAAAAGTCATGAAATACCTCCCACACACCTGCAGAGTCAAACTGGGACAGAAAATAGGTCCGGCCACCAAAATAAAGGTGGCTCCCACTAGTGAATCAGATAGCGAATAGAGTGGCCCACTTCTTCAAATCAGGGCAGTTTTGAATTTGTAAAGACACGCTGTAAAGGTGTTTTGTACGGTATGGTAGGCTGCATGGATTTGAGCTTGCTTCAGGCAATGTTTGTTTTAATATCAGGGAAATTAACTGTAAAAACCGGCCCACCAGACTTTAAAACAGGCCATTAAGCAGTCAAAAAAACAGCCTCCACACTGACCTATCAGACCAGCCTTCTGACACTGCGAGATTGCCCTGTAGGCCAGTCCGAACCTGCACACTGGGAGACAACTCTCAGCAAGTGGGGGGTGGTCTTTGATTATGTCATTTAAAAGCTATACTCCCACCTATATGGCATGCCTGAGGTGCAGTTCATTTTTCGCCCTCTGAAGTAGGCCATCAATGGACGCGGGAGCTGCTACAGAGGCGGAAAAAACATCACCCAAGCAAGTGTCTCTAAATTCAGAGGACTAAGGTGATGGGCGCAGTGTCTCCACCATCCTAGCTGTGTGGCAGACAGCCCACCAAAACCCACATTTCTAGCCATTGCCAAAAGACAACAGTCCACCCCAAAAAAAGCTTCCCACCCCAGTGATAAATAGTTCTTCCAAGGGCAGATTCTGCCAGCATGGTGTGAGTGACTTTTGGGAAACAGCTGTGCCTGTTTGGTGGGGTGGAACTGACGTCATAACATGTGCATACTGGATACGACCCTCCACCATTGGGGTGCTCTTCCAGAACCAACATGGAGAAGTGGCCCTGGTGTTCTGGGAGTTTTATCCTAGCACAAGAGGGACATTTGCATAGGTCTCCTAGCAAGACCTTGTAAGGCCATCAACGTTGTCCTAGTGGTCTTATTCAAAGATGGCTCTTGCATCCAGAGATAAGCGATGGAGAGCAATCAGAACTGGTGTTATGTGCCAACTCCTTTTGGCTGCGATCACGACTGCTGAAGTTGTAGGGCACAATCCTCACTAAGGTTCTTCGTCAGAATTTTGAGAGGAAAATATTGTTATACAAAAATTCAGTTAAGTATATGTAGGCAAAAACAGAATTGATTTTCCTAATTTCACATCTACGTACCTTGACAATATATGCATATCATCAGAATATATATATAGTTGATGTTTAGGTTTTGATATCTTATATAGTGATGGTCTGCCAATGCTTTTCTGATGGGAAACCCTCATAAGGAGCTGTGAATGTTTTTGGTAATCTAGTCAAGATGGGGCCCCCAGCGTCTGGATGAGATACTATGCCATAGTTAGTACTGCTTGTTGTTCTTCAACTGGGATCATGGGTTGGGCCTTCCTCAGTCAGCCTTGCTAATATTGTGCCCTGTTCATTTTTTAACTATGTTCCTAACGAGTCAAGTAAAAATTCAAGTAGGAGTCAGAGGTAAATCCAAGAGATTTCCTACTTTTAGTTATTGAAGAAGAAAATCTAAAAAGAGTTGTTGTTGCAAGACATTTTTTAATTTCTCTGGGATTCAAAACCAACAGGCCACAGTAAAAATTACACTTCACCTATAATTAAACCTTCCAGTTGTCTGCTTCTTCTAGAATGGATTTTCACTTTGTACCATCAGCATAATATGGTGCAGTAAGTATATTTTGGTAACATAACATGTTGGTGAATGTCCACTTTTCCTTCTGGTACACTAAATCACAGTGCAGAGATTAAATATGGTGGGACAAAGTGTAGTGTAGCGATTTAAATTAAAGAAACACTTTTTAGAATATTGATATTGAGTATCCAAAATATCAAAAGACGTTTTGTGAGAAAAAAGTTTTTAGGAAACTAACCAAGATTGATAAACATTAAGAAACATCATTGGCCCAGTATCCAATCCTGTGCTATAGTCCAACTGTCTCAAGAATGTTTAAAAACTCCCAACTCTTCCTGAAAACAGATTGGAAACCTGTGTGGAAAGGGTGCCTGACAGCCTCTTATGATCAATAGAGTCATACGTTTTTGGAGGGTCTATATTGTGGTTCTGTGTGGTCATTCCTGATTTTTCATCTTTTGCTGGATCCTATATTGTTGCTGGGTTTAGAACTCTGAGCACTTTACCCATACTAACCACTAGGAAAGTGCCTGTGCTCCTCCTTTAAACATTGTCAAATTGGCATATTCTTAATTGCCATATTTGACTTGCCTATAAGTCCCTCCTATATGGTACTAAGTGTACTTAGGGCTGGAAGTTATTTGCCACCGGTGAACTGTAGCACCTATTGCACTATCCACTAAAGTAGCAGTGCAAACATGGCTTCCAGCCTACACTGCGTAGCCTGACTGTAGAAGTGTCAAAACTGCAATTTGACCTGTCATAATAAACCCTTTTTACAGGTCAAGAGCTACCTTTTAAATATTAATGTCAACCCTTTTTAGGCCTTCTAGCCTACAAGGCCGGGTGCATGGTAATTACAAGTAGGACATGTAGAATTTTAATGTTAACATGTCCATATAGTGACTAGCACCCAAAAGTTATTTTGTACTGTGGCCGGCCTCGCTACCCTATGTAGAAAACCAGAGTACAGATTAAAATCCTATTACTGTAGTTCGGGAATGAGACTAAGTCGGATTTTTAATAAATAGTAAGGAAAAGAAGCTTTTAGAAAGGTACCCATTACCTGCCTGAATTGTCAAAAGGCTACTTAGCATACTCCTCTGCTAGCTCCCAGCCATTCATTAGCTTTTGAATAGATGTGAACGAGGTTTGAAATTCGTCCCAGGAGCTACACAACAAGCCATTCACTGTGATTGACAGGTTGACCTGAATGGGCAGGGATGACTCCTTTACGCTCAGCAGAAGAGTGAGGTCAGGGAGCGTCCTTTTTTACATTACTGTCTCAAATCCTGCTTGAATGTCAATTCTGATTTGACAGGTCTGTTGAGTTCACACATAACACTTGGGACACACTTGAAAGGAAGGGAACATAATGCCAAGACACTTCTTCTGTATATACTGTTTGGTTGCTGAAGAATTCTATTTTTGTCCTACTAGATTTCAGTCTCTGGGGTTTACATATAGCACTTGGGGAGCACTTGAAAGGAAGACAACAGAATGCCAAACAGTTACTGTGTATTAACTGTCTGGTTGCCAAAGAATCCTGTTTTTGTCCTACTAGACTTTTGTCTCTGGGTTTGTTGTGGGTACAGGGACTGTCTTAAACTGGATTTTAGTGTTAGATGTCGAAGGACACTCAGATTACTATTTACACTACCCACACACACCCAGCCCTCAGAGCTCAAGTTGGGTGTGTCCAAAGAGTTGTAGCAATCTTGAAAATACCCAAAGTGGGTAGGCTTGATCCTGGGAACTTTTACCCCATTGGTTACAGCATGCCCAGGAGTTATTCCCACCCACTGGATAATGCCAAGTATAAATGTGGCACCTCTAATCACCCACTTCAGAACACTTTCTGGACCTGAGGAAGAACAGAAGAGTAGTAGGCCTGCTGTCTGTGACCTGAGCAGAGACCTGAAGGACTGGGCCTGTTCCTTCTTATACCAAGGACAAAGAAGCGGACTCCAGGGGGCATAAGGCTGACCTCATATTCAAATTAAAGGAATACAACGAGATACAGGAAGCCTTTCCGACAACTGACCTGCTGTTTGTGTCTGCCTGAAACCTTGTGAGTATCTAAAGGCCTACCCTGTGGTTCTGTGGGGCCTTAGAAGTGTACTCCTGTGATTGATTGGGACTTAAAGCACTAAGTCAGGATGTAAAATCCTTGACCATGATGAACCATGTTTGTGTATTCAACAAGCGCTCCACCACAGCGAGCCTCAAATTGCACCTCGGTCCCTGTCTACCACAACCATTGACTGTCATTGTCACTTTGTGCTTCTTGGCGCTGTTCCTGCGTAAAGCTTCAAAAATTCATATCTCCAGTGCTGCTAATGGGTTCCACCCAGTTAGTTCACTAGGATTTTTCACTTTTGATCACCCGTTTTTTGGACCTTTACTGTGGGTAATTCTCACTAAATGAGTCAAACTCATGGTAATCACACTGTAAGTGGACTGAGCTTGTTTCCCACCAGTGTCCACTTTTAAGATAAGGCCACTGTGGACCCCCACGCGCCTGGTGAGGTTTGACCCATCGCTCTCACCTAAGTGCCCAAGATATGTCATCTCCCCGGCCCACTTCGTCCATGTGACCTGGGACTGTCCCAGGCTCAGCTCCTACTGGAGCATAGTGCTGGACACTCTGCGAAGAGCAACGAAGCTCTCAATCGAATCCTCAATCAAGCGATGTCTCCTGGGAGTACTCCCGACCCCCAAGGCCACAACTCGTATGCAGCATAAATTCTCTATGCTTGGGCTGGTATTAGAGAAACGCCACATAGCTATTCACTGGAAGTCGGATACGCCCCCCCTCCCGGAGAAATGGAGGGCGGATCTTTGCGAATGGGGAGTAGCGGAAAAACGCCGGCTCCGGTCGGTTCGCACAGATGAGAATGCGGACCGAGACCTGGGGTATTATGATGGACAGCACGCAGGGGACAAATCACCAGGACGGGACCGACACTGACTGCTATGGGGACGATACTGGGTCATCCACACGGCGCGGCACTCCGGTGGGGCCTCCCCCCTCACTCCCCCGTAGACACATAGCGATAATAATACTAGGACTCCACCCACGTTGGGGCAATACTCCTAGGACACATACACTTATATGTCCAGATCCAGCAGACTCACAGGCCCATGCCTGGGAGGCCCTGCAGATGAGCGAGGCCCCCACTGCTGGTCTGTTTTAGGCGTGTACTCCTCCACGTGCGCCCTCCTACCCCCCGCTCAGGCATACCCCCCTCCACTGAGTACAGGGATCAGAGATATGGGACGTTGCACCACGCAAAAACCTTGCCTACATACCAAAGAAAGACATACTAATACAACCTGTGGGAGGACGCCTATTCCGCCAGATGCTGTCAAATAGCAATAATAAGTTTGTACGTTTTGTTTTGTTTTTGTTTCAGAAAATAAGTAAATCTAAAAAGTAGTAATGTGATCACTGGATGCAATTGCAAATGGACCATTCAGGTGGTGGGATATAAAGGTTCCTCAGAAGGTTGCACTCGCAATATTGCAAGGATCACAATGTAAGATTACCCGCTGTATGGCACCTCCGAAGGGATGCGCTATATGAGCCAGGAGCTACATCAAGCCGCTCTCATAGCCGGGCAACAGTATATTGCATCAATGTTTGTAATATGATGTCTGTACATTGATCTAGATCTGCATACTACTAATAAAAAAGATTTAGAAAAAAAAAATATAGCCCACTGTGGCACAGCTAGGGTAAGAGGCACTGGGCTACTTACATGTGAACATGGGCTGCACATGCAAGACTACTGTTGTGTGCAGCCCAGTAATTGCACACAGTTATCCTGGCACAGAAGGGACTCTGAAAGGATAGGTAGCCCTTATAATATTAATGGTGATTCATAAAATGGTCAGTAGGGTTTACTGGAAAATATGAAGTGCCTTTACTGTATTATACATATAGGTGAAATCTACCTTAATGGGTAATTTTGCTCCATTTAGGTCTACACAGTCCAGCAAGGTGTCAAACTGAGGTAAAACATTCACACCAAGTTTGAACAGGCAGGTCCAAGTAACCCACATATACATTCTATGGTAGATCAAGAACTGCCATATTTCTCTCTCAGCTCATAATCAGGATCCAGGACACTAAGATATTGTCCCTCGGACACAACACCAGGAAAGGCACCCAGCACAGGCGCACTAACAAAAGGGCACTGACTGGTGGGGCACAACACTGGGGAACTGACCTGTGTTTTCTGACAGGGTGACACTGACAGAACTACACTGACTTGGAAACATTGGAAACACTGACATTGTGCCTAGGCCCCAGCTCCCCACTTATCTAGTATTGGTCCTCTGACCAGTCTCAGGCCCTTTCGGACCCTCAAGGCCTGGCTTCCCTCCCTCCCTGCTGCGGCCACTTTCTGTGCATTCTTTTCTTTTCTCTTTCCATCACATTTCCGTACCTCTTTCTCTCATTCTGTGCCTTTACTTTGTACCCTTTTCTCTTAGTCTTTGCTTCGTACCTCTTTCTCTCAGTCTGTGCTTTGTGCCTCCTCTTCACACTCTGTTTTTGTTTTGTGCCTCTTTCCGTTGTGCCTTCATCTTCCCCCAGCCTCCTAACCCCCCCACACTTTTCCTCCTCCCTCCTACACCACTGCTCTTTATCTGCTCTCCTGTGTCTTCTACCCACGCCTTCATCCCACAACCCACCACGATCTAGCACTCCTCCCCTCTCCCAGGACCTACTTACTGGCGGCCTCTGCGCAACCCCACTGACCAGGTGCCTAGGCCCTTGCTCCCCGCTTACCTGGGACTGGTCCTCCAACCAGTCTAAGGCCCTTTGAGGCCCGGTCTCATACTCCCCTCTGCCACCGCTCTCCATTCCTCTGTGCCTTCTTTTCTTTTCTCTTTCTCTCACACTTCTGTGCCTCTTTCTTTCACTTTTTGCATTTGCCTTGTTCCTTCTTCTCTCATGCTATGCCTTTGCTTTGTGCCTTTTTCTTTAACTAGTTTCCATTGCTAGTGCTTCTTTCTTTCACTTGTTTCCATTGCTTGTGCCACTTTCTCTCACAGTTTTCCTTTAAATATGCCTCTTTCTGTTATGCCTCCATCTTTCCCCCAAGCTCTCCAGCCCCCTCACGCTGTTCCTCCTCGCCCTGCTTCTTACTCTCTCGTCTTCCTCCCGCATCTTCTTCCTGCGCCTTCTTCCAGCCTCCCCCTTAGTACTGCCCTCCGCCCCCCTGTGCTAATTCCCTCTTCCAGGACCTAGTTAATGGCAGCTGCTGCACCACCGCGTGCAGTGGGCGCGCCATTGGCGCACCAAATGTGCACGAATGGCAAGCCTGTCTGCGTCCGTCTGTGCCTGGACCACGCCCAGTGCCCTGAGCCTGGTTGAATCACCCACCGCCGCTACTCCGCAGCGACCCTCCATGCAATCGACCCTTGACACCCCTCCACCCGCTGCTGCTGTACTGTATCTCACAGCATGGTAGGACCTCTCTCCTGCTCCCACTGTCACTTTACCTGCAGCAACTCAGCACCACTCACACCCTTCACTCAGACGCCTTTGTTCCCCTCTCATAACCTCACTTCATTCAACACCACCCCTTAACTTCAGCATACCCTCACATGAATGCTCCTAAATACCTGATCACTCAAAAAACACACCATAGAAGCTTGGGACCTCCTCAACAACAGCACACTGGACCTGCTCTTTCTAATGGATACCTGGGTGAACTCCGGCTCAGCTCCCGACATCGCTGTGGCCGTCCCAGCAGGACACAATATTACACGCCAGGACCGCCTCCACAAACCCAGTGAAGGAATCGGCATCATCTACAAAGATACTCTTAAATGCACACCCATCACTGACCAGGATACCCCCTTTATGGAACACATGTACTTCAAGCTTCAAGCGATCAAGAGCCCACCCTGAAGGGCACCCTAGTTTACAGACCAACCGATCTGCATGGCAACTTCAGCAACTTCATCTCAGACTTCATCGTCCCCCTCACCATCAACTTCAAGAACTTCCTACTTCTCTGCGATTTCAACTTCCACCTTGAAGACCCCTCCAACCACTGCCCCTCCAACCTCCTAGTGAGTCTACACAACATAGGACTTTCTCAGCTCATCATGAACCCCAAGCACAATGCAGGACACACTTTAGATGCAATTGTCACCTCTGGCAATAGCATCAGCTACCGCTCCGCCTCACCACTCACATGGACTGACCACTACATTATCCATTTCGATATCTCCATGCCACAAGCCAAAGCTCCCCTCAACACCAACCAACCCAGACAGAACTGGAGCAGAATAATGGAAACGAACGGACTTGCGCTACACTCTCGAAACAAACCAACGCAACACCACCAACAACCTAGCCAAAGCCATCACCAACATCATCCAATAGATCTCCAACTGCGCTGACACTCTTGCATCTTATCATAACTCATAAACATCACAGAACCAATAACCGGGTTTCTTGGTACATTGAAGACACCAGATCAACCTACAAGACCATCCTCGGGCACTACCACTACCTCTTGAGAGTTACCAAGAGAAGAGCCCTCACAGATCAGATCAAAGCCAGTTCCAACAGCAGCAAAGAGACATTTGCCATCATCAAGGAATTCAGCACCCCAGACCCCTCAACCAACTCCATCACCCCATCTCAGGAACTTTACAATGACCTTTCAAAGTACTTCAAAAGCTAAATTGAGATGATTTACAATAACTTCGAAAAGCAACCGAACCCTGAGGACATCATCAGCAAGCTGAACACTTACCACTCAGACAGACACCTAACCAACTGGAGAACACTCACTAAGGAATACACCACCCCAATCATGAAGACTGTCCACTCCGAGGCCCCCACAGACCCATGTCCACACCATATCTACAACGTAGGAGGACAGGTGATCAGCAAATTTCTAACTCACATCATCAACTCCTCCATCGAGTCCGCAACTTTCCCAGAGTAGTAGAAGCGTGCTGCAGTCACATCGCTCCTTAACAAATCATCGGCTGACCACAACAAACTGAGCAACGTCTGACCCATCTCCCTGTTACCATACCCAGCAAAGGTGATAGTGAACGCAATCAACCAGCAACTCACCACCCACCTGGAACTCTATCTTCTCAACCACTCCTGATCTGGCTTTTGTAGCAATCACAGTACAGAGATAGAACTCATCGCTGCCACAGATGAGATCCGCACCCTTCTAGACTGAGGAGAAGCTGCTGCCCTCCTACTGCTGGACTCTCTGCAGCACCCAACACCGTGTCACACTCCAGCCTCATCAAAAGATTAAATGCTACAGGCATCCAAGGTCCAGCCCTCAAATGGATATGCTCCTTTCTCACAAGAAGAACACAGTGAGACAGACTCCTTTCCTACATTTCGGAGCCAAAGGACCTGACCGGCGGAGTCCCTCAAGGATCATCCATCAGCGCCACCCTGTTCAACGTTTACATGACACCACTCGCTGACATCATCAGATCTCACGGCAAGTCTTCCTTGACCAGATCCAACGTCACCGAATGCATGATCCACATGGCAGAATGGATGAGAACCAACTGCCTGAAACTCAACACATACAAGACAGAAGTGCTGATATTCAGGAACAAGAACTCCCTCCTGGTCTCCACCTTGTGGCCATCAGAGCTCGGTCCAACACCATCATCCTCTAACCACTCAGGTAACCTGGGTATCATATTAGATGACAAACTCAACATGGCTGCACAGGTGAACACAGTTATCTCCTCCTGCTTCCACATGCCACGCATCCTGAAAAGTGCACCCTTCTTACTGTCATTCAAGCCCTAGTATATAACTATGGCAACACACTCTATCACCTCCTCCACTGTCTTCAGATCATCCAGAACACCGCTGCTAGACTCGTCCTGGATCTCCCACGCCCCACCTCAGAGATCTCCACTGGCTGGCTGCCAATACAAAAATGCTGCCAATTCAAACTCCCCACACATGCATACGAGACACTGCCTACCTCAACTACCACCTCCACTTCCACTAGTCCACCAGAAACTTACACTCTACCTCACTCTCTCTCACACACACACACAACCTGCAGCCACAAAAGCAGAACAGGATGCTTAGCCTTCTCCTATCTTGCATCCAAAACGTGGAATGACCTCACTCTACAGATAAGGGCCTCCTCCTCACTTCTGGAATTCCGCAAGAAGCTGAAGACCTAGCTCTTAAACTAACACCCAGCAGACAACTTTAACACCTACTCCAGTGTCTGAGTACCCCTCAGGTGATAAGTCGAGCTTTACAAATCCAGACAATATTGACATGACATGACATGGGGACAGATGAATTGACACTGACACTGGGACACTAACATAGAAATTGAGCCCGGCTGCGCAGCCAAGGGTTTGTGCCATAGTGACCTTACCTGGGTGGATGGGCACTGATACACAAGAACATTGACAATGAGACACTGAAACTAACATTGCGACATTGACATGACACAGACCGTGGCACATGGGCAATGACATGGACAATAACACACAGATGAAGTGAAATGTGGACATTTGTACTGGGGCAATGACACTGGAAAACGGGTCGATCTAAATAGGAACACCAACACTCATATAGCAAGATTGTCAGGGGACATAGATAGTGAGGCATACACACTTTCACATGACATTGACAAAGCTGTACTGTCACAGGGACACTGACACAAGAGAAGTGATGCTGGTATCATGATACAGAAACATTGATAATGGCCCATAAATGCTAGCAAGGCCTTTGGGATATCCATCACTCCCGTTGGGACAAATCAACAAATATAATGATAGACTGGTTCTGGGAAAGTTACACTTGGGGGCACTGACATTGGAATGGTGATATTGGGACAGTGACACAGCTGCTGATCTATGGACACACACAGGAACACTACAACTGGCAAAGGAACACATGCAGGCATGTTGACACTTGCGCTGATACTGGGGCCTTTTTAAAAAAAAAAAAATTTATATTGCTGGATTACCATAGCATTACGTTACAGCTTGAGCAGAGGAGACTTAGTCCATTGTACATTACAACATACATTTGCGTTCCGCTAGTTGCGTTCATACAATTCCTCGTTGAAATGAAATGAAATGGAGTATTTGTATGGGCGCACAGCTACTCAAGCTAGAGTGTCCTGGCGCCTAGACAGCAGGGGGAAAAGAGTGAAAAAGACCCAGTTTAATGATTAAAAAGCCAAGTTTTCTAATTTTTCCTAAAGGAAAGTAGGTCTGTATTAAGCCTCAGGGCCACCGGAAGGCTGTTCCACAATTTCGCGCCTAGGAAAGCAAAGGATCTGCCACCCGTCCGGGTCAGGCGTATCCTGGGCACGCTGGCCAAGTTGGCATTGGAAGAGCGTTACGGTCTAGAGGTAGTGTAGTGGTTAACCCGTTTGATTAGGTAGCCGGCTCCTACGTTGTGGAATGCTTTAAAGAAGATGGTCAGGGCTTTAAAGTCTATCTGTTCTTTTATGCGGAGCCAATGTAAAGATGTAAGAATCGGAGTTATATTAGATCTAAGTTTAGGTTTAAGAATGGCTCTGGCCGCCGCGTTTTGAACCACCTGTAAACGCTCGTTGTGTGCTATGAAGCTAGTAACAAGGCACATCAATACGAGGTTGCATATCCCTATTTTTCCTGTTTACAACCGAACTATATTTACATTTTGCCATTAGGCATATAAAACCTCAAACATCACAAAAACATAAAGGCATAGCAGGACTAGGCAGCAATTAATTTGACAAGCTGTAGGATAACACTTAGTGTCGTATGGACTGGTGGCACAGCAGTTCGTTTAAGGACAATATGTCATCCCACACATGAAATATATATTGTGTTGGGTGACTGATGGTGTGCTAGACCCCCCTTCGTTATATGACTCACTAGTCCCAGTTTTCAAAAAGGGAAATAGGGACAGCTACCTCTGTTACAGGCCCATATCGCTGCTTGACTCTTCTGTCAAAGTGGTGGGACGCATCCTGTTGGATAGGTTATCTAGCTGGGCAGATGCTAACAACATTTTAACTGATATCCAATATGGTTTTTGTCCAGGGAGGTCGCAGTCGATCAATGTTTGAATTTATACATGATTGTCAGTAAATATTCCATTGCTCGATCAGGCAGGATATATTTGGCCTTCATGGACTTGTCCTCTGCTTTTGATCGTGTAAATAGAAACAAGTTATGGGGTACCCTATTGAGGCGTAGATAAAGACATTGTCTTATTTTTACGTGAGCTTCATAGGGATACCAAAGCGGAGGTACGGTACACGAGAGATTGTAAGGTTACTCGTCAATTTCCAATCGAGAGAGGGGTCCGACAGGGATGCATTCTGGCCCCCGTTTTATTTAACTTATATATTAATAGTCTGGAGAAAGTTTTAGTTGACACACAGGCAGATTTCCCCCAGGTGGGACGACGGAGTTTGCCCATATTATTATACGCAGACGACGCAGTCCTCATGGCCCGGACCGCGAGGGGTTTGAAACTTTACTTAACTCCTTTGTAAAGTTCATGGAGGACCGGGACATGTTGGTCAATAACGCCAAATCATACGTGATGCAGGTGGGGCCAAGTTTAAAAAAGGATTTTAATTTCAGGGTTGGGGCTTTCCCAGCCCCTAAGACCAGCACCTTTTCGTACTTGGGGGTTACGCTGGACGCTAAACTTAACTGGGGCCCCTTGAGAGGTAAAAAGAAAGGAGATTTTTTAAGGAGTAACGCAGCAATTTTTAATTTTGCCCCACGGTTAGGCAATAAACCCATAGGTGCATTTTTGGAGATCTATAGGGCAAAATGTCTAACTCAGTTATCTTCTGGTAGCGAAATTCGGGGCTATACCTCACTGGAGGAGCTACAAAGAGTTGAAAACGGGTTCATAAGACGTCTCCTATGTGTCCCACAGGGAACCCCCGCATTCATCGTACATGAGGAGCTGGGTATGCCTCACCTGACTGACATGTTGTCGTTTCGCCCCCTTTCTCATTGGCTCAAAGTCTTGTTGAACAAGGGGACCGCCCTAAACAGAGAGATCCTAAGGGATTGTATGGCTCTGGACCATGCCCACTACATTCCTTGGTTAAAATACAACCGGGATGAATATAGGACTCTTGGCAGGGCGGATCTCTATAGTAATCTGAATTCAATAGAAAGAAAAGATCTTCTTTGGGCCAAGGAGACCTTTTTTAGACAGCGGTTGGTGAATAGGGAAGAGTGTGAGCTAATGAAGCCCAGTGTACGTAAATATATTATTCTTAAGACCGTACCCACAATAGAACCGTATCTTCTAGGGCTTCCCAAAACGTATGACCGTTTTTTATTAACAAGATTTCGTTTTGATTTATTCCATCTTCTCCTCGCAAACCCACAGGGGAGTAGAAAAGGTGAGATTCTGTTGCCATGTGGGTGTGATGGCAAATCCCTCAGGATATGATTCATTTTTTAATGTTCTGTAGTTAGTTATGAGGTGCCGAGGAAAATGTTTGTAATCCCTGTTTTAAAACAAGGAAATCTTACACAAGTGCGCCCTTCTTTTACCTTTTTAGCCATGCTTTCAGGGTCCACTTTATGGCACGTTCGTAGCTTTTAAAGGTTGCAGTTAGGCTTAGATCTAGCTGCGACTAAATTTCATGTATGATGTAGTCCTGAAAGTGTGATTATTCAAGTTTTTTATATAGATATTATGTGGATACGTTTTAATGTCCTTTTTTTTAATGTACTTTATAATGAATTGTAACCATTGATCAATGATATTCATGGATGGGATCCTTCCGCTACAATGTAATTTGGACTTCTATGGTTTTTATACAAAAGCCGAATAAAGTATTTTGATTGATTGATTGATTGACTCACTAATGGGGGCTGATATGTCAGAGGCTCCCTCTGTGGATAAAAGTGGCGCATGTCCTGTAGCTCACCTAGGTTGTTACCCCCCTGATCAGGTGTGGTACACTATGGATTTGATGTTGGGAAAGTTGAGGTAGCATCATCATCTCCGGTCCTCACACTCTGGGAGCCCGAGAGCGGGTAGGAGCCCATTCCCCCTTCTACCTGGTCCTGGGGTTGTAGTTCAGTTAGTAGTAGCCCCCATGTTTCCAAGTCCCGCTCGGCGTTCTCGTCGGTGCGGACTATCCGCAGTCGTCTCTCCTCAGCCACCCCCCCATTCCTGCATATCTGCCATCCGCTTGCGTACCGTAGGCGGGGCGGCTAGCATCCAATGTATCGCAACCCGCCTTCTAGCAAGTACCAGCCCTAACTGCGCAAACCTGTGTTGGATTTTATTAGTCATCTTTGGGGTCGGGAGTACGCCCAACAAGCAGTGTTTAACGGTGCTTTCAACTCGGAGACCTGTCGCTTCTCTGAGCGACTCCTGAACCCCCCTCCAATATTGCTGAAGCCGAGGGCAATCCCACATCATGTGTATAAAGGTAGCCGGTTCCACGCCGCAGCAGGGGCACTCTGCGGTGCGTGTCGTATTGATGCGTGCCAGTCTATGGGGTGTCATGTATGTGCGGTGCAGATAGTTGAATTGTATGAGCTTGAAACGGGCATTGCTGGCTACATCTCATACTTGCTCAAACGCTCTCTTCTACTCACTATCCGTGAGCGGTGTTAGCAAGTCCATTGACCATCTATCTCTGACCTGCGCAACATCTACTTTCTGATCAGCCTTGAGAGCCCGGTACAGAATTGATATTAAGCCCCCGTGCGTACCAGGGTCCAGAATTGCTATCAATGTGTGTGATTCTGCTGGTTCCTCTGGAGATGTGTTCATATCTACCGTATGGTGTGCAAAATCTTTGCGTACTGCAGATACTGGCCATCTGGGAGGTCAAAACACTCCTGCGCCTCCCTAAATGTGAGGGATGCTTCATTGCAGTAAAAGTCGCCTGCAGTATTGCAACCCCCCTCCGACCGTTTCGCCAGGTCCATGACCTTTTGGATCCGGCAATAGCCATGCAACCATAGCAGTGGCAGGGCTCGCGCGTAAGGCGCTTTGCGCAGTACCAACGTAACCGCCCTACCTAGGCCCTTGCTACCTGTCTCACCACAAACGGGCAGCGAGATGGCGTTGGAGCTCCCATCATGAGGCACTTCGGTAGATCATTTTCTTGTCCCCAATCCGCCAGGAAATCCTTCTCTACGTTGGGGCCCTCTGCACACCAAAGCGCTGCGTACTGGAGGAGAGATGCCATGTAGTACAGTTGTAGATCCGGCAGGCCCAACCCTCCCTGGTCGGTGTCTAACTTTAGAATCTCCAATTTCACTCTATTCTGCTTCCCGGCCCAGACCAGTGACAGCAGAAGGTTATTAATGGTCTTAAAAGTGGAGTTAGAAACAACGCAGAATGAGTTCTGTGTGACATTCAGACATCTCAGTAGGAGCACCATCCTAGCCAGTGCTGCCCGTCCCATGACCGAGAGAGGGAGGCGATTCCAGAAGTCTATGGATGTCTTTAAACCCCTGATCACCGCACCAACATTCAGGTCATGCTTCTCTGTTGTATGCGTGACCTGAATCCCCAAGTAGCAGAAGTGTGTGTGCCTCCACTGAAATCCCCTGCAGGGGAGTGCTGCTGCATCTACTTTTGCTAACAGGGTAGATTTACCGTTATTGACTTTCAGACCAGACACTGTGCCAACATTCATTAGTATGTCTAATAACTTGGGCATCGCCTCCTCAGGTCAGGTTAAATATAACAAGGCATCATCCGCATACAGGGACACCACATGTATCCGCCCATCCACCGATATACCCCAGTTTGACAAATCCTGTCGCAGTTTAATCGCCAGCGGCTCCATTGCCAGTGCGAACAAGAGCGGGGACAACGGGCATCCGTGCCATGTGCCCCGTTCAATAGAGAACCTTTCGGAGATCACCCCACCGCAGCGCACCCATGAGGAGGGTAAATGATATAGAAGGCGTACCCAGGCAATGTATTCCTGGCCAAATCTCATTCTTATCAGTACCTCCCAGAGATAATCCCATCTCAGGGTGTCAAAGGCCTTTTCAATATCTAAGGCGAGCACTATGGCCCTGAGATTTATTGTAGCCGTGGCATGCAAAATGTGTGACAGCCTGCGCAGATTCATGTGGGTGCCATGGCCCGACATAAAGCCGCACTGGTCGGTGTGGACTAGATGGGTGACTACATAACCCAGTCGCATTGCAAGAGCCTTAGCTAAGATTTTTGTATCCACCCCCAGCATTGATAGTGATCTGTAGGATACTGGCGCACATGGGTCACCCTTTGGCTTGAGGAGCAGGACTATCTGAGCTTCCCTCATTGACGGGGGCAGGCTCCCTATTTTCTTGGCCTCCTGCAGAGATTCTTGGAGTCGAGGGAGCAATATGTCGGCATTTGTTTGATAGTATTCCGTAGGAAGAACATCCAGGCCTGGGGATTTGTAGCAGGCCATCGCAGTCAGCGCCTCCTGCAGGTCCTCTAATGTGAGCTCCATGTCCAAGTCCCTGCGCTGGTCATCAGTGAGGCCGGGTAGCTCCAAGTCGTCTAGGAAATGTTTGAGGACGTCTGTGGGGACTTCTGCGCCCTCCTTGTAAATGGATGCCAGATGCGTGTGTAGGAGTGTGTTAACACCCATTTGAGTAGCAGCGCAGATGCCATCCAGTTGCCGCAGCATAAGAATAATTGGAGGGGGTCGCTCACATTTTAGTAACCAAGCTAGCAGGCAGCTCGATTTATTGCCGTCCCGATGGAGCAATTGCCGATATTCACGACGGACTAAGCAATCCAGTCTATCCCATATCTCACCCACTCGGCGCTGGGCTTCCAGCAGCTGTTCCGCTGCCTGGGGTCCCTCAGGGGCCATCTTCTGTACCTCGGCTAGGGCACTATCTGCCTGTATTAATTCTTAGTCCAGTTGCCGCCGCAGCACCCACCCTCTTGCAGCATTCTCCGTACGCCACTATTTTCAAGGTTTTCCATTCCATCCTCCTTCTTTCGGTGGACCTCCAGTTTGTCTCGAAAAAGGTAGTCACTGCTTCCCTGAGCTCCCCCTTGAGGACATCATCTTTTAACATCTGTGGGTGTAACCTCCATAGTGGATCCCTGGGTCTGCCGCACCATGGCCCCCATTTCAGTAGCACTGGTGCATGATCCGAGAGGTAGCGTCCCAACACCTGTATTTGAAGCGCTTGTACCGCGGCTTCACCTGAGAGTAAAAAACGATCCAGCCTGCTCAGGACCGTGCGCGCCGGAGTGTAGCAGGTATAACCTCTATCACCAGGATACATCATGTGTCACATGTCTGAGTCCCCCAATCTGTCCATCGCCTGCCGCTGTGCCTCTGTCATGTTCGGCTTCGAGGCAACTCTGGGAGGGTGTCTATCTAATGCTGCATCTAGCACGCAGTTAAAATCCCCCACTCATATCATAGGGGTGCCCGTAAATGGCAGCAAGGTATCCTCTGATTGCAGAAAAAAGTTGCGGTCATCTATGTTGGCATAGTTGTTCAACATACATATTTCCTTACCATCTAGTTCTGCCTGTACCCGGATGTATCTTCCCTTAATGTCTGCCTCACTACTGAGGAGTTTGAATGGTACCTGTGTGGCCACCCAAGTAATCACCCCACGGGAATACGTTGCTGCATACATCTGACCCCTCCATTTCTTGTGGAGCTTGATTACCTCAGTCTCAACGAGATGTGTCTCCTGCAGCAGTGCTATGTGTATGCCTTGACGACGGAGATACGATGGCACCCTGTATCGCTTAGTAAATGAGTTGAGGCCCCGCACATTCCACGTCACAATTTTAAACTGCGCCATCTGTCCAGTAACATTGTAATGTCCATACAATTCTGTTATGCTGCCCTTGCTGCCAATAACTAGTCCTATAACCCGAACAAGCCCCCGTCCCCACACCCCGGGTAAGCACTAAGTTAACAATTTGTGCCTCCCCAGTTGTATACCACATCCTAAACATCGTTACATAACAATCATGTATAACTGATCACACAGTCAATCACACCCCCCCGTTCCACTCCCAAATACCTCACTCTTATATCATAAATTCCTCACCCGCACCTCACTCATTCACTTTCAATAGATTGCTGGGCGGTGTAGGGCACCCGGCGAGGGGAGTTCACCCCGTCTGCGCTCCTATCCCCCCTGCCACTCAATCAGACTCAGTCTCACCCTGCCCCTCACGCATACAGAAAGGAGTTAGAGAACAACCGGTCAAGAGTGTTGTATTCTGTACATGAAGACACTGGTAGCCATGTTGTAAGTTTCTAAGTCTTCTTTAACATTCCGTTGCCATCTGTCACTCTGGCTGAGCAGCTAGGAAGACCGAGGCTGATTACATATGAATGTAAAACTTAGGATATAACAAAGAGAGAACCAGTGTAGAAATATAGTGGAGAAGAAGGAAATGTAAAAAAGTAAGAGATAGGGTTGGGGGGGCCCTTCCCCGGCCCACCACACATTTATACTCATTATCCCCTTTGCTGTCCCTTGTGCGGACACCAGTGCCGGTTGGGCTGATATTATCACTCATGTCCATCTCTGGATTCTCTCGCCCATTTTTGACTCATGACCCCCACCCACCACTCATCTTAACGGTCCGTTTAAGGTTCTGCCCGCTGTGTGCCAATGGGTTATGGATCGTCCGGTTGCGGCGTGTCTTCTATTATGTCTCCAGTACTGGAGTCAGAGCTAGACGCATTCACAACTTCCACTAGCGCCTTGGCTTCCTCCCATTCTATTTGCATTTCTGCCGGGTACATGTGGGGTGGACGACTCTTTTCCGGGGCCACGGTATCTCTTTCCATGTCAAGCGATCAGTCCTGCCACACCACTATCCTCTGGGAGAAGTGGCTGGGTTGCTTGGTAGACTGTCAGCGCCTCTTAGGTTTACGGGGTTGTTGTAATCCCTGATTCATGGAGCTCGCCCCTCTCGATGGCAGGAGGGGTCTCTTCCCTTGCACGTCCAGCCAGTCCCACACCGCCTCAGGGGAGATAAAGAAATGTGAGTGACCTGCATGTATTACTTTAAGTTTTGCTGGGTACAGTAGCATATACTGCAGCTGCATGACTCTCAATTTCTGCTTCACGCTTATGAACGACATCCTTTGTTGCTGGACTAACTTCCTATAGTCCGAGAAGATAGTATGGTGTGGTTTTCAAATTTAGGGTCTCCCGCCTTCCTGACCTCCCATAGGATACAATTTCGGTCTCTATAATTTAGTATCTTCACTATAAGAGTGTGAGGGGGAGCGCCCAGGGGGGGGGGGAGGGTGCCGGGATCAAGGCCCTGTGTGCCCCCTCGCTGATGAACAGACCAGACAGGGAGGCCTCTGGCAATGTTGACTTGATCCATTTCTCCAGAGACTGTTTGAGGCCCTACCTTCCGCGCCCCCCAGAAAGCCAACAAACCGCAAATTGCATCTCCGTGAGCGTTCTTCCGCGTCTTCGGCCCAAGCTCCAGGATCGTGGTCTTTGTTGTGAGGTCTGAAAGGGCTGTTTTTAAGGTCATCAACTCCGCCTGCATTTCCGTGACTGTTTGCTCTGTGGATATGGAGCGATCCGCTACTGTCCGCAGGTCCACCCTCAACAAGCCAACATCCAGTAATACCGTCTCTGTTTTTGCTTGGACCACTGCACTAGAGGCCTCGATTGCAGCGAGTATCTGTGCACCAGTGGGGTCCTGTTGTGAGGCCTCCGCAATTCTCTGAGGGTCCTGAGGTGCTTCACCTCGTGCCTGGTTCCCTGGTGCAAACACAAGGAGATGATGGACGGAGTGCTGAAACTTTTCAAACACTCACCCCCAGTCACAGATCTGGGTTGAATTCATCATCATTCTTAAGCTCACTTTGCCACCCCAGTTCAAACACAGCTATATGCAAATCAGTCTTGACCCTGTGCCTCATGGGAACAGTCCAGACCGAACTGCCAAGCCATGTCTTCCCTGGACCGGAATCAAGCATCCTGGGACCGGTTTCAGGCTAACAGCCCTCATTAGCCAGGCTAGCTTGAATCCAGTGGCAAAGTGAGCAAGGGACCCACGTCTGGGCATACCCTGCCAACTTAGGGCGAACAAAGCAAACACAAGGAGATGATGGACGGAGTGCTGAAACTTTTCAAACACTCACCCCCAGTCACAGATCTGGGTTGAATCCATCATCCTTCTTTAGCTCACTTTGCCACCCCAGTTCAAACACAGCTATATGCAAATCAGTCTTGACCCTGTGCCTCATGGGAACAGTCCAGACCGAACTGCCAAGCCATGTCTTCCCTGGACCGGAATCAAGCATCCTGGGACCGGTTTCGGGCTAACAGCCCTCATCAGCCAGGCTAGCTTGAATCCAGTGGCAAAGTGAGCAAGGGACACACGTCTGGGCATACCCTGCCAACTTAGGGCGAACAAAGCAAACACAAGGAGATGATGGACGGAGTGCTGAAACTTTTCAAACACTCACCCCCAGTCACAGATCTGGGTTGAATCCATCATCATTCTTTAGCTCACTTTGCCACCCCAGTTCAAACACAGCTATATGCAAATTAGTATTGACCCTGTGCCTCATGGGAACAGTCCAGACCGAACTGTCAAGCCATGTCTTCCCTGGACTGGAATCAAGCATCCTGGGACCGGTTTCGGGCTAACAGCCCTCATCAGCCAGGCTAGCTTGAATCCAGTGGCAAAGTGAGCAAGGGACCCACGTCTGGGCATACCCTGCCAACTTAGGGCGAACAAAGCAAACACAAGGAGATGATGGACGGAGTGCTGAAACTTTTCAAACACTCACCCCCAGTCATAGATCTGGGTTGAATCCATCATCATTCTTTAACTCACTTTGCCACCCCAGTTCAAACACAGCTAGTGCAGTATACTGGTCAATTCTCGTTTGCTGGGCTCGTCTTTGCGGCCTATCTTTCCCCATCACTTGGCCGATTGCTTCCGCCACGCCTGACTCCGGGCAGTTCTATATTTTCCCCTGTCTGACCGTGAACTTTTGGCACTCCGGTGTCCGCGTGTGGGCACCCAGACAATCCAGGAGGTCGCCCAGTACGCCACCTACATGTACTGTCCAAGGGAGGGGGGCACCAATCACCCCACAACCTCCAGGCGGGCACCCCCTGTCTCACACCACGGCTACAGCCCCTGGCAGCCGTCGGTTGGGCGGATAGGTCCGCGGTTCTGGTCAGTGGGACACCCACCGGGAGCCACCCCCAAAGCAGTCCACCTCAGTACCGGCTCCCGGTGCAGTCTCTTATAAGTTTATCACCCCCGTCGGCGACACTCCTGTGGCGTGTGGTGCTTGTCGGTGCGGTCTCAACTATCGGCGCTTCAACGTTGTATTTTGCCTGTGTGACTAGTGGGAACCAGTGTCGGGAGGGTTCTCCGGGTGATGCCCCCTGTAAGGCTCTTCTCTATTTGATGCGCTGTCTGCTGCTGGCTATTTGTGGCACCTGGGGCAGCTGGCTCTCGCTCTGCCCTCCTAGGGAACCGCCACCTGTGCCTTATAGGTTGGTGGCACTCTGGCCAAGTTCCTCATTTGTTCGGGATCAATATAATGTAGACAGTGAGCTTTCGAGCGTGGTCTCCCGAACTGGCCCCAGTGAGCTGTGTTTCTGGTTGGGGGATTATGACCTCCCCCCCTTCTAAGTTGCGTGGCGGTCTCTGACCTGGCATGCATGCCGGTGCTGCGTGTGATGTCAGGTGCTCCAGGTGCAGAGCCACCTCCCCAACCGGCCTGCGCACCCACGTGCCAACTTCCGGGGGAGTGCCCCGGATCCCGGCGTCTCCGGCCCATTCAATGTAAGTATGCCATGTGCCTTGCGGGTCGCTCCTCCCCCACACCACCACCGCGGTCACTAATCTGGTTCTGTGGGTCCTCTCTCGTCCCGTTAGCTCCCCAGTCTCCTTTCTTTCCCCCGCTGCATCGGGTGTCGGGGGATTGAGGGTGATGGCCACCACAGGTGCCTTGATGAGCTCAACTGCGCCTCCTTTTCGTTGCGGCCGGCGATGTGCACTCCAGCGCTTCCCGCCGGGCCCCTGCGGTGCTGCTGGGGTCTACCGCCCACGTGTTAGTGTGGGCGGCAGTGCCTCCTCTTCTTTCCGGCTGGTAGGGGCGACCTCTGTATCCCCCGCCTGGCCTTTGCAACGCAGCCGTCAGCCCTGTGCCGACAATCGAGGCCGGGGATTCTTGCCCCGAACAGGCCGCAGCCCAGTCTCGCGACTGTCGAGGCACACGCCGGCTCCTCGTCCTCAGCGCCACCGCTGAGCCGCTGGTGCAACCACTCCGGGATACAGTGCAGGCTTTCCATCCGCTGGTTCAGGCGAAGGGGTAGGATACATTGAGATTATTTGGTGGGCCGGTGCGGAGCTCTCTAATCTGCCTTCTCTTCGGTCGCCATTTTGGCCACGCCCCCAATACTGGGACTTTGACATTTAGACACTGATATATGGACACTGACAGACAGACATTATGACTGGTACTGACATTGGAGACTGACAATGCTGCACTGACATTGGAACCAGTGCTTAATTTGAGCCGGCGGTTTCCGGTGCTCAGCACCAGCACGTATTTGTCAACACCGGTACTTATGACATCTGCCACATGGTGGCGCTGTTTATGTAATTTAGAGATTAGCAGAACAAAGGCTGTTTATTCATTTAATGTACATTAAATTCAACTAACTCCTGCCACCCAAGCCATTCTTATTGCTTTGCAGGCCTCAAATAGTCTGAATTGTCACACTTGTGGCAGTGTGAGGGATCGAAGTTGTGCAGGTGCTGTCATTGGCAGCGCTGGCACGGCCAATGGGTGGTGCATGCTGCAGTGGCCTCCCGACAAGGGCCCTGGAACTTACTTTTTTACAAATTAAGCACTGATTGGGCCATGGGGATTCTGGAACACATGATCAGTGACACATCCTTCTCCTACATCGCGGCCAAGACCTGGAACGAGCTCCCGATCGACATCAGACGCGCTCCCTCCCTGAACACCTTCAGGAAGACCCTCAAGACCTGGCTTTTCGGCTGAAACAGAACTGCTGACCCCCCTCCCCCCCACCCCCCAGCGCCTTGAGACCCTCACCAGTGAGTAGCACGCTTACAATTCCCTGATTGATTGATTGATTGACGGACACTGAACCTTACACAAGATGGACAAGAGGACACAGGGACACGAACACAAACATTACACCCGGAATACAGACTGGAAGGCCGGGGAGACTCACAGATCACGGACATAAGAACAAGAAGGTCTATGGTTGTACCTAAAAAGCACCGTTCTTTAACAGCCTCAGCACCAAGTGAGCATCGCTGTCTTTAAACCCCGTTCAGTTATTATCAATGGCTGTTAGAAAAAATGTGTTTAGAAGTGAGGCACCTGCCACACCACATTTCCTCAAATGTTCCTTGAGCAAGGACGCACAGCCCCATTGTTTAACTGCATTTATGTCACACTCAGTTTTCATCAATTTCACTAGCCGAGGAGCTTTCAAAACCTCATCTGACAAGCGTTTCGTGTAAATTTTAGATGCAACTGAGTCACGGTGCTTTTAAAAGGCACAATTTCCAGCTAATTATCACTACCGGTTAACTTGTAAAGGTAGAACACATCACAATGAATGTTGTATTCTTTAAAATGCCCCTATATTGTGGAAGCTTTTAAAGGTTATTGTGGTGGGGGCCACAGCCCTGTCTAACCCAGAGTTCCCTTTTACGCTGTAGCTGTTCTTTGGGGTCCGGACACACAAAACATCTACTCCTGGCTACAGGCCTGCATACATTGAGCTGTGCATTCTCTTCCATCTGGGGTTCAGCGCCAGCTCCCCTCTGACAGCTATTGCCTCTGGCGATTGAAAGAACAAGGAACTCACACAAATAACAACAAACTTTTATCTCCTGTCTTTGTGCTCTTAAAGAGAAGGCCGGCTAAATTGGTCCCAGCTTCTAGAAGTTTCCCTCTTGCCAAACTTTTGATAGGGTGAGGCCTCGGATGAATCATCCAGTCAAAGCCACGCTGCGGGTACAGGGTCCCCCGCCATGCGCCCTTTGTGCCTGAAAACAGAGCGCACAAGTGAGGGGCAGGAGGCCAGCGTGGCGCGGCCTTGTGCGGTTGTTGTCGCTCTGCATGCAGGTGGCGTTCCGGGGGTGGGGGGGGAGGGGGGTGTATGGTGGGGCTGGGATGTGGGAAACAAGGGCACGCAGAACCTCTGCATTGTTTCCACTGACTTGCTAATTTCTATATTTCAATACCGGGCAGCGAGATGGACGGCAAAGTCAGCGAATGAGAAGGCACAAAACATTCCACAGTCTTGGAGAGCATGAAGAAAGGGAAGGGCAGAGAGTTGCAAAGACAGACCACACACTTAGCATGGAAGAGGGAATATATATATATAGGCTGCTTTGGCACCCTCACAGATTTAAATGTCATGCTACAAAAATCTCTTAGCCAGAATATCCACTTCGAAAATATCGAGAAGGTGAGTATAAATAAGTAAGTATAGATTTACTATTTTATATCTTTACATCTACATACCTTGATGATACCTGTCTGCAATTCTAGCATACTGCACCTTAAAATATACAAAATAAGTCAGCAAAACCCCGAATACCGCCAACCAGTATGTAGCACCTTAAAGGATAAACGAAAGTATTGTAAAACCCAAAGACTTTCACACCACTCCGGGGTATTGGATCTCAAAATCTACCAATCAAGTATACAAAACAAATAAAACTGTCATGCAAGTATATCAAACTTTAAAATGTACAGAGGTACCTATGGCAAACCCTAAATCCTACTGTGCTAGTATCTCAAAGACCACTATGTAACTGTCAAACCCCAAAGACTGCAATGCAAGTATACGGCCTGAAAACAGTGCAGTATTGTATTGTATTATAATTGCATTTATATAGCGCTTACTATCCCTGACGAGGTGTCAAAGCGCTTTTTCGGCGAGTAGCACGCTACTCCGGAACCCATAAAAGATTAGTGTTGAATTAGTATAGTGAAATATGAAAGTAATTTGAGTGGTGGATAGGTTAGTCAGTTATTTGGATTCAGAAGGATAGCGGAGGGACAGAAGAGGGAAAAAGGTTTGCATTTATATAGCACTTGTTACCCCTGATGGGGTGTTGAAGTGCTTTTTTCGGCAAGTAGCACGCTACTCCTGAACCCATAAAGGATTAGTGGTGAATTAGTATACTGAAATATGAAAGTAATTTGAGTGGTGGATATTAGTCAGTTATTTGGATTGAGAAGGATAGAGGGAGGGATAGAAGAGGGAAAAAGGTTTGCATTTATATAGCGCTTGTTACCCCTGATGGGGTGTTGAAGCATTTTTTTGGCGAGTAGCACGCTACTCCGGAAACCCATAAGGATTAGTGGTGAATTAGTATAGTGAAATATGAAAGTAATTTGAGTGGGGAATATTAGTCAGTTATTTGGATTGAGAAGGATAGCGGAGGGATAGAAGAGGGAAAAGGTTTGCATATATATAGCGCTTGTAACCCCTGATGGGGTGTTGAAGCGCTTTTTGGGCAAGTATCTCGCTACTCCGGAACCCATAAAGGATTAGTGGTGAATTTGTATAGTGAAATATGAAAGTAATTTGAGTGGTGGATATGTTATTAAGTTGTTTGGATAGAGAAGGGTAGCGGAGGGATAGAAAAGGGAAAAAAGGCTTGCATTTATATAGTGCTTGCTACCCCTGATGAGGTGTTGAAGCGCTTTATTCGGCGAGTAGCACGCTGCTCTGGAACCCATAAAGGATTAGTGGTGAATTAGTATAGTGAAATATGAAATTTGAGAAGTGGACATGTTAGTCTGTTATTTTGCTTGAAAAGGATAGTGGAGGGATAGAAGAGTGTGGGATTTAGACTTTATTTTTTGGGAGGTCATAGCAGTAGTAGGAGGCTTGGGAGGAGCAAAAAGGGGAAGAGTTAGAGGGAAGAGTTTAGAAAGGCTTGTTTTGGGGATCGGTATAGTAAAAGAGGTGTCAGATGGTGCAAGGAGGGGTAGAGTAGGGGAGAGTCTAGAAAGGGCTATTTTGGGGCTCATATTAGTGGTATGGGGTTTGGGATGAATGAGAGAGTGGATGTAGAGGATATATTGATAGAGGTATAGGGTGAGAAATAGGGTAGTGCATTGGAAAGAGTAGTAGAAAGAGGTTTGAGATGAGTCAGAGAGTTGAGGTAGAAGATATATTCCATGCGGAACTCTGCGAAGTACCAGAAAAAATCTGCCACGCTCTGCGGAGTTCCACCAGTGGCGGAGTCTGTTAAGTCACGCTGCTTGCAAAGATTTTAGTGTCGGGAATTTGTCCTTCGCTGTAAAATCAGTGCGAACGGCACTGGGTATTGCGCCAGAGGGCGCTGTTGCTTTCTGCCACTCGAGTAGACATTCTACTGGAGCGGCAGCTTCCTCAGCGCGAGCAGTAGATTTCTCAATGCGAGCGGTCACGGCCTGCTTGAGAGAAAAAACTCTGCCCCGCATCACTTTGTGGAGTTTTGCCTAACTCTGCGCTCTGTGCACAGTGGGCAAAACTCTGCAAACTCCGCCAACGGAGCGGAATTCTTCACCCACCACTAAATATATATCAAACATCAAGCCTTTCCTGTGTGATATATCCAACCTCAAAGTCCCCCATGTGATATATCAAAACTCAAAGTCCCCCATATGATATATCAAACCTCAAGTCTTTCACGTGATATATCAAACCTCAAGTCTCCCATGTGATATATCAAACAACAAACAAAGTCCCCCATGTGGTAATCCAAACCTCAGAGAGATACCCAACCTCGAAGTCAGAAACTGAAGTTAAGAACTTCATTGAACATCAAAGTCGGAGTTTGCTGGGATGAAGAGTCTTTTTGCAGGCAGTGTTCACTAACTTGAATTATTCTTGTCGAGAAAAAAACAGGAGTACTAACTTGTGTAAAATGGCAGGAAATTTCATGATCTGTTTAAACAAAAAATAGGTTATAATACGAAGTTGTCAGTCCTAAAAGAGATTGACCTCTTTACAAGTAATCTTTTCACCTGAGCTCTTTCCAAAACAAACCAATTCCAGGTCACCACAGCTACACTGATCCTCTCTTTATTTACTTTAGATTGTAAGTGCTGAAAGAAAAGTATAATGCGCTCCATGTGTACAGATCTTAATAAGACGTGTCAGACCGTATGCGGGCACACGCCATCAGGCCATATGCGGGCGCACGCCTTTAGTAACTTAAAAAAATGTGAGGGAAATGAATTTTTGCTACAAAAAAATGAATTATGAAATAGTCATGAAAGCTATTTAGATATACTAGAAGGGCTACTGATTTTTGTTTTTTAAAGGATTTTAGCAAGTCACACTAGTAAAAATCTGCATGTCAACAATATGATTGTAGCCTTAACCCAGCATGCTAGAAATGTATAAAAAGGGCTCCTGTTTTCTTTTTTTTTACATTTCTGCGTGTATTTATCCATGTTTATGTCTGCTAATGTTATCTATATTTATCCATGTTTATCTGGATTTTGTGGAAACATGAAACTGAAACTAGTATATTTCCACATTTATGTAACTGATTCATGTGCACTCATGCTTGAATGATGAGAGGTTTCAATGATAGGAACACCCACAGATGATTAATCAATGCACTTTAATGAAAACATTCACATAGAATTCCGCTGGCAATCCATTGGTGCCAGGGGTTTTTCCCATGCAGAGTTTCGCCACCGCCTCCTGAATCTCTGTCAGGGACAGATCTTCTTCTAGGCCCTGAGCTTCCTCCTCTCATAGCACTGGGGTGGGAATTTCCGCCAGGTAGTCCCTTATCTCAGTACATGATTTAGGCATTCGAGCCCGATATAGGTCTCTGTAGTAATCAGCGAAGGCTTTTGCCACTCCCTCATCTGTGGATTGGTTAACTCCCTGGAGGTCTGTTACCTCCCTTACCCATCTATCTTGGACCTCCTTTTTGCTAATCCAGGCTAGGAGTTTTCCCGCCTTGTCCCCCACCTCATAGAGGCGGTGTAATGTAGCTAAGTATTGTTTTTTGGCATTTTCCATGGCCAGTTCTTTGTATTCAAGTCTTAGAATGGTCAGCTTACGAGTCAGTTCAGGGTCCTTTCTCAGGGCCACTTGTTGGTCAAGCTCGGTTATCCTGTGCGCCATCGTATCGAGGCATTTGTCTTTCTCTTTTTCTCCCAGGCAATACGGTTTTGGGCTCTGTCCCGTAACACGGTCTTATATGCCTCCCACACCGTCACCCCGGGGGGGGGGACCGAGTCTTTGTTTTCCAGGAAGTAGACCTCTGTATCTGCCCTAATCCCACTTGCTATTTTGGTGTTATTCAGGTCCCATGGGTTTAGTTTCCATGTGCAGGCTCTGTCCCGTTCCCTCAGGCCCATCTCGACCAAGAGCAGGGAGTGGTCAGAGAGACCTCTAGCTGTGTAATCTGCGTGCCCTACGTCGTGTAGTTCACCCTTGGGGATAAATATATAGTCCAGTCTGGAGTGTGTGTCGTGAGCCCCTGAGTGATAGGAGAACTGTCTAGTCTGGAGGTGCTTCTCTCTCCATTCATCTATTAATCCCATTGTTGTGGAGAATCGTTTCAAGGGAGTGGTTTGTGTGGATCTATCTCCCCCCCAGTGCGGTCCATTACTGGGTCCATCACATCGTTGAAATCGCCGCCTACTATATGTAGGGCGGAGTGTGTCTCGATCAAGATGTCGATTATCTTATTCATAGTGGACGCTTGTAGTCTAGGTGGTGCATAGACGCATTTCAATGTGACCTCTGTCCTTCCCCATAACCCCGAAACTCCCACGTATCTACCCAGGGGGTCCTGCCAGAGGCGTGAGGTCTGGAAGGGAATGTTTTTCTTAATCAAAATGGCTACACCCCTCGCCCCAGACGTGAATCCTGAATGTGCCAGAACCTTGTAGGCCCCGCGGCCTATAAAACCACACTGCGTACCTTTGAGGTGCGTTTCTTGAAGCAGTGCGATATCTGGGTGTAGCCTTTTAATGAGTTGTGACACTAGCCCTCTTTTAATCTTGTCCCCTAACCCATTAATGTTCCATGTCATAACCGTTAAGTTAGGCTGTCGGGTCATGTTACGTCTGGTGGCAGTGTGCGTATAGCACCGGGGTCCAGGGATGGAGGAGAGTGGTACTCCCAGGTGTCCTTTGGTCTATGGGAGTTTCTCGTTGTGGCGGCCCTTGCGATCAATGAACCAATGTGCAAACCATTAAACCCCAACTGTGTAGTCCCCCAACCTTCCCCCCACCCCCCTCCCTCCGCCCCCCTCAGCCTTCTGTCCCCCACCGCAGGAAGTGACTCTCAGCCTGAGAGAGTAGGTCGGTCTGTCGTCCCCCCTCCCAACTATATACCCTAAAACCCCAACTCTTACAGTTTGTAGCTCAGTTTTTCAAAGTAGTCTCAGTTCGAAGCTCTGGACGCTTCGGAAGGGGCTCGATACTGGTTCTTGTTACCTTCCCGCCGGTGTTCAAGTTGCAGTACCCAGTTCATTCGGGTCGATCTCCGCAGGTAGAGTTCTTTCTGTGGGCCTCTCTGTCTCTTCACTTTGCTCTAGAGCCTGGATTGCCTCTACTAGTGGATGTCTCGATTCTGGTCCTGAGGACATGTCGTCGTCATTCAAGTCCATCTGTTGGTTTGGGGATTCAGCCCTTTGGGCCGTGTCGGTTTTGGAGTGGGATCGATCGCCTTTTGGCTGCTCTTGGCGCCCCCTATCCTGGGTGTGTTTTTGTAGAGCATATGGTGTTCCTTTACCTTATCTACTCAGCCGACCAGCAGTTGTGCGTCGTCTTCTTCTGGGAGACACCTCCCCGATTGTTCTGCTCCGTTTCACGCAGTTATCGGTCTGTGAACCTCCTGGGGGCCGAAGCACTGGTCTTTCCTCCACCCATGCCCAGGCCTCCTCCGGGGTTTGGAAGAAGAAGGCTTTCCCCTGAAAGAGGACCTTCAATTTTGCTGGAAACAAGAGCATGTATTGAAGTTGCAGAGCCCTTAGCTTGGCCTTGACAGAGTCGAAAGTTCGGCGTTGTTTCTGCACTTTGCGGCTGTAGTCTGGGAACGTCATGATCTTCAAGTTTTCGTAGCAGACTTCCCCCTTGCGATGCATTTCGCGCAGTATCTTGTCCCTGTCCATAAAGTTCAATATTTTCACAATGATCGGCCTTGCTGGTGCCCCTGGGGGAGGTTTGGCGCTCAGTGCGCGATGCATGCGTTCTATGACGCAGCATTGAGAGAACTGTTCTGCCGGGATGAGATCAGTCAGCCAGGATGTCAGGAACGTCGCTGCGTTGTTGCCCTCCGCTCCCTCCAGAAATCCCACGAAGTGGAGGTTGTTCCTCTGGGCTCAATTTTCCGCATCGTCGATCCTCCATAGCATGTCTGCAGCGGCGCTATGCATGTCTCTCATCCCCTTTTGTAAGTCTTTTACGGCGTCCTCCACTTCTGATACCCGAGTCTCGGCCTCCGTTACTCTCTCGGACACCTTACGGAGGTCTTGTCGAAGCAACGACACCTCTGAGCAAACCTCCCCGATCTTGCCTTCCAGCACTTCTCTGGAGCTTTGTATTGCTTGGAGGAGCAGTGCCGTGTCCGTTGGTGGTTGCACTGCCTCCGCCGATTCTGCCTGCGCCGGGGGTACCTGAGTATATTTGTCCATTTTCCCCTGCCTTGGGAGTTTCGGATCCTTATCCTTGGCCATGGTGTTAGTTATTGTCCCTCCTGGCCGGGTGTGGTTGCTCCGTTCCATGCTCTCTCTCGTACCAGGTTGGGAGGGGTTCTCTCCCTGCCTCCCTTCGGGCGTACGACGCCACCTTATAATATTAGGGCTGCCCTCCATTTTCAAGCTTGAGACTGGGGATATACTCCCCTTTTGGTGTGGCCTGCGTTGCGTCTCACTGTTTTCGGGGCCCTCCTGCGACCTCCCTTATCTCAGCCGCGTTCTCTGTGAGCCTGATGTGTGGTTCTGGCGCCTCGCGCCTCACCTGGTCCTTTCTTGGGCCTCTTGCCGCTCCTTTGCTCCCGTAGGCTGAGCCTTGCCTGTTCTTCAGATAAAGAATGGTCGTCCGGGGCGCGGCGGCACCTGGCACCCGTCTCCGGTGTCTCCCCTCTTTGTATGCTCCACGGTGTATGCGTCCCAGAGGTAGGGGGCTGACCACCAGCCGGTTTCAATACCTTCAGACACCTCTGCACCAGGGGTGTGTGGGCTTAACTCTGTCCCGTAGTGAGGGGGTGTGGGGGGGCCTCCCCTGAGTCTCCTGTCTCCAAGCGTCTAGCCCCAACACCCCGTCTCCTCTGGCCTGCCCGGCCCGGTTTCAGTGCACGGGGGGGAGGAGCCCCACCTCTCCCCTCCCGCCTCTATGTGTTCCCCTGCGCCGGAGGGCCTCTCCTCCCTCGCGATGTTACTGGGTCCCTGTGGGCCCCTGTGCGCCGGCCGTCAGGATCCTCTACCGCCAGTTTCCCTCCTGTCCTATAGTATCTGATAGTGGTGGGCTCTCCCTCTGCGTATTCCCCTGGTGTGCCATCTCCCTCCTTATCCCATCGGGCCTTTGGATCCGGCTTCCAATCGGATGCACACGGTCCGGGGGCCCCACCTCCGCTCACTGCCTCCCCGGTAGTAGGACCCGAAGTCCTCGCCCGTCAGATGCCTCCGCGCCCCAGCCGCCAGGCTCTATGCGGCGGGGCACCTTCTTCAGGAAATCGATGTGCGCGGCCGGTGCTTCGAGGCACCTCGCTCTTCTCCGCTGGGGGTGGGTGGGCGGGCGGGCGTGGGTCCCTCTCTCTCCCCCCGACCGCCCTCGGTCCCAGCAGTGCCTGCGTCTATCACGGGGCTCTATGGGCACGCCGGGCCGGGATTATCTTCCAGGCCGCGGCCTTCGGTCGTGCTGCACGGGCTGTAGCAATCAAGGAAGTCTCTTAGACAGCTCTTGTAGTTGGGGATTTATTCATCAAGTTACAGCTTAGTAAGTTCTAACGTATGTTCAATATACGCCCCACCAGGAGCAGCCTCCTTGCTGCTTAGCCCATCATCTCCAACTGAACTCCCTTCAAGTACAAACATTCATAACATTCTAATGACATCACATTGGCTGAGCAGCAAGACAGAGAACAAGGGCAGGGAGGATGCATTACTTAACAAGCAGATTACAACACATCTTCCCCTTTATATTGATTAAAGAAAAATCAAGCAGTATATAACATATATATATAAGGAGAGAAGATATAGACATTTCAAAATAAGTATACATGAACACAGTAGTAAATGGGAAAAATCCTCCCTATGTAATAATAATAATAATGTAATAATGTAATAATAGTAATGTAAGTAATAAATAGTAATGTAGATAATAAAATTGCCTTCCTTATGTAATAATAATAATATAATAATGTAACAATAATAATGTACGTAATCAAACAGTAAGATAGAAATCGTAAATGCAAACAAATGGCAGGACTAGGGAATTTTGCCTTCCTTATGTAATAATAATAATATAATAATGTAACAATAATAATGTACTAATCAAACAGTAAGATAGAAATCGTAAATGCAAACAAATGGCAGGACTAGGGAATATCACATGCCCTCTACTGCACACACTGTAATATTACGTCCACTCACCAGGGACCTAAAGCACACCCTCTACCGCATACTCATGCAGAACCAGAGATCCGAAAGCACATCCTCTACCACATACTCATGCAGGACTAGGGAAATAAAACACTCACACTGTGTTCCCTTACCCTCTACTGCATACTCATGCTTAACGCTTCACAGCCATCTCATGCGCAACATTAAAGTAATAAGTGGCTCAACATTCTCTACCGCCATCTCATGCACAACATTAAAGTAATGAGTGGCTCAACATCCTCTACCGCCATCTCATGCACAACATTAAAGTAATGAGCAGCAAGACAGAGAACAAGGGCAGGGAGGATGCATTACTTAACAAGCAGATTACAACAAGGGCCCTCCCTTCGGCTCGATCCCTCAGCCACACGCCGCCCCGTTCGGGGGAGGGAGCCACCTCACCTCATCTGCCGGGCCTCTCTGTGAGATTGTTTCTTTGCATATAAAAGCTGTAATATGCCAAGCAATAGTGGCAGGGTGAGGGCAGTGGGTCAACGCCCTGGTGCCCCGCAGGGGCGGCTGCTGTTGGTCCAAGGATACTCAGGGAGGTAGCGTGGTGCTGAATGGTGCAAGAACTCAGAATTCAAAAGTCAACCAACAGAGACATAACGTCAATATATAGCGTAGTGCTTGCTTTTCAGTAATAGCAAGTACTTCAGTTACACAAGAGAACTAAATCCTACACACCCAGTTATGCTTAATAATGCAGGGTTGAAACCCTGGTTGCGTTCTTCAGATGGAGCTACACCCTTCTGCTCTAAAGTCCTCTCCCCACCTGGGTGATATCTAGGCGCTATATTCCCCTTTATCTAGTGGCAGAACCATGAATTACACAGGTACAGATTATCACAGTCACATCTGTGGAGCATAGAATTTCAATACCTTAAAGACAAACAAAATCAAACCAAATATTTTAATTAAGCAGCTGCTAATGAGCCATTCAACAGACTATGGAGCAGACAGTGTGACAGTGCTACAGATCTGGCTCTCATTCAACAACAGAATCATGAGATTGTCTTCCAGTGATTGTGATACCTGCCCAAGGGATGTTGTTGAAAGAAAGCGGAAAGAGTATTTTAGAAACATCTAGGCCGGCAGAGTATCACTGACCGAAACAGCTAGGCCTGCTGAGTTTCATTGATAGAAAGTGGTAGGCCCAAAGGTTATCATTGACAGAAACGCCTAGACATACAGAGTACTGTTGGCATAAATAGCTAGGCATGCAGAGTATGTATCAATCAATCAGGATTTATAAAGCGCAGCTAATCACCCGATAGAGTATCCAGGCGCTTGCAGGCCCCGGAGGCTTTATTGGACAGCCAGGTCTTGAGGGCCATTCAGAATTCCAGAAGTGAGGTGATGGTCCGGAATTGTGTGGGGAGGCTGTTCCAGGTCTTTGCTGTGATGTGGGAGAAGGAGCATCCTCCACTTCTGCTTCGGTAGAATCGGGGAGCATGAGTAAGCGGAAGAGAGGTGGAGCGTAGTGTTCTCGAAGGTTAGTGGAAGTTCAGGCGGTGGTTAATGTAGGCAGGTCCTTAGTTGTGTAGAGCCTTGTGTGTGTGGGTCAGCAGCTTGAATTGCCATCTCTTTTGTACGGGGAGCCATTGGAGTTTCTTGAGGTGGGGTGTGATGTGGGTTCGTCAGGCAAGGCTGAGGATGAGTCTGGCTGCAGCGTTCTGTATGGTCTGAAGTTTCTATACAAGGTATACTGCAATTCCAATGTAGAGCGCACTGCTATATTCCAGTCGGCTGGTGATGAGGGCTTGTGTCACGGTGCATGTAGTGTGCAGTGGTAGCCACTTAAAGATCTTACGTGGCATGGACAAAGTGAAGAAGCAGGCGGAGGAGACAGTGTTGATCTGTGATTTCATGGTGAGATTGTTGTTGTTCTGAGGTTTCTGGTGTGGTTGGTGGGAGTGGGTGCGGGTCCTAGGTTCTATGTGTTGCTGCTGTTGCTAAAGATCAGTACTTCCATCTTGTCTGTGTTCAGCTGCAGGCAGTTGTTCTTCATCCAGTCTGCAACGTTTGTCATGCGTCTATGGGAGTTGGTTCTGGTGGTGGTGGGGTCGTTGGTGAGTGAGAGGATGAGTTGGGTGTCGTCTGCGTAGGAAATTATGTTGAGAACGTAGGATGTGACGATGTTGGCCAGCGGGGTCCTATATGCGTTGAAGAGCGTGGGGCCGAGGGATTAGCCCCGGGGGACACCGCAGGAGATCTCCTCTTTGGCAGAAATGTCTAGGCTGACAGAGAATCAATGACAGAAATGGCTAGTCCTATAGAGTATCATTGCCAGAAACAGCTAGGCCCACAGAATATGATTGGTAGAAACGGCTAGGACTACAGCACCATCACCGAGTGTGAGTCCAACTCATTACATTCAGTGTGAGAAGATAAGTTTCCTTCAAATTGTGTAGAGTTTTATTTAGAGAGAGGCTGATTTCGGACTGTAAAAATCTACCTGGGTCAATGGTTTGCCTCTTTGGACGCATCTTGGTTTAATAATATTTTCAGGCATTCAGGTTCCGACTTTCGACTACTTTTCTAATACTGATTAATCAATCAAAATTTTGATTGATTGAGATGGGCTCCAGTTGCTTGAGATACAAATTAATCGGCATTTGTAATTGTGATTAATCATTTACTATTCCAATCTCACTTTGATATAGATGCACTGCACGAGAAAGGGAATTTGAACCCAAAATAGCATATTTGACAGTTTCTACTAACTTGTGCTGTGAATGCTTAGACTTCCATTTGGAATTCAGAATTCCTAGTAATAATCAAAATTTGATGTAATCATTTGCTTCTAAAGCCAAATCATATCAATGCAGAATTCAGAAAATTTGAAATTCCTATGATCAAAACTTGAAATAATAGCAAACTTCTTCAAACCTTGATTTATTTTTTTATGCATCAGTAACCACCATGGAGACATCAATATCTCAAACAAAGGAACACATATTATTTAGAAAGTTCTTCTGTATGCAATCTATACACAAAACACAATCAAACACCCACATCTCAACGACTACGACATTCTCTCCAATTCTAGAGAACGACCAGAAGACAACAACTCAAATACATCGACACAAGCCAACTCAAATACAGCCAGCAGTGGAAACTTCAGACCCATACGGGTAATTGCAGTGCACCACTTGTGCATGCTCACAACTGTGGCAAGAATGCTGCCAATTCAATGTGGACCCCATTAGCATTAGTGATTGGGATTGTAATCAAACAGTTCATTGACATCTATTTTGGTAGATCTCCAGCTGGAGCAGAAGTTAAAACATTTAAGTTTGGGAATTAATTGAGGAACAAAGTGAGGAAGGGTGGACTTCTGAAATAAAGTACTTCATGGGGCTTAGTAATCAGGGAATCTGGACTCTGTTTTAGATAGATTACTTACTCAAAACCCCTCATTATAGACAAATAATAGACAGACAGTGAAAGCCAATACCATGTGTTGCGCAGAAAATGCTGGCAAATATCCTAGTCTCTCGAGCTAAGCCAGAACTAGGCTTGAGAGATCATAGAGCTGGGGTTTGGAAAACATTTGTTATCAAGTGGGCAAATGATCGGAAGTCCAGTGGCTGCATTTCAAGCCGCTCCTGCCGAGCTTCAGTTAAGCTTCTTACAGAGGAAGACTTCAAATTTCATGCCTGAAATTGTGTAAGTCATTTCACCTTTTTCTAAGAAATAGTATTCACAGTCTGCTCGTTATTCCCCATTCCGCAGTTCACTGCTCTGAATGATATGCAAATTGTGCCCAGTAGTTACCTTGAGCTACACATTCAATCATTTTCAGGTGTGCAATTTGCGCCCAGAATAGGACATTTCTGGGCTCCACGGACTGTCTGTAAGATTAAGACCACTTCAGTGGCTCCAGAACTGAAAGTCATCATTTAAACACGGTGCGATCTATGGAAATCTTTGCCTGATATACCGTTCTTGCAGAGTTGGCATTTTTCTGGCATTGCAAACTTCTAAAAGTGCATACCTGAAGCAGTGCAACTCTGTGGCAAACCATATTATATAAGTAATCAGAGTTATAGATTAAAAACTGACCGGAGTTTCTGCAGCCAGCATGAAGAAAAGGGTTTCGGGAAGGTACAGATAACAGAACCTTACAAATGCACACTTAACACATCTACAATCTTCTAAGGTAAAAACAGATTTCAGAGCTCTTTCTACAAGCAAGGCCTCATGGTTTTAGTGCTCCAGAAAAAAATGGCTGCAAACAAAATATTGTATCAGTACATATATCTCTACTTATTGAGTTTTGAGAGCAGTTGAATTCAGGTTTATATGCTGGGTGATAGTGTTAAAGCGAATTGAGGTGAACAATTTTTATGAGGATGAGAAATATTTGTGGCCGGTGACCACATAGAAGCCTACGGGAAGCTATTGACACGTAGCCATTGTCATCGAAGTTCTCTTGGAATCCTAGATCTGTCCCTGCACCTTTCCATGTCACTTCGCCCAGCCAGAGACCATGGTTTCTGGGAAAGAAACTGGCTAAGAACAGGTAGGCAGTTCTTGACCCTTGATGAGGGGTGATTTCTCCAGGTACTCTTCATCAGGCATTTCTCTAAAGATTCATCAAGCTAGGTAAGGAAGGAAGGAAATATGCTACAGTCCATTCCATGTTTTGAGGATCATCAGAGCACATCTGGCAGGTCATGTAGAAGACAAATGCTGATCCCAAGGTGTCCTGTATATTTTTGGGTTGGAGGGAGCTAGGCATGAGTTCAACTCCAAGGAACAATTGTACTGGGTTTTAAAACGTGGACAGAAGCTAGTCGGTGACACAAGCTTGAATGAGGTGAAACCCTGGAAAATAGGTTTGCCTTTCAGCTTTATAAGATAAAGACCTTGTGTGGATTCAACTTGATCCAGCGCGGCTAATATAAATTCTTCTCCTTTGAACGTGACATCCAGGTAAATCACTATTTTAACAACTATACCATATGACGGTGGGGCCCATAACACCGCATAAAACATTCACTCTCTCAATCTTTCCCCTGGATCTCATCCACTACTACCAAAGAGAAGAAAATAGTTGCTGGAGGAACGGGATACCTTTACTAAAATCAACAAGATAATTTCTCAAACATCGTACATAATCAGCATTAATCCTGTCAATTCTAAGTCACTAAGGTATTCCGCTCTTTGGTCGATGGACCAACTAGAAAGAATAAGTTGATGGTGATTAAGACCAGCTCAATCACATTAAAACTTATTTAACATTACACTTTTATTGAGCTAAAAGAACCACAGACTCGTAGTTTTTAATTTATAATAGATTTGATCTATCTTCTTTAAATGCATGAATAAGATTCAATTTTATTAATCAGTTTAATACGTTTCAATATTAATATAGGAAATAAACTTTAAAAAGAATTTATGCATACCCCTTTTAGATGCAGAATAGAGGTTCACCAAGGCAGATAAATTTCAGATCACAGCATAGAAATCCCAAAACTGACTGTCTGTCCCGCTAAACAGGCCTCCTCGACGGTCCTCCTATACAGGTTCCCGTATCGTTCTTGTTCCTTCCCAGTCAAGTTTAAGCTAAGAATAAATAATTCTATTAAGAAAATGGCCTATAGAAAATAGCAGCAGTTCTTCAGCGTCAAAGTCCAGTGCTCAAAAATTATGTATGAATAGCGCTCCTCCTACTTAAGAGTAGGTCCTCTTATACCCTACTACTAGCTTACTAAACAGAAAAGTTGCAAATCTTTGGGGGCGAGAATCACGCTAATTGGTCCATTGGAGGGGTGGCGAGCATCACCTCATTGCCCTCCTTGCTCAAACCGGTTCTGAAATTGTTTATAATTTTGTCCTTTCTCACGGCTTTAGGGTAATAGCAATCCAATTGGCATTTCATCAATGTGTCCTTTCTTTTGTAACTTTATTTTAAACAGTCCATTGTTAATTCACAGTTGCTGGTTCCTAGTTCTCACAGCTTTCTTGCTGAGCCCTTCTTGGCACTTGCTTGGTATTAGGTCTAGCTGACCTTGACTCTTTTCACTCCGGGCTTGACTTGCAACCACGTGATATGTCTCTGCGGCTTTCTTTCGCTTGGAAGCCATCTTTGCATCTGCGCACTGAGCCCTTTTATTTCGGCAGCCATTTTTACAGCACGGCCTAACAGGCCCGTATGAACTATCACGAAACAAACACAATCATAATTAAAATAGAGAAAATAAGCCTTTTTGTTTCCCACCCGTCATTCTAAGTACCCCAATTAGGTGTTACCTAGCAAAAGCGACATGTAAAGCCAGGTTTACTTACGATCCATATTCTTTTGCCACAATACAACTTACTACATAGCACAAATCATGCAATATTACTCTAATTAGTGCGCAAACTTTTATATTATTGTTATTTCACGTTGACAAATGTAAATACGTTAGCTTTGCACATAAATTGCTAGTTACCACTTATGTATGACGTCTATAAGAAACGTAAAATGTTGATTAATCAGTAAAACTATTAATAACATTAATTGTTAGTACAAATATTAGGGGGTTCAAAAAATAATTAAAAAATTTATATATATATCTTGCTCCATCAATCCCCCCTTTGGTGATTTTTAATATCACCACAAAAACCCATGTTACACAATTTTCTCAGATAGAATGTTTCTTGTCCACTTGCTTTTTGTTAGTTTTACACATCAGTATCCCTTTCATCTTGTCTTTTTGCTCTTTCATACATGTTTTCTTTTAGTTCTTCAAGTTCTATTTCACCCAATTCTCGTTCTCTTTCTTTATTTATCTTATTCTCTCTTTTTATTTTATTTTGTCTTTTTCTCCTCTTAATGCATAAAATAACAAATTTCGCTAAAAACACCACTAATATTACTATTGTTGCTGATATCAAAACTTTCCCTACAATAGACCTACTTATTTCAGTGAGCCATTTTGGTATTGAGGAAAAACTCTTACCAAGTTTCTCCCAGGCAGTTTCAACCTCCAGTGGAACAAGTTCTTTGTGCAAATTAGTAATATTCTTTATATACTTCTGTATATTTTCACTTTTATCTGGAATGTAAGTGCAACAATGTTGGACTTTCAGCATTCCACAGACTCCGCCCTCTTTTGCCAAAAGAATGTCAAGGGCAAGTCGATTTTGCATCGCCATAGCTCTCATGGCAACCATCTCGGTATTTACCATCAAGAACCCTCCAGCAGTATTCGTTGATAAACGGTCTACCACTGTGGATAATTTCCGAATTTTAAATGCATTCAAAGATATACCCACTGCTGGTATCATTGCTCCAAAAATGTCACCAACTATTTCTGAAAAACTTTCCCTTTTTCTACGTGTGAATGTCTCCCCCATTTCATGTGTTCCCTTTTCTCCTCTCTCCACATGAAAAATCTTTGGAAAGACCAGGCCTAAATAGCACGATCTGTACCAATGGTCCGGCAACCTGTAATAAGCTCTGTTCCCACAAATATAATAGATCCCTGGAAATATCGGATCCTTTCCTCCTTTGAATCCCCATCCTCCTAAAATTTTGTAATTGTCTCTGCAGTCACTGGAACCCACGAAATAGTTATCATATTTAGTTCTATTTCTACTAATACACAACTTTCCTTGTTGGGGCCAATCTAAAGTCATAGCTGCATTTGTCTTTTTCTTATCTTTACTTTCTCCTTCAAATGTCCAAAGGGGTGTTTTTGTCTCTTCTTCTAATACCTTTCTCTGAAACTTGACTCTTCTGCTTTCTACCATCTCTAAAAATACCTTTTCTTCTTTCTTTAACTCACAGGTAAGGTTGTGTTTAACTATATTTTCTAGTGTTAAATCTTCATTTTCTATGAAAAAACCTCCAAACATCTTTGCTTCTTTCACTTTGTTCAATTCAGGTATTTTAGGAACTTTTGCAAAAATCTTATTTATGTCAGTATAATAATATTCTAATCTACCTGTTTTATAAAATAAACTAGCTAAAACGCTACATGTTATTCCATACGTCAAAGGAAGGTGATGATAAGTCACACCTTCTGAAACAGACGCAGGTAATTGCATACAAACATAACAATCTCTCACATCCATTGTTTCTACATATTCATATAGCAATTTGGTGAAAACATTTTTTGTAAAATCAGTTATGGATCTATCTTTATGTAACTCGGCACTATCTATTAGTGTTGCTGTGTTCTGTATGTTAACTTCCTTATCCTTCTATGTGTTGTTCCCTAATATGGACGTTTCTTCTATCGCTAATCTAATTGGAATGGTGATTGCTAAAATAAGCCAAACAAACATTAATAAACCTGTACAAAAGAAACACATTCTACACCATTTACGTAAAAATTCACATCTACATCTTCTATTCTCTGTGTCTACCATTCTGTTCTATTTACCTAGCTATATACTATATATATATTTATAGAAAATGTGTCACCACACCTCAGAATGACGTTTCAGCCACTCTACTTTCTCACTTTGTCTCGTTTGGTACTTTCTTTAGTTCTTCTCAGAACTCTTCCTTGTCTTATTCAGGTTTGTCCAGTCCGGGTTTTTTTTCTTTTTAATCTCTTCAAACTTGTTGCACTTCACTTTTACCCATTGGTCTGCAACTTTCTTCTGGGTTCTCGTGAGTGTTTTCTTCTTCCTTGATGTCAGTCAACGCGATGTATAGCCACTCAGGTGATTTATATTTCAAATTAGCTTTCTTCACTCTTTTTGTTTTCTGCAGTTGTTTTCCACTTTGTTTTTCTTGCTCCCTTTGGCTTGTTATCTCATTTACTTGTTCTGCATTTTCTCTATTTAAATTTATAATTTTGTATCTTAGTCTTTTTACTTCGTAGGGCCAATTATCTCCTTTTCTCGGCCTTTTCGGTTCACTTTCTTTTTCCTCTCGTTCAGCTTTCCAAGTTCTCTTTCTTGGTCCTAATCTCTGTTTCCTCTCTTCTTCACTTTCTTCTGATTCTGTTTCAGACCTTACTTCACTTCCTCTTATTTTGAACTTTATGATTTCGTTTTCGTCTTCTATCTCTGAACCTTCTTGTTTCTTTTCTGTTGTGACACTTGTTTCTATCCCTCCTCGAAGTTCTTCCGATTTCTCATTAATTTCTCTGTCTGTTTCTAAATTTCCCTGTCCTCTTGTCTGTTGTTCTGTCCCTATTGCTCCTCGGGTTTCTTCCGATTCTTCTATCTCTCTATCTGAATCTATCCCTCCCTCATCTAGTTCAATAATCTTTGAAGGAAACTTTTCATAGCGAGTGCTTGGCTGTTCGTTGTCACTATTTCTTGGTTCAGTTTCTTCGTTTATGATGTCAGTTTTCCATCTGTTCTTTAACTTTTCATTATAATCTGATTGGTCTGTTTCAGATGCTGAACTTGTGTCTGATATTTCCAGATGTCGACTTACAGGTCGATCTTCAAGTTCTGGAACATTTGTTACCTCAAGTTCTTTTTCTGTTGCCAAGTTCGTACCTGGGTCTTCCAGATGTCGACTTACAGGTCGATCTTCAAGTTCTGGAACCCTGTTTGTTTCGTCTTCTGCATCGGATGCTGAACTGGTATCAGATATCTCCAGATGTCGATTTACAGGTCGATCTTCAGGATCTGGAACTCTGATAGTATGGCTGGCATGTACCCAGTTTTTCACTCCTGCACATTTGACGGCAGTCGTTGTCACCAGGATCACTTGTCGTGGTTTATCCCAGCGAGGAACCAAACAGTTTCTTCTTCTGTGGACTTTTATGCGGACCCAGTCTCCTGGACTCAAATCATGAGCTGGTTTTCTTTCGAGAGTGGTCGCATCCGGTCCAACCTGATGAAACACAGAATGTACCACATCAGCCAATCCTTTGCAATAATCCAACACGAGATCATCAGTTATAGTCAGCAGTTTGTTGACAGGTACATGTGCTTGTCTCATTGCTCGTCCCATGATTATCTCGTGGGGACTCAGACCTGTTTTTCTATCAGGTATGCTTCTGATAGTCATTAGGACCAGTGGTAGGGCATCTGGCCATTTGAGTCCTGTGGCTTGACACATTTTCCCTAACCTATTCTTTATTGTTCCATTCACTTGTTCTACTACTCCAGAAGCCTCTGGTCTGTATGCACAGTGCAATTTCTGTTGAATGTCAAGAGCTTCACATATCAGTTTGGATTAATTCGTTTTGGAAATGTGTTCCTCTATCTGTTTCAATCGTCACTGGAAAACCGTACCTTGGAATGAATTCTCTCAGCAGGAGTTTGGCTACAGTGACTCCATCATTCCTTCTTGTCGGATAGGCTTCCACCCAACGAGAAAACAAACAAACGACCACAAGAACGTACCTCAGTCTATTACTTGGGGGCATTTCAATAAAATCAAGTTGCATTCTGGTAAAAGGACCTCCCTCTTGCCCTATTGTTCCTAGGCTCACTACTGTTTTCCTTCCTGGATTTATCTGTTGGCAAACAAGACATCTTTGACAAAGACTTTCAGCTATGGCCCTGAATTTTGGGTTATACCAAGTTTGTCTGAAAAGTCGGATCATGGCATCCCTTCCAATATGAGCTTGTCCATGGTACATCCGTGCCATGTTAGAAATCATGCTATCAGGCATAACTGGTCTTTCATCTTTATAAACCCAAATGTCATCTTCCTCCCTTTTCCTGCATCCTGCTTTTATCCAACAATCTTTTTCTTCCAGATTTGCTGCTTCCTGTAATTGTCTTACTTCAGCCCATGTTTCAACAATGTTAGTAAACAGCAAGGGACATGAAACATGCTCTCTTTCTCTCCTTCTATTCAATATATTTTTAGCACAATACTGGGCTATCTCGTCGGCATACCTGTTGCCAACAGTAATGTAGTCTGCCTCATTTTTGTGTGCAGCACACTTCACCACCGCAATCTGTTTAGGCAGCTGTATCGCCTCTAGCAATTTCTTCACAAACGCACCATTTCTAATTGGAGTTCCTGCAGACGTCATAAAACCTCTCTGGGACCAGATCTGCCCAAAATCATGGACCACTCCGAAGCCATACTGGCTATCCGTGATCACTGTGATTCGAACATTCTTTCCCAGTTTGCATGCTTGAATTAGAGCAATCAATTCAGCCACTTGGGCGGAACGTATCCCTCTCAAACAAGATGCTTCCATTATTGCAGCTACTGTACATACAGCATATGCCGTACTTAAAACTCCTTCACTCGTTCTCAGGCACGAACCATCCACAAACATCACATAATCTGATTCTTTTAAAGGCTCATCCTTGATGTCAGGCCTTGGTTTCGTACAATACTCAAGTACATCCAAGCAATTATGATCAACTTCATCTTTGTCTGTCACACTCCCTTCATCTGGCAATGATGTAGAAGGATTCACACTTGTGCATCGATCAATGGTCACATTGTCTGCACTCAAGATCACCTTCTCATACCTAGTCAGTCGACTATGTGTCATGAATTGAGTTTTGGTTCTTGTCAAGAGAATTTCAACTGAGTGTGGAACATACACTCTTAGTGGATATCCCATCACAATGCCTTCACTTCCAGACTCACACAAGTAGCAGCTACTGCTTTCAGACATCCAGGCAACGCTTTTGCTACCGGATCTAAAACGGCTGAAAAATATGCGATAGGTCTTTTCATTTTTCCATGTCTTTGCACTAGAACTGAAAGTGCACACCCATTTCTCTCACTACAATACAGCTCAAATTCCTTTTCATAGTCAGGCATTCCCAGTGCCGGTGCTTCACATAGTTTTGTTTTCAGTTCTTTGAAAGCTTTCATTTCTTCATCATTCAATTCAAACGGATCTTTAACATCCTTTTTCGTCAATCGCTGTAAAGGTTTTGCAATTAATGAAAATCCACTTATCCACTGTCGACAATACCCAACCATTCCAAGGAACATTCTCACCTCTCTTTGTGTCATTGGAGCTCTCATTCCTCGGATAATCTTTATTCTTTCTGCCGTTACCTTTCGCACTCCCTTTTCAATCTTATGACCTAGGTATTGAACTTCTTGTTGACAAAACTGTAATTTAGACGGGGACACTTTATGTCCTCCTTCGGCTAAATGGTTCAGTAAAGCAATGGTGTCAGTAAAACATGCTTCTTTGGTTTTTGATGCCACCAATAGGTCATCAATATACTGAACCATCACAGACTTTTCAGGCATTTTTAAATCTTCCAACGATTTCTTTAAGATCTGATTAAAGATTGAGGGACTGTCTGTATACCTCTGAGGAACTCGGCACCATGCCAAAATACGCTCTCCGAACCGGAACGCAAATAATGGCTGGCTATCTGGGTGTAACGGAATAGAGAAAAATGCATGGCACAGATCAATGACTGTGTACCATTCCGCATCACGTGGAATCTGATACAGTATTACAGCGGGGTTTGGTACGATTGGACAACAAGGAATAACAATTTTATTGATCTTTCGCAGATCTTGCACTATCCTATATGTCCCGTTTGGCTTTTTCAGTCCCATAATAGGTGAATTACATGGACTGCTCATTATTTCTTTCAAAATTCCTTGTTCAATTATCTTATCGATTACAGGTGTTATTCCTTCGATAATTTCTGGCGTCAATTTATACTGTGGAGCATTTGGGTAATTTGTTCCTTCTCTTACAGTAATTTTTACAGGGTCTACTCCTTTCATTAACCCAATGTCTTCGCCAGTAAAATCCCATACCTCAGGTCTGACTGTCTCTTTTAACTCATTGGGGATTTTCTCTACATCAAACACAGGAAACATGTCATTCACTCCTGGCTCTAATTCCGCCATTGTCATTTTGTACAGCACATCTTCATCTGGTGTCTGGAATGCAATCCCATCCGGTGTACAATAAATGGTGCAATTCATTTTGCAAAGTAGATCGCGTCCAAGTAAATTTACAGGACTACAATCACACACCACAAATCGGTGCATCTCTTTGAATGGTCCAACTTTCACCTCCACTAATTTAGTAAGAGGCGCCTTAATCTGCTGATTCGAGACACCTACGACTTGGATAAATTCACCTGAGAGAGGAAGGTTTGGAATTTGCACTGATCTAACAGTAGAATGGGTAGCTCCAGTGTCCACAAGGAATGTCACATTTGCACCATTCACTTCTCCATCCACAAATGGACCTGTCTGATCTACCTCTAGAGTTGCGCCAAGTACGCACTCTTCCTCCTCTCCTAGGCACCGTCATAAACTTTCATCCGATTCATTCCCATCCTGTCGTAACCAATACTGCGATATCGCAGCTGCGCGCGGCATTTGGTTTACCTGCTCTCCTCCGTAGAATCCTGTCTCTGCACTGTATCTCTGAGGGTTTACACTCTTGGGAAGTGGTGGTTGTGGCACCTGACTCTGTTGCGTAACTACCTGCGGTTGCTGCAGCTGTTGGTAACTCACCTCACTCTGCACCTGTGGATTTAATGATTGATTTTCCGTATTAGCTTTTGGAGGAAATTTACACTCATTTCTCCAATGCCCTAACTTTCCGCAGTTGTGGCATGGCCACTTCTTCTTTGCCTCCTCTATACTCATCTGACCTTTGCCTTTACCTATATTCGGTTTGGATTTCGTTTGTCCTGTCTCATTAACCTGATTATTTAATTGAGCTTCTTGTTTTTCTGCAACTTTCACTTGTGCCCACATCGCTTTCTCTTTTAATTTACGCTGTCTACATTCAATGTCATCACTACAATACTTGGCATACCTCAACACCTCATCTACTGGACTGTTTTGCCAGCATATCATATGCTGTTTAATCATTTCGCTTATTTCTGGTTTCAACCCATAAACAAACCTGTATACAAAATGACTCATGTCCTTCTCATTCAGAGTCTCATAACCACTATACTGCTTGAAAACTAAAAGTAGCCTTTCATAATAGGCATGTACAGAATCCTTACTTTCTTGTGTAGTTCTGTCAATCTTTACCCAATCTGTCTCTTTGGGTGGAATTTTGTTTTTCAAAAAGGTAATAACCTGGTCATATTTCCTCATTACCTCTGGACCTGGTGCTCCTGTTTTTGCATCTCTTGGGTATTCTACTGTCAGCCAATCAATGGTAATCTTACATTCTGTCCATAAATCGGCTGGTACTACAATGTCAAACAATCCATCCAAATCTACCCACAACACTTTCGAAACTTTGACAAACCTTTCCACTTGTCTGTACCATTCTACAGGTTTTTCCTCTCAATTTTGGAAAGTCATTTGTTAATGACAGTATATCTTGTCTAGTCCATGGGACATGTACATAACTACCTCCTGGAGTTTCTCTCATCGGATACTCCCGTACAACTGCTTCTTTATCTGTCACCACAAAAGCCAAAGACGCTTTGTCGGTTGTTCTCTCATTTCTTTTAGTCCACCTGCTTCTCCATCTGTCCACATCACCCCATTTTCTCAACAAAACGATCAATTCTTTTATCTGAGTTAAACGTCCTGATGTATTCAAATTTTCTATATCTTTCTCACAAAAATCTACTCTTGACTTTTACAAATTCCACTCCTAGTTCATTTGCGGTTTCTTCCAATTTATCATGTAAATTTCTAGCTCTCCAGGTAATACTCTTACACATGAACATTATCTCATCGTCCTGGTATGTTTTCAATTTTTCTGTACCTATAGTCCCTAAAATCAACTCTTCCATATCTATTTTTAGATTGATTACATCCAATGGTTTCGGTTCTGTCTCTTTATTTTGCAAATTTCTCATCCATTCGCTTAATTCTTCTGGAGTTGGACCTACAGGTGTACTATTTACTTCTATCCAGTTTCTATTTCTTTCTGGCGTTACAGACGCAGACTCGGTTCCCATAGGAATCCTCCTTATCTCACTCTCATTTACTGTCAGGTTAGTAGGTGGGCTCGGTCTATATGAGCTAACCAAATTTCTTGCCCCTTCAGTTTCTAGGTCCATCCCTTCTCTCATTCTTTGCATATTGGAATTCATCGGGATGACTAAAGAATGTTCATCTATTTTCTGGTTCTCAAAAACTGGTATTACTGGTCCTATTGTCACTGGCACAGTCACAGCTTCCATGTTCATTGTTAACTCTCTTATTTTCTCCATTAATTCTCTTGTAGTTTTTGCTAACTCGGCTGCATTACCATTCTCAGACTTTTCGTTTGTGGGGTCTTTAACTGTTCATTTGACCTATTTATATCATATCTTCATTCTGGACTTTTATTCCTCCCAGTTTCCATTGGCGGTGCATTGGGTGTCACCACCGCAGAATTCTGTTGATATGGAGGTGGATTTCTGTTTAAAATATCTTCCAGCAACTCATCCTCTGTCTCGCTACCTCCATGCCCGTACCTCTCTGTAACCGTATGTTTCTTTTTCTCTGTACACTTTCTTCCTGTACCCTCCTCAACTGTAAAGGCTGGAAACAAACCCTCTGTCATGTTAGCATATCTCCAACGTTTCATTCTGTCCTCATGATTCACTCCCCATACCCTTCCAGGGACTAAACTATGATTCTTTGCACCTCTGTATCTTTCTCGTTCATACATCTCATCTTCCCATTCACCTAACGCTTCAAACTGTGTCGATCTAGGTTTTGGCTGAAGCTTCATCATTTTCTCTCTCAAATTTCGGAGTACAGCCATGCTAAATGAACCATTCTCTGGAAAAGCCAATACTCCATCATTCTGAGTATATTTTGTCCAATTTTCTAACCAAATGCAAGTATGATAACCATATTTCAGCATCATATAAGAAGCTGGCGTTTTCGGCGGAGGAATTACCTGTCCCTCTCTAGTCACTACCTTTTTGTCTTTCTTAAAGAAGTTCTTAATTCTCGCCATCAATGACGGTTTCTCTCTGCAATACTCATAATAAGCCATATTTCACGATTCTTCTTCTTCTGACAAACTTACTATTCGGTTCTGTTTACTGTATGCTATTTGGACCTATCCCAGCGCGTCTCACACCAACGCACCAATCCGAAGCCTCTACGTCACTGTTCTTCAAACCTATCCCAGCGCGTCTCGCACTAACGCACCAATCAGGTTGTTCTTCGTTTTTCTAAACACTGGCCAATCCCAGCGCGGCTTTTGTCAACGTCAGTTCTACTCCTGACCCCTCCTTTACAAAATTTATCGGCAGTTCTTTTTCTTGACTAAATCTTATTAGTTACAACATAAAACACATTTCCATTGTCTGTTCTCGCTAAACAAAAATGATAGTTTCCTCTATCTTACAAGAATACCATTTCGTTCGATAAGTGTAGCACTTCCCTCTACCTTACCCTTCTTTCAAGCAAGGGGTAAACCCGTTTCTCTGGGGATAAAACACATGTGGAGACTACACTGCTCCTGAGAATTAAGGCCAGAGTTTCACAAGAAAACCAGTTGCTATTTCATTCATACACGTTTTATACAGAAAATATCCCTACCATAACACAACCTGTGTTATCACCGATTTGAAAATCAGACAATGCACTATTCCATGTGACTTCTCTTGCCACACGTGTCCACTTCCTACTTCCCGGAAGCTTCAAAATTTCCGACTTACATATAACATAGTACAATTCGACATATAGTGTTAGACATGAAATAATCAATAATCAATAATCACCAAACTAGTCTATAGTAACCATAACTCTGCTACCAAGAAATCTGATCCAGCGCGGCTAATATAAATTCTTCTCCTTTGAACGTGACATCCAGGTAAATCACTATTTTAACAACTATACCATATGACGGTGGGGCCCATAACACCGCATAAAACATTCACTCTCTCAATCTTTCCCCCTGGATCTCATCCACTACTACCAAAGAGAAGAAAATAGTTGCTGGAGGAACGGGATACCTTTACTAAAATCAACAAGATAATTTCTCAAACATCGTACATAATCAGCATTAATCCTGTCAATTCTAAGTCACCGAGGTATTCCGCTCTTTGGTCGATGGACCAACTAGAAAGAATAAGTTGATGGTGATTAAGACCAGCTCAATCACATTAAAACTTATTTAACATTACACTTTTATTGAGCTAAAAGAACCACAGACTCGTAGTTTTTAATTTATAATAGATTTTATCTATCTTCTTTAAATGCATGAATAAGATTCAATTTTATTAATCAGTTTAATACGTTTCAATATTAATATAGGAAATAAACTTTAAAAAGAATTTATGCATACCCCTTTTAGATGCAGAATAGAGGTTCACCAAGGCAGATAAATTTCAGATCACAGCATAGAAATCCCAAAACTGACTGTCTGTCCCGCTAAACAGGCCTCCTCGACGGTCCTCCTATACAGGTTCCCGTATCGTTCTCGTTCCTTCCCAGTCAAGTTTAAGCTAAGAATGAATAATTCTATTAAGAAAATGGCCTAGAGAAAATAGCAGCAGTTCTTCAGCGTCAAAGTCCAGTGCTCAAAAATTATGTATGAATAGCGCTCCTCCTACTTAAGAGTAGGTCCTCTTATACCCTACTACTAGCTTACTAAACAGAAAAGTTGCAAATCTTTGGGGGCGAGAATCACGCTAATTGGTCCATTGGAGGGGTGGCGAGCATCACCTCATTGCCCTCCTTGCTCAAACCGGTTCTGAAATTGTTTATAATTTTGTCCTTTCTCACGGCATTAGGGTAATAGCAATCCAATTGGCATTTCATCAATGTGTCCTTTCTTTTGTAACTTTATTTTAAACAGTCCATTGTTAATTCACAGTTGCTGGTTCCTTGTTCTCACAGCTTTCTTGCTGAGCCCTTCTTGGCACTCGCTTGGTATTAGGTCTAGCTGACCTTGACTCTTTTCACTCCGGGCTTGACTTGCAACCACGTGATATGTCTCTGCGGCTTTCTTTCGCTTGGAAGCCATCTTTGCATCTGCGCACTGAGCCCTTTTATTTCGGCAGCCATTTTTACAGCACGGCCTAACAGGCCCGTATGAACTATCACGAAACAAACACAATCATAATTAAAATAGAGAAAATAAGCCTTTTCGTTTCCCACCCGTCATTCTAAGTACCCCAATTAGGTGTTACCTAGCAAAAGCGACATGTAAAGCCAGGTTTACTTACCATCCATATTCTTTTGCCACATCACAACTTACTACATAGCCCAAATCATGCAATATTACTCTAATTAGTGCGCAAACTTTTATATTATTGTTATTTCACGTTGACAAATGTAAATACGTTAGCTTTGCACATAAATAGCTAGTTACCACTTATGTATGACGTCTATAAGAAACGTAAAATGTTGATTAATCAGTAAAACTATTAATAACATTAATTGTTAGTACAAATATTAGGGGGTTCAAAAAATAATATATTTTTTTATATATATATCTTGCTCCATCAAACTCAATAGGGCAGACAGTTGCACTTAAGGTCCATCAGAAAGCAAGATTCCATGGAAGGGTCCATGGCAAATAGAACATACACAGTCTTCATGAGCATGGGAGGACCAAACAACTGCCACAAAAACTGAGAGCCGAGTGGAGCTTTGCAGAGGTTAATCACTGTGAATAAGCTCCTAAGACAGGAAGAATCTGGCTCTACTTAGAGTCATCACAGAAATGACATCTTAGTGACCTGAGGTTCAAAGAACACTGGTAAAAGAGTTCACAAATGTATGCAACTACATTGGCACCCTGTGCTGCCGAACCACCCGCCGTTGCCGCCCTGACAGCGGGGTCCCACCGGGCAGAATTGGATTTTCCCGATGGCCTGGGCGTGTCCTGTTGGCGGAGTACAGATGGGGGGGTGACCCTGGAGGTGGGGAGATAGGTAATTGAAATTTTTCTTAACATAAATCACATACATTTTGTGTAGGTGCACATATGCGTCTGTGGGATATGTGTTGTGAACATTATGTGTACATTCTGCACTACCCCCCACCAACATACACACCATACAATGTATACCTGCACACACCACCAACACTTACCTTCCAGTCTGTCAAAATGGGGTGCTGGTCCGTCATGGTCAAGGTGCAGAAGGACAGGGGGGACCTGAATGAAAGAGAAGAGGAGGGTTTCCTCCGAAACAAGCCAGAACCAAATACTGACAGCAGTATGCTGGCTGGAGTCCCGCTGGAGTCCCGTTGCAGCCCCCTACAGCCCATTCGACCGGTGGAGTCGGCGGGACTGCAGAGGTCTTCACGTCCATTGCAATGCAGCATCTAATTCGGGCGGGCAGACCACCAGGTAGGCGGGCGGGAAGGCCGCCAAAAAAGCACCCTCTGTCACGGTCCCATCAACATCTAAATCAGGCCCTCTGTCTCCATCTCTCTCATTGTTCGTGTTACATATAGTTCAAATTATTTTAAAGTAACCAGGTCCCCATTATAAGTTCCCTGCTAGTGAAGTAAGTAAGTGAAAACTTAAACAATCCCAGAATAAAACATGAAGTTCATTCCTGTTTAAGTATATTTTCAGCATTGTAGTCAGTTGTATTTTACACTAGGTTAAAATTAATTCTACAAACAATTCAGCCATCTAACATAAATACATATGACTTTCTGTAATCAGGCATGCTACATAATATATAACATAATCTGCATTTAAGGATAAACTTCAATACATAAAAGGCTGGCGTATTGTACAGAAACTTTAAAATAAAATACCCACTGTCGAATATGATTTTTCCGTTAAAAGTTATTGTAATACTTTGCTACAGGAGCCTGCCAGTTGCTCATCATCAAACACATGTATGTACTTTTGCTAAGCGCCATGAAGGCTAAATGAAAAGAAAACTTGGCAGCACTACTAAGCATTATACTGTCTTGGATCTTTAGAAAAAAACGGCTTGCTTCGCTACAATTCCTAATTCCAGATTTCAAAAAGAAGACAGAAGCAGCCATTTTCTTTGCTCTAAAAGACTCAAAAGGGTTTTTTATGTGCAGCCCCGCCTACCTGCCCCAACCAGGGTTATTATGAAAGGCTGCACCTAAGGAATAGATGCGGTCCATAAATCCCACGAGAAAGGCGGTCCCCTATTTGGTGCCTTAGGAGCCTTTATGAAGAGTCACCATGACACAAACAAAATGGCACCAGCCTTCTGCATTCAATGTAATCTGTGGCCCCAGGAACAATACGCTTTGAAAGTGAAAATTGAAAAACACAGGTTTTGTAGCAGCTAAACAGGCGCATCTAGCACAGGTAAAAGCGCTGGGGCAAGGGGCGAGAAGTCTGCAGACGATGGAATAGGTAAAATGAAATAAAAATAAATAAAAGCACTTACCTTGCGCTCGCCGCATCGCCGAGTTGGCAATGCGGCGAGCGCAAGGTAAGTGCTTTTATTTCTTTTTTTATTTAATTTGACCTATTCCATCATCTGCCGACTTCCCCTCCCCATCCCCGCCTCACCGCTCTTACCTGTGCTGGCCGCGCCTGCAGCTAAAGTGTGTTTTACCATGTACAAAACCCCCTTTACAAGTCAGAAAAGTCTCTGGGGGCTACGACAGCCCACGAGTCAAAAATAGCAATGCTGTGAAAGGTGCAGCCCCTTCATTTTTGGGAATTACAATCTTCCAGCTGCAGTCTCAACTAACTGGTGAGGCACTGACTCGACTTGGGCTGGAATCTGATTAGAAAAAATGAGAAACTGTCCTCGTGAGACAGCTTCCCTTTTAGGAATCGTTGCTTTCGCCCTCGAGGTGGACAGGCAGTGGTCCAGGGGACCTCTGGAAGAGCCCCTGATATGAATCCTGACAGGAAACGTTTTTTTAAAGCAGCAAAGGCCACATTTATGCACAGGAGCTGTTTTTCTTTCTTTTTTTATTTCAGAAAAAAAAAGGTTTTCTGTCAGGAGTGACATATGAATGGAGGTGTGCTGTTCCTCCTTGCAGTTCTCCATCCCTGCATTCAGTCATTAGTATTTATGAGGCTGTAGATGTGCATTGTGCAGTGCAAGTTACTAGTACATCAGTCGCATCGCAAAATGCTGGGCGGATTGCAAAAAGTCTGTGCCCAATTTTCAGTCATTATTTGCGACCTGATTAATGATACATCCAGTCCCAGACCGTGCTTTGGCTGCAGGGGTGCTGGGGTGTTTTCACTAGGAGACTTTCTTGGAAGTCACCAGATTTTTCCAGGTACACAAATATGTGAATCCCCCATTCATGTCTGTGACTGGGGGTCTTTATTCAGTGCATGACGGTGATTGTCCTAATGACAACCCCAGGGTTTCTAGAGAACGAGGGGCCTCCCCATGCGCCTGCGCGGTTCAGCAGCAGAAAAGAATAATTATTGTGGGAGCTCTGAAAGTTTGAGCTGCGGCCCCTTTCCCTTTTACTGGAAATTCATGTCTTGTGTGGTGAAATAAAATAAAAAGTCCCTCACAGAGAACACTGGCTCCCTCTCCCTGCCAAGCCGCCTTTGACCTTCGCGTCTCCTATTGTCCCTGCACAATTTTCTTTGTGTGTTCAACACACTCGTTCTTTTCCTTTGCAGCCGGGTCCGGGCGCACAGAATTCGGCGTCCTTTTCAGTGGACGGCTTTGTGCGTCTGTGTTTCCTTCAGGCTGGATGGTGCGTTTCACCGTTTGACAGACGCTTTTCTTTATTTATTCTTAAAAAACAGAAGAAAAACGCCTTTTTATTTTCATGTTCTCTCTCTTCTGTATCTGGCCCCCTCCTCCTCGATAGAGTGAACAGAGAAACAGGAGTGAACGGGCGGCTGAGGCCCGTGGACCTAGTGGAAGGGAGGGAGGCTAGCCAAGGCCTTCCGCCTGAGCTCCGGGAGCGGTGTTAATGGGATTTGCAGGGCAGGTTGCCCTTCTAAGCCCCCCTCCTGGAGCGTGAAGGGCCCCCCACAACTCCTAATAGCGGGGTGGAGTGTGGTCTTCAACGAGCCATTGAATGCCTTGCAACTGCTGGTATGGCTCTGTCTACTTTTTGGATTTGGGCCTGGTGGGCTTTTCAGACCTTTACCCACTCCCCACCTCTTCAGCGAGCTCACGCGCCATGTCTGCTTCCCCCTGGCGTGTTCAGGATCCTTTTGCCTGATTGGCTGCAGGCAGGGCCGGCTGTTGCTCTGCTGTTGTGGGCGTCCTCTGGATTTAATGGAATGCGCTGCCAGGGTGCCCATCTGGATCACCCTAGAATGCTGGACTCCTGCCCAAGTGTCCTGTAGGCAGCACAGTCCAAGCCGTTGCGACAATTCTGTGAAAGAAATGTCATAGAGCTACTCCGGGGTAACTCTCGTGCAAAAGAGGTCTTGTTTCCTTCCTCCCACTCGCCCTCTGTTGATTTTGCTTCTGGTTCTCCGGCTTTCTAAGTCTGCCCCTCCATCTCTTGGCTTTGCACTTGACTCTTCCTAGTGTGACCTTGACAATACTTTATCTTCTGGTGAGTTTACTCCTGGGTCACCTGCCTGCCCTTTACTTTGTTCTGTATTTATCTTATTGCAGGTATTCGGTGTGGTTTCTGACCTTGTCCTCGTCTCTGTGGTTAGTACTGTTGGTTAACCTGTCAATTTCCTTGCTCTGATCGAACTAAATTATTTTCATCATTAAAGTACGGCCATTCCAGAGTCAGGCAACCCAATACAAAGAAAACAATGACTCCTAGTAGGCACAACTGCTCTTGTTGGAAGCATGTCAAGGGAAAAACTCCTTTTCATAGCAGATAGGCTTCCTCTATTACAGAAGCGATATATTCCAACACAATCAACAATGTCTGGACAATTCAGGTCAATGAAAGATACAAATTTAACCAATTTAAAGGAAAAACACACCAGGACCCATGAATGCTTACTCAGCTTATAATACATATATTTTTCAAGAAAATATCCGCTTCTCACCCTGGAGAGAAATTTACTCCTGCTCTTGACAGGAGTTAATTTCTGACCATTTTGAGAGTGAGAGTAAGTTGGGAAATAGTTTCTGATTAAACTCAAATGTGTACGTTTTTGGTTGTTCACAAACCTTAGTTAATTCTCACCTTGGAATGCTCACTCCCTATTCTTCAAGGTAGATTTGTTCAGATGAAAAACTCTATGGCAGCCAAACAGCTCACATATTAAAAATTTGAATTCGAATAGTCATAAACTAAGCTATTTGCACAAGTAACTTGACGAATGATGCCCTCTGTCTCTGGGGCAATCTCAGGTGCTTGGAATTGGAAACCTAGCGTGGGACAATGGGGACAGCTTCATCTACTGTGCTATGAGTAACATGGGAGACATCATGGGTGACAAGCTAGCTTTTACAGATTAGGCCAACTCGACTTCGAGAAGCTTGAACTGGCTTCTGGTGGCTAGACTTACCAAGTTGCAATGTGATATGCTCCTTTCACAAAACCAGTCCCACCATATTAATTTTTCAAGTAAGGCACTTTCTCCTGCAAAGAGATCTGAAGGTTCCTGAAACAGGTAAAGTAAGCGCAAGGTCATTTCTGTTCTGTCCATACAATAGTAAAGCTTTCCTAAAGACTTACAAGCCTTCAACGTAAAGCTTTAAGCCGTTGATTTTCGGTGTACAGTTGTATTTCATTACTAACTGCGACTGTTCAGAACTCCACATCCCAGAAGCCATCTAAATATGCATATGCCACAGTCTATGAGTGACATCTCACATAAAACAGCATGTACATGGTGACCCTTTAAAGATGGCAGACGACAATAAAGGATCGTGACCTGGATTCTGTTGAGCTGCAGGAGAAGCTGCGATTTCAGCTTGTGAGATGAGGAGAAACATCACAACTGTGCGGTTGTGCCTCAGTGAATGGGGTCTGTGAGCAGAAGCAGTGAGCAGGGAAAAAAATTATCTTATTGATTCCTTAGGGTTTTTAAATGGTTCTTGGGGCAGATCTTGAGAGCAGGGAGGAGAGCATGACCTTGCGTGCAGTGCCTCTCATCCCAGTGGATGTATTGTGCTTGCACTATACAGGGTTGGATTAAATTAAGTGCAGGTGTCCAAAGTTTTCCCACCACCGGCGCTGCCAAATGCAGTTGTAGCTGAGTATCTAGGCTGTTCTAGTAGGAACTCTGTATTGCACTTCTTCGGAGGAGAGGAACCAGAAGTGAATACATTTCGTCTCACCCGATCACAGTGTGCAGTTTTGGAATGAGGAGAGCAAGCAGATGTCATTTCTGTAACCCTCTTTAATGGAACGGCTATCTAGAAGTAGGCCCCGGGAGGCTGGTTTGTAGAACATCGAACATGCACCTAATAGAATGTCCTGTTTGTGCAGCTATGAGATGAAAGGGAATTCTCAGGTCGACAATGGATGAATTTGTTGGATGAAAATCACTCTAAGGGCCTGATTACAAGTTTGGCGGACGGGTTAGTCCATCACAAATGTGACGGATATCCCGTCCGCCGTATTAGGCGTTTCATTATATTCCATTGGATATAATGGAGCTAGTAATACGGCGGACGGGATATCCGTCACGTTTGTGATGGACTAACCCGTCCGCCAAACCAGTAATCAGGCCCTTAATGGAGTTCTACGCCTCTGCCTTCTCTGATGGCCTCCGGTGATCGCCCAGGAGAGTGTGAACTTCCAGAAGAACCACAACTGGATAAATGGAATTCTGGGAGCAGCCAGCAAGAGAAGCTGAACATCTGAAATGACGAACTTGGCCTGGTGGACTGGTGGCTTGGAGCATCCAATGGGGGCTTGATTAGTAATTAATTCCAGGGCTCGTGCAGCAGTGCTTTGGTGAAGCCCGACTGCTGAGGTGGAACGTAAACACAGCTTCTCCTGTGCTTGTTCCCACTGTAGACCCTGGGAGGAGGAGGTGGAGAAGCCGACCGCGTACTGTCTGATTCCCATGGCATGCTCTGCACGCGTCACAGCGATGGCCTCCAGGGAATTCCAGCGTCCACCTGCCAGGCCTCCTCCCCAGCCCTCCGACTTGTTTGCTTTAGGTGGAATTTTGAATAGGCCTGGATGACAGACCGGCGACAGATTCCAGCCCATGGGGTAGGCAGCTTCTGCAGGGCTCACAGCCAGGAGAAATGCAAGCAGGGACGGGTTGACTACCCCTGGGAGGGAGGGGTGAGGTCAAAGCAAGGGCCTTGTCAATCCCGATGTTTTTGCAAGAAAGTTTCAATTAGGTTGTGTCTTTGTACAGGATACGCTTGTTCCTGACATGTCACGCGCTGGGCAGAAGCGCAATCTGTATTCTTAGACTTGGACGTGACTGACAAATATACTGTGGCTATTTGTTGATGATGCTAAGACTTGGAGGGCAAGTTAGTTCAGCTGGTTTATGCAACTAGTCGCGTTCACCTTGCACCGGGTTTCTTCAGAAGGAATGAGTTTTGCATTTACATGAGCTCACTGAACTATTAAGCCGAAAAAATGGAGTGTCAGTCTTCTTATGAATGGCAAATGGTTCCAGGTCCAAGTGAGTGATACTTGTGAGTAATGAATGTGAAGGCATCGGCCACTGTACAAAGACATCATAAACACTGTGGGGGATATTTACAATGAAATGGCGCAGCGCCGCAAGCAATTTTGCTGCGCCAAGCTGCGTCATTTAAAAAACGCAGGGATGCACCATATTAAAAGGAATACCGCGCACCCCTGTGCTCTCCCGTAACGCCAGTGCTAAAACAGCAGGCATGCACCAACGCTTGCAGGGATGATTTTGTTTGTGCAAGAAGGACCACCTTCCTGCACAAAAACAATCATTAATGGCGTTTTGCTCCTTCTATGTGTGCTGCAGAATGCCCCTTGAAAGGCATTCGTTTTTAGCGCTTACTCAGATTTACCAATCCTTGTAAATCTGGAGCAGTGTCAAAAAGCCATGGGTATTGTGTGGGAACACCCATAGCAACACCCATGACACACCCCTTTGACGCTGAGCACTGCGTAAAAGAGGGTCATATTTACAAGGCCACGTAAAGCCACGAAAAGAGGCTTTGCGTGGCCTTGTAAATATGGGCCAGCACACAGCGCCACCGAAGAGTAAAAAAAAAATGACGCTCCAGTGGCGCTAGGGGCTTGTAAATATGCCCCACTGTATCCACTGGACGTCTGTCTGTAGACGTGGGACCTTGTACACATTCACTACTCTCACTGAGTCTGTGTCGAAACTGGCCCTTTTACTCCAGCACCAGCACCACGCTCACTAACTCTCTTTCGAAGCTGGTCCTTGTACACAGAAGTCTGTAGAAGTGGGCCCTTGTACCGAGACACTATTCCCATTTAATGTCAGGTAACATTGGTCCCTAAACAGAGAGACTGTTCCTCAAAGTGGGCCCTTGTATACAGAGGCTACACACTGTCTCTGTCAAAGCTGGTCCCTCTATAGACACAATATGGCCACTGAATCGGCATCTGTCGATGCAGGCCTTTTTACACAGGCGCTTTGTCCAGTGAAAGGTCCCACTGTGGAAAGGGGCCCTTGTACACAGACACTGCACACACTGAATCTTTCTCTGTCGAAGCAGGTGCCTCTGCTGAGACACTATGGCAACTGAACATCTGTCTGTCTAAATGGGCCTTTGCACACAGAAACACTGCCACTGAGACTCTGTGTGTCAAAGAGGGTCCCTGAAAACAGATACTATGGTCATTGAATATCTTTCGGTCGAGGCAGGTGCCTCTACAAAAACACTGTGCAGACTGAACATCTGTCTGTTTAAGCGGGCCCTTGTACACGGACACCACGGCCAATGAATCCCTGTGTGTCGCAGTGGGTCCCTGTACACAGGAGCTATGCCCACTGAATGCCTCTCTGCCAAAGAGACCCTTGTACACAGACACTGTTCTCAACCAAGTTCAGTCTATCGGTCACCTTGGAGAAAAACAATATCCCTACATAACAATGGGTTGAAGTGGGCCCTATACACATGTTATGCCTGCCGCTTCTCCAGGGCACAAGTCCTAAAAAAAGAAGTGGGGGGACTAACCAGGTTAAGCAGGATGCGAGTGAAATCATGATGCATGCCATCACAGCGCATGATGTCACGACGCGTGACATTGCACGTGACATCACAGGAAGTGACCTCACTGGAAGTGACATCGCAAGAATTGACATCAGATATTAAGACCTCATACATGTTTATCAGGTATATCATGAGTACATTTAAGCACATTATGAGATTTAACAAATGAGATTTGGCGTCGGGGTTGTGCCTAAAAAATGGCGCAATCCCGACGCAAAATGTGGGCCTCAACTAATATATTTATTTTTTTAAACCCTGCCACAAAGAAATTGGCAACAAGGAGAAGCATGGCAGTAGATCTGTTCTGCTTAATTGGTTACAAAGTCTGCATTTTAATATATTTTATGGGTTCAGGCATCTGCAGTGACGGTGCCCACTAAATCTCAGGGAATAATAATAATGGTGAGAACTCTGGAGGTGAACATGTTTGTTGGAGAGATCTGTGTTTTGTGAAGTCCCAGATTTGAATCAAAGCAGCATAGCGGGTTAAAGAGTCTCCTGCAAAGCACATCACATAACACACAGATGACAGATTTTTATTTTATTTAGATAGTAAAGTGGGTTACTGCTTTTAACACAGAGATCCTTTTGTTACCTACAGCTCATATATTGTAATCCGTGTAATATACCACAGTGAGCTATGAAGGACATGTGACTCCTACACGTTATAACCCTGTCTCATATAACTCATCTTGTACATTGATATACACATGATTTATTGTCAATGTATAATGTGTATGTTACGTAAAGAGCTCCGACACCCTGCATTGGGTTGCATAGCGGTATAATAGAAATAAAATAGTGCTACTGGAATTGTTATTTGTGTAAATACTGGGACAGAACAACACATCTGACATTCTTACTGTGCATGCATCTCTTACATACAAGGACTGAACCAAGGCAAAAGCACGCTTCTCTTAGTACCTGTGAAGAGAATAAGCTTTGTGCCTTTGTCTCCCCTCCGTGGCATTTACATTTAAGTGTGAGGTTCCAGGCCGCCTCCAGTCAGGCTATTCAAACAAAAGGAGACCTGATGGCCCCTTAACTTTGGCCCAGCTGGAGGTGAAAAAGAAGCTCCCTCTTTGCTTGCATGTTGCTGCTGGCAATGGAAAGCAGACAACGTGCAGGCGCTACTGTACGTGTCCCGGTGTCTGAAAATTACACCGGGACAAGTTCAGCATATTTATGTGGGGCCCAAGTTCTTGGCAGGGGGGACGGCATCCACCCTGTGAAAATAGTGGGTGGACTCCGTGTACCTGCATGTACCCCCGACTTGTGCCCTGCGCTTGTCTATAGAGGCAGGTTCCTGTACACAGGGGTCGTGCCCCGGAACTCTGTTGAATTCGGCTCTGTGCTCAGGCTCTATATACCCCTGAATCTCAGTGAGTTGAAGGTGGAGGTGTTCGGGAGTAGCCGCCTACCACTCAGCGGTCTAGAAATGTGGTATATGGTAAAACTGAAGCATTAGTACTTCGGTCCTGGCCTCCAGATGCCTATAAGAACTTAGATGATAATTTGAAAAATGTTATTCAAATGGCTTCTGCAAATTTTGCCTTTTTGCCATTTACAGGAACAATTTAGTACAAATCTTGAAAATTTGCTAAATGAAAGTCAATAAGACCCCTCAGTATTAATTCTGCAAATCACCCATAATCATAAGTATGTAAAAGTGATTGATAAAACTACTTTCATTTAAGACGAATTTCGCTTCAAGGTGAGCACCATCTAATGTGTGAAGTAGGGTAATTTTGCAAAGTCGTTAGAGGAAGGAATTAATTTCTATTTTGGCTGCAAGTGTCCTGCCACATTTTAGAAGATTCTAGATCGCATTTCAAAGGTTCAATAATCAGACTCTGGGAGACATGCGAACCATACCTATCAAGCCAATAGTATGCTGTAAATATCACGTAAAGTGGAAAACTCGTTAATATTTACAGTCGCATAACAAAGGCAGTTTGATGCAATTTTGATGCATCAGCCAAGGGATTGTGATCCATCTTTTAAAGTCTTTTGGTTGATGATATGTGGAAAGCATGGCAGCCGGTTTTATAAAAGAATTCAAAGTAATGCAATAACTAGTTAAGGGTTAAGAAATCACTAATTATGTATATGAACACTGGAATGTTCAGATCTGCAGTGAAGATTGTAGTGGTTCACTGACAGAATATCGAACACAAAATATCGTGTGGACAGAATATCGTGTCCAAAATATCGAGGACAAGAATATCGAGTAGGTAAGTGCAAATAGATAGGTATAAATTTACTATTCTTAACTCCAGATCTACGTACCTTGAAGATATATATATCGTCAAAGTACATATATGTGGAGTTATATATAGTAAAACTTTACTTACCCATAAGAAATGACCTTCACGATATTCTTGTCCTCGATATTTTTGACACAATATTGTGTCCGACGATATTTGTGCTTTCGATATTTTGTCCACCCACCGATTGTAGTAGAGGATGGCAAATAATGTGGCTACTAAAGACCTACTGCTCCAACATTTCAATATTGGTCTTTCTGTTTCTCCCTGTTTAATTTAGAACATTTTACGCTCAGTGGATAGAATGTTCTAAAAGCATTACAGCCCTTCTGAAATGGGCTATACATGTTGTTGTAGGTCATGACCTTCTTTAGAGGACCTCTCTTGTGGCCCAGGCTCATAGCATAGGTAGAGGTCCTCTTACAACTGGTATAGACCTCGGCAGAGTACTATAATCCTATAATATGGCCTCTAATTTCAGGGAGGGGTCCACGGAAATTAATCTTTATCTTTTCAGGTATGAGTGACATTCCAGATGATCACACAAAGCAAGATCAGAAAAACTTTGCACCTGTGACAGGAAGCACACTCACCACTTTGTTTTCAAAAGTGCACCAGGACTTATCCATGTCTTATCACTCAATACTCTGAGGGCTGCTCACCATTTTTCCTTTTCAGCCAAACTTTCCATCAAATTCTAGGACGACAGAAAGTGCAGAAGAGCTTTCTGTGAACCAAATAAGTGGGAATCAAGTAATTTGTGGAAAACACTGACTGTTGTCTGACTGCCTACTTTAAAGGGCAATTTTGAATCTGCATTGTATGGAATTATAACTAACATTCAGTTCAGGAACCTTTACGGGAAAGCATCTGGTGAACACTAATAGTCTCTTCCAGAACTTCCTTTAGTCAAGGTCAATTCTTTCTGTGCTTTTGTCAAGGCTCAAAACTTCAGTGCCACATGCTATTCGACTTTCAGGCTATTCGACTTTCAGCTTTGTCGTGTACCACCTTATCCATGTCTGATGAAAATTTCATGTCCTCTTGCAAAGTGGACATTTTCATTATATGATTTATTTATTTTTGTGGTTTTCTACAGCACAAACATAGTCGAAGGGCATTAGAGCACTTTACAAGAGAACAGCAATTCAGTTACGTATAAAAGCATATACAAACAGTTAAGGATCAAAATCAAACATTGCTTCTAATGCTATGTAAAGTTGTATAAAAAGGTCTTTCCCTCCTGGATTGCTCGGCAAACTTATTTTTTATGTATGGGAAGGGGATACTCCTCCAATTTTACATGTTCCAGGAGAATTTGTCTTGTTTTCTGAGGGGCTTCTCAAACACCATAATCTTTGATTTAGGGTCAGAATATAAAAATGTATCTAGTTTTGAGACAGGCAGGTGACACAGAGATTGAGGTATCGATTTAATGTAGTCTCTAGAACCCAAATTCAGATCAGCTTGGACTTGTCTCCACCGAAGGAAGAACAGCTTGTTTCCGTAGTCGAGAAGCAGGATCTCATTACGTTTTAAGGCTTTAAAAGCAAACTCTTTTGGAATTTTTGTTTTGCAGTCACACCACTTCTCGTTTCAAAAAGCCTTAAAACACTCTGCCCTGAACTTGCTTCATTGACATTGGGTGTTTCTTACAATGTGAATAACTCAATCAAATAAACAAGCATAAACAGTTTTTTTGCCATCATACTTCTTGCCATTCAAATTTCTCTCAGGAGACACAAATTCATTAAAAACGTTGGGGGAGTCAACAATTTGTTTAAAAAAGAAATGGAGGGGCCCAAAGTATTGGTTCTTTTTCAATCCATGCCTTCTCCCTTAATCACAGTGTTCCTAATTTTGTATTCATTCACCTTTCTCCCTTTTCTGCCTTTCCATCTCTTGCTCTGGGCCAAAGGATGATAATGAAAAATAAGTCTTGGTACACAAAAATGAGTTGTGATGCACATCACCTGCAACCAACAGCACAACGTGACCTCTGAGAGCCTATGCCTTGGTATACTCACAGGAGCAAACAGGTCTGAACGCCGTTCAAGCTGGACTCTTCCAGTTCGATATCCCACTTGAAGAGGCACAGAAATTACAGAGTAAAATGGAATACTCATACTGAATGATACATTTCATTTTTTGGGCACTTTGGTTAAGGAAGTAGCCATCTTTGTTGATTGCATGTATTTTGTTCAGATGTATGGCACTGTGATTGTTGTATGGTATGGTGGGCTGTCATATGAAACTGTAGGCAATTACAATAACAACTATGCATGTATGTGGTATCTATACAGCACAACCCTAGCGAAAAGGCAGAAGACTTTCAAGGCATGGGTTGAGGCTTTCCCAATGTTGGGATGGTGTTATCTCCTCTTACCATCTTGCGGGTCGAGGCAGAGAGGGCAACAAGTGGAAAACTATTTGGTAAAAGGGAATTTCCTGGCCATTTTTGCATACTGTATGAGTTTTTGTGATGTTACCGACCTAGCATTTACGTCTCGCCCAGGTCAAATGTTAACCTTATTTTTATGTCAACCTCTCTTGTACTTAGTTGCACTAACAGTGGTCTTCAGATTAGGCATAGTGGGCCAAGGAGTAACATCATTTACAAATCTTGGACCTGTAGTTTGAATTCAATTGTTGCAGTTAGACTCTAAAGAAGTTACTTTACAGATTACTAAAGTAGGAGGAACCTATTTTTAAATTCACCCTACAAGTGTATTCATTTTCGTTACAGAAGCTAGCAAAAAGTAGTAAGTACTCACAGTGACACCACATGCAGGTAGGTCCTGGTAGAGGAAGAGCAGGATGGAGTGGCTTTTTGTTGTAATTGTAATGGCGTCATAACCCACTTTGAAGATCTCATAAAAGTTGTTAACAAGATCAACTTTTAACAATCATTTGTGTTTGAACGAATTACAATGGAGCTATTTGTTTCCTTTTCGAATGGACATGTACATATGCTGGAACTGTGAATTAAGATTTTCTTTTCTTTTTAAAAGTGGTGTCTGCAGTAAATTCACACGATCACCCGCAATCTAAGAAAGGGATACCTTTTTTAAAGGATGGATTGCAGATTTCTTTTTTTGTGTGTACTTTCTGGTGATAGTATTCATCACAGCTTCTCCTGTTACATTATAGTGGTCATATGCGCTGGAAGTAAGAGTGCTGGGGGTGCTGCCACACCCCACACAATAAACATGCTGAGGTTCAGAAGTTGAATGAGCAATAAAGATGGGTTTTTACCTTGTCTCATTTCCTCTGCATTCAAAGACAGTGGTCAAATGTCAGGTTATGTCTTCTAACATATTGCTCTTTATGTTTTTTAGCATGGAAATTGACATTTACTTTTCTTCATCTTACGGCAAATTGAGAGGGTTTTGTAAACTGAACTATGTGCGAATCTTGTTGGGGCACAGGGAGTGTAAAATGATAGGCTATAGGATATCATTTTATTAACACAGAACAAAATTTAAATATATGTAAATATACTGTCAACATATTTAAAAAAAATAGCAGTTAGGAAAGCACATATTAAGTACTTGCTTGTAATTCTGAGTGTGATGGAAACAACGGTTTTAATAGGATCAAAACAAATCAAAACACTACTTTCTGATATGCAAATGATAAATATTTGCTGAAAGCCATTTTCCAGACATTATTCTTTGCATGTTATATAGGTTTATCACTACAACTGCATGCCTCTGCAAATTTAGAGGACATTTCAATGGTAAATGTGTTGTCTGTAAATTACAGTGCGCTACCACACAATGCTTTAGCAATTTATTTATGACAGTGTGCTCCAAAATGCAACACCAACTAAATACTCTGTGCTGAAAGGGAGAGCCTCATTTGCGACACTTGTTCTTTGTGTGACGCTTGGATTTTCACAATCCATATGACTGCCGTATTGTAACATTGATAGCAGCACCCACCCCCCCCCCCCACTTTAGAAATTTGTTCCAGCACCACTGATAGTGTTATATCTCCCTAGCCTTTCTTCTCCTTTTCCACTGGTTGTAGGACTATTGCTCAGGCGTCATATCAATCAAAAGGAATGTTTTATGGGATGGAGAAGCTAAATATTTATGTCTGCAGCTTTGTAGGAAAGTAGGATCATCTTCTTATGGTGACCCACACTTTTTGCTTCATGTGATACTGTTTTTGACTAGTCTGACTGGGATTCTGCTAATCAGGACCCCAGTCTGTCTGCTTTCTCCCTAAACTGTTATGTCATGTATTTAGGTACACTCCAGATTAGATACTGGGATGCCCTTGTCAGTCCCTACTATATGGTACCCATGTACCCAGGGCATAGGTACCCCAGAGGCCTCCCATGGGCTGAAGCATGTATTATGCCACCCATGAGAGGCCATGCAAAATGGAACTACAGGTCTGCCATTGCAGCCTGTGCAAGATGGTGCATGCACCACTTACTTTAGATATAGGTTTACTATATCTAAGGTTCACTGCACTTAAAACCTATAAGTCACCCCTATAGCAGGCCTTAACAATCCTGAAGGCAGGGTGCTTGGTTCTAAGTGAGAGGGTGCCACTGCATGAGCAGAACACTCCTGCAGCCTACGGAGTCCATTCTCCCGGGTTGTCAGTGCATCAGCCATTTACGACATATAGAGTGGCATTATGCGACAGCGTGATGACCAACTCTAAAACGGCTGAAAGTAACCCTATCGTGTTTGGTGTCAAACATTGTGGAATCATACCTCCACACCGGTAACTGGTGTGGGAGGTATGATTCCACCCCTCAGAAACGAGCTTTGTGAGGTCCCTGGTGTTCCCGGTACCGGCCTTCTAGTCCCGGGCAGCACAAAATGGTTGCTGCTGACCAGAGACACATTTCTGCCCTCCTGCTGCTGAGCCAAGCTCAAGCAGGGGAAGGCAGAACAATAGGCATCCTGTCACAGGGAGGTGTGACCACCTCCCAGACAGGATTTAGTGTATTAGGGCTGGGTGGGTGCACTTGCCAGCGACCGAAAGTCTGCATGAGGGGCACATTTGGTGTCCATGTGCATAGTCCAGTTCAAACCAGTCCTGGGAGCCGTTGGCTCCTGCTCTGGCGCGAAACTCGACAAAGGGACAAGGGAGTATCCTCCCCACTGTCCAGACCCTCCACTGGGAGGGTCCCCTGAATCTGTCCAACCCTCTCCCGTGGGTACAAAAGGGCTTACCTGGCTGTAGGACCCTAGATTCGATACTGAACCAGAAACCACTGAACTTTGACCGTCCGGACACTCTGGACTTCCCTGGACTTCGTTTGGGCCCAACTTCATCTCCCTCTCAGTCTGAAGCATTGTCTGTGCCCGTGCCCCATACAGGCTCCATGCAGGACCTGTGGAGCATCAAGGACAACTGAAGATATCTCCCTTGGAGTGAAGGAGTCACTCCCCTGAAACCGCAGGAACCACATCCCGACTGACCGGTCTGCTGCTCCTGAGCACCTACGGACTCCAAAGGCTTCAGCAACACAGGAGGTGGGTTTCTAAGTCACTGGAGCTCCAAGCTGCCCTCTCACCAAGTTTGAGGCCAGAATCCCTCGTGGGGGCTGCAATACTCGTACACCTGTGCACTGCGTTCCTTTGCAAGTGTATATGCTTGTTGGCATTTCACAAGCAAGTGCAATGGGCTTCGAGTAGCCCCAACCTCTGGCACCATTTCCTACAAAGACTTCTGGCCTCCTCGCACCGAGTGATCCGTGGGCTGCTGCTTTGTGAAATCGCTCGAGGTCCTCTCGCGACTCATGTGCCTGTGGGTCCACCTGAGGGTCAACGTTGCTTATCTTGGGCTCCCCTGGTTGCTCCAGGCCTGCCCTGACTCCCCTGTGTTTAGTGAGTCTCCTGGACCTTGCTGGTCCTAACCGTAACCTTCCTTGACCTCCTGCATGGGTTGCTGTTGCCAAGGCTTGTTGGTGCTCCCGCCGGACACCGACCCCTCAGCACTCGCCATACTTCGTGGGACAGCTCGTATCCAGCTCCTGGTCATCCTCAACATCTCCTGGTCCCTGGGGCTGCAGAGTCAAGAACCCCCTCAACACCCCTGAAGCACCCGACATCGGTGGGCATTCGTCTACCTAGCCCCTGGTCACTCCTGAGTGACCCAGACTCTGTCCCCTCTGCTTTTAGGTACCCTTTAACAAGAATCCACCTTTGGATTCCATCGGACACTTTTCTTCCTTCCAGCAGCGGCTCTTCTTCGAAGTCCTCCATTGGGTACGACGGCGGTTTCCGATGCCACTTCAGACCTATGCACCCGGCTTCCCTGGGATAGGTAACTCTGGTACTTCGGTATCCACGGGTGGGGTGGCTCTCCAACCTCCTAAGTTTCACGGGGTTTCTTCGAAGTCCACTGGGAAGGGTCCTTAAACCTTAAAACTGCAACCACGACTCTCCCATAAAATTGTACGGAACACGCGGTCGTGTTCCCACACTGCACCCATCCTCCGTGGGGTACCTACTTACTCACCTTGGGTAGTTCCTTGGGGTTCCAGCGATTCTACGTCCTCTAGACACTGTCTTGACTCGAGTCGTGGTTCTTATACCACTATTTTAGTATATGGTTTGGTCTCCCCCTAGAGCCCACTGTGTATTAGTGCTATTTACTATTGTTTCTGTGCTACGGTATTGTGTGCTTTGTGATTATCTTCGTGTAGAAGATACTTTGTCGTACTAGAGAGAGTTATATTAATAAATACATATTTTTATAACAACTGTGTGGTTCTCCTTTCATTTAACCAATACTATCAGGTTGCATTCTGATAAAACAAGCTGCTTAACATTCCTTCAAGACTAAGCCTGAAGGCTGCTCTCCACAGCTACCACTTGGATAGCTTTTTAAGGTTATCTTTGATCTCTTAAATCACCATAAGGGTTGTTTGGACTGGTACAAGGTGGCCACTTTAATTAGTGGACAGCATATACCAGGCCAACTTCTCACATTGGTGTGCAGCGGTTGGGATTCAAGCCTGCATTGTTTTACCAGATACATTTTTGTATTGATTAACTGAAAACCACTAAGTACTAGGTACATATAATACTAGCTTAGAATAAGTAAGTTCTACTGAACTTAGGGTTGGGTAAGTCAAGGGTCTAGCACACCCTTTCTCCAACCTCAGAGAGTTTAGTTCCCACTAGGTTAGGTAGGTGCAACACCTCACCACACTTAGTATGTCTACTAAAGGAGATGCCAGTGGCTCTCTGCCCTCTAGATACAGTGAGCTTTCATTCCAAAAATTGAAAGCCCTGTGTGCCTCTAGAAAGCTGAAGACAGGGAGCAGTGCCAACACTCAACGTCTGATAGAGATGTTACTGTTATATGACCTAAGGAAGACTCCTGGGTCAGATGAGCAGGACAGATTGGGTGAGACAGGGAATGAGGACAGGTCAGGAGGTGACACCTTTTATGACCTGGACATTAACCCTGACCAGGAGGACCAAGATGGTTCCCACCTGGATAACCCAGATCTTCCAGAAGACAGTGGAGAAGGCCATGATGGCCCCCTCTTTACCCCTCCTGGAAGAGTGCAGAGTTTACCAAGGAGATCTAAATCTGTCTTTGCAGAGTCTAATCACTCAGGACAGTCTGTAGGGACCTCTGTGTCTAGCAAGAGGGACCACTCTTATGATAGGGAATACCAATTGCTTGAACTTGAGAAAGCTAGGCTTAGACTCAGGCAAGAGCAATTTGTCCTTGATAAAGAGTCCCTAGAAGTCCAGAGAGCTAGAAAAAAGTTGGGACTAGAGTCCCATGGTGGCAGCAACAGTGTCCCTAAAGTTAAGGAACATTCCTTTGATAACAGGAACCTGAGCAAGATTGTCCCTCCCTACCATGTTGGGGATGGCATCCATAAATGGATAACTGCTTTGGAGAGGGCCTGTAAAGTTCAGAGGGTCCCTCAAGAGCAGTTGGCGGCTATCTGGTGGCTCTCCTTTGCTGACAAAGGTAGAGATAAGCTTCTCACTGTTAGAGAAGAGGATGCTGACAACTACTCAATCTTGAAGAGTGCTCTCATTGATGGGTTTGGCTTAACCATCGAACAGTGTAGGATTACGTTCAGAGACACCCAGAAGACACAGCCTCAGGTTTGGGTAGACTTTGTGGATAGTGCCATTAGGGCTCTGGAAGGCTGGTTGCTTGGCAGCAAAGTGAATGATTTTAAAGGATTGTACAATTTGATTATGAGGGAGCAGATCCTTAATAATTGCCAAAATCAGTTATTGCATCAGTACCTGGTTGACTCTGATCTGACTTCTCCCCAAGAATTGGGAAATAAGGCAGATAAGTGGGTCAGAACCAGGGTGAAGCAGAAAAACCAGAACAATGGTGGTGACCAAAAGAAACAAGATTCTAAAACTCCAGATAAGGGTGGGGACAAGGGTAAAGATCAAAAACAGTCTTCATCAGGGCCCCAAAAACCTGCATCTGGGGGGGAGTCACAATCCAACAAAGGTAAAGGCAAAAAGAAACCTTGGTGTTACTTGTGTAAGGTAAAGACCCATTGGAGAAGAGATAGTGATTGTCCAAAAGCCAAGGAAAATCCTCCTACCACCACTGCCCCTAAGGCAACTGCGCCCCCTAGCACAAGTACAGGTGGTGGTACAGGGAACAAGGAATTTGTAGGGTTAACCTTGGGCTCTGAGATGGGTTCTGGCCTAATCAGAACTCCAGCTCAGGCTGTGCTTGTCTGTGATGGTGGCATGGATCTTGCCACTTTATTTGTCAGTCCCAGTAACCTTGGCAAATACAGGCAGCAGCCTTTGATCAATGGTAAGGAGGCCATGGCATACAGGGACACAGGTGCAAGTGTCACTATGGTGACACAGGATCTTGTGGGCCCTGACCAAATCATACTTGGAGAAATGTACCAAGTGACCAATGCTAACAATGTCAGGACTGACCATTCCTTGGCAGTTGTTAATTTCAGCTGGGGAGGGGTAACTGGCCCTAAGAAAGTTGTGGTTAGCTCAGACCTACCAGTAGAATGTTTGGCAATGATTTGGAAACTTCAGCTTGGGCTGAAGTGGAATTAAGGACTCAAGCAGCAATGCTGGGCATCACTGCAGATGTGTTTGCTGTGACCAGGTCTCAGGGCAAACTGGCTAACACTGAACAGGCCTTGGATCCTGGAACAATGGACCAAGGGCCTTCCAAGAGAAAGAGCAGGATGGGTAAGGCTGTGTCTTCCCCCCAGACTCAAAGTGAGGATCAGTCTCTTGAGGGAGTTGATCTCAGTCCCTGTGAAGGAACTGTCTCAGATGAACTTGAACCTGACCAGGTTGAGTTCTTGGGGACAAGGGGCCCTTCCAGGGCAGAATTGAGTTTGAAGCAGCAAACCTGCCCCTCTCTTGAACCTCTCAGACAGCAAGCTGCTGCTGAGGCTGCTGGGGGTATCAGTGGATCCCACAGGATCTATTGGGATGAGGGACTCCTGTACTCAGAGGGTAGAGACCCCAAGCCTGGTGCCACCAGGAGGTTGGTCATACCTCTGTAGTTAAGGGGCTTCCTACTCACCTTGGCACATGATATTCCCTTAGCAGGACACCTAGGCCAAAGTAAGACTTGGGACAGGCTTGTCCCTCACTTTCACTGGCCTCACATGTCTGAGGACACAAAGGAGGTTTGTCCCTCCCGTATCACCTGTCAAGCCAGTGGTAAGTCAGGTGGTACCACCAAGGCCCCCCTCAAACCACTACCAGTGGTGGGGGTTCCCTTTGAGAGGGTTAGGATTTATATAATTGGTCCCATGAACCCTCCTACAGCATCTGGACACAGTTATATTCTAGTGGTGGTGGACCATGCCACTAGGTATCCAGAAGCAATACCCCTTAGAACCACCACAGCCCCTGTGGTGGCCAGGGCCCTCCTGGGAATTTTTTCCAGAGTGGGTTTTCCTAAAGAGGTCTTAACTAACAGAGGTATAAACTTCATGTCAAGGTGTATTACTGCAATGCGGAAGGAGTGCGGAGTGAACTACAAGTTCACCACACCCGATCACCCACAATGCAATGGGTTAGTTGAAAAGTTCAACAAAACCCTCAAGGGCATGATCATGGGCCTCCCAGAAAAGCTTAGGCGAAAATGAGATGTCCTGTTGCCCTGCCTTCTCTTTGCCTACAGAGAAGTCCCACAGAAGGGGATTGGCTACAGCCCTTTTAAACTTCTTTTTGGGCATCCAGTTAGGGGTCCCCTGTGTTTGATGAAGGAGGGATGGGAGTTACCTCTCAAACCTTCTAAGCAAGACATAGTAGACTATGTACTTGGTCTCCGCTCCAGGATGGCTGAGTACATGAAGAAGGCCAGTAAAAACCTTGAGGCAAGTCAAGAATTGCAAAAAGCTTGGCATGACCAAAAGGCTGTGCTGACTGTTTATCAGCCTGGGCAGAAGGTGTGGGTGTTGGAGCCTGTGGCCCCAGCAGCTCTACAAGACAAATGGAGTGGACCCCATACCATTCTTGAGCAGAAGGGAGAGGTCACCTACTTGGTGAACCTTGGCACTCCCAGGAGCCCCCACAGGGTGCTCCATGTGAATAGGCTCAAGCCATACATTGACAGGGCTGATGGCAACTGATGAGGGACAGGAAGAAGAGAGTGACCCTCTCCCTGATCTCCTCTCTAAGAACCCTGATGATTGGTCAGTTGTTGGTGTAGCTTTGGTAGGCTGCCTCACTGACCAACAGCAGATTGATTGCAGGAAGGTCCTCAATCAATACAGACACATGTTCTCGCTGACTCCTAGTCAGACGACCTGCTGTACCCTTAAAGTGGACACAGGTGAGAGTCTACCTGTTAAAAACAAGATTTACATGCAGCCTGGCCATGTCAGAGACTGCATCAGGACTTAGGTGCAAAAGATGCTAGAGTTGGGAGTTATTGAGCCCTCAGATAGCCCTTTGGCTAGTCCAGTGGTCTTGGTACCAAAACCTCACACCCATGGTGGTAAGAGAGAGATGAGGTTTTGTGTTGACTACAGGGGACTCAATGCAGTCACTAGGACTGATGCTCATCCAATTCTTAGGGCAGATGAGCGTATTGACACTTTGACCTCAGCCAAGTTCTTGAGCACATTTGACCTCACTGCTGGCTATTGGCAAATCAGACTAGCTGAGGATGCCAAACCAAAAACAGCATTTTCAACCCCTGGTGGGCATTATCAATTTATTGTAATGCCCTTTGGTTTGAAGAATGAGCCTGCCACATTTCAAAGGTTGGTGAATAAAGTCCTTACAGGTTTGGAGGCCTACAGTGCAGCATATCTAGATGATATAGCTGTCTTTAGCTCCACCTGGGAGGATCACCTGGTCGACCTAAAGAATGTTTTGGAGGCTCTGCAGAAAGCAGGCCTCACTATCAAGGCTACTAAGTGCCAGATAGGGCAGAGCAAGGTTGTGCATGAGCAGAACACCCCTGCAGCCTACGGAGTCCATTGTCCCGGGTTGTCAGTGCATCAGCCATTTACAACATATAGAGTGGCATTATGCAACAGCGTGATGAGCAACTCTAAAATGGCTGAAAGTAACCCTATCGTGTTTGGTGTCAAACATTGTGCAATCATACCCCCACACCGGTAACTGGTGTGGAGGGTATGATTCTACCCCTCAGAAACGAGCTTTGTGAGGTCCCTGGTGTTTCCGGTACCGGCCTTCTAGTCCCGGGCAGCACAACATGGTTGCTGCCGACCAGAGACACATTTCTGCCATCCTGCTGCTGAGCCAAGCTCGAGCAGGGGAAGGCAGAACAATAGGCATCCTGTCACAGGGAGGTGTGACCACCTCCCAGACAGGATTTAGTGTTTTAGAGCTGGGTGGCTGCGCTTGCCAGCGACCGAAAGTCTGCATGAGGGGCACATTTGGTGTCCCTGTGCATAGTCCAGTTCAAACCAGTCCTGGAAGCCGTTGGCTCCTGCTCTGGTGTGAAACTGGACAAAGGGACAATAGAGTATCCTCCCCACTGTCCAGACCCTCCCCTGGGAGGAATCTGCCCAACCCTCTCCCATGGGTACAAAAGGGCTTACCTGGCTGTAGGACCCTAGATTCGACGTGGACAAGATTCTGAACCAGAAACCACAGAACTTCGACCGTCTGGACACTCTGGACTACGCTGGACTTCGTTTGGGCCCGACTTCGTCTCCCTATTAGTCTGAAGCATTGTCTGTGCCCGTGCACCATACAGGCTCTGTGCAGGACCTGTGGAGCATCAAGGATAACTGAAGTTATCTCCCTTGGAGTGAAGGAGTCACTCCCCTGCAACCGCAGGCACCACATCCCGACTGACCGGTCTGCTGCTCCTGAGCTCCTACGGACTCCAAAGGCTTCAGCAACACAGGAGGGAGGTTTCTAAGTCACGGGAAGTCCGAGCTGCCATCTCACCAAGTTTGAGGCCAGAATCCCTCGTGGGGGCTGCAATACCCGTACACCTGTGCACCGCGTTCATTTGCAAGTGCATATGCTTGTTGGCGTTTCCCGTGCAAGTGCATTGGGCTTCAATTAGTCCTAACCTCTGGCACCATTTCCTACAAAGACCTCTGGCCTCTTCACACCGAGTGCTCCATGGGCTGCTGCTTTGCGAAATCGCAAGAGGTCCTCTCGCGACTCCTGTGCCTCCGGCCTGTGGGTCCACCTGAGGGTCAACTTTGCTTTTCCTGGGCTCCTCTGGTTGCTCCCGGCCTGCCCTGACTCCCCTGTGTTTGGTGAGTCTCCTGAACCCTGCTGGTCCTAACCGTAACCTTCCTTGACCTCCTGCGTGGGTTGCCGTTGCCAAGGCTTGTTGGTGCTCCCGCCGGACACCGACCCCTCAACACTCGCCATCCTTTGTGGGACAGCTCGTATTGGGCTCCTGGTCATCCTCGACGTCTCCTGGTCCCTGGGGCTGCAGAGTCAAGAACCCCCTCAACACACCTGAAGCACCCGACATCGGTGGGCATTCGTCTACCGAGCCCTTGGTCACTCCTGAGTGACCCATACTCTGTCCCCTCTGCTTTCAGGTACCCTTCAACAAGAATCCACCGTTGGATTCCATCGGACACTTTTCTTCCTTCCAGCAGTAGCTCTTCTTCGAAGTCCTCCATTTTGTTCAACAGCGGTTTCCGACGCCACTTCAGACCTATGCACCCGGCTTCCCTGGGATAGGTAACTCTGTTACTTCGGTATCCACGGGTGGGGTGGCTCCAACCTCCTAAGATCCACGGGGTTTCTTCGAAGTCCACTAGGAAGGGTCCTTAAACCTTAAAACTGCAACCGCGACACTCCCATAGAATTGTACGGAGCACGCGGTCGTGTTCCCACACTGCACCCACCCTCCATGGGGTCCCTACTTACTCACCTTGGGTGGTTCCTTGGGGTCCCAGTGATTGTACGTCCTCTAGACACTGTCTTGACTCGAGTCGTGGTTCTTATACCACTATTTTAGTATATGGTTTGGTCTCCCCTAGAGCCCACTCTGTATTAGTGCTATTTACTATTGTTTCTGTGCTACGGTATTGTGTGCTTTGTGATTATCTTTGTGTAGAAGATACTTTGTCGTACTAGAGAGAGTTATATTAATAAATACATATTTTTATAACTACTGTGTGGTTCTCCTTTCATTTAACCAATACTATCAGGTTGCATTCTGATAAAACAAGCTGCTTAACATTCCTTCAAGACTAAGCCTGAAGGCTGCTCTCCACAGCTACCACTTGGATAGCTTTTTAAGGTTATCTTTGACCTCTTAAATCACCATAAGGGTTGTTTGGACTGGTACAAGGTGGCCACTTTAATTAGTGGACAGCATATACCAGGCCAACTTCTCACAAGCTTTGTGTCATTGAAGGCCAGGGAACTGAGCTGAGTCAATCACTCCATGTTACCAAAGTTGTTGGAGATGCTACTGAGATCTCTTGCTTTGGGTCTAAGATCTTTTTCTCTTTCACTTTCCCACCCTTCAGCTGGAGGCATGGCTATGTGTCATCAGCTTACAATTAAATGACGGTGACAAGGATCATAATTTTTAAATTGGCTTGCGCTCGTGTATCGATAGCATGTCTAGCTGATCTTGCCTAAAAATCAGCTTCAGTTTCTCCACGAGGGTGGGGGAGCGTCGCCTGCTGAGAGCTGCTCATGAAAAAATAAAATGCCAATGAAATAAATGATTTTATTGCCATTTTATTTCTCCAACGTGCGCGCCGCACGCAGTGCCCCGAGCCAAGAAGCTGGCCAGACGTTCCAAAGTGCGCAGGTCAGTTTGGCCGGCCGTCTTGCGACGGCCAGCCTGACATGCACACTTTGCAGCTCTCCACTCAACTGTCTTACACAGATGGGTGAAGAGCAAGCATAGGCCTCTAGGGCCTTACGGAGCGTCTGACTAACCCGCTCTATCCAATCCTGGTGCTTCTCTCATGTAGCATGAGAGCAGTGCCAGGATTGATTAGGGGAGCTCCACAGACGACTATAGTTTTATCGAGGAGGACCGGACGACATGTCGCAGTTGGTAATTACCATTTATTTAACTTTTATTTATTTAAAATGATAGTGTTATTTTGGGTGGAGGGAGGGGTTGCTTTGTATATGCTTTTGGAGGGAGGGAGGGAGTGTATTATTTTGGGCTTTTGGGAGGGGAGTGTTAAATGATGTGCTTTTGGAGGGATGGGGTGCTTTATCATTCTTTTTTTTTGGGAAGTGGTGGGGCACTTCGCTCACCACACCACTTTCAAAGGTTGCCAGCCGCCACTGCTAAAAAATACAAGGTAGAACCTTTACTGTGTTACGATGCTACGTACGTTTGAATGGTCCAGACCGGTACCATATACCAAAGAAGAATTATTCTTTCTTTTTTATTAATTATACTCTGATATTTGTGCCTAATCCTCTAAATGGTGCACACTTAACTTTTTCTCCTAACTTTTATACTCATACTTCTTTTTTTCACTTCGTCTATTTTGCAAAATGAAACATTGTGTTGAAACTGGCCTTAATGAAATTTAACAGCGTATTAGTGACTTGTGTGCAGAACACACAGGGCTCGGGGGAGGTGATGCAGAGTGAAGTGTGTCTCCTAAATCTAGCCACACACTACAGCACGAATCGAGAGCAATGTCAAACTTATCATTTTAATCCCTACTGAACGAACCGGCCTATGTCTATTGTTTTAAGCTGTTTGGGAGAGCAGGTCACTGCAGCGTTTTTTCCAAAATCTAGAGGCGGAGAGCATGTTTCAGCAGGGCAGAGTGTCACTTTATTTTTTTGTTTTCGGGCCACACAGGGCAGCACAGCTAAATGTTTTGCCTACCCTTCTGGCTCTCCATCTGCCGCCATGTTTACTTTTTCCATGCACACAATAAAGCCGACTGCCTTACGCCTCAGGCAGCACAGTCTGTTTGCTCTTTCCACTGTTCCGCTATGGACATAATAAACAGCCTTCCTTCTGCCACTTGGGGCCTCATTATGAGTTTACGGGATTAAGAGGCGAGGAAACTGGACCCAGAATCATCTATTTTGTCTTTGCAATTAATTCTGGCCGTTATGAGGTTGTATCCCCCTAATATAGAGTAACGTTGCAAACACAACTTTACTCGGTCCAATTCTGCATGTTTTGCCCGGGGACAAATCCACTGGCATTTCCCACCTGCTCAAGAGTAAATAACATGTGTCTGTTTGTGGGATGGTGGTGCAGGTCAGTCGTGCACGGTGGGGACTGGATTGGGGTATTGGAAGTCTGGCGCTTCTGGAGTGAGCATGGTCAGCTCCCCATTTGGTGGGCTGCAGGGTCGGGCTGTGCCAGGAGGCTGTGCCCCTGTTCATCTGTGCTACAGATGTGCACTAGGTAAAGCCGGGTCTGATGTTCCTGCATGCGGCAAAACCAGGAATTGGCAGGAGCGGTATCCCTCCTCGGGATACCGTGCCGGCCAACTTGTAGAGAGGGTGTAAATCTTCACAGTGCACACTTGGTCACTGCCCATCCGTGCTACACTCTTCACCTGCCAAACTCTTGTAGTTCGCCACAGTCCTATCTCTCTAGTCTGACAAATAGTCTTAACAGTGTTTCAGTGTTCCATCCATTACAGTACTTCTGTCTCATGTATCATCATTGACTGTCCTTTTAAAGTTCATTAGAAGCGGTTTAAGTGCACTACCGCAATAGAGACTCTTGTTAGTATTTGGATGAGTTTTTTCTTTGATTTTGGGTATTATCTTGAATTATTTTATTTTTATTGTTTAAACATAAGTTTGGGACAATACCTATTGAGAAAAGAGTTGCCCTGGGCCTGGTATCAAGCAGATAGCAAGTGTATCTTCTTAGTGGGCACCGGATTTAGCTTAGTACTTTCTTAGCCTAGTCTAGATCAAGTCTTCCATTTATTGAAGTCAGGTTTGGAGCCTTGCATCACTACATCCCTGGAGATACTGCAGAGACACTGCCATTACTCATCGGCTCAATATTTAGTAATGCCTGCTTGACTTAGAAAAGAGTAGATAGAATACAGAGGCAGGGTCGGCTCCTCCGTTGGAGCGGGGGAACGGTGGAGTGTCGCCCCACTTAAAATCCTCCCAAAACCCCAGAGATGAAAAATAAAATGGTAATTTATTATCATTTTATTTTTCATCCCCCATCCCGAACAGAGCGTCAGTATGAGGGTGGGGCCACTGCTGAGTGACAGCAGCAGGGAGGAGTGTGGACTGTCTATGCACTGTTTAAAGTGCGCATGTCTTTTTGGCCAGCCGTCTTGTCACGACCAGCCACACATGCGCACTTTAAACATCTGTAACCCCGCTGTCCTAAAACAGCTGTGTTAGAGCACGTGCAGGCCTCCAGACCACTGTAGCGCGCCGAGTGAGGCTGCTACCTCCAATCAGGGCGCTGCTCTCATGCTGCATGAGAGCAGCGCCAGGATTGGTCAAGGGAGTTGCAGCATCCGGTTTCTGTAAGAAGAGGCCCGGAGCGGAGGACTTCAGGTAAGTGTTTTTTTAAATATAATTTTCGTGCACCCGCCTGCCCACCCCTCCCGATAGATGCCAGCTGCCAATGCACAGAAGCCTGTGAATGAATCAGCCATGGCTATGTGCACCTGACGTTGGGTACTACATGGGTATAGGCCCAGCTGCCTCTTGTCAGGGTGCACGAGGAGCTTGAACATAGCTGCTGCTCCCAGTGGTGTGCCCTTTGGTACCACTGGTATCTCCCTTGCTACCTCTTGGCTCAGGGGTCATGAAAGGAGCAGCAGGAAAAGAAAGTAAGCAGGGCTGTAAGAGCCATGTTTATGTTCCCTCGTGCCCACTCCTCAACCTTACCCGTCACTCTTAGCAGCAAAACAGGACGCTCTGGGACATGACGCAAAGCCTGTCATGCCTCAGCGTCAAAGTGTGTATGTTGTGACGCCCTCTGCCGTTGACATTTTGATAAATCAACGCTGTGGCCTGAGAGAGGACATTTCAAGCCATCATGGGGCCCGAGGCTGCCATTGGCTGTGCGACACTCATTGTAGCTCTTCTTGAGCAATGACTGCCTGCATTCGTGTCAGTTTGGGGTCAGAAAACCAAGGCATTAAAAGGCCATTTTGTTCCCTTTTCTGGCTGCGATTCCCTTTTTCTAACAGTTCATTTAAGGACATTAGAAAATAATAACCCTTCTCTGCACGGGATCATTTCTCCAAACTTGAGCTGCTCAGGGTCCCATGAATGCTGTTCGTTCTAAGCAGGGCTTTAAGTGGACGAGTCCTACTGTCGGCGGACAGTGAAAATTCCACGCAACCAGAAATTAGCACAATACACACGACACAACTCCCTCCCCATTCCAAAAGCGAGCACGACCTCTTAAACTGACAGCACACCCACAGAAGGTTAGTACAATATTTTCCCAACTATCAGTCATACAGGCATAAACCTGTCTCGGGGTGCCTGTGCTCCTGGGAAGGGCCCCCGCAGTAGGATTTACGACGGTGGCATGTGCAGGCTCTGGGCAACACCCTGTCAGCTCCTCAGGTGGAGGTGGGAAGAGATGTTTGTCCGAGGACACCCCTCTCCCTGGGGCAGGCGCTCACCTGCTGCTAATAAGGGCGCAGGAGGGTCAAAGGAATGTGTCCAATCCGCGGAGGGTTTGAAAGGGAGGCTAGGTGCCTGAGAGAGGTGTGTTTCGGTCGGAAAGGATGGCAGTATCCAGGTGGCCTTCTTCTCCTCCTCCAGCTTTCTATCAGCGTTGGCCTTCGAATAGGAATCTACCACAAAGACCTCTTTAGTTATCACATTAAAACAACATGTGTACCATAACTGCTGGACATTCAAGTTGATTGGTTACAACTGGTTTCTAATGGACCCAGCTGCAGGCTATGGATTGTGAACATCACATGAATTCCTTGGAAGAAAACACAAGTCTCTTCATGAAACTGGTTACTAGTTCGCTTTGTGCGAACTTGTGTAGTCATGAGACTCACAATTTTGCATATTTCTTTTTTTAGAGTTTGAGAAGCTACACAAACTATATAACTTTCCATAGATTCCAAAGCGGGGCTAGCCCTTTGTGGCTGCTCGGAGTAACTGGAAGGACTACTCTGCTCAGCAGTTATGTACCCTATCCCCTACTCTAAGTCACAGCATAAATCTTTCTGCCGGGTCTGGCCCACCCGTGTTCTGCCCGTCTTCCCCATGCATGGCTGGCCCTCCTCTGCTCTGTCCCGGGAAACATCCTTTACCCCGCATGCTTCACTCCGCATGCCATTACCCTGCGGTTTTTACTCCGCAAAAACTTTTACAACGCAGGGCTTTACACCGCAAAACTGTTACAATGCATTTCCCAAAGGACAGCCCCCCTGGAGTTAGAATAGTAATTGCGTTGGAATGGGGAATGCGTTGTAACAGATTGCGTTGTAAAGCCCTGCGTTGTAAAAGTTTTTGCGGAGTAAAAAATGCGGGGTAAAGTGTCCTATTCATCCCCAGCTGCTACCCTCACGGGCACTTATGCATGATCATAGGAGCGTAATCTGAGGGACATCTTGGAGCAGGAGACTGTCATGAGGTGGGAGAGGAGGCAGTAGTTTTTAACTATTCCTTCTATCATAAGGTAAAATCGGAACACTCCGGCTACTACATGTTCACGATATTTTCCGAATTCGCCTAAGTGAGCATAACAAAAAATGCACCCACTCCACCACTCTATTGGTTTCAGTTAGTGTTTTTTATCTCACCAACACAGTGCCCAATTCTTCAAACTGCACATACGTAGTTTGTGTCCAAAAACATATATGCTGCACCTCTATCCAGTAAAGCGCATGTGAGACTGGTCAACTGGAATTTCCAGTAGATGAAGCCATGCATTAATGAATAAATGTTGCTGTTTCTGCTCTGGGGGTGCTCAACAAGCGAATGGGCTATATAGGCCCACTTTTATTCCTAACACTAAACAGTAGTGAGAACTTCCAAATTGTGTGTTAGAGATGTGCTGCGTATATTTAGCTGTAGTTCCACAGCCCTTTTCTCATTTTTGCCGTGGTGCAAACGTCTTTTCGTAATATTGACTGAAGCAAATATGTTTGTTCTATATACTGTATTAGACAAGCAGTAAAGTAGTCAAAATGGTTTTATGCAGTTCTTTGCACCAGTTCGAAGCTTTTGTAATATGGCCTCGGGTGTCCTATTAAAGAAATACACTGGGTAAGATTATTTCATTCAAAGGCAGAAAAATAAGCATTACTGTAGCACGGAAAACAAGCACTAGCAAAGCTAATTGGCATTTCGTTGGTTGCCAGCATTTTAGCTTTGTCAATACTTGTTTTGACATGTTTTGTGTAAAACTTTATTTTTAGAGACTGTCAGGCACTCACCAATATACAATGTGAAAGAATGGCAAAAGCAAATTATTTTTGGCCTCACAAAGCACACTTTGCCATAGTAGTCCCTGATACTGAAAGCAACTACATTGTGTGTGGATGTGCTCCTTGTGAAAGAGCAGATTGCCGTCACTCACAGCGTAGTTAGCCAATTGCTAAAGTGGGCTGACCCACTGCCCTATGGTGTATGCTGTAGTCGGTAGAATTTTTTTTGAATGCCTCATTAACAGGACGATGGATGAAGAGGGCTGGCTGAAAGGCCCCATAACTATGTATATTACATATATAATTTTAGTAAAGCCAAAAGGTTTTGGCTAACGCCAGAACTAACAACTGACCATCAAATGTTGAATGTTTCAAACTACATACCCCCCAGAGGGGCGTGGCACAGTCCAACCACTGTGAATGTGCTCACTCCTGTGGAGTAGCATGTATGTGTGCACTGCAGTAGCAGAAGACAGGACCTACATGTGTGAGGAATGTAGTCCTTGATTGCATCCAGTAACTAATGGACGGCAACAGCACACCAACCCCCTGAGGCCCTTTCAACGAATTTTAGATCAACTTGAGCTCCTTAGGCCTTGTACAATTTTCTCTGAGACAAAACACATGGGGTTATACACAGTAGTGTAAATTGCATTACGTGTTATTAATTCAAAGTGTCCCTAAACAGGTATATCCTGAAATTGTACCGACCCTGTTTAGCACATGTTCCTACCACAATACTTACACCATCACCACTCTGTAATCGATGCAAATATGAACTTGCACAATATTAGGTGCACAAGAGATCCCATCCCTCTCTCTCTCATGGAACGATCTGCCGCTGCACATAAGAGACTACTCCTCACTTTTTGAATTCCCCAAAAAGCTCAAGACCTGGGTTTGTGAGTAGCCCCACTAGGCCCTACGTATGCCTGGACTCACACTGCTCAGAATGCAGGATACCCTCCCGGGTGATAGTGCGCTCTACAAATCTGCATAACATAACATAACATAACATGCTTCTGCCACTCCCTTTCAATACTATGTTCAGCATCACTTTTCCACAGCACAAACATCTCTTCTGTCTATTTCTTTCTCTTTTAGCTACAGCACATACATAAATAAGATGAAGTCGTTGTGTTGGACATGTTTAGTAAAATCTCCTTATATACATGTGCATTGTAATTTCCACATTAAGGTCGCTAAGGACCATAGGCCAATAAGGGCATCTTTGCCAAACTCAACACAAGAGCATGCCCTGTGATTACCAAAACATTTACATACCATGCCCACTTAAAAAAAGGAACTGTTGCAACTGAGAAAATGAGCATTGGCAAAGGCAATAGGTCTGGTGCTGACAGTCAGCCTTTTAGTTTTATCAATGCTTGTTTTGTTTTGTCATGGTTTTGCAAAACATTATTGTTGGGGAAGTTGGTATGTCCAGATCAATGTAAAAACAAAAACTGGCTAAAAGTAAAAAAAATATTGAATCACTACCCATACAACCATCTACTGACCAAATCATTCCATACTATGTAACAGTCCGCTATTCTATGAATGTAACCTTTGTACAACTACTGGGATCTAGTACAGTCTGCACTATGTTCATGTTGTGTAACCTGCACATTTCGCAGGAATTGCAATTGTTTAAAGACTCCGGTACTCCTGACTTATTTTATTTCCTACAGGTACTTGTAGGGCTATGGCCCAGATTCCTTCAGGAAAACCGAATAAAATTAGTTATTAAAAAAAAAAGTAAAAATATTTCTTTGCTCTCAAAAAGCACACTTTTGCCACAGTAGTCCCTGAGACATAAGGGGCCTACTTTGTGTGTGGATGTGCACTGTTTGACAGGGCAGAATGTGCCAGTGGCTGAAGTGGGCTGGCTCTATGCCCCATGCTGTATGCTGTAATAGTTACCAAAAAGGGTAAACCCAAAATGTGTCACTGGGACCTGGGTATCAGACAGTATAATACAAGATTGGTCCCAGTAGAAAGTTATTCAACATCAACCAAACTTAAAGACATGAAGAACATATTAGACAACCACGTTGTATATTTGGAGGTCCAATGTTATTTAATCACACTGAACACTACCTGTATATATGATTATATCAAAGCATTATCAAAAATAAGTGCCCCAAACAGAGAGGAGGGGGGGGGTTTGAGTGTAAAGGGTATGGTGATTCGAGTGAGGATAAGAGGGTATATAGAGAAGATATTGTGCAAATCACATAATTCTTGACATGAAGAAACAACGGCTCAGCCTTAAGCCACATGAATCAAAACAGTATCCATACATTGCGTAGCCATGCTTGGAAAAGTATCACAGTGCAGAATCGCTGTTGATTAAGCTGGCGAACGGTAAAAAAATGTCGACGTTTCGAGCCCAAATGAACTGTAGGTTTCTTATTTCCTTACGGTGGGTCTTCCTCAGGACTGAAGTGAAAGGGAAGAGGGGGCACCATAAATCATCCCAGACCGGGGATTAGCCAAGAATTCGTTGGGCGCGCAGGCTCCAGAGGATAGAGAACGGAAAAACGGCACTTCGGCAGGGTGAATATCTAGCTTGTCCCTCCCAAATTCGTCTGTACAGAGCCACATTAATTGGCCAGACCTTGAAATTACACGAAACACGTAGAGTATCTTGAAAGTTCATGGGATACATAGGCGGTCCGCTCTGTTCATATTCGTTGCTCCGAAAAGGCGTCTCCGTCCGATGGGAGGGAACCCTTGTTCTTTATCCTCTGGAGCCTGGGCGCCCAACAAATTCTTGACTAATCCCCGGTCTGGGATGATCACCAAACCCATAACACTCAAACACACCTCCCCCCCTCCCCCTCCTCTCTGTTTGGGGCACTTATTTTTGATAATGCTTTGATATAATCATATATACAGGTAGTGTTCAGTGTGATTAAATAACATTGGACCTCCAACGTGGTTGTCTAATATGTTCTTCATGTCTTTATGTTTGGTTGATGTTGAATAACTTTCTACTGGGACGTATGCTGTAATAGGCAGAAGAAAAATGTGAATAACAATAACAGATCAATGGATGAAAAGGTCTGGCTAGAAATCCCTATTAGTATATTATACATCTAATTTTAGTAAAATTAAATGGTCTTGGCTAACAGCAGGCCTGAAAAATAAATGATGCAAAATTCGCTGTCACATAGGAACTTTTGACACAGACTCCTGCAAAATCGTAATCACAACAAAAGCATGTTTAACCAAGCCACCCACCAAAAAACAGCGCCTACAATTAAATTTACATTGATGGAAAGAGAACCCAAACAGGTACATGGGTAACAAGCATTTACAATGCAATAGGTCTCACAATGACATTGTTTTGAGCTATTGGCATTGAAAATTTTATTGTTTTTTTTTTCCCTTCGTGAAGCATTAATCAAGTAATGGCGTTGTAAATGACAATGTCTTTTACCCCCTGTTGACAATGTCCAATTGTACATCCAATCAGACTACCTACCACTGACTTCAGTCTGGAGACCACTACATTTTACTTGCTAGCAACAGCCACACAGCTCCGAACCATATGAATTAAGTTTGAGTTTTCAGAGGTGCTTCTGAGATGAGAATCTTGGCAGGATGGATAGATGTTCTGTATCCTAGTTAGGGTAACTTATGTTCTGTGTAAATACTTCCATTGTACAAGCTTGACATGAGCATTACTTGAGATCCTCAGGCAATGTCTGTTCTTTCACGCTCGCTGATGCCGTCTGTGGCCAGTGGGCAAAAGAAGGTCTGCATGAGAATCTGTGAAAAGTGTGCTCTCACGATTGCATCAGCTCCTCCCTTCTGCGGATTCTCTCCAAGCGGACAACATGTCATTTAGAAACAAAGGAAATGTGTCTTCCGTATCCTTTTATTGTCCCTGTGTTTTTCTAATCCAGGTGGATAAACTGCTCCTCCAACATCCGCTAAATGATCAGGAGTTTTGGGGTCACTTTCTCACCATTAACGCGCATTTCATCAAACAGTTGGACTGGGAAAGTGCAATAGAAAGGAATGTCCGCAAACGTTTTGCTTGTGGCTGTTCCCAACATTCCCAATGCCAGTCCTTTCTGGTCATTTCCCTGGGGGCAGACATTGCCAACAGTCTGTGCTATTTTTTAGCGCGAAGTGTATCATCGCGTCCATTAAAATTGCGCAAAATGTAAAATTTGTATTTGGCGTTATTTCATGCAATGTGGCATATTTTTCCATTGTTTGGAGTAAGTATGCAAAAGAAAGGTGCATTTCGCAGACCACTATATAAAAATGCCAGACTATAGGGTTACGCAGCCTACACCTAATTGTATAGTATTATAATTGCATTTACATACCGCTTACTACCCCTGACGAGGCGTTGAAGCGCTTTTTCGGCGAGTGGCACGCTACTCCGGAACCCATAAAGGATTAGTGGCGAATTAGTATAGTGAAATATGAAAGTGATTTGAGTGGTGGATATGTTAGTCAGTTATTTGGATTGAGCAGGATAGTGAAGAGATAGAAGGGCAAAAAAGGTTTGCATCTATATAGCGCTAATGCAACTATCCGAAATGTTTCAGGAAGACAGCAGCTCTCGGCTTTCACTTTCGTACATCTCAACCCATTCTGTTGTGTGCACTAACACCCCCTGGAGGTGTGCACATAAAACCACGACGGTGTACTTACTGCCCGGTGTGTTTGTGCAGTCGCTCACATTGCATGCGGCTTGTATTTTTGTGAACATACACTATGTGCACAAATAATAGTGTGAATGTAAAAACAGGTGTGCATATGTTGGCACGTGAACACGCTGCTGTTTGGGCTGCCCTAAATATGCCCACGCACCGGCGAGGAGCCAGGTGAGGTCAGGGAGACCCACTGCGCGGGAGAGGGGACAGGCAGAGCTGGGGGAAGGAGGTCAGTGGGGCATGTGGTGCTGAGGTACAGGCAGCGCTGGGGGTCATGAACTCAGGCAAGGCCTAGGTGGGCAGGTGATGGAGAGGGACAGGCCGTATCCCGGAGATAGGCAGAGCGCGGGAAACCACAGACCTGGGGCTGGAAGGGCTGTACTGACGTCTAATCAGTACTAGAGAACCAGCAGGGGGCGCTAAACAGCCAAGACCGAGAACAGGTGGTCTTGGTGGACAGGCAGGACTGGTGGAAAGACATAGCAGGAGACAGGCAGCTCTGGGTGGTGAGAAAGCAGTACTAGAGCCAGGCGGGCGGTGGGAGTGTGGGAGACAGGCAGGGCGGAGTGCTGGAGGGTTACGGGCAGGCGGGTTTGGGTGGACAGGGAGGGCTGAAGGAACAGGCGGGGCGGGCAGGCATGGAGACACAGGCACAGCTGAAGGCAGGGCAGGGTGGACGTGCGGGGCAGGCAGGGCTGGGGACAATCAGGCCTATATGGGCAGGTGAAGGCATAGACAGGGTTGAAGGCAGAGGCAGGACTGTGACGCATGCGGGGCAGGCAGGGCTGGGGCCAAGCAGGTCTACTTGGACCGGCTGGTGTGTGTGGACGGGCAGGGCTGTAGGCGAGTCCGAGCCGGGCGATGAAGGACTGGCTCTGAAATGGTTTTGCAGTGAGGGGTCTCTGCGGGTTAATGAGCTGACATCATGATTAAAGCTGACCATTTGTAATGTGTCTAGACCCCTGTGCACAGCCCGGAAAAGGTTAATGTGCTAATTACGACTGCCCCTGACTCCCACCCCTGCACCTGCCCTCTCACGGGAGAGAGGAGAGCAAAGAGCGAGGCAAGAGGGAGAGAGCGAGGGAAGAGGGTGGAGAGGGAGAGGGCGAGGGAAGAATGAAGGGGCGAGACATGACTGGGAAGAAGCGACGAGCAGGAGGAAAGGGAGAGAAAGGCTCGACAGGAAGAGAGTGAAGCGGCGACGGGAGAAGAGTGCAGGAGGGCAATGCGTTGAGGAGCGGGGGCGGGGAAGGAAATAAAACGACAAAACGAAAACAGATGAGAAACAGAGCTAGGGAGGTGGGGAGACGCCGGTGTGGCAGGGACCACAACGGAGAGAAAGATCAAGACAGGGAGCGTAAGAGGCAGAAGGTGTACAGACAGGAACAGTAAAGAGACTGGATGACAGAGAGAAGGGGAAAGAAAGAGGGGCGAGAGGATGTTAGACGGAGGGGTGCGTAAGGACGGTGTGAGGGGCGCATTCCGGTGTCTGCCGCACACTCACCCTGCCTCCAGGACTCTTCGATACCTGTTGCGTGTTGGAGGTCCCGTCGCCCTGCTCTTGTTTACCTCCAAGATTGGTATCCGCCGCCCGAATGGCCGTGCGGTACCGACTCGCTGCCGTGTATGCACCAGCCGCGGGTCACGACGAGGGCCTCTCCCCGCGGTCTGGTGGTAGCTGAGATTAATTACAGGCCTCACTCGTGGGTTATTTCACCTTGTATTCGTGACCTCCCGTTCTTCTCCCCTCGTCAAGGTGGTGCACACAGTGTTGTTCCACCACAAGCCCGCCAGATAGTTCCATGCTCTTCCACATGGCTCGTGACCCCTCCTCCGCATTGCTCCCCTATGCCCTCCTCAAAGAACCTCGCCTGCTCCTCAAAGACCCTCGCCTGCTCATCCTCAACCCAGAACTGCTCTTCCATGTCATTCTACTTTTCGTCTTAAGCCCCTTTCCCCAAAGACCCCCTTTCTGCCGTCCCTGGCCCTAGACCCGCCTGCAGCTAGTTCCCCTGCCTCCCACTGACACTCCAGACCGTCCTCGGCCGGTTCCCCAAGAGCCCTCCCCTGCTGACGGCAGACCCTCTTGCGCTCCGTCCCGCTGTCCGTATGAACTATAATGACCCAGTCAGTGGGATCAATGGGCCCAGATAATGATTTAAGGACCCGGCATTGTTCTCTCTCGGCCCACATCTGGGATGTGAAGTGCCGGAAGTGCCAGGTCATTAGTTCTGTCACCAGCCGGCCCCGCTGCAGATTGAGAGCTGTGGCCAAGTGATAAATTGAGCGTTTCCGGTAGGCCATCTGACTTGAATCCGGCAGGCCGACTCTTTTATCCTTCAAATATCTATAACACTAGTTCATTAAAATGGGAAACAGCACTTATTATTGAACGCTAAGACATAATTCAGTTAATATGCGTCACTCAAACTCACTAAGCTCATTTTTTTGCTGCGTCTCCTGCAGGAGCCACAAGGGGGCGCTCCTGCAAACTGCCCGTTATTTCTTCTGGTACAGCGCGGACCCCCGGCCCCGTCAAGAGATTGCGTCGTGGCAGCCTTTATTTCTGAAGCGGTCATATTTGTAGAGGATTCTGCTCATTGCCCCCCTGCAGCTCGTCGACCCTGCCCGTGCACCTGCAGCCGGGCCTGGGGAGGGGCCTCCTATTGATGAGTGATGCACGGCTCCCCAGGGCCGGGTTAATCATTAGCTCATGAAGAAGATTACATTATCGGCCCCTTTACATGCTTCTATTAGCGCCCCAGGGAGCTCTTGGGGGCGATCTTTAAAGGGAGGATAGAGTGGAATCTGCTGCAGAGACGGCGGCATCTGATTCATATCAGAAATCGATAGGACATGGAGCAGAGCCGGCCGGAGAGCTACCTCCAAGGAGACTTTAAGTGGCGCAGGAGGGGCGGCCGTGTCTATTTAAAACAAGACTGCACGACGTGAAACCAAAGGCTGAACATCGACACGCCCTTGGGACAGCGAGTCTACAGCGTGTCTTGCTCACGCTGCCTGCACGCGCTAGTAGGCTCTCTGATTGGTTGACAAGGTCCACCAATCACAGTGCTTATTTGGTAGTTGCCAACGAATCAGAGAGCCGACTGGCGCGTGCAGGCAGCGTGAGCAAGACACGCCGTAGACTCGCTGTCCCAAGGGCGTGTCAAAAAATATATAGGGCGGTAACAAAACCCGCTGCACACCAATCACAACAGAAAGTTTTACATAAATATCAACATTGCCCAATTGAAAGCATGGGCGGTAACAGAAGTCCCTCTACACAAAATACTTTACCCCAATAAATCTCGCTACGCGAATGCGCGCTGCAACGCTAGGCGAGACCTAAAAAAGAGCTTTTACTCACTGCAAAGCAAAAACAGACAGCAGCACCATAAAACAGATGAACATTGAAAGCAAGGAAGGGCACTAATTAAAGGGACAAAATAGAGGCACATGCAATACCATAACCAAGGCACAGCAGGTGGTGTGCACTTGGAGACACATGTCATACACAATAGTGATGTAGACAACCTATAAGAAGACCTCGATCTTATGCACAAATAGCTGTTCCTGCATATTCAGGTGGCACAGTAGTAAGAGGAGAATAGCACATAGGAAAAGGAGGTACAGGCAAATGATAACAGTATGTATCTACATCCATCAGGGCAGCAACCAGATATTCAGACTCAACAAGGACACCACCAGCTACCTCCCACTTCTCAACATGGCCCACTTCACACCCAAGAAAAACACACCATATGCTATGACCTCGGAGATTGTTTCCATGCGCACTGTCTGCATAGACCTGGAGACACAGTTGGCGCTTCACAGTTGTTTGTCAAGTCACATGTGCTGTTAACACCATAGGGTACACCATGTTATCTTCAAACAGATACCACAATAGCCACGAGCAGCACTGAGGGATTTCTTTGACATCAGCTACTTCCCTATCCCTATATGGGGAAATGTATGCACATACATAGTCATCAAGAAGCTCTACATTCCCCCTTCACATATAACAAAATGAAAGGATATGCCATCAACAGTCTATTGGAATGTGATGCTGACCCACACTTTGCCAAAGAGTCAAAATGTCATGATGCAGCCATCCAGGTTTCCTGCTGTATCCTTGCAGAAATGGAAAGACCAACTTGGTTAGTTGCTCACAAATGCACACACCAAACAGCATCCCCATGCACTAGGGAAGAAATGCATGACTCACTTCAATCCCTCAGGGATTACTGTGGATACTTCATGAAAACCTGGCATGTGACAACCTATTAATAAACAGTAAAAGGAGAACAGAGAAGGTACAATAGGGCACACGTCAGGGCCTGGTACACCATCAAGTTCAAACCACAGTTCATGGACTTGCACCATGGCATAGGACAAGCAGAGCTACTGCTGCCTGGCACGCTCCAAAACAAGGCCATGAAGATATGGCTTCTAGATGATTACATACAACCCCTGACATACTCATCAAGCACGGTGCAGTCAGGCAACCATTGCAACATCACTGTCCTTGTTCAGGAGAAATGATCTCCACAATGGGGCATCTAATTTCTAACAATTACACTCTGCTCTTATAATCCACAGTGGAGTTAGCAGTTTGGACGACCTTGGTCCTGTATGCCCCCTTGAATGTTGGTGCTGGCGTGGAGCCTGTGGGGGCAAGTTGAGGCCTGGGAGCGAGGCAGACCCTCAGAACCTGTGCGCCTTGGGGTGGGTGCTGTGATCGCCCCACCCCTTTTTTTATTCATGGAACTGGCGACATACTGATAGCCGTGGGCCCTGGGAGACCCAAATAGGCTGCACTGAGTTGTGCTGCACCGCTGGAGAGACATCACAGGGCCGTCCCGCTGGCCTGCAGGGCAGCATTTCCCCCTCTCGGCAGAATCCTACACAATACTGGCCTGAGGTTGATTTGGCAGGTCCTCTTGAGACACGGCGAAAGGTATTGATGGTGGGACATCGTAGCAGCTGCCTAGGAAGTTGGGCCCCTTCTGTTTCTGAATGTTGGGGCGACCATTGACTGGCAGCCTGCTGGGATCTGTAATCTGACCTGGTGTGCCTACTGAAACCTCCCACTTCTTGCCACTGGTATTGCCTGTTAGCCCTGTCTACTTCCTGGGTGCCGCTACAGGGGTGCCCCGTAATGACCTGATACCTGGTGTGGCCTCTCCTGCTCCATGTGATGCCCCTTTGAGGCTTTGGTTTTATCCCCATTGCACCGGGGGGGGGGGGCGTATGCAGCCTGTAGACTTATTCTGGTTGGTGAGCTGTGTGTGCCCTGGAGGAGACTTACTAATTGGACCTAGAGCAGGGGTCTCCAACCTTTTCTGTAAAGAGAGCTACTTCTGATCAGTGAAAATCGTTGTGAGCAACTGAAGGTCAAGTAACTTGCGGATTGTTACCAGACCCCCCTCGCCCAGCTTTGTTGACTTTAAACCTAATGTCCATGGAGCCCGATACTGTTGTTTGAACAAAATACTGTGACTGGGGGTACTATGATAGGGCTGCCATGTGTGTCAGTGAGTGCATGGTCTATGGAGATGTATGAACATGTGTGTCTATGAATGGGCTATATGTGTATGGGTGACTGAGAGCCTGTGTTGTATGTACTTGTGGCACAGGACACACCTTTCACCATAAGTGTGGAACAGTGTAATTTTGATCCCATCCTGAGATACTGTAGGAGGGCATCAGTTAGACTTGGCATCTTTTGGCGTGTTTCCCCTGAGTTTTTGCTTTCTGACCTCCCGGTTTTGACTCTGTTCTTGCTGGCGTAGTGTTTCTGCACACTTTTCTCACTGCTGATCAGTGGTAAAGTGCAAGTGCTCCTGTGGTAAATTGTGTTATGGATTGGTGTTTCCATGATTGGATATTTGATTTTTGTTAGTCCCGAGTAAAGTGCACTGAGTGTGCCAGGGCCTGTGAATCAAATGCTACTAGCGGGCCTGCAGCACTGATTGTGCCACCCACGTGAGTAGCCCTGAAAAGGTAACTCAGACCCGCCATTGCGGAGTCTGCGCGGAGTTTGTAACTGCCATGTCGACTTGGCCAGTTCACACACTTGCCAGTCCCTCACCTTCCCTTTTCTTACATGTCAGCCACCCCTAAGGTAGGCCCAAGGTACCCCTGTGGGCCGGGTGCAGTGTATGTGAAAGGTAGGACATGCCCTGGTGTGTGTGGCATGTCCTGATAGTGAATTACGGCCAATTTCGTTTTTCGCTATTGCAAGGCTACCTGTTCCCCATAGGACAGAATGGGGAGTTTGTTTATAACATCTTATAAACATAACTGGCCCGGGGAATTAGGTAGGAAAATAAAGTTTAGTATGCCTGAACTCAGAATCTAAAGATGCATCTTTTAGTGAAGGTGATTTTTACATTCTTTGTTTGAAAATACCACTTTTAGAAAGTAGGTATTTTCTTGCTCAGTCATCCCGTGTGCCTCTGCTGGGTGGATTGCCTGTCTGGGTTTTGGGTGACCGAAGGCTGGGGAGCAGGAGTGGCTCCAGATAGTCTAGGTGGGTCAGGAAAGGGCTGAATAGACCTGGGCTGCAATTGGGGAAGGGGGAGGAGATTTCCTTGCACCTCAAAGGGCCTGGTCTGCCTCTGACCATGCCGTCTCCACCTCCTGCCAGGAAGTCACACCAGAGAAGGCAGAACTGGTTCTGGCTGGGCACAGACACTCTCTGCCTAAGAGATCAAAGGATTTTGGGATATAAATATTGGGGCCCATACCCCTTACTTTTAGAACTCTTTTAGACCAAGAAGAGAGTCTTTAAGAAGAGCTGGAGAAGCTGTGAGGGGGAACTACCACATTGCTGTGTGCTTTGCTGTGTTGGCCTCCAGTGGCTGCTTCTGTCTTGGGCAGTGAAAGGACTGGACTGAACTTTCTGCAATCTACTTTTGTGAGTTTCTCCAAGGGCTTGAGGTAGAGCTTGCCCCCTGTTCAAGAAGTCTCAGGAACAGCAAAGACTTCAAGCTCTTCTGCCCTCAGCACTGGGGACTGTGTGTTTTGTGCCGCAACAGAAGAAGAAGCAACCCGACGACGTCGACGACGCCGCTGCCTACTCCGTGTCCTGAAGGCACCACAGAGGGCACCGCCGCAACGCGACCCTGGTCTTACCGACGACGCCTGCTGACGCCTGCTCGCACCGCGACCTGTGGGCACCGCACTCCACACCGCCTCGCTTCACGACGACACCTTGGTATCCCGGACGACGCCGCTCCATGCCGAAATCTATGCCGCTGCTTGCACCGTGGTTCGAGGGCACTGCTCGTAAAGTTACACGACGCACCGCCCTCATCCGGCACCGCAGCCATGGCCTACCGACGCCGGCACCATCGACTCCCCGTTCGTCAACCGATGACAGCGCTTCAGCAACGACGACGCCGCTGCTTGCACCGCGACCTGCCAGCATCGCGCCGAGCACCACATTCACTTCGCACGCGACCCTGGTCTCACTGACTACGCCATCTGACGCCGCCACCGAGCCGCTGCTCGCACTGTGACCTGTGGGCACCGCACTCCGCACCGCCTCGCTTCACGACGACGCCTTGGTATCCCCGATGCCGCCGCTCCATGCCGAAACCTACGCCGCTGCTTGCACCGTGGTTCGAGGGCACTGCTCGTAAAGTTACACAACGCACCGCCCTCATCCCGCACCGCAACCGTTGGCCTACCGACGCTGGCGTCATCGACTCCTGTTCGTCAGCCGACGAGCACCGCATTCACGTCACACCGCGACCCTGGTCTCACCGACGACGCCATCTGACGCCGCCACCGAGCCGCTGCTCGCACCGCGACCTGAGGGCACCGCACGCCGCACCGCTGCACTTCGCACCGCAGCACCCGACGCCTACCGACGCCAGCGCTCCTGACTTCAACAGAGAGGAGTTCGATCTGCAACGCGTGTGACTTCGAGGGCCCCGACGACTCCTGCACCGACCTCCGGAACCGACGCCTGCGGACGCCGTGCTTTCGGAAGCTCAACGAGAGGTCGCCGACGCCCTGCATTTTTGAAAGGTACTGTTTGCTGGCTTTCCCGACACCGTAGCTGGCCCGCGACGCCGCGGTCAGCCAGAACTGTTTGGATTTGTTTGTTCACGACGCCGTGATAGCCCCGGACGGAGCTATCGACATCAAGGAACTGTTTTTCAAGCATATTTTGATAACTGAAGATTTTTAAGTACTGTATTGTGGATTTTTATCGTTTTTGGTCTTGTCTTAAGTATATAAAAATATTGGATATTTTTCTAAACTGGTGTGGTGTCCTTTTGTAGTGTCTTACACTGTATTACTGTTGGTTATGTGCAAATGCTTTACACACTGCCTCTAAGATAAGCCTGACTGCTCGTGCCAAGCTACCAAGGGGGTGAGCAGGGGTTATTTTAGGAGTGTAACTCCCTTATCCTGACTAGAGTGGTGGTTTCTGCCTGGCTTTGGCACATGCCCTAGCCTACCAAAAATCCCATTTCTAACATTGGTTGTCAGCAGTGAGTATAGGACTGGCGTTTGCACTTGACTTACAGTGATTGGTGTGCACTACTACCATATCAGAGACCATTACGTGCCACATACTGGTTCTTTTTCTCTTTGGCCTATTTTTGATCTTGCCAGTTTGAACTTGCTACTTCATCATGCCTGAATCAAGAGCATCATCTGTTGCATCCCTGGAAATTGCCTTTGAGGAGGATAGGTTGAAATCCTACAATGTTAGGGAATTGAAATCAATTTGCAAAAACCTAAAAGTCCAAGTCAGAGGCCTCACGAGGAAGGAGGAGCTACAAAAGGCGCTGAGGGCCTGGGTAGCAGCCAGACATGCCAGCGAGCAGTCTGGTGATCTCAGTGGAGAGGCAGAGGAGCCTATTCCTAGGGTGGATGTGCTTTTGGAGGGGGGAAACCCTCCAGGCCAGGCAGCAGTGGCCTGGCCCCAGGAGAGCTGGAGGACAGGCGGGAAGCAAGGAGAGTTGCAGTAGAACTGGAGAAGCTTAAGTTAGCCATGGAGGAGAAAAGGATGATGTTAGAGCATGAGTTCAGGATAAAGGAGCTGGATCAGAGGAGTAGAGCCAGCTCAGATGGTGGCAGCAACCCGTCAAGACAGGCAGACAGGATTGTGCACATCCCTAAGAATGTAGGCAAAGAATTCAAGAAGGGGGATGACATACAAAGGTGGTTTCAGGGTTACGAGGCAGCGATACACATGAATGGGGTCCCTGAGGAGAATTGGGGAGCAGGATTGTGGCCTCTCTTCCCAGAAGAAGCAAGGGATACTTTAATAGCTTTGGGTAAGGGGTATCACCTCACCTATCCAGACATGAAGGACGCCCTTCTCACTAAGTATGGTCTCACTCCTGAAAAGTACAGGGATCAGTTCAGGTCCAGTAAGAAGTCCGATGCCAACACTTGGTTGGAATGTGTAGATATGTTTTGCAGGTCACTGGATGGCTGGGTGAAGGGCAGTAATGTGACAGATTTTCAGGGGCTCTACAATTTGATTGCATGGGAGCACTTGTCTAGTCTATGTTTTGCAGATCTGCGCCAGCACCTAGTTGATAGTAAGCTGACTGACCCCAGGAAGCTTGCTATGGAGGCGGACCGCTGGGTGAGTACCAGGGTCCACAGGAAAGCGTATGGGGGAGACTCAGCCAAAGGTGGGCAGGGTCCCCAGCAGAAAAGTGGGGGGGACAAGGGTAAAACACAGGAGTTCTCTAAAGGGCCCCAAACTAACACCCAGGGTAAAGGTTCCCATCCCCCAGGAGATAAGAAACAAGGGGTCTCGTCAGGAAAGCCTGCTGAGACCGGCCCCCGCAAGTGTTTTGCATGTGACCAGGTGGGTCACATGAAGGGGGACCCCAAGTGCCCTAAGGGGGCACAGCCACCCACCGGTGGGCAGTCCAAGGTGTTGGCTAGTGTAGCGCTTGGGGAGGAGGAGTACCCACAGGAGGGTGGGGACCCCGCAGAAATGACCCTCGTCTCACTAGGGGACAGTGAGATGGTCCCAGGAAACCCGGTGCCCCCTAACACAAAGAAATACAGCACCTGGGTGACCATCAATGGGAAAAGGGTAGAGGCTCTCAGAGATACTGGAGCCAGTGTGACCTCAGTCCGGTGTCACCTGGTCTCTGAGAAGCAGGTAGTCCCAGGGGCATTCCACCAAGTCATTGCGGTGGACAATTCAGAGCGCCAGTGTCTGGTGGCGCAGGTTCCCTTCGAGTGGGGGGGGGTCTCAGGTCCCTTGAGGGTGGTTGTGAGCCCTTCCATGCCTGTAGATTGTCTGCTAGGTAACGACCTGGAGCAGTCCTTATGGAAGGATGTTGAGCTCAGGTCTCACTTGGAGATGCTTGGGTTGCCAGAGTGGGCATGCGTGTCCACTCGGTCAATGGCGGCCAGAGAGGGTGATCAAGAGGACTTGGAGCCTGAAACAGTGGCCCAAGTCCCTGCCAAGAGAAAGGGCAAGGGGCGCGGGAAACCGGCCCCTGAAGTTCCCACGGACCGGGAGGAGGCGGAGCTTGAGGGGGACGCCCCGGTGCCTACAGGGGAGCAGGTAGCTGAACTGGGGGACATCTCTGAGCTGACCCATTGGCAGCAAGAAGGGGGTCCCACCAGGGAGGAATTCTGCAAGGAGCAGAAGGAGTGCCCTTCTCTGGAGGGTCTGCGGCGGCAGGCTGCAGACCAGGCAGCTGGTGATCAGTCCGGATCACATTGGATCTACTGGGAGAATGATCTCCTGTACAGTGAGCCTAAGGTCGCTGAGCCTGGGTCAGCCCGTGTGCTGGTGGTACCCCAGCACTTCAGGACCTTCCTACTGGGTCTGGCTCATGACGTGCCTTTGGCAGGATATTTGGGGCAGGACAAGACCTTTGACAGGCTTGTCACCCACTTCTTCTGGCCCCAAATGCGAAGGCAGTCAGATGGACATTGCAGGTCTTGCCAAACTTGCCAGGCAAGTGGTATGAGTGGGAGGAAGGTCAAAGCTCCTCTCCAACCTTTTCCAGTGGTTGGAACGCCCTTCGAAAGGGTAGGGATGGACATTGTGGGGCCACTGGATCCCAAGACAGCCATGGGCAACAGGTACATCCTGGTCTTGGTGGACCATGCCACCCGGTACCCGGAGGCAATCCCTCTCAGGACAACGACGGCGCCAGTGGTGGGCCGGGCGTTAATGGGGATCTTTTCCCGAGTGGGGTTCCCCAGAGAGGTGGTTTCTGACAGGGGGACCAATTTCATATCCAAGGATATGACATCCCTGTGGAAGGAGTGTGGTGTAACCTACAAGTTCACCACCCCTTACCACCCACAAGGTAACGGTCTGGTGGAGAGATTCAACCAGACCTTGAAGGGCATGATTAAGGGTCTAACAGAACCCATGAGGCGTAAGTGGGACGTCCTCTTGCCGTGCCTTCTCTTTGCATACAGGGAGGTACCACAGAAGTCTCTTGGGTTCAGTCCCTTTGAGCTTCTGTATGGTCACCCTGTGAGAGGACCTCTGAGTTTGGTGAAGGAAGGCTGGGAGGCAGCTCCCAGGAAAGCTCCCCAGGATGTGTTTAGTTACATGCTGGCCTTCAGAAACCAAACTGCCCGCTTCAGGAAACTCGCGCAGGCGAACCTAGAAGCCAGCCAGGAAGAAATGAGGAAGTGGTATGACCAGAATGCCACTCTGGTCGAATTTCAACCTGGGCAAAAGTGTGGGTCATGGCCCCAGTGGAACCTTGTGCCTTGCAGGACAAGTGGACTGGGCCATTTGAGGTGGTGGAGCGCAAAAGTGATGTCACCTACCTGGTGGATTTGCGGGCTCCAAGGAACCCTTTGAGGGTCCTCCACGTGAACCGCCTCAAGCCCCACTTCGAGAGGTCCGAAGTGAGCATGCTCTTGGCGACAGATGATGGGGTGGAAGAGGAGAGTGAACCTCTCCCTGACCTCCTGTCTACCAAGGAGCGCGATGGGTCAGTGGAAGGTGTGATCCTCTCCCCTACACTGACTCCAGAGCAGCAGAGCGACTGTCACCAGTTGTTGGGACAGTTTGCCCCACTGTTCTCCCTGACCCCAGGTGTTACTCACTGGTGTACCCATGACGTGGACACCGGTGACAGCCCTCCTGTGAAGCACAAGATTTACAGGTTGACTGACCGGGTCAAGGCCAGCATTAAAGAGGAGGTCTCTAAGATGTTGGCGTTAGGGGTGATCGAGCCTTCCAACAGTCCTTGGGCCAGCCCAGTGGTCTTGGTCCCAAAGGCTGCTGCACCCGGTGCCACTCCAGAACTGCGGTTTTGTGTGGACTACCGTGGGCTCAATGCCGTCACCAGGACTGACGCACACCCCATCCCCAGAGCTGATGAGCTCATTGATCGGTTGGGAGCTGCCAAGTTCCTCAGCACGTTTGATTTAACGTCTGGGTACTGGCAGATTGCCTTAACCGATGGGGCCAAGGAGAGGTCAGCATTTTCAACCACAGAAGGACATTACCAGTTCCGGGTGATGCCCTTTGGGTTGAAGAATGCCCCTGGCACCTTTCAGAGGTTGGTCAACCAGGTGTTGGCTGGGCTGGACAATTTCAGTGCCGCCTACCTGGATGACATCGCAGTGTTCAGTTCCAGCTGGGAAGAACACTTGCAGCACCTCGGTGAAGTGTTGAAGGCGCTGCAGAGGGCAGGCCTCACGATCAAGGCCAGTAAGTGCCAGATCGGGCAGGGTTCGGTGGTGTACTTGGGACACCAGGTAGGAAGCGGCCAGGTGGCGCCCCTACAACCCAAGATTGACACCATTCTGGCTTGGGAGCCCCCAAGACCCAGACAGAGGTGAGGGCCTTCTTAGGACTCACCGGGTACTACAGGAGGTTTGTTAAGGGGTATGGCACCATTGTTGCCCCTTAACAGAGCTGACTTCCAGGAAGCAGCCCAAGAAGGTGATCTGGACTGAGTCCTGCCAGAAGGCTTTTGATGCCCTGAAGGCTGCCATGTGCACGGCACCCGTGCTCAAGGCCCCCGGCTTCGCCAAGGAATTCATCGTGCAGACTGATGCTTCAGAGCATGGAGTGGGAGCAGTGCTCTCACAACTGAACAAAGAGGGCCTAGACCAGCCTGTAGTCTTCCTTAGCCGGAGGCTACTCCCCAGGGAACAGAGGTGGAGTGCCATAGAAAGGGAAGCTTTCGCTGTGGTCTGGGCACTGAAGAAGCTGAGACCATACCTGGTTGGGACTCACTTCCGGGTTCAGACAGACCACAGGCCCCTCAGATGGTTGATGCAAATGAGGGGCGAGAATCCAAAACTGCTGAGGTGGTCCATCTCCCTATAGGGAATGGACTTTACGGTGGAACATCGTCCTGGCACAGAACACGCCAATGCAGATGGTCTGTCCAGGTTCTTCCGCCTTAGTGAAGAAAATTCCCAGGAGGGTGGGTAGTTCTCCCTACTTTCAGCTGGAGGGGACATGTGTTAGACTTGGCATCTTTTGGCGTGTTTTCCCTGAGTTTTTGCTTTCTGACCTCCCGGTTTTGACTCTGTTTTTGCTGGCGTAGTGTTTCTGCTCACTTTTCTCACTGCTGATCAGTGGTAAAGTGCAAGTGCTCCTGTGGTAAATTGTGTTATGGATTGGTGTTTCCATGATTGGATATTTGATTTACTTGTTAGTCCCTAGTAAAGTGCACTGAGTGTGCCAGGGCCTGTGAATCAAATGCTACTAGCGGGCCTGCAGCACTGATTGTGCCACCCACGTGAGTAGCCCTCAAAAAGGTAACTCAGACCCGCCATTGCGGAGTCTGCGCGCAGTTTGTAACTGCCATGTCGACTTGGCCAGTGCACACACTTGCCAGTCCCTCACCTTCCCTTTTCTTACATGTCAGCCACCCCTAAGGTAGGCCCAAGGTACCCCTGTGGGCCGGGTGCAGTGTATGTGAAAGGTAGGACATGCCCTGGTGTGTGTGGCATGTCCTGATAGTGAATTACGGCCAATTTCGTTTTTCGCTATTGCAAGGCTACCTGTTCCCCATAGGACAGAATGGGGAGTTTGTTTATAACATCTTATAAACATAACTGGCCCGAGGTAATTAGGTAGGAAAATAAAGTTTAGTATGCCTGAACTCAGAATCTAAAGATGCATCTTTTAGTGAAGGTGATTTTTACATTCTGTGTTTGAAAATACCACTTTTAGAAAGTAGGTATTTTCTTGCTCAGTCATCCCGTGTGCCTCTGCTGGAATGTGGATTGCCTGTCTGGGTTTTGGATGACAGAAGGCTGGGGAGCAGGAGTGGCTCCAGATAGTCTAGGTGGGTCAGGAAAGGGCTGAATAGACCTGGGCTGCAATTGGGGAAGGGGGAGGAGATTTCCTTGCACCTCAAAGGGCCTGGTCTGCGCTCTGACCATGCCGTCTCCACCTCCTGCCAGGAAGTCACACCAGAGAAGGCAGAACTGGTTCTGGCTGGGCACAGACACTCTCTGCCTAAGAGATCAAAGGATTTTGGGATATAAATATTGGGGCCCAGACCCCTGACTTTTAGAACTCTTTTGGACCAAGAAGACTGCCAAGAAGAAGAGCTGGAGAAGCTGTGAAGGGGAACTACCACATTGCTGTGTGCTTTGCTGTGTTGGCCTGCAGTGGCTGCTTCTGTCTTGGGCAGTGAAAGGACTGGACTGAACTTTCTGCAATCTACTTTTGTGAGTTTCTCCAAGGGCTTGAGGTAGAGCTTGCCTCCTGTTAAAGAAGTCTCAGGAACAGCAAAGACTTCAAGCTCTTCTGCCCTCAGCACTGGGGACTGTGTGTTTTGTGCTGCAATAGAAGAAGAAGCAACCCGACGACGTCGACAACGCCGCTGCCGACTCCGTGTCCTGAAGGCACCGCAGAGGGCACCGACGCACCGCGACCCTGGTCTCACCGACGACACCTGCTGACGCCACCACCGAGCCGCTGCTCGCACTGCGACCTGTGGGCACCGCACTCCGCACCGCCTCGCTTCACGATGACGCCTTGGTATCCCCGATGCCGTCGCTCCATGCCGAAATCTACGCCGCTGCTTGCACCGTGGTTCGAGGGCACTGCTCGTAAAGTTACACAACGCACCGCCCTCATCCCGCACCGCAGCCTTGGCCTACCGACGCTGGCGTCATCGACTCCCGTTCGTCTGCCGACGAGCACCGCATTCACGTCACACCGCGACCCTGGTCTCACCGACGACGCCATCTGACGCCGCCACCGAGCCGCTGCTCACACCGCGACCTGAGGGCACCGCACGCCGCACCGCTGCACTTCGCACCGCAGCACCTGATGCCTACCGACGCCAGCGCTCCTGACTTCAACAGAGAGGAGTTCGATCTGCAACGCGTGTGACTTCGAGGGACCCGACGACTCCTGCACCGACCTCCGGAACCGACGCCTGCGGACGCCGTGCTTTCGGAAGCTCAACGAGAGGTCGCCGACAGCCTGCATTTCTAAAAGGTACTGTTTGCGGGTCTTCCCGACACTGTAGCTGGCCCGCGAAGCCGCGGTCAGCCAGAACTGTTTGGATTTGTTTGTTCATGACGCCGTGATAGCCCCGGACGGAGCTATCGACATCAAGGAACTGTTTTTCAAGCATATTTTGATAACTGAAGATTTTTAAGTACTGTATTGTGGATTTTTATCGTTTTTAGGTCTCATGCCTAGCGTTGCACTGCGCAGCACGCAGTGGTCTTGTCTTAAGTATACAAAAATATTGGATATTTTTCTAAACTGGTGTGGTGTCCTTTTGTAGTGCTTACACTGTATTACTGTTGGTTATGTGCAAATGCTTTACACACTGCCTCTAAGATAAGCCTGACTGCTCGTGCCAAGCTACCAAGGGGGTGAGCAGGGGTTATTTTAGGAGTTTAACTCCCTTATCCTGACTAGAGTGGTGGTTTCTGCCTGGCTTTGGCACATGCCCTAGCCTACCAAAAAATCCCATTTCTAACGATCATAATCTTGAGTAGTCAGCACTCGAATATATTCTGTGTGACTGTTACTAAGAAATGACAGAGCATTGCATATTTAAAGTACTCTACGTGAAAATGAATGAGATATATAACTGTGTGCATAGAAGGTGACTGATAAAGGTCTTTGTAATATCTACATATTAATGTGTCAGGGGAAGTTAATGTATAGATGTGTCTCATTGTGAAGTTAATAAAACAGGATGTATATATGTGTTTAATCATTTATACGTGTAACAAGCAATTATATGAAAGTTGGTGCATTTAAAATGACATCTTCGTAATTCTTTGCAATTTATTCATGTATTAAGAAGCTGCAGTTGTTATTTGTGTAGAAAAGTGCACGTATTTGTAACCTGTGCACTGCTAAATTGACATGAGTTTGGGCCTCGAGAACCATTCAGTTTAAGCTCACGTTGAAAGCCTAGCATGTAATTCGTATTTAACCTTCAATGTGAAATGTATTTACTTGTACTTTTGTTTCCACTGCAGGTGTGGACAAAGCTTTATTAGTTAGCATAGACGGGTTTTGTTTTCATTAAATAGCAGGGTATGAGAAGACAAAGTTTGGCAAGGAGGAACGCGATAACGAGCAAGGAGGCAAGTTCTCATGGAGGAGGAGAAGAATGACCAAGGACAAATGAAGTTGCAACTTATCGATGTGGGAAATGTGGTGCAAGTATCCAATTTGTGTCGTACTCAGAAAAGTACTGGAGAAAGTCACGTGGGATTGTCTACCTTGAATGCAACTAATATTTTATGCTGTAACCTAGTGAGGGTTAAGAGAGACATCTTAGGACTTCACGGGGAGCAGATCTATGCTTCTGCTTGTGTGGCTTTATGCTACAGGACCCATGGTTGGAGTGCCTTCTACTGAAGACTCTGATAGCTGGTACCTTTATAATTTCACATTTATTCACTGTTTCTTAGTTTAGGGTTGTCCCTTTAAGTCAGTGTCGGGAGAGATAGCATGCTAATGCTTACCTTTGAAAATCATTTAATGCAGTTTAATACGCAATTCTTTTTTCTGATTATTTGCAATGTTATTATAGAACTAGTTATCTGCTTTGTGTTAGGGTGAATTCCTTTAGGAGATTTGGACTAATTTTGTTTGTTCTGTATTTCTATATGATAATGTTGAGGCTGGTCTATATCGATTTGTTTCTAAATTTATAATTAAATCTTACTAATCTCAGATTTAGTTGTCAAGTGGATTATTATGTGACCAAATTGGTTACACTGTAATGAGATTCAATTGTGATTGTGTTCTCCCTCTTACCTGTCAAGCTGCTAAAAAGACCACCTGGTTGAAGATAAATGTCAGTGGCGGCCGGTAAGTTTAGGAATTCACATTCACAGCCATGCATTCACACGCGTGCACACACACACAAACACATCCATTCACAACACTCATTGCCGAACATTCATACATACACGCACGCACCAAACATTAATTTAAAAAAAACACACACTTACCTGCAGGTCTGCCTCGGAGGTCACAGGAGGCTTGGGACTTCTGCCTTCCCTCATTGGCTGACCTTAGACAGCAGTCCCAACGTCATCACAGAGTGGGATGGGGTCAGTGAGACTGCTGACCCCACCCCACTCTGTGATGAAGTGTCACTGATTGACACTCAACCCTGGGCACTTCAGGGCTTAAAACTGAAGCGCCCAGGTGCGAGGCAATCAGTTATGCTACCCCTCGTCACTGAGGGGAGGGCCTCAGGGACCTTTGCTGAGCTGAGGAGGTCACGCCCACAGGAGCTGTGACTTCCTCAGCCCAGCAAAGTTCAGCTCAGGCAGCCAGGAGCCTGCACATTTAGTGCACGTCTGGCTCCTGGCTGCCTGACCTGAAAATGAACAGTGTCTGTCAGGCTGACCTTTGTTCAGCGTGACAGACACTGTTCGTGAGGGGCTAAAGCTGAAGGGGCGTGGCCCCTCATCCCCAATGGACCAGCCGCGGCAGATAAATGTTTAAGTGGGACCAAGCTCTCTCATGTGGCACTGTTACATGTACAACACAATCTGCAAAAATGTTAATAAGAAACATTTTTATGCACTTGATGTAGCAATTTTGTGCACTGTAAATTTCTCCCCTTTAAAAAAAATGGCAGTATTTTTCAGTTACAAATATGTCAGCGTGTCTATCAGTCACTGGGAGCAAGATCATATGCAGGAAACCTGAGTATAGATTACAATACTGACACAGGAATGGGACCAGCTAGAAAAATAATTAAACAACTATTTTTAATAGTTATTAAAACCCCCAATTCAGTGGTGAAGTTGGATTTTTAATGAATATTAAGGAAAAGAGACCATGAGAAAGTTAACTTTTCTTCGCCTGAAGTTCCTGGAGGCTACTTTGCACTGGCTCTCTAGCTTCTCCCAGCCAGTAAGCTGCCTTGAATTGGTGTGAAATGCCTCCCAGGAGCACACAGTAGGCTGACCTTAATGGGCAGAGATAACTCCTCGTAGTTCCACAGAATAAGCAGGGCGGGGATGTGGCCATCCTTTTTGACACTACAGTGTCACATCCAGCATGACAGGTCTGCTGGGTTCACAAATAACATTTGGGGCACACTTGAAAGGGTAGAGGAAAGGACGACAAGACAATTCTTGTGGATCCTCTGTCAGGTTGCTGAAGGACTCCTTATGTACTACGAGATTTCTGTCTCCGAGTTTTTTTGTGGGTACAGTAGCTGCCTCAATCTGGGTTTCAGTGTTAGATGAGATGTGGGAGGGCATTAGGATTACCATAGTACACTCCCCAGACACACCCCTGCCCTCAGATCCCAAATTTACTGAGGCTGAAGACTTTCGCCATTTGAAAATGGCCATAGTTGATAGGGCTGACCCTGGGAATTTTTTGCCCCATTGGTTAGGGTATGCCCAGGAGTCATTCTCGCCCACTAGTTGTGCCAGGCACCCACATCAAAATGCTAGTTGGACCTACAGAAGATCAGAAGAGGACTGGACCTGCTGTCTGTGACCTGAGAGGAGCTCTGAAGGACTAGACCTCCCTCTTGTATGCAGGACAAAGAGGTGGACTCCAAGGGTCATAAGGCTGACCTCCTGTATGCCTACAGGGAGACAGAACACTGCAAGAGCCCTTTTCCTGAAAGTACTCAGCTGACCAGGGTCAACTAGACCTGGACTGGGCACTGCTTTTGGCCTCTGCCTGACACCCTGTGAGTCTCTAAGTACTTCCCTTGAGGCCCTGGGGGCTTTAGAAGTGTACTCCTGTGGTGGATTGGGACATAAAGGTATACGTCAGAAGGTAAAATCTTTGACGAGGATGAAGCTGGTTGGTGTATCTGACCAGACTCTATCGCATTCAGCCTTAAATTGCGCATAAGTTCCGGTCTGCCATACCATTAATTACCATTGGCACTTTGTGTTTTTTTGCTTCATTTCTACTTAAAGCTTTAAAACATCATATCTCAAGTTCCACTTATTGGAATTTTTATTGTTCAGCATTTTGACAATATTATGATTTTGGTACTGCATAAATACTTTACACATTGCCCTAAGTTAAGTATGTCTGCTCTGTGCGAGCCATGGCTACAAGGGTGTTCAGGTCAGGTTAATTTAGTGACTTTGCGGTTTCATCCTGAAAAGTGTTGTGTCACCCACCACAAATTATTGATTTCTTACACTACTCTTGTGATACTCTGCTCACATTAGGGTTTGCCAAACTATTGCACAGCAATATTGAGTATCTTTAAATACTGCGAGGTCTCCATAACTCATTATGCGAACACTGCCCCCCTGATGATCAGGCCACGACCTCAGAGCCACCTATGTCCTAAATGTCCCTCCCTCCACTGTTCTGTTTTGCTAAGACAGCTGATTCCACTGACGGAAATGGCAGCACCATCTTTAGCGGGAGCACTGCTGGATGTGAGCACATAACACTGCTTCACAACAGACACTGCCTCGCCCCAGCGGTCCTTCATTATTAGCTGCACAAAAGTGTTCTCAAACACATCAGTAACAGCTAAAATACTGCACTGACTAACTTACATGCCCATGACCCACGCCAGGAAAACCCTCTTGCCAATTAAAATTTAATCCTATCAACACTAGGTCGATCAGAAAGCATAAATTTGAAATGTATGACCTTATTACGAATTTAAATCAGGCTATTCTATTTATCACTGAAACTTGGACACATAAGGCATCTGCCACTGATGTAGGGCTGGCCTTCCCCACAGACTATAAAGCACTCCATTTGCCAAGCCTGGGAAAGAAAGATGGCAGACTTGGTACTATCTTTAAATATTCAATAAATCTCCTCCCTTTTCCTTTAGATCCTTTTTCTGAATCAGAAATATTTAGCTTTAAACTAGTTTTATCTGACAAGACCACTAATACGTTCATATTGATTATCACCCCACGGTGACAACCACAGAAATTAACAAGAAGCTTTCTGACTTTCTTACACCCATTGCTGTTCGGTCTTCCATTTGTGTCGGCTATAAGGATTTTGATTTGCTATGCATTTACCCAGATATGTTGTTGTGACTCCGATCTTGGCACCACTACACCCCGGAAGTAGCAATGTAATATATATTGTTTCAATTCCCGAACTTTTGGCAAACTATGTTGAAATATAAAACCCTTTCCTTTAAACTTTGGCATTACACCGTAAGGCAGACCATTGAGGTCCTGGCCAGTGATCAGCTTGCGAGCTAATCCTTCTCATCACACTCAGTCATCTCTGAGAGACCCTTCATCTCTTGTCATTTCTCTCAGCGGTTGGCAGTTCTGTTCTCTCTTTAAGAAGAAAGCTACCATCAGATTGTGGTCTTGGTCTTACAATGTCTTCCTTTATTCATTGGCAGAGACGGCTAATGACAACATTTTTGGTCAGTAACACTAGCTGATTCAGTTACCGCAGGCCCACTTGGCACAAAGAGAATACTGTTGACTGGCACGGAAGGGATATTTCCCATGAGGTCAACACCGTATGCAAAGGGCATGACTAGGAGAAAGTTCACACTACTGGGGCACTATTGCAATGCCATTTTCATGACTGTATGAAGATTACACTGCAAGAGCCCCCTAGCACTCTCAGGGTCGAGCTACAGTTAAAGAGGCTTGCAGAGTTAAGAGACCTATAGCACTGACAGGACACTGGTGATAGGGAATTCAAACTGCTGGAGTTCTATAGCATTATGGGCACTATTGGGAAGAAGCACATATTTTTGAGAGCCCTGTTTATTTATTTGTATTTTATGGTTCTCGCCTCTTGCTGATGACAGTATAGCCTCAGAGTGAGGGAGAAGTAGTGGCGTAGAGGGATACAAGGATTAGGGAAAGTAGACAGACAGAGAATGGAAACATTAGAGGGGTAACCGTGCATGCACTTGAATCTGTTAGCAGTTCCTAGAGTTAAGGTGGACGATTAAACTGCTAAGAGACCAAGAGTTTCAAGCAAGAACTCAGAAAGTGCGAGGAATAGATTTCCAGGTTTAAGAAGAATTGGCTGCAATCTTCCTTAATATGTGGCACAGAGAAGATGTCAACTTCATATGCGAAAGAATTGGTACCAGGCGAAGATGCTTTAAGGCATGGATTTGCGCTAATGAGGGCTAAATGTCTGATTCAACTGAACTGCCTTGTACTGAACAGATTTTAATTTGGATGTTGAGGCTTGAGAGAGACCCACGTTGAGAGAACAGTCAAGCCTGGAGAGCAAAATGGCTCGGAGAAAAAGATACGCGATTCATTGCTCGTATGAAGTGTGTAGTATTCTGAGCCAAGTTTAGTTTATGCTTGTAGGCTTTGGCAAGCTGGTTTATTTGTTTTCTTAAATTGAGCTCAAACCCTAAATGGTTTACGAAATTCTGCACTGGATCAGCTGATAAGGAACTAACCAGCGGATGTTGGCCATCAGAATGTCAGAGCTGTGCTAGGGTGGGTGCAGCAGTGAGGGGTACCAATTAGAATTTTTTTTCGTCACCACGCTGCTTATGCGTACTGTAGGTTATCTACCTTTAGACAGATTTTAACAACGTAAGAGGGGTGTGGGAAGGTGGAAGTGCAGTTGTGTTGAGCATTGTGCCTTAATGCATGTTTCTGACCACTTGCGGGGTTCAATCTGTGTAAATTTGGAATTCAGTATTAATATAGATAATGTTATCAACCGTTGGGTCCGAGTATAGGCGGTAAATCATAGGCAAGAGATGGCCTCTGAGCTATAGCTGGAGGAGAGACCTTCTTGACCTCCTTGGAGTGATTCTAGAGGAAAGATTGCAACAAGGACAGGACAGAGCCTAACTCTTCCAACTGAGTATCGTAGTCACTCCAGGATAATCAGAAGGTCTGTGGTGTTGAACACAACTGTTAAATCGTTTTTGGGGATTTCTATTTCATGTATTAATAATGATGATTAAAATGTCTTTTTACACTATAAGCTTAATTAACATTATTTCAATTGAAACAAGTGTAATACCATATGTAGAAAGGTTTTTATAAGTGTATTTCTGTTATGCCACATTTTCTATGAAATACCCAATTTTACAAGATGGATGACATCTCTGTCACTCATTCCAGCTTCCTCCCTCTGCACACACCCTCTTTCCACATGCTTCGCAGAGCACACAGTTAAGCTGATGGCATAATGGTTAATTCCACTACTGTAGTTGTCTTGCTAGCATTGAATTTGCTATGGTGCGGGGTGTAAGATTACAACAAATATGATAAGGTGTTTGTTTTTATTCTGGATCCGTTCATTGAGAGAAGGTCCTACTGTTTGGTAATATTTCAGATTAGTTAGAACATCTCCGGTTGACATTAGCATGGGGTCCTGAATTATTTTTCTTAAATTGAGGATGGTGCTTACGTGTTAAGGTAATGACATTTATTTTCCTTGTGTTTTGATTTGCTAAAGTAGTGACACTTCCACTCACACCACAGTGATTCAGCAGTCTTCCTAGTTAGTTATGCAAGAATTGTGTATAAGAACCCCCCGATTTTGAGGATGAGCTAGAGATTTTTTGAAGACTTTCTGTTCTGCTGGAGATACTTCCCAATTTCTGTCTAATTTTGCTGCTCATTTGGGACTTAGAATGAGTTTCTGATTTTGCATTCTTTGAAACCCTGAGAACCTTCATGGCATTGGTTCTGTACTGCTTATTTTTACATTTTGTAATAAAACCCTTTTACTTTTCATTGCTCTAGAACTCAATTATTGAGTGGCCCCATTACTTATTGAACTGTTTTACTCTACTCATTGATATTTGTGAGGTGTCTTGACGTGCAATTCAATCTGTGGGATAAATGTATGAGGTAAAATTTTCAGGGGTCTAAAATTTTGGGGTACAGTGTTGCGCCCACACAACCAACAGGTCAAGTTGGATGATTACAGACAACTGACCAGCACTGGTTTCTGACAGTAGACGTGAATATGTGGGGTTGGGTTCATTGACCCACAGAATAGTAAAATTCAGCGAACATGAGAAAGTCTACAACATTGTGGATATGACTTAGATGGGAGCGAAGTAAGAGGACTAGCAGAAAATCAGAGTTATGGATTTTAATGGGATTGAAGGTTTTGTAGAATGGTGATACTGAGCAACAAGCATAAACATATGGAAAGGTGTATCTCTTGTTTTGTGGTAGATATTGATAAGGTAGTTGAGATAAAGTGACAGTGTACAAAAGAGATCTTGAATGCTTTGAAGTGGCTGATTCACCTGGACTTCAGAAGCAAAGGAGTTGTAGAACATTTTCCCCAAATACAAAAATCACCCTGCACAATAAACTTCTTGTTAAGGTTGCAGACCTAGTCAAGGTGGGATGGGTGGTCGCCTAGGAAGATGAGATGTTTGTTTGGGTGTATATAGATGATGTTGATTTTGGGCATTGTCCATCTTGAATTCCGCATTTGTATATTTTGGGTGGAACCCTACAAAGACAGAACAGATTTGGTGCAATGATGATGATGACTCAAACACTTCAAAGAGTACTGCTCTCTGCAAACATGTAGGATTCAATGATGATGATAAATTGCAATTATACCAGCCATGGATGCATATCGCTCACGTTATGTGATACCCTTCTCGACTAAAGATATGAGAGAACCGCTCATGTATTACCTACTAAAAATAGGGACTCAAACTCAGGGTACTGCATGGATGTAGGCGCTAGGGGGATACATGGGTAATGATAAGATGGGTGACAAATAAGAATCATAGCCGGTGATTGACTGCAGCTAAAGATCTGAATCCTTAGGATGGATTGGAAAGGTAGTATAGCTGGGGAAGCAGATTGCTAGGCCGCCATGGGGAGGCTACTTGTCACATTGTGTCACATTGTGATTCTGGATAACAATGGTATGACACTCCCAGCTAGATGAGGACCACCGGTGAGGATAATTTGAATACATGACCACGTATAAAGTTACATTACTACTGTAAGGTGTATAATGCGTTGTGTTACTCACGCAATCTGTTACAGGTTGCAACGGTCATATGAATGTTAATATGCCTGGGGATTTTACTGTGGGATAATGTACTTTCCTGAATATACATTTTTTTTAAAAAATGATTCGAGGATTCAAGCTCGTGGTCTCTGAGCCTAGTTTTTATGATAAAGTGAAAGTCAAGTCAAGAACAAAGGCTGAAATTAAGGCACTGTTTTGGAGCTGGATGTTGTATTAAAAAGGGAGAACAGAACAGAACATGTGGGCCCTGACTCTTAGGTGCTTGATGATCATAAGACTTAGGGTGTGCGAGATGGGGTAGAACCGCATGATTCTGTCAGGGCAGCTTGATAATGGAAAAGTAGTTTTAGAGAACGTTGTGAACTTGGCGATTTCAGAAGGTGGTGGAGGCAATTTTCTCAGAAAATGCATCCAGCCAGATAGAGTTCTGGGGATCACTTTTCAAAGGAGGACTGTCAGGGACATTGATAGAAAGTATAATGTGACAACTGTGAAGGTGGCTCGTAGGGGCTGGAAATTTTGGGCCAAGTTCAAATTCTGTTAGTCTTGGGCTTGGGATGTCCTAGCTGAGTATAGTTAGGTGAAACGTGTGAAGGATATGTGTGAACAGAAGAAGAGGTTTGTCAAACCAGGTTCCCCATTGAAATTAAGATTAAAGGGAGCCCTGGTTTCCCTGATTCCTTATCATTTTCTCTCATTTCCTCTCACAAGATCCTCAGAGTTATTCTCAATCTCTCAATTCCGTTGGGGACAACAAGGTTGGACTGGCCTGTAATGCAATGCCCGATTGGCTGATTTGACAGAGCAGTGTGTGGGCTGGTTTTCTTTAGCAGTTTCTGGGACTGTTTTATGGCCAGGTGAGCCTGATTTTACAGTTGATTTAACTGATATTACCACAAGCATTGCCTGCAGCAAACACAAACGCTTGCGGACTCCCATATTGTCTCCTATGACCTTGCAAAATACCCATACAGCTTGTCTTTACAAATTCAATAGTGGCCTCATTTGCAAATATGGCCACTTTTTTAGCTATCTGATTCGCTAATGTGGGACACTTTCATTTTGGTGCCAGGGCCTATTTCTTGTCACAGTCGGACACTGGAGGCTGGTAACTTCCCATCTTTACCCATTGGGAATTAAAAGGCAACTGTCTGGAATGAGAGCAAGAAAGGGCACCAGTGCTGATACTGAGCTGGGCTGTTTGCAGCGCATCTGACTCTTAATATTACTGATTTGCAGCAAACAATGCGTTTTCATAAAAAATGGCAGGCAGCTCGCACAGAACATGTTAATGATTGGTCCCTGAAGACCTATCACAACAAGAGGGATCTGCTGAGTGGAGGAACTCATTGTTGTGCTCTGTGGTGTGGGGTAGACACCACTGGTGGAGGAAGCCAACACTGCCACCCTGTGGAATTAGCAAGGCACTGCTGGAAGGGAAGCTCACACTGCTTGAGCAATGCAGGAAGGTTAGGGTACTCTAAAAGAAACCTTTCTTTCTAGAGGATTCATTCCAGATTGCTGGAGAAAACAAAGGACATTAACACTGAAAGACTGCTTCTTAAAAGCAGTAGCTGCTGGTGTGCGGGCAGAGTGGTGGTTCGGGTGGAGGCTGCGGGGAACGACGGGGAGGGGGGGGATAGGATAACAAATAAACATTTAAAAAAAATAAAAAGAACTGCTGCCCAACGTTTTTTTCCGGGTCCTCGCTGCAGCACAGGCTCCCAGCCTCCCCTGCGGCCAATCCTGACACTGTTTTCATGTTTGAAAGCAGCATCAGGATTGGCCTGAGCGCTGGGAATTTGCGCTCCAAGAGAGACTGGCTGTGCTTTGCTGTCTCCAACCTAGCAACGCAGCTGGGTTGGCGACAGCTCAGTGCACATGTCGGTTTGGCCAGCCTGAGACGATTAGCCAAACCAACATGCGCACTGATCACAGAGCGACCATTCCCTCTGCCACTGCTCTCGCGATGGTCTCGCACCAAGACTCGCCCAGCCCTCAGAACCTTGAAAATAAAACGATAATAAACCAGTTTTATTTTTCAAGTCTTGAGGGTGTTGGGGTGGTCGACGCTCCTCCGCCATAGCAGAGGAGTCGCCACTGCTTAAAAGCTTTTGCACAAGTCCAACTTCGGTGCGAAAATAAACCATTTGCAAGCAGGGGCGTAGCTTGGTCATAAGACTGGGAGCTTCAGATTTTTGTAAAGTCACGCTGGCATATCATGTTAATTATTATATGAGGGGGGCTTAATTGCCAATTGGAAGGAAACGGTGTGTGGATTGTGAGGGGTATTTAAAACACCCATTTTTTAAGACCTTCAAAACAGAAGAGTGTGTGTATGTTTTTGTCTGAGCGAGTATTTAAAAATCCCAGGTGAAATCTGACAGACACCTTAGCAAACCCAACTGAAATCTCCTGTACCAAACTATTTACTATTTAATAAGTTTATTGGGGGGTGTAACTCCCCAAATGCCCCCCCTCCCCCCGAAGCTTCGCCTCTGTTTGCAAGGGTAACAACATTCTTAGTTCACAGAATGAGGGATAGTAGACTTGTGTCCTGATAAATAGTATTGACCAGTACAGAAATTCTTAGAGTGTGTACGATTTTCTGCATTCACAGCTCCGTGGTATGGATGAGTTCGTGAGTGTCCCTGGGTGGGTCAACATGAAAAAGTTGGTGAACTGCCATAAACTCATGAGTTTCCAACCCGGGGAACACACCCGAATTAAAGTGTACTTCCAGGGTGGGAACACCCCTATATTCAGAAGGGAGTCAGGAACAGGGCCTGCTCAACAAGAAACATATTTTCCCAGTGGAGAAAGTAAGTTTAATGTGTAAATGCACATTTGTATTACAGTTCCACATGTGCAAATGGACACCTGTTAAAGTTCTGCACACAAAAACATTGAGGTACACTACTCATGGAAATCAGCCACTGTTAAAGGATCTGTGGATACTGCTAGAAATCCTTTTGAATTCCACAAGATTGTGAAATTTACTGTAAATGTAGTAAGAGTTAGAAAGGAACCGAGAGACAATAACAAAAAGATGGCCTGCCTTATGAAAGGCAATTGGAACAATGACAGCAGCAAACTGTCAGTTCCCTGCAGGGAGTCATCAGCTCTTATCCCCCCCTTTTCCTAAATAAATTGAAGTCAATTGCCCCCCCCCACCACCACCACTTACGAAGGAACTAGAAACGTTCTCTACGCACCATGTTTACTCGCGAGTGGGCTCCAGAAAGCAGTTATTATTTTTTTAAACCCATGAATGTTCGATTGTTTTTTTTTTGTAGTTTCATACGGCGCGAACTTGACCCGGAGGTATTAATCAGAGCGCTTTACACGAGCACCACTTCACAGCCCTCTGAAGACTTTTCTTATCTGCTTGTTAAATAAACAAGCGGATAAGAAAAGCCGTCTGGGCTGAGTAGAAACAGATGCGCTTGTCACGGGCGGCATCCGAAAACTGCAAGGGCGTCAACAAAAGTGACAGCCAGCAAACCAGAAGCACAGAAAATACATTAATCACTACCTAAGCCAATGGAAAAAGGTTGTGACAGAGGGGCGTGGATTAAAGTCCCCTTCTCTTCATACTGTTTACTATAGCTCTCGCAGGCGAGGAGCGCATGCGCTCCAACGCCAGGCCGAGACCTAAAAAGATGGCCTGCCTTATGTCGACTATTAGGGAGGTGGCGTCATATATAACCTTGGAAATACTTGACTTTGTACCGCTAAGTACCTGGACTCCGGGTTACGCATCAATAAGACATTGTTTCATTGTTTATGAGCTGCAGTGATGGCAGGCAACCAGACATGTCTGAGCTGCTTAGCAGCTGCGGTTCCCTGCCCCTCACCTATGCTCACAGCCTGGAGAGGCAAGGACGTAGGAGACACTACATTTTTGGGGGAGACACAAACTGCTTTGGGGGGAGCCAAGCCAGGGGTATAACTAGCACCCCCCCTTCCGGGAGCGGGCCGAGCTGTTTGCCTGGGCCGTTTTCGGTTCCCAGTCCTGCTTTGGCTCTGAGAGCCCAAGCAAGAGCTGAGCCATCAAAAGCTGTAAATCAGGCAACAAATGTAATGAAAAAATATTATAAAGACTTTAAAATTAAAATACATATTTTTCAACATCTCAGTGTCTCAATTAAGTACATATGATTATAGCACTGAACTGAGTGACATTTATTGACTAATTTTTTTTAACATGAAACATTAAAGAATACCCCATGCAACGAGTTCCTCAACCCCGCATACCTAAACAACACGGTCTGTATAACGACCGCATCTTAACCACGCATTGCTTTACCACGCATGTCTTTACCACGATTTTTCGTGGTAATGGCATGCATGGTAAAGGGGTATGCATGGCTAAAGTTACCACCCCCTTCCCCATTCCCCTGAGCCCTAAAAACGAACCCGCCCTCCCCTAATCCGTAAAAACTACCCCATTCCCCTCCCTGAGCCCTAAAAACAACCCCTTAAAAAATGCCCAAACCCACCCTGAAAACTACCCCAAACTATCCCACCCCTGAAAACAACCCCAAACCCCTACCACCCCTAAAAACTACCCGAACCCCCTCCACCCCTGAAAACTACCCCGAATCCCCCCACCCCTAAAAACTACCCCGAGCCCCCCACCCCTGAAAACAACCCCGAACCCCCACCATCCCTTAAAACTACCCAAAACCCCCACCCCTAAAAACTACCCCGAACCGCCACCCCTGAAAACAACCCCAAACCCCCACCATCCCTTAAAACTATCTCTCACCTCCACCACCCCATAAAACTACCACAAACGCCCCCCCAGACCCGGCCCCAGCCCCACTTACCTTTCCATGTCCGCTTCCCGACGCTCCTCTTTCCCCGCCCATTCCGAACACTAAAGCGCATTTGCCTTAACCACAAATGTGCATGGTTAAGGCAAAGTCGTTGTTCGGGCAAGCGTGGTTACGCTTGTGGGCTTCTGGAACTCGTAGCTCCGGCCTCGTTGTTACGGATGTTTCCCCCTGATGTTGCTACGAGTTACAGAAAAATTTACATTAACCTATATAAGTGAGGTTTTTGTTGAACACAGATCCTCGTCCGAATTACTTCAATGTGCTCCCAAACTCAATGGTTACGTGATGTAAGCGATGGGCCGTGGATCACACCGTTTGGTCTAGTGGAGAAGTAGGGAATAGGATCAACGATTGCATATTGTGCAGTTCAGGGATTGTATGGTTACATCATTCTCTCTTCCTTTTAACACCAAAGGTTCAGCTCTCTGTGTTCAGTTATTCAATTATTGTTAGTCAGTTATTGTTAGTTTATGGAGTTCAATAAAAGCAAGTGTGTAGTCATAAGGTTTAAGGTGTGCTCTTTTTTATCTGAATATTTCCGAAGACACTGCTGCTTAAACACAGTGACAGAACTTCCTGTCTGAAATTATTTTTCAATTTAGAAGTGTCTCCTTGAGAAACTATAACTTAAGGAGCAAACTCTCTGAGGGCCCTGAGACCGCCTCCATTTTTTCTAATTATTTAATTTCGGTCATTGAGGTGTTGAGCCTGTTCTTTTTTCAAGTCCAGGGACCCAGCAGTAACATTAAGATAAAGTATCATTGTCTGCCACACCTTACTCTGCTAGCTTACCTGGCTTGACAAACAAGACGGTTTTAGAAGCGGCTCAACGCCTCAAAGACAGTAATTAATTAAGTAACAAAATAAAGCGGCAATTGAGCCCACACAGATTTTGCTCACAGTGGCGTAGCAAGGGGGGTGGTCCGCCGCTGGCGGCATGAGTTTTGGGGGCGGCAGCCTCTCCCCCCGCTCTTACCTGTGGCCGTGGCGGGAATCGCCAGCACCCCCGCTCTTAAATACAGCAAACGCAGTGACCGCCATGGGCGGCACAACGTCTAGCTACGCCACTGTTTGCTCCTCAGGTTACAGTGCTTCAGGGAGGCTTAGTGATGTCTAGCCTGGGGGGGTCATATTGTCCCCTGCACTCCTCTTCAAAACCTGGTGGCGAATAACCCCCCCCCCCGGGAAACAGTGTTTACAATGCTGTCTCCACAACGCGGTACTTTTACAACGCGGTTGTTACAACAACTGCGTTGTTACGACGCGTACCATTACATCGCAAGTCATTTATACGACTTGCTGTAGGGGGCGCGCTGGTGTTGGATTTAAAATCCAACACCTTCCCTGCTGTTGCGCAAACTGGAGTAGGAATAGTAAATAATACTATTCCTAAGTCCAGCGCGCCCCCTACAGCAAGTCGTTGTAACGACTTGCGATGTAATGGTTCGCGTTGGTACAACGCGGTCGTTGTAACGACCGCGTTGTAATGGCATGCGATGTATTTGCATGCGATGTGAAGATACATATTCACCCCCCCCCCTACCCTGTCCTCCACAGTTCATACATCCATGGGTAGAGGGCGTGCGGACGGAACACACACAGTCAGTGCACAGGCGCAAGTGCACTCTGGGCTCAGACTAACGTGTCTGCAGGTCTCCTTGCACACACCACCTGGGCGTAAAGGTTGAAATATATCCCACTCTACTTCTGGGACGAGAGAGGAGAACAGCAACATTTTTATTAAAAAATCTATATTTTCTTTTGACAAAATAGCTCTTTTACCCAAATATAGGTAAAGCTGTGATTACGGAGACCAGCTTTTGATATTCAAGTCTCTCACACTGTTTCTCAGAAAGGCTGATCAGGGATTTGATTAGCTGTAAGATGGGTGAGAACTTGAAGAGTGGTTGTTTCAGAGAGTGGAAGGGTGCAGTAAAAGTTCAGTAAACTTTTTTGGGGCATCAATATGCTACAATTTGAGGAGCCAATAAATCGAATAGCAAAAATTAGAAGGCAGTATAATAAGTATAACAAAACAGAAAAGAAACCTAGGTAGAGCGGATCAGTTGAACAACTCAGAGTAAGTCAAGGCCCCAATATGAAGATGTACGTTGAGGCAGGTACCCAATGGAGCTCACACAATAGAACCCTGGGGCAAAGTCTGCTAATGAGAACCCAGGGACTTTAGGGAACTGGAGATTGGGTGGAAGAAATGATACAAATTGACTCCAGAAATTGGAAACGAGGCTTGCTTTCACTTTTGCAATGGGCTGGTGGAGAGACTGGAAAGACGGCCTCATTGAGTACCCTTTTCCTGTGTTTACTTTCCTATAGCTGGTATGGTGGTGAGGACACCATCACCAGCTAAAATTGCTGTGTAGAAGCAGCCGATCGGGCTCCACGAGTGAAGCAAGAAGGCCTCCTCGGCACATGAGAGTGCAGGGGTGGTGGCTTGTGCAGAAACACTGGCATGGAGAACAGCTGCACAGTTGCTTCAAAGGTCCCAGGAGGGACTATGCTACAGCAGTGTGACAGATCTGCAGTGAGAGAGGTCCAGAGGAATGCCGGCATTGAGCATAGAGTCAGAACCATGAGAGAGAGTGCCTGATTAAAGACCTAGTAGGACATTTAACGGTAGCAGTAAGTAGACTAGACAGAGGCATTCAGATGATTCAGAGGAGGTGGAGGGGATGATGCACAGGTGAAGGAGGAGTATGTCAATTCTGACTAGGCGGAAGAAGAGGAAGAGCTCTTTGAGAGGGAGGAAGGCAGCCGCGGCCTGTGCAGGTAAGAGCGGCGGGGCTGGGTGGGGAGGGATTTAGAATGACGACAACGAGGGAAAGTTAAATAAATAGTTAATTTCCCCTCGTCGTCATCTGTCAACCCCCCCCCCCCAACCCAGACCCACCGCCCCACCATTCTTACCTGCACAGGCCGTGGCTGGAGGAGACGGCACCTGCTGGCAGATAGATAAAACAGAGGGGAAAATGGAAACTGGAGGTTATTGCTGACTGCCCGATCAAGGATGGGGCTATTTTTAGGAGTTCAAGAACTGAGGGAAGGACTGTGGTGCTCGTTCACCAGGAAATGGTGCCAGTCAGAAGCGTCTTTGGTAACTATGACTGTGTGGGGAAGGAACAGCAGCTTGTGTTTGCTGACTAGAGGGACCTGGTACTCTGGGTGATGGAAGTTTGGTTAATTTGGTGAACATGATGAGGGGCTCTCTTTGGTTGAGTTTGGAGAGTGACTTGGAGGCTGACATTGCAAGCAAAATAAATTCTCCACAGGATCTCACATCTAGAGGGTTAACAGGAGGTGTGTGTGTAAGCGATAGTCAGAGTGGAGACAGGTCCTTTCCGGGCACGCCTATCAAAGGGAAAGATACAAGAGCTGCATAGAAAAGCTGGGAAATGGAACAGAGGAGCAGAAAAATTGCAAGACATTCATAGGTGATCAGGAACATACATAGTATGGAAAGGGAAGAAGTGCTCAAATAGTGGTGGAAAGTACATGAAGAGAATGAATGACACCTGTGCCTGGGGCGCTCATCCCCATATTCTCCCTATCGCTAGTAATTCCTTCTCTGGACGAGGATCCATTTTGCCCGATAGCGGCACTAAGATCATTTTGCTCAGTAAAGGGAGGGACGGGGAGGAAGATTTCAGGCACAAAGACAGGATGGGGTAAAGGGCAGAGAAATGCAACCTGTTCAGTGCAAATGCCTCATGGCACACACATTTCCTGTAGTGAATTTTGCCACCCATTCCTTTACAGTAGAAGTAGTGACAGAGGGGGTGAGGATTGGGATTACCAGAAGGGAAGGGATCAGAGCGAAACAGGTTGTTTGCACATGGGGATGTTTAGTAGAGGAAAGGAATTTGTGATTGTTACTGGAAATTAGCATTGAGCTTTTGTGAATTTGAAGTGGCAAGGGGAATAGTGAACAGCCACTGGAAATATGGATTTGTGGACATTCAGTCCTCAAATGGGCAGGAAACGGCGCAGAAGGGAGGGGCTATGGGAGGCAGTAAAGTTTCCCCTTGAAGGAGGCGAAGCTGACTGGTCAGGGATAAGTTGCATGCAACAGCCACAGTTGCTGCCATTAATTTGCAAGCTTGAGTGTAAGAGAAGACGGTCAGATCTGTTGGTCATCCATCTAGGGAAGAATGATTTGATCCACTTGACATTCCTGACATTGACAAAAATAAGGAAAATGGACATTTTAGAGCTGTCTGGGTGGTGACCATGGCTGGAGATAGGCTGGACTAAGTTGCTGCCATTGGGAGTATGGAGGGGTGCAATGAAAACTATGACGGTGCAAGACAGGGCAAGACTTGTGTACAACAGGGAAATGGAAGTTTGTGCAGATCATTAAGCTATAAAACAGTATATCATCTAGGCATTGTTTATGCCAGCCCTGATTGCTAAAATAAACAGGTACTCCTGCCCATTGGTGGGACGGAGATGCATTTGGTGGCATTGATGGCACTGTTGGGAGAGTTTGTGAGGGTGAGAAGGGATAACAGAGCATAAGAAAGAAGTCAGACATTACTACCATCTGGGGAGGGTTATTTCTGAGTGGCAAGAATATGTTAAATGATTCCCTGGCACAGTCATGTTTATACATATCTGAATAAAGAAAGCAGACAGCACTGTACACAAGCATGGATACACCTGGGAATGGCTATGTTGTAAGGACTTAAAAGTCAGAATAATTCTAGGATGCGCGGGATGCGAGAATTTGATCACCTCAACCAAAATAGTAGATCTCAATTTAAATCTGGATGTTGATTGTGTGCAAAATGTTTTAAGTTTTAAATGTTACACATCTTAAGTCAAGGTGACCCTTGCACACTACAAAGAAAGACCCAGTCTCATTCTCCCTCATACCCAATGAGTCGAGATTTGAGAGGACCCACAGTAGTAAAACTGTACAGAAAGGTGAGTTTCAGGCAGTATCCTGCCTTCTATGATGCATTCTAAGAATCAAATGAAGACAGAGTCCACAATCAAATGTGTAACGGGCCCAGGCTTAGTAAAATAGAGGGGCAAAGGAGACCGAGGAAGAAAATTCAGGATGAAAAATTCTGTCAGTTAGCAAGCTGAATCATATTTATGTTGCTCAGAAGGTGGGAGCAATGATTTAATCACACTGGGGCTTTTGGGGGGGGGGTAGAAGGCCCTACTCCCCTGGGACCTTCAGGCGGATGGTAGGTTAAAGGGGCGAGGGGCAGCCCTGATTGGTTGAGCGGGTTAGAGAGAGGGGGGACAGAATCGCATGGGCAAGGGCGTGTACGCCAGTTAAGGTGGAGAGTTATGGCACTGGTTCGAGTTGCTGGAGTCACAGACGAACCAGGTTTTGTATTGCCCGTGTTTCAGTTTGGTTTTTGTTTGTGTTATGAGAGCCCCAGGTTGCGCCAGTGGGCAGGCAATTTGAAGTCGGTGAGGGGTCAGGAGCCATTGCTGAGGAGCAAACTGATGAAGGAAGGGTGGAAAGGGAGGATGGAAGGGCCATTTACTGATTGGCCACTGGAGAACTTGAGGATCTCACTAATTGGGGTGGTCCCAAAAAAAGGAGCCAGGGGAGTTCCATTTGATTCATCACCTTTCATGGCCAGACGGCTTGTCAGTGAATGATTGCATTCCTGAGGCGTGCGGCAGGGTGCATTATGTGTCTGTTGACACCGCTGTTCAGCTCTTGAATGTCGATAGCCAGGGCACTTTGATAGCAAAATGTGATGTGAAATCAACTTTTCAGCTATTGCCAGTTCACCCTGCAAACAACTAGTTGTTGGGCATTCAATTTGAAGGCCAATTATTTGTTGACAAGTCTTTGCCTATGGGCTGTTCAGTTTCATGTTCCTTGTTTGTAGCTTTCAGTTTTTTCTTGCAAAAATTGTTTACACATGTAACAGGGAAAGACATCATGACACACTACGTAGATGATTTTTTTTCTTGGTGGGTGCACCTTATTCGCAGGATTGTCAGGAGAGTTTGTTGCGGAGTTGATAGAGGATGTGGGCGTCCTCTTAGCTACCTAAAAGACAGTGGGGCCAGTGCAGGTGAATATCTTTTTGGGGGTGGAGTTGGACTCCCTCCAGATGGAAATCAGGTCACTAGAGGAGAAGAAGTTGTGATGCTTACAGCTGGTGGACAGGATTGAGAGGAAGGGCAAAGAGCAGGTGAAGGATATACAGTTTTTGCTAAGCCATTTGAATTTTGCGTGTAGGGTGGTTCCAGTGGTCAGGACATTGTGTAGGGTGTTGGGTTGGGCTCTGGCAGGGACTGGACTCACACACCACCGGGTTCGGCTCAAAGCAGGGGTGGAGGAGGCTTAAGAACATGGCAGGATTGAGGGAGCAATTTGAATGGTCCAAATAATTGTTTTCGGATGATTTCGACCTTTCCTGGCAAGGGCAATGGTGTGTGGAGGAGTGGCCGGATACATGGAAGCGTGGGAGGGGGGGGGGGTTTGAGCATTGCCTTCCTCATGTTTTTTCCCTTGGGTAGTGGTGGTGTGCTCATAGGGTCGTCACTTTGCCAACAAAATGGTGCTGTTTAATGTGGACAATATGGCAGTGGTGAACGTGGTCAACAGTCCGTTGGCAAGGGACCCTCACGTCTGCCAGTTGTTATGAGTGTTTGTGTTGGAATGTTTGCACGTGAATGTCATTTTGAAAGCGCGTAATATAGATGGAGTATGCAATGAAATTGCTGATGCTCTTTCTCGTTTTCAGTGGGCGAGGTTCCGTAGTCTTGCACCGTGGGCCAACAAGATGAAGCCTATGATGCCAGCACATTTGTGAATTAATGAATGAAGTTTATTTACATAAGTTAATTAAAACCATGCATTATAGTAAAATAACATTGTGAAATAGAAACCATAATAATAAGAAGTAAAAATATGCGCTAGCTAGAGTCTTTGCTTACATTAAAAAAGGTGCCAGTTACTCTGGGATCCAATTAAAAAGGGGCTTTTTTTGGTGTAGGGCATTACAACTGGCCCTTACGTCGTGGTTTGTAAATGGAGAAGTTACTTCAGGTTTTGTAAAAAAAAAAAAAGTACATATTGTTCACCAGACCGTACCCAGTAAACATGTCCTCCAGCTCTGCGACCCTGTCCCTTTAGCAGCATAAGTTTTACCCTTGGTCACGACCCTCTGATAAAGTGCATGTGCTTTGTGCAATCATGAAGTCCGAAACTTAAGTTTCATGCTGTTATCTGTCCATTACTCATCGTTTCATCCCCAGTAAGCATGTCACATGTTTGTGTTCCGTCAGTTTTCCAGTTCTTCTTCCCTATCCCTTTGACAGCGCATGTTTTGCCCGTAGTCCTGACTCTATAATAAAGTGCATGTCCTTTGTGCAGTTGTGGAGCCTAAAGCAATAATTGAGGGAGTTGGTAGTTCCCAATCGCTGAAGTTCGTAATTCAAAGATGATTGTTGGTCTTGTGGGAAATGCTATAGACTCCTTCCGCTAGTTTAACTTTGATGATGTAGAAACATAGCTCGTGGCTTCATTTCTGTCAGACGGAATGTCTATCTCCTGGTTTCTTTTTAAAGTAATCCGATATCAGCTTTTGGACTTTGTGTAGGCGTTGAGAGGGTCTGGGACGCGGCTGGAGAGCGTCCCTAAGAATTTGTATGAATCTTCCACAGCCAGCCAAGGTGGAGGGCTCCTTTTGTGAGAAACATACTACCGAGGCCTCTAGGCAGGTGCTAGCTCTTTGTCTCAGTAATAAATCCCTGAGTAAGATTCTCCTTTCATGGGCTGTGGTGGGACAGCAACACAAAAGGTGCAGCCATGATTCGTGTAGTCACAAAATCTGCAGGCTCCTCCAGTTTTTTGGTTAGCCCAGGCCCGGTTGTAATCCCCTATTGGTAGGACCAACCTTCGCATATACATGATGGCTCTCCTAGTTTTAGGGTTAAGGGGAGCTGAGAGGTAAGGCTGGGGTTTGGTTGCCAGATATGAGGCATTTAGCGGGACCAGGAAAGATGGTGATTTTAAAGAGGCCGGATCTTGCTGGAACGAGGCTAATTGCACTTGTCTGTTGATGGTCTTTTTCCAGGTTACATAGGAAATAGTAGGCAGAGCAATTGCTAGTTGATTTATCTCTGTGGTATCAAGGGCTCTCCTAAGCTGGTTGTTCCGCGGGGACCCTGGTTTTTCAAATATGTCTCTGAGGCAGCTCTTTAGTGATTATTCCGGCGATTTCAAAATACGGATCTAGTATTTAAGAAAGTCATACCAAAGGTGATGATGGACGGAGCGTTAGAGCAAATCAAACACTCACCCCCAGTCAAATGATCTGGGTTTAATCCATCATCATTCTTTAGCTCACTCCACCACCCCAGTTCAGACATGGCCATATGCAAATCAGTCTGACCCTGTGCCTCATGGGAACAGTCCAGCCCGAACTGCCAAGCCATGTCTTCCCTGGACCGGAAACAAGCATCCTGGGACCGGTTTCGGGTTCAAAACCCTCATCAGCCAGGCTATCTTGAATCCAGTGGCAAAGTGAGCAAGGGACCCACGTCTGGGCATACCCTGCCAACTTAGGGCGAACAATGCGATACCAAAGGGGATGATGGACGGAGCGTTAGAGCAAATCAAACACTCACCCCCAGTCAAATGATCTGGGTTTAATCCATCATCATTCTTTAGCTCACTCCACCACCCCAGTTCAGACAAGGCCATATGCAAATCAGTCTGACCCTGTGCCTCATGTGAACAGTCCAGCCCGAACTGCCAAGCCATGTCTTCCCTGGACCAGAAACAAGCATCCTGGGACCGGTTTCGGGTTCAAAACCCTCATCAGCCAGGCTATCTTGAATCCAGTGGCAAAGTGAGCAAGGGACCCACGTCTGGGCATACCCTGCCAACTTAGGGCGAACAAAGCGATACCAAAGGGGATGATGGACGGAGCGTTAGAGCAAATCAAACACTCACCCCCAGTCAAATGATCTGGGTTTAATCCATCATCATTCTTTAGCTCACTCCACCACCCCAGTTCAGACATGGCCATATGCAAATCAGTCTGACCCTGTGCCTCATGGGAACAGTCCAGCCCGAACTGCCAAGCCATGTCTTCCCTGGACCGGAAACAAGCATCCTGGGACTGGTTTCGGGTTCAAAACCCTCATCAGCCAGGCTATCTTGAATCCAGTGGCAAAGTGAGCAAGGGACCCACGTCTGGGCATACCCTGCCAACTTAGGGCGAACAAAGCGATACCAAAGGGGATGATGGACGGAGCGTTAGAGCAAATCAAACACTCACCCCCAGTCAAATGATCTGGGTTTAATCCATCATCATTCTTTAGCTCACTCCACCACCCCAGTTCAGACATGGCCATATGCAAATCAGTCTGACCCTGTGCCTCATGGGAACAGTCCAGCCCGAACTGCCAAGCCATGTCTTCCCTGGACCGGAAACAAGCATCCTGGGACCGGTTTCGGGTTCAAAAGCCTCATCAGCCAGGCTATCTTGAATCCAGTGGCAAAGTAAGCAAGGGACCCACGTCTGGGCATACCCTGCCAACTTAGGGCGAAGAAAGCGATACCAAAGGAGATGATGGACGGAGCGTTAGAGCAAATCAAACACTCACCCCCAGTCAAATGATCTGGGTTTAATCCATCATCATTCTTTAGCTCACTCCACCACCCCAGTTCAGACATGGCCATATGCAAATCAGTCTGACCCTGTGCCTCATGGGAACAGTCCAGCCCGAACTGCCAAGCCATGTCTTCCCTGGACCGGAAACAAGCATCCTGGGACCGGTTTCGGGTTCAAAACCCTCATCAGCCAGGCTATCTTGAATCCAGTGGCAAAGTGAGCAAGGGACCCACGTCTGGGCATACCCTGCCAACTTAGGGCGAACAAAGCGATACCAAAGGGGATGATGGACGGAGCGTTAGAGCAAATCAAACACTCACCCCCAGTCAAATGATCTGGGCTTAATCCATCATCATTCTTTAGCTCACTCCACCACCCCAGTTCAGACATGGCCATATGCAAATCAGTCTGACCCTGTGCCTCATGGGAACAGTCCAGCCCGAACTGCCAAGCCATGTCTTCCCTGGACCGGAAACAAGCATCCTGGGACCGGTTTCGGGTTCAAAACCCTCATCAGCCAGGCTATCTTGAATCCAGTGGCAAAGTGAGCAAGGGACCCACGTCTGGGCATACCCTGCCAACTTAGGGCGAACAAAGCGATACCAAAGGGGATGATGGACGGAGCGTTAGAGCAAATCAAACACTCACCCCCAGTCAAATGATCTGGGTTTAATCCATCATCATTCTTTAGCTCACTCCACCACCCCAGTTCAGACATGGCCATATGCAAATCAGTCTGACCCTGTGCCTCATGGGAACAGTCCAGCCCGAACTGCCAAGCCATGTCTTCCCTGGACCGGAAACAAGCATCCTGGGACCGGTTTCGGGTTCAAAACCCTCATCAGCCAGGCTATCTTGAATCCAGTGGCAAAGTGAGCAAGGGACCCACGTCTGGGCATACCCTGCCAACTTAGGGCGAACAATGCGATACCAAAGGGGATGATGGACGGAGCGTTAGAGCAAATCAAACACTCACCCCCAGTCAAATGATCTGGGTTTAATCCATCATCATTCTTTAGCTCACTCCACCACCCCAGTTCAGACATGGCCATATGCAAATCAGTCTGACCCTGTGCCTCATGGGAACAGTCCAGCCCGAACTGCCAAGCCATGTCTTCCCTGGACCGGAAACAAGCATCCTGGGACCGGTTTCGGGTTCAAAACCCTCATCAGCCAGGCTATCTTGAATCCAGTGGCAAAGTGAGCAAGGGACCCACGTCTGGGCATACCCTGCCAACTTAGGGCGAACAATGCGATACCAAAGGGGATGATGGACGGTGCGTTAGAGCAAATCAAACACTCACCCCCAGTCAAATGATCTGGGTTTAATCCATCATCATTCTTTAGCTCACTCCACCACCCCAGTTCAGACATGGCCATATGCAAATCAGTCTGACCCTGTGCCTCATGGGAACAGTCCAGCCCGAACTGCCAAGCCATGTCTTCCCTGGACCGGAAACAAGCATCCTGGGACCGGTTTCGGGTTCAAAACCCTCATCAGCCAGGCTATCTTGAATCCAGTGGCAAAGTGAGCAAGGGACCCACGTCTGGGCATACCCTGCCAACTTAGGGCGAACAAAGCGATACCAAAGGGGATGATGGACGGAGCGTTAGAGCAAATCAAACACTCACCCCCAGTCAAATGATCTGGGTTTAATCCATCATCATTCTTTAGCTCACTCCACCACCCCAGTTCAGACATGGCCATATGCAAATCAGTCTGACCCTGTGCCTCATGGGAACAGTCCAGCCCGAACTGCCAAGCCATGTCTTCCCTGGACCGGAAACAAGCATCCTGGGACCGGTTTCGGGTTCAAAACCCTCATCAGCCAGGCTATCTTGAATCCAGTGGCAAAGTGAGCAAGGGACCCACGTCTGGGCATACCCTGCCAACTTAGGGCGAACAAAGCGATACCAAAGGGGATGATGGACGGAGCGTTAGAGCAAATCAAACACTCACCCCCAGTCAAATGATCTGGGTTTAATCCATCATCATACTTTAGCTCACTCCACCACCCCAGTTCAGACATGGCCATATGCAAATCAGTCTGACCCTGTGCCTCATGGGAACAGTCCAGCCCGAACTGCCAAGCCATGTCTTCCCTGGACCGGAAACAAGCATCCTGGGACCGGTTTCGGGTTCAAAACCCTCATCAGCCAGGCTATCTTGAATCCAGTGGCAAAGTGAGCAAGGGACCCACGTCTGGGCATACCCTGCCAACTTAGGGCGAACAAAGCGATACCAAAGGGGATGATGGACGGAGCGTTAGAGCAAATCAAACACTCACCCCCAGTCAAATGATCTGGGTTTAATCCATCATCATTCTTTAGCTCACTCCACCACCCCAGTTCAGACATGGCCATATGCAAATCAGTCTGACCCTGTGCCTCATGGGAACAGTCCAGCCCGAACTGCCAAGCCATGTCTTCCCTGGACCAGAAACAAGCATCCTGGGACCGGTTTCGGGTTCAAAACCCTCATCAGCCAGGCTATCTTGAATCCAGTGGCAAAGTGAGCAAGGGACCCACGTCTGGGCATACCCTGCCAACTTAGGGCGAACAAAGCGATACCAAAGGGGATGATGGACGGAGCGTTAGAGCAAATCAAACACTCACCCCCAGTCAAATGATCTGGGTTTAATCCATCATCATTCTTTAGCTCACTCCACCACCCCAGTTCAGACATGGCCATATGCAAATCAGTCTGACCCTGTGCCTCATGGGAACAGTCCAGCCCGAACTGCCAAGCCATGTCTTCCCTGGACCGGAAACAAGCATCCTGGGACCGGTTTCGGGTTCAAAACCCTCATCAGCCAGGCTATCTTGAATCCAGTGGCAAAGTGAGCAAGGGACCCACGTCTGGGCATACCCTGCCAACTTAGGGCGAACAAAGCGATACCAAAGGGGATGATGGACGGAGCGTTAGAGCAAATCAAACACTCACCCCCAGTCAAATGATCTGGGTTTAATCCATCATCATTCTTTAGCTCACTCCACCACCCCAGTTCAGACATGGCCATATGCAAATCAGTCTGACCCTGTGCCTCATGGGAACAGTCCAGCCCGAACTGCCAAGCCATGTCTTCCCTGGACCGGAAACAAGCATCCTGGGACCGGTTTCGGGTTCAAAACCCTCATCAGCCAGGCTATCTTGAATCCAGTGGCAAAGTGAGCAAGGGACCCACGTCTGGGCATACCCTGCCAACTTAGGGCGAACAAAGCGATACCAAAGGGGATGATGGACGGAGCGTTAGAGCAAATCAAACACTCACCCCCAGTCAAATGATCTGGGTTTAATCCATCATCATTCTTTAGCTCACTCCACCACCCCAGTTCAGACATGGCCATATGCAAATCAGTCTGACCCTGTGCCTCATGGGAACAGTCCAGCCCGAACTGCCAAGCCATGTCTTCCCTGGACCGGAAACAAGCATCCTGGGACCGGTTTCGGGTTCAAAACCCTCATCAGCCAGGCTATCTTGAATCCAGTGGCAAAGTGAGCAAGGGACCCACGTCTGGGCATACCCTGCCAACTTAGGGCGAACAAAGCGATACCAAAGGGGATGATGGACGGAGCGTTAGAGCAAATCAAACACTCACCCCCAGTCAAATGATCTGGGCTTAATCCATCATCATTCTTTAGCTCACTCCACCACCCCAGTTCAGACATGGCCATATGCAAATCAGTCTGACCCTGTGCCTCATGGGAACAGTCCAGCCCGAACTGCCAAGCCATGTCTTCCCTGGACCGGAAACAAGCATCCTGGGACCGGTTTCGGGTTCAAAACCCTCATCAGCCAGGCTATCTTGAATCCAGTGGCAAAGTGAGCAAGGGACCCACGTCTGGGCATACCCTGCCAACTTAGGGCGAACAAAGCGATACCAAAGGGGATGATGGACGGAGCGCTAGAGCAAATCAAACACTCACCCCCAGTCAAATGATCTGGGTTTAATCCATCATCATTCTTTAGCTCACTCCACCACCCCAGTTCAGACATGGCCATATGCAAATCAGTCTGACCCTGTGCCTCATGGGAACAGTCCAGCCCGAACTGCCAAGCCATGTCTTCCCTGGACCGGAAACAAGCATCCTGGGACCGGTTTCGGGTTCAAAACCCTCATCAGCCAGGCTATCTTGAATCCAGTGGCAAAGTGAGCAAGGGACCCACGTCTGGGCATACCCTGCCAACTTAGGGCGAACAAAGCGATACCAAAGGGGATGATGGACGGAGCGCTAGAGCAAATCAAACACTCACCCCCAGTCAAATGATCTGGGTTTAATCCATCATCATTCTTTAGCTCACTCCACCACCCCAGTTCAGACATGGCCATATGCAAATCAGTCTGACCCTGTGCCTCATGGGAACAGTCCAGCCCGAACTGCCAAGCCATGTCTTCCCTGGACCGGAAACAAGCATCCTGGGACCGGTTTCGGGTTCAAAACCCTCATCAGCCAGGCTATCTTGAATCCAGTGGCAAAGTGAGCAAGGGACCCACGTCTGGGCATACCCTGCCAACTTAGGGCGAACAAAGCGATACCAAAGGGGATGATGGACGGAGCGTTAGAGCAAATCAAACACTCACCCCCAGTCAAATGATCTGGGTTTAATCCATCATCATTCTTTAGCTCACTCCACCACCCCAGTTCAGACATGGCCATATGCAAATCAGTCTGACCCTGTGCCTCATGGGAACAGTCCAGCCCGAACTGCCAAGCCATGTCTTCCCTGGACCGGAAACAAGCATCCTGGGACCGGTTTCGGGTTCAAAACCCTCATCAGCCAGGCTATCTTGAATCCAGTGGCAAAGTGAGCAAGGGACCCACGTCTGGGCATACCCTGCCAACTTAGGGCGAACAAAGCGATACCAAAGGGGATGATGGACGGAGCGTTAGAGCAAATCAAACACTCACCCCCAGTCAAATGATCTGGGTTTAATCCATCATCATTCTTTAGCTCACTCCACCACCCCAGTTCAGACATGGCCATATGCAAATCAGTCTGACCCTGTGCCTCATGGGAACAGTCCAGCCCGAACTGCCAAGCCATGTCTTCCCTGGACCGGAAACAAGCATCCTGGGACCGGTTTCGGGTTCAAAACCCTCATCAGCCAGGCTATCTTGAATCCAGTGGCAAAGTGAGCAAGGGACCCACGTCTGGGCATACCCTGCCAACTTAGGGCGAACAAAGCGATACCAAAGGGGATGATGGACGGAGCGTTAGAGCAAATCAAACACTCACCCCCAGTCAAATGATCTGGGTTTAATCCATCATCATTCTTTAGCTCACTCCACCACCCCAGTTCAGACATGGCCATATGCAAATCAGTCTGACCCTGTGCCTCATGGGAACAGTCCAGCCCGAACTGCCAAGCCATGTCTTCCCTGGACCGGAAACAAGCATCCTGGGACCGGTTTCGGGTTCAAAACCCTCATCAGCCAGGCTATCTTGAATCCAGTGGCAAAGTGAGCAAGGGACCCACGTCTGGGCATACCCTGCCAACTTAGGGCGAACAAAGCGATACCAAAGGGGATGATGGACGGAGCGTTAGAGCAAATCAAACACTCACCCCCAGTCAAATGATCTGGGTTTAATCCATCATCATTCTTTAGCTCACTCCACCACCCCAGTTCAGACATGGCCATATGCAAATCAGTCTGACCCTGTGCCTCATGGGAACAGTCCAGCCCGAACTGCCAAGCCATGTCTTCCCTGGACCGGAAACAAGCATCCTGGGACCGGTTTCGGGTTCAAAACCCTCATCAGCCAGGCTATCTTGAATCCAGTGGCAAAGTGAGCAAGGGACCCACGTCTGGGCATACCCTGCCAACTTAGGGCGAACAAAGCGATACCAAAGGGGATGATGGACGGAGCGTTAGAGCAAATCAAACACTCACCCCCAGTCAAATGATCTGGGTTTAATCCATCATCATTCTTTAGCTCACTCCACCACCCCAGTTCAGACATGGCCATATGCAAATCAGTCTGACCCTGTGCCTCATGGGAACAGTCCAGCCCGAACTGCCAAGCCATGTCTTCCCTGGACCGGAAACAAGCATCCTGGGACCGGTTTCGGGTTCAAAACCCTCATCAGCCAGGCTATCTTGAATCCAGTGGCAAAGTGAGCAAGGGACCCACGTCTGGGCATACCCTGCCAACTTAGGGCGAACAAAGCGATACCAAAGGGGATGATGGACGGAGCGTTAGAGCAAATCAAACACTCACCCCCAGTCAAATGATCTGGGTTTAATCCATCATCATTCTTTAGCTCACTCCACCACCCCAGTTCAGACATGGCCATATGCAAATCAGTCTGACCCTGTGCCTCATGGGAACAGTCCAGCCCGAACTGCCAAGCCATGTCTTCCCTGGACCGGAAACAAGCATCCTGGGACCGGTTTCGGGTTCAAAACCCTCATCAGCCAGGCTATCTTGAATCCAGTGGCAAAGTGAGCAAGGGACCCACGTCTGGGCATACCCTGCCAACTTAGGGCGAACAAAGCGATACCAAAGGGGATGATGGACGGAGCGTTAGAGCAAATCAAACACTCACCCCCAGTCAAATGATCTGGGTTTAATCCATCATCATTCTTTAGCTCACTCCACCACCCCAGTTCAGACATGGCCATATGCAAATCAGTCTGACCCTGTGCCTCATGGGAACAGTCCAGCCCGAACTGCCAAGCCATGTCTTCCCTGGACCGGAAACAAGCATCCTGGGACCGGTTTCGGGTTCAAAACCCTCATCAGCCAGGCTATCTTGAATCCAGTGGCAAAGTGAGCAAGGGACCCACGTCTGGGCATACCCTGCCAACTTAGGGCGAACAAAGCGATACCAAAGGGGATGATGGACGGAGCGTTAGAGCAAATCAAACACTCACCCCCAGTCAAATGATCTGGGTTTAATCCATCATCATTCTTTAGCTCACTCCACCACCCCAGTTCAGACATGGCCATATGCAAATCAGTCTGACCCTGTGCCTCATGGGAACAGTCCAGCCCGAACTGCCAAGCCATGTCTTCCCTGGACCGGAAACAAGCATCCTGGGACCGGTTTCGGGTTCAAAACCCTCATCAGCCAGGCTATCTTGAATCCAGTGGCAAAGTGAGCAAGGGACCCACGTCTGGGCATACCCTGCCAACTTAGGGCGAACAAAGCGATACCAAAGGGGATGATGGACGGAGCGCTAGAGCAAATCAAACACTCACCCCCAGTCAAATGATCTGGGTTTAATCCATCATCATTCTTTAGCTCACTCCACCACCCCAGTTCAGACATGGCCATATGCAAATCAGTCTGACCCTGTGCCTCATGGGAACAGTCCAGCCCGAACTGCCAAGCCATGTCTTCCCTGGACCGGAAACAAGCATCCTGGGACCGGTTTCGGGTTCAAAACCCTCATCAGCCAGGCTATCTTGAATCCAGTGGCAAAGTGAGCAAGGGACCCACGTCTGGGCATACCCTGCCAACTTAGGGCGAACAAAGCGATACCAAAGGGGATGATGGACGGAGCGCTAGAGCAAATCAAACACTCACCCCCAGTCAAATGATCTGGGTTTAATCCATCATCATTCTTTAGCTCACTCCACCACCCCAGTTCAGACATGGCCATATGCAAATCAGTCTGACCCTGTGCCTCATGGGAACAGTCCAGCCCGAACTGCCAAGCCATGTCTTCCCTGGACCGGAAACAAGCATCCTGGGACCGGTTTCGGGTTCAAAACCCTCATCAGCCAGGCTATCTTGAATCCAGTGGCAAAGTGAGCAAGGGACCCACGTCTGGGCATACCCTGCCAACTTAGGGCGAACAAAGCGATACCAAAGGGGATGATGGACGGAGCGCTAGAGCAAATCAAACACTCACTCCCAGTCAAATGATCTGGGTTTAATCCATCATCATTCTTTAGCTCACTCCACCACCCCAGTTCAGACATGGCCATATGCAAATCAGTCTGACCCTGTGCCTCATGGGAACAGTCCAGCCCGAACTGCCAAGCCATGTCTTCCCTGGACCGGAAACAAGCATCCTGGGACCGGTTTCGGGTTCAAAACCCTCATCAGCCAGGCTATCTTGAATCCAGTGGCAAAGTGAGCAAGGGACCCACGTCTGGGCATACCCTGCCAACTTAGGGCGAACAAAGCGATACCAAAGGGGATGATGGACGGAGCGTTAGAGCAAATCAAACACTCACCCCCAGTCAAATGATCTGGGTTTAATCCATCATCATTCTTTAGCTCACTCCACCACCCCAGTTCAGACATGGCCATATGCAAATCAGTCTGACCCTGTGCCTCATGGGAACAGTCCAGCCCGAACTGCCAAGCCATGTCTTCCCTGGACCGGAAACAAGCATCCTGGGACCGGTTTCGGGTTCAAAACCCTCATCAGCCAGGCTATCTTGAATCCAGTGGCAAAGTGAGCAAGGGACCCACGTCTGGGCATACCCTGCCAACTTAGGGCGAACAAAGCGATACCAAAGGGGATGATGGACGGAGCGTTAGAGCAAATCAAACACTCACCCCCAGTCAAATGATCTGGGTTTAATCCATCATCATTCTTTAGCTCACTCCACCACCCCAGTTCAGACATGGCCATATGCAAATCAGTCTGACCCTGTGCCTCATGGGAACAGTCCAGCCCGAACTGCCAAGCCATGTCTTCCCTGGACCGGAAACAAGCATCCTGGGACCGGTTTCGGGTTCAAAACCCTCATCAGCCAGGCTATCTTGAATCCAGTGGCAAAGTGAGCAAGGGACCCACGTCTGGGCATACCCTGCCAACTTAGGGCGAACAAAGCGATACCAAAGGGGATGATGGACGGAGCGTTAGAGCAAATCAAACACTCACCCCCAGTCAAATGATCTGGGTTTAATCCATCATCATTCTTTAGCTCACTCCACCACCCCAGTTCAGACATGGCCATATGCAAATCAGTCTGACCCTGTGCCTCATGGGAACAGTCCAGCCCGAACTGCCAAGCCATGTCTTCCCTGGACCGGAAACAAGCATCCTGGGACCGGTTTCGGGTTCAAAACCCTCATCAGCCAGGCTATCTTGAATCCAGTGGCAAAGTGAGCAAGGGACCCACGTCTGGGCATACCCTGCCAACTTAGGGCGAACAAAGCGATACCAAAGGGGATGATGGACGGAGCGTTAGAGCAAATCAAACACTCACCCCCAGTCAAATGATCTGGGTTTAATCCATCATCATTCTTTAGCTCACTCCACCACCCCAGTTCAGACATGGCCATATGCAAATCAGTCTGACCCTGTGCCTCATGGGAACAGTCCAGCCCGAACTGCCAAGCCATGTCTTCCCTGGACCGGAAACAAGCATCCTGGGACCGGTTTCGGGTTCAAAACCCTCATCAGCCAGGCTATCTTGAATCCAGTGGCAAAGTGAGCAAGGGACCCACGTCTGGGCATACCCTGCCAACTTAGGGCGAACAAAGCGATACCAAAGGGGATGATGGACGGAGCGTTAGAGCAAATCAAACACTCACCCCCAGTCAAATGATCTGGGTTTAATCCATCATCATTCTTTAGCTCACTCCACCACCCCAGTTCAGACATGGCCATATGCAAATCAGTCTGACCCTGTGCCTCATGGGAACAGTCCAGCCCGAACTGCCAAGCCATGTCTTCCCTGGACCAGAAACAAGCATCCTGGGACCGGTTTCGGGTTCAAAACCCTCATCAGCCAGGCTATCTTGAATCCAGTGGCAAAGTGAGCAAGGGACCCACGTCTGGGCATACCCTGCCAACTTAGGGCGAACAAAGCGATACCAAAGGGGATGATGGACGGAGCGTTAGAGCAAATCAAACACTCACCCCCAGTCAAATGATCTGGGTTTAATCCATCATCATTCTTTAGCTCACTCCACCACCCCAGTTCAGACATGGCCATATGCAAATCAGTCTGACCCTGTGCCTCATGGGAACAGTCCAGCCCGAACTGCCAAGCCATGTCTTCCCTGGACCGGAAACAAGCATCCTGGGACCGGTTTCGGGTTCAAAACCCTCATCAGCCAGGCTATCTTGAATCCAGTGGCAAAGTGAGCAAGGGACCCACGTCTGGGCATACCCTGCCAACTTAGGGCGAACAAAGCGATACCAAAGGGGATGATGGACGGAGCGTTAGAGCAAATCAAACACTCACCCCCAGTCAAATGATCTGGGTTTAATCCATCATCATTCTTTAGCTCACTCCACCACCCCAGTTCAGACATGGCCATATGCAAATCAGTCTGACCCTGTGCCTCATGGGAACAGTCCAGCCCGAACTGCCAAGCCATGTCTTCCCTGGACCGGAAACAAGCATCCTGGGACCGGTTTCGGGTTCAAAAGCCTCATCAGCCAGGCTATCTTGAATCCAGTGGCAAAGTGAGCAAGGGACCCACGTCTGGGCATACCCTGCCAACTTAGGGCGAACAAAGCGATACCAAAGGGGATGATGGACGGAGCGTTAGAGCAAATCAAACACTCACCCCCAGTCAAATGATCTGGGTTTAATCCATCATCATTCTTTAGCTCACTCCACCACCCCAGTTCAGACATGGCCATATGCAAATCAGTCTGACCCTGTGCCTCATGGGAACAGTCCAGCCCGAACTGCCAAGCCATGTCTTCCCTGGACCGGAAACAAGCATCCTGGGACCGGTTTCGGGTTCAAAACCCTCATCAGCCAGGCTATCTTGAATCCAGTGGCAAAGTGAGCAAGGGACCCACGTCTGGGCATACCCTGCCAACTTAAGGCGAACAAAGCGATACCAAAGGGGATGATGGACGGAGCGTTAGAGCAAATCAAACACTCACCCCCAGTCAAATGATCTGGGCTTAATCCATCATCATTCTTTAGCTCACTCCACCACCCCAGTTCAGACATGGCCATATGCAAATCAGTCTGACCCTGTGCCTCATGGGAACAGTCCAGCCCGAACTGCCAAGCCATGTCTTCCCTGGACCGGAAACAAGCATCCTGGGACCGGTTTCGGGTTCAAAACCCTCATCAGCCAGGCTATCTTGAATCCAGTGGCAAAGTGAGCAAGGGACCCACGTCTGGGCATACCCTGCCAACTTAGGGCGAACAAAGCGATACCAAAGGGGATGATGGACGGAGCGTTAGAGCAAATCAAACACTCACCCCCAGTCAAATGATCTGGGTTTAATCCATCATCATTCTTTAGCTCACTCCACCACCCCAGTTCAGACATGGCCATATGCAAATCAGTCTGACCCTGTGCCTCATGGGAACAGTCCAGCCCGAACTGCCAAGCCATGTCTTCCCTGGACCGGAAACAAGCATCCTGGGACCGGTTTCGGGTTCAAAACCCTCATCAGCCAGGCTATCTTGAATCCAGTGGCAAAGTGAGCAAGGGACCCACGTCTGGGCATACCCTGCCAACTTAGGGCGAACAAAGCGATACCAAAGGGGATGATGGACGGAGCGTTAGAGCAAATCAAACACTCACCCCCAGTCAAATGATCTGGGTTTAATCCATCATCATTCTTTAGCTCACTCCACCACCCCAGTTCAGACATGGCCATATGCAAATCAGTCTGACCCTGTGCCTCATGGGAACAGTCCAGCCCGAACTGCCAAGCCATGTCTTCCCTGGACCAGAAACAAGCATCCTGGGACCGGTTTCGGGTTCAAAACCCTCATCAGCCAGGCTATCTTGAATCCAGTGGCAAAGTGAGCAAGGGACCCACGTCTGGGCATACCCTGTCAACTTAGGGCGAACAAAGCGATACCAAAGGGGATGATGGACGGAGCGTTAGAGCAAATCAAACACTCACCCCCAGTCAAATGATCTGGGTTTAATCCATCATCATTCTTTAGCTCACTCCACCACCCCAGTTCAGACATGGCCATATGCAAATCAGTCTGACCCTGTGCCTCATGGGAACAGTCCAGCCCGAACTGCCAAGCCATGTCTTCCCTGGACCGGAAACAAGCATCCTGGGACCGGTTTCGGGTTCAAAACCCTCATCAGCCAGGCTATCTTGAATCCAGTGGCAAAGTGAGCAAGGGACCCACGTCTGGGCATACCCTGCCAACTTAGGGCGAACAAAGCGATACCAAAGGGGATGATGGACGGAGCGTTAGAGCAAATCAAACTCTCACCCCCAGTCAAATGATCTGGGTTTAATCCATCATCATTCTTTAGCTCACTCCACAGACCCCAGTTCAGACATGGCCATATGCAAATCAGTCTGACCCTGTGCCTCATGGGAATAGTCCAGCCCGAACTGCCAAGCCATGTCTTCCCTGGAACGGAAACAAGCATCCTGGGACCGGTTTCGGGTTCAAAACCCTCATCAGCCAGGCTATCTTGAATCCAGTGGCAAAGTGAGCAAGGGACCCACGTCTGGGTATACCCTGCCAACTTAGGGCGAACAAAGCGATACCAAAGGGGATGATGGCCGGAGCGTTAGAGCAAATCAAACACTCACCCCCAGTCAAATGATCTGGGCTTAATCCATCATCATTCTTTAGCTCACTCCACCACCCCAGTTCAGACATGGCCATATGCAAATCAGTCTGACCCTGTGCCTCATGGGAACAGTCCAGCCCGAACTGCCAAGCCATGTCTTCCCTGGACCGGAAACAAGCATCCTGGGACCGCTTTCGGGTTCAAAACCCTCATCAGCCAGGCTATCTTGAATCCAGTGGCAAAGTGAGCAAGGGACCCACGTCTGGGCATACCCTCCCAACTTAGGGCGAAGAAAGCGATACCAAAGGGGATGATGGACGGAGCGTTAGAGCAAATCATACACTCACCCCCAGTCAAATGATCTGGGTTTAATCCATCATCATTCTTTAGCTCACTCCACCACCCCAGTTCAGACATGGCCATATGCAAATCAGTCTGACCCTGTGCCTCATGGGAACAGTCCAGCCCGAACTGCCAAGCCATGTCTTCCCTGGACCGGAAACAAGCATCCTGGGACCGGTTTCGGGTTCAAAACCCTCATCAGCCAGGCTATCTTGAATCCAGTGGCAAAGTGAGCAAGGGACCCACGTCTGGGCATACCCTGCCAACTTAGGGCGAACAAAGCGATACCAAAGGGGATGATGGACGGAGCGTTAGAGCAAATCAAACACTCACCCCCAGTCAAATGATCTGGGTTTAATCCATCATCATTCTTTAGCTCACTCCACCACCCCAGTTCAGACATGGCCATATGCAAATCAGTCTGACCCTGTGCCTCATGGGAACAGTCTAGCCCGAACTGCCAAGCCATGTCTTCCCTGGACCGGAAACAAGCATCCTGGGACCGGTTTCGGGTTCAAAACCCTCATCAGCCAGGCTATCTTGAATCCAGTGGCAAAGTGAGCAAGGGACCCACGTCTGGGCATACCCTGCGAACTTAGGGCGAACAAAGCGATACCAAAGGGGATGTCGGCCTCAAGAGTTAATGCTTGTTTGACCAATCCAAGTTCCAGCCTGAGTCTTGCCCTAAGAAGATATCTCGGTAATCGGAAGATCTTTTTGTAGCCCACGCACTGTGCCTGCTCCAGGATTTCCGAGCAGGCCCCAGGAAAGGCTTGGTGTCCATAGGAGAGTGCTGAGAGAAGGGATGCTTGAATGACTTTCCTTATTCCCTCTGCTGACGATCTTTTAAGATTGTTGTTAAGTTTAATTAAGCCATAAGTGATTGCCATTGATTTCTTTGATTGCTGTTGATTTCACACAGCACATTTGTGGTCCGTCGGCAGGAACATGTAAAGCAGCTTATACTGGGCTCTTTGTCGGCGTCCACTCAAAAGGGGTATGGTCTTGCATGGGAAGAGTTTGTCAAGTCTGGAGCGGTGCGGTGTGCTGGCAACAACGGCGGTCAGGAACTGAGAAATGATGTGGTACATTTCATTATGTCCTTAATTGATAAGGGTTTGTGAGCAGTTACCATAGCAGGTAAGTTGGCAGGCGTGGTATTTTTTGGAAAGATGTTGTCGGGGTAAGAGCCTTCGGCTGGAGAAATGGAGAGGAGGATACTAGAGTGGTGGTCTCAGGAGAGGTGTTCAAGGGCCAGAGTGAGGCGACTCGTCACGCTGGACATTTTGAAGCGGATCATATCCATGCTGCCATAGGTGTGCAGGGATGACGGAGAGGCATTACAGTTAGCTGTGATCATGGTTTGGTTGTTCTTCGGTGCTTTTCGGATGGCGAAGGTTGTTGGTTCCAAGTTCCAGACAGGAATTCGTTGGCAGGATGTTCACATGCTTTGAGGGGGGGTTCAAGTGTGGCTTCCTAGGACCAAAATGGACCAGTCAGGATGGGGTACATGTGTGACGATGAAAGCATATCCAGATGCACAAGTTTTGTCCTCTTGAATGGTGGAGGCAACTAGGTCAGCAAGGGGAGGGGTTTGGAGAGATTTTTTGACACGCAGATGGGAAGCGTTTTTTGGAGTCACAGGTTTTGGGGGTTTTGCAGATGGTGCTCGGTGCAGTGGGCTGTGAGATGCAAGATTTTGGGACACATTCCTTTAGGATTGGGATAGCGATGGAGGCGGAATCCAGGGGTTGGATGGCAGCTGAGATTCGAAGAGTGGGGCGTTGGCGATCAGACTGCTATCAGCTCTATTTGCTTTTGGGTTGGGTTTTCAATGATGTTCATTTAGATGAGTCCTAGGTTGCGTTGCGGGCCCGGCAAGGGGCCATACTGTGGTTTGGATTTATGGGCACTCATTATTAGAAACGATGCATTTATCATCACTAAAACATTATGAGCCTCAGCCTAACCACATGGATTGTTTAGCATTTCTTTTGATTTCAGGGATGTGTATTGCACACTATTGGAACACAGATTCCCAGTGTCATATAATATTCTAGTTCTTTCATTGTGTGCCCATTATGCCTGACCCTCTGCAGGAGCATTGCATTTTCACCCATCATAAGTTAATTTAGAAGACAAATAAGGCAAAATGGTACAATTTTCAGCTCGATTCCATGCACCAATTTTACAGATTAGGTTTTAAGACAGTAGTACTGATTATCATTCAGGTATCTGTTTTTAATATATATTGCAAATTGCAATCATTTTGTTCCCAGACACCAGCTTTTCAGTTTATGAAAATACATACATTTTGCTTTGAAATTCACACAGGTCATTTTGGAAAATTAAACATGATTCCTCCAAATAAAATGACCATTTCCATTTAAAACAACACATTTTTTGTCCTGAACAAACAAGTTTTAAATTTAAGTAAATACATGTTTGGTGCTTAAACATTATTGTACAGTTTATATCAAGTACTCATATGTTATACTGCCCCACATGGGTAGATAGGTTCGACCCTGCATGCCCCTGTATCACCATCCCATGTCATGGTTGCCCACAATGTGCCAGGTCTGACCTCTACTATTCGAAGGCCACCCGTATGCCAAGGGTAGGTAACACCATGCAATGAATCCCCACAAGGGGGTCAGGAATTACCACATTATGCCAAGGCTTGAATTATACCAGGGTTGGTCAAAATGATGCCAGCGGTGCCTCCGATAAGGCAAGAATTACAACCATTATGCCAGGGCTCCAGGGCTGGCATTGTACATGGTATTCACATCACCCTAATATGCCAAGAATTATCATCATTATGCTCGAGCCAGAATTTGGCAAGTGGTGGTCACTGACATGCTAAGAACCTAAGCACACCTACTGCCAGACATTAAAGCCGTTATGCTTTAATGCTTGCCATAATGTAAGCATTAAAGCAAGCATTCAAGGCAAGCATTAACGCATAATTGCTGACCCTACCTGTGCAGGTAAGGCCAGCAATACTATGGATACGCACATAATACAATGGATACCTGCAAAAAGCAAACAACTACAAACATTATGCCACAACCAGAATTTTGTCAGGTGTGTGCACCATCATGTGATGGATGCCCCTGATAGGTCTTGAATTACCTTCAGTATGGCCGGGCTAGCATTTGGCCAAGGGGTGGGCAATATCTATCCTCCATGAATGAACCCAAAAAAACATGAATTACAACCAGCTTGTCAGGACCAATGTTTTAACATAGGGTGGGGCCATCATGCCAGGGTTGCCCCCCTATGCCATCAATTACCACCAATATACCAGGACCAGGTGCCAGCCACATTCATGCACATACATGCACACCTACATGCACATACACACACACACAGGCGTATGTGCACACACAGGCATAGCAAACTACATTCAAATATTGTCTCCTACCCAGATTCTGCTAACTTGCTGCACAGGTCCTGCTGCTTTTCCTCTCCTTCGGCTTTGATACTCCGCCTCCCTACTTTCTCCTGCACAGACAAACATCAGTCATGGAAGGCTGGGTCATCTCCACTAATGGGTGTTTCACATGTGGTGGAAGTGAAATTTTTGTTTTGGGTGCCAGAATTCTTAGAAAAAGCTGCCTAGGCTATTGTGTGAGCCTGTGCCCACCCCACTCTTCAGTTTGCATGTATGATGTGGACCTCTCATGAACTCTGGATTCAGACATCACAAATACACAAACACCACACTAGTGCCGCAAACCAGCAATGCCATGTTGACGCATGGAGGTGACAAGGACAATTCACCCTTTCTTCCCTTTCTGGGGGGTAATGCACCCCCCGATGGTTTACGGGGAAAGCAAACTGTCTGCCCCGCTTGTAGTCAGCATCAGTCTTGTCATGCGTCAGAATCCTCCTATCATGGAGCCTGTCTTTGCTAGGTGTGGAGGCACAAAAGATGGAGAGGAGTTCTGGTACCCAGACCCGTAATTCCTTGGTGAGTAGTAAGAGCCCAAGTGCAGCAAAGCACCACTAAGGTCTACCAACCCTATGATTCAAATCAATTCAATGAATAAACTAGCGACATGTCCCCACAGAATATAAAGGTAGTTTGCCACTACTGTGCAGGTAGCTTCTAACATTATTTATTGTGCAGATCTACATAAAGGTGAGGCACCCCAATGTGGTAGAATTCTCAATTTAGTGCGAAAAATCAAGTTGTATATAATTAGCTTCTTCTTGTTTCTGCAGGTCCCTATATTCAGGGCCAATGAAATTACACTGTTTTGCAGCTGCTGCGTTTTCATCTCAATTATGGATTTGCAGCATTTGCCACATAATCCATCATCTGCTGCATAATCTGCAGATTTCAGCAAAAAATACGTGTTTCCAGACCCTAGACTTCTTCTCCCATCCAGGGCCTTTTTAAGGCATGTGCAAAGTGGGCTCTGGTCCAGGGCCCCAGCCTTTAAGAGGGCCCCTGATAGAGCCAGCTCTTTTCTTGAGAGAGTCTTGCCCTGATGACCTTGAATAATTCTTAAACAGATTGTTTTAAATAGCTTTTTCCTTTAATTTATTTTTATTGTGGTGATGTGTGAGTGTCTATTACAGACATTTTGCAGACAACTGTGTTTGTTTCACGCAACACCCATTCAAAAAAAAGTTTGTTACAACAAAACAGCACCTGACATATGAGAAAAGGGAGGGTGTCACAGAGATTATTTGCAGTAATATTAGCGAGTTGCTGCTGAGTTACAATGTTGAAAACACATATCACTATCCCTGAATATTAAATGTAAACACATTTAGAATTTGGAACAGTGTGTCTGTGCACTGTCAGTGACCTGGCCAAAGAGGGTATGAAAGAGCTGAAACTGGATCATAAATTCAAAGGTGTTCCGAACAGCAGCACCCCCTCTCCCCCCCCCCCAAATAGTTTGTCCCAGGGCTCCCAAAATCCTTAAGATGTCCCTGCTCCCATCACCCAGGACTCAGAGTCTGCATGCGAAGATGCACTAGCTCCCAGGAGGTGAGCTTGTACATAAGTAAAACCCTGATGTAGATCGTAGATGAGTCAAGTGGACAAAAGGCTGCCTTGGGCAGCCAAGTGTAATTCAACAACCTCGAGAATCTTTGTTCATCTGCTTGAGATAGGAACGTCATGTCCCCGCTAGTGCTCGGCAGCCTGTTCCCTTGAAGGGATCACCTATAAACAATCCCGAGCAAGACAAGTCTCCCTGTGCAATGTTTTTTCTAGAGAATGTTATATTGATTGAAAACTCCATTGCCTGATAAAAGCACTTCAAATATTTGACGAATCCTATTGTACAGGGACAAATCAATGAAAGCATCCATATTGTGACCCTTGGCTTCCTGGATGTGAAATATCCCACTCAGATAGTGCAAGATCTCTGAAATCCAGAGGAAGCCACCAGCAGACAGGGCTTGGGCTCATCAAAGGTCAGTCACGAGGTCAAATGTTATGGCATCTTGCTCTTTGAGTGCTGAAAAGGGCGTTGTGTTTTTGATTTTAAAAAAAAACCAACATGAGGAATATGTTTCTGAAAAATTATTTTCACCAAACCATTGTTAACAAACTTTTCTTTATGAATAGTTTTCATCAGGTAGGTACGAACCTGGTGAAAGCCATTCATGAAGAAATATATGTTTGATCATGTTGGTCTTCGTTTTGCGTCGTTTAAGGTGGGTTCCCAACCCTTAATCCGCTGTTCCTTTTTTCCCTTTTTTAAGAGGGATTTCATTTCCTCCCTCCCACATTCAACTTTCCACTCGTCTTAAGTATCTCTTGTGCTGCCAGTCCTCCTGCTATAACACCCCTTTTTTTTACTATCCAATCCCTCATAACAACCTCCCCCACCCAACCCATAACCCCCCTCCTCTATACCCACCCTTGTTTCCTATATATTTTTATGGAAAAAATATTTTGTCATTTCACTAAAAAAAGTTTTATCAGCCTGATTCTATTCATTTTGAAAATTCATCAAAATGACGGAACTGCACTGAGAACGCTGTCAGAAAGTAGAACTCCTCTCTGGCAACACCCAGTTTGACTGTCTACCCTTTTCAATCTATGCATTGAGACTTTTGCAGTTCTCTTTATGCTTCTGAAGGTCACAGTATGGTTCATTTTAACCACATTCACATAGCATACGTTTGTGGTGTTCATTTTATGCCTTTTTGTGATTTTATTTGATTTTTTTACTTGATTTTGAGAACACCCACTTGGTATAACATTAATCTTATACGGGGAGTATATACGTTGAGGTCAATTTACAGTCTGATTTCCTTGTTTTTTAATTAGATTGTGTTGAACTTTATCATTGTTTCTACCTAGTGTTTAGTTGGTCTGGTTATTTACTAGTGCCTCTCACACACCTTCAAAAGGAGTGATTTACCATTGGTACACCACTGGAAGTTAAGCAATGTTTTTTGCCCTTTTGGCTCAGTGTTTACATTTTTGTGTAGAATTACCTCAGTCACTTTTGGCAGGAGACCAGATCAAATGCCTTCTAAGCAAAATTGATTCACTCTCATTCCTGGAAAGCTGACTTTACACCTGACAGGAAAGTCTGAAAAAAGAGAGATTAATCCTCAAGCAAATTCGAGATTCCTTCTTCCTTTATGAAATGATTTGGACAGAGTGGAATTTGACGATTTTTTTTACAAGGCATGAAAATCCATGCAGGCACTATCCACTCTTTATGCATATGCTTACAGCTGGAGGCGAATTTGTTCACCTATGACTAACGTTTTGATGCAAAATTGGCAAAATTAGCAGCCAGCTCTTGGAAAAAGAGGAGGCAGAAAGGCAGATGTTTACAGGCAACTACCTCTGACGTGTGACATCTGCATCAGGGCAGGATTTAGTGTTGGTAGCACCCGGTGCACCAATCATTGTTAGTGACCCCAAAATGATCTTTTCCAGAGATTCCCTCACTACCACCCTCCAATTGTGGCCCTCATCTCTCTCCTTAGCCCCTCTCTCACATTTATTTTACAGCGCTACTCATCTTAATGTAGTGTGTCAGAGCGCTTTCCATCACAAACATTTCATAGAAAAAGAATGAGTCATCTAAGTGTGTAAATCAATGTATAGGAAATGTGACTGAAAACAAAGAGGACTACAAATTGTAGCAGTTGCATGGCATCCATAATGGTTGGCATTATTTGTTAAGAGTCTTTGGTCTGTCGAAACAAAGGTGCGGAATTACAAAGTTTTCATTCACTGTAGTAACCAAAGTTGCTGTGCTGCATTGCGTGATAAGGAGAAAGGACAAAATCACCATATCTCCCATGATATGATGCTGTTGCTGAGTGCTGGCTTAACTTGGGCCAATGCACACACCCTTGCACCATAGAGCGTCATAATGAATGGGTTAGGCTTTATATTGGAAGGGTACCCTTCTGGCACAAAATTCTATGCTTTGACAAAGTTTAACCCCTTACCACTTTGTATGTGTGTGGTACAGTGCAGAACACATGCAAAGTTGGAAAGGTTTGAAGTAAATAAATCTCTTCTCCAGCTTTACACCTGCCTCATGGAGGCATCATTTTTTTATGCAAAGTGGTGCATAGGGCTACTCTGGGTAACTTTAGGCTACTTTCCAATGCAATTCAGGATTTGCACTGGAAAGTAATTCCCAAAACAACACAAAAACATCACTTTGCTGCAGGTTTGTGTCACTTTTATGATGCAAACCAGGCGCAAAGTGATAGTAAATCCACCCCATAAACTCAGAATTTAAAACAAACCACGATTGGTGGTGTTATAATAATAAAATTGTATCACTACTCAAGAAACAATTTTTTAGCAATCATAGAATAACTAAAGATTGAGAAAAAAAACAGTGGGGTTCTAAATGTAAGCTTGTAATTTGCATGCAGCGCTTTGATACTAGTTCATAGTTCAATGTACTATATTAGAAGGTTCGTAACTTATGAACTTAAAGTAACAAAATTATCTCTCTGACAAAAAAAGCAGTAACTCATTTAGCTATCTACATAAAATAGAAATTTGTGGTCTGCATGTTACACATTGTGCTATGCAGCGGGAACATTAACCTTCTATGCTACTTTATCATGAGTCAAAACAATGACTAGACAAATCACAGATCTCTCCATCAAGCTCATTGATCACCTGAGTTATCATGCCTCTGCTATTATCTCTTGCAAAATGCTGGGATACACAGCATGCAGATCTCTGCATGCTGCTCTTTTCTGGCCTCAGACTGACATGCAAAGAACGCCCCTTGAGCTTGTCGCTGGTTGCCCTGCTCTAAAGCCAGCACTGATGTGCATTAAGGGGTTGTGCACCCTGAAGCGTCCCTTTCTTCAGCCATCTTGTGGGTGGGTGCAACTGGCTCCAATAACTTTTCTTTATGCTTGTAGATGGACGGACAGACAAGTCAGTTTTCACTGCCTGTCACCACTTAAAAAACCTGGGCAGGAACTGCAAGATACCCCCCTCACCATGGGAGATACCTCACATCGCGACAGGGCATTTTTTTTTTTTTTAAAGCAAAATCCCACTTTGGGGTTTTGTTTTTGAAAATAAAATAATATGCAAATTTGCTGTCATGTTTGACGGACCCATGAGAGAAAGGTACAATGCGTTGATGAGAACTGCCTTCACGGCAATTCCTGTCAATGCATTAAATATCCGCTGGCCCCACAGACATTTATATAAATTTGGCAGTCGGGACCTCTGCCAAGGCAATGGAGTAAAGTACTCCATCACCCTATTGGAGGACAGCTCGACCGCCAGTATATAAGTCGAGCCCTTAGAACTCAATTATGCATAAAATAACAATTAATAAATTGTCCAGTCAGTAGTTTTACTTGAAAAGATAAAAGTATGTTAATCAAAGTAGACAGCCAAGGAGATGCAGAAGGCATTTAATATTGGGGGGATGATTAGGGTAAGGAAGTCAGCCTATACTAACATCAGGCTCATCTCAGATGCTTACAGACGAGGTTTGGTGTTGCTAAATCAGTGCAAAATACATTAAGATGCACAGGAGGGGTTGTGGGCACTATCTTCTTTCACTCTCCCAACTACAACAATGCTGGCAAAGTAAGGTTGTCTCTAGGCCACCCCTGTAGCTGTCATTGTGAGTTTGATCATTTTGTGACCCTCATGATATTTTAGCTGCAGACCGTACCCTAAAATAACTGAGGGGTGCTCTCCTGCTTCACTCAGACTGCCAGGGTTTCCCCATTCCTATTGTGTGTTCTGAGGCTAGGGAGAGTAGTACTGTTGACTCAGCCCCGGCTCCACTCACTCCATGGACATTCTCCAAACCTGCCCCTCTGTGCAGGCACGCACCTCAAATTCCGGGAAGAAGAGGCTGTGTGGGTACAAGTAGGTAGAGCATGGACTGTGCTCTCACCCAGGGGGTATCTTTGCCTTTGGATCTTCTTCAATCCCCAAACTCATGCCCACCACGGAAACAAAAACAGAGTCAACGCCGTGCTGTGTTCGTGATCGTGTCAGGTTAATAAGAAATTGCTGAATGCATTTGCAATTTCCTTAGTGCCAAGTCATCTCGGGTGCTTCTTTTCTGTCTCTCATAGTCACTTTTTCCATTCTCTGGATGTAAAGTGCCCAAATGCAAGCACAGATTCCGGGATCAACTTGCATCATACTGGGTTGCACTTTCTGGGGTCCTGAGTCAAAAGGACTCACCACACGATCTGGCAGTGTAGTCTAGATCCTTATTTGGTCTACATCAGGCCAACATCCAGTTTTCCTCCTTATTCAGGCAGCCTCTACCTTGTGCAGTCATACCTCCAGTACCCCTCCTCAGATGTCAGTGGGATCCTTTCTTGAAGGTGGTGTAAGGCAGCCCCTTCCAGCAGGGTTAAAGACTTGCAGGTCCCAGCCAAGGGGCTCCCTACTGTGTATCTCAGAAGTCTTCCTCTGCTTCACTGGTGTGGCCCCCTGGCACTGGTTGATGAGAAATTCTGGCACTTTGACTTGGGACCTCTCCTCCATCTTTATCCTATTTTTCCAAGTCCACCTATGTATCTCAGAGTCTTGCTTTCTCTCTGTTCAGTCCTGATTTCAGGGGAGTGGGCCACTTGCACTCTGTCTATTTGATCACATTTCTTTAATCTGCTAATAAGGCATGATGGGGTTGAGTTTGTTATCCCTATCTGCAGTTGTAAAACAACGACTCAGAATTAGAGGGTCTTCCTTGCCTGACTCCTACGCAAAGCTGTCTGCAGCACACCTTGGAGGAGGAGAGGAGGACTGACATAGGGTAGAGTAAAGTAGAAAAAAACAGGAGCTGTCTGCAATTCAGAAGGGATCGCAGGAATGTATGACGTTACAACGCGATCATTTAGATCGCGGTACGTTACATCGCGGTTATTACAACACAAGTCGTTACAACGACTTGCGCTAGAGGCGCTGGACTTAGGAATAGTATGATTTACTATTCCAACTCCAGTGTGTGTAACAGTAGGGAAGGTGTTGGATTAGTAAATCATACTATTCCTTAGTGTAGAGCGCCATCCAGCGCAAGTCGTTGTAATGACTTGAGTTGTAATGACCGCGATGTAAATGTACCGCGGTGTAACGACCGCGTTGTAAAGGTCGTTCTCCGATCGCAGACCCACGCAGCCCACTTCAAAGGGCCCATGAATGATTCCTGTTTTTCTGTCAATTTACATCACTGTCTGGCAGGTCATCTTGAACCTCCATCATGTCAGCCATACACATACAAGAGTCAAAAATGTCATTCCTGCTTGAACACAGTAAACAACACATACAAACTTTGTGTTCACTCTGTCTCATCCAAACAGAGCAAATATACCTGTGCTAGTCATATACCATATGGATATAGTGAGGAACTAGTTGGAAGGAACTGGCAGAACTTTCTTTCTCAAGAGAGGCCAGTAAATAATGTTTCAATTACAGGCAACTGACATGGGATCAAGGTTCATAAATTATTGGTGGTGCTCAGGTTAAATAATCAAATTTTTACAATAATTAGGAAATAACTGCAAGTTGGACTGACATATCTACTTGAGAAATGTATGCCTGTTCTGCTCACAGGGTGCCGCGTTTGCTCATGCACAGCCCCATCCGCTCTTTGGCCCTTCTCATACACTGCCCCTATGATCACACACTGCACCAGAGGCAGCTCATCATTAGAGGCGCTGGGGTTCTGCCCCCTCTCTCCACTATTTAAAAGCATGTGTCGGTCAGGCCGAAGAAAATGGCAGCCTGACCAGCACTTGCCATTTCAGGGTCATGAGGCCAGGCACATTACATGCACTAATGCACCGGTGTCTGGCAGCCTGAGCCAGGTTTTGCCAGGCTGAAGATCTCACAGCTATGAGGCCAGTGACATAATCAGCTTGGCACAGCCCTGTGAGGATCCTCCCCCTCATGACGAAGGGAAGTGTCACTGATAGAGTCAGGTTTACGCCCTGGGCTGCTTGTCTCTTAGAGACGCCACACTATACCCTTCCCTAACTCATCACGAAGTGGGAGGAGATCCACAAATCTCACTCACCCCTCCTCACTCTGACGACTTAAGGAAGGTCCTCCTCTAATTGGCTAACCCTTGACAAAGTTAGAAAATGGGAGGAAGTGGCAGGATCTTGCGTTGCCTGCCATACCTCCCGAAGCCTCTAGCTCCTATTCTGCTGTTGTACTTCTCCCTCCAGCCACCTGTTGGTGCTGTCATCACCAGCACAGCCAGGTTAGTGCCTTATTGAACATTTCTGGGTGTGTGTGTGTCTGTATGAGTTTGAATGTATGTGTATTTGCATACGTGTGTTATGAATGGGGGAGTGCACATGTGCGCTTGTGAATGTATGGGTGTGATTAAGTGAATGCCTGTCTGCTTGTGAATGGATGAGTGTGAGGATGTGCACGAGTGTGTGCTTGTGCATGGATGGGCATGAGTGTGTGTGCTTGTAGGCGGGTAGAAATAAGTTCGTGCCCACAACACAGAAGCAGGGCTCAAATGAAACCAAAAGTCTTCTACATTCTTACATTAGCAAGAGTAGGGGCAATACTGCATCATTCAATGTTTATAGAGTATACCCCACTGCTCCTGCAAGTTACTAGACACCAGTTCTCTGCTTCCTATCCCTTCTGCTCTCACACTGTTCCCTCTGTTCCCTGCCTTAGCAACTCCTGGTACAGTAGCACCACCGCCTCTGTTCTCAATCACACTCTCCGATCATATCAGTCTTCAGAATGAAGGGTCTCTGATTACAGGGCACTCCTCAAGGGTAGAATATAAAGCAATGGAATAGCTTGCACTCTGCACCAGCAGACATGAAGGCCTTAATTTGAAAATATTGCTGGGGTCTTAGCACCAGAACCCCATAGAAGTTAGCACCCATGGTAAGAGGTAAAAAGCCTTGTCAGAACAATCATTTGCTGCCACCACTGCCAGTTCTCCCCAGCCCGGAGATATAATAGTAGTCGCTCACATGAAAGAAGGGATACACTTGGTGCATCTGTCCAGACTGCATAGCTGTGCCCTGGGTATTATATCTCTTCAAAAAGGCTCTCAGGGCACACTCAAAAATGTTGCTAATATTGATGTGAAAAATAAAAAAAATTACAGACATGCTGCAAGGGTAATTCATTGCAGGGGTGCATGCTGAACCGAGACATGCAAAAATATTTCTGTCCCAACATACACTCAACCAGTGGCGTCTGCTAGCAAATAAAAGTGGTGAGGCTGCGCAGGGGAGAATAAACACTAAAGATTACTTGCCTGCCACTGGCTGCCACCTCAGTGCTTTTCTCCTTCTGTGCCGGCAGCCCATGGGCTGGTTCACAGACTCCCAGACTCTCCTACACCAATCCAGATGCTGCTGTCATGCCGGTAATACTATTAATATAATATATTATTGGTCTGAGTGGGCTATTTGGTGCTTACACAGGGACTGGGAGCCTGAGCCTGTTCTCCACCCAGCTGAAGAAATCTAAGGGCGCATGTCAGTTTGGCCCTCCTATGACTGCCGGCCAAATCGACATGCGCACTTGCAGTGTCCCCCACTCCTAAACTGCTGCAGCTGCTGTCGTTTATTTTTCATGTTTGAATTTGCTGACTCTCAGCAGTGGGGCGACGCTCCTCCACCCTAACCTAGGAGCCGCTGCTGCACTCAACCCCCCTCCAGATCCGTCTCGCCGTAACATGCTCCACAGTAGGAGAAGTCGGTCATCAAACTGCGAAAGCCAGCTGCAATCTCCTTCGGCATTCCTGTGCTATAACCCTGGCTTGTGCTCCAGTGTAACGACAAATCATTGCAAAGAGAATAACCTCGAAGCAATTTTAGGTTCTCTCCCTTGACAACCACCAACCACTAGAGGGTTTCGTGATCATCCTAAACCACAAACTTGGCAGCCAAATAGCAAGGCTTGGATCTTGTTTTTTGACCAAGCCTTATTGTTTTTGTAAATTCTCTCATTTATTGATACTTTCACAACGCACTATACAAATTTGGGTATGTCGCACGAATAATTTAAAAACTGGCAACTTCATTATAGCAGATATCTAGTACTTAATTTGTGTCGATATGACTGCTAGCGCAGTGATGCTTCGTTTAGTATACTGAATTATTAATTACATTAATTACATTCTATTTCCCACTTGTTTGTATTCCATGTAAGCCATGGTTAATTCGTAAAAAGAAATCCCTCAAGTTTTATATATGATTAATGTTGCCATTGAATTAGAGTGTTCTGTTACTTACTAGATCTGAATTATACTCTCCGCAGTATTTAAAGTGATCACATGTAGGAAGGCCATTCATTCTTCAACGTGCTGTTCTAAAGGGCTTTCCTTTGAATTAAGGTTGTGGTCATTTCTCTTCTCCTGGGAGTTCTCAGATTTGTTCCAGTCCATGAAATCTGATCTGTGCAATAGTGTCCTGTGATTCTGTCCAAGATCCTAGAACAACTTTCTCTATAAATGAGTGCTGGGCACACCAGTGTGTGGAAATGATTTTCACGTTGATATTCTGTTACAGAGTCCAAAGTCCAATAACTTGATATTGCCCCAGTCCACTGCCCTGATGAGCTATATATGCACATCATGACAAAGTGTCACAGGCTTCCTTTCATAAGCAGCAGGAGGATACAAGGCGCAGCACAAGAATGATGTGTATATTGTTTCATCATGTTCTTGTGGACTTAAAGGGAGGCAAGACACAAGAGAGGTCAATGGGGGGGAGGGCGAGGCACAGGAGAGATGATGATATGACAAAGGGCAAGAGGGATGAGATTTGGTGAGGGGCAAGACAGAAGAGAGAGACAATGCTGAGGCACAAGATGCATTGGAGAAGGCACTCAACAGGTGAGTAAGAGCTCAGAGCGAGAGGTAAACTGGAGGGCATAAAAGGCACAGGCAGAGAAAGAAAGAAAGAAAGAAAGAAAGAAAGAAAGAAAGAAAGAAAGAAAGCGAGAGAGAAAAAGAGAGCGAGAGAGAGTGTGTGAGTGTGTGTGCGTGCGTGAGTGTATGTGTGTGTGTGTGTTTGTGTGTGAAGGATCTAGGAATTGTGTATCAGCACCGATTTTAGGCAAGAAAGGACTTGTGCATACATCAAATACTGAAAAGGGAAGAGGAACATAGTTCAGGGATGGGCAGATATTCCTACAATCCTGTAACACCAAGGGATTTTTATGAAGGATATTGGGACATATGGCTTGCCAGTTTTGGGACTGGGCCGTTTAGGACTAAACTAGCACATGTTTGGCAGGAAGCAGTTCCTGGTCACTAGCCTTGAAGAAACTTAGGTCTGTCAACAGTTCTGGGTTACGTTGGGCGGAGTCTAAAGAGGCTGGAAACTTTCACAACACTACATTTGGTTGTTGTGGCTCTCACTGCTCGCTCAGTTAATTGACCCAGCTTTGCCATCACTCACCTTTCTTGCTTTCTTCTTTTCTCGGTTTGCTCTCATTACAGCCCCTCCTCTCTTTGATACCTGTAGCTGCATTTTATTGGCCTCGGAATGTGCTGTGTCTGCCTCGGACTTTACAAACAGCCTCCAGCGGTGCTTGGATTCCAGGGTGTGTTGAGAGAACTCCTTTGTGGTGTGTTACAGCATTTTCCTAGTGCATGCCGGTGAGCGAACCTGGATTTGATATTGATAATTGTGCATTGTTCTGAAATTGACTCACTCCTCCAGAGTTCCACTGTCCACCCGATATCAGTCTGTGAAGGAATGAGTTGAGTCTTTATTTTGCTTCACCTGATTTCAATCTCTGGAAAAAGAGCCTCTTCCCACTTTTCCTTTTTTTAGGTCGAGCATTCGAGACATCTTGTATATACTTTAGTATATACTTATATGTGTATGTACTTTGTGGGCTCTGGAGATCAGCCCTAGGACTTGTCTGCTTCCGCTTAGGGACTTTTTTTTCCTGTTCAACTGCCTCTATTTAACTGTCTTGATAGAAAACAACCAGCAGAGGTCAGGAAAATACCAGAATTGCTTTCTGCTGAGGGACTTTCTTTTTTTATTTTTCTGGCAACTGCCTCTATTTAACTTTCTTGATAGAAAACGACCAGCAGAGGTCAGTAAAATACCAGAATCACTTTAGCATTCTCTAGATTCCAGTCCATAGAAATTGTCTTCCACGAGCACCCGTAGACAATATTTTTTTCAAATCTTGTATTTTCAGTGATATGACCACTGAAGGCCCTGATTTTATATTAAAAACAGAGCTTTGGACTATACCATTTCCCGCTGAAAGGCAATATTTCTCCTCATGTGTTCCCATACCTGGCATGTCATGCAGTTTGGTGCTTACTTCCCCTCCATGTTAAAGAACAGTAGATGTTTCAGCACCCAGGCTAATGTGCTGCATAGCTAAATACATATAAGGTCCCAAAGGTGAGACCGATTGCATTGCAAATGCTTGTTCTTCCCGTCTTTCCCCCTGGGGCCTGCATCAGAGACAGTGCTTTACATGGAAATATAGAAGTGCAGGTACTCATTATTTAGAGTGCCTGTTTGGTCCCGAGAAGTGCCGGTACTCTCCTATTAAGCAGTGCAGACAAGTGCGAGCACTTTTCCTTTCAAATTAAAGAAGCACTGGTACTCTGTACCGGGCTGGGCCTGCCCCTTCAAAACACAGATCAGAGAGCTTTACAGAGCCCCAGCGGCTGATCTCTCAGAATACAGGAGTCGTGTTACATCATCCTGTGGCAATACTTACCAGTCCTTACTGGTCTTGACTGTGTGAGGAAGGGAACAGAGGCAGAGTGCGGTAAAGAGAGAGAAGCGAAGCACTATAAAAATGTCAGAGGAGGGAAAAGCAAAATATAGATGATGGTGGGGAAGAAGATAGAACCTGATGAGAGAGGGATGGACCCAATGCTTGAAATGGAAAAATAGAAGTGCAGGTACTCTGTATCAGAGTACCTGCTTGTTTCTGAGAAGTGCTGGTACTCTCCAATTAAAAGTATTACATCTCTCTTGAAAAGTGCAGGTACTCTCCCTCTCAAAATAAAAAAGTGCCGGTACTCAGTACCGGCCCATTTAAAGCACTGGATGGACCACAAGACAGATGAGGAAGCGGATCAAGACACAAAGTGGATGAGAGAGACCAGGTCGCGCAATAGGCGATAGAGAAAAACAAGGCACAAGACAGGTGACAGAGGAGACCAACAAACTAGATGGATGAGAAAGAAAATCAAAGAACATAACCCTGAGAAAGAATATAAAGTCACATTATGGATAAGAAAGGTGGCTGAGGCACTACGTAGACCAGACATTCCGCTGAGACATAAGGCATTTTAGATCGGGCAGGGTAGTGAGGCACTGAGGTACAAGTTGGATGAGAGAGATGATCAAGCAACACGGTGGAGAGTGAGAGATCAAGGCACATGATTTATGTGAGAGAGAAAGCCACTTGATAGGAAAGAAGTGACCGAGGCACGTGATGATTAAGAGAAGGGGCCAAGTCAGGGCCGGCCTTTCCTCAGACAGCGCCCCGGGTGAAACTAAATTTGGCACCCCACCCGATTCTCCTCCCCCACCCTTTCCCTAACTTCTCCCTCCCGCTGGTGAACTGGGTGTGGTCCCTTTTGTGTTCACTGGTCAGTCCTGGCTGAATACCGAAAACCAGTGAACATTTGACCCCTTTCGCCTCACCTTAATCACCTATTCAGTTGCTAAATGGGAGGTGAGAGTCCATGGGGGGAGGTGAGGGAGAATGAAGTGGGAGTGGGGGGAAAGTAACCTGAAGGAGGATAACGAAAGTATAGAGCATGCACTGTGGAGATAATGAACAGAAAGGTGGCCGGGAATGAAAGTGTTATTCATGGCAGCTCGAAAGGTGATCTACATGTGTGCCTCTCTAACTGAGGTGCCCCGGGCCTGTGCCCAGCTCGCCCATGCCAAAAGCCAGCCCTAGGCCAAGTCACAGATTGGGCTAGAGGGGAGTGAGGTACAAGCCAGATGAAAGATAGGAGCAAAGCAGAAGGTGGGTGGGGAAGGGGTTGTTGTAAAAAATGGGTCAGTGAAGGTACAGGTGAGCATATCAGAAGAGAAGGGAGATCAAGTCACAAGATGTGTGAGAGAGGAAATGGAAGAGTAAGGTGTATGAGAGATGTGACTAGGCACATGAGAAATTAGGGAACTGACTAATGGACAGATGACAGGTTGCCTGGTGCATGTGTGCCACAATTACTGGGTCCTGAATTACCAATTCTGAACAGTAATTGCACCTCTGCACACTGCAGTCATGAGTTGTGTTCCCTGGAATGGGGAATTACCACATGAACCTTGAATTTAGGGGCTATTTTCTTCACGGTTATTCTCAATTCTGGGGACAATTCCGCTTCAATTTGAAACCTGTTCAGAGTGTTTGGAAAATGGGAGCATGCAGATCAGGAAGGTGCCCGGAATCTGACCAAGCTTTGGCCTGGCTGGTGGGAACATCACATGCTCCGCACGTATAATAGGAATGGCCTGGCCGTGGCTGGGCTTGGCTTGTGCCTGAAGCCCCACTCTAGGCTTGCCATGAATTTTGCTGCCTGCTTCTTCCACCCAGTAAATCAGTCCTGTATTCCCACACCTGCTAATCAAGAGTGAATTACACTGGGGCACTAGTGATTGGGAGGAGCGGTACACACTCAGAGATACCGCTCTGCTTAACTTAGGATCACCTCATAAGGAATGTGCTGTATAAATTAAGTGTGAAAGGACATAAGTGGGAGATATATAGTAACGGTGAGGAGGGGTAGACTGTTGAATAAATGTACGGCGGCTGAAGCAGTGACAACGAACAATAGAGTAGCAAGCTTTATTGTAGGTAAAGGCTGCAGTTACCAGGAAGCAATGACAACGTACAGGAAGTCTGATCCCACCTAAAAGGCAACTGAAGACACCAAAGATGGAATAAAGACATTTGACATCTGTCACAAGAATGCCCATCAAAAGTAAATAATTCACTTGGATTCACCTTGGACACCAACCTCACTCTCAAAGACCACCATAAAACAAAGACCAGCTCTCTCTTCTACAGAATGTGAAACTGTTTCTTTGAGAAAGTGATTTAAGAACTGCTCTTCAAGCCCTCATACTCTTGCATATTGACGGTGATTACACCCTGCTCCCTAACCTCCCAGACTCCACACTGGCACTGCTTAAGGGCATCGTACACCCCACAGCACGTCTCATGCAAGGCCAGGAGAAAATATGATCGCATCACCCCCATCCTGAAGATACTCCATTGGCTTCAAAACCAGTTGCATCATTTACAAAGCCATCATGACCAACATCTCCATTTATCTTGCAGACAAGCTTACCATCTCTGGTGGTTCTTGGCACACCCACAGCCAGGACACCATCAGACTGCATACAAAGAAGTGAAAAAAAGAAGAAAAAAAACACAAGGCAGCAGGCCTTTTCTATCTATGCACCCAGGATCTGGAACAGCATCACTGCATCTATAAGGAGCACCCTAATGTTGCTCTAATTTAGGAAGGTGTTGAAGACTCTTGTCTTTAAAGAACACTACATCACAATGCATTAACCGTCCACAACTCAGCTACCTCTTCCATCATTCCTTAACTTTATGCTTGTCTTTTATCCTGTACAGCGCTCCACTACCTGGTGACTAGGTTTGTGCTAAAGAAATACCTTTTACATACATAAACAAGGCAAGTGGATACATAGGAGAAACAAAAAGAAAAGGAGATACAGATGCATGTGCGAAGCATAATAAAATAGAATAAGTGTAAAGCAAGCAACTAAGTAAAACACAGAAAATACAACAGCGGGGCAAATGAAAGGAAAGCTCAACATCAAATGAAGTGGAAGAGATATGGTGATGAGGAGAGAGGCCAGCAGGGTCATACTGGTCTACTGGGCAATCAAGTAGTGCCCCATGGGCTGGTCAGACAGTGTGTGGAGCAATTGTTTGGGCCTTTTTTATGGTCTGCTGAGCTGATTTTTACTGTTGATTTCCCTGGTGTTGCATAGCTGATATTGCAGCAAGGTCAAATCCATACAGTCTTCCATACCTTGCAAAACACTTATAGAGCATGTCTGTACAAGTTCAAACGAATAGGACACGTTACAACGCAAACATATACAACGCATGCTTTTACAACACAGTTTTTACATCGCAACATCCATTACAACGCAGGATTTTACAACGCATGCCATCACAACCCATTTTTAGAAACTACATTTACAACGCATTCCATTACAACGCATACCATTACAACGCATACCATACAACGCATAATAGTTTTAGGGCAACAGTATGGTAAGTGTTGGATAGTGTAGGGGTAAAAATTACTATTCCCACTCCAGTGAGTGCAACAGTAGGGTAAGTGTTGGATAGTGTAGGGGTAAAAATTACTATTCCCACTCCAGTGAGTGCAACAGTAGGGTAAGTGTTGGATAGTGTAGGGGTAAAAATTACTATTCCCCATTACTTACCTTATAATGCGTTGTAATGGCATGCGTTGTAGTGACTTGCATTGTAATGGCATGCGTTGTAGTGACATGCGTTGTAATGACATGCGATGTAAAGGCAGTTGTGTTGTAACAACCGCATTGTAAAGGTAGTGCGTTGTAATGACTGCGTTGTAATGGATGTTTCCCGTTCAAACCAGCCCTAAATTGCAAACAAGGCCACATTTTAGGTCACAGACTACCAGACAGCGCAGCTGTCTAGTTTGTTAAGGTTTTTAGGTCATAGCCTACCAGTCTGGTTTGCTAAAGACATCTTGGGGACTTTCAGACCTTGGGGACTTTTTGACCTAGGAATGCATTCCGCCCGTTGCTTGCTATTGGCTTTGTGGTTTGTAAATCACGTTTTCTTGCTTTACATTTTCTGACTTTACTTGCTTTATGCTGCCCAGGTTCAGTTAGTCCCTCCCATTGCCTAAACAGTGCTTAGTGTATTCTTGCACAAACTTGTTTTCTATAAACAGGCCTTTAAATATTGTTCTTATCTCGTCAAGTTTGTTGGGCCTTCATGGACCGAGGTCAAATATCAGATGCTGTCTTATCCTTCCGAGTGCTCCCTTTCTGTAAACACAGTGGCGTAGCTAGCCCTATGGCCGCCCGTGCCGGTCCCTGCTTTTACCACCCGCGGCGGGCCCATTGAAGAGCAGGGGGGGTCTGGCGAGTTTCGGCGGCAGTTGCCGCCCCGCAACTTCCGCAATGTAGAGTGGGGGGAGCGATTGCCACCCCCGAGACAGCAGGTAAGAGCGGGAGGAGGCCGCCGCGCCCAAAGCTCATGCAGCCGGGGGCGGACCGCCCCACCCCCCCCCACACCACCCTTGCTACACCACTGTGTAAACAGGCCTGTAAATCTTGTTCTTATCTCGTCACCTTTGCTGTGCATTCAAAGACTGAGGTCAAATGTCAGGCGCTGTCTTCTGAGGGCGCTTGATTACTTTTCTTGCTTTGACTTCAAAGTGAGAAGATTTATGTGACAATCTTGCTGGATACGGTGGGTACGAAAGAGTTTATTTCTAGCACACGACAACATTTAAATGAACTCTGTAAGTATTTCAGAATTAGGAACAGATATGAAGCACATTTTTTGTTATTTCTGAAGTGTGTTGGAAACAAATACTTTAATATGATCAAAACAAATCATTACACTGAGGTGATGCAATTTGCACACATTTTCATCTGTGCACTGTATAGTTTTATTAGTAAAACTGTATATCTGTGCAAATGTAATGGTCATTTAAATTGAAAATGTGTTGTCTGTAATGGCAATGTTATACCACACCATGCATACTCCACTCTACGCCACTCCACTCTACTCTGCACCCCTCCACTTTACACCACACCACTGCACTCTGCACCACTCTGCGCCACTGCACTCTAGGCCACTGCACTCTACTCCACCTTGCACCACTGTATTCCACACCCCTGCACTCTACTCTGCACCACTCCACTTTACACCACTCCAAGCCACTGCATTCTGCAGCACTTTACTCTACCCCACTGCACTCTACGCAACTTCACGCTATGCTTCTCTACTCTTCCCTGTACCACTCTACTCTATGCCAATGCACTCTTTGCGACTGCACTCTACCACTCCAGTCTACGCCACACCAATCTACTCTGCACAACTCCAGTATACGCAACTGTACTCTACACCACTTTGCAACACTGCACTCTACGCCACTGCACTCTATGCCAATGCACTCTATGCTAATGCACTTTACTCTGTAACACTCAACTCTATGCCCCTGCCCTCTCACCAATACACTGTCCGCCACTCTAGTCTACTCTGCACCACTGCACTCTATGCCACTGCACTCTACACCACTTTACTCTACGTCATTACACTCTATACCACTCCACCAACTGCACTCTACCCTGCACCACTCCACTCTACGTCACTTCACTCTACTCTGAAACAATCTACTCTACACCACTGCACTCTAAGCCACTCTGCTCCACTCTATGCCACTGCACTCTACGCCACTCTACTCTTAACCACTGGACTCTGCGACAATGCACTCTATACAACTGCACTCTGTCACTGCACTCTACAGTGCTGTACTATACTCTGCATCAATGTACTCTATGCCACTGCTCTCTATGCCACTCTACTCCACTCTACTCCACTGCACTCTGACACTCTACTCTGCAACACTGCACTGTCTGCCACTGAACTTTACCCCACTCTATTCTGCACTACTCCACTCTACGCTATTCTACTCTATGCCACTGCACTCTATGCCACTACCTTCTACGGCACTATACTCTACACCACTCTGTGCTACTGTACTCTGCACCACTCTATGTCACTGCACTCTATGCCACTCGAATCTACTCTGCGCCACTGGCCTCTGCATCGCTCAACTCTATGCCACTCCACTCTGCACCACTCTACTCTGCACTACTCTACTCTGTGCCACTCCACTCTGTGCTCTGCACTCTACTGCGCCCAACTCTAATCTACGCCACAGCATTCTATAATGCTGCATTGCATGCAGCTGAATTCAATACCACTACACTCAATGCCACTGCAGTCTACGCTACTATACTCTATTACACACTATCCCAATGCACTTTACACCAGTCCACTCTACGCCACTCCACTGTACACCACAATACGCGACTCCAGACTATACCACTCAAATATAGGCCACTCTCTGACACTCCACTCCACAACACTCTACTCCACTCTGTACCATTCCATTCTTTGACACTCCACGCCACTCTCCTCTACGCCACTTTTGGCCATGCAGAACGAGTTTTGTGGGCAGCAGCCGCCTCCCACTCTTACCTGCCTTCTTGGGGAGCAATCGCCAGCAACCCCCCGATCTACAATGCAGCCGTTGCGTGCGGCAATCGGCAGAATCTCGCCAGCAACCCCCCCCGGTCTTCAATGTGGCCACAGGCGGCAAACACAGTAACCGCCACGGGCGGCCAAAGGGCTGGCTACGCCACTGCAGTAGCTCTTGCATATGTGAGATCTATTGGCTTTGCCAATGCTTGTTCAGCTTTCTAATTTTCTAACGGGTCCCATTATTATTTTGGTGCCCGGGCCTATTTTCTCTCCTAGTCAGAGCCTGAGGGCCACACATTACAGATGGATACATGTCTGTGTGGAAAGAAGTGAATGCTTGGCAGATATTGTGTTGGGAAACTCCCAGACACAGCATAGCTCCCTCCTATGAAGACTCATGCAGGGGGTAGGTGACATTACTAGCAGAACCACAAATCACAGCAAAAACAGCACGCAATATCACAGTCCACATCTACGGTCTACCATTATTAATAATAGTATTAACTCATTATGCTCACCAGTGTTCAAGTCTACTGGAATAATGTAATTCTGCTGCTGGAGCATTTTCTGAATAATTAAGAACTTGCCATATAATTCTTTGTCTTGTGCATAATTTGAAGATTTTTGAAAAAAAATAGTTTCTATCTCAAACGGATCAAAAGTTACTAAAAATGCTACCACACATGTAGCCGTGCAGTGGCAGGCCTTTTGTCTTGGAGAGGCTGGTCACCTTTCAGTTGCTGATTACTGTATTTAGGTGTTAACCTGAATTTTGTGAAAGCTTTGTCCATACAGTAATAACGTGTAAAAATTATAAAATGGTGACTACTGCTTCAAAATGTGCAGCATTCTGCAGCATAATTTGTCTTTTCTCACCGTGTAATTTAGTCAAAGGAGCCGCATAATTTGGTCCTCCCATGCATCATAATTCCAGTGGCCCAGCCTATACTTATCCTTCAATATTACTGTTAAGTGGTATTACGCATACTATCTAGTGTGGGTGTACCAGTGATATCCCCTATAGATTCATACTTGTGTCTCCCAGCTTAAGGAATACTCTATGACATAACTTCCATTAATGATAACTTGTTATGTAGCGTTTCATATCGCATTTGGCACCTCAGTGAGCTATCCTGCTGGCATCAGCTGTCCCTATATTATGTAGTGATTAAGAGTTACAGGACGTCTCCGAGCGACCTTGCAAAAAAAGTCAATTTTTCCACACTAATTGCCCCCTTTGTTCTGTGGATCTATCAACGAAAGCATCCATCTCTTTCACCGTATAGACCAGCCCTTATCTCTTTCATCCCCTCTCAGGGTTAACACTGCCCTCCGGTCCCTATTATCTTGTTTCATCGGTACCAGGAAAGGAAAGTCACAGACACATTATTTTTGGCACATTTTCAGGCACAAATCGCACAGAGTGATTAGCAGACTTCAGTCAGCACACTTGTTTTCCTCTTTCTTGGCTATGTCCCATTTCTCCCCTTCGCCCATCCCCCACCCACCCTCATGCTATCTAATTTGTTATACATACTACCACGTCTTCCGGTTGTCATGCCAATCTTCCATCAGTTGACCCTACAAGCACGAACGTGTACACCAGAGAAAACAACATACTCACGTTAAAGTAATTTACACAGCCTGCGGAATGCAACCGTCAGTTATAGATAATTGTGCATTAGTATGGTGCCCAGCGCAACTTGCCAAGTACTATTGTCCCGAATCGCCCGATTAAAAGAGCTTCCCTTGAACTGTAGGCTTGAGATGTGTGTAAAATTCTGAATTTTCAGGGATAAACAACTCTCTTCTCATAACACCTAACGTGTATTTGTAAAGTGCACGTTCACCACAAAGGGTATCTTGGCGCTGAATAACAGATGTTTATTGTTACCCAACTCAATGGTACTCATTTTATCGACCTGAGAAGGATAAAAGACTGAGAGGACCCACCAGGATTGAAACCTGTGACTATGAGGTCAAACACAGGCCCCTACAGTGGGTGCAGTAGTCCACCAAGCCACCAGACCCGGCTCGTGGAATATGATTTTCCCTTTAGAGAAACACCTTACTTTCCCAAGTCAATGGACTTCCGAACCTGGAAATGCATTCCTTCTAATTTTGCAAGTTAAAGTGTGTTTCCTTTGTGAGTAACTATAGGCAAAATGTTTGTGAATATCCACAAACTTATATTCTTGTAGGTGTGTATGGTACCAGAATGTCGTAGACTCAATAACGTCTGACAAACATATTGGGCCCGATTCGCAGAACTAACTTAAGACAAAATCCTAAACTTACTACCATTTTGGTATTCACAGAAGGCACTTACTCATTTTGGTATTCACAGAAGGCACTTACTCATTTTAGTATTCACAGAAGGCACTTACTCATCAATGAGTAAGTGCCTTCTGAGACACTTACTCATTTGGTATTCACAGAAGGCACTTACTCATTGATGAGTAAGTGCCTTCTGTGAATACCAAAATGAGTAAGTGCCTTCTGTGAATACCAAAACGAGTAAGTGCCTTCTGTGAATACCAAAATGGTAGTAAGTTTAGGATTTTGTCTTAAGTTAGTTCTGTGAATCGAGCCTAACGTGTCCTACATATTATTTATAAAAATATCACCCCCATTTGAATTAACAATATAAAATCTACACTACATGGGACTATTTTTGTGAATAATTTTTAGGATACATATTTATGTCAAATGATATTTTTCTGAACGATATTTTGACGTACAACCTGAGGGGTGTTCACTGCATTTTGCTAGGCCACCTCACCTGTAATTTCCCCACTATAGACTTCTGACAACTTTTGTGCTGCCATAAGTAACTTTGCCTTTCAAAATTCACAGATTGTGGAATTTTGACCTACAAATTGCAATTTTGTCCATATGAAAGCTATTTACATGTGAGAAAGCCTTTGCAAATAGAGCTGTGTGTGTCTCCCCAGCATCATACTATCCACTGCTGATTAGATGCTCTCTGATCTTCACCCATTCCATGAAAAAATACTGATGATAAGAATACATTGAACTCAGTACTGCCACAGGTCACACATGGTGTCATCTAAGCACTGTAAATCGCCCTTTCACAGAAACGCAAAATCGCAGAGTAACCACATATTGCAATATCAGACTTTGTATCTCTAGTTAATACCTATGTTTTGTTTCACTAACATTCTGTGATGAAATTTAAAATTACATTGTCACAAGTACTTTTGACTAAGTAAGGTGGAAGGTCGCGATTGGAATTCCAGTGACCACATGGGGATCTGCTAGGTCACATCTACTTTATCCATGTTTCTTTAATCTGGACTTCAGTCTGTTTCAGTATTGAAATAAAATAACAGGGAGCGTGAGTGCTACCTATATTATACATAATATTAGAACATTAGAATGATGGGAGCTCCATTGAAGGCAATGAAGTGGCTCAGGGCTAATAATGGCTCGTAGCATCCTTCTGCTCCAACATTCCAATGCTTGTCTTTCTGTTTCTCCCTTTTTTATTTAGAACATTCTACCCTCAGTGGGTGGAATGTTCTCATAGCCTTGTAACACTTCTGCCCATTGCTTAATTTGTAAAAAGATAAGTGCCAGTGCTCTCGTCAGGAGGCCACTGCAGCTTGCACCACACATTGCCCCTGCCATGCTGCAATGATAGTAACAACACAACTACTTACCATCACACTCCTGCAAGTGTAATAATTCTGACTATTTCAGACCCCCAAAGCTATAAGAACGGCTTGGGCAGCAGGTAATAGTCATTTTTAAAGTATACTGCATCAATAATTAGCTGTTGTTGTGGTCGTTTCAAAATTAGCCAGACAGCGCCACCTGTGGCAGGCTGTCACAAGCACCGGTGCTGACAATTCAGTGATGGTGCCAAGCACTGGAAACCACCGGCTCAATTTAAGCACTGCTTCTGCCTCGGGCTATAGCGGTTATTAAATGCCCTCTCCCTCGTTATAGGCACTTGTCTGTGGCTCGGGCCTATAACTCAGGTTCAGAGCCTTTAAGAACTGGTATAGCCCTCGAAAGCAGGCTATAAGGCTAAATTACATGTGCGGAACAATATTATTTATTTATATTCAATGTGCGTCCAATGTCAGGCAGCAGTCATGATCTCAAGCTCCAGTTTCTCCAATGTAGTCATCTCTGCCTGTGGCATGAGGGATCTTCTTCCCATCCAGATTTCATCCCACTTGATGGAATTGAGTCTATTTTACCCAAGAAGAAGGTAGGGCGGTCATGCCACAGACATCAGGAGTTAACTGCGTTTCCTTTTTCAACAGAGATTTGGAGGTTAACGAGATGGAGGGAAGGCCGCAGTAGATCAAGAAGTGTTCTCTGCACAAGCAGTCTGCTTTATTAATAGGTGCCTCTTTTTGTGTTTTCTTCGGGCAGCGGTCATGGATCCGGTATACCACCTAATTAGCACTAAAACTTTATTTTCACTGTTTTTTTCTTGGGTGCTGTTCTCTTTTGTTTCAGCTGTGGCAGTTTTTGAAGAACCAACTCTAATTTACTGATTTGGCAGGCTTGGCCTTCTTTCTATTTAAAAAATATATCCAAGGAGAGTTACCAGGTGGAAGCAAAATGGTAGGAAATGCCTGGTGGTGGTTGTCGAACTGGGGGCTCTTGATACTTCTGGTCCAAGTACTGTTCTATGTGGTGTTGGTTGTTCTCTTTTTTAAGAAAGCGCGTCTGAAGGATGAAGTGTGAATTACAATACTATTGTGTATGTCAGTGGCATCTCTAGAGGTGGGCCAGATGGTGCCCATGCCCCAGCTCTATTTGTCATGGCCACCCCTTGTGCCCCACCACCACAGCTGCAGAATGTACCTGTTTGTGACATATAACAAACAAACACTGCACCTTGCCACACTCATTAATCTGTCCATCCTCATTTTATTGGAAAGCAATATTGTTTGCTTAAAATGTTTAAATCTTTGTATGTGTGTATATATCTATATCTAACTATACATATATAAATATATGTGCACATAGTCAGATTTGAAAATTTTAAGCAAATATGTATATACATATATGTTTATGTATTATATAGATAGGATCGTGTTTCCATAGGAAATGCCTTTTATGTATTGCTAATAACTTCGGCACCGTTTGACAAATCTCCACAAAACTTTCCAATACAGTGCTACTTTTGACTAGTTTGAGCATGGAAAAGTTTTGGGGTGATCCGTCAAGTAGGGGCCGGTGAAAAGGGGGTCCAACACGTGTTTTCCCCATTCATTTTTCCATAGGCACTTTAGACACAGCTACAGCCCAAACCTCAGAACGGATTTACACCAAATTTGGCATCAAGCTAGATCTTGGTCCAGAAAGAGTGCTTTTTGTGATTTGGTGTCAATACGTTCAGTAGTTTTTGAGCAACTAATGCTCAAAAACATTATATATTTCATGCCGCTCAGCCGACAGGTCTCCTGCTGAGATCTGATTGGCTGCCACCACATCAAACAGGAAGTGGTGGAGCCATCTTAGCACTCGGGACTCAGCCCGAAAATATTTTTTTCTATTTTGCTGCAGCTTTGCAAAGAATCCGTGATTCCACTGCAAAAAAAAGCACCGGCTTTCGACTTGTTTAAAAAAAATCCCCAGGGTGGGCCAAGGTCCGAGTCCAACAATTGTTTTTATTTTGGGTAAGGGGCTCATGGCCCCCTACCCAAACCTGACAGGCCCCAGGGGCAGAGGCAAAAAACAGAAGGGAGGGGGCACGCAGCCCCCCCTCCCGGAGCCTAATTTAGCCCCTGGGACCCCATCACCCGGTGACGAAATGCATTAACAAAGGGAAGGGCTGCACAGGCCCTCTCCCTGAGCCTACTAAGGAACCAGGGACCCATTCCCCGGGGCCAGGTAAATAAATGATGGGAGGGAGGCATGCGACTCCCCCAGTACCTAATTAGGCCCTGGGGACCCTATCCCCCGGGTCCGAAATGTAAATAAAGGGTAGGGGGGGACACGCAGCTCCTCCTCCCCAAGTCTTATAAAGGCCCGGGTGCCCCATCCCCCGGGGTCATCACACTAATTTAAAGGGAGGGGGGCCGTGCCTCCCTCTCTCTGAGCCTTTAAAGTCCCTGGGAATCCCATCCCCTGGGGTTGGCTCTGTGAGTGTGTCCCGGGGAGCACATCCTGCTGCGAGCAGAGAAACAGAACACATATTACTCCTGCCTGAGGGGAGCAAGCATAGATAGATGCTCCTTCTGGGCTGGAGGAATGGCTGGTCCCTCATCATGCGGGGAGCCAGATGGGGCAGCAGGTTACTAGGCCTACCCCACAGGCCGCAACTTGTTGCTTGGTGAGTGCCCCGGTGGGCCTGGGGCACCCACCTATATTAAAGGACCCAGGGGATGTGGTTCCCTGAGCTCAAGTAGGCTCGGGAAGGGGGCCAGATAGCCCCCCTCTACGGCCCCCTCCCCTTTTAAATAAAATACAGAACATGGGTATGTGGTCCGTGGGGCCCGAGAAGGCTGCACGGCCCCCTCCCCTTTTTTGGTGAATTTGGCCCCATGGGATGGGGTCCCCGGAGCCTAATGAGGCGGGGGCACCCCTCCCCTTTTTTAGGTCTCGCCTAGCGTTGCTGCGCACATGCGTAGCTCGCTCGGCGAGATTTAATGCAGATGAGGACTTTTAGAAAAGGGCTTGAATCCCCGCCCCTCATTTCCATTGGCTGACGTCACCGTTTATGCTAAACGGTGGCCAGCCATTGGAAATGAGCTATGTATGTTGCCTCCCTTTGGCTTTTTATGCCGGCCCACTTGGACTGGCTCGCCTGCTTTCCTTCTGTCGTGAGGGATTTCTTATCTTTATGGGGCCATGTGTTTAAACACATGGCCCCATAAAGACAAGAGATCCTCTTTCACTTTCGGGACCGCGCCGCGCTTGTTATTTTTAGCTGTACTCGAGCAGTGCTCGCGCTCAGCTGATGGCTGCCTTTCCTTTTTTGAGCGCGCACGCCTCCAAGCTTCAAAGTGGGCTGCTGTTATGCTTTATTGCTTCCACCTCCTGGTTCAATTTAGAAGCCCTCCCCCCACCTTCAGAGAAGAAGCGCAGCGTTTCCCTCCCCCTAACCCTTTCTGTGTGCATCAAGTGAGTTTTTTGTCTTCGCTCGCTAAGCTCACGTGCTGATGTAATGGCTGCCCTTCCTTCAGTTCAGCGAGCGCCTCTTCATTTTAATTTTATTAGGCCACCACAGGAGGTCACCTTGGAGCTTTAAAGTCGGCTTCTCTCATGCTATACTTTATTGCTTTCACCCTCCCGGTTCGCGTTGAGCCCTCTCCCATCCTCCGCAGCGTTTCCCTCCCCCGGCTCTTTCCCTCTGCATCGAGTGAGGCACCATCCGTGTGTTATCTGGTAGAAGGAGAACATTTAGGCCCTTTTCTACAGGCGAATCACCAGGGCATAACTTGAACAAATGTCATCGCATAGTCAGCTCTTTTTGGCAATTTTATAGGCTAGCTGATCTGGTGCAGGCAAATAGTGCGTCGCTGACACCAAACTTTTCTGTGCTGCTGTGTGTGTTTCGGCTTTGCCTTCCAGTGCATCTAAACCTAAGCATCCAACTCCAAAAAGAATGCTTTTAATACGCAGTAATGTGCGATAATATGCTGCATCGCAAAATACTTATAAGGTCCCAAAAGCGAGACCGATTAAGTTGCAAAGTGATTAATTTATATTTCGAATCATAGTACTTATAACATTAGAACTTTCCATTTTACGCATGCGGAATATAAAAAGTGTCTCTATTGAGCGCATGCTCATTTGCTTCCAATCTTCAGCCTGCTTCAAGGGATTTTGTGTTCTGTGCGCATGTTTGTGCGGGATAATGTCAGTGAGCCGAGTTGCTTCGTTTACACAGTGTTAAGAATGGGACAGATCCAGGTTTAATGAGGCATGACTGTGAAGGCAATAATGTGAGGATCTATTGGTTAGTGCTGTAAGAGGACTGCTTGGCAACCCAGCTTTCACACCCATTCTTGAGTTACATTCCCCCGCTGGACCTCTCTTCCCTCTCTGTTTGTTTGTTTTACTTCTTTTCTGCAACCATCCCCCCCTCCCCCCCAGCCCCTGCCGTCGCACGAGCTGGGACCTTCCAGGCACTCACTGCTATCGTGCTTTGCACGCCATGCTTTCGGTAAAAGTGAACTTTGGTGCAGTTTTAGCTGCACAACACCGTCTCCATCTCTCCCTGCAGCCTGCATGTTCAGACAGACTGTGGCTGCCCACATGCGTAATTTACTTTTATGCCCTCTCATTACTTAATTAAATACTAATAGTTTTGTGTTGTTCCCCACATTGCAGCAAATTATAATAAACATCTGGCTACAATGTAAATGCAGTCCATTATAAAGAGAGAGCCCCAGGGTGGTTGATTTTGTGATACGGAGTTTCTCATTATTATATCATAAACTACTCCAGGTGCGGTGGGACCGGCTGACTCACTCCATTGCTGTCTCTGAAGACGAGCGTCCAGACGCCCTGTGCGTAGGAACAGCTGCCTCTGTTTGCTTTCACTACACCCCGTCACCTGCTAACTCTCTCTCTGTCCCCCCCACCTCCTTCTCTGCCCCTTTCGTCATTATCACATTTCTTCAACCCTGCTCTTAGCGCCTACACATACCGAAAGGACGGTGGAGCGCCTACATAGACATAAAAGGCATATAATGTTTATAGTTTACTATCTACAAAGTTACTAGCAGTACAGTATGCATACAATATTCAGTTCAGTGCTCGCCCGTGTGTGCCCTTCCTATTGTCTCGTGAAGTGGTGTAATTGCAGCGTTATAGGGGCACTTAACATGTGCACAAATTCCATCTTTCCTCTTTTTGAAAGCACTACCTGCTTTCCACCGTTTGCTCCCTGCCCCCTTTCCTTCCTATCTCTTTAGATAGGTCAAATGATCACTCCACTGCTAACAAAAAAACATAACTAAAGAGCAGTGTCATTTGCAACGCCAATAGCTGTAACTTTCACTAATGCGAGACCGATTGCATTGCAAATGCTTGTAATTGAATTTGGGCCCGGGAGATGGGATCTCCGGGACCTGTTGTGGCTTTGTGAGGTGGGCCGCAAGCCCCCCTCTCCTTAATCTACAACAACAAACATGATTTATAAAGCGCAGCTAATCTCCCACAAGGGTACCCATGCAATCTAAGTGTTGTTTGGTGGGTGCCCCAGATGGGTACTGGGCACCCAGTAATAATTTAGAGAGGCCCTGAGGGATAGGTCCCCGGGGCCACAATAGGTTTGGGTGGGGGCTGGGGGGCGAGTTATACTTACCTCAGGGCATGAGTTATAGTTAGTTCAGATAAACTAGAACTGGTGAATTTCTGTGTTTTTACAGTTAAAAACGACATTGTTATTGAACGTTTCACCTAACTATAACTTTACTTTAGCCTTTGTTTTGTTTAGTGAATTCAAATCTATATAACCCTTGTGTGTGCCACATCAATTTTATCTTAGGCCCGATATATTACCCCCCCTTAAAATCCACTTTCTCTAGAGATGACAGGGGTGGACGTTTCAGCTGCTGTCGCACTCGGGAGCTGTTGCTTAACAGCAGCAAGAACACTCTCGCGTGCCTCATATCTCCTGATCTGAAATATTATTAACAGCAGTACAGTTGGAAGTTCCAAGGCTTTCTGCAGCCGCAGAAACAGGCCTCGAGGGATCACGTTCCCTTCTTCTCTTATTTTGCTTCCTCTCCTCTTCTGTTTTCATTCCTCACTGGCCACGCCCCTGCCCCTCTCGCGCCCTGCCTGGTGGCGCGCACGTGCGCGGGCGGAAAAGCTGCCAAAGGGGCGGGGCCGACCTCCAGGCTACGCTGAGGGAAACCTGGCCACGAAAGTGCCGATGTGTCCAGCTCGTCTGCAGGCGGGGAGGGAAGGGTCCTGGGTGGTGCTTTGCGCCAGGTGCGGGCCGCAAAGCTGGCTGGACTGCCTCGTTCATTCGAACTGTATTTTCGTGGCAGGAGGGTGTCATTAGTGGAAGCTCCGGAGAAGGGGGTATTCCATTGATGTCAGTCATGTGCGGTGCTAGCCCTCGCGTGCTCCCAGGCCTGTCATCGCAGCCAACGCTTGCAGGAAGGGCGCGTGCTTTTTTGGCAGTTGTTTGATATATTTTGTTAGTGTAAAAGCGAGTAAAAGTCACTCTGCTCTGCTAATTCATTTTGCTCTGCCTGGCTTGCAGCGCCCCATCTTGACTCCAGCAAAGGGCGCTGCTCCATGGCTCTTTGAATGTTCTCAATCTTACCTGCAACATAATTTGCTACACATCGTTACTGAGACCTATGGTCCACCTACTTCGAAAAAAAATCTGCTACTTGCAGTATTTTGTACAGATTGCCCTGCCTGAGGCTCTGCTCCACGTTGGGTGAGAGAGGCGAGGGGAGTTGACAGATGTTCAGTAGCAGCCGAAGGGGAAGAAGGAAAACGAAGGGGCGCGAAAAATATAGAGAGAGAGGTCAGAATATAGTTAACAGGCTTCGGCAGTTAAGAGTTGAAAAATAGTAAAGCAATTTGCTAGGTATGCTCAGTAAGAGCATGCCCCGGTTATGTCCTTAGACCAGAAAGGGGCATGACGAGTTGGGATGCAAACTTCCTCAGGTTAAGCTGATCATGTTTATGGTGTCAGTGACTATGTTGTCTGTAAGTAAATGTAACTGGTGCTCATGTAAAGCGCTCCAATACCTTTGGGCTCAGTTTGCGCTATATAAAAGCTGCAAAAACAAGGATTGACAAAGCCAATAGGTTGCGCCTTTCCAAAATCTATTAGTTATGGCAATTATTTTTTTCGACATGTCGCGAGCTGAAATGCAGTCAATACCAATGAAGTATTTTTCGTTTCTACTTACTTTGCTGATAAGCCTATTGTGACAGTGCCTTGCCCTTTAGCCCTCTAAAAACCTCTTTTCAAAGCACTATCTGCACCCCCTTATGAAAAAGTATGCATCTCAAAACAATGTTGAAAATGTCACGAGAACACATTTTAGCATGCTTTGTGGTGGAACATATGCCTTGCCTAGTGCCATACAAGTTTAAAGAATTGAAGCTGCAACTGAATGTTATTCAATTAAACAATAAAATTGTTTGTAAAGCCATGCTGTATAAATAAGCGTGGAAGACTGTATATGAGCTTGCTGCAGGCAATTTTTTTTTAATATCAGGGAATTCAGAAGTACAAATAGGTTCAGCAGACCACAAAACAAGCGTGCAAACAATGAAAAAAAACGACCCACACACTGACCTGTCAGACAGCCCGTTGGGAAATGCCTGAATACATATACTCATCCGGTTTAAAAAAGGTTCAAGCAGACTGGCAGTTTAATGAAGAAGAAAGATGGATATGTAGCAACAATTATGCGTCTTCCTAGAATTATGAACTGCGTTAGAAGTGATGCACGGAATTACGTCCGACAATGCTGATTAGCAGAAGCCAGAATATTAACAGGCCTGCACTGAGGGAAAAGATGGTCTAGTACCTCATTGCTCAAACAATTCCAAGATTGTAACAAATCAGAAGTGTTCTGTTGTCAACCCGCGCAAGGCCTTTCCCATCAACCATACTTACAAAAGCTAATCATGTATGTAGGACCAAGAATAATCTTTTGAGAAAAAGGTTCTGGGCAAAATACTGCAGCCTGGATATTAAAATGATTAATTAATGTTGCTGAATCTTACATTTTTATTTTATTTGTTTCATATTTCATGGACAAGATTATGGAGCAAAGTGCAAGAAATCATGTATGTATAAGTAATGAAGAATACCACTGTCAGTGATACTGTAACATTTCTGTGATATCTTGAGAGGTGGCAGTTTAAATGCCACTTTCTATTACAGAACCATGGCAATGGGGCAAAAGAGGGTTTCAGGATCAGGTGTCAGGGGCCCTGTGTACATCGAGTGTCACAGGTAAGAGTATTAGAATAAGGAGACGTGGGCAGCCTAGGCTACAGGAATTTTGGATGTGACCAAACAGGTCAATTTTCGAAGCTGGATTTGTTGAGGCAGTATCATAACAGCCATGCTGAATCTGCTCACTGCTTGGTGTAGTGTGAAGCAGCATTTTCCACTACGCATTTCCCAGGTTCCAGGCTCCAAAGTGAGTTCTCAGTGTTGAGAGTCTCTTCCATCACTACGCACTCTGAGCTTCCTTCCTTCATTGCTACACAAATTGAGGTGCTGCACAGATCCACAGACACCTGTTTGCCTTTCTTGAAGAAATCACTGTGACACGTCCAGCACTGGCCATCATAGCGCTTGTTCTTCTGAAGGGGGAGAGGGGGAAGGACGCGAGAGTGGGTAGGAGGACCAGCATCAACAAAGTGGGAGGGATAGGGAAAAAAACAAGGATGGGGGAGAGGGTAGGAGGGATGGGGAATGGTAATCTATCAACATGAAAAGAGTCATAGGATAAATTAACTCACCAGAATGAGAACGTGTGATATGCAGCAAACACTTAACTACCTTGAGCTATCTAACTGGCACAGAGTTATTCAGATAAGTACGAGGAATGAACTGGAGAACTGTTTTTGATATTCTGAATGGTGACTGATAACTTAGCGAACTTGGGCTAACTGTTGCAAAAACGAAAAAAACAATGAGAAAAGTGCGTATTTTTCCAGCAGAAACCCTACTTACCAAAAATAACTCTGCCCCAAATATGTGTGAACTGTCTTAAGGAAAGCAGTCCGAAAGGAATGCGTACAACTGTACACAAATCAAAAGATATACTCATTGGTGACAGACAACTCGCCGCAAGTCGAAAACCCTTGAGACTTCATTTGGTCTCATCTCATTGCTTCAGTAGCGTCACAACAACTGAAAATAGTGTGTTAAATTGTCAGGCTTGTTTTGCAGAGCAATTGAGTTCATACCGTGTAACTGATTGTCAAAATAATGCGATATATTCTTACCATAAGGACTGCAAAATAAAGTTTATAATAGTGTTTAACCTCCTAGTTGGTCTGGGTTGCACCTTCAATTGCACAGTTCGGAAGAAAAGGAATTACAGTAAAAATGACAACCAGGGGACTCTAATATTAATCAGAAGGTGAAGCTTGAGTTGTTTGTACATTTTCACAGGGCCCTCAGGGGGCTGCAATGTGAAGCGTTGCCTCAAAAGCAAAACCAAAAACTCGTTTGACTTTCTTGAAGAAAGCGCTATGACACATCCAGTGCCGCACATCACAGTGCTCATTTTCTGAGGCGGGGTGGGGGTTGAAGGTCACGATGGAGGGGGTGGGGGGTTAGCAAAAACGAAGCGGGTTGGGGTCAGGGGAATAGGGAAAACAACAAGGAAGGGAGAGGGGTGGGCGGAATGGGAAAGGGGTAGAGAGGGCCTGCAAACACATGCATTCTTAACGAGTGCTAGATTAAAAATACAAAAAAAGTACCTTTACAAGCCGCAGCCAGTGGAAGGACACTGGCCGCAGAGACAGGAAAGTGTACTTGGTCCAAGATCCATGGACGACCGGACGAGAAGAAGAACTGAAGAAAAAGTGGAAGCAGCATGAGGCACTGACCAATGAGAGGCAGGGAAATGGGAGAGACGTGGAAGCCAACCAATGGTAAATAACAGTAAGTATGGGGCAGGCTCTAAGCCCATTTCAAGCTTTTTTTTCTATTTACAATAGCTTTCGCTGACAGTGCATGCATGCTGAAGGCCTTCTTTATCTCATTTTTGCACTGAATAAAAGTGTGCAGAATCCTTGGGTTCCTGCCCAATGTACCACCTGACATTATGTCAGCCCACCCGGCCAGTGCCCCAGTCCTTAATTTGTTAAAGGAAAAAGTGCAAGAACCCAAAGTTTTTCTAAGGGGAACGCACACGGCAAGTTCTGGTCCCCTAAAATGAGTGGCAAAGCTCACCACTGCAGCCACTGGCATACATTAAGCACTGTTGCCCACTTGTGTTGTCTTAGCTGTGTGCAGGACATAGAATGTCATTCACCTCTGTCTCTTGCAGTCATGAACCCCCTCAATGCCTTCAGTAAGAACCCGTTACTCCTTTGATAGTTTTTACTTATGTGTATTTAAATTCATATGTGTAAACTGGTAATCGTCCAAAAATATTCTTGGCACCTCTTATTTCCTTGCAACCCCAGATGCTCTTGATGCATTGATAAACACGACCAGGAATGCTGATCTGAAAAACTGCTCTTCCCAAATCTTTTTAACAAGTTAACTTTGACTGACAGATTTACCATGATGGCTTTCTTCCTCTCTCTCCAGTACTGTGCAACCTGCCACAATTCCCTTCCGAGTTTGTCCCTCTAGCAGGTTAAATCTTTAGACATTCTTCCTTTAAAATGCAACCCCACTATGTTTGCTACATTAGTAGTTGAGGACAGTTCCTTGCCCATCAATAACAAGAACCGTGTTACCACATGATCTCTGTACTCTTCTAACCACTGCTTTGCATTGCTCATGAGCAGGCTCTGGTTCCAAGAAATCCTTTCTAGGTTTCAGGAGAGTTCTCCAAGGGATGTGTGACCAAGGGCAGTTAGGCAATGCTTGCGACAAGTATTGCTGTTGTCCTTAGAAACACAGGAATTACGTGATATTGCAACTTCTCTGTATTGCCAATCCCTCCTCGTTTGGGTTTTAACAAGGTGAAGCAGTAGTGGCTTGCTGTTAAGTGTGCTCTGGCGTAGAATGTCTAGTTCATTTAGCACACATGCCACTTGCCATAAATATAAGATCCTGGCAGTGCTATATTTTAAGGAAATAGATAAGACTTTATATTAAGGCAATAGGCTTAGTAACTTTTAAGAAGTTTTAAGGCATAATCATTTCAGAGTAAGCCTCTCTTGATGTTCTCTACTGCAGTCTTACTCTAAAATCTGAGTGTGGACAAAAAAGTGCAAGGTTGCTAAGGCTGGATTTAGCTAAGCACTATTGTGTCTTTTGCACAGCTGCAAGACCCAGGATTTCATAATTTACATGGTTTGTTCAATGTAAACTGATGCCTGAAATGGGGGAACATCATAGTTAAGTCACTGGTTGCTTCAGGAGGGCCCACTTGAGTTCAATTTAAGGGAGACACATTGTTCAGGCACAGTCAGGAATGCCTGAAATTGTAGGACAGCCGCGGCCCGTGTAGGTAAGAGCGGTGGGGCCGGCTGGGGGGGGGGGGCGGATTTCAACGGATGCTGACAAGGGAAAATGAAATAAATAACTAATTTTCCCTCGTCATCGTCCGTCGAAATCCCCCCCATCTGCTCCCCAATGCTCTTACCTGCACGGGCCGCAGCTGTTGTAGGAGACACGGGTGGGCATCCCGCAGTGGCAGAGACGTACGTTGCAGCATTAGCCAGCAGATGGGTCTCAAACTTTTACAATGCTTATGCTTGCACAGACTGGGCCATTAGAGTGCCGTTGCCACAGGGGATGCACAACAAAGGGTGAGTTCACAATGTCTCAAAGGCACACATGCATGCTGCAGAGTGTGGAGAAGATCAGGAGGGATGGCTCCAATGGCACTTTCTCACTCCACCACTCACAGTTGCAAATTAGGGTCTTTGATTGCATGGGGAACTGTTTAGGTAAGAGCATGCCACAGCTTTACTGCTTGGCAATGCAGAGTGGGGACAAGTTCAGGATCTGATGGCTCTAGCAGCACTTCTCTGACACTACCATTTGCATTCCCAGATTCCGATCTCTGGTTGCCCCAGAACGTCACTTGGTGTGAAGGGAATCTTCAGGTCAGGCAAGAAGGGAACACTCGTGCCTATTTTTGTTGGCTTCGCTCATTGAAGGTCCCTAAGGCTAAATATTATCAAGGCTGAATTTAGGCAGAGTTTCCACATCAAAGACAATCTCCTTCCTCTGTACATCAGGAGGCAGCAGCAGGTTTTGGTACACAGTTTGAGGGGTATGGTTCTTAGTCTTTAAGAGAGACAGCCTTCCTCCAAACAGGTGTACAGAACTTCTTCCAAGTAAAAGATGAACACTGGATAAGCCAAAAGGCCAATAAAGTGCTTTTACTGGGGTCTCCTCTCTTCAGATGGACTGAAAACGGCAATGGCGGATGTGCAGGTAGCATGCTCAGTCTCAGCCCACCCTTCACTACTTCATTGTTCCTGGGCCACTGAGTAACAAGAGATCCTGTTTGATTCTTCAAATTAGGTGTATCAGAACCCAAAGACATAAAATGTATTTTTCCTGTCTCTCACTTCAGTGTCCCACAATTGCATTGCCACCAGCAACATACACAATTATATAAAAGGCCTCTTGGTCTGTCAACTGGTTGGTCACTCTTCCATACACCATTTCTGCCTATTGAAATCCACTGAGCCAGTATGGTCAGAAAAAATATCCACCAGCCTTTGGCGGAATCATCTGGAAGACATTTTAACATCCAATTATAGTTAGTCCAGAAACCTTATGCCATAAACAAACCCTCTTTGTGTCATTTTTATTTTGTGGTGGAGCCTTCATCGCACCGCTGTTACAAAAGGTGTGTTGCTGCAGAATCCCCCTACTTGGCAAATACTAGAAAACTATCTTAGGCTGAAGTGCCCCAGAACTGCTGCACCCTCTCAACTCTACACCTCATGCCTCTGAAACAAATCCTTGTTTGTCAGTGTTTCCTGTGGTAATCAGAACTCAATTGCCAAAGTCGACTTCAGTCCCTAGCAAAATCAAATTCCCCACTGGCTTAACTGTTTCTTCAAGCTCCAACATGACCCACAGTTTCTCGGCCATGTGTTTGAAAATAAAGTTATCTTCAGCATCCCCCTTTCTTCAGCGATCCACCAGCATATAGAAAATCATCCCGCTAGTAGTTTCTAACTCAGACATATCGTAAATGTTATTGCAAGAACAAACTGATTGATACACTGCACAAGCCATGAAAAACCCTATGGGAGTTGCTATGCCCTTATAGATGCCTTCCCCCTCATTGTATTACTACCACACATAAGTCTTCAGGGTACATAGTGAAGCAGAAAGCCAGACTAGTGACACACTTCTCCGCACACCAACAGCATCTCCTTCACGGATCCACCAATTTGTCTACAGTCAAATGCCAACTCCATTTATTTGTTTGTCATATCCTTTTATTTAATTTTTCTGTGTCACAGTTTTAGAATTGCCACAAACTCCCCTTTTTTAGGTACTGGAAAATCACCTCCATGTTTTTTGTGAAAACAGTTTATAGTAAACTTTTCTTCTACCATTTGTTTCTGTTTGTATATTAATAAGCACACATTCATCTTTTCCCCATGTGTCTTCATCTCTCAGCAGTAGTCCATAGGGCAGCAGACTTTTTTGCGATGGCATTCTTTCCTGTGCTCGCCAACTCTCTATCCCATTTTCTAGTCTTTATTTTTCTCTTTCATTTGTTTGTCTTAGACGTATGAGCAATCCTTATATTAGCCTCACAGATCATTTGCAGCTGCCACCTGTGGATTATATTGTCAGAACATGGTATACAGAAATGTTGTGCTATCAAAATAACATAGTGCTAACACCGACTATCAGAATATCATGATGGTAAGTATATATAGGTATGCACAGGTTTGCTATTCCTAACACCACATCTGTAGATCTTGGGGATATATATATAACTGTTATTCATCTTACGGGACTCAATTATCCATAATGCACTAATCATTATGTATGCACGAAGCAAAAGCCAATCAGGGCAATTTTTTAAATAAAAGAAACCGGAAATGAGCAATGTTTGTTCCTAGCCATGAAGAAGAGGCGTTTGCCTCGAAACGCGTCGGCCATGAAGGAAATGTATGGCATCTTGAGGCAAGCTGCAGTGAGGCAATAAATGCCAGATGGTGGGGGCACGGTCGAGTGCCCTTTCAATGCTGAGAGCATTCTTTGGAATACAAAATGATTCACACGGCTGCTCGCCGTGGAAAGGAGCACCATTTCTGGAAGAAAGGCTGTGGAGCTGAATTTTCAACTACCGAACAGCACCGTGTCCCAGCAATTAATTTTAGCCTGCCTGGAGTGTGCCTAACCTACAAAGGTGAAGATTTGCTTTTAATTTGTAATACACATTGCACCTACTATAGGAATGAACTGTTATTCATCTTACGGGACTCAATTATCCATAATGCACTAATCATTATGTATGCACGAAGCAAAAGCCAATCAGGGCAATTTTTTAAATAAAAGAAACCGGAAATGAGCAATGTTTGTTCCTGCCCATGAAGAAGAGGCGTTTGCCTCGAAACGCGTCGGCCATGAAGGAAATGTATGGCATCTTGAGGCAAGCTGCAGTGAGGCAATAAATGCCAGATGGTGGGGGCACGGTCGAGTGCCCTTTCAATGCTGAGAGCATTCTTTGGAATACAATATATATATATATATATATATATACACTTCTCACCCACAAGGATCCACCGGGGAAGAACGGCACTCAACAGGGCTTGCAGTGTTCAAGATGTAGTTTATTGTTCCATCAAGAATATATCGGTAAAAAGCGTCTACGCGTTTTGGCACAGAGCCTTTGTCACGACGCTGAGGCAACGTTACCGGGCAACTAATAAACAGGAGGTCAGTAAACATAGAAGACGAATGTCTGTACAACTACATTCCTAATTGTGCTAACAGTGGCGGCCATCTTGTAACATCAGATGTGAGGTCAGAAAAAAGTACATAAGTAACTATAAATGCAAAGCAAAACAGAATCGCTTGAAGTTAAAATAACACAAATTGCGTTGGATTCCCCTAAAAATTCCATACAATACAAAATCGATAGGTTCTTAATTCAGTATTGGCATCATCATACTGGAAAATATTACCATACATTTCGGAAATATAGTAATGAAGAACAATAATATTTTAGTTGATTTACTAAATTCGGCCCCATTGGGCACTCTTAAAGTAGCACGACATACAATTCGGTTACCCTCCAATTTATGCAATTCACCAATGAAAGCAGTGGGCTATTAATACAGTATTAACTTCTTCATACTGGTTAAAATGCCATACATTACTAATAATGTGACTGGATACAACTTGGTAGTAATCATTGCTGTCTTAATTACGCATTCATACTAATGCCCCATTGGGCAATGCAAATGACCTCGAATCAAGGTAGAAAATTAGGCCCCATTGGACAATAACCCGCTGTATTACACGATTGGGCACTAGTCCTATTACATTTATAGACATAGTCCCGATCATATCAAAACCCCAGCACACCACCAAGAATGCGATGTAATTAATCTGCCACAAAAAAATATACAAATATAACAAAAATATTTAAAAGTAAACTTGTACATTACTGGTGACGTCTAGCCAACACAATAAATGAATAGAATAAACCAAAAAAATGAAAAAAAAACAGATATTTCAGCTCTTTTGCTTCCTACTCATTGAACCGGAATCCAGTTTCATGTGAGACAGTAACTTCTGACCAGGCCCTGAAAAATAAAAAACACAATAAATATGTGTAAATTCAGCCACCTGTGAACTTGTTTTCTTATATCTGTATTACAGTATCTCCCTGCCCAAGTAACTGTTATAATTAAAAACACATAATATAACAAGAAATAGAAAACGAGGAGCACTATTGCTGTCCTTACAGGTAGGTGTATATTTCCTCATCAACGTTGAGGTATACAGGTTCTCTTGTGTTCAATCTGAGGATATATCTGCACTCCAGCTGTCTTAGTGCCCTCTCTCTGTCACCACCTCTTTTTGTTATTTCTATTTGGTCAATCACTGTATACCTTAAGTGTATTGGATTGCTGTTGTGGTATTATTTTAAGTGTCTGTCCACAGGGTACATTTCATCTACATTCTTGATTGCCCTAAGATGTTGCAATACTCCTTTGTGCACTTGTAGTATGGTACTGCCTACCTACTTCTTTTCGCAGGGACATATTAGAACATATACTACAAATTCTGATCTGCAGTTTAAGGATTTGTTTATAGTAATCTTTTCTCCCAGATCTGTGTACACATTAGTGGCATTCAGACCCTGCGTGCACGCCTTACATTTACTGCATTTTTTAAAACCCCTGGCAGGTTTGAGCCAGATGATCTTCTCTGGCATCTGATTTTTGACTATATTGTCTCTGATAGACGTTGTTCTCCTGTTGGTTATAGCTGGCCTGTCTTCCATTTCTACTCCTATTACAGGATCTTGTTTCAACAGATGCCAGTGTCTATGCAGGATTTTTCTTATTTGATTGTGTGCCATGTTAAAAGTTGTAATGAATCTACATGGCTCAATCTGCTTGCTGGATGTGTCTACTGTGGGTCTCCCTACTTTTAGTGACCTTGGAGTTGAATGTGTATGAAATAACAAATCAGTCTTAGATTTAGTTCTGACTTTGTCCTTTGCCTGATTCAGGGTAATCTCATCGTAACCCCTTGCTCTTAGTCTCATAATCATCACTTTTTCAGTTGCTGTGTAATTTTCTTGAGTGCTACAGATTCTCTTGGCTCTCAGCAGTTCCCCGTAGGGGATGCTCCTTTAGAGGGCAACTCCTAACTTCTGCCCGACAAGGTAATACGGTCACAATCCACGAAAAACCCCAGACAACTCAGGAAGACGGCACACACAGAGGTGAGTTGATCCAACTTTAGCTTTCTTACATTTTTTCTTTTTTCATAGTCTTTTTCGCAAAGTGCAATGTGCTCACATACAAGAACGACCTACGAGTTTTGGTAACAGCCTTCAACTGGGTCATAGAGTTTGTGTGTAAAGTGTCTCATTTAAAGGGCTAGACGCCCCCCACCACCACCAATTAAATACAATATATTCAAAAAGGATTTGGTCAAAAATTTCTGTTAATACATGTAATCTAGCACTTGTTAAATTTAAGATCATTCCATTTCTGTCCGGTAAAGTACCAGCATTATATAATCTTATGTATAAAACAACCAGATTACTATTCCTAAAATTTATATTGCATTCCGAGAATTACTTTTTTGAAAAAGATGGGGGGGGGGGGAAAGGAGTACATGTGAGAGACTAAGGGGGACCAAGACCTTGGTAGTCACATAACCTCACATTCGTCTGTTGTCCCTTATGATTGCTCAAGTGCGATTGTTCATGATGGAGGTTACATATTTTCCCAGTATGTTCATAAAACATTTTATGATGTTCAGATCAGCAATTGTGACCATATTACAACATATATAAAAGTGCTGGTGCTTGATGTTAAAATCAGTGGTTTACCCACTCTATTCACAGTTCATTATAATGTGCAAATCTGCAATATTTATGCAGTATAGTCCCTCTTGCCATGGATAATATGCTAATTGTGCATGGTAGACCTTCCTGATGGTACTAGGAACGTAAGACACAAGTCTCTATCACCCCCGCTTTCAAATGATTTTTTAAATAATTTTAGGTACAATTAAGGTTGACCGTGATACTTCCAGGCGTCACTCTCGAGATGATATACTATTGTGTATGCATCATGTAATGTACAGGTGCATGTGACATGTTATTTCCAGAAACTAACGAGAAATCTATGTAGTACAGTAAACATATACTAATCAATATTAATCTTCACAAATGTTTGGTAGTTTCTATTCTGGATATGATATTTTGTTTATACATTATATAACACTTGATATCCAACTCTTATCTTGCCCTCAAGCTCCTCCATTTTGAGACCTTGTTTGTTCTCTCCCTCATTCCTATTCCCATCACTATTGTTTTTTCTACACGTTTCCCACCAAAACGTATTGTACTCATCAGTAGTTGGGTACTACTTCTGTAGTGAATCTCATCCTCATAACACCTTCTTTCTCTTTTCTCCTATCTCTTTCACAGTCATATGACCTCTATCTGTAAGGATGTTCTGCTTGTCTCTCTTCCGTTTCTTTCAAGGTCAAAAGTACACCCCCATGATCGGTCATCTCTGTTCCATTCTGTCTTTCTCATGTTTCACCAAATGTTTCTGTGTGTCTCTTTTCTCCTTGCCAGTGGGGGATCATTCACTCCAGTAACTTTCTGGACCTACTTATCACGTTCTTCTGGGATTGCTAGGCTGTTTCTTTTTCCATATGTCAAAGCTCCGCCCTTCGCCCATCAACTCCAACACTCCCCCCTCTATACCCTACTTCCCATCATGAATACTTTCGTTTGTTGACCGCTTCTTTCTATCCCTAATGCAGTTCTCCCATGTCTTCAAAATTGCACACAGAGAGCTTCCATACCAAGCTACCACTAAGCCTCTCCACCACCTTCTTTATTCATAAAGGCCCTGTGAAGTTGAATTTGTGCCATTTCATGCAAGCCTGCAAATACCTCCCATACAGTTTTACATAGATCCTTACATTTATGCCCATCCAGCCCCCTCTGTCCTTGACCCAATCTCACAGGCCTTTCAGTGCACCAATTTATGACTGGTGTCTGTCCTGGAAGGAGGCGGGATGGCACATTCTCCCAAGCTCTCATGTCTCCAATTATGTGGATGGCAGCATCTTTCTACTTGCCCATGGATAATTCCCAATTTTGGTAATGCACCCGTCACCCCTTTTTAGGTCGAGCCTAGCGCAGCTCGCATGCGCTGCTCTATGGGAGGCTTCTTGTGAGCACTCTAAACTTCTCCATGTGGGTCTGACTCCTCCCACACATAGGATTGGCTTTTGTGTGTGTCTTTCACTAATGAAAGCATGCAAATGGCTAAAGGCGGGTGCATGTCCCACCTTCTTTTTTAATGATCACTCCCACAGCGTTTTGCTCTCGGGAGCGAGCAGGGGCGCGCAGGGTGGCAGCTGCATTCCTCGTGGGTCAGGTTACACACAACGCGCCGTGCTTTTGCTTTTGCTTGTTTCTTTCAGATCGTCACTACGGAGCTATAGGGCTCAAATTGCTGGCACACATTATTTACGAACACGGCTGTATGTACGAGCCAACAATGGACCTATAAGATGCACCGGACTGTCACCCGCTCGTTTTGAGGAGATTCACTTTATTGTAAACATTTTGCTGGTGTCCTGTAATCTCTTGTCAACTTCTCAATAAAGTCGTTTAAAAAGGAGGGGGGGCGCTTTTTGATCACTGACATTTCAGCGCCTCGTCAGGGGCAGTAAGCGCTATGAAAATCTACAATAAAGCTGTGTTTTGGCTTTTAAAAGTCTTTATCCTGAATTAGAATGCGCTCGCATGTATTTATTTGTTTTTGCAGTTTTTATATAGCGCTAACTCTACCCGACGGTATCTGAGTGGTTTACATAAGTTCCACTTCCATTACACTCGGTCACATTCATTTTTTCGGAGGGAGACCGGCACGGGGAAATTAAGTGATTTGCCCAGGATCACAGGATGTTCAGCTGAAGCTGAGACTCAGACCTTGTTCCTCAGTTTTGAAGTCCACAGCTCAGGCCGTTACACTGCAACCTCTATTCAATGAATATGGGTACAACCCCGAGCGTGCCCCTGAGGGCACAGTAAACATGCATTACAAGATGTCCACAAGCTCTACACAACGCGCCGTGCTTTCGCTTTTGCTTGTTTCTCTCAGATCTTCACTACGGAGCTACAGGGCTCAAATTGCTGGCACACATTATTTACGAACACGGCTGGCTGTATGTACGAGCCAACAATGGACCTATAAGATGCACCGGACTGTCACCCGCTCGTTTTGAGGAGATTCACTTGACTAGAATACATTTTTTAAGTTCATTCTTTTTTAATTGGGTCGTTCAGTTGTACATAATGTCTTCTTGGTTATATATATATAAGGTAACAAAAATGCTTATAACACTTGTTTATTATAACTTTTCAACATGCTGCATAGTAACCGCAATCCTCTACAACATAGCTTAAAGACATTGGTAAAGCCAATATCTCTGGCTAAACACTTATAAGGTCCCAAAGGCGAGTCCTATTGGCTATGCCAATGCTTGTTTTGCTTCTGGCCAGTGATGATTCTCTGTGGTTCTCCATTACCGAGCTGTGCCTTGGGTGGGGAGCACTTGTGATGCCTTAACTGGGTACCATAATGTGCCCCATATTGTTTTTTTCTACCAAAAGGGTGTGGTAAACTGCCATTCCCTTGCCTACTGACACATTTTTAGGGTGCATTTCTGTTAACGTTATAATGCTGTAGAATCAGATTTTTCCCTTTTTTCTCCCTTGTGGTTTTCGGGATTCACTCCTATGATTTACCCTTCCTCCACTGTCTTTGCTTCTACCCTTTTGCACCTCCTGGGATTATGCATTTCCTGCCATACTGGGAGGAGGTGACCAAAAATACCACTTGCAGCCCTACGTCAGTACTGCCAGTGGTGTAAATAGATGCTGATGGCAGGGAAACAAGCTGCTTCACTACTAGAAGAAGCTTGGGTCATTATTAACCAAAATGTTTCAGTCTGGTCATCATTAAGGCAAGTTGAGAAGATGGCACCCCGGGCAGGCCTGTCCAGAAAGATGAGAGTCTTGAATGATGATTTCTTTTGGTGCTATCTCATGGAACAAAATTTCCTATCAGCTTTTAAAGTTTAGCTGTCCCAGTAATCAAGGCTTTTTCAGTTTAATAAAAGGTTTGGCTTAAACGTTTTTGTATACATACAGAACAATACAATTACATGATGTAAAATGCAATTCGATGGTGTACCATGAAATACAAAATGCTACCAGATAATGATGTAAAATACATATAAAGTGTGACCAGCAGCACTTTTGGCTGAAAATCTAGAAGTGGCTAAAGGTGTCACAAGGTACCAGGTACTTTGGAACTTTAAACATTAGGAGGAATACAGACCAGGAAACAAGGTGGGGCCTACAGAATGAGTCCCACAGTACACCATCTTCCCGTAATTAGTCTGCCCTGTCAAGTCAGTCTTTGTGTTAAAGGACGCCGGATGTTCACCCACACTAGGTCATCATTGGACCTGCTCTTCACCCCAAGACATTTGCTTTTGCAAGGGGTGGACTCCAATATATCCTGGAGGAGTAGCGCCCGGGGTCATGTACTTGTGAGGCAGCGCGTGTGTACCTTCTAAAAGCCCTCCAGTTAGCTGACGAGGTGAGCCACTGAACTGGCATCAATGTAAATCTCAGATACCGAAAAAATATTGTGCTGTGGGGGACACCTAGCATTACAATTACCTAAGATAGACTAAAGTTGTGTTTTAATATTGTCTCCCTTTGGCAATATTTAAAAAAGAATGGTGAGTTATGACCCTGAATGGCTATCCTTTTAACATGTTTCATGTCACTGTTATCCCTAACTGGGTCTGCAGCATTTTATCAGGCCTGGAGGTCTCCTTCATTATATCTAAACAGGGTACCTTTCTTGTAGAGTGTCATTTTTTGTGTGCAGAATGTACGTGTGTGGTACTAAACTAAGACCATGCGTAATCGTCTCATCCTTCCTAGGTTAGACCAAAAGGGGTGGTGGAGTTATGTTTCCCTTCTCTGGATACGCTGTATAACCTGTAATTAAATTCAAATAATGACTAAATACAACCATTCGTTCTGTACAAGAAGTCCTTATCGATGGGTACCTCTTAAATCTATGAAACACAAAGCAAATGGGACTCTGTAAAGTCATATGTAGTGAGCACATATCTTTGAATTCTATTATTAGTGTCAGTGAAGCCAGCATAGAGCTTTAAGACAACTTATCTATAACAAGTACAGTTTAGCCATAGTTGATAAGTAGAAAAGTGTGATGGCATACTTCACTTTAGGGAGGGTTGTGTATGTGGTTGACTAGTAGCAGTGTTAATAGCAATAAAAGTATTTTACCGTACCCTAACCAAAGGCGGATATCTATGAAAGGAAAGGAAGACAGCCTCCTAAAAGTATGGCTAACTGTGTGAAAGAGCGTAGTCAGAGTCACTTGTTTTGTAATTGTAAGATTGTAAGATGGTCTTAGCGCAGTGACAAACCTGCTTACTGTCATGTATGGGAACATCAGAGCATTTGCGCACCTACGCTGTTCCTCTCATCTGCTTGGTCAGAGCAGTGTTGCCAGATTTTGAGATCGTCCCGAAGCTACCTAAATACAAGCCCACATTCAGCTCAGTGCAGACCAGAATCAGCTCTAATGAAGGCCAAAGTGGCAACAACATTGAAATGACACAAAAATAGCCTTCAGGAAGCATTTTATGCATAATTCTAATTTCATTCAAATTGCATATCATGGTATGAGGTTCATGGGGCACTTGTGCATTTCCACAGTCATATCCAAGTTCTATGACTAACTACTCATTTTGAAGACCAGTTCCCACTGTGATCTTTTAACTGGCACTTCTGCCACCTCAAATCCAAACCCAAACCTGGCATTCATGAATGAACTCTATGGCACCAGACTATAATCCATTGGTACAAAAGATACTATGCATGACTTCTTTGAAATCACATACAGAATAGTTAATTGACTAATAGAAAATTGTATAGTTTGGAGGCGCCCAACGAGGTAGAGAAATGCAGGCACAGGGGTGTGCTTGGTCTCACTGTGGCAGGGACTCCAACCTCCAGTAGTGCGAGGTGGCCTGTAAGGCTGTCTGACTAAACATGACATTAAGCATGTTCATTTCTCTACCACCATGCTCATATTTGTTACAAAACGGCTGCCTCCAAAAATATGTGAGCATGTCTGCCAATTACCACAGCAGCGGTGAGTCAAAAACGTGGGTAAAGGTAACATACCATATAGTGTTCTGCCTGCTGTACAATTATTATTTGTATTATCACTTCAATTCCTGCTAATAACTATTAAATTATTTTGCACTCATATATGGTGAACATGTTTACTTGCATATTTCTATCCATTTCTGATTACAGTCATCTCTTGGAGTGGCCAATGTTTTTTTATCAATGTGGATGTGTGAATCCCGGAAACAATTTGCATTTTCACAAAAGTAGCATCAAACGAGCGTGATTATGATTAAAAGAGGGAGGCCTCCATTAAATGAGGGTAAGTTTAAAGATATGACAATTATCTCTTTTTGGGTTAAAAAAATTCATACGTCTCCTGCCTAAGTTAAACATTGGCTGCATTAGACCACATTGTGAAATTTTATCCACCAGTCTATTACAAAAGATTGAGAGGTATATATTCAGACGAGTAGGGCTTTAATTGGGGCAGGTCCTGCCAGGTCTCAGACTAGGCAGTAACTAAAGACTGACTTTGAAACAGGTTCTACATTTATGTCCTTAATTTTACAGACAAAAACAATGATCGATTTTTGCAGAACTCCTGTAAATACCCTTAAGTTAATCAATATCAGTGATGCTGTCCCTGTTTACATTTCCCGATTTACTACATTGTACATTCCCTAAAAAATTTGCTTTTTGCAGATGTTGTGGTTCTGTAGTTCTTTTCATGCAACATATGACTCTTGTATAGTGCATAATGTGAACTGAAACACCTTTAGATATCTGGGTGAGTCGAGGTTGTGGCTGGGAGTTCATGACAGAGCATGACTGAGAGCTCTGAAGATGATGCTGCAAGCAGGGGCATAAACGTGTTCCGACTACATGCTCATCCAATTCATGGCCTCTCTGCAGAGTGCACAGAACGATTGTCACACATGGGCCAATTGTAATTGCCGATTAATGTGAAAGTGTGTGACGGAGATACACAGTTGTTGAAATACTAACAGTACTCAATGAAAAGAATGCTACCACCGTCATCGGATCCGTAAAACCAGGACAGGAGGGAGATCCTTCTCCTACCTTGCCGCCAAAACCTGGAACACCCTGCCTCTCCACCTCAGGCTATCCCCGTCGCTAACCCAACTCAGGAAGGATCTTAAGACCTGGCTCTTCGACTGAACCTCAGCACCCAGTAGGACCTGCAGCCCACTCTCCCCCACCCCCAGCACCTTGAGACCCTAGCAGGTGAGTAGTCACGCTCAACAAATACTGATTGATTGATTGATTGATTGATTGAATGCTGTGATGACAGGTGAGGAGAGAGACTGTGTGTGTTTGAGATAGAGGCCATTGTGAGCATGCAGAAGGACAGGGTGCAAAGAAAGTGATGAAGAGGAAGGAGATGGTGTGTGAGAACTTTACTTCGAGCATTTCAGAAAGACGTGAGGAGACACTGTAAAAGAAAGTGGCGGGAAGGGGAGAAGAATAGTAACTGAGACACTACGAACACCGCTACCCCTACCCAAACCTTGGGAATGTTTAATTCCCAGTCTCATATTTTTAGAATTGAAAATGTTTCACTTCTAATTATTTCCACAAAGTTATTGTTATTATTCATTCATCTGACACTTCTAAAATGTACTGGCTGTCCAATAAGTCGTTTTTTTAGTGGTATGTTCATTATTGTGTTATATGTTTAGATACAATAATAGAAAACTGATGGAGAAGCACAAAAATACTGGTCAACGCTTTGATTTACTAATAAGAAAGTGACACGCATTTGGCAGTAAAATGCCACTCATATGCATACTGAAACCAAAATGCAACACCTCAACAGTCTGAAAACTTGGTGGCTTTGATAGTTGTTGCAGAAAAAACAGGGAAAAGAAATTGCTTTATTATGAACCTAAGCGGTGAAGGCACACTCTGAAAGCAGCCCTCCCATCGGGGTGTAGTTATGGTTACTTATTTCTGAAATTGCCGCCCCACGAAAAAGCAAGCGACTGTTTCACTCTGATCTTCCGTGGCCAGTCTGACAGCCGCACACCTGAGCTTAAGTCTTCCTGCTGCTGAGATCTGGACATAGGTTTTGCTCATGCAATGATGAGCTCAAGAAAGCACCTCATGGGGCTTGAGACAGCAGTAGCATCATCCATTGTTAGCAGTGCACATTCACACTTGGCCAAGAATCACCTGCACAGTGCCAGTACCACTCTATGAGTGCCTTGGGCCAAGCTGGTGCAATATTTTTCATTGTACATTTTTAAAATTTGTAATGCCAATGCTCCCAGCCCCAGTCCAGCAGGGGCGTAGCTTGGTCAGTAAGGTTGGGGGGGCGGGGGGGGCAGGGGGTTGAGTATCAGATTTCCCGACCATCACGCTGACATATAATGTTAAAATACATTTTATGACAAGCAGGGTGCATGAGGGGGGCTTAAGAGGCAGTGGAAAGGGAGAGGAATGCAGATTAATAGGAGTACTAAATGAGAGAAACACAATATGTTGTGAAATAAAACATTTTAGGCTTTCAAAAGAGATGAGTGACTGTGTGTTTTTGTCAGTGTGTGTATGCACAAATCACAGGTGAAATCGGACAGACTTCACCATACCCGACTGAAAGCACCTGTACCCAACTATTCATCTGAAAGTACATTTACAAGGGTGTGTTACACCCCAAACACCCCCCGCCCCCGAAGCTACGCCCCTGCGGTCCAGCAGGCGAGGTCCTGTACTGCATAGAGAGAACACCAGACATCAGGGTATGTCACACTCATCAGCACCGAACTTTGTTCACTCTGAAAGACCAACGCTTACTATGGAGCACATTGGGGAATTTATCGCCCCCTGATTGTGGAGTGGTAGATGCAGAGGACAATATCCCCCAGATTTTGAACTAGCAACTGAAGAAAAACAGTTATAGACTGAACATGTCTCTGAAGCCACGATGCACATCACTTGCCTCCTGAAGCGCTGTAACATGAGAAGCAAACTCTGAGGGGGCTGCAAGACCTCTTTGTTTTGTTAATTATTTAACTGTGGTCATTGAGCTGTTGAATCTCTCCTAAAATCTGTTTGTCAAGCTATGCGAGCCATCACAGTAGTGCACGACAGGAGGTGCTATTTTATGTTATTGTTACTGCAAGCTCAGGTGACTTGATAAAAACAAGGGTTTTTAGGAGAGGCTAAACACCCTCATTGGGTGCAGTTACTAGCTCTCAGAGCCCCTACATAGCTTGCTCTTTAGGTAACAGCTCTTCAAGAAGATAGCTGTTTTGATGAAGTCCAACATGAAGAGAGTGAGATGTAACCTCACAATCTCTGACCTGCACAATATGCAATTCTGGTTTCAAATATAAGCTCAAATTTAGCTAGTCCATCGCCGAGATTTTTCCCCGCACAATTGGGTAAAATGTTGCCCATTTGTGCAGGAAGAAGCTTAATGTGGCAACACTGGGCACAAGCAGGAGAGGCTTTTACCTCAGTTCTTGTTTTGGAGGAGAACTCTGTGTCGCTGCAATTGTGTGGGAAGCGATAATGTAAGGTCACATGGCTGCTTGGTGTTATACAGTGGACTGAGCTCAGCAGAGGAGCTAAACTGTCTCCATGATGCCTTCGAAAAATAAAAAAGACTGAATAACAAGTGTTATTTTTTGTGTGAAGTGTCATTGTTATCTTTCTTCATTACTTGTCCTGAAGTTTGGCATAGACTGAGCCATATGGCTGTGTGGTGTTGTACTAAGGACACAGCGCTGCTGGACGTATGTTACCGATACCACTCTTATTACCAGTTAGTCATGAGATAAATGTGTACTGGGTCACATGGTCGCATAGTTTTGTACCTCGGTTACAGCTCTGATCTAGAGCTGTGTTTTTGCTACATTTGATTGATCGAACAAAGCCATGGTCCATAGGCAGGTATACAGACTGATAATTTTGTTTCAATTTCCCTGCACTTAAGACCATTGAATTGTGCAGTATTATGGGTTGCACCTGACCATTTTTTTTACCCGCATGACTTGTATTTTGTGCTAGTACAAAAATTAGGAAAATCACTTAAAGTCGGTATTTTTTCCCCTTATCAGTATAAAATTTAAAAAGTATGTATAAGAAGAAAGCAAAAGGTGTTCTAGAGCTGCCCTAAAGATCCATGACTGATGCTTAAAGTAAACAAAGACAGAAAGGCCATGTTAAAAATGAATAAAGACGATTATCTGTAAAGTTCTATTTAAGTGTCATTTCTGGGCCTTTGCAGAATCTTAAAGCGTGAACAAATAGCCAGTATTTTTCTGGGGCAAAGATGGCAACCCTGGTAGTACTTAGCAAAGTTTATCCTCCTTTTTCTGCCCTCCTCCGCCAACCTAAATCAAATTTTACTTTGACCAGTCATGACTGCTTTCTACTGGACCCAATTGAAGTATACTAGTTTGTAGCACTGTACTATTCGAGTCCATTGGATAAAACAACAGAACTTACAATAGTTAAAATACTAATAGAGCCCAACAACCAGATTCCAAGAGTAAATGGAGTCAACTGGAATTTATAGCCACAGTTTCAGCATTTATCAAAAACTAAAATGCCAGAGAATGGAACCAGTAGAAACTATATGTAACTGGTCAAGAGGAATTTCCACCATGGTTTCCGACTGGAGGGCCCTGAAATAGAATGTTTGAAGCACTTGAGCATAGGTTTTGCCAACACAAGTCTATCTGTCCACCTAGCGGCTATATGGAAATCAGGTCATTCCTTCTGAAAGGCAAGTAGGGCTGGGACAGAGACAGCTTCTCAGGCTGGTGTCTCTGTAATGAAAGGATGATGTGCTTGTTTTCTTAGAGCACTTTATACCATATTTCTGCCATGTTTAATCACCGTAAATAGCATTTCATTACCGAGTTGTAATGCTACTCAACTTACAGACATCGGAAAATTGGAAGGCTGAATAAGGGTAGATAGGATTTGATGCACACCTCAGTGGTGAGATTTAACTCATAGAATAATCCTGCCGACATCAGTCAGAAGCAATAGAGTCCAGCCATGATAGATCGTGTACAGAGAAAGTCATCTTTAAGGGAGGTGTTTGTCAGAAGGTGATATGGCTGGGGCAGTCAGTCACCTACCTGGTTTGTGGCTTAAGAAGCGGCAGTAGGGCAGTGGAAGTGCCTAGCATGAGACTAACTCTGTCTGGCAAAGAAATGATCCTTCCACAGACCTATGTTCTATTCCAAGACGCAGGTCTATTAAGAAAATTTCTGTATGATTGCTACACTCTGTGGCACATGCAGCTTGCGGTTACTATATCGTTAAACTCAAAATGGACACATCTTATGGGTTTGGCTAAGCTTGTTTTTAGTCAGTTTAATTTGCTTGACTTGTCTGTTCGGTGAGTGGATGCCATACACTGCAGAGTTTTTGACCTGCCTTGTTCTTGCCACTACTTTGTTCAAAATTTTTGTTCATGCAGTTAAATCTGCTTGCCATGTGAGCTGAAAAAGGCACCACATGCCACTAAATTTCCCAAAGAAGCTGTGCGGATAGAACCCTTGAACCTTTTGTAAGTCAACTCCTACCATAGTTGGTACAGAACAATACTTTCTACAATTGTTGGGAATCCCCAACGCCTGCTTGTAAAGTAGTCGTTAAGCCCAAGAATGTGTTTGACCAATGTTGCTTGTGTAAAGGTTTTACAAATGCAATATTTATCACTACACTGCCCCAAAAGGTCCCCGGCAGAGAAGACTGCTATCCCCAGGCTGTAAGGTAGTCTTTAAATCCAACTAGGCATTGATTAAGGTTAAAGTGTTAATGTACTAACAAATGCACGATTTGTGACAACATTTCCCCAAAAAGCCCCGGCAAGAGAGTCTCCAGCAACTCCCCCTATAAAGTGGTCCTTAAATTCTAGATGTTTTTAGCAAATGTTACAAGTCTAACAGCCTTACAAATACACCAATTACCACAACACTTGCCCCAACACCTCCTACTCACACTTACCAGGTGCCAGCCACCACTCCCATGTAGTTCATCAGAAACTTTTTTTATATTTTGCCACACACTTCTAAGATGTTGACTGTATGGCTGACTGATGCATCTTCAACTGTGATTGCACTGCTTGCATGGCACCTCATCCAGATCCCCGACTCGCCCTCCTACACGAGTGTCCACAAGGTCTCCCTATATTTTTTCAGAGGAGCGACTGCTGTGCATTTTCATATCACTTCCATTACCACGCCATGGTGATGCCAGCACCCCCAGACGGCCAGTTGGAAAGCAGAAAGATGTAAACCACTTTCAGGGGTCTACATCTAACCCCAGTGGTTCCACAGGATTAGGAAGGGCTCATCCTCATCCATCCAGGGCTCTTTGCAAAGGACTTCAGTCCTAACATAGAGGATCAATCGAATAGAACAAGCAGAAAGCCAATACCTCTGGCCTTGACAAGCTGCTGCACCGGTTACATTTTAAAAAAATTATTCCAAAAAAAGGAAGAAACAATGCTGTCTAAACATGGCGGCCATATTCCTGCATCAAAAAAAGAAACAAATATAACAATTGCATATACTTTTTTTTGGAATAGTGCTAGTTCTTATATGCTGGCAAGTGTATTTAGAAGAGGTATATACACTATTTATAGTTTAAATGCAAATCACAGGAAAAGATCATTCTTATTGGTGCAAAGAAGATGAACTATTGGATTTGAATTACTGCAACCTAAAGACAGTTAATAAAGAAAAGGGTGAGTTAAAAAAACAAGGTAGAGAATGGATAGAAAAAAGCACTGACATTGTAAAGTATCGACCCTCCAGCCTTGGCACTGATGTTATGTGTAGATGTGTAATGTGATGAGGCCTCTTGCTGTACTCTGGTGTGCAAAAGCATGATGTGAATGACATTTGAACAGACAAATGGATGAAGGTGGCTGTCTCAACGCTCCACTAAGTAGGTATATATGTATTTTTTTTAATTTAGGATTATTATTTTTTTTACCAGAAGGAGCTATTGAGACAAAGCTGTCTGTAGTCTAGGCCTAAAAGGAGGAGACATTATTACCAAAAATATAAGAAAAAAAGACGCTCACTAGAGACAAAATGGAGGAGTGATGCGTGCGCAGTGGCCGTTGGCAGGGCACGAGTCGGGGGTACACGCGAGTGGACGGTGTCCACCCACTATTGTCACAGGGTGGATGCCGTACACCCTGCCAAGAAGTTTGGTCCCACTGAATAATGTGCTGAACTCATCCCAGTGTAATTTCCAAACTCCAGGACACTTTCAGCAGCGCCTGCACGTTGTCTGCTTTCCTTCTGCAACAAGCAACAATGTGCAGGCGGGGACGGGGCTTTCTTATTCCAGACTCCTGCTGGGCCCATACCAAAGGCCGAATTTGAGGGTTCATCAGGCCTCCTTTTGTTCGAGTCTCCTGGCTGGGAGTAGTCAGGAGCCTCACACCTAGATGCAGATGAAGCGGAGGGGAAACACAGGCTCACACCTTGTTAGCACTTCACAAATTCTTAAGAGAGGCAGCTTTTCACTTTGTTCAGGCCCTGTTTAGGAGATATGCATGCACTGTAAGAATGTCAGATGTGTTGGTCTTTCCCAGTATTTACACAAAGCAAATTGCATTTATATAGAGCTTACTTGCCCTGAGGAGGCGTTGAAATAATTTAAGCACCACTATTTTTTCTTGTATAGCCCTACTCATCCCAATGCAGGTTGTCAGAGCACTTTACATCAGACGCGCATATTACATATACAATAAATTATATACGTTTATAAATGAATGTACAGGATGTGTTACATAAAACTGGGGGATGGCAAGGTGTAAAAGTCACATATCATCTTCCATAGCTCACTCTGCTATTATCCTCGCAATGCGCTCAAACGTACACATGATAGACCTGCTAAACATATTTGTGAGGGCTTTAGATCTGATGTCACTTCTTGTGATGCCACTTCCTGTAAAGTCGTGGCTTGTGATGCCACTTTCTATGATGTCAATTCCTGTGATGGCATGTGTGATGTCATGCGCCGTGATGTTGCGCGCAGTGATGTTGTGCGCCGTGATGTCACTTGCATACTGCCTAACTAGGTAAGCCCCCCCACTTCTTTTTTTAGGACTTGTGCCCTGGCCGTTGGTGAATGTGGGCCACAAGGCCCTGACAAATACTTGCACAAGATTTGAAAAGCCCATCCTGGGGAGCTACTGTTCATAGCTCCTCTCACGTGAAGCTGAAAGTTTATAACCCCTGTCTGAGGAAACCTAGAGTTCATATCCTCTCTGCAATGGAGGCGAGACACTTTATAGCCCCTACGCTCCGCGCCTGACTCCCGCTGCTGGGCCCACAGCTGCTTTCGTCATTATCCAGAAGCGTTGGAAGAATGGCGCAGTGTTCTACGGGTCCCCGGCGGCCTCGACGAGGCCCAGCTACTGGCAGCACCTCACGATGTTTACTCTTTTTGAGCTTACGCATCACACTCCACGTCTGTCTCTCTTTTCTGCGATGTATATATATATCTCGGCTTAATTTATTTCACAGCAACCTGCAAAATGAATCCGACCTTGAGTGCCCCTTGGTATAGGAAATATTTCGACATTTAATTTTTGTCCTTGCACGGCCCTCTTCTCTTCTAATTTTTCAGATTAACACTTCTAGCGCACCTCTTTCTGTCTGTGGCACACAAAAATTTGCAGGGGTATATTGGGGTTTTCTGAGCAAGTCCCCTAATTAACACTGCTGATCCCCTTTTCCGTAGTCTTGCTCAGTCACTTGGTGACATATTGGTTCAGGCCAGTGCAGTGTTTAATACGTAAAAAAAGTGCAGGGGCTCAACATTTTTAAGAGCCTGCAATCAGCGCTGCCTAAAGCTGGGGAGCCCAAGGCGGCCTAGTCTCGACTCCATCACATGCCTTTTTTTTCACCACCCTACACTTTCAGGTCTTTATCTCACTGTTCTGGTTTTGATCAATTTCAGTTTTCTCTCTTGCTGTGGATCAAAGTCTGATGATGAAAAAAATGTCTTGGTCCATTAAAATGGGCTCCAGACCCACCACCTGCAACCACTAGTACAAATTAAGCGCTGTGTGCTGCCATACTAGGCTAGTGAAGGAATTTGATTTTAGGTATCCCTAGGTGAAGAGACATCTTGCCAGTTCCTATCCCTTAGCAATGGCATCACATTTGATGCGTCCCTGAGCATTCTAAAGCTGGTGCCAACCTAGGTAGCTGCCTAAACTTGCCCTGCCATAACCTTTTATCCTTTCTGAAGAATGTACTGTTTCCAAACAGCCGGCAGCTGGAGTGATTGTTTTATTCTCCAAGTTATGGAGTGTGAGTTATATACAAGATCTGAAGTGAATCTGTCTTCCACACGGCCGTAGGTACCATAGAAGAAGACTTTGGAGACGTGACGTGTTTCCGGTCCAAGGAGGACCTGGCATGGCAGTTCGGGCTGGACTGTTCCCATGGGTAGCAGGATCAAGACTGATTTGCATATGTGGGCCCAAACTGGGATGGCATGCTAAGTTAAAAAATGATGGATTTAACCCAGATCTGTGACTGGGGGGTGAATATTTGATATGTTCAGCATTCTGCCTGTCATCTTTTTGTGTTGCTATAGTTGCCTTAAGTGGGAAGGCAATGCCCAGACGTGGGTCCTGTGCTCACTGTGCCCCTGGAATCAAGCTAGCCTGGCTGATGAGGGGCGATACCCCAAAACCGGTCCCTGGATGCTTGTTTCTGTTCCAGGGAGGACCTGGCTTGGCAGTTCGGGCTGGACTGTTCTCATGAGAAGCAGGGTCAGACTGATTTGAATATGGCTGGGTCCAAACTGGGGTGGCAAGATGAGCAAAACAACGATGGATTGAACCCAGATCTGTGGCTGGGGGTGAATGTTTGATATGTTCAGCATTACGTCCGTCATCTTTTTGTGTTGCTATAGTTGCCTTAAGTGGGAAGGCAATGCCCAGACGTGGGTACCGTGCTCACTGTGCCACTGGAATCAAGCTAGCCTGGCTGATGAGGGGTGATACCCAGAAACTGGTCCCTGGATGCATGTTTCTGGTCCAGGGAGAACCTGGCTTGGCAGTTCAGGCTGGACTGTGTCCATGGGGACCAGCGTCAAGACTGATTGACATGTTGCTGGGTCCAAACTGCGGTGGCATGGTGAGCAAAAAAATGATGGCTTTAACCCAGATCTGTGACTGGGAGTGAATGTTTGATATGTTCAGCATTCCGTCCTTAATCTTTTTGTGTTAATATAGTGTAAGAGCAGGTGCAGTTGTTACTTCTTGGGCAATATGGTTCATCCTACTGGGGAGAGATTATTATGACCGTAGTGGCGGTTCCACGTGAAAACATAGGCTCAAATGTACATGAAATCCTAAAATGCAGAAAAAAATTATTAACTGCTGAAATCTCACTGTACATAAAAATCTATCAACCAAAATCTGGGCCTGCTTTAAATATCTAACTTAAGCCAAACTCACTTCCCACCTACTGCCATTGTAGGACTGAGTTAAATCACTATTTTTAGTCCTGTCCAAGAATATTTGGGCACAACCTGCAGCGGACCTCCTCCACCCTGCATTGTAATGGGGAGCTGCGAGGCGTAATCTTGACAGAGGTAGGCTGCTACACCTCTCCATTAAGATTAAAATAGAGGACCAAATGTAATCACAGGTTTAAGTTTGAGTTTTCATGAAAATTTGTTGTAACAAATGAATGCAACGTTGTGTACGCCCTTACTGGGTTTCTTCAGCATTTTTGCCCCTGCATGACCTACCTCTGGATTCTGATATTATTTAACTTTGCTTGACTTTTTTGTACTTTTTGCCCACTACTTAACCTTGCTTCTGGATGCTGATGTTTGGTACCTTTATATCTCACTTAGATTCCAACACGAAGGGTTCGGGACTTCATTCCTACAATTACCGTAGTAATTTGTGTTTTTCTATTTTTCTTGGGAATGATACACTGCTAATTACTTGAGGAATTTCCTTCGACCCTTTCACTGTAATCTCCTTTCCACTGAGGACATGGTGGGCTAATATGAAGATTTAACCAGGATATTATGACTGATGTGCCACACAGGATAGAGGAGTAACATCCGATCGCCCAATTTAAAGTCTGAGGGATTAATTCATTCCAAAGAACCCTCAGGCATAGAGTTGAAGTTGATAAGATGGGAGTCCTTTTGGACAAAGAAACTGGGTGCTTGAAACAGGGGGTTCTGCATGGTGATTGCTTGGTTTGCTTTCGGTAGAATGAATCAATTATTCTGATTGGCCAGTATCAAAGACTGTGAATGAATTACAGGAGCAGCCCCTCGGATTCACCAATTTCAATAGAAAATTCCTGTAGGGTTACTTTTTTTCCATATTAACTGGGGGGTGCCACATAAATGTTCTTCAGAGTGCAAAGGAAACTTAATGCATTTAAAACAAAGCCTCTGTTATGCCACCTGAATTTTTTATTTTTTTTATTTAACAGAGTTTTATATAGCGCGAACTTGACCCGAAGGTATCGGGTATCAGAGCACTTTACATAGCACCAGTTGCGTTACATGAGGACACATTCATTATTGTTAGGCACAGGGAGATTAAGTGATTTGCCCAGAATCACAGGATGTTCAGCGTCATTGCCGAGACTCGAACCCAGTTCCCCAGATTCGAGGTCGACCGCCCTAGCCGTTAGGCCAACTCCTCTCCTCTAGTTGAATATGCACTTGGATGCTTCTCAGTACTACGGCAGACCTACTGTAAACACAGCCAACAACTTCAATGTGACAACCAGCTATCTCTTAAATGCCAGCAGCTGCTGCTAGTACGCACCTCACGCTTGTGCAAATGGTGAACTTAAGTCAGTGTGCTCCTTCTAGTCACTTGTTCCATGACCAACGTTTTGCTTTCTTGACGACTCAGACCCCACCAATTGGAGGAAGATCAAAAGCTTCAATATGCGCAAAAGTTTTATTTTATTTATTTGATTTGCTTTTGTAATATCCACATATGATCAAAGCATGCTACAAAGTGCTGGAAGAAGAGGGAGAAGAGGACATTTTCATTTAGATTGATAAAAAGTATTAAGCCCGAAACGCCTGGTGAAAGAGATTTGTCTTCATTTGTTTGCGAAGGATCTGATGTTGGTTTCATAGTGAGGATGAAGTGGGATTGAGTTCCAGTGGGAGGAGTCTTGTTGGTTTCAGTGGGAGGAGCCTTGCTTGTGCAGAGACCAGCCCACAAAGTGTTTCAGTCTTGGAGGGAATAATGAGAGACGGTGCTGGAAGGCTGGCCTCAGGCGTTTGGTTGGACTGATGGAAAATGCTGCTTTTTGATTGGTAGAAGGACTTTGAAAGGTTGAGCTTGCATCACAAGCTCCCCTTGACCTTCACTGGTTGAGAGTTTCTCAGGTGATTCAGTGCAAACATTATTTGTTGTACACAGAGCTCTATACCTCTACCCCTTCATTCTTGACTGAAAGGATTTTTGATGGATAAGATCCAGTTTGAGTCTTTGTTTGAGCACTGAATGCCTTCAGATTTTTCTTCAGTACCAAGGATTGCTAAAAGAGGGACACTTTTGGCTATGCTTGCCCTGACATATGGAGCTCCCTCCCTAGGCCAGTAAGGTCTGTTGAAAGTTATCTATCTCTCAGGAAATTGTTAATAAATAATCTTCTATTTCATTCTCACTGAGTGTCTTTCACGAGCCCTCTGGTGCCAATAAACCCTCTCCAAAAGCTTGCCAGATGTGATAATTATATCAGAAGGAGAAATGTGTTCTGCACAGGATTAAACACTGTGGTCAGACTTGTGCGCAAAGATTTGAACCCCCAGGGCTCTCTATCCAACTACAGCAGTTGGAACACTTGACCGTATCACTTTGCAAAACTTCCCTGATGTAAAACTATAATTGCATTAAAACACTAGTCAACAAAGCATTGGCAAAGCCAATATGTTTCACCATTGGGACCTACTAGCTTTGCCACTTGCTTATGTCGGTGCTCAGTGTCATCTTAAGGATTTTAGGGGCCCTGACCAAGATATATTTTAGGGGCCCCTTTACATAATAAATTAGAATTTTATTACCCATTGCCTGCTAATTCACGAACACATGATATGAAAGAATACTAAATTATATGTTAAACATTTAAAGGGTCACACAAAACTGAAATATGCTTTGCCTGGGACCCAAAAAATCTTAAGATGACACTGGCCATATAGTCAGAGATAGAGGGAGGCAGACAAGTAGAGAGGTCCAAAAAGAGAAATAGAATAGAGAGAAGTAAAATAGAGTTAAAGTTTACTTTCCCAGGGGGCCTTTGGAAGATGGGGGCCCTGGGCAATTGCCTACTTTGCCCATGCCCTAAAATGTCTCTGGCAGTGCTGTGCAGCATACACCTTGGAGAGGACACACACTACGGGTGCGACAGAGAGAGCAACACATAGCATTGAATGGGGGATGGAGAAACACTCAGACGAGAGCGAGACAGAGAGAGAGAGAGTGGTCCTGGTTGGGGGTGTGAGAGAAACAACTGAACAAGAGTGAGAAGCATGGAATGGGGAGAGCAGCACAAAAGGGACACACAAGGAAAATACATTCACTCCTGGAGTGTTTACTAAAAAAGAAATGAAAGAGAGCAGTGCAGGTTGGGGAGAAAAGCACACAGACAAGAGAGAGCAACATGTAGCTTGGGGAAGTACCAGAGAAAAGCACATGAGGGAGGAAGGTGGAAAACCCTTGCACTGTCATGGAGTGTTTAAGCAAAACGATAAAAGTAGTTACCTAAAAGTGAGCAGTGGAAGGACACAAGTAAAGGGGCAATGTTCCAGGGGAGGAAAAGACACAAGATGCACAAGGCAAGAAACCAAATAACAACAATACTGGCCAATGGTAAGCAGTGTGTGTGGTTTATGCCCACTTTAAGATCTGGTTAGGTGACAGTAGGCTCCGCTTAAAAAGGATGCAGCTGCTGGCCTGTGGCCCTGCAGAACTGACCACAATTTTTTATTTATTTATCTTTTTTTTTTTAACAACAAATTTTATTGAGTGTACAGCGTACCAGATGGGTGTAACCCAAAAGGAAAGGTACAAAGGAATGGCATAAGATAGAATCTCCAGGTACATCGTAAAAATCCCAAGAAATCTGCAAAACAACATACCAAGAAAACGAGAAACCCCCCAAGACGCACCAATACCCACTTAAAAACATTACAGATACCTGATTTATCAATTTCCTGCCACGTATCATCAACGACAGTGCACTAAACAGGTGAATTGCTCACAACCAATTGTTCAATGGGATGAGGATTGGCGACTGGCGACAATAGAGACAAGTCTATGCCTCTGTACGCGGCCCACTTATTTATTTATCTTAAGATCTTTTTATTAAGTACGTTTTGTACATAAATGATCATTAAACATCAAAAGTAATAAAAATAAAAGTAACAAATTATTGAACAAAGATTGAGAATTTACTGGTAATTCGTACATTCATTCAGTGCATAACAGAAAAGATGTATCTTCTACATGGTGACAAATCCTGCAGTTTGTCGGAAGCTCCAAAGAGAGTGTCTAGGCATCAGCAGTGTATGGGCCATCCAGCTCCTTTAACAAGGCATAGGGCCAGGCAACAGGGAAATTGTTGTTGGTCTCCATCATCTGAACCTTGTAACCTTGAAGCGGGCCCCATATGTCTCTCGGTCTCATTTTAGGGGGCTGTAAGGATACATAGGTCTCAGCTGTTTCATTGCAGAAAATAACATTCAGTTGCCAATCACTTAATTTAGGGGCAGAACCTTTTAGCCATACCATGGCCACTTGGCCCTGGGCTAGCACCAAAAGCAGCACTACCGATTTTTCTTCTGGGGCAAGAGATGTCCACCAAATAGCCAGAAGCACAGTAGAGGTGCTCAGGTAAGCTGAATACTGGGTGTCTCGTTGCTAGAGAGGACAATTTCAGAGCAAAAAGCATAAACCATGAGATGGTACCAGGCAAGGTGTGTAAAGTCTGCGGGTTCAATGGAGCACTCAGCGGATTTTGAGGATACAAGTGGCTTTATATGGTGCAAATGTTTAGGACTGTAACATACTCTAGTCAGGAAATTGAAGTATTCAGCCTGTGCCATTGATTTATTTGAGACATGTTTTTTCTATTCAAAGCAATATCCCCACACCTTAACGGACAGGTCCATCTCTAAATCTACCTCCTATTGTTCCCAGGCAGTAGACTTAGCTTCAGGGAACAACCCATCTGTCATTTTATATAGAAACAAAACCATGCCCCTAGTGCTATTAGACAAGTACATCTTTGTTAGTGGAACAAACGTCTGGGGATCCTGACTTAAACCATCCAAGTGTGTTGCTTCCGTGTCACTTAACCTAAAGTGCGGGAATAGATCAAGTGTATTATCCCTGCCGTGCAAACAGAATTGTTCCACAGTAAGAAACCTATTACCAAGGAACAGCTGACCCAGTATAGTGAGGCTTCATAGCTGCCAAGTTTTCAGATTGCTTATGTGTGACATTTTCATAGTTTCAGTGTAGTTATGAGTGGCATTCAAAGACCAAATGTGTGACACTTTGAGTGACACTTTCTGGTGAGCAAAACCAAGCAACGAAGTCCATAGAAACAGATAAATATCAGACATTACACAGATTTGAGCAACGAGAAACTGTAAAAAGTTCTTGAAACTGTTGCAAAGCACCCGAAATGGAAATGCACTAACCTACTTCCCTTGTAAGCTGAACGTACTATAAAACAAATGTGTAACCATGATATTAAACAATAAACAAGTCTTTAAGAGCCTGTAATATATTAAAGTTCTGTGAACATATGCAAACACACACACAGTTAAATACCCAAAAATTGCTTACTGGATGTGACGCATTGTCACTTCCATTATAAAATAAGCAATATACTATTAAAGTCCATATGTGCATACAGTCTAGACCCGAGTGCAATATCTGCCCAACTGGAGAAAACAGCAAATAAGAAAACACACTAAGACCAGGAGCTAACAGCCCAGACAGATCATTAACATTGTTGAGGTAAGAGTACCAGAGGCTGACAGTGCCATGTTCCTTACACTAACCTGTATAGGGGTTATGGCCATTTATAATCTGAGACCAAATTAACATGCATGCTAACCTTTTATTTTGTGCCTCCACGTACCTTTTTGTAGTGCCTTCTTTTTTTCAGATGGAGAATATCGATAACATGCTTCTAATTGAGGCCTGTTCATTTGAAACATTACTACAGAAGACAGGGTTCTATCCATTGATAAACTAGGGTGGAATTTGGTTTTATTCTTTGTTATTCTTGAGAACACTCTTTTTTGTCAGCATTGATGTGTGGCAACGTAAAGAGAAGTTTGGCTACTTTTCAAAGATGGAAGAACTTGCTTCTCTGAGTAAATTATGTTTCAAGGTAATGCCAAATTACATCCATCCTGTAAGACAACCTCAACACTACCACAGTTTATTTTAATATTAGCAGCTTCTTCTTTGAATTTCTATATATGTCCTCAGAATCGGTGACTTGGTATTGTGCAAATGTAGGTTCTAAACAAACTAGATCATGCTCCGTAAACTTGAGGTAGGCCACAAGCAGTTCCACCACGAACAGCACATTATCAAAACCATGTTTTTGTTTCTCAAAAACATTGAAGACCCTTACATGCTTGAGCACGTTGTCATGAACTGGAAGGACTTCCAAAGCACACTTCACTACATTCTTGTGAAAGCTCCAAACTTCTTCATAGAAAGCTTTATGCCTTTCTGGATCAATTTCCCACTTTCAAGAATATTTTTTAACTTTCCGCGCACAATGATGCCAACATGCAGACTTGAATCTGGGATCTGTCATTCTTCTGATGTAAGAGCAGGTAAACTGTCATATGGGTTCCTATTGAATGACTGTATGACATCAACATGCAACACTGTACTCAAGAGCACAACAATAAGTTCAACCATGGCATCGTGCAAGAGGTGAATGACTGGGTTTTCCCTTTGTAGCAAAAGGTTAAAATTAACAAAAGCAGGTAACACGCCATGAAAAAATAGACAGTAGATCTCAGTCATAGGGTTCTCAAAGCTCTGAAAAAGTCTCCTTAACATTGCCTTGCTAGTTCTGTCAGTATCTGGTGTTGACAGGAAGTACACACGCAGTGTCAAACTAAAGAATCAGTCTGTCCAAATGTGAACAGTGCTAGCCACCTCACAGAAATAAATTTCAGCATGTGGCAGTGATCAGAATCAACAAATTGACAGAATTCAGCATACACATTCTCAAGTTTTCAAGAATAGTCAAACCATAAGTAGACATCTACAAGCAATTCTACTATTTCACATTATTTACAACTGGAGCAGAAAGCTGGAGAAGCATGAGATGCTGCATTGTGTGCCAGGTTGCATGGACAAGCCATCAAATAGACATTAGGATTCAGGGACAATACTCTAGTTTTCATGGGGTTATGCCTTCCCGCGTTCACTGAGGCACTATCTACACTAAAGCTAATTTTCCCATGGAATTGAATGTTTTTCCATAACTTTAAATACTACAGTCAATATACATTCAGCTTTACTTTGCTTGCTTAAACACGTCAAAAAATATGCAGCATACCAAACCCTGCTTCAAATCAAAAATATGTACGGTTACCTGATTTATTTTTTCAATGCCGTGATCATTGCTACCATTAATGCACAGACCAAAGACTGAGACTGTCATATCAGCCACTAAGTCAGTCAGCAACTCTGGCGCAACTGTATCATTTAATACACAAGTTGCTTGTATTTTAGCACAAGCATAAACCTGTGGGATTTTAGAGTCTGGTAAACATGTCTGTATGAGGCGGCCCAAATGATCCGCAGCAGTGAAGGGCACACTGCCCTGCCAAAAATCCTGGGAGTTTTTTTTATTTGTGCCTCTTTGGCAAGAGAGTCTTCACTGGAATATTTCTTTGTCAGGTAGCCTGAGATGGGCTTCATTTTAATCTTTGTGCCCTGAACGTATGTATAAACTTTACCAGTCATATGGTGTTTCTGATCAAACTCTCTTTGATACCCACAAGAGAAATTCTTCTCACAAACCAAGCATCGGAAGGCATATGGATCGGTTTTAACAGGAACAACGAACCCTAGAGTTAAAAAGAATTTCCAAAATTATGATTGTCCCCTATTTAGCATATGAAGATTTAAAATTAAAGCACTGGTCCATACAGTGGCTGGTCACAAGTACCTACTGACCACTCCTAATGCAGGCTGCTGTAGTCCAAGACAAAAATTAGATGCTATGCATTATGACATTTGTTTCAGGGCTGGATCAGACACTATGTTTAGTGAAGGACACCAAGAAATGAACTGAGCATACCGGGTCCTCCATCCCACTGCCGTAAAATATAGAAGTCCAGTTCATCATAGTGTTTGTAAGCTCTCCCACATGATTGACTCAAAAGTAAACTGTACACAGATAGAAACTGAAATGCCCTGGAACACACAATGTGGTCAAGTTTGGAGCCCTAATTAAAATGTTTGTCTCCTGAATCCCCAATGTACATAGTAAAAAAATTACCACATCTCTTTTTACATAGTGTGGAAAACAAACATCTGTAAGAACTGTTGGTGTTGTGCAGTCACTTTTAAAAAACATACCTCTAAAGAAAACTGATGACATAAAATCTAGGTGGCAGGATAGGGATAGAAAAAAGAACATACAATGATATAGATATACTATCTAGCGGCGGTTCCTTCATTTGGGCGGAGTAGCGTTGCACCCCTGCTGCAAGAGCAGCAGCGGGGAAAAACAAAGTGGTAATAAAATGAATTTATTACCATTTTATTTTTCACAGCTGCTTTCAGCTTGATTCAAGAGTCTGGGTGGGGCGGGCCATTGCAGCTGGTTTGCAGCAGGGGAGGAGTGGTGCCTACTCCTGTTTAAAGTGTTCCTGTCACTTTGGCCGGTTATCTTGAGACGGCCAGCCTGACATGCTCACTTTAAACCTCTCCAACCTGAGCTGTCTTAAACAGCTGGGTGGAGAGAAGGCAGAGGTCCCCAGTGCCTAAAGCAGTGCCGACTCCAGCCAATCCTGGCGCTTCTCTCATGCTGCTTAACATTATGAGCAGCATGACAGCAGCGTCTGGAGTGGCATAAGAGAGTTGGCTGAGGCTCTGGGACTGCAGAAGAGGAGAACATTGAGTACTCGTGGGTAAGTAAAAAAAAATGTATTATTACTTTTTTGACCTATTGACAGGCACTGTGAGGAATTCACACGGCCTTCAGCCTCAACTTCAAAGCTCTCAATAATAGCCTGTTATAAATAAAACACTGTTAACGAGCCATGATTGAGAGCTTTGGCATCGAGACTAAAGGCATTTATCACAGTTCCTGTCACTGGGTTAAAACATTCATTTCATTAAGGCGCCCGCCACTGATACTATTGTCAACACACTTTATGCATATAACCTGATTGAACTTCCTTTGTATTGCTCTCTTTGCATCCTGGGCAGGTCCAATTTACTTCTATTGTACTTTGCCCCTAATTTCTTCTCACTAGGTTTCCTTTGGCTAGCACCTGCTTTTCCCTTTTTGGGACTCATAGCTGAAGTTCAGGGCTCACTGTCATCAGTCTCAGACTTTATTCCATCATAACTGGACATGGAAACTGGCCAAGGTGGTTCCTCTACTGAAAAAGCCACATTAGATGACTCTAAACCTGAGAATTACCGCCACATCTCTCTTCTACCATTTGCATCCAAAATTGCTGAAGCTTATATTAACTCTATTCTCACACGGTTCATTGAAAGCAATAACCTGCTTGACCCCTCACAAAATGGGTCCCGCCCCCGTCACAGCACGGAGACGGCTCTCCTGGCTGTGACTGAACATCTTAGGGGCACATTAGATGCAGGGCAAACATCAGCTCTGATATTGCTAGACCTGAGCGCTGCATTCGATACAGTGTCCCATAAGATCCTGCTGCAGCGCCTGAAGGAGGCTCGTATTGGGGGCCTGGCCTTGGGCTGGTTTGTTTCCTTCCTTTCCAAGAGAACTTTTCAAATATCAGTGCCCCCTTTCAGCAATCATGCTCAATTTTGAAAAGTCATTAAAACATATCTTTTCCCCACTTGAGGGGCCTCTGGCGCTCGCTCCACGGTTTTCTTAGCAGTCTGTAGTATCAGCGCCGGGACGCCCCTTTGCCGGGGCAGCTGTGCGCTGTATAAATCTGCTAACATAACATAACAGGGAAGAGAAAGAAACTAAAATACATCCAACAATCTACATGTGTGACCAACAGGGATAAAGCATGCTTTAGCCAATCCGTGATACTCATAGTGAAGCTGCAGTCCAGCAGGTGTTACCTCCTATCTGATAGGGCTTAGTACATCTTTCACTGTTCACCACTATCTGCACTGAAACTATCCCTCATTTCTTAGAAGTCAGATTTGTTTTCCATTGAAACCACTGATCTGTTTCACCCTATGGAAATAATAATTAATAGTGCCCATTTGCCAATACCAATGAATCTGTATCTGTGGTACACTGCCAAACCCCAAAATTAAAAAGGTTTAGGACGCACAGCTTGTCTGGTAAGTCGTTTACTGTTCGAATATGCAGTTTGCGGTGACTGGTCCTGTTCAGTGTATACTTACAAAGCTTCCTGGGGTCACTTGTGCTTCTAGGATGGTGGAGGACGAATATCTAAAAAAAACACACACATACACAATTGAATTTACTTGTCCATAAATATTTAAGGTTTTACACATACTTATAGGGTTCATGGTCATTTTCATTGTAGCATATTATAAGTAAGAATACATTACATCAATGCAAACTAACATTTCAATGTAGTGTCAGCAAATGGCATTCAACCATGAGATTATACGAGACATGGAAGAGTGTTAAAATCACTGGCTGTCAGCCGTGGCTCGCACAGGTAAATGCTGTGGGGCAGTGAGGCGGGGCAGGGGGGTGCAGGGTGGAGGGTAGTGGAATCGGACATACGACGGCAATGTAAAAACTAACAAAATAAATAAAAGCACTTACCTTGCGCTCGCCGCATCGCTGAAGTCTGCGATGCGGCGAGCGCAAGGTAAGTGCTTTTATTTATTTATTTTGTTAGTTTTTACATTGCCGTCGTATGTCAGATTCCACTACCCCCCACCCTGCCCCGCCTCGGCTCACCGCCCTACAGCATTTACCTGTGCGAGCCGCGGCTGCTGGCTGTAGAAAGAAGTTGTAAAGGTTGAAGTCTGAGCTATATTGTTAAACTTGTGCATGGTCCCTAGCCACTGTCCCTTCACTTCTCAGGTCCTTCAACGCCTCGGCTGGGCAAAATTGGTCAAAGGCTGAGAGAGAAAGAGACCAGTTAGTATGACACACCGAGGGATGTAACACCACAATGTAGTGATTCAACTAGCCAGTATCCCCATTACTTTGCACACAATGTGCCTAAGAAAGTCTCAGCAAGATTTCCTATTTTATTAAAGGGCTGATCATAGGGAAGGCATGCCCACCATCAGAGATACATTTGCCTAGTACTGCTTTTCTTTAGTCAACAACATACTGCAATCTGGGGCTTGTAGCTTAATTCATCTTATACTAACAAGTAATATCAAATGGTAAAAATAGCAGTCGAGCTCAGGAGTGCCATGAAGGTACTCAAACTATTAAAACTTCACCAACATAGAGCAAAATGTATTAATTATGCAGGCACTATCGTCCCCCAAGTAAGCATTTCTGGAAAAAAATCTATCGTACTTTTATCAAAAAACACTTGTATAAAACTTTTATTGTTTCAACACAAAAGTCTGGAGAAGTATAAAAAGGATAATTTATAGGTTGCAATGGCACAGTAGTTTGTGACATTAACCACAGCCGCAGGACATAGTCACTGCATACCGACAGCTATTTAGTTTGACTTGCTTGTAAGTTAAATAGCCTGGGGACAGAGACAACAGCAATGATAATGCATGTAGATGACAGCTCATTGTGACACTGGTTGTAGCAGGTTAAACACAGCCTAGGACAGAGAAGCAACAACATATGCAATGTGCCCAGTTTATGATGCTCTTAATGTCATATAATAAGACTGCAACAGGGTAAAGAGATCTTGGAGACAGCAAGGTGAACACATCAGTTTCACTTGTGTACCGTAGCTTGACACCTTATGTAGTCACCTTGGCTCTCTGGAAGAGCAAACTAATATCCTGTGGAGTGGGACGCACCAAGGAGCTGGGGGGTATTTTTAGGCCAATCATGAAGTTAGTAAATGTCACATTTTCCCTTTTAAACTTAAAACACAAATACAAGAAGCCACTTGAGACTAGTTTAGAGAACTCCACGCTACAATCATTAAACACATTGCCATATCTAAAAAAAAATCAGATTTATAACACTTCACTCAAAGACCAGCTCCTGCCTCTCATCTCAAAATATGAACAAATGATGAGGGTGCCCGCTTCACAATGGTGGCAACCCAAATGAGGTGATTGTCTTTGGTGGAGTTATTTGTGAACCTTCATGGTGGTGACAAATAATTATTCTCTTTGGGCCAGATGCATCAACAATCGATTTTGCGATTTCCTAATTGCGAATTCTTGCGATTCGCAATTAGAAAATCGCAAAATGGAATGCATGAAAGTGTGTTTAACACTATCTGCAATTTCTAGGGGATCGTAAATGACCTACCTCATGAATATTAATGAGGTAGGTCGCAATTTGCGACCCCCTAGGAATCGCAAAAATCACTGGGATGGTGGCCTGCTGGGGTCAGCAGGCCACAATCCTTCCTGGGTGCCGGCAGGATCCTGATGCCAGTGTCAGTAGCGTCGACAGTCTGTCTAGACTCTGGCTACACATGGTAGTGCACTGCCATTGAGGCTGGGGGTCCATTGTGCCATGTGGACCAGAGGCACCAGCCCCCCTCACTGTCTGCCTGCCCTTGAGACTGGTCCCAAAAGTAAAAACATACCCTTTGCTTATTGAATATGCAAAACACCTCCACCTCTTCAAGTGAAGGGTGCTCCAGACTGTTGCAGCAGAAAACCTCCATGTTGTAAAATCCAAATCTGCTGCAGAGATATCAATCACCCTCGCTGCAACCTGCCACACACACCTGAAACCGTGTTTCCATCCATCAAAATCACTGAGAAAAACGATAAAGTGATAGTTCAAATGCTTGAATTAACCTAAGTCTCAGGTGGCAAAGCTTGACAGCCTTCTACTTCATTGTGTGTTAGGACAGTGCTCCATCAGAGACAGAGACCAGCAATATAATATGTGTAATTGTAAGGTGAACCTTCACCCTGGTACTGGATAACAGATGTTGATTTTTACCTAACTCATTGGTACTCATTGATTTGACCTTGGAAGGATGAAAGTCTGAGTGCACAAACCAGGGATCCAATTTCTGAACATGACAGCAAACAAATATTTCTGCCGTAGATGCATTAATCTATTGATCCTGTAGACCCAGCATATGAAAATCAATTTATACCCACCTCAAAAGTGGTAGATTGAACTTCCCCCTCATCTCTTTTTTTTTCACAACATATTTTTATTGTTGACATCCAATATATTACAAGTGCCCCATAGGGCGTCCAATGCAAATATACATGGTAGCAAATATATGAATCAACATTTCCAGTAATAATGAAGGATGAATTCCACAGAAGATACATTGTGAGAAAACCTGAAAATAAAAGAAATAAAGAAAAGGAAGAAACAACCAACTGTGCCACTTTGTCTTTCCTTGACAAGTATATTAATTCTAAATAGAGAGAGAGATTCTGCCATTGATAATCAGAGTGATTACAAGCTCTACAGACATGTCGACTCCTCATCTCTTTTTTAATGTCCTCAATGTAGAGTAATCATCTTGGTCCAGGTCATTACATACACTGTTTCCAGTCCTGGACTTTTATGCGACAGTCTCCTGTACTCTGGGTGTTGTAGTCTTGTTTTTTTTAGTTTTTTTTTTATTGGCATTTTGTGGCATTACAAGTGACAACACACATGAATATAGTCAGTGATATTAGAAGACCCAAAAACATGTCAAATAAAAAGAGGAAAGAAGGGGTATAGCATAGAGAAATACAGAGCATTAAAGCTATATGCAACTATATTATCCATTATACATTGGGCTGAGATTCCGTCATCCATATCTCTTCAAGCAGACAGTACATGTTACATTTTCAATATTTTCCAGCACATTAAGGGGCAATTGGGGTCCTCCTGTTTTCCAACAACACTGTATAAAGGTACAAGGACCCATGTCTTAAGAGCGGGTTGCTCTATATTACGTGTAGAGGGGTGGCAAATTACATTGTTTTACAGCGACACAGTGGGGTGGGTTGGTGGTGTTATTGAACCTGTAGTGTCTCTGGATCTTAAGTAAGCAAGTAGGGGTTCCCAAATATCTCTGGGACGGGACCTTTGCGGCATCATGCCCCAGAAATGTGACAATTGGTCGGAGCAATGAGCAGCATCTTGTAGCCAGTACTTTACTCTCCACATCAGCCGTCTACCCCAGTTCACAGCCACTCTGCGCTTGGCCAGCAGAAGGAGCATAAGCTTGCCATTTTCTGTTGGGACCAGGGACGGCTGGTGTACAGGGGCGAAATGGGCGTTGCCCTCCCACCCTGGGTATTACAAAAATGCGGCATGGAACACCAAGCAGCTAGCAATAAATTGTGCTGGCTGCTCGGTGAACAAATGTGCAAATCTGGGGTTTTCTTTGCGGGGTGGGGGAGGATGGCTTTTGGCTCTGCTCATGGCTTGGCTGGGCGAAGATTTCTTTGACCTGGAGCCAGAAAGCAGGGCAGTGATGACACCCTGGTGGGTGCGGTCTGTGTTCCACTGCCAGAATAGCGTTTCATTTTGGGCTTTATTCACATGGCCCAGGGAGGAGTCGGAAGCCCTCCATTCATTTCAATGGCTCGGGGCACGGCAGTCCGGCTTAGAGAATGTAGGAGTGGGGGTGTGTCAGTGGTCTCTGACTCTTCCACGAGACCCAGCAACAGTTGCTTATTTTTAAAATGATTGGTGGGCTGGGGTCTGGGGGAGGAGTCTTCCAGCATTTTGCAGTTCCTCCCAAGGCTCGTGCCACCGTTGTCACGCTGTCGACAGTGCAGTCCAGTCACGAGGAGCCCAGCGCGAGAATGTTCCACAGGTGAGTTTTAGTTACAGTACTGTACTTACTGATAAAAATCAAGAGAGACGCTGGGTTTCAATAAAAGCCTTGGAGACTGCTTGGTCGTTTTAAAATAAAACGACCAAGCACTCTCCAAGGCTTTAATTCTCCAACTGCTTTTGCTGTCGGAGGAGGTAAAGGTAATTTAAGGCGAGTATGTGAAATGCGCGGCCTTTCATTCCTACCATGCGTCCATAATATACAACATACACACACAGTGATTTCAGATGGTTCAATAACATGTATTAAGGACAGCAGCGCTGTGAGTTCTGCGGGCCGCTACCTTTCTCTGATGTACAGCAATGCGGGCCTCACCTCCCCTCCTAGGAGTAAACTTGACCGTTTCTTGTCCCAGCCTGAAGGATTTTATAAATATGGAACAATGCACTTGAAGTGGGAGGCCAGGTGGGAAATTACGCATGGTTTTGGCACACTTGTCTTTGAAGTGTGCGCTGCACTTGTGCATTGTACTAGGGATCAGACAGTGGGAGTTGTTGTCTTAAGAGGGTGTTTATTAGCAGTGATATAGGGACTTGCTGGGCTGTGCGTCCCTGTCCTGTAAGTGGAATGTCCTGTTAGTAGAAATGATTGAATAAGCCAATTTGTTTAGTGTTATACCTTTTTGCATTTACCAGAGATTTGCAGAGTGCTTCATAGCGCATCGCTTGCCAGTTCAGCATCTTGGCGCTGAAATAAAAGAGAACCAAATATAAATATGTAAATGTCTCCGTGAGCTCCAGGAGATCATAGGGGGGTCGCAGGCTAAGTGTGCCACAGCGAACGAGCCCCCGTTCACCCGTCCATGCTAACTTTGAGACTGGCAGCACCCTTACGAGGCAGGACCCAGAACGCAATATAGGGGGCACGTAGGGCTGACAGTGTGTGTGTGTATGTTGTATATGGATGCATGGTAGAAACAAAAGGTCGCGCATTTCATGATTTCTTTTACAATGTAAATGATGAAATCATGAAATGCACAGTCTTTCGTTTCTAACATGTGTCCATATACAACATACATACACACTGGACGCATGGTAGTAACGAAAGGCCGCGCATTTCATGATTTCATTTACATTGTAAATGAAATCATAAAATGCGCGGCCTTTCGTTTCTACCATGCTTCGTTTCTACAGAATGTGCTGGATTATGCCACGTAATTTGCCTTTGTATGCTACTTAGTTTTGTCAACCGTGCCACATATTTTGGTCTTCCATTGCTGTATAATTCCAGTGCCCCTGCACACGAGTTTACCTCGTATGATTGCTTTCTTTGGGCGAGTTGGACGTATGTGTTATTTCTTCAAGGGAAACGCATTCTTTGTTTCTGTCTACGTCCTCGGTGAGCATTTCTTCAGTGGAGCTGACTTCAGGTAAAGGCTACTTACCTAAGAAACAACATGGATTGTGGGAACTCTGTCTGACTAGACAGAGGTGATGACAGTGTACTTAAATAGCCATAAGTCTCTGTGATGTGCATAGGCTTAGTGTTGTCAAACACAAAACAGCTGTTGTGGCCTATAAGACTATGCAGGGGACAGGCCCCTGAGACATGTGAAGTGCAAGGGTTCAAGGTTCGTGTTTTCAGATTTATAGCGCAAACTCACCACAAGGAGCGCTTTGCATGGGCACGTTCCAACATTGCTATATATTTTTTAAGGGCACAGGGAGATGATATGCCCAGAATCACGGGAGACGGTGTATGGGTGTATTTGTAAAAGTGTGTCCTAGCCAGAAGGATGCACTAAGTCGACTCTGTGTGTGTGTGTGTGTGTGTGTACAACTGTAAATTGCACTCGGAGTGTTGGTGTTATTGTTACGTTATTTAACGCGTGCAAAGCGACCAATGTGTTTTGGACGGTATATCCCATGCCTTGGTGTTTTTAGATCACACAGCGCACGGAGCCTGGTTCTGTGATGCAGGCATGGTGCGCGTAGAGCAGAATTTTTCCTGTCTCGGAGGTAGGATTCAGACCAACCAGGCCCTCTTCCTCTAACTCCTCCACCTGCTCATTCTGCCCCTCCAGCTCAGCTCCCTCACCTTCACTAGACTGTCAATCCACTCCAGCCCAGCTCCCTCACCCTCACTGAACTGTTCCCCCTCATCCTCTCGGTGCTTCCCCTGCTTCCCATTCCCCTTGTTCCTGCACTTACCATCTTCTCCTCCCTCCTTGTTATCATCCTTCCTGACCACTCCTTCCTGCTGCCATCCTGCGCTCAGCTTCTTACAGTCCCACTGCTGCCTTGACCCTTCCTCTCCTGAACCCTCTTCCTGGCCGACTCATCCTGCCCACCACTCCTGTCCTGCCTCTCCAGCCTTTTCTGTCTCTCGTGCCTCGCCGGCACCCCAAAACCTCTGTTCCCTGCCAATCAGCCCCTCCCAGTCTCACAGCTACCTCAGCCCGTCCTTCAGCCCCATCTGTCCCCTGGCTTCGAACACCCACCTGCTGTCCTGTACTCGCTCTGACCCCGCACCCCTGCTGAGTGCTGACCCACACACACTGCACCCCTCCCCTCTTGCTCGCCTCTCCTCTGGCTGCCCACCACCTGGTATACATAACCTGAAGCCCACCCCCAGTTCTGTTCAGTGTTCACCATAACTACTCTCCCAGCCCGGCTTCCAAGGTACACTCCAGGATACTGGTGAAATTTTGGGCCATCCTGAGGTGACAAATTGAAAGCGACATTCTTGGCTGTCACTATCGCTGTGATGATCGCACCACCGGTGCATAATTCCATAGTCACCAGACCAGGGGTAAATACAGAATCTGTGCGACCATCCTTTAGATACCCTCACTGTCCACTTAAATACAGTGGTCACCTCGGCTACACCTTTCCCCATAATATCTCCCTGCCCCCCCTATCCTCCTGACAAGTCTCCTCTAGGTCTGGCACCCCATGCAAGTAGTCATTCCCCTTCACTCCAGCTTCATCCTGCGTCTGGTAAATCCGGCAGGTCTCTCTTGGCTGAAAAATAGAGTAGGTCACACGCTAGTTTAATTGTGCTCCTTAAGGAACATTTACATTAACATACATAAAATGTGGTTGTAGATTGGCAGGTGTTTTATGTTTCTGCATTTTACGGCTCCCTTTGGATATTTTTGAGAATTTTTAGAAAAAGGTTTGAGTGGCCTGACAGGTATTTCATATTTGAAAACGCACAATGTTAAAAAAAAAATTTAGGCAAAGTTAAAATGTGTAAATGAAAGTAGTAGTTTAATAAAAAAGTGCTTTTTCAAGCAGATCCTTTTGTACTTAGCACATTTTACGTGCTTGAAACTGCTATATTTGATCCCATTTTTTCAACAATTTGTTTGGTGTAAAAGCCACCATTTGAATACATTTTTTTCAAAATTCTCTTGCGGGGGGAGAACCTCCTTTTGCAATTTGTTTGGTGTAAAAGCCACCATTTGAATACATTTTTTTCAAACTCCCCCCCCGCACCCTCCTTTTGCAGTTCGGGCTCGCTCGCTACGCTCGCTCGCTCATTACACTAGGCTACTACATTTTACGCCCCACTACTTTCAAAATCCACCAGCCGCCACTGGTTAGGACATCTTTAACATAGCCCAGTAAGCCTATTAGTGGTGTGCACTGAATGTGTGTTTCAGTTATTGACTGAATAGTCAGGAAGACCTCCTTCCAGAAAGCCGCCACTCTTGGATAGTCCCATGCCAAATGGAGGAATGTCATTTGTGGCTCAGCGCATCTAAGGCAATTGGGGTCGCTAGACAGCCCCAATTTGTGTAATTGCAGTGGGGTGCAGTATATCCGGTGTAGGAATTTCAAATGTATCAGCCGGAGTCCATAGTTAGGTGATAGCAGTTCCATCTGTCCACAACAAAATGTCCAGTGGGCATCTATCAGTTCAGGGCCTATGTTAGTGTCCCACAACCTTCATGCCCGAGGCGGCTGCACCGGAGTGCTTCACTGAACCACTGAATAGAACTACGTTATCAGTTTGCGAGGTGATGTCGTGGTGAGGATGTGTTCTAGTGCTGGAAGTGGCTGAGGTTGCATTGCGAAGGTGAATTGTGTGGCACGTGGCTCTAATCTGGTAGTATAAAAAGAGGTCTGGTGCAGTATATGAGTGTGCAGTGTCGGTGGGCATTGTTTGTAGGAATTTGTCATCAGGTTAGAGGTCTGAAAAAGTGTAGATTTTAAAGTGACCAGCCCTCTGCTTGGCCCCTTTGTCCTGAAGTGGCGGCCTCATAGGGTTGTTGTGCAACGGGATCGATGTAGCCTACAGCTGCGCTAGCATAGCCCCTTTCCTTATGCCTTCTCATGCCCACCTGACACATTCTACCATGGTGATTACGGCTCTAGGTCTTTTTCTACTGCAACATGGGGCTGGAAGGGAGTCTGGTGGATCCCGAAGTCTAGGAATTGAGCTTGTGCACAGAAAACATACAGTGTCATGTCCAGTGCGCCTATCCCTCCCTGTGTGAGGGGTATTGTGAGTAGTTCCCAAGATACACGGGGCTGCCCACCTGCCCACGCCAAAGTAATCAGGTTGGACCCAAGGCGTCACAAAAAAGCACTTGTGAGAGGTAAGGGAAGGTTCTGGAACAGATATAGGAATTTAGGTAGCACTACCATTTGGCTATAGCAATGCTACCAGCCAGCCAGAGTGGTAACTTGGACCATACGTGTGATCCAGCGATCAGGGATCAATAAATTTGCAATAAACAAGGCCCAATTACATTACCCAACAAAGTCCTTTCACGATGGGTTCAGTGTAATGCAAAGTTCGTACCTAACTTACCAATCTCCAACAGAACCTGCATTTCTCATAAAAAATAATGTGGCGATGACATCTTTTTATAGTTGGTTAGTTATAGGCAATAATCTATAAACTCACTCTAAATAAAGACGGACACAATGTGTATATTTATAATGTTTATCTAAATAATGTGAAATAAATGCTCATCAAGTACCAATACACAGTACAAATCATGAAATATCACTGAGTAAATTATTAGCAAAGAAAATGACAAATTCACATCATATTGACAGTGCATTGAAGGAGTGAAAAGGCGAAGAGAGAAAAAGTTCAGAAAAAAAATACATTTGCAAATGATTATGCAAATTCAGGTTTCTATCTATACTAACCCAGAAGGAACAGGAAATCTACTCCCTGGCCACGAGAGCAGCAAGGCCCCTCAAGAAGATTTGAAAGGGCAAAGACTATGTCAGGAATCAGGAACAGGAAGAAAACAGGTAGGCCTCTACAGCAAACCGACGACAGCGACGATCACCTAAAGTCAACCTAACGCCTCCAGCCGCATCCACGCACCCCTTCCACCGGGCACCTCAATTATACCCTAAAACCCAAATGTCCAACCCACACTTGTTTCAAAATAAGGGGCTACTCTACATTTGATTGGTTAAGGAAGGGGGTGTACTGTCACACCACACTCAACATGTCCATCTCACTCAATGTTCTATCGTTTTGTTTTTTTCAACTTCATGACTACATCATCCCAGGAAATACAAGTATACTAATATCAGGCTTCAGCTTCCTTCTCTCCGCTAATGTTTCCATTTCTGTTACTTCTTGTGCCACTCGTGCGCTTCCAGAGGAAACGTTCCTCACTTGCTGATTGTTTTTCGTCTCCACATTTTAACTTTTGACAGGCACACGTAAATTCGAAGGTTGCTCGCCTTTGCCTTTCCCCCACGTTCTCTTTGCTTTTTCAGCTTAGTTTGTAAAAATCATTCTCCTTAACCCATGCTTCTACGGAGAATAAAACAAGCATTATTACTCATTTTGAAATGTTTTCTTTACGCACCCTCCCAATGCTGCATCTAATCATGCGCAACCCATATTATTATTTTTCCTAGCAAACGTTAATAACGTGCACAAAAGCAGCATTAGTCTCTTTATTTTCATTAGTCAAGTATTTGCGGCCTAGTTCAGTGCTTTAGTACGCACTTGCGCAGTATTATTTTCCCTCATGTTAGTTTTTGAAACCACGTGTTTTTCACTGCACACTGTTAGGAAAATTAGAAAATGTTACTAGGGGTTTCAATCCGAGCAGGTTTCATTTTACAAGAAACCCTGCTCCATCACATGTATTTTATCTTCTAGCCATTCAATTGCACAGACAAAGTTTGCAGTCCATAATTCCTGCATATCTTGGCTTAGGCATATACCTAAGTATCTCACTGGGCCTGTGGCCCATTTCAAAGGGTAATCGGTGGTAAATGTACTTGTGTGGTCCGTGAGGGGAAAGAGCGTGAACTAAGCCCAGTTAACATTTATACCCAAAAGGCATCCAAAGCAGATCACCGCCTGTATTTTCGGAACCAGGTTTATTTGCAGATCGCATATGTACAGCGTGATATCGTCTGCGTATAAGGAAATTATCAGCCCTCATTGAAGATGAAGCCTCTACCCCGCTGCATGTGGTGTTGCCTGAGCCGAGCAGCTAGGGGTACCATTGCTATGGCGAATAGTAATGGCGAAAGGGGGCATCCCTGCCGTGTTCCTCAAGTGATCAGTATAGGCTTAGAGATCAGCCCATTCAGGTAGACTCGTGCTGTGGGATGTGTATATAGCAATTGTATATAGCGAATAAAAGTAGAGCTGAATCCCAGTCGTTGGAGTAGTGGAAAGAGATAGTCCCACGTTAGGGAATCAAACACCTTAGTGGCGTCAAGCAAGGCAGTCACTGCTTGCACATGCGGTTCAAGGTGGTGCATAACCGCGAATAGCGTGTACAAATGGTACGAGGTTGAGTGGCCTGGGATGAAACCAGCCTGGTCTGGCCATATCATATTGGGCAGCAGGGGCAACATGCGGTTTGCCAGGATTTTTGCCAGTATTTTGTTGTCCACATTAATTAGTGATAGTGGCCTATACGAGTCACATCTGTTGGCAGGCTTGTCGGGCTTATGAAGTGAGACTATTATGGCCTCTCTGAGCATTGGGGGCAAGGATACTCTCTTTAAGAGAGTCCCCAAACATGGTCAGCAGATGGGGGACTAGGAGGGTGGCATATTCTTTATAAAAGGAAGTGGCAAAGCCACCAAGGCCAGGTGCCTTGTCGCTCGGGAGGGAGCTATTGGTTTGCACAATCTCTTCCACCATGATGGGCATGTCAAGAAACTCTCTATGCACATTATCTAGCCAAAGTAATTGCAAGGTGTGGAGGTATGCAGTTAGCTCAGCCCTGTCTTGGGTCGGGGTGGAGGTGTATAGCTTAGCATAAAAAGTGGACATCGTGTCTAGAATTCCTGTAGACGTTTCCTGGACACAGTCATCATTGTCTAGTAATTCAAGTACATATGTGGAGGTGCGTGGGTGTCTAAGGAGGCCCGCTAATATGTTCCCTGGTCTGTCCTATCCTCCATAGTGGCCGTCCTGGGCATCTCTGCTCAAATATCTCACTTCTCGCTCAGCCTCAGCTGTGTATTCCGATACTTTCTCCCAGATAGTTGCCAGTGTGCTCAGATCGTTAGACCGGTGGTAGTCTGATTCTAAGTCGCGTATGGTGCCTTCAAGTTTAGTCAGTTGTGTGCGTATCGCCCTAACTACCCCTGCCTGTTTGGAAATACATTCGCCATGTAGTACCACCTTGAATGTCTCCCAAAGCAGTGATGGAGATGTCACTGGGCCCTTGTTCTTTTTGAAGTAATCAATAATGTAGGCGTGTATTTCCTCCCAGAACACTGCGTCAAGCAGGATAAAGGAGTGCGTAGGAAATTTCCGCTTTCTGGTGAAGTCTCCTAGCAGGAAGGAATTTGCGTCTGGCATTTTGGACAGCAATAGTGAAGTGCGGATAATAGGATATGGAGTTGCCCTGATGGATTATTGATTGTTTCTCACAGGCCAGGCAGAGGATTGTGTCTCTATCCCTATAATTCAGTAGACGTGCCACAATGGGTCGTGCTGGTGCACCCTGAGGGGGTTGTAGGCCCAGGGACTGATTCGCCCGTTCTACAATGAATATAGGTGACAAGGCATCTCCGAACAGGTCACGAACTTTCCATTGTGGTGATGGCGGTGATTCGAAGGTTGTTACGCCGTAATCTCGATTCAAGATACTCATTCTTGGCCCTGTTGAGGTCTAGGATCTTGTACATCCATAGCAAATGTTCCTTAGACTCCACTTGAGCATCTTCAGCGTCGGAGGCACGATTTTCTGCCTGTTCATGTCTGGAGTCGTGTTTGTCTAATCTTTGCTTCATATGATCCAATCTGGTGGTGGGTGCAGAGACAAAATATCGAGTCAAAAATATTGAATTGCACAAATATCGTGGGAAAAATATCCTGGGTCAAGAATATCGACAGACAAATTCTCGTGGTCAAGAATTTTGATTTTAGGTAAGTAATATCGAATTAAAAAATATCGAAGTGTTTAATATCGTTTGCAAAAATATAGATGTTAAAAATATCTATTTTTTATTAATGTTATGTATTTTAGTATATATTTTATGTGTGTGATGTATGTACTTTTTGTATAAGAATTGTTTGTATTTTTATATGTGTTAACATTTTAGTAGTTATTAATTTTTTTTAATTTGAATTTTGCATTTTTAGTTCCGTAGCGGGTTGTGGGTTTATAGGGAAATAGGGTGGGAAGTAATTTAATTATAGAAAATGTATTTATTATTTTTAGTAGTTATTATTTTATTTTTTATTGGAATTTTGCGTTTTTAGTTCCGTAGCGGGTTGTTGGTTTATAGGGGAATTGGGTGGGAAGTAATTAAATTTTATTAAATGTATTGAATAATTTTTATTTATTAATATTTGTTGTGTGATGTTATAGTATTAAATGTGTAAATTAATTTATTGTTATTTATTTAATAATTAGTTGTCAATTAATTTTAATTAATTATTTGGCAATTAATTATGTTAATTATGTAATACATTTTAGGTGTGTGTTGTGGTGTTTATAGGTGAAAATGGTAAGAAGGGTGGGAAGTAATTTATTTTTAATTGCTGAATTAATAATTAGTTGTTAATTAATTTTTATTAAATAATTAGTAATTAATGATGGTAATTGTGTAATTAATTTTATGTGTGTGTTGTGGTGTTTATAGGTGTAAATGGTGGGAAGAGTGGGAAGTAATTTATTTTTCATTGATGAATTAATAATTAGTTGTTAATTAATTTAAATTAATTCATTAGTAATTCATGATGGCAATTGTGTAATTCATTTTAGGTGTGTGTTGTGCATATTATAGTGTTAAAGAATGTGAATTCAATGAATGTTTATTATTTTTTTTATTAATATTTTTTAAATTCATTATTAATTATGTTAATTATGGAAATAAACTTAAATAAAAATGTTGAATTTTTTTATATTGGTGTGGTGGTTTAGGGTAGGAAATAAAATAAATACATTTAGGTTTTAAATATTTGTTTTGTTTGTTAATATTTGCTTCTTTTAAATAAATATTGTTTATAAATGTATTTATTAATTTATTTTAGATGATATTTGTACTTTTTTGTTATATGTAATTAATATATTTAATGTTAATGTTTAATATATTTAATCGGATATTTTTAAAATATTGTTTATTTATTTTTAAGATTATTTACATTTTTTCTATTGTTTAAATGTTATTAGTAATTTTTGTTTCTCTGCAATCCAACACTTTCCCTACTGTTGCACTCACTGGAGTGGGAATAGTAATTTTTACCCCTCTGCTATCCAGCATTTTCCCTACTGTTGCACTCATTGGAGTGGGAAGAGTATTTTTTACCCCTTTGCTATCCAGCACTTTCCCTACTGTTGCACTCACTGGAGTGGGAATAGTAATTTTTACCCTCCGCTATCCAATACTTTCCCTAATGTTGCACTCACTGGAGTGGGAATAGTAATTTTTACCCCTCCGCTATCCAATACTTTCCCTACTCTTGCACTCACTGGAGTGGGAATAGTAACTTTTACCCCTCTGCTATCCAGCATTTTCCCTACTGTTGCACTCACTGGAGTGGGAATAGTAAAAAAAAGCACATTCCTTAAAAGAATTATTTAGCCACACACCTTTTCCCAATAAACACATCATGTATGTCAAGTGTGCAAGCTGCATGACAAGTGCTTGATACAAAAACATACTCCCCTGTATACAGTACCCTCAGATTATTGCTCACCTTGCACAATACTGTCAGCATAATGAAGTTATTTCAAATATACGTGTGTCAAAGCAGACAGGTGGCATCTGGTGGGTATCATGTTGGCTTCGCACACGTGCACATACCTTATGTTTGGCAGACTTTGAGTTCCTGGAAACATCCAGTTACAATTGCAGAAGCAAGCACTGTATCACAGCACGACTTGTGACATCACAGTCATGTCAGATGCTATCACTGCGACAAATTCTGCATTTGACAATTGTGCATCACCCACTATGCACACCGTGTCCCTATAAAGCCCAGTCTTACACATGTTGGGTAACCTCTGATTTATTATCTTGTATATTGTGTTACTTGAGTCTGAACAAAAACATGCTATTGCAGAATATGCTTTTTTAGATGTGGTGTTCTGTTGTCAACTTACTGGTTTTGTACAATTTCTTGTCACCTCCCCTTTCTGCTTGCTTGTCATCTATTTTCCTCACTTCTGTGGAAAAGAAACTACTGCAGCCAGTGATATGTGTGTGCATCTTTTGCAAATCCACTGAGTGACTTGTGTATTGTGTTTGACTTTCTTCAAGGGTGGATAGCTGTAACTATGCGCCATCTGGGCTTGCAGTACACCTCGAGTATGTTTGGTTGTTCCCTTTTGTGAGTGAGGCTTCCTTCTGGCTTACGTGCTCATTTATAGGTATGTCAGTTGATTGGCCCTGTTCCTCAGTGAATTGCTTCTGTTTCACCAAGCCACACAAATATTTGAATATTTATACCCCTTTTTGAGATGTTATCCCTTGGAAACTTCCATATTTGAACCTTGTTAGTAAAAGTTCAGACTCGTCGTACTGGCTATTACTGCACATATGTTTTGGAATGGAGTTTTTAAATTCGAAATATTATGCTTGAGTACTTGGTGGGCATATGCAATATTACACACAAGCACAAATACTTAGTTTTTATAGCTTTCAATTGTATTTATTTTTGAGTTGTCATAGCTAATGGCCAGTAATAACGTAATTTATGTCAAAGGTTTCCTCCCTAGGTTCATTTTCATTTTGACCAGTTTATCATGCCATTCCCATTATAATTTCAGTTAATATTTTCTAGGATTTTGATCATCAATTAAATCTAGACAGGGAACAAATTGTAAATGGGCTAAAGTAACCACCAGATTTATATTATAAGGGTATTGCCAGTCACCGAGTAGTTCAATGACCATATAGAGGAACAAAGCTGAAAGTTGAGTTAATAAGGTCACGAAAACCCCGCAGTGACGTGCAATATCCTTTTCACATACGGCAGATGGTATTTAATTCCATATAATACATAGTCACACCACCACCCTTACTATAAAACACTTAAACTCTTGTCATCTTGATGTTTCATATGAAGCAGATAGTATGTTTGGAGACATGAAGAATAAAAGCAGAATCCGTGGTGTAAAATTTAATTGAATTTGTTATAAAAAATATATTAAAATAACTTTCATCTAAATCAGATTAAACATGCTGTTGCGGAGAACGTGCAGAAACTTGTGAGAGATTCCATCTACCTTGTAAAACCAATAGCTTGCAAAAAATAAACATGTAGCCATAAATAGCTCCTTTCTAATAATCACTATTCCTTTTAGAAAAACAGATTTGAACAAGGAAAAGTCAGTTTTCCTTTTAATTGCTTAAACTGCAGCTGTATTGATGCTCTGCGACCAACCTTTAACCTCGGCTGCTGGCTCTTGCAGCTGGCATTATGATGTCACAACTGAACTGTAATAACACATTACAGTGGAGCAGTTATGTCATTTTCATATTACAGGTGTCATGTTCTGTCATGTTATGCAGATGTGAGAGGAGGGAGCATGGCCTTGGAGGGACATAGCTTCATGCAGAAAACTGCCTAAGAGGCACTACCGCCCCCTTCCCCAGTAAACTCCCCCGCCCCCTTACAAAACTAAAGGTTGCTGAGTCTGTTGCTGATGTTCTGGAGTGGCTTTTATAACCCTTTTTTTATTTATTTTTTATTGTTTTTCACAAAATCTTATTACACAGAGTTACAGTGCATTATGATGTATCCCAGATGAATAAACGCTAGGTACATGTCAACGTACAGGCATGAATAAACCAGGTTAATACTTAGTACAGTAATTCCGTTCTGCAATGGGGGCAGGAAGCACACATTAATATTCACTACAATCTCTACGATGTGGGTTGTGTATATAGCAATTTAACAACCGCTAAAAATCATTCCGGTACCCCCAGGCGTCCCATCGTAGCATACAAAAAGGGCCACTCAAGCGAATCAAAAGCTTTTTCCGCGTCGAGCAGCACGGCAGCTGCTGGGACCGTCGGTGATATTCTATGCAGTGTGGCGAACAGCGTGCGGAGATTGAGAGCTGTTGACTTATGGGGAATAAAACCCGACTGAGCTGGCGAGATCAATTGCTCAACAATTAAGGCACGTCTCGTTGCCAGTAGTTTAGCTAGGATCTTATTATCAAAGTTTATGAGTGACAACGGTCGATATGAACAATATTTCCGCAGGTCCTTTCCGGGTTTCAGGAGTAGAATTATGACCGCCTCCCTCAAAGTGGGCGGGAGCACTCCCATCTCCACCGCCTCCTGGTACATGTCTATAAGATACGGTGCAATGAGAGCCCTATACTTCTTGTAAAAGCAGCCCATAAACTCATCAAGCCCTGGTGCTTTAGAACCGTCCAGTGCATCGATGGCCTCAATGACCTCGTCCTCCGAAAAGGGCTAAGCCAGAAACTCCTGATGCGCTTTTTCCATCCAGACCAGCGCGATCTCATCTAGGTAGTCTCTGTAGTCCGTTAAATGCCCAGTGGCTCTGGAGGTGTATAAGGTAGTGTAATACGTGAGCACCTCCTCGAGGACTCCTACATTGCCAGTTATCCGCGAGCCCTCATGCCCCGTTAATTCCGCTATGTAGGTCGGCCTGCGGGACTGTTGCATTAGTCTGGCTAGGGTTCTGCCCGGACGTTCACCCTCCCCATAGCGCCTGGCAACTCCATATTTGCCGAGGTAGTGCGCCTCACGCTCTGCTGCCTCCCGGAATTCAACTAGCAGGGTTGCACGGCGTTGCAAGTCAGGACGGCCAAGGGGATTCACATCTATGTGATCGAGCTCTGTCAGCTGCGCTTCTATTTGTGCAAGTGTACGTCTTAGGTCCCTGAGTACCCCAGCACTCTTCGATAGACACACTCCCCTGATGTATGCCTTAAAAGCTTTCCACAATGTGGCCTTGGATTTCACAGAACCCACGTTCAGCGAGAAATACTTGGTGACCGCATCCCACAATTCTGATGCAAATACGGCGTCTCTCAGGGCCATGTCGGGAAATCTCCATGGCCTTCTACCCCCCCCTGCCCGTGGGACTCTCAACTGTACCATGACGGGGGAATGATCAGACAGTGCACCCAGGAGATGGCTAACCGTGCTGATCCATAGCGCCGCCCCTGCAGAGAGGCACCAATAATCCAACCGTGTCCATGTATTGTGGGGTGCAGAGTAGTGCGTGTACCCATCCTGACTGGTGCAGTGGTATCTCCAAGCATCCACCAGCCCGAACCTATCTATGGTGTTCAGCAGCGAACGCCGTGCCCTGGGCTTTGTATCTACCGTCGTCACTGTACTATCGCGCACTGGGTCAAGGAGTAGATTAAAATCCCCACCCAGGCATATTTGGTCCTCCCCCATACGCTCTGTGTGTGTGAATGGCGGCAAAGAAGTCGGGGTCATCAACATTCGGTGCGTAAATATTAACAAACAGTATTGAGTGTTCGAGCAGGCATCCCTTAACCAACAAGTATCACCCACCAACATCCCGGTACACCTCCACCTCCCTGAACGGTACCCGCCTATGTATCAATATCGCTACTCCTCTGGCATACGAGCTATGCCTTGCAAAGTATCTATGTGCCCCCCAATTGGTGGCCAGGGGCGTCTTGACGGATGATGCCAAATGAGTCTCTTGTATAAAGGCAATGTCCACCTGATGGCGTTGCATATAATTGATCACTTGTTTACATTTACGAGCATTGTTAAGACCCCTTACGTTCCAAGACATCAACACGATATTTGCTTCTGCTTGTACCTTGTTAACCATAATCTGCTTCTTGAATATATAACTTGCTTGCACCCGGATAACCATTACTGCACTGCAATTGAGAAGTTTGACTAAACCATGTTACCAATTTTTTCTTACAACCCCGATGTCCCCCCCAACCGCCTCCCATCCCACATACCAAACTTCAGGGGAAAAACTCAACCCATTGCAACAATATAGAAATGTAAATGAAAATGAACGAGCAGCGTTCCACAATACTGCGTTAACTTAAACATGTGCATCCGCACTCGGAGGTGGCAACGCCACGCCGCTTCCCCAATATCTTGGCGCATAAGTGCCTGAATGCATGGATATGGTCCGTCCCAGGTGGTTGTCCACCGCAACCCAAGCATAAACACGAGGTGACCTAATCTGGGCGTTACGCCATACGTACAGTCACTAGCCCACTATTATCTGAGAGTGAACATTTGGTCCGCCTAACTGGCATCGAAGAGGTCAGCACTTGCGCCCGAGTCCTGTATATTCTGTGACTGCTGTGGGGATGGTGTTCCGCGCTGTCGCCCCGACTTAGAATAATTCTGGCAGAACTCCTGGGTGTTATGGGGGGAGTCGAAGACGCGTGACCGTCCATCCACGTCCACCTTTAGTCGTGTGAGGTACAACATCCCGTACCAAAGCCCCAGCTTCCGAAAGTTCGCCTTCACCCCAGCATATTTGTGGCGTGCTTCCTGCACCATTGCAGTAAAGTCCGGATACAGGGAAATGGACGACCCTTGCCACTCTAGCTGGCCCTTCTCACGCGCCATCCTCAGGGCAGTGTCCTTGTCCCTAAAATTCAGCAGACGGGCTATAATCGGCCTTGGCGGGCAGCCCGGGTTCTGTCGCGGCCCAAGGATGCGATGTGCGCGTTCCACCACAAATGTGGTGGTGAAGGACTCACTACCAAAGAGATCCGAGAGAAGTGTTTCCACGAACCGGTCCAGCCGCCCAGTGTTGGTGGACTCAGGCACCCCCATGACCCGAATGCTGTTGCGCTGCCCCCGTGCTTCCAAATCCTCATTCTTAATGGCGACAGATTTAAGGAGTTTTTCCATCCATTCGAACTTTTTGGTAGTCTGGGCGGCACCATCTTCTAGATCTGAGATCCTGCCCTCAGCCGTGGTTAAGCGCCCCTCATGCTGGTCAAGTCGGGCGCCCATGGATTCCAGCCTCTTGTCCAGGGCATCGAAGCGGGTGTCCAGAGCCCTAAAGCCCCCCTCTGAGTTCCAATAGCATGGTGTTAGGCCCGGCCGCTCCGGCCGTGTGCGTCACTCCTCCCTCCGCCATGCTGGCCTGCTGTGTCGCTGCGCTGTTTCCAGGCGTTTTAAATGAAAGGGTACTTTGCCTAGGGTCTTTTCGGCCCATGCCCCAAGCTTGTGGGTCACAGCAGTCAGCCTCGTAGTTTCTGCCCCCCTCCAACCACACTGCGCGGTGTGAGGCAATCTGCACGCCATGCCAGATTAATCCAGGTCCCCAATGGGTTCCAGCGCTGAACTGTCGTCTGCCAGGGATGTTCGTGTCCCTCCCTTATGGCTTTATTTTTATTTTATATTAAAATCAAATTAAGGCTTGTGTGTCCCAGCGTGGACTTCTACCGCTGGTGTTTTCCTTCTTCGGGGGGGGGGTCTTAGCGCTAGTGGTGCAGTAGGGGTGCAGCAGCGGGGAGCTACCAATAAAGGTCCCTCAGCTCCCGGCCCGGCGGCGGTCCCCAGGCTCACCCATGGACCCTGTCACCACGGAGCCTCTGGGGAGCGTCTGCGGGACAGGTGAGGAGAAGCCTGGTCACTCTGGGCGCCCCCACCGCAACCGCTTACCCCACCTGTGTCGCTTGGTCGATCTGGGCACTCAGCAACCTCCTCAGGTCCCGCTGTGGTGCACACCGGCTCAGACTACGAGAGTCCCCGGCTGCGCATGAGGCTGTAGGCCGCTCATTTCTCGATCTCTGCACATCGATGCTGATCCGCACCGTGATCGCGCCCAAGACCGCATTCCTCACCGGCAGCCTTCCCACCGTCTCTCACAGCGTAACCCATCCCGGCAGTGCAGCGGACGTCACCATGGCGGACATTTTTTCGGGAATCAGCGGCAGAGCTGCAAGCCTACGCGCCCATTACGGTCGGCGGCTTGGCCACGCCCCTGCTTTTATAACCCTTAATGGGCATTGACTGTTCAGAGCTTTCAAAAACAAGCTGGAACCCCACTTGACGCAGGGGTTTCCAACTCACCTTCCCTTCCACCATGTGATATCAACTCTTCACTGGTGACAGTGTGTAGGGGCGAAATTGTGTGTAGTTCTGCAGGGGCTGCAGGCCAGAAGTGGCTGGCACAAGCAGAGCTAATTATTTCCCAATGCAGGAGGAGGGGTGGTGTTGCTGGCTGAGATCATTGAACTAGGACAGTTTGCCAGGTTGTGCATTGATTGCATTCTCATGCGCTGAATCACTTGTTGGCACTGCATACCAGTCGCCAGGGTGTGCCACCTCGAGGTGTCTCCTTTCTCTGTTGTGATAGGACTTTGGACTCTGAGTAATGGGACGGAGAGATTCAGAGATGGTCCAAAGTCTCAAGTCTAAGTAAATATGGGAGAGGTTTCAGGCACACATCAAGATAGCAGAAGAAAACGTTCTCACTTTAAATTCCACCAAAACAACTTGTATTAACAACAGTGAAAGAGGGGGCCTGGCTCGCACAAACTACTACATTATGGCCATCATTACGAGTGGGGTGGAGATACCACTCTGCCCAACTACGAGTTTTACCAGGTGGAGGAAAGCACCTCATAGAACCCATTGTTAAAAGCAATAGGAAAATGTGAGTGGGAAAGAGTCTAGAAATCAGGAAACAACATTCAGGAATGGGACAGGAAATCAAGATATCTCTTGCTGTAATTACCAGGCCTCTCTTAATGAGGTCCTAGGTGCTGTGGGGAATTTTATGGCAAGACACGGAGGCCAATATTATGCATATCTCTTTAATTGCCAACTCACAGCAGCAGCTACATAACAATGCAAAAAACTTAGAATAGGAACCTATTAGTGTTCTGATAGCTACTTAGTTCCCTGTGTGGCAGCCTTCTTCCTTCTTTGTTGCTGCTCACAGCTACAGATAAGTCCGCTTTTTTCTAAGGCTCATTTGGGGTTTGGATGACGCTGTGTTTGTGCCTGTGTGCTAGCGTTAGGTCTGCATGGGGCTAGCTTGCCTAAGGGATCCTGATTATAGTTTCCTTAGCGCTTTATTATTTTTTGCCCAGTTTATATTTCCTTTATTTAAACCCCAGGCATTAGTAGCACGTTTAGACGGGCTTTTGTTACCTCAGCCGGCTCCCACATTTCTGGTTTATATCAGAGGCTTACCGCCGTCTCCCGCAGGCCTATAATTGTTCTGCGGAACCGTTTTCAGGCAGTGCGAGCACATGGAAGGAAGCGTCTGATGCGCCAGAGTTGCTGGCGGTAATCGGACCTGAGGACTCCCAAGCCCCCAGATGCAGGGAGGCCCTCCAACAGTGTTAGCGTCTTGTGCGCGCGAGCTCTCCCAATGCGGTGATCGGCACCGGGGACTCGCGCGCCCACACTTTAGGAAAAGCATTTGTTCCGGCGACAGTTGGTGCGCCCGAGGGCCGCCGATATCGCGATCAGCAAATGGCTCTCGCATGCAACCAACAAAAGCACAAGATTCCTCAATTCCCAGTGGGGAAAACATATTTGATGTATACAGCGAATAGATTTCACCTAGGTAGCCGTCTTTTAATAAAACAAAGGTTTACTCACCCTTTTCGGTGCCTCTGGACCATTTCAGGTTTCTGAACCTCTGGGGCCACAGTTCTAGCGTCAGATGACGCAGCGACCATCTTGGATTGGTCCTTCATAAGGAATTAGTATTTGGTCTTAGACAGCCATCTTTTGGGCTGTCAAAAGAGGCTGCGAACCGTTTTTTTCCCTGACAGTTACACTTGAGGTCACAAGTGCAACCAGGCTTCAGTGTTACTCAGCTCAATTCTGTGAGGAGGATTATTTTTGTGGCAATTTGGTAGTTTTGGCAGGGAAAGGAAGGGTTTTTTTATTGTGTGGTAGTTTATCTTAAGGGATATAGAGAAGGATAGAGCTGTTGATGGTAACGTTGAGGGGAAAGTTCAAGAGTGTGTTGACAAGGCAGCCTCTGTGTTGGCTGCACAGTTGAGGAAAAAATTAGATGACTGCATTGATAAGTTGGAAGGTAGGTTTGGAAGAAAGGCTGACAAGGAGCAATTGTGGTCAGTTAAGGAGGTGGCAGATGGGGCCACGATAAGTGGTAGTGGTAAGAAGGCCACCCAAAAGAGGAAACACCTCTCTAAGGAGAAACTCAGCAAGCAACGAGGGGCCTTTAACCAGAAAGGCAAACACAGGCTGGCCTCAAAAGAGGCACGTGTTAAGGCTATAAAGGCCGCTCAAGGGGATCACAGGGCTATTCCCTGTGATGAATCCTCCAGCAGTGGAGATATTGTAATCTCCTGCTCTTCCGACTTTGACAACTCAGAGGATGAGGGGGTTGAAACGAAGAGGGTTAAGAAAGAGAGGTGAGAAAGGGAAAGCTTGGAGCAGGTCAAGGACCCGCTAGGCAACCTTATGTTTGATCCTAATACGATTCAGCACCCACTATCCCCTCAATGGGTCCCAATAAAGCATGTGGCTGAGTACGTGGAGTTCTGGATAAGGAGGGAGATGCCAAAGGAGGTTCGGACTAGACTCCGTTCCAAGTGCCTGAGGCCTTCCCTAGCGAATAAGGTGGCCTACACCCCGGAGTTGGATGCTAAGATGTTGACATTCCTTAATAAGTTGGGTAGAGACCCAAGACGGGGGCTTGATAAGGGCTTGAAGGGCTGTCAGGATCGCCTACTAGATGTTTTTGTCCCTCTTACCAAAATTTTTACCTTTGTGAGGAGGCTTACCTCCAAGAGAGCTCAGTAAATGTCTTAGAGCTGAGGCAGTGGGTGCAGAGAGCGGTTTGTTTACTGGGGAATGCAAACGCATCTCTGTGCTCAGAACGCAGGAAGAACCTGCTTACGAAGATTGACCCGAAGCTGGCAGATTTGTCAGGAAAGGAATCAGGTCAGGAGGCGAAGGGTCTCCTTTCTGGGGAAGAGTTTCAAAAGGAGATGGCCCGTTATGCAGGGGCCTTTAACTCCATACAGAAGGTACAAAAAGATATCAAAAAGGTTTTTGGAACGGCCGAGAGAATGAAGGGTCGATTCCCCGGCCGGGGGTTTGGAATTGCACGGAGTTCTTTCTCGAGTGGTTATAGACCCAGTGGCTACCAGTCATCAGGAAACTTTTCACCTAGTTTCTACCCCCAAAGGCAAAGAGGAAGAGGACATTTTAGAGGAGATAGAAGGCCAAGGCATGTTTGGTAAGCGACCATTTGTCTATACAGGGAAAACTGGGTGGCAGACTCGCCCATTTTTTAGACAGATAGGAAGAGATAACTTCCGACCCTTGGGTGTTACAAACTGTAAGTGGTTATCAGATAGATTTTGTGGCAACACCAGTTCAGTTAAGATGACCAACCCCCTTGAGGTTTGCAAAGAAGGAGGGAAAAATGGTAGACCAGGAAGTTCAGTATATACCAGAGAAAAAAGCAATAGAAAAGTCAGACGATTCCTCTGGAGGGTTTGTGAGCAATCTGTTTCTTGTCGAGAAAAAAGACAAGGGCATGAGACCAGTAATAAATCTCAAGGAACGAGTGGGTGGAATACAATAATTTCAAGATGGAAGGAATTCACATGTTGTGGGACCGCCTAAGGAAAGGGGACTGGTTAACCCGCCTAGATCTGAAAGATGCTTACCTGACGGTTCCTGTTTGTCTAAGTCAGAGGGATCTCTTGAAATTTCAATGGAAAGGGACCATGTGGAGGTTCTAAAGCCTTCCCTTTGGTCTAACTTCGGCTCCCTGGTGCTTTACAAAGGTGATGAGGCCAATAGTTGCATGGTTGCGTACAAGAGGGGTGAGGCTGATAGTCTATTTAGACGACATTCTAATTATGTCTCAAAGCAAGGAACTGGCTCACGATCATACGACATTGCCAGTTCGAGTGATAGAGGACTTGGGCTTCATGGTGAACAGGAAGAAGTCTTGCCTAGAGCCAAGACAGGAGACTGTGTTTTTGGGTTTTCAGATTTGGACCTTGGATTGTGTATTGAGGTTGCGCGTGGAGAAAGTGAGGAAAATCCGCAGAGAGGTTCGGAGGGCGCTAGCGAGTGAGTGGTTAACCCTGAGACAAATAGCGAGAATTTTAGGCCTTCTTTCTGCCTCCATCCAGGCAGTATTCCCGGCTCCCCTTCATTCTAGCGCACTACAGAGGTTAAAGATGATATATTTAAACAGGAGTGAGATATTCAGATAGACTCCGAAACGAGGGAGAAATTAAGGTGGTGGCTAGAGAATTTAGAGGCATGGAATGGAAGGGCCATTTTTGGGCCCTCCCCTGATGTAGTCATAGAGTCAGACGCCAGCCTTCAGGGTTGGGAAGCAAGATGTGGTTCTTTGACGACAGGGGGAAAATGGACAAATCAGGAAGGAGAGATGCACATCAACTACCTGGAATTGTTGGCAGGCTACTTTGCAGTGAAGAGTTTTATCAGGGATCTGGTGAGATGCTGTGTCCTTTTGAGAATGGACAACATTTCAGCTGTAAGGTACGTAAACAAGCTAGGGGTCCACGTTCGAAGGCTCTAGCAGATTTAGCAAAGGAGTTTTGGCACTTCTGTCTGAGCAAGAGCATTATGATCCAGGCGCAATTCTTGCCAGGAATAAGCAACACTGTAGCCGATTGGAATTCCAGACAGCTGAAGGATTTCAGCGACTGGAGGTTGAACAAGGAGGTGTTCTCGTCAATAAATTCCTATTGGGGTCCACTGGGGATAGACCTGTTTGCAAACAGGGTGAATGCTCAACTTCCCAGATTCTACAGTTGGAGACCAGATCCAGGGGCAGAGGCAGTAGATGCCTTTCTGCAGGACTGGGGAAGTTTGAGGAGCTATGCTTTCCCGCCTTTTGATTCAGAGGGTATTACTGAAGGTAAAAAAGGAGCTAACAGAGATTGTTTTGGTAACCCCCTACTGGCCGTCACAGGTATGGTATCCAGATGCAATGGAGATGTTGATTGCCGACCCACTACTTCTTCCGGATTCCCCAGACTTGTTAACGAACGCGTCAGGGGACAATCACGAGTTGGTTCTGAAGGGCCATTTAAGGCTGATGGCCTGGTTGATTTCGGGAGAGTCTGGCACGTGTCAGGACTATCGTTGGAGGCTTCAAAACTCATTAATGAGTCATGGTCTCCAGGAAAGTCAAAAGCGTACAGGGTGGCCTGGGGAAGATGGTTTCGTTGGTGTACTTCGAGGAGTTTGGATCCCGTATCAGCACCTCTGGTAGAGGTGGTGAACTTTTTGACGGAAGTCTTCCTCGAAGGAAGGTCCTATAGTACAGTTAATGTTGGTAGATCGGCGATTTCAGCAGGGCACAAATTGATAGATAGTTTACCTGTGAGTCAGCATGATGTTGTGAAAAGACTACTGAGAAGTATGAGGATTAAAGTACCCCCGAATCCCAGATATTCGTCCATGTGGGATGTAGATCTTGTTCTTAGAGAATTAGCTAGTTGAACTGAGAATGAATTCTTAAACCATAAAGGACTTTCTTTAAAGTTGGTTATGCTGTTGTGTCTAATATATTTAGGAAGGGTCTCCGACGTCAGGGCTCTTGATATTTCAGGATGTAGGTTCATACCGGAAGGGGTGTGCTTTTATGTCACAAGGAGAACCAAAACTATGTCTAGGACAATATTTTACCCTAATTTGGATGAATGTAGAAAGCTGTGTGTAGTGAGATGCTTACATGAGTATGAAAGAAGGACTGAGAACCTCAGAAGTAGTTCAAACCTGCAATTGTCATTTTTCTTTTAGAAGCCCTCATAAGGCTGTGTCAACCCTTACCCTAACTCGTTGGGTTAAAGAAGTTATGGGGAAAGCAGGAATAGATTTGACTACATTTGGGGCTCATTCCACAAGAGGGGCGATGGCTTCAAAAGCACTTCTACTAGGAGGTGGGCTGACTGGGATTTTGACTGCATCAGTATTCAAAAAGTTCTATTTCAAACCTGTGGATTCTTCAGTAAGGAATATTATGGCAAGGCTTTAAACATGCATAATATTGGCCTCCGTGCCTTGCCATAAAATTCAGATTTTCCACAGCTAGGGTAGGTAGAAAATCATGATTTTATTAAAGACACGGAGGCTGGTATTATGCCTCCCTTTGATTCACCACCCTATAAATGTGTTTTATGGTTTCATTCCAGGAGGAGACTACAAGAAGTAAATGGAGGAATAGAAGAAGAAATAGTTTGTTGGAGTTGTCGTTCTACGAGATAGTCGTTGGACTTTTTTTTTTTTTTTTTTAACTTTTATTAAGAAATTGGGCATGGATACAATAAGGTCATAACAATACTTCTGTACTTGGAATTTAAGGGTGCATTAAGACATCGGGGTTCTCTTATCCCAGTATAATAGCGTGAGCCGCGGAGGTGTGTGATTAACCAACATTTTCTCTATCCGCTGGCGGCACACAAAGCTCCTCCCGGAAGGTGTTCCAAAGTCCCCATATCTGTGACCATTTCTGCGGGCAGCCTCTGGAAGCATAGATTGGTTTCTCAGTCACCATACACCAGTCCATGTCTTTGGTCCATTCCGCTATACTCGGCGGGCTCGGAGCCCCCCACAGTCGAGCGATGTTCCGCTTAGCCACCATGAACCCCAATGTAATCCAAATCCGCTCTTTGGCAGTGAAGTCAGTAGAGTCCCATACGTTCAACAAAATTAACTTGATGCTACACAGTATCGGCTGCCCCAAGGCTTCACCCATCCTGGATACCACCCTCTCCCAGAATGCCTGGATTTCCGCACATTCCCAAAGTATATGTATGAAGGTGCCCTCTTGGCCGCAGTGTCGTGTACATCCAGTGTCCTGGGCGTATCCCATACGGACCAGTGAGGATCTGGACAAATATATTCTATGGAGGATCTTTAACTGGACCAATCGGAGTCTCGAGGAGATGGCAACCTCACGCGGAGAAGCCACTGCAGCCCGCCATTCCTCATCGTCCAGGCCAGCGACATCATGGTCCCATTTACCTCTTAATTGAATTAAGGGATCAGTCATGTTATTAATGAGCTTTTTATATATAAGAGATATGGCTTTTTCTGGCAGGTCACCATCTAAAATCCTGTCCTCCAGAGGGGAGGAGTCAGGAAGGATCGTACCCCTGGGGAGAGCCGTGAGCAGCGCGTGTCTAATTTGAAGGTATCGGAACTGCTCCGAGTCGTCCATTTCAAATTCCTGACGTAACTGAGAGAAGGGCATGACACCACCCGATTTCCAAAGGTCCCCTAGTCTAGAAATGCCTATGGTATCCCACTTGTCAAAGCCCAATGAGCGCGACAAACGGCCCAGCCGGTCACAATGCCAAAGTGGCGTGGCCTGAGTGAGCTTGCCCTCCCAACCCAGGCTTTTAGTAGCGTCCCGCCATATCTGCACCGCATGCGCGGTCGGGCCGGTCAGGGCGAGTTTTCGAAAGTTCGTATATAGCGCCCCCTCAAACCCTCCCCCGGGAAGGAGCCAGCGATCAATCCGAAAGGCCGGGTCATCATGCCGTCTATAGGTGCACTGGTTAATGGCAGCGAGCTGTGAGGCCCAGTAATATCGTTTTATATCTGGGAGTCCAATGCCCCCATCAAACCACCCCAAGGTGAGCTTATGTGCGGCGATACGGGGGGGTCTACCCTCCCAGAGCAGATCTCGCAACGTGCCATCCAATTCCTTAAAGAAGGACCCCACTACCGGGAGGGGGGTATTTTGTAACACGTATAGGAATCGGGGGAGGGACATCATCTTAAATAATGCCGCTCGTCCCAAAAGGGTCAGGAGTAGTGATCTCCAGTGCAAGACGTCAGATTTAAACCGAGCGAGTGGCGGCCGGAGATTAGCATCATAAAATCTCGACGGGTCTTTGGATACCCATATTCCCAGATACTTAAAGCCGTCTTCAGCTTCTGTCAGTTGGCAACCCCGGGGGAGGCGAGGACGCCGTCCGCTAAGAATGTAGAACAATGATTTGAACCAGTTAATTACGTAGCCAGCGTACCAGCCGAAGGTCTTGAATATATCCATCACCACGTTCAGAGACGCCTCTGGGGAGGCAAAATACAGGAGAATATCATCAGCATATAACGATATGCGGTCCTCCCATCCATGCGTCCATTTAAGGCCCCGAAGGGCTGGGCTCTGACGGATCCAGGCTGCCAGAGGCCAAGGCAAAGAGAAGCGGTGATAGGGGACAGCCTTGCCTGGTACCCCTACCAAGGGAAAAGACAGGGGATGCCCGATTGTTGACAACCACTTGTACCAGTGGTTGACAATACAGGAGTCGGATCCATGCAATAAATTCCGGGCCCAGTCCCATCTTGCAAAACGCTGCGAACATATAGGGCCACTCAATGGTGTCGAAGGCCGAGGCAGCGTCTAATGATACCACCACGGCATCCTCTCTGATCGTGTCTGCTCTGCAGAGTACAGCGTGAAGTCGGCGGATATTGAGAGAGGTATTTCTCGCCGGCATGAACCCGGATTGATCCGGGTGAATCAAATGCGGAAGAGCTTGCAACAAACTGGTGGCGAGAACCTTTGCAAGGATCTTGCTTCACAGTTAAGCAGTGAAATGGGCCTATATGAGGAACACCGCTCGGGGGGGTTTTCCCACTTTATGGATGACAACGATATTGGCCAACCGTTGATCCTCGGGGAGGATCCCCAGCTCTTTACTTTCCCGAAACATATCGGTGATAAACGCGGCTGTCTTGCCCGCCGTAAGTTTAAATAATTCTATAGGGATCCCGTTAGGCCCCGACGCCTTCCCACCGCGCAACTCCTGGATGGCCTTCTCCACTTCAGGGACCGCGATATCACGGTCTAGGTCGGAACTTTCTTCCTGCGTGAGGACTGGCATCTGGACGTCACGGAGGAGCGAAGAGGACTCTTCCTCAGAATATGTCGTGCGGGAGGTATACAGGGACCTATAATGGCTACCAAAAGCGTCCGTGATGTCCTGCGGAGCCGTGAGGCGGGGGGAGGCATCGGCATCAATTTCAGCCACGACGCGCCGCGCCCCCTCTCTACGATCCAACCAGGCCAACAATTTGCCTGCTTTGTCACCTGCGTCATAGATCCTGCTTTGGGTAGCCCTATATTGAGCCTTAGCCGCATCCGTGGCCAAGTCCAAAAGCTCCTTGGTTTTAATTTTGAGCTGTTGGCGCACCTCCTCCGAGTCCGACGAGGCGGCCGCTCGCTCCAGTTCGAGGATCTCCTCTTCTAAGCGCATAATGACGGCCGCTTTCTCTCTGCGGTGCCCCGCAATCTGCCCCAGGACCACCCCCCGAACGACCGTCTTGTAGGCTTTCCAGAGTGAAACGGGTGAGCTTACAGATCCCAGGTTCTCTTGGAAATACAGGTCGGTTTCAGTCAGAACCTTGTCCCTAATTGAGGGGATCGTGAGATACCATGAGTGGAGCGGTGCCACGCGGCCGACCGTGGGTTCTCCTACCTCCAGCTTGCACAGAACTGGAGAATGATCCGAGATCCCCTGGCCAAGTGTCGTATTTCAGAGACTAAGTGGAGGTGGTGCGAGTGCGTAAGCACATAGTCTATACGGGACATCGTACCGTGGGGCCCCGAGAGATGGGTATATTGGCGGTCCTCGGGGTGCATGCTCCTCCATACATCTGTGAGCCCCATGGCACCTAGAAAGCTATGTATCCGTTTGCGGGATGACGGCAGGTCCCTCTGAGGCCAGCGGTCCAAGGAATCCGAGACAATAGAATTAAAGTCTCCCCCGATCAGAAGTCGACCATCCGGTAGGCCCAGGAGAATGTCACCAAGGTCAGCAAAGGCCTGTGTATGTAGGCCCGGTGGAATGTACACTGAGACCAAGTTAAGGATGGCTCCCACCCAAATCCCAGTCAGGGCTGCGAACCTACCCAGGGGGTCAGTTCGAACCCCGCTAATAGTCATAGGAAAGGATTTACGGACCAGAATGCCCACCCCCCGGGAACCTGAGCCAAAGGCAGAGTGAGCTACCAGCTGAAAGCCCCAACGAGACAGGGCCCTACAGCCGTTGCCCAACAAATGGGTCTCCTGTAGGAACACTACATCTGGCGAGTATCTCTTCAGGAATTGAAGAACCACACCTCTCTTTATTCTGTCCCCCAGCCCATTCACGTTCCAGGAGAGCAAGGTGAGTTTCTGTCTATTCATCACACCCATCCCGCTGGTTCGGCATAATGGGATGGTCCAGAGGATAGTCTAGCTTGGTGGAGACCCAGGAGGAGCCCTCTATAATTCTAAGTACCGTGGCCAATAAGAGCATTACCCACGTTGCACCTGTCACAGTTCGCATTCGAGACCAATGGAGCATACCATGCCTAAACCAAAACAATAAAAACATCAAAACTCCAATACAGTCCCGTCCACCCACCCCACCTTCCCAACAAACGGTTCCCCCACCCCCCCCCCTGCCTCCCTGCTCGGCGGAGACAAAACCTCCCGCCCCCCAAACTAGCAGAGTGCCTATCGCCCACCCTTACAAAAACTTGTGGGACCGTGTAGCCGATCCGAGCAACATCAGTGAGAAATGATTTTACCAATAAGAACAGTAATAGTTGAACACATTGATACGAAGAGCCTCAGCCAGAGTCTAGGACACACCCGATGACGCCCACATATCGGCCGGGGTGTAAGCAGAGTTCGGGGCGAGCAGAACGGCCAAGTCTTATATAGCAAATTAACCCAAGGTGGCAAAGTCTGATGCGTGTGGGAAAGACAACCCCATCCCCACGGCCCTCCGTTATTTCAACCACTCCATCATCCAAAGGGGAAAACCATACAGACCAGTTATTCGTCCCCAGCAGGTGCCACATTCGAACACTCGTGGCGGTGAGTCACCACCGGAAGCTCGGGCGTCTCCATCCGTCCTCTTGCTCCGAGCTCGGTTGTCCTGGCGCCCTGCCGTCCGCCAGCCCTCCAGCCAGTCCCAGGTCTCCTCCGGGGTGGTGAAGAACCAGGACTTTCCTCCGATTCCACCCGCAGCTTGGCCGGGAACATCATGGCATATTTCAGGTCCTTGTCACGAAGCGCCTTTTTTACCTCCGAGAAGCTTCGCCTTTGTCTCTGCACCTTAAGGGTAAAGTCCGGAAAGAAAGTAATGCGACTGTTCTGAAACTCCACTGGCGGGGCGGAGCGGGCACACTGCAGGATGACATCCCTGTCGCGGAAGTTGAAGATCCTGGCTAGAAGAGGTCGCGGGGAGCCCCAGGTCTCGGCCGGCCTCCCGGTACACGATGTGCCCGTTCCACGGAGAAGAAGTTGGAGAGTCCCCGTGGTTTGAGGTAGGTGGTAATCAGTTCTTCTACAAAGAGGTCTGCGGATGGCCCCTCCGCCCGTTCCGGGACCCCAATTATGCGAACATTGTTGCGCCTGGAGCGCCCTTCGTAGTCGTCTAACTGCGCTTCCAGTTTTGCAGCGTGCGTTTGAAGGTCGTCCACTTTTTTTTGCAGCGTTGACGTATCCTCTACCAGGGAAGTCGCCTTGATTTCAACGTCTTTCAGGCGCGAGTTCATAGAGCGCATGTCTTCCCTAATGAGGGCCACCTCGGTTGACACTGTGTCGATGCGCGACTCCAAGGATGTGCGGACGGTGGTGATAGCTTCAAGAATGTCCTGCAACGTTGGTTCCTTCTGCTTCCCTCCTGACTCAGACCTATCAGATGCGACCGACCCTCCCTTGGGGCTCGCGCCGGGGCCCCCATCCCACGCGTATTTAGTCAGTTTGACCTGGAGTGCCGCTTTCGAGCTGCGTCCCCCCGCCATTGTGCCCACCGGGTTCTCCTATGGGGCTTTTGCAGCAAGTAATGGCTATAATGTAGGGCAGCAGCAGGGAGAACACCAACGTCCGCCTCGCCGGGTGGCCCGCTCCGTGAACAGCAGGAGCGTCAGTCTCCGGGTGCACCCCGTGGGGGCCTCCGTCACCAGAGTGTTACCAGGTGGGTCTCAGGGCCACTCCAAGAACGCCCTCGGCAGCGTAGCAGAGTCAACCGCAGAAGAGAGAGGGCCAAAAACCCGTCAGCGGGGAGCAGTGCTCAGCCTCACAATCACTCTAGAAGCCGGTGGTGCCATACAGGGCCGTCGCGCTGCTAATAGGAGCTCCCCAGTGGAGGTCCACGCTCCCCCCACACAACAAGTTCAGGGGCCAGTAGAGCAGGGCAATGATGCGGCGTAGCTGGGTGGTCGCAAGGGAAGCTATATGTGGTAGTTGAGGGGCCAGCACGCAGTTTCAAGCTGTCGCCGTCCAAGGGCATGTACTTACTCCACGGGCGATCTACCTACTATCCGCCCTGGTATTCAGTGGCGCTCTGGATCTGGCTCCGCGCCGCCTGATGCACGGAGCCGTGCAGCAACCCCAGGCTGATTCGGCGACCGGCCCAGGTCCGCTCCTTCCTTCCGGCCGGTGCGTGGCTGCTACCCCACCTCAATCACTTCACAGGCACTGGGCGCCGCGGTGAAGGCCGAAGCAGGCGCCGGCGCCGAGGTCTCGCGCGCACCAGCCCCGATGTGCCTCACGCCGCACTCGGCCCTCCCAGTCCTCACGGCGCCGGCTGCACCTCCGCAGCCAACCGCGGCCCCCGGGTGAAGATGTTGGAAGGGTGCCGCCGGTAGATGTAACGGGATCGCCCCGTCGGTGGCGTGCGGCGCGGCGGTCACGCGCTGCCGAGGATTTCACTCAGCTGGCAGGCCGCGCCTCAGCCCCAATGTCGCAGGTCTCGCCGCGGCCGTTCTACGTCTTCTTGCTGGCGTCGGGAGGTAGCAATCGGCTCCACTGCTCTTCCGATGTCTGAGAACAGCGTTAGAGCCGCAGTGTAGGCTGACGTGTTCGGATATTCCTTCGGATATTTGCTCGGTCGGCGGAGCCGACAGATTAGGCGGCCATCTCTGTGCTCGGCTTGGCCACGCCCCCGGTCATTGGACTTTAATAGGTTCCTATTCTAAGTTCTTTGCATTGTTATGTAGTTGCTGGTGTGAGTTGGCAATTAAAGTGATATGCATAATATCAGCCTTCGTGACTTTAATAAAATCATGATTTTCTACCCACCTAGCTGTGGAAAATCTGAATTTTATGGTAAGACATCCAGCTGAAGATGATGCTTGTGCCTAAGGTCCTTATTATGAGTTTGGCGGTGCGGGATCGGGACCGCCCCGCACCGCTAAACTTGTGTGCGCACCGCCCACCAGATCACGATTTTTTGTCACTGACGGGCGGTTCTTTGGCAATCCCACGGTGGTACCTATAAAAAAAGGCACCGCAATAGGAACCCCAAAGCAAGTGCCTGCAGGGCATGGACTGTTAAGTCCATGTCCTGCAGGAACTGGGGGTGCATGCTGACAGGGGGACACACCATGTGCCCCCCTGCACACATCCCCTGGCGCATCCCCTGGCTCCCCGCCATGAAAACTGTGACAGAGTGGAAACTCGTAATATGCTTGGCTGGGCTGCAGAGGCCCTGCCAACCATATTGCAACCTCAAGAGCACTGCAACAGAGTCAGGGAACGCAAATCCCTGGCAGCAGCAGCGGTTCCATGGTAGTCTGATCGCCCTACTTGTTATAGGGTGGTCGGACCACCGGTGTGGCGGCAGCCACACTGCGACCATGAGTTTGTCGGTCCATCGGACTGGCAAACTCATAATAAGACCCTAAGTGTGACTGTAGTGGGAGAATCTGGGTTGGGGTGAAAGCAACAGAAAAAGTGAGGACAGTGATAAATATTTTGTAATTTAAATACTACCCCCAATCCTTACTGTAACTATGCTGCTTTCTCCTAAATCCTAAAAGAAACTCTGTAATGGGAACCACTAGCCTTACCTCGGTGCCACTGGAATTGTGTGGCAAGGGAGGATGCAGTTATACGACAGGGAAGACAAAACTATGCAGCAAGAAAAGGCAATTAAGCAGCATACTGCTCCACATTCTGTTGCATTATTATTTTACCATTTTGTCATTTTAACAGATAGTAATACTGTATGGGCAAATCTTTCACCTCATTAGTAAAAGCTTAACATATGAACGTGGTACCCAGTAACTGAAAGCTGACCAGGTAATGTACAAAGAGGGTCTGCCACTACACAGCATCACATGATGCTATTTGTAGAACTTTTGAACTGTTTGAGTTAGAAACATGTTTTGTGGAAATTTGCAAATTATGAAACACCCAATTTATTACGTGGCTAATGGTAAATCCATAAAAATGTGGAAATTGTTCTGATCGCAGAATCACGTAATTCACTGGCCTTATCCTACCCTAACCTTAAACCTGAACCTAGGATATGGACTACACTTTACCGTATTATATTGAATTATCTTTACCCGATCCCAACACTTCAACTTCCTCTTATCCTCATAATCCCTATGTCTAATGCTAAACCTAACCCTAAACCTAATCCAAAATCTAATCCTCGCCTACTATATGTCACTTACCCGACCCCAAATCTAGCCTAGGAGTTAAGCATTATCCAAACTTTATTGATTTTCCCTTACCCTATACCCAAATCTATCTCCCAGCCTATTCTTTCTGGTAATCCTTTTTTGGGGGGAGATGGGACATGGGGGTTTTACAACTTTATTCAAACTATTTCTTATTTTTGTTCTCACTTTATGTTTTTTCACTATTTGTTTCTCTTTGTTTTTTGTTCTCACTCGTTTTCTGACTTTTTACTTACAGATTTTAAGAAATCAATAAATTGAATAGAATAGAATAGACTTACAGAAGTAGTTGCCATCAGTTTGTGCTCAAACGCACATAGATCGGCCCTCACTGTGGGCTTCAGCATTTCTCCCCTTCATTTCTGACTTGCCCTTAATTTCCAGGAATTGTTACCCTATGTCTTCGCTGTATTGATTTTTTTTTTCATCGCTTGCATTCCAATAGCATTCTGTCAGGAAAATCGCTGACTATCTTTTTTTTAGCGAGAAATTTATAAGGCCCAGATTTATTAAAAATTGCTTTAAAATCTGCAGCAGGTCGCAGAGTCACAGAATGATGATGCCACTGACGATGCTTGCACAAAAAAACGCCCTTTTAGTGTGATGCATTACCTCACAGGGCAAAAGCAAGCAATGCCCTACCTCAGATTTCATCTTGAAGTACATGCTGCAGTAGAAATGTGCATGCAATGACAATTGGCTGTGATTAAGCTACTTAATATGTGTAATTGCACCGAAATTACACATGCTCTGCATGGGAATGTCAGGCGAAAGTCTCATTGCTAATTTTTTTAAACGTATTTTTATTTGTCACAAGGATTAAAAAACAAAGAGAAATGGCTCCAGTTTAATAAGTAGGCCTTTGTGTAAAATCCTAGAATGCAGTAATAAAAAATTCTGGGGTTAAAAAGTAGACAGCAAAAAATCTAAAATGTTGACTACTGAAAAAAATAAAACGAAAAAGTAGAGAGGATAATTTACGGTGAGGTGGGGAAGGAGCCAGGGAACTAGTGAGTGGTTTTTAGTATTCAGGGAAAGGTAGTGTTAAAGGGCAGTAATGGTGTTTTAGGGCTCAGGAAAGTTTAGCAATGAGGGTTTTTTAGGTTCATAGAAGGGCAGCAATAAGGAATAGGAAAGGATTTTTAGGGTATAAGGAAGGGAATGTAAGTGGTAGTTAGGTTCAGGGAAGAATAGTGTTAATGTATACTAAAGGGTGTTAAGAGTTGAGGGAAGAGTAGCATTACGGGGAGCTTTAAGGGTTAGCAAGGGTGTTTAAGGTTCAGGAAAGGGTAGTGTTTAGGGGTAGTAGACAGTAGCGGCCCGTGGTGGGAGTGCTGCCGGGCGCTGACGTGGGGCGGGGGAGGGGCAGGGTGGGGGGTAGTAAACTACGGATTACGGCCGATTAGAGGTAAACAAACATAAATAAATAAAACAAAATTCGTTGCGCGCGCTGCATCGCCAAATGCGATGCAGCGTGCGCAACGAAATTCGTTTTATTTATTTATATGTTTACTTACCTCTAATCAGCCGTAATCCGTAGTTACTACCCCCCCACCTTGCCCCTCCCCCGCCCCACGTCAGCGCCCGGCAGCACTCCCACCACGGGCCGCTACTGGTAGTAGAGGTTTTTGGCTTCAGGGAAGGGTAGCATTAAGGGCTAGGGGTAGTTAGGGGGTTTTACGGGTTAGAGAATGGTGGTTTTAGGGGGCAGTAAGGGTTTTTCAGGGTGCAGTCAAGAGGAGCGTGAAAGTGTTATAAGGTGTTTTTACTGTTCAGTAAAGGATGCCTAAAAGAGTAGTTAAGTGTTGGTAGGGTTCAGGGATTAGTAGCTTTAAGAGGTAGTTTAGGGCTTTTAGGGTTCAGGGATGGGAACAGTAGTGTAACAATAGCTGCCGTGGTGCGGTGGGCCCGAGCCCGAGGACGCCCACTTTGGCACTGAGCATGGTCGGCGGCTCCTGGCCTGAGAGCTCCTGACTAGGTCCGGAGCATGGGGGGGGCTGCATGTACTTCGCAGGGGGCACCTCTCATGTTTTGTTATGCCACTGGATGAGAAGTCTTAAAGGGTGCAGGTAGATAAATTTAATAATCCTCGTAATAAAAACAACTTTTAAAATTCAACATTTTTAAATTTTTTAAGGGTAATAAGAAAACATACGACATCATTACCCCAACAATTTTAACTCGACTTTATGTCATCAATGTTTTTAAAGTCGACTTTATTACATACAAGCAAATTATTAGGTTGTTTGTGTGATACCCAACCCGTTTAGCTCCCAAGCATATGTTATCAAGGGGATAGCACACTATGATGCAAAGTCATTTTGCATTGCACTCTCGTCGAGTTTACGGCACAAAATATATTTTGCATGGGAAAGTCGATCGACACTTCCATATGTGCTGCTTTCATGCTAGCGGCCATGCAAACGCTTCAAAATCTTAATCTAAGTTCTTTCCTTTGTTTTTAATTGCAATCATTACACCGTCTTTACAAATATCTCGGTTTTCTGTGTATTTCAGTTTTGTGGCATAGTGCTCAAGCTTTATGACCTGGTTATAAAGTATGGTAGTGGGAGCTATAAAACTCGGGATGTGCTGATTATAAAGAGGTGGGTTTGGTTGAAGTTAGTTGTTATGTTTACTATGCGTTGTATGGCAGAGGCACGCTGGCTAAACCACGCGTGCCTCTTCAATGCAGCCCTAACAACGAATGCATCTGAACAAAGCATTCCTTTACCACGCATGCCTTTACCATGCATGCCTTTGCCATGCATTTTCTTGGTAAAGGGATGTGTGGTAAAGATCACACCCCAGCCCCTCCGCCCTGAGCCCTAAAACTCTTGCCCCTTTGTTTTTGCTCTTTCACAATGTCTTAATTGTGTATTCTATGACACGCTATGAAAATCAATAAAAAATAAATTAAAAAAAACTCTGGCCCCTGCCCAATAAACAACCCGACCCCCCAAGAGCCCTAAAAACTAGCCCCACCCCGAAAACCACCCATACCCCCCCTGCCCTGAGCCCTAAAACCCAGCCCCTCCCCTATAAATAACCCTGACTCCCCCAAGCCCTAAAGACTACCCCACCCCTAAAACTGCCTCCAACCCCTTAAACCCAGCCCCTCTTACCTGTCTGCGTTGAGCTTTCTGTCCCAAAGCTTCCTGTTCCTACCCATCCGGACATCTAGACTGCGCACTGCCTTGAACATGCATATGCGTGGTTAAGGCATATGCGTGGTTAAGGCAATCGTGGTTGTGCTTGCGGGGAAACAGAACGCGTGGCTCTGCCCGCGTTGTAAAGGCAGTTTCCCTCACCATGCACTTCTTGTTCCTTACTGTTAGGACTCTAGAATGTTTTTTTCCAGCATCTCTTGGTGAGGGTTCCAGACTCGAGTCAGTTAAATGCTGAAGCCTTGATCCATCACCAAAGAGACGTCATGTGCTGTCCCCTATACTTCTGGCAAATAAATACTTCATCGTTCTTCTACCTATTGTCTCCTGTGCCTATGGAACGTAACATGAGTTTATAAGGAATTATTGGATTTCAAACATACCCACCTCCAGAATTTAGCACTTATGTGTTTTGCAAAAAAGTAAAATCAGCACTTTTGTTAAAATACAGTGGTTTTTACAAACGTCACTGCAAAAATGGTAAAATCTGGGAATGGGACCGCCTGTGCTGTCGGCAGGTGAATAAAAGGGTGCTGAGCAGCAGGCAGGAGAGTTGCATGTTCTGCCACCCGTGACTGTTCAAAGTCACCTCTGGTCTTCTCCCTTTGCTGCCCCGTCTTACCTCTGTCTCCTGTGTGCGCTTCCCCAGTGACTTCTCTGGCCACGCCCACCTTGCAACTTCTCTGACCCCCACTCCGGGGCCCCTGAGCCTTCTCTCTCCTCATAGCCCTGGGTCTCCTGTGCTCCATGTCTCCTGTGCCCCTCCCCTCCGCGCCTGCTCTGGCTCCCATCCCTCTCGTATCCTCTGGCCGTTTCCCTCCCCCACTCCGGTCTTCTATGCTCCACTACTCACTTCTCCTTTGGCCCCCAAATCCTGAGATTCTTCTGGTCCCCTATCTACACCATGTCCCTATGTCACAGACTATGACCAGTAGAGTCTCCAGCAATAGCCCCCCACAGGACAAGTGGTATCTTTTTTGACAGGCACATTTTCTGCCTGTTGCAAAAAATACCACACATTTTTGGATGTTGCGGCTGCAACTTTAGTTTTTTTTTCCCACAATGTTGGCCACCTCCCACCGCAAAATACTAGGGAGTCTGTTTAAAGAAGTAAGAATTTTCTATTAAAATTATGTTTGGGTATGCTCTCCAGCAGCTTATTTATGCTGCTCTTCCACAAAGTTAAAAGAAAGAGGGTTCACTACTCATCCTCTAGATTTCGTCAACAGGTTTCTGAGCTCTCGAGTGCACAAACATAAAATATAGAAATATTTAGTTCCCTAACCAGGTTTGAGGATCTAGTCCTTTGGACGTGTGGGCAAAGTAGTTAAATATTTTGTTGTAAGGCCAGTTGAGCACAGGGGAACAGAGGAAAATCTTTTCAGAACTCTTAACTTTCCTCTCATTTTCTACCCTTTTTTATGATAGCATTTTTATTTTTTGCCCCAAACATTGTTACAAACCTTATTTATTGTGTTTTTTATTTCTGAAGTTTTATATAGCATTGACATTTCTTGGGAAGTTAGACCTCTTAAGTTACATGAGAAAAATGCGGCAACTCCATTAATATATAAGAGCAGAAATTGAACAAGATGCAAGAACTGTGAAAATGAACTTAATAAAAGTACAAATAACAGTACAAGTTTGCAACGCTAATTGGAAAGAATTTCATGGACGAATCACCACAGTGCTTCCAGTAATGGATATCAGTAATGGATATCAATGATCTAAGGTTAATTAAGAAAATTAGATTTAAGTGTGTGACCAATCAGCGGCGGCTCCTCCACTAAGGAGGAGGAGCGCCGCCCCACTGCTGTTTGAGCAGTGGAAAAAGGAAAAATAGAATGAAATTGACATTTTATTTTTCCGGTTTACGGGGCGGGTGGGGCTAGGCTGTCATCACAGCCAGCAATGGGAGGAGTGGTGGGCACCTTAAGTGCTCATGATGGTTTGGCCAGCCGTCTTGGGTCGGCCAACCCGTCATACGCACTTTGCATGTTCTCTCACCCAGGCTGTAATGAGAGAACATGCCCAGGCCCCATTCCCTCTCTGAGCGCCGAACCACGGCGCTCAGACCAATCACAACGCTGCTGTAAGGCAGCGTTGTGATTGGTCAGGAGAGCCTGGGTGCTTCCGGGAGCCAGGAGCCGAGGGAGAACAGAGGAGAGGCGGTTCCGAAGGTAAGTCTTTTATCTATACATTTTTTTAACCCCCTCCCCCGTCCTCCCACCCCTGTTCCCTAGCAGCCCCCACTGTGACCAATAACAAAGTAACACAGGAGGACAAGGCATTATAGGGAAGAAGTGCACAGGAAGGCAAGTGAAGGATCTGATAGGTGACAGGAGAGGTTGAGGCAGGAGGGACAGCTAGACAGCAGAACAGGTACATTTACTTGGGTCTAGCTAAAGTGTATTTGGAAGAGGGAAATATTTCAACTCAGTCTTGAATATAGAGAGCGAGGTGGAGTTCCAGATTCCAGTGGCACTGCCTGGAAAAGATTATGAACTTGTGCTCTCCTTTTTAAAAGCAGGAGGTTTTGGAAGCAATGTTTCAGGGCTCTGTAATGATTTGAGTCTATTGGATACTTTCAATTTTGAGGCTCGATACAATTTATATATTTATATGTATCTCAGCGCTAAACTTTTACTTGAGAGAACAGGTGGAGAAAGAAAGCAAGAAACCGGTGCCGAAGAAACTGGCCTTCAAGCCTTTCTAAAACTAAGAAACTTAATAATATTTATTATCTTAGCTGGTAGAATATTCTGTTGTTTTGTGGCAGCTAAGGAGCAGGCTCTTCTGTCAATAGCCCTACATTTGAAAATAGGTCCACAGCACGAAAGGTATGCTTAGACCATAATATTCTTCTGGACTTATATAAATGGAATTTTCAATCAAGACAGATGTGAAATCCCTAAAAAGGCCTTGTGAGCCAACAGAGTGGTTTAAAAATAATGTGTTACTTCATTGTTAGCCAATGCTTTGGGTTAAGTGCAGAAGGAATAGGAACATTTTAATATTAAAAGCAAGTCTAACTGCTTAGTTTTAGACTTCGCAATTTTTTTGCTTTGTCTGGAAAATCCAGATGTTATGCATCGCAATAGTCCAATCGGCCAGATTCTTCTCACAAGCAACCAACGTGGGATTGTCATCCAAACAAGAAGGCCACAAAGGAAGGTCCCACATCTGAGTGGTCCTAAAGGGAAGTAATATCTCAATTTTACCACCATTTAGTTTCAACTGATGGAAACATTTCCATGCATTAACTTGCTGTCAGCAGGTACATAGTATGTCAGCACATACGTTAATACCTTCTACAATACTAAACATGATTTGCGTATCCTCAAGATAGATAATTAAAGAATTGAATAAGGAATGCCAGAGGGACCATATAAATATTACATAGAAAGGAGGTAACATAGATCAGTGAGAGACTCTGTATTTTAAGGACTTTATTTCTGATGCAAAAAGAGCTATGGAAACTTGAACTTTCCTGTTCATTAAGATGTTACTTAGCCATTCAAGCACTTTGTCTTTGATTTCAAAGAAGTACAAAGGATTTGAAAGCAGCTGATGATCGACCATATGGAAAGCTGCAGATATGTCTATAAGAATGTGAGCTGTAGGATCTGCAAAGCTCATCCAATGCAGCCATAACAACTACCTCTGTATTAAAGCCTGTAGGAAAGCTCGCTTACAAAGCGTGAAGATTGTTATGTTCCATGTAATTGGACAGCTGGTTGTTGACGGCTTGCTCCAGCAGCTTGACAAATAAGGAAGTTGGGATATTGGTCAATAGTTTTCAAATAGTTCTCTGCCTCACATTTTAGTAGATCAGGATGATGATGAGGAAGATCTAGACACGACTACCATGTGTCAACTGGGTCCGAATTATGGAAAAACTGCAAATTAAATGGTAGCAATAATACATTTTTAGGAAGAGGACAACTACCAGGAGAATCTATTTTTGTCGCAGCTTTAAGGACTTTGGCCACTACATGCAGTTACATATCATCAGAGATGAAAAGGGAAAAACTAGTTCATAAGACCTGTAGAATGAAACTTTAGGAGAAATTATTGCTGACAAACGTTTGACATTAGATAAAGCCATTTAGATAGTGAGATGATTTGAGGAAGCATTCCAGGGGATGAAACCGTGTATACGATAGTGCATTACCAAGAAATAAAGAAGAAGGGCAAATTCGATGACACGCCTAAGAGAAAGGATGGGCCCAAAAGTAGTGAGTAACATTTACGTGACTACACGTTATAGGTGGGGCTTAGAAGGACTGTATCAACCGGCAAATATTTTCTGCAGTAGGTAAAATGTCCTGGAACTGCAAAGGTGTTAAGATGTAGTATGCATGCATGTGCGCGTGACAGGTGGGGAAATAGGGTGGAGGAGGAAAATATAAAGTACAACTTCAGCAAAGAGAAATTAAAGCCTAGGATGTTCCTGAACAGTTCATGAGACAGATTTGTGATTTAGGAGAATGAAAAACAGATTCATGTCATAATATTCTGAATGATGGAAAAGAGGTACAAGTTCTTGCTGACTGAGGAGTGCGGTGCACAGTAATAGGCAATAATAAGTTAGAATCAATTAGAATTATTTGATAATACTAAGTTAAACATGCCTCACATTTGCTTAAAGGGTTATGTAAATAAACTGATAGGATATCTGACAAAGATAGGACATCAAAGAGGGCTCCTATCTTTTGGCATAGCTCCACCAAAGATAATTAATGATGAAGCTGTGCCCAATCATCCTGACCACATTTTAAGTTGAAACAATGTGGTGATGGCAGTGTCTAGGGAGCAGGAGAAAATTGCTAAATGGTAGAAGCTTTTCCCTAAGATGGTCAATAAGTCTTTCGGCCTTTTGAGTGGTGTTGTGCACTGCATAATTTTAAAAGACAGCATCAACCCTAAGGTGCACAAAGTGCAAAATGGGACAATATTTGTGTGAGGTGGGCTAAGAAATGAACTTAGACAATAGTCTCATGAAGATATGATCAAAAAAATATAGTTCTCTGAATGGTTATCTCCTGTGGTTGGTTGTCAAGAAACCAAATGGCAGTATGAGAATATTTGTGGATCTGAGATATGTAAATGAGAGTGTGAAGGTTGGCTGCCATCCTCTGACAAACATTGGTCAGACTCAGGCAACAATTAAGGGTGTGATCATCTTTTTGGCACTTGTTCTGTTGTCAATGTGTCATTAAATTGCACTACATGAGGAATCTAAGGTGTTGCCATCATTTATTACTCTCTGGGAGCATTTCAGTATGAATGCAAACCTTTTACTTTACTGTTGTGTCAGTTGTTCTGCAGGGAGCAGTGCAGCAACTATTCAGAGACATACCTCATCTATTCTCTTCTCATGAAGGAATCCTTGTGTTTGGTACCTCTCTTTTCTGAACAAGGTTAAACTTTATTTAAAGCATAGGATATACTGTAGAAGAGTGGCTTGACTATCTCCAAAGATAAGTGAATAATTGGAATGCACAGTTGATTATTTGAGCCGTAGAATAAGTGAGGATGGAATTGCCCAAAAAAAGAAGATTGTTGTGCTGTTATATATGCTCCCAGTCCTAAAGGCAAGGATCCTTTCGTAGGACTGGTAGAGTATTGCTCAAAGTATATTCCTATGTTTTCAGGTAACACCAAACACATGATAGGTCTCATGAGAAAACATGAAGTTTGAATGGAGTGATGATTGTGAGAGGAATTTGGTTCAATTTAAGAAGATACGTGTGTAGGCTCCAGCTTTGGTACCATTCGATTCTAAGTGCAATCCAGTGGTTATGTAAGATTCATGCAATGTGAGAATCGAAGCAGTTCTACTACAAGTATTAAACAAGGTAGAAACCATAGCTTTGTTGATTAAGGCAAAAAGAGAATCGACAAGCAAAGAAGAAGCATTGGCATGTTCATGGGGGTTGAATTATTTCAGATATTATGTTTGGGAAGCCCTATTAGTTCTATGTACCAACTGATGGCCTTTAGTAGATTTAGTCAATACTGGAGGGCATGGGAAAACAACACCAAGAATTTCCAAGTTAACAATACAAGTTCTTAGAATTCAACTTTAAAGTGGAATAGGTTCTTAGTGTATGCAATGTGTTTGCTGTCTGTCTATATTGCATGCCTGGGCCGAGTATAAAGACAATGAAATATTTGATGGTAATGAATTATCATAGCTTCCGTGTCTGATGTCACTGCAAGAAGCATATATAAAGATGAATGGGTTAAAGCTGTAAAAAATGAAGAAAAAGATTTGGCAAACTAGCTGTATAAATGTGCACAGAGTTGCAAAGTAATAAAAAATGCCTGAAGCTATACTACCCTATCATGGTATAATACACAAGCTATTGTGGGTGAATGAGGTGTTGTACAAGGAAGTCTATTAGTTGTTTCTAGTGGGGTACACCAAAGAATGTTGACAATGGTCCATGAAGGTTAACCTGGCATGAGCAGAACTAAAAGAAGAATGAGGATTGATTTTTGGTGACCAGGGTTAGATCGGTGTGTTGAAGAGAAAGTGCACTTTTGTGTGACACGTTGAGCAACGGTTCTCAAATAACATTGAAATATCAAAGAAAAATAGTAGAATTACGCAATAGGCCTATGAAGAAAACCTCTCTGCATATTTCAAAGCTATTATGTGTCCAAGAAGTCTCTCTCAAATATGCCGTTGTAGTTGCAGTTTTTGCAGTGGCTTAATGTTTGCCTCGCAGGTGAACACGTGATTACCTTCCTCATAGACCTCTTTATGAGAGAAGGATTGCCTCAAGAAATGGTCACAGACAATGGTGTCCAGTTGGTGTCGGCTGAGATGGAAAGTTTTTAAGACGTCACAGAATTAGGCGCCTTCTAACTTTGGTGTACTTCCTCAGAGTAATAGTATAGTCAAAATATGGAAAATATTGCTGAAGGAGGGATTACAGCTGGCTTCATGCAAAGGTGGAGACGAGGAGAAACATGGAAGTATGGGTGTTTCGCACTATGCCTCAGGACAAAGGTGAACATTCATCATTTGAGAAGATGTGGGGTAGGGAAGCTGGTACTAATTTAAACCAGTTTTCAGTGGCAAAAGGGACTATTGGCAATGCTGTATGTAGCAAAACAGAGGGAAGCAATGAAGGTTTGAAGTTATGAGTCTGGTTCAGAATGGCACTGGGAAAAAACTTGAAAAGGATTTTCACACTTTTCTAGTTTTCTGCAGGTTGTGAAGATTGGGAGGCATGTGTGGTGTCTTGTTCAAGTTGTCCATCGTCTCATTCAATCATCTTCTAGGATTCAATGACATCATCTCGAAGAAGGGTTCTATTGAGTGCAGTTGCATGTTCGGAGTTGATAGATGAGGTCCAATAGATGGTCTCTCTTACCCTACATCTGGTGTAGCCCATCATCACTTTCCAAACCATGTCTTGGAGTTGTCAAATGAAAATGTTTAGGAAAGAAGTAAGGTGTTGGTGGTATCAGCTTGTGTGTGTGGGGGGGAGGGTTAGAATCAAAGATTTATCAAGAAAGGTAGTGTGATGAGGGTGTCAGAAATTGAAGAAGCGTGTGCAGAGAAGTATGAATGATTCAGACAAGCTTCCCGATGGACCTTTGAGTATTTGATGTATTGAGAGGTGTACCTCTCCACTTCTGGCAATGGGGTTCTTTCCTGTTGTCATAGTGCTATGATGTAAACAGTTTTTTGTTGCATCCAGTGTTTTGTTACTTGCACTGGTTTACTAGGTGTCTGCTTGGTCATTGAAGGTTTTGTCTTTATGCACTTTATTCTTGTATTAGACAGGGAGAAGCGTGCTTTTCTAGAGTGGAATGTGTAGATTAGTTCTATGAAGATGGGACTGCAGCAGAGATTCTAGAGTTGTCTATTGCCTGCAATTCCCCTCCTCACAAGAGTGCACTTATGTGCTCTAATAAATCTCTTTAAATAATATCTGTGTCACTGTGGATTCTTCACAGGGTCATTGTTTATTTGTTTTCAAGCAGCAAACTCCTGCTTGGGAGTTTGTTTCTTGAAAAGTAAAAAACCATTGCCAAGCAGGTGCATCAACCGTGGTGCCCACTCAGCAAAGTTTAGTGCCTTTAGCAGTGCTATATTTTAGCCGGTGGTTGCCGTTGGGGCCACCAGCACTCATGTTTTGGGACCAACACTTATTTATCCTCATCAGACATTAATCATGGAGGCAAAAAGACTTAGGAAGAGAAAGACAGAAAACCTGTCACAAAGGAAAAAAGTAGGAACCTGCAAGAGTATGATTAATGGGCAGGGAGTGTCTGGTAGTGGCTTGAGAGACCTGAGGTGGATTCAAGAGTACCCAGCCTTGGTATTCAGTGAACCCACATTTAATTGCACCAGCTGCCAGCTTCTGAGTAGAGCCCTGGGCACTGGCACTTATTCTTTTACAAATTAATCACTGGCTCAGTGACGTCACTGAACAAGTGGCTCTGCTGAAGGCACAGATATTCATGCCTGACTGGCGGGGATCTATAAATTTGGCAGCCAGTCTGACTTCACGGGAGCAGGGGCCATGGCTTTCATTTACCAGGAGTTGCCTATTGAAGAAAAAGACATCCCATCTTCTGCTGGCAAAATAGCACAGATTTTAATATAAAATAAAAAACAGCAAGCACGCAAGCGGAAGGCCATTCAGGTCTGTGAAACTGGAATCTGAGCTTCGACTTCCAATACAATGGACAGCTTCTTTTATACATGTCTTATCATGAATACGTCATCCATTTGCATGGTAGAGTGAAATCTGCTAAAGCACAGCATTTTCATCAAAAAGTTATACTTTCAAAAAACAACTAATCACATGTCTATGAAATGCGTCTCAGGTGCACATGTTATCATTAATTATGCTTCCACACCACCGCTAGCTACCAGTGTCCTTGACTTGTTTCGTACTTGAAGCCTAACAATGGTATACTCCCTACACATCTGCTGCCTGGTAAAGCATAACCTCCCACCTATTCTGCGCCTCTGAGCTACCTTATCTACATTGTTTCTCAGATTCGCATTCTTGCAACCGGGCCTGTGACCTTCCATTTATTCTATGCCTGATTATATTCCCCTATTCTACTGAAGCTCATACCTACTTCGCTCCTCCTGGAGTCCGGTCTCCATCTGTGCTCTTTTTTATTCTGCTCCCGAAGACAGCTTAGGCCTGTATTCCTCCTTTAATACGTAACACTGAACCAGTCTCTCTGCTGGTGCTTTCATGACATGAGTAGGCCTTCTTCATTTTCGACATTCAAACACTGGCACGTGGACAGCCAACTCACCAGACTCTAATGGCCGAGGAAGTCACATAAGCTCATTAATCAGCTTGAATGGGTTGGGAGATTTTGTTATACATAACAAATATGGTATTATGAAGATGGAGACAGGGATATAAGGAGGATACTGAGTTGTCAAAGGAGTTAATAAAGATCGAATATGTGCTCTTCAAAATTGGGATCAGGGTGTTGAAAGACGGGACATGAGAGCTATTAGAGCTGTGACTATCGCAGTTTAGTGGATTAGGTGAGGCATTGTTAGTTGCAGGAGATTGTGTGGGTTGCGAAGACAAGGAGGGTCATTTCGAGTTAGGCAGAGCAAGTGCACCACCATAAAACAGTGGTTCTACTTCCCACCAAACTCGTAGTTAATCTGCCCCATTTGGCAGTCGGAGAACCACATGATTTTCACTGGAGGAGCATCAGCCAGCTCTGTTGGTGAAAAACCTTGACATAGCAACCAGTCAACAATTGGGCCTCCAGATCATAGTGACGGTCACCCATCCGATTTACGTTGAGGCCACAGTCAGCAGAATTGTCTGCCCCGGGACTCCATGCAAGCCCCCACTATAGGAGTTTGCTTTTCAAGCACAAACACAAAAGAGGGAGCCAAAACAACATGGTGCTCGCTCAGTAAAGTGCTCTGCCTTCAGTGCAGCTATCACCAGCACTTTTCTTGAAGGCAGTGAGATCCCCACCACACATTCAGGTGTCTCAGATATGGCGGTAAGTCTTCTGACAGTAGTGCAGAGGCAACAGCCTCCTCTGACCTGGCAGGGCATGCACCAGGGTTTAAATCACCAATATGGATTGTTATTGGATTGGAGGGAGGTGTATAATGTAGCAATTGGGTATGAAATAATGTTGAAATGATAGGAGTACAGTATGGAAGATAAGTGTGGCGTGGTAAACTGGTTATGTTCTGATTCAGGCCTACCAGAGCAACAGGGTTTTAAATAACTTTTCTGATTGAAACCATTGAGAGTTCAGTCTGAAAGTTATTAAAAACGTTTGGTTTTACAAAGGTAAGTGTTTTTTAGTCTGCCATGCTCAGGCTTTAGATTTGAACCTTATGGGATACTCCAGGGTGTTTCCATATGGTGAAACAGGGATGTTTAAGAAAATGACATGGGAAAACTCTTCCTTTCTACTTCATGTGCAGTGTAATGAGTCGAGCAAGACCTGTATCTGAAGTGCTGAAGACCTGAAGCTTCTTAAAACATCACATCAACCCATCATAATAGTAATGAAGTCTTTTTTGATATTCTTGGAGTTCAGAGAAACAAAATTTTTGGCTTTATATAAAAGTAAAATATCTGATATCAAAGCGCTGTTCACAGCCTTGATAAATGGTAAATGATGGGTGTCATAACAGAACCACTGGAAAACATCTGCTTTTTATTTTTGCAGTTTGCACTTAAAAGATGTGTCTTGGAAAAATAAAAAGCCTAAAATCAGACTTTTCAGTTCCTGGAAAATAGACAGTTGTTTAGCAGTTTTAATGTAGACAATATTTATTGGCAAGCACTAACAAAATCAAACAATACAGGCCGAAATGTTAAAAGATCAGCATTCTTTTTTTTCTGTTCATTCCTTGTAAGAAATTGGGTTGCTGGTTGACGGAGGCAAACCTTACTCAAGCAGAAACCACAATCCTTGTCAGAGTGAAGCCACAAAGAAACTACAAATTAACCTGAGGTCAAACTCCTGGTACCTTGGCACAGAACAGTCAGGCTTAACTTAGAGGCAATGTGTTACGTTTTTGTGCAACACTTCAAACAGTAGCACAATGAAAACACACTAAAAAAGGATCGCACACCAGATTTAGAAAAATAGATTATTCTCTAGTAAAAGAAGACCAAAACGACAAAAATCCAATCAGTAGAACCGGAGATTTTCAATTTGAAAGATTTCAGTGAAAATAGCACCAAAAAGCACAAAGTGCCAACTGTGGAAATCTGGTTGCGCTGGTCTGGGACAAAGTCACAAGTTTAGGCCGAATGCGATAGAATTCAGGGCGGCTACAGGGACAAATTTAAGACCACTGAACAAGAGTGCCTTAAATCCTGGTTGCGGAGTGTTGCGAGGTCTGACACCAAGGCGATGCATCAGTTCCAAGGAGGCTGTCTAGGAGGAATACACAAAGACCAACTGTCAGCTACACCCAGTCATGTGCCCCAGAGACAGACTGCAGGCACTAACTGGCTCAGGCAGGAAAATGCTACATTTCTAAAAGTGCGTTCTCCAAATTGTAATTTAAAATCCAACTTTACCATAAGGAAGGAGTTTTCATTACAATTCCAAACACCAAACATGAACTGGCTACCTGTTTCCATTCGAAAGTTACAGCTTATTAAATGTAATAAGGTGACTCCAATGTAATCCTATGGGAGAGGTAGGTCTTGCAGTAGTGAAAATGAGCTTAAGTGTTTTTGACTACTAGGACATGTCTAACTTTTTAAATACATTGCACCCTTCCTGTCCAGGGCCTACCCTAAGGGTGACTCACATATATTAAAAAGGAAGGTTAAGGCCTGGCAAAATGTTTATTTTGCCAGGTTGGATTGGCAGTTAAAGTCTACACACACAGGCTGCAATGGCAGACCTGAGACATGTTCAAAGGGCTACTTAGGTGGGTTGCACAGTCAGTGCTGCAGGCCCACTAGTAGCATTTACTTTACAGGCCCTTGACACATGTAGTACCACTTTACTAGGGACTTATAAGTAAATTAAATATTTCAATTGGGGATAAACCAATGTTAGCACGTTTTAAGAAGTGAGTGCATGCACATTAGCACTGGTTAGCAACAGTGGCAGTTCGTGCAGGTAAGCGCGGTGGGGCGGGGGGTGAAAGTGACAAACAACGGGATAGGGAATGTAAAATAAATCAATAAATAAAACCACTGACTTTGTGCTTGCCACATTGCCGATGCGGCGAGCGCAAGGTAAGTGGTTTTATTTATTTATTTATTTTATATTCCCTATCCCGTCGTTTGTCACTTAGCCCGCCCCACTGCGCTTACCTGCACGGACCGCCACTGGTTAGCAATGGTAAAGTGCGCAGAATACTAAGGCCAGCAAAAACAAGATTAGCAAAAATAAGAGGGGTGAAGCCAAAATGTTTGGGGGAAGACCACCTTAAAGCTGATAGGTCTAACATTCCTGTTATCTGGTGCCATTCCAAAAAGCATATAAGATGGGTATTGCCAAAAATTGGGAGCCAGTAGTGAATAGGAGAGTGCTAAATTATAACTTCACCTGCCAGTTGTCTGCAGTTCCCAATTTTTATAGGAAAATATTACTTTAAAATCTTTTCTTCTGATAAAATTGTCTTTTGCTAAGCGTTTCTCCTGCATAAATGTTTTGAACTGTTTTCTTTCACATAGTTTATTTAAACAAAACACTGGGCTAACTTTGTGAAACACTCAAAGTTGGCAACGTTTTTTACTAAACAAATGAAAATGAGTGTTTCACAACCCACCCTGGTTTATGGTGTTTGTGTAGAAAATAGCATATCCCTTCAATTATCTCTTGACCAAAATCTAAAATGTGTTCTATATTTTGGCTTTGAACTGGCTTGAGTTCAATCGACATCATTCAGACCAAAAGTGTCAATAAGTAAAGGGATTTGAGACGATTCAAATTAACTATGAGTTGCACCTGGCATTTTAGAGTTGTTAAGTTCCCTAACTATTGAATTCAATAGTGATTTAAGTGGTACGAGGTACAATCTGAGTGACGTGTACAGTGTCTAAAAGTAAGAACTTTAAGATTTGCCCATTACTAGGAACAACAGAGGAAGAAAGAATAAAAAAGTTCGTGAAAAAATGTAAAGAAAAAATAATATCAGAGAAAACAGAAAGAGAGAGATAGAGAATCATTCAAAGAGAAAGAAAGGTGCAAAGAAATAAAGAACAGGAAAATGGAAGATAAAATAAAGCAAACGTAAAAAAATGAAATATCTATGAAATAGAAATTCGTAGAACGGTTTGCACACACAAGTTTTGGATGCCCAAATAGAGACATGTGTATGGGCAGTTGTGAGAACTTGCCATCGTAAATGGGATGTACTCACAAGAAAATTCTGGCTGTGTGGCGGAATTTCTGTCAACACGCTGCTTGCAGTGCTCTAAGGTGGGTCAACTTTCAAAAGTTAGTGAGACAGTTTCCAGGTAGTAACTCATATTTACTCCTATCAAGAGCCTGGGATAAATGTATTTTCAGAAAGGGGGAAGACATACCTCCAGAATTGATGGTGTGCATGGTGACAGGGTTTCTTCATAAATAAATAATAATTTCCTTATGAAGAAACAAAGAAAATTAATTTTAGTGTCACATTTCCATAGCCAGACATGTACCCCTATGCATTCCTATGAGAGTAAGTGGATACATATTTGAGTACTGCTGAGAATCACAGTTTTTAGGAATACTGCAGGATTTACTTGAGAATGACTGAAAAAATATGTTTGCAAACCGTATGAATTCAACTGTCGCTAGCGAGTCATTCTGATTTTGGCAGGAATCAAAAGTAGTTGAAATTAATCAAGGACATTGTAGATAATGTATACAGTTCAGACATGTTTAAGCCTTTGTGTTTATTTTGAGACTATATTAGTAATTTTATGGATATTTTGAACTTTTTAACAACTTCCTTTAATGGGACTTCCAGTGATATCACTCCCTGTGATGTCACTGGTTATGCTAATGAGCAGATATCTGCTGAACAGGATTCTTCCTATTGCCTCCTGAGGCAGTTCCGGGGATCCCGGTCCGCACCTGAATGCTCCTACATAAGTTCATTGCCAACTTTTCAAAGGCTCCTGTGAATTAGACCCTCAGTAATGAAATTAATATGAAGTAAAAGAAAGAATAAGCAAGAAAGAGTGGAGGAAAGATAAAAGAGAGCAAAATAAAAGAGAAAATTAGATCAAGAAACGAACTGGAGACAAAGAATCCCCTCTTAAAGAAATGTACTAAACAGGATGGGTCGATAAAATGAGGAGATAGTGCAAAAGATGAGAAACAGAGGAAGAAACAGAAAAAAATTGTAAGCAATTAAGGAAATTAACAAATAGCAAGAAAGAAATGATACATGGCATATATATTATGAGAATTGCGAAGTAGTCTGATGAACTTCAATTACAATATTTAAATGAATTTGATGTGTTCTATTGCTAATATATTTCATTTCTCAATATTTCGCCAAATTCTTTATGTACCCACCCACCCAAACTGCGTCTTTGCTCCCCAAGTCCTTGCTACGTAATCAGTTTCTGTTGTACTGACATGTTCTGTTCCGCAAAAAGTAATGTACTGTATTAAAAAGATGAACGAAAAACACACAGAAAAGAAGGGCCAGGAAAGTTAGAGTAAATGTAACAAAAAAAAACGAAATAAAAAAAATGTATGAAGGCTAGAGGACGCCTGAAGGTGGGAGTGTCAATCAGAAGGCGTCAGCCACGTGCACTCTGTGTGGTGACTAGCATTACATTCATTCCTACCTCCAGGCCGCTCCTCTGTGTACCTTTACCTGTCCCAGCTAGCCCCCACCCCCGAGGCGCATCCCCACCTGCCTGCATGCTGTGTCGGCCTGGGCTCCACAGACTGCCCCTGGTATGTCCCAGGCAGCAGGGCACGGGTCTCATGGTCTGAACCGGCCGCACCCCCTGTGAGGGCACCTGCCCGCCCACTTGGAGCACTACAGCGTCTCTCAGCCCCTATGGACCTCTCGATCGGGTAAGAAAGATTGCAGACATTCCGCCACCATTTGTACTCCTATTTGCAGATATTGTCATGAAATGAGCGATAGCGTAATGGTTTGCATACGGGTTCTTTCCGCTGCTCAGCACGCGCCTGTTTGTTTCTCGTGCAGTGTGCCCTTTGGCCAGCTATGTATAAATGAGGGTTGTTTCTCTGTGCAGTGTGCCCTTTGTCCAGCTATGTTTAAATGAGGTTTCGCTTGGTTAATGGCTCCGTGCCTACCAGACTCAGAAGGGCAGAGAGGGGGCGGGGCAGGCAGAGAACAGTGGACAGCAGATTCTGCTAAAAGGAAACCAGGGTGGGGAATATTGGAACTAGATGAAAGTTGGAATTAATGACCAGAGAGAGGGGAAGATGAGAGAAAACTGCCGAGAAAAGAGGGCAGATAAAGAAGCAATGTTGGAGAGAAGAGAGGGCAAGTTGCAAGAAACTTACTGGGTGGGAGAGAGGCGGGTGAGGGCAGGAGACAGAGTTGCAGATATGTAGATAGTTGGAGGAACAAGGACTGCTGACAAGAGACAGAAGCTATAACAACACTTGAGTACACATCGGGTATATATACAAAACAGAGGAGGGAAAGGAACTCCTGGGGAGAGAGGGCAGATATGGAAAAAAGAGAGTGTTGAGAAAAGGGGGCATAGCTGTCAGCTGCCTTCATCTTACTTGGGACACTTTACGCCAGTGTTGTTTTTTTAGGCCAGAAGCGCTTTGCATTTTTAGATTTCTGAGTTTCATTTTACTATGGTGAGTGTGGGCTTAAAATTACTCGCATGCAAAGTGTTGTTAGTGGCTAAAAAAACAGCATTGTCTAGGGTGTCACAGATAAGAAGGGGTCGCTTGGCAGCTGTGAGAGGGTAGAGCAGGAACTAAAGTGTGTGCCACAGGAGGTCATGATCTGTTGTGAGGTGTGGATATGGACAAGAGAAGAAAAGGAACTCCATAATAGGGAGGAGGATGTAATGAACAAGAAAGCATACGTGGGGCAGCTGAAATTGAGGGATGCAGTATGGGAGAAGCAGGGAGAGCAAGAACAGTGAAAGCAAGCTCTGAAGCAGGGGTGTGCAAAATTTGCGGAGTTTCACTCTGCGGAATTCCGCAGAGTTACATAAAAACTATGGAGTTTCACAAGCGGTGGAATTCAGCATGTTGCGCTGCTCGCGCTGATTTAAACGCTGTGAGCCTGTTCCACACTGCAAAATCAGTGCAAACTGCACCATGCAGTGATCCAGAAGGCCCCGCTTCCCTCTGCGATGTGGCAGAGTTCTCAAAGCGAATGGTATCGACCTGCCACGAACACCTGCATTGAGAAATCTCGCCGGGAGGCATTCTACCGCTCAATTTTCTCAATTGCGCTCTGTTGGCGAGCTGTGCGCGAGAAAAAACTCGGCCACGCAGCGGTTGGCGGAGTTTTTCCGGAACTCTGCACACCAAGCGGAGCGCGGAGTAGGCAAGACTCCGCAAATTCCTGCAGTGGAGCAGAGTTTATCGCCCACCATTACTCTCAAGCCATCTCAAGGTTCCACGCAGCACTTCATAAAACTAAGATAAATAATAGTGTCCTCGAGGCCCTGTCTTGGTCTTGGTAGCATTGCTCTTGTTGATGTGTATGTCATAATATTAGAAGCTAATATTGTCCTACAAAAATATTACAGCCAAAATATCTACTACAAAAATATTGTCAAAGTAAGTATACATTATTAATTAGGATTTACTATTTTTAACCTGCGATCATTGAAGCTATGTAAATCGTTGTGGTACATATGTTGAGTCAAGTAATGTCAGGGCCACTGGAATTATGTGACAAGGGAGGACCAAGTTATGAGGCAGGGTTGACTCAATTATGCAGCAACAAAAGGCAAATTATGTGTAGTATTACGGCACATTTTGAGATAGTAGTACCAAATTATTTTGTCATTTTTTCATATGTTAACTCTGTCTGGGCAAACGTTTCATCACATTAGTACCTGTTTAACACCCAAATACAGCAATAAAAAGCAGAAAAGTGACCTCAACCTGCAAAGGGCCATCCATTGCGAGGCAACACGTTGTTGTGTTTTTAGTAACCTTTGATTTGTTTGAAACATTTTTTGTGTTAAAATCTGCAGGTTATGCTGCAGATGATGGGACTATGTGGCAAATGTGGCAAATCCATAATTATGCAGAAACCGCCGCAGTCGCAAAATCACATAATTCTAGTGGCCCTGCTTATAGTAAAACTATACTTACCTATCAATTTTGGTAGTCACTATTCAAACTGCAGTATATTTGCATAGTGCATCTACAATATTTTGATACGTTACCCTCTCGTTCATGCTAGAGCACATGAAGGTGTTGTAGGGTGGCCTGTTTGCGACTCATCGGGTGTCATGCCTGAGGTTGGGAGGAGTTCTTCATACATGGTGTGACAAGCTAGTTACTGCTTTTGGGCATGAAGTGGTACAGGACAGTATAAAACAGAATGAGTTGCACTTGCAGACACTTTCGTCTTCTTGCTGCCTGACCTCAGCCTGAGAAGATCATGAGTTTGGGAACAGCTAAGTCTCACCACTTAACCACTCTTCAGAATTCAAGCTTGATGCAGAGCTTTCTTGTCTACAGAGTATCTCCCTGCACCTTCTGCACGGCTCCGTGGCATAGCTAGACCTACTGCCACCCGGTGTAGCCCCAAAGTTTTCCGCCCGGTGCAGGTAAGAGCAAGGGGGGGGGGGCAGGTGGCGGCAGGCGGATGACTTGTTCTTGGGGGCGGGGGGATAGTGATAGTCGGCAGACCTGACTTGCTCACCTCCGCCGCCCGCAAAAACAGTGCCGCCCAGGGCGGACCGCTCCCCCACCCCCTCCTAGCTACGCCACTGGCACGGCTCACCCTGATTGCAAACTGTAGATGTGAATGTGAGGGGGGTATCAAGGTCTCAGGGTCTGCGTCCCACCTGCACTCATTTTTAAGGGACAGTCTCTTCTTTCCCCAAATGTTAACCTACCACCCGCAGTGTGCTTGCATTTTTGCATCTTAGCCCATATAGTTCAATGGCATTTTAGATCATTTTTGTATAATGAGCAATTTTTCCTGTAAATGTTCCTCTATCGTGCTTTTTAGAGGCGGATTGAGGTGGGTGCCGTGTAGCTTACAATTGGAATCTGTTGTGTTTGCATATGATGAACACTAATTGTGAAAGGGGGTGTGGCTAATACACTTGTGCCAGAATTGCTGTTGTCATGAAAATACCTGGCTGTGTACATAAGTCACTGATATTTACAGTCAGGCTGTAAGATAAAGCTGCATCTGTATGTATGATTTCATATTATTTATGACGTTGGTCTGGCTTCCATGTTGATGCTATGCATGTACTTTCTTGCTCTGCATGGTCTATATTGTTAATATTCTCTGTTACTTTCCGTTTACAACTATTGTAATGTGGTCAGCTTTGAGGACTCGTAACGCACTGTCACTTTTACCAGCAGCTTGTTTTTGTTCTCCTGGACACTCAGTTCCATAAATCCTGAGATAGCTACAAATTATCTCAGTTATAATTGCTTAGGCCGATAGCTTTTTATAGCATCACTGATATTTCATATCCCATCTCTCTCCTTTATATAACTTCTCTGGAACAGACACTTCTGTGGATCTACGCCTACCCCAGTGTATTTATCTTTGCACACTATGACTAGTGTAGTTTCTTAGCAACTAATATTTAATAAGTGTATTAGGACTTGCTTGCTTGATAACAACCGCATCTTATTTTGTTTGCCTGTTTGGGGTAGTGTTGCCAATTTCTGTAATGGTACAGGAAGTCGTGTCATTTCTATAAATCACAGGTGTAGCAAAAAGTTACATTTTTTGCTCTGATGACATCATAGGAAGTGACCTCACACAAACTTAAGCTCGGAAGGCTGATCTTTGTCTGGTTATTTTGGACAGTTTTATTAAAGCCTAGGGACGCAATATGTTACAAACATTTATTTATAACAGCTGTAAAAAATCAGGTACACTAAAAGGATGAGTGGTTAGAATTACAACTATTATAAAGAACTCTGCAGGGCTTCCACACAGCAAGAGATGGCTGGAAATTGCTACACCTGTCTACCCCCAATTGCCTTCCATGGACACTGATATTAAAGTGATTGTATAGATTATGAAATATATAGTTTTGGTTTCTTTGTTAGATTTCACTGAACTAACAATAGCAGAATTGACAGTGTATGCCCTTTGACCTCCTGATGACATCACAAAAGAAATATTATGTGGCCTTTGACCCTAGCTCTGGTGATTTGATCCTGCTCAAATCACAAAGGGAATGAAAAGGGCACAGGAAAGCCCACAATATGTGTAAAATCTAGAATGTTACAGAGTCAGTTAAAGGGCATGGGTAAGAGCATAGGGCTGTCGGTATAGCACAAGAGTGCATATGCCACCGGATACTGAAAGCATGACTATCTGTTTCTTGGTTTTATGCAGATTGCCTTACTGTGCACAAGTACCCGTATCTCCAATCACCTGAGAGCTGGGGGCCCAGGAAATGGCTGAGAGACCCAGGGGCATTGGGGTTGTTATGGTATTCACAGCTGTCAGCAAGCGGAGATGCCTAAATGATGATTTGTATATGTGGTTGTGTTCATCTGTCTGCACCGTGAATCTCACAACAAGAAAGGAGATAAACAACTTTAGAACTCGCCTCAGAATCCATATACTTCTGTTCTTGCCCTGTGAGAGCACAAAACCCCTTGGATGTGCATTCCCTTTGATAAACAGCTGACATCAATATTTGCTTATCTGTTTGAATCACTTCTTTTTGCCAACATTACAATTAGTTGCTATACAGCAGGATGTTTGGCATACCTTTACATTTTCTGCTGCACCCTTTTCATAAATTGGGTTCCCATGTTCCTCCATTGAGGCTGTCAGCCCCAGATTGTCTAGCGTTCCCTAATAACTGAGGATTTCTGAACAGGACTCACCTCTCCCATCCTATAAGAAACTGGTCTGCACAGTCTACAGGGGCACAAGTGCACTGAGCTGTGCATGTGATTCCAATTGAGTTATGACAAGGCACCATCAGGCCTGTAAGACTACAGGGCTGTGATTTTGTATTAGCTACATTTAGATGTAATGCATACCTCTAACCAGGTATCGAGGCATTTTTGAGGATGGGTACCACACTGCTCTCTGGGAGTGGTTTGGATGGAAGTGTGTGTGCCTATCATGTGGCCTACATGGGTAGTGTTTCAATGTCGCCTGCAAGGATCAGAGTTGAGCTCTTATTATGTTTTGTTTTTGTGGCTTTGTGTGAGTTGAAGCAGAAAGATTGACAGATAGGACACTTATGCATTAGGTGATAATGTCTGGATGAATAGGAGAGTGTAAATGCAGTGTGACCTATGTGAAAAGTGTTTTGGTGTTGTCTGTGTGTGTCAGAGACTGCTCTGTCGCAGCAGGTGTGTAGCTGTATAAAAACAACTGTGGAGGAGATAAGCATATGTACAGGTGTGGCCATTCATGTGAATACCTATCATCTTTAGAGTGGTCTGTTTCACACATTTTAAACCATATTGACCACAAAGCAAACCGTGGCTGCATTTTGGATAGGTTGGAGTTGGGAGATCGCGCTCTTACAGGCGTTAGAGAATATGGCATTCTTGTAATCCAATTGAGATTCTATCAATTCAATGATCACCCAAGCCCTGAGTTCCTTTTCTAGGAATGGAACACATTTCTTAAGGATATTAGGTGAAAGAAACATGTCTTGGACACTTTGGAATTATGAGAATTAAATTAAGGATAAAATGTGAATCTATGTGTCTGTCCAGATCATGGACTTGCAAAGCTGCAACAGGAAGAAGACCAAAAGAAGATGGCCAGCTAAGAACCTTTATCTCAATTTTGGGAGAGATTAAAAGAACCTACATTTTGTTAGCTTTTAAATTCAAGACGTTGATATTCGTCCACCAACAGTTATAAGCAGTAACGCATAAAAGAGGGACTTCACATTTATCTGAGGCGATATGCCTAAAATAAGATCAGCATCATTCGTGTACATGTAGAAAATGTATTTGTCTACCCTTCCTCAAGTCCCCTTTAGTGGGTATGACAGTTTGACCCTTGGTGGGATCTATCAAACCTCAGCGCAGTGATGGTAAGCGCAATCACGTGTAATCAGAATCTCTCTAACCACACGTTATTGTCAAATAGGCTTAAGCCTTCTATATATCACGTGCTTTCGGGTAGTGGGTGTTACCAGGGTTCACACACAAAGGGACAGGACCCAAAGTAGTTGTAGCACCTTACCCGACCGCACAGAATATTTCACACACCCCGCTCGGGGTTGTTGCCTCAACCGCCTGACTTTGTTTACGACCATAGACTTTGAATTCGGAAGCTGCTACGATTTTGCCTTGAAAAAGCTCTGGCTTGCTGGCCTCTGGGGGAAACACGTGTCAGCTGTTTTTGATTGCACTTGCATTCAAATAACGAAGATAAGACTGAAGCTATATTGTTTGCTACTTCTTGTATCTACCACGTCAAATCCAGATTTAGGGATTAAATTACCGTGTGATTATAAATTATCACTGAGAGCACAAGCCTATCATACTTGAAAAACTTCTATATATCACATCACGCCTTCCCCCTTAATATCTGCACTATCCCTCCTTTGTGGACGCTCAGGAAGAATTCATGTGAAGATGCACTCTTGCTTAACAGAGGGGTAGATTATGCTTGCGCTGTAGGTTCTCACCATTGCCCCAAATTTAACAGACATGCTGACCACACTTTGGCAGTATACTGTATTCAACTGCTTTTTGGAGATTTTCTACTGATATCTGACCTTGAACAGGACTCTGAGAGTTGTTTTTCTCAAGACTGTGAATAAGCTTGGAGAATGTGGAGAAACTGTGACCTCTCCTGGAAGACGAGTTGTACTTCTGAAAGTATGGAGAGGAGCTAAACCCTGTCCAGGAGAGGAATCGGAGCAGAGCCCAGCTGAATGAAGTCTGTGTGGAGGTTGTCTCGAGGAGCTAAAGTGAACTTGCAGCCCAGATCACCAGAACAGAACTAAAGAGAAGTGATTTTTGAAAAGGAGGAGACATTCCAGGACTGTTAGTATAGGGATCCCCTCATTGATTGCCTGACTTTTTGGAAGCTGCCATTAGCCCTTTTCCAGGCAAAGGCAGACATGGGGGAATTTCTCTTTAAGTCTGGCCCTTAGGAGTGCCCTATTTCAGATGAGTCTGGCTGCTTGATTCCCTAAGCATTTGAACTATCTCTGTGGCCTCTCCAGTTCTACTGATATCAATGTTTTACAACACAGTTAGATCCAGACCCTTAAATACAGTCTTGTATTTGTCCCTAGGAAGGTAAAGGCATGAGAGACTGTGGTTATGTGGGTGCCACCAGCATCTGAACATTTGATCCTAAAATGAGCTGCCCATGAGCCAGTCATGAAGGGTTCAAGCCCTTTTCCAATACGCAAAGTTTCCATGTTTGCGACTTTCACTTTGGAGACCAGTTGGAGAAGTGTCATATCTCCCATTGAACTGTTTCCAGTATCCTGCTGACCACCAACCACCAGAGTCCTGTAGCACTGTTAAATTGACACTGGAATTTGACTTTGAACAGGTTCTTGGGCATCATAATGTTTCCATGAAAGGAATCTTCAGTTGCCTTTGGTTGTTTGGTGTCTAGGTCCTCATCATATCTATCAGATACCAAACATGGAGAACACAACCATTCCATCCGAGTGACACTGAGGTCACCCAGCTACTTAATGGAGTTTGCAGAGGAGGCATAATTCTAAATTGGTCCCTTGTCTCCAGAGGTAGAGTCCCAGAGAGCTGCCACGTGGTAAACATGATATGACTACATCACTCGCACAGCTGTGATTCCGTGTTTGGAAGCTCCAGACCATGGAGAGGGCAGCCAGAGGGAAGGAAATGCTTACTGAGGGTCTCAACATGTGCTGGTGGTTTAGGGAGATGTAATGAGATACAGGACCAGGGAATTCCTGTTTACAAGATGTGGATTAGAGAAGTGTGTCAGAATTTGGCGTCATCTTTGTCGCCTTCCCTTGGCATCTGTACGGGAGAGCAATAACAGAAAATCATTAGCAGCGGAAACATGGTGCTGTTTGCAATTTGATTGTTGTTATTGTATTTGCAGATAGCCTTAAGATAACAACTCTGACTACATCTTCAGTGCTTAATTTTCACAGTCCATCTTAAATTAAAATAATTATTAATTGCAATCATAAAACACAAAATCCAGGTCACTTTAATTATTGAACTTTATTTGCTAGATTAGCTACTTCCTTCAAAAATGTCATAAGTACAAAATGTGACAATTGTTCTGAATTATTTACCTGACGTTTTTACCCTTTTAAATTTTGGTGGGTTTAATCGGCCGACACTATTCTGGGGTGCAAACTTTATCACATTCAGTAACCACTGGGTGTGGTAAACTCTGCACCACTTGTAATTTTGATCACTCCACAAACAGGTGTTTGCCTTGGGATTGTAAAAAAATGGGGCAATTGGTTTGGTGACGCATCATGTGACATGCACAGCTGTCCCCTTGGTTGGTAGAGGACAGGCAGTACAGGGATTGGAGCTTTCTGAGTGCTGAGATAGTCACAGAACCTTAGTTCCCTGAAGCGACTGGCCATTAGATTTATCTCAATAATACATCTTTAGCTTTTTAAAAAAAGCTTCCATGGAGAAAAATAATTAAGAGCTTTGCTGTGCTGTGGGTGGGGACGTTTGGCTCAGGAGAATGGGAGTAAAACCAAAAAGGAACAGTGTGTCTGTTAGCTCAGTATGAGGTGAGAGGTAGCCATCGGGGAGAAAGAAAGTGCCCTTGGAAACATTCAGTGTTGTTTTAAAGTGGTTCTAAAACTCATCAGCATTTTAGGATCAGATATTAAACTGTCTTAGAGCCTCATTATGAGTTTGGCAGTGCGGGAGCGGGACCGCCCCACTCCCACACCGCCAAACCCATGTACAAACCGCCCACCAGATCAGGAGTTTTCTCCTGTCTGGCGGGCGGTTCTTTGGCGTTCTCAGGGCAGCATTCGCACTGGCTTGGCAGATCGGGCTGGACTGTTCCCATGAGGCACAGGGTCAAGACTGATTTGCATATGACCGGGTCTGAACTGGGGTGGCGAAGTCACCTAAAGAACGATGATGGATTCAACCCAGATCTGTGACTGGAGGTGAGTGTCTGAAAAGTTTCAGTGCTCCGTCCATCATCTCCTTGTGTTTGCTTTGTTCCCAGGGCGGTGCCTATGACTGCTGCAGTCCATGCCGTGCAGGTACTTGTGTGCATGCACACAGGGAGGCACATGTTGTGCCCCCTGTGTGCATCCACATGGCGTGAGGCACAAGGGGGCTTAGCCCCACAATATTCAACATATATGTGGCCCCCCCTTGCCAAAACCATCAGAGGGTATGGATTCATCCCCATCTCATATGCGGACGATACCCAACTTCTCTTATCCTTTAATAATGATATAACTACCACTAAAGCACGTTTCTCTGAGGTCATGAAAGCCATCTCGTCTTGGATGATGGAAAACTTTCTCCAGCTGAATGCTTGCAAGACGGAAATTATGCTTTTTGGTAAAGCCCAAGTGCTCTGGTCTCCGGAGTGATGGCCTACAGACTTGGGCGCAGCACCTGCCCCCAAGACAGTGGTTAAAAATCTCGACCAGACTCTTACTATGGAAGATCAGGTATTGGCTACCACTGGCGCCTGCTTTTATATGAGGAGTCTTCTGCGTAGAGTTTTCCCACTCCTCCCACTCTCGGTGCGAAAAACTCTGGTTCAGTCACTGGTAATCAGCCGTTTGGACTACTGTAACGCTCTTTTGGCTGCGGCTAGTGAGTCTCTACTGAACAAACTCCAGGTGGTCCAGAACACAGTGGACCACCTAATCCAGAATATGCCAGCCAGAACTGCCTCTCTCCCCTTCTTGCGCACTACATTGGCTTTCTATACGCAAGAGAATCACGTTCAAGATCTGTTGTATAGTACACAAATCACTGAATAGCAGAGGCACAAGCTATCTGACAGAAAACTGAGCAGATCTCTGGAATCTGGGGGGAAATCTCTCCTCATCATACCTCGTTTTAGGATAACACGCTCTGGGGCAAAGCCTTCTCCTACCTGGCCCCCCTTTACTGGAACCATCTACCCTCTCACCTTTGGAAGTGCACGGATCATCTTCACTTTAGAAAGCTTCTCAAAACTGAGCTTTTCAGAAACTAATACTACCTGCCTGTGATTCCACAGTAGCACGGAGATACCACTTCATGCGTGATTCAGGCGCTTTACAAATTATAGTAACATAACATAACAGAGTCTGGGAAATGTTAAAGGAAAAGCCCTGGAGCAGGCCAACCATGGGCTGTCTTTGGCTACATAGCAATTCTAGGTAGCAATTTCATGTTTATAGGTATAGTCAATTATTTTTAATATTTGATAATGGCTTTGGATATGAAATGAATTCTTATTTTATGTGAGTGCCAGCTTTGGGGATTATTTTAAATATTTGATCTTGGATTTGAATAAGAAATGTAATTTTTTGTATCAGTAAATTTTTTTAAAAATGCACAGATTTGAATTAAATTCTCTAGATTCCAAAGGCAAATGAGATAATAGATGGGCTTTATTAATGGGTAGAAAAAAATGGGAGAGTTGGAGCATTTTTACTGTATGGATAGGGGCTTATCCCTAAGCAAGTAGCGTGAGCATTATGATGCCTCGGTCGTTATAGTTAATGGTCTTCACTTACAAAGCATCAGTTGGCGAAATAAGGAGGTGCATGTTTAAGGATTTGGCAGGAAAATGTGCTGGCAGTGAATCTGGGGAATTCAATCACGGTGATGGTTTTCTGAGAAATTGTTGGGAGGTGTTAAAAATGTGCTGGTTGGAAAGAGAGCAAAAAACCTTTCATTTGCACTTTCCGTTGATGTTAAATGATCTTCAGTGTCTGAGATAAAGAGGAATTGGAGACATACGCTGCAATCAGGGTGGATATGGGAAAAATGCAGCACGTGTACAGGATCACATGGATAAGGTTCAAAACAAATGTTAGCGGGAGAGGATGCACTACCTTTAACAGGTTTATGGGATCTTAGGCACTTCATGGTTGTCTCCCCTTTGCTACAGTTTTTATCACCACCAGAATGGCTCTTAATATGAGCAAGCGGGTGTTTAGAATATTGGAAAAAGGTTTGGGAGAACTGGGCCTTGAGGAAAGAGGTATTTGCCAGAAATAAAAGTCACCTTACTCAAGCAGATCAAACATCATCATGGGAGATTTGGCTTGGGTGCTGCAAAGTGTTGTTAAACAATTATCTTTATGTTTTGTTAAGGGAATGTTGACAGTAACTTCTGGCTAGGCTTCACTTGGGTTTTAGTATGGATATGAGAGCCGACTACCCATGAGGAGCTGCAATGGCAGACTGATCAACCTTGAAAAACGTGGAGCATAAATAACCTCAGCCACTTGCACGAAGCGAATTAGCCCAGTTTCCTCCATGGAAGCATATGTGGGTTGTCTCATGAAGAAACTCTGGAAATAGTGAAGCCAAATGTTGCATTTCAAATCAATGTTTTTTACATAAATTAGCTAAAAAGCCATCGTCTGAAGGAATACTTATGAAATATTGAAATATATTCATTGCATGTCAACCATTCCGAAGGGTTGTTGTAGACTTTCCATCCACCAAGATAACCCTTTCTATGTGATTTCACACAGCATATCTTTTTCAAATTGTATATAGAACTCTTCTTCATTTCATCATTCAACGTACTTTCATTTTGGCATCCTGCCCCTTCATAGTAGATTCTCAGTCGTATACCTTGACTGAGAATCTGCATTGTACAAAGCCGAAAACTACAAAAAGTCTCACAATATCAGGCCATAGACAGTACAGAAACACACATCTTATAGGCTGATAGAGCTGCTCAGGTTACAAGGACCAATAAATAGATCACACCTGTCTTGCATGCTCATTCCTCACACAGAAGTAGTCCTAATGTAATAAAAGGCTTTTCATCAATATAGATGATGAAATTCTTCCACAGAAGTGATGCAGTAGTCATCCACATTAGCAAGCACCCTCTAGCACCAAGGAAACAAGACCAAACATTCAGCATGAATTTTCTCCCAAATATCAGCTTTAAATATATTTTGGGAAGGCAATCGTTTTGTTCCCTTATTGTCCCCTGAAATTAACTGATTTTGCTGCTAGATGCTTAAATATAATGTTTTGATTATGAATAAATTGACATACAGTGTAGCCCACCCCCTCCAAAACAAAATAATGATTTTCATGAAAAAACACTTTGTGTTTTAAAATATCAATGTTTAATTTTGAGTAAATCCATGTTTGGTCCTAAAACACCAACGTTTTCTTTTCACAGTGTACTTACATGTAATAGTGACACAGAAGAGCTCACTGTGCCTTACATGCTCATGTCTCATCATTACATGTCAGGTAGCTTATTTTATGGCAAGGGTTCCACCATTATGTGAGAGATGGCCACAATTATACCAGGAAAACCCACAACATGCATGTAAGGTGCAGCAATCTCACAGGGCCACCATTATGCCTGGATTGACCCCTTAATTTCATGGATGACCAAAGTATGTAAACGTTAATCAGCAGTACTCCAAGTGTGGGGTCCATCTTGCCAAGAATGTTGCAAAATGCCAGTCATGACTACTGTCATGTAACGGTCATCATTATTTGAGTGGATGGCTTTGTAGTGCTAAAGAGGCCCACATCACAGCAAAAATTATTCCTGATACAGCATTATACCAAGTGGCCCCATTGTGCTAAGGAGGCTGTACAGTATGACAAGAATTACCAAATTTATGCCAAGGATAGGCTCCATAATGCCAAATAGCCCACTGGATGCCAAACGTGAGTCATTTTACAAGAATGGGCATTATGTCATGGGTGGACTCAATCAACCAGTGTTTTGTAGAGCGTGGCTACTCACCCGTAAGGGTCTGAAGGCGCTAAGGGGCATGGGGGGGGGGGACTGCAGGTCCGTCGAGGCGCTGTGGTTCAGCCGAAGAGCCAGGTCTTATGGTCCTTTCTGAATTGAGGCGGTGACAGTGATTGCCTGAGGTGGAGAGGCAGGGTGTTCCAGGTCTTTGCTGCGAGGTAGGAGAAGGATCTTCCTCTAGCTGTTGTCTTGCAGATACGTGGGACAGTTGCCAGGGCCAGCTGGGTGGAGCAGAGGTCACTGGTGGGTACGTGGAATGGGAGGCGCTCTCCATCTTGTCAGACATGGGTACCAAATGCCAGAGGTTCATCAGATGGCATGAGTGGACAAGCTGTCAGCGGTTAGGTAGAGATGACTTCTATGACTTTCACTGGGAGTTTGTTAAATGCCCTTCCATCTCCTCAACCACATCCCAGTTTCAACATTTTTCAAAAAGGTTGGTACCATTATTAAAATTCTGCAACTATTAAAAATTGCATTATTACAAATCACTTATGAGAATTGTAGTCATATGCCCATTTTTAGGTTTAGGTTTTGTCATCACAACTATAAACCAGATCTATTGCATATGATATATAGAGAGTGCAATTTAGGTACGCCCCATTCAACCTTTTCTCAAGCTTTTGTGGACCAGTTCCTTTTAACCACTGGCTTGAGACTTTGTCAATCAGATCTTGGCTCTGTCCAGTGGAGAATTTCTCTCTCCTCTCATACTATTGGCCAGTAGGTGCTTCCTTGCATTGTAAAGTAAGAGGACTATTTAATTCAGGAGCTTTCAATAAAGACACATTTTGTTTAATATATTTGACTGGCTTTAATGCAGTAATTCTGTGTTTGCATGCATTAGCACATTAAACTCAGACTTATTGAGTTTGCCAATGCTGGATAAATACTGTTACTAGAGACAAAGGCATTATACAGCAGTATCTAGAATTTGGGGTGTTACTAGGTTGCATTATCTGCAGACTGACAGGACTTATTTGGCTGCAAATGTGCTGTTATTCTGAAACATGATTTCCACAACAGGTCTAACATTTTGCAATTAATTTCAACACAGCTGCAGTACAGCAACAAATGCAGGTGGTCAGGTTCTTCTGTGTAGATCATTTTCAGACTGAGACAGGTTTAGGGCCTCGGGTGAAGTAACTGGTTCTTAATTTCGCAAATGGCATATCTTTGCACTGAGAAACCTAACAACGGGGATTATAGAACTCGCGGATGGAAACATTCAGACCGGGAAAAGATCAAAGCATGCATTAAGTACACACTAGGCATTGCTATTAGCACAATTGAAAATAGAAATGTAGTTTTGTTGTTATTTATGTTTGTATTTGTTTATTTATTAATTTATTTGCACTTTTGTAAGAAAGCAATAAAATAAAAAATATAGGGCCTGATTACGACCCTGATGGACATACTGCCAGCCCACCGCGGCGGCGGTCGGGAACACACTGCCAATCCGTCGGCATCCTGACTGCCGCATTGCGACATTACTACGGGAATGGCTATGTGTCGGCGGCACAGTCATGGCAGCGGCATGCTGTGGCTCTAGCAAAAAGCCTACAGCCAATGCCGGCCATGCTGTAAAGCCCCCGGGCGGACTGTTTCCCTGCAGCACAGTCTGCAGGAGAAACAGTGCGCGCAACAGTGTCAGTGGAATGGGGGCAAACACAGATGGCACCAGTAACATGTCTCAGTTGCACACAAACCTTGGATACATGTTTGCACCCCAAAACCTGCCTTTCCGCCTACCTTTTCATGGCAGCGTCCCTGCCATGAAAGGTCGGTGGAAATGCAGGTCGCGATCAGCCTGGATGTGGAAATGCTGTGACCGCCTCTATGGGCCACCGCTGACACTGCCTCCGCAGTAGCAGACATGTTGGCAGTGGCGATGGTCTTTTGGTGGTCCACCTGCCCTGCTCGTGATCTGATGGTCGGACTGCCATGGTAGCAGATGGTCAGACTGCCAAAATGCGATCGCCTTTTCAAGACCGCCACGGTCGTAATCGGGCCCATAGTCTTGATACCTACAATTAAAAAACTATTCTCACAATTTTAGCACAGGGGCGCAATAGTGCTAGTGGGGTGTGAGCCTGAGATCTTCCAAAAAGCAATGCTGTGTACACAACTGTTTGGGGCGAGCTGGGGCCACTGGATGGTGGTAATGGACTGGTTTAAGGGCATTAGTTTTCAGTTATTTGGAAAAGTAAAGCCAATCAGAGTAGGGCATTAGTGAGATAGACTGTACTATGTTGTCTACTCTAGTCCATTTCCTTCTCACAGCGATGTGGGGCAGAGAACCCTAGGACAGCAGGCTAGCATAAGCGTACCCCTAACTTCAGCAGACCAGGCTTGGATGGGCAGCAAGATCAGGCCTTTAAGTAGCTCTGGCCCAGCAGCAGACCTCACTTGGAAGAAGAGAGGACTAAGGGAAAGCAGGCTAGGTGAACGGTGCAAAATGGTAGTACAGATTACCTAGCAGCGTGTTAGGACCAAAGGCACCTAAAACTCCAGGAGAGGCACGTTTGAAGCTACCTGGACCATAAAACCCTTGTACGCTGTGGTGATCTACATGGCAAGGAACTGGTGATCCCTCTATCTTTTCCCCTTTTAATAGAAAATATAGAAATGGTATCACAAATTTAAAGGTATGAAGATTATTGGTGTGGATTTGTGTACTGAAGAACATTGCAATTTGTTTTGTTCTACTGGGATGTCTGATTCTCCATTGCTCGGCTTCAAGTAATTGTTATACCTTTCCTATTTATATGGCCGTTCTCAGTGTTTGTGGATGTGGTAGGTTTATTCTAACCTTTTCCTGGATATAGCATTGTCATTATAACTTGATAGGTTGTACCGCTGATGGAGCAAATACATAGACAACTGGATCGCTTTGAGTTGTATTTTGCATATGATGGTGTCACGAATTGTGTTTAATGTGTACTGTTGTTGTAGTGTGGTGTGTTAGTGTGGCTTTAGCTGGATGCACTATTGATCTAGCAAACACTGAACCATTTGGATGGCTTATTGCAGATTGATTGCCCCAGGAGTTGTCTTGCAAACACTGGCATTTACAGGACACCACAATGTGATGACTTGAAGGGAGATAATGTAAGAAAGGGTAGATGGAACAATGCTGAGGTACAAAGAGGATGGGAGAGAACAAGTCCAAATCAACACGCCCACAACCACCCCCTGTGTAGCAGATGATAAGTGGTCTTTAGGTAGACCCAAAAGGAAGGGAGAAGGAGGGGAAAAATATTACAATAACTTTTCCCTGCTACACTATCTTAATTAGACTACAAATGTGAGCTCTAGCATTATATGCAATTTTCTGGTGGAAGTACTTTAACCAACTGAGATATTTTAAGAGGACTGAAACGGTCACCATTAGTTTGGCTAGCATTTTCATGGCAAGTTAAATAAAGAAATCCCTAAAATCACCACACTCCAGTATTGTTCCTCATTGAAATATAAACATAAAGCAGACACAACAATATGAAAACACTCCAAAGGTATTTTAGAGCTGTCTAGACTATTCCTACATATTTTATTGCCAACAGAGGCAGACTTGCTATGTTAAAGAAAAGGAGTACAGTGGGTTTTACACTACCTGCTATTTAAGTTCCATTTCCTGACTCTTCGATAACCTCATCATACACAAAGTGTTGTATAATTATCTCAGAGAAAGGTGGTCGCCCAATCTGCAGGTATTAAAAGAAGTCTGGAACACACACCAGATGCTCATAATTGTGATTATACCCACAGTCAGATGCAAGCCTATAGTATCAACAGACTGGTACACAACAGTAGGTGTGATTAATGCTTCTAAAGCACTGTAACCAAATCCAATGAAGAATCCTAATACTATATGTGGCGTCTTATGTCCGTTTTGCTGTCATTCCTCTCTTATAGAGGATTCTTTACAGACAAACATGTTATTTTTGAGATGACACTGTGACTTGGCCACTGATGTTGCTAAGGGAAGATAATAACAGAAAGAATAGCATTGGGCCATCTGAGAATGATGTATAACATGATTCTGACATGTATGTTCCACTTCTAGGGTCACACATGCAACTGTGAGTCCAGTAAGTGTGTCAACCATGTGTCCCGATTTATCAGAAAACTAATTATTTCCAGTGCTTCAGAAAGGCACAACATGAAGTGCTATACAAACTAATTGTTGGGATGCCAATGAACTTTTAGTAAAGTGTAGCTGTTTACATGGCCATTCTTACTCTTAGAGAAGATATAGAATCACCACGAACACTGGTCCTGTAACCCAAGGCCACACTGAAGAGACAGATGGGTGAGAGTCCTGGTAGAGCCCAAGGGTGGTGCAGTGCAGGAGGCTTTGAAGACACGGCTTGAAAAAGGTAAAAGTGAACAAAGCTGGATTTTGTTACGACCTGACAGGGAAAGATAAAATCATTGGTATGGAGATCCTATGTCTGATACTTCTGGTTTACCCGAAAGGAGCCCGATAAAGGAAAACCGATTCAACAGCGAGCAACAGATAATTTAAGAGCCGACCTCATTTGCTGACGCATTGTGTCCCACATGTCCAAGCATAAAGCCTGCAAGGAGCTTAAAGATCAAACGATATGCATTAATCAGATCACTGGAGTAATATCCCAGTTGGCCACTGCTTTTAGTGAGATGAGAACGGTGGGGAGTGTCTAAAAGGGATATTGTCAAAGACGTGAAACAGGGTTAGAATTTGTAATTAAGGGTGTGGCTTGAAAGATAAACCTAAACTCCTGTGCTTTACCTTGTAACCTGACCAATATTTGGGAGCCTCTCTGTGAGTTGTATCAAATTGCATTCAGACATACACCGCAACAACCGACATATGTCTAAAAATCAAGCCAGGCCTATTGCCTTTGCAAATGCTTGTTAGCACTAGCACATAAATGAGCAACAATGTTTTTGTTGTAAATAATTAGAATTTAAAATGTTTAAATTCTGAAAATGTGTGACTGAATTAAACATTGCTAAGATCTGTGGAAGGAGAGGTGGTTCTCATCGTGACTCTTCTGTTCCCCTTCACTCTACTTTCTTCTATCCTCTCACAGGTTTAGACACTCCCTTTTTCTCTTCATATCTTTCTGAACTCCTCATCTGAATTTCTCTGATATCATCATTTTCCTCTTCACACTATCTTGCAACTTCTGCATTTACTGCTCTTAATCTCCTCACTTCAGCTTCCTCTGACAGACATGCACACTAACTCAGCTTTATGCACTGCATTTAATTTTACTTTGGCACTGTTAATTTTTTAACAGCTGTGTCCATCCTTTACACAATTTGCCATAAAATAACAATTACAATTGACACATATGTGACCATTACTCAGTGGGCTCTGCAGAGATACCCAGGACTGCATGTGCATAAATTCTGAATACCTTTATGGCACACTGACAGGCACTGTCAAAAAATTCACACAACCTTCAGACTCATCTCCTGAGCGATCACTCATGCCCCGCCATGGACATCCAACCATGACCGTAACCCACCGAGACACCTAGAGGCGACTCGGTTCACATAAAAGTGTCTTATGTTGCATGGAAAGCCTACAGAAGCACAGTGTATTGAAAAAAACAAATACTCTTAGAGAATGCAAAATGAAGATAAAATGAAATGGAAACAGGAACTGTATCGTTGTAATGGATTATCTCATGGTGTTCTAGTGCTCTACAGTTGTTGTCGTAAATCCAAGGCATTGCTTTTGCCTGTAAAAGACATGAAATCGGGACCCAATTCAAAGACGGTTTTCAATTACTGCCACATCAGAGGCATGGCAGGACCCGACCCACTTAAGGTCCTGCAGGTGTCACACTTATGTGGAGTGAGTGACGGAAAGAGGCCCAATCAGATCCGTCCCTCTGCCATGCCTGCGCTTCACACACTGCTTTGTAGGTGACTCTGCCATCCAAGGCGCAGTCTTAGAGATGGGCGAGCCACTGAAATCTCACACCAGCTCGGGCTCATCTCAGGGTCCTCTTAGACCTCTTGCCCAAAACTAGCTGAGCTTTCATGTGGCTTCCACCTGCCCACACAGTCTAACTTCCTCCACCAAGAACTAACAACAAAGCAATGATCGTTGATGCAAAATGGGTGAGAGAAAGAGATACATATTTAGTAGCTGAATTGCACAATGTGAAACCATAAAATATGGGCTCAATTTAGGCTTCCTCACTTGAACAAATTGTGTGATCCTAGGCAAATATTTTCTTTCACTGAGTCTCTTTTTCTTCATTTATCGCATGTGTGATTTCTGGAATTGCACTGTACAAAAGCCTCTTGCGTTTCATTTAATAGACTATAATGTTTGTCCCTCTATTATAACACTCTGGGCCACATAGAGGTTACACATGACAACTGGCTTGCCTATGATTTCATTAATGTCATTGGAGTCAGGATGAGGGGAAGCATGAATATTTCTAAATTGATGTTTTACAACTGTCACTTTTGATAAATGCCTCTCAATGCAGTGATATAATCTAAAGTGCTAAGATGAAACTTTCCGTATGTTAAAGAAATACACTTTTTTTTAAACTTTGAAGCGATGTTATCATATTTTTCCATGATATGTTTCATTAATTACCTGTCATATATTTTCATAGTGTGGCTCGTGCACAAACTCAGTTCTCTCTGTTAATATATTGGCTCGCCTACCACTAACCAGTCGGAAGCAACAGTGACTTACTAACACCTTTGTCGCAGTTGGATCATTCAACTCCCACTGCCGAGCTAAACCGACTGAGAAGTTATCAGTGGCGAGTCCTACCCCATATACCCTCCTGAAACTACATCCCTGTTTGTTAATTTTGCTAGTAAAAAATAAAGAATTTGATTCATGTTTTATATAATGCTTGATGTATTGTTATTGTCATTTGCATAACATTTAATCTGCTATTATTATTGCATGGTGGTGCTGTCATTTTGAGATACTTTTCAACACAATGCTGAGCTTGCTGTGACAGATGTAGTCTAAGCCATGATAAGAGGATGTTTCCAGTATTGTAGTCTGGTCCACTTCCTAGAATTACAAAATCCACGGAACACTTCTAAAAGTAGGCGAAGTGTCCAGTTGGAAGTACTGCTGAAAATGGAGGAAAAAATACAGGAATGTCTGGAAACATTGGGCCTGATTCACAAAGGTAAACTGAGACAAAAGTCTAACTTTACGACTTTTGGTATTCACAAAGGGCATTTACGAGTAGTTTTTGTCTAACTTTACAACTTTTGGTATTCACAAAGGGCATTTACGAGTAGTAAAGTTAGACTTTTGTCTCAATTAAACTTACGTTTTGGTCTTAAGTTCAACTGAGACCAAATCTGAGACGAAAGTCTAACTTTACAACTTTCGGTATTCACAAAAGGCATTTACGAGTAGTAAAGTTAGACTTTTGTTTCAGTTTTGGTCTCAGGTGAACTTAAGACCAAAACGTAACATTAACTGAGACAAAAGTCCAACTTTACTACTCGTAAATCCACTTTGTGAATACCGAAAGTCGTAAAGTTAGACTTTCGTCTCCAGTTTACCTTTGTAGAATCAGGCCCATCAAATCCAGTATGTTACTCCTCAGAATCAGTGTAATCAGGGGTAATTCCCCACCCCTCTTGGAATTACAAATGTCCATAGTATTGGTGGGATATCCCGTGGGGGGAGAACAATGGGTCGAATTCCATCACACTTGTACCGGTGTTGGCACATTTTATCATTAAAAGAGCCAATAAGATGGAACGGGCTATTTTTGAGTCTCAAAGGACTACAGCTCTCAGCATAAAATTATAGTAAAACCCAGAGAGCCCAAATAGGAAAATCGACACAGGAAGCTCACACTGTAAAATCCACACAGGACAAAGTTCAATTACAAACCATTAAGGTTTTTTTTTAAATTTAGAAATCATTACAGAAGGCCAAAGGCAATGGTTAGTCAATTCAAATCAAAATGCACATAATTACGAATCAGCATAGGCAGTGGAAGCTGAGCCCTATTCTAGTAAAAAGCCAGAACCAAATGCAGTCTAGCACGAGCCTGATAATAAATAAGCAAATAGTCATAGGGACTGCTCAGTTTAAAGGCAGGAGAGCGACAATGAAAATTTTTCTCAGTTCAAAGTTAAACAATAGTCTGACATGGAGTCTGTCTCTAAGAGTAAGGCAAAAAGCACTGGCTCACATCTCAAAGTCAAATGATTTTATAACATTTAAGCACCCACGATCCAAACCCTAAATATGGTGTGAAGTGGCATCATGAGTTGTACACCTAAAACTGGAACAATACAAGACAATCGTTAGTTGAAAGTTATACTACGTAAAACAACCTCACCCTAAAACCACCCCAAACTTAATAAACAAGTCGCACTTTTATCCTACGTAGAAGGGGAGAGTGACATCGCATTGCGAAACAGTAGCTGCTTGAAAATATGAATAAACCACAGATCTACTAGTGAAGATATCAACCTTGAACATTTAAACATTGCATGTGTGTTCTTCAGTGAGCTTGTAAATAGTTACAGCTGAAATAAACATTACCACTTAACAGAATATATTTCGACTATTTGGTTCATGCAGGAAAGAAAAAAACTGTATGAACCAAATCATGAACAGAGCAAACGCCCAATGCAACTTTTTAAAGCCGGATTTTTCGTACAATTAAGCTAAGGCCCAATATTATTTTTGCGGCCTTCTTATGCTAACTTTTTTTTTTTTTTTTACTTTTATTTAAAAAAATTTTTATTGATTTCAATGCACAAAGAGCATACAAATAAGTGCAATTAGAATAGTCATTTCGGAAAAAAAAAAAAAAAAACATACTCCTAACCCACCCCCATCAACAGTACAGGCGGCAGAGCATCATACAGTGGTAGTATATTAGCCATTTAAGACGAATATGCAAGGAGGAACAGTTAGCATCCGAGGCGTGGCCCCGCATCACGAAAAAAGCTGTACAACAATTAGTGAGGGTTCAGAACAACCAGGTCATATCAAATCCGGATGAGTGAGCAGATAGGTAGTGAGAGGTGCCCAGAAGTCCTTAGGGCGTGAGGCGACAGGTAATTCCTCAGCATAAGTCTCCAATGTATCCCTGCAATACAGTAAATCACGGACCCATTTTTTCACGGTTGGAATAGTTTTGGCTCCCCAACAAAGTGCCACGGCTCTCTTGGCAAACAGAGTGGAAACTACGACTATCCTCCTATTACAGGGCTTTAGGTTTTTCACAAATCCAAGCAAACAGAGTTCCGGCATGCAATGCACTGGTTCGAGCACAACATCAGAAAGTACATTCGTCACTTTCAACCAAAAAGCAGCGATGCCAGCGCACATCCAAGCTACATGTAAGAAATCAGCATCTGCGTGTCCACACCGCACACAATTAGCAGACTCACGTAAACCATACCGACAAAGCTGGAGAGGGGTATAATATAATTGGTGCAAGTATTTAAAATGAATAATCCGGAGATTACAATTCGCCGTAAGGCGACCAGTTAGCTCACAACAGTTCCTCCAAACATCCAACGTAAGTGAGGGCCCTATTACAGTCTGCCATCGAAGAAAGGAGGGTTGCTCCTCAGGCTCCTGCTCACGCAAAGAGGCATCGTAAAGTTTGGTGATAAGTCCCCGTCGCTCCTCCCCAGCCAACATAGCCTGCAAGGCCCGTAAAGTCACTGGCTCCGTCGGATAGTCCGGATAAAGAGTTCTAACTGCCTGCCGGACTCTGACATATGTAAAACTTAACATGAATCCGCGAGCCGTAGACCCCTGCACATCCTGCAAGGACCGGAAGTGACCCTGCTTGTACAAATCCCCCATCCGGGAGATACCCACCGCAGCTAGTTCCCGCATGGCAATTTTTTCCCGCGCAGCAGATATGTCAGGATGTGAAGCCAGCGGTAGGAGCGGAGCATATAAATATGGAAGCCGTGCCGTTTTTGCAAGCATCCTCCACGCCCATGCAGTGCATAATACCGGGTTAATTTCGGTTCGAGGGCCTCCAGAACCCCCAGAAAGGGTCGCTGCCTGCAGAGGCAAGGGAAGAATAGCGTCCGACTCAATAGCAAGGTGGGGTTGAAACCGTGGTGGATAATGCCAGTAGTGCGCAAACTGCGCCTGCGCGCATAAATAATAGAGGTGAAAGTCAGGAGCTTCAAACCCACCTCGAAAAAATGGTTGTGTTAAAACATCCCAGCTACAGCGAGGCTTTTTACCCCCCCATACAAATGTAAGGATGACCGATTGGAGCGTCTGGAAGAGCGCTATATTCAGCTTAATTGGGATATTGACGAAAAAGTAAAGCAGCTTGGGTAAAAAAGTCATTTTCACAACCGCAATCCGATCCGCCAGAGAGAGAGGCAATCTCGCCCATCGTTCCGCCTGTTCAGCTATGCGTGTGAGAGCCCGACCATAGTTCTCAGAGATCACCCTAGCAGGGTCCCTGTGCAACCAAACCCCAAGATACCGCACCGGTTCCTGAGTCCATGTCAGCGGGAAATCCATTTCTAGCACCTTAGTACCAGCCGTCAGCGGAAACACCACCGATTTAGACCAATTGATACCCAGGCCTGAATAGCGCTCGAATGCTACATACTCCCGTAGCAGTTCTGATAAATAAACGGCGGGATCCCGGACGTATAACAGCATATCATCGGCATAGAGAGATACTACAAGTGGCCGGTGCCGAAATCGTAATGCCGCAGCTGCATGCTTCTGCCTGAGTTTACAGGCCAGAGGTTCCAGCGCTAAAGAGAAAAGCATTGGCGACAGGGGGCATCCTTGCCGCGTACCCCTATTAATGGGGAACGCAGAGGACACCCAGCCGTTTACCTGCACGCGAGCGGCCGGTGCAGTGTAGAGTACTTTAATCCATTGAAGAAAAAACAGAGGGAGACCCATCCTAGTGAGGACAGTGAACATGTAATCCCAGTTAAGGGAATCAAAGGCTTTTGCCGCATCAAGCAGCACTGCCACCGCCTGAAAATCTGGGTCAAAATAGTGGAGAGTAGAGAACACGGTATGCAGGTTATGCGTAGTGGAGCGCGCCGATACAAAACCTGACTGGTCAGGCAAGACTAACAAAGAAATTAATGGTTGCAATCTGGTGGCAATCATCTTTGCCAGAATTTTAGCATTGATGTTGATCATTGAGAGGGGCCTATAGGATTCACACCGATCAAGGGGTTTATCTGGTTTCAACAAGGTGACCAGCAGAGCCTCCCGAAGAGTAGGCGGGAGTTTCCCCTCCTCATAAGCCTACGCGAACACAGCCAGCAACCGAGGAGCCAGATCGTCTATATAGGTTTTATAAAATTCGCTGGGAAATCCATCCATGCCAGCCGCCTTACAGGTGGGCAAGGACATAATAGCGAGTTTGACGTCTTCCTCGTCAAAGGGCTGTGTTAAATATTCCCTGTGGGCGTTGGAAAGCCACCCCAGTGCTACATCGTCAAGGTAGGAATCTATCACTTCCGGCAGTGGGGCATCAGTGGCTGCGTAGAGCGCAGTGTAAAATCGCAATACAATATTACTAATTTCAGAAGTCGAATAATGTGTTTCCCCTTCCTCGTCCACAAGTTCCTTAATACACTCTTGACTACGGGGTGCAGACAATTTCTGTGCCAAGGAACGGCTTGGTCGACCCCCCTCCCCGTAATAGCGGGCAGTAGCGCGCCGTGAACGATGCTGCAATTCCTTATCAATCGTTTCATTATGATCAGTGACCAAGTCTCTTATTTTAGCCAAAGCAAGTGGGGAGGGATTTTCCTCATAGTCCTGCTCAAGGACAGAGATCTCCGACGCCAGCTTATTTATTCTACGCCGGAGATCGCGGAGAACTCCAGACTGCGCTCCAATGCAAGCCCCACGGATCGTCACCTTAAATGCTTCCCACAGCGTCCCAGCACTATCGATGGATCCCTCATTATCGTGAATTTTTTTTCGAATCGCCTCACCAATAGAATGTTTAAACACCGGGTCTGCGAGTTCAGTAGGCTGAAGTCTCCACGCGAAAGGCGGTCTCTCACATAACGGTATCTGCAAAACAAGAACCACTGGAGAATGGTCCGAAAGTGTGCGAGGCATGTGTCCAACTCGCACCGCCCAGGGGCAGACCGCTTCAGAAACAAGCCAGTAATCTATACGGGACCAAGTCCCATGCACTGAGGAGACGAACATACTTTCGCGAGTCCCCGGATGTTGGAGACGCCAAATATCAAATAGGCAACCCGCATCCAATATCCCCAGGAGAGTCTCCGCTGCCTGCTTAAGCCTCCCGTGCCACTACCAACTCTATCTAAAGTGAGATCCAAGCATACATTAAAGTCGCCCCCCCAAATTATCTCAGCCGGTGGGAACCCCGAAATGCGACGCCACACATCCGAGAAAAAGGACGGTTCGTCAGTGTTCGGCCCATACACATTTACCAATAGTACGGTCTTGCCACCCAATTGTCCATACACAATCGCCACCCGCCCGTGCTCATCCGTATCCGACCTAATCAAGGTGAAAGGAACCCCTTTCTTAATAAGTGTCATCACACCTCTCGAGTAGGTGGAGAACAAGGACTCAATTTTCGTAACAGCCCACCTCATACCAATTTTTTGTGCGGAGTCCTTAGTGAGGTGAGTCTCCTGGAGGAGAGCCACCTGCACCTCCAGTCTATCCAAGTGTGCAAAGACAGACCTAATATTTTTCGGAGAATTGAGTCCACGAACATTCCAAGTCAAAAACTTAACCGCCCCGTTCATACCGTACAATCAGCACTAAATATATACCTACACACTGCATCCTGACAGACGAAGAAGAGATACTACCACCAAACAGCACAGCAAATGCCCACACCAACAGCCGCCCGTTCAATCCCCCCCACCCCAACCCCCCACCCACTTCAGCGTCCCCAACTATGCCAAAGCCATCCCAAGGCAAAAAAGCCCCCCCCCTACAACAAAAACAAGCAAACCAGTTGTGCATTTGGGGTTCTCCCATTTGGGGGGCGAAGAGTGCAACTGACCTCCCAGCGAGTGGGAGGTGGCCGGGCAGGTCTAATACCTGTGCCTAGAAGTCTGAACATTATCAACACACATTATAACGGGAGCATGATGCCTACAAAAGGGAGAAGATCCCCCCAAGAACATGTATCCATATGAAAACATTAACATAGCGCTTTCTTGAGAGAGCAATAGGAAGCACACAAGAAAACAACAGTATATAACAATGCCACAGTTCAATCTTCCTCAACATGTGACGTGCTTGACTCGCGGCGCCGACGTTTCAACTGCTTGGCATGCTCCATGGCAGCTTTAGGGTTCGAGAAAATCTTGAAATCCCCATCTTGCCCTATGCGCAGACGTGCGGGGTACAACATGGCATAAGGTACTCCTTCAGATTGTAAAAATTTCTTTACTGCGCCAAACTCCCTCCTAGCTGACTGCACCGCAACTGTGAAGTCGGGGAAGAATGCCAGCGTATTACCCTGATGTTCTATCGTCCCCTTGTCCCTGGCTAAACGCAAAATAGTGTCTCGGTCCCTATAATTTAAAAGTCTCGCTATAATGGGACGAGAGGGAGCCCCAGGGGGCGGTCTCGCCGCCAGGGAGCGATGGGCACGCTCAACTATAAACATGTGGGAAAGTTGCTCAGTGCCAAAAATATCTTTGATGAGGGTTTCAATATAAGTTTCCATTTTCCCCACATTGGTGGATTCCGGCAGCCCCGTCAGCCTGATGTTATTGCGGCGGGACCGCGCTTCCAAGTCTTCATTCTTGGCCTGAATAAGGGACAGTACCTTTTCCATATTGAGCGTCTTACCAGACACCTCACTGAGCCCATCCTCCGTGGCTGAGACTCGCTGTTCAACTTCCCCCATACGGGCATTCTGCTTTTCGAGTTGTGCGGACATATGATCTAGCTGATGGTTCACAGCTGCCATTGTGCCCTCTATAGATTGGAGACTGCGCTGCATCGCCAATAAGGTAGCTTCCAACGAAGGGGGGTTGTCTCCATGAGCATCCGCCTCCGAATCCGAGGCGGCCTTCTGTGAGGATTTAGTAGGCCTACGGGCCTCAAACGTGAGGCGAGATTGTGACTTGTCCGTTCTCCCCATACTGAGTATAGCAGGGCCCACTCAAACCTTGAAGCAAATCCCAGTGCAGGGTAAGACGCACCAAGTCCCTACACTAAGTTGAAGAGGAGATGGCTTATATATAAGAAGTCTTCCAGCCTCCTACATAAGCGCCAGGAATACAGGGCCCGCTGCTGGCCTGCAGCTGCCAGAGGTACACCACGTGGCAGCTCCCCAACTCAAGCCACACCACTATCAGCAGTCAGGCACAAGCACCGTGAATGAGAACGTAAGCATTCCAGGGATAAGCAGGTGAACAAACACTGTCTAGGTGACACAATTCCCAAAGTCAGAGCGTGCCAGGAGCGTCACTCGCAGCCCTCCTCAATGCCCACTAGGAGCGAGAGCCGAGAGGGAGCCACAGGTAGGCTGAGCCAGCGTATTGCAGGCAAGGGCAATAGCAACCCAGCAGTCCCGCAATCAATCAGGAGCCGATCAGGAACAGCATCAGGCGCGGACGCTCATTTCAATGCAGCCGGTGAAAGCTCCAATTCCGCCGCACATGCAACCCCTCAGAACCCAGCAGCAGCTCGCAGAGCGCAGCGCCGGTCCTGGGCCCCACCCGCCTCCGCAGCTGCTGGCCCGCTAAGGCGCCGCACCCCACTTACCGCCACCGGGCGCAGGGGGCCCACATGTAGCAACCAGGTGCCGTCCGGGAATCCGATGCGCTGGGAGCACCGCCGGGCAGCCGACGCGCCCCGCGTCCACTCGCACCGCGGGCCAAGTCTTCTCCGCAGGGATCAGCTCTCACGATCCAGCCGTGCACCCCCGGCAAGCAGCACCGCAGCAACGTGCGTCACAGGTAGGCAAGTCTCGCCGCCGCTCCCCGGTCCCCAGGATTCGCAGAGTCACGGTAACTCAGGGGAACCTGGCGGGCGCCATTTTGCGAGCACTCGCTGATCCGCGTGGAAGTCCGCGTTGGCAGCAAACCAGCGAGCAAAGCTGACCCAACTCGCCGCCGCTCGCCTCAGGAACACTTCACAACTTCGCCCAACACCGTTGATGAAGCAAAGGCAGCAATTATAGGCGGATATTTGGCAGATTGTGGCCCGGCCGGGCAGAGCAGCACTAGGTTGCGGCCATCTTGCCGTGCGCCCTCTAGCGCCCCCCCCTTCTTATGCTAACTTAAAGACAAATTTATTAAACACTGAAAGACAGTTTAACTCTCAGTGCACAGGCAGAGGAAGGAAAAAGCGCATTTAAAATGTGCAGTATATTACACTGCAAATAAATCTGAGGCCTTGTTATGTCAACTTTAAAATGCTTCATTATGAATATACAGCACATTCACATTATTTGTGTCCCATCCATGTTAAGTAAACACAACATTTTATTCATTCTAATTTTGGATTTTCACAGTTCTAGCTTCAGCCGTTGACCAGCTTAAGATCTGAACGTGTGATAGAAGCTCGCCATCTCCTCCATTTTCTAACTATACACATAGTATGAAAAGTGTGAGATTAAAATCGGAGTCCTACAAATAAAGCCAAAATATCAATAGCTTGTATGCTCATAATGTATAGAATACCATCACATTACAATATACAGTTGTCTTCGATACAGAACTTCTCTGTGCCTGTGGGGTTGGTGCGTGCACAGGGACGCATAACATAACATGGATCAGAAGCGGTCAAAACACACGTGTGATGAGTACTAGGGGTAACGCATCATACATGCAAGGACCGAAGAAGAAAGAGAGAGATAAAGTAGAGACCGGGCACATCCTCTCATTTTCTGTAGGAAATTAGAATGATTGGCAGGTTGTGTACCAGGTGTAGGGTGATAATCCTGAGCATTAGGTCATAGAGATAGTAATATAGAGCAGAAGTGACAAAGGAAGCATTTTAACTCACCCTGGAGTTATGGAGGAAGAGTTTCAGCTTGAGATTACTCTATCTGTGTGGTTTCAGAATCCAGGCGTTTGAAATGTGTCTAATGTGCTAACAAGTACGGTTTTCCTTGTTTAATGGCTAATCATTTTTTTTGCCTGGCCCAGAGACCCACAGCCTCTGCACGGGCAATGGGTCTGCCCAGTTCAGCCATTGTCTCAGTGCACTAGGTGACAGCATTTTGCTGCCGCACATGTGCATATCCATCTAGAAAGAAGTCCAATGCTGTACGAGGACTGGTATGCCAATCTCTGCCAGTCACGGCCAGCATGACTTGCAGGTGGTGGGGCGGGCCTCGGCCCGCGAGGAAGTGCAGTGGGAAAAAAAAAAGTATAAAAATAATTACACTTACCTTGCCACCGATCCCACCACCGCGTCTCTGTTCCTTGCTCCTGGTCTTGTTGTGGGACAGGACGCCAAGCTCCCCTGACCAATCTCAACGCTGCAATGCAGCGTTGTGATTGGTAGGCACCCAGGCTCCCCTGACCAATCACAATACTGCAATGCAGCGTTGTGATTGGTTCTGAGCATCCTGGTGGGACTCTCAACCAGGGACTGGGAGCCTGGGCTTGTTCTCCATGCAGGCTGTAATGCAGCCTGCATGGAGAAAGGGGAAAGTGCACATGACTGGTGTGGGAGGCCCGAGAGGGCCGACCAAACCGTCATTGCACACTTCGAAGTGGGCAAACCACTCCTTTCCTGCCCTGCTCCGCATGAGCAGAGCAGCCCCGCCCGCAAAGGAAGGAAATATAAAATGATAATAACTTTTAGTTATTATCATTTTATATTTCCTTTACACTGCTCAAAGCAGTGGGGCGACGCTCTTCCGCCATAGCAGAGGAGCCGCCACTGATCTCTGCTTTCATTTTATTTTGTTTTTATTTATGTTGACAATAGTTCGTTTTTGTGATGGGTGATTTTTTTATTTACTTTTTTTGTAAAACTGCAAAGACCATCTTTAGACATTTCTATATTTACCTTTCATTTTTTCTATATTACTTTTACATTTTTATCATCAATTTCATATATTTGCACCAAAAAAAAGAATTGTAGGCTTGCCACGTGCAGACCTGATGGCTTTGCAACACTTCCTATATTTTGGAAATGTATGACTTGACTTAGAGTTTGGCAGACAAGGTCAATGGAAAGCATCTTTCAATATACCGGCAGATTTGGGTCCATCAGAGGAAGGTCATTACACTGCACTCCCAATTTAGGGTGGATGGTGTGCTGTTCCTTTTTTCCTGTTCGTCACCATCAGATGAAACCTGGTGATGAAGGATGAGAAAAAACGAATAACCACTTCCACAGCCAGGGAAAAAACTCCCTAGGTGTGGTGGACATTTTACTTTTCATTAGCAAACGTCCTCTTTAGGAGTTCATTTTTCAAAAACAAACACTGTTGTAAAGTTTGGTGAAGGATCAGGTCATCAAAACCAACAATGGTTGTCTACCAAAACTTTTTGTACTTTGACATGAACCGCCATGAAGGTGATTCCTGTCCAGGTATAGAGATCACCAATGTAATTCCTAAATTTGGTGGACAGTAGTCTATGACGGTGCCGAATGTAATGTCCTCTACCACCCTGACGGACTGTACTCCATCCGTAAAACAGCAGATCAGGATTTTTAAATATTCTGATTCATAAGGGTATAAAAGTCAAGGATTAGGAGTATGGGATTTATTTCACGTTCAGTACGTGGAACAAACAGCCTAAATGTATTTGATGGTACGCAATCAAATGCCTCTATTTCCACTTACAGCCAGCTATCTTCAACTCATGAAGCCTCTCTGATTCTTTATCCTCCCTAGCTCACCTCCATTTGCTCCACCTCCCTCCTCTCCCATTCCCTCACAATCCTTTTGCTTCCTTCCAAGTGACCCAGTCTCTTGATCTTCTCCACCCCTGCTGCTCTTCCCCCTTGCACCCTTCCCTACCCCTGTTCCGCCTCTCCTACGCTCTTAATCCCTCAGTTCCCTCCTTCTCCCTCTCTATTATTGTTCTCCCAGTCCCTCTTTCTCCTTACATGACTTGTACTCTTACCTACCGTCCTCCTAATCCCGTTTTCCTTCCCCTTCTCTACTTGCCTAATCATACCGTTTGCCCTCACTCATGTGCCCAACCTCTCCCTCTATCTCAGCACTGCTTCCTCTTGATCTCCCTCTCTCTACCCAGTTTTCTCCAGTGTACCTCTCTTAGTCCCTACTTCTCCCCTTATACCTCTTGTTCATTATAAGTGATTCCAGTTGTTCGCACTGCTTTCTTGTTGATGTATGACCTTTGGGTCGCTATTCATGTTATTTTGTTAAACGGTCCTAAACCTCATGGGGCATAAGCACTATATACAACTGTTCAATAAATGACTAAATAAAAAAGATGAGGTATCCCAACCATCTGAAGGCCTTCGGACCATGGGGAGGCAAGAGCGACATATGGGCAATCTTGTACAGACACCATGATGATGGGAAACCACCATGCAAATCAGGGACACATTAGTAGGTACAATCCACTGTTTCTCCTTTGCTTTTACAGCACACAAACTGCAAAAACAGTTGAAACTTAATGAGCACCACGGGGCATGCATCTACACTGCCTCTAAGACTGCAGATTTTCAGCAATTAAAGGTGCACTGAATATTTGTTAAGAAGCAGCAGTTCTTGATCACCCGAAGAGCAAATATGGCTGCCCATACCTGTTTGTTAGAACATTCTCCATTGAATGCTGAGAGCGAACAAACTCAGGGGAAATGAGTTATCTCCCAAGTCAACATGGGTGATACTTTGACAACTGCCTTCAAAACGGGGTATGATGGTGTTGGACGTCTGCCAGGGACTGATGTAACAAGAAGGTCAGAAGTATGACAAAATATGGTATCAGTTTTTGGAAAATGGATGTCTCTGATGTGCCAGGGAACTCTGTGTGTGTCGGAACTATAAAAACAGACTGAGTCTCTGTTGCAGCATAGGAGTGACACCAAGTGAGCACAAGTAGGCAACTAAATGTCCCAAAAGTCAGCATCCTCATTGTATTATGTTGCTCCAGTAATATTGTTTATTTGTATTATGAATAATTCATCTAGTTGACTAATGCACTTCTCTTGTAATTGGCCCCTGTGTCATATTGTCTTGTGACTATTTAAACGAGTTGACAGACAACCCACATGACCTTGACAAAGCCTGTGGACGTGGGTGAAACTTTGGAGATGTATTGTTGCCCCATCATTTTTGCACATTTTTGTACTTCACACTTTAGAGGAAGATGAATAAATAAAAGAAATGTTCATATTTCCTCCACTTTCTTGGTCATTGTGACAGCGAGGATTATTTGAGCACATCTCTGCATATGACTTTTCTTTTGGGTAATTTGATGAGCAGGAGGTAACCCCATTTACACCTTGAGGACATTGAATTTTAGGTCTTATGTTTTCCCATTCCAACTGACTTAGGGCCAGATGCACGACCATTTTTGCATGCGCAAACGGGTTTGCAAACCCGTTTGCGCATGCAAAAACAGCATGGGGAATGTACAAACCCTATTTTGCGAGTCGCAATATTTCTTTTTTAAAACTTTTTATTTAAACAAGTGTCAGCATCCATATATATTTATATAATTATAGGTTGAATTACACGTTTCTCAGCGGCTTTCACAAACTGCAACTCATAGACATGCAATAATAATCATAAAACAAGTGGAATCCTCCTGTAGAATATTTACCTCCCCCCCCCCCCCGCCTAGCTATGCTATGCCCTCCCCATGCCCCACATACTCCTCCCACCACCGCCAAACTTTCTCCCATTTCTTGGGGCATCCCCGGATCTCATAAATCGTCTTTTCCGCCGCACAACACCAATCCATATCTCTCTTCCATTGGGATACTTTCGGCGGAAGAGTTGCCCCCCATGCCCCTGCAATATTCCTCTTGGCGACCATTGCAGCCACCTGTAGCCAGATTCTTTGATATTTGGGCCAGCTTTGTTCCCCAGAGACGCACAATACATGCCACCTGGCGTCCAGGTGGACTTCCTGTTCTATCACTTCCGACATAATCCGAGCTACTTTCTTCCAATATTTTTGTATTATCGGGCAGTCCCACAGGATATGGAAGAATGTGCCCCTCTGGGCACACCCCCTCTGACATTCCTCTGTTAAAGTTCGCCCCAGCTTGAACATAAGTGTGCTGGTGTAGTAGGACCTATGCAATATCCTCAACTGGACCAGTCTAAATATTGCCCGGATTGCCACCTCCCTGGGACTCTGCACCGCCTCTGCCCAGTCGTCGTCCTCTAACAATCCCAACTCGGATTCCTACACCTCCCGCAACTTTATAAGTAGATCTGGCGAATTATTGAGTATCTTCTTGTATGTGTAAGACAGTGCCTTCTCCGGAATTGGGTCCAACAATAACCTGTCCTCCAGTGGACTGTATTCGGGAATCTGATCCCCCTCTTTGAGATGCCTGCCCAGCGCATGCTTCAATTGTAAATATCTGTAATGTTCTGTGGATGCCAATTGAAATTCTACCTGTAGTTCTGAGAACGATAGCACTGCCTCCACACATCTCCTAGGCGTATAATATCTATTAGTTTCCATTTTGAGAAGCCCTGCAGCTGACCGACCTCTCGAAGCATTTAGCTAGTCCACAGAGGAGTCTGCTCCGTTAACCGGCTGGCCCAACCCAGAAACCGATTAGCCTTGGCCCATACTGTCAGCAGTATCTGGGCATGCTGGGGCATGTTGCCCTGTCTCTCCCGACCATACAATGCCCCTAGGTAGCCGTTAGCCCCCATTGCCCAGTGATCCACCCTGTACGCCGGGTCACTCCTATCTGCAAATGCCCAATCATTAATGACCATTAGGTGCGACGTCCAATAGTACTTTTGAAGGTCTGGGACGGCTAAACCTCCCTCGTATACCCCCTTCTGTAATTTGGCCAGTGCGATCCGGCGAGTCGCAATTTTTTGCGACTCGCAAAATAGGGTTTTGCGACTCGCTATTAGGAAGGGGCGTTCCCTTCCAAATAGCGAGCGCAACCCTATGTAAGAATGTTTTGCGTCCGCAATTGCGGGCGCAAAACACTGCAAATTACCACCCTCTTTAAGAGGGTGGTAATGAAGTCGTAAAGGGAAGGGGTCCCCAGGGGAAAATATTTTTAAGGGCAGGCAGTGGTCCCAGGGACCACTACCTGCCCTTAAAAAATGAAACGAAACGTTTAATTTTTTTCTTTTTTAAATGCATCCCATTTTCCTTTAAGGAAAACGGGCTGCATTTAAAAAAAACTGCTTTATTTAAAAGCAGTCCCAGACATGGTGGCCTGCTGAGCCCAGCAGGCCACCATACCTGGGAGGCCCTGCCATTCCTACTGGGGTCCCAAATTGCGAGAGGCTCATTAATATTCATGAGCCTCTCTATTTGCGACCCCATTGGGAATCGCTAACAGTGTGAAAAACCCTGCTGTACATTTGAAATAGCACCTCGCAAATTGCAAGTCGCAAAAAACTCGCAATTTGCGAGGCGCTATTTCCACGGTCGTACATCTTGGCCTTAGTGTTATCGGCATGTATGTAATTGAGGCATGGCCTGTTGGAAAGTTCTTTGAAAGGTCACCAGCTTGGTGAACCCGTTAACCTTCAACCCAGTTCTCTCTGCATCTGGAGTTGCAGATTGAAGGGGTATCCCTGACAAAATCACCCTTTTGCATGTTGAACGAATTTGACAAACATTCTAGGATTGAGCACAATAGATCAATTAATGAATTGATGAAATACAGAAGATTGATACCAAGCTGCAAAACCAAGCAATCACTGCCTTTTGTATGAAAATGAAAACAAATTTGAAGAAGAACCATAACAAATTTAGTTCTAGAAAGCAACATAAGGACCAACATTATGTCCACGACTACGAAGGTGAAGAGTATGCATTTCAAGAAGTAAAATCACCTGCATAGGAAATTGACACTCGTTGAAGAAAAATTGCCCTCGTAGCACAGTATCTACAATTCACCTAAAGAGGTCTCTTCTGATAATGAAGAAGTGCATCAGTCCCAGTGGAAAATTCAGAGTTTTTAGATGAAATGAGGGGGAGTCTCATAGGATTCTATCAGCAAGGTTCAGAGAAAAATTGGTTAAGAAAAAGAAAAACAAAACATTGTCACAAAAGATTGATTTGAGTAACGCAGATATCCAAAGAGAAAGAACAAACAAGGTAATGAATTGTAAGACTCGTGACAATTGGACTGTTATTAATCTGTGTATTAGAACACTCACTGAACCTGAAAGTTCTGTATTACTATGGGAAGTATCTTTCTGCAATACTACAAGTGCTGATCTCCCTATTTGCAAATTGGATTGCTTATGCTTTGCCCATAAATAGCATCTAAACATTACTATGCATTGAAACCAGTGAATAGAGAATTACAGATACATACTTTTACTTTTAGTAATTTATGTCAGTCATACATCCAAAGTGGACTCAAACGAAAATCCACATTTATTCCTAAAGTAGAGGATTAAATAATCTCTGCATTTGAAAAAATAGTGTGGGAAACCTACCTGTGGTACTTTCTCTTGTAGCCTCATTTTGAAAAAAGTTTGCAAATTTATGGTGGTTAGAATTTGAGGCACTGAAAAAATTGAGTATTGACGACTCTGTTATAATTAATCACCCTGATAAGGGGAGGAGAATGTAGTAATCATATTTAGATATATTCCTTCTTCCTTTAGTGACATCTTTACCATTTTTATGTAATTGATACTGTAGTTGTTATTAGTGGGCCTACCTATGGAGGATGATTGGCTTATTGTTACTCTGGGTGTCTTCTCTTAGTATACTTGTACCATGCATACAAATGGCTTACGGGCTTTTGAGTACTTCATTGCAGACAGATCTGCATTTTACTTGGGGCAAATGAAGATGTCACTTACTGTGGCACAATTTGTTTTGAGAAATATTGACTTTTCATTTCGAGTATTTTTTACAACTAAGTGGCACTGCTATGGGGATTACTTTTATCCCTTCATACATTAGGGTATTTTGAGAATGACCTGTGCTCGGGGGCCTGGTTTGGATGACTATTATAAAGACTTCTGGATTTGGATCAGATACATAGACAACCTTTTTCTGGTTTGGAGTTCAAACTAACACAGAATTTTACAATAAATGACTTTGCACAATATTAACAAGTGGGGTTTAAAATGTATTGCTTATATTTCTAAAACATAAGTAGATGTTCGAAATATTAATATTAAGGTAATGAATAATAGCTTGAAAATGCCGTTTTTCAGATAGGAAACTCCATCAAACCCAGTCCTAGGACTGGGAGACCCAGAGGTTAGGTAGACTCAGAGGTAGTAAAGGCTTTAAACAATGGGTCTTAATCGGTATCTCGAGAGTCGGAGATCTGTGGAGCAAGGGAAAAGTCCTCACCTTCGACCAACTCCAGAAGAATCATGAAATGGCACCTACAGAATTATTCCGCTACACTCAGATCAAACATGCGCTCACGACAGTCATTCCGTCGGGCACCGTGCTGCCAGAGGCCTCTCCATTGGAAGATAGGCTTTTAACAGACTATCTAGACAAGAAAGCTATTTCCCTAACTTACCACAAGATTATCAACAACCAACCAGACCCCATGCGCACGCTAAAAGAAAAATGGCAGGCCAAGGTAGGAGAACTAGACGAGGCAGACTGGCAGGAGGCGCTGGCGTCACCACGGGAGGTGGCAATACCTTCCAAACTGAGGCTAGTACAACTAAAAGTACTCCATCGAATATACTACACGAGGTTAACCCTGCACAAAATGGGGAGGGCGGAAGACCCACTTTGCTTGAGGGGATGCAGGGCAATTGGTACGTTTTATCATACATGGTGGGAATGCCCGGAGATAGAGATTTATTGGGGAACAATCATGCACACAATTACGCAGGTTAGCGGAGTCTCTGTGGCACCAGAACCCAAAAGATGCCTCCTCAACGTTTGGGAACCTACGGACCTTAACCACATGGATCAGGACTGGGCGACGCTAGGTATGGTGCTGGCCAAACGCAACATTGCTAAACACTGGGGGGCACAGGATACACCTACGTGCCGAGACTGGTGTAGAGATATGGATGGGGCAATGGTGGCAGAGAAGGCAGTCTATGTACACAGAGGGTGCCCCAAGAAGTGGAAACGAAAATGGGGAAAGTGGAACAACTTTAGAGGGAACATATGTGCACCACCTGCTAAGGAATCAGTGTCGGATGTAAGTGAATAAAGGAAGCGAATCTATGTTATTTACTGATTACAAGGTATAACGGACAATTGTATTATCCTCCAGATGGAGCGACTTGTGATGTGAAGCATGTACATTTCAGTGTTCTTTTTACGTTTGAACTCTGTAAGTTAATTGAATGCATAATAAAAAAAAAAAAAAAAAAAAAACCCAGTCCTAGGAGCTTTTGTCTGTCATCCTAAGATGACCAAGGACAGCGCTCTGCTGTCTTTCGGCCAGGTTTGGGTTTTAGAGATATCATATACATACATACATATAAAAACATGTACATATACACAGTACAATACCATACAGAGGATTTTTCTATGCAACACAAAATTGCATACAAAACAAAGAATATCATAGTGTGACTGATGAGATGTATGTTCATATACTTCTCCTAAAGAGGATATTCTAGAGAGGCGTAGAGGGAGGGCAGACGAAGGACTGATTTAAGAGACAGACAGGATTTACTGATGGATAATGAGAAAAGTGACAGTCATAGTAAAAGATCCAAATCAACAATCCTTAACTTCATGACTACATATATTGTAATAAAAATTGTAGGATGCAAAATATCTTGAGGAACCATTGGGAACTATTAAAAAACTTGCTGCCATTGGAACCAAGTACCACAAATGTAAAGATCAAGAAACTTGAGAAAAGATTGTGTGTCCATAAAGACAAGGTATTGGACAAACCGTACTCTATTTGCAGCCCCTGTCATATACGTGCATCTCCATCAGCTTCTCCAGTTCCACTGTCCCCAGCTATCCCCGTTTTCTAGAATGGAAACTCAACAATCCATAGCCTTGGAGTTTCAAATAAGAAACAGCCTATTTTTACCATCTGAGAATAGATTAACCTGACTTCATTGTAATGGATTTTATAAATGCCCTATTTACATTGTATGTGAGTTTGGTCTGCATAAACAGCTATAGGCCCAACTACAGGGTATTTAATATCAAAATGCTCATCTACTGCAGAACAACATATGAGATATACATTTTCCAATGTCCATGTAAACTTTTATATATTGGTAGATCAATCGAACAACTTAGAGTAAACATGTCTGAACACATAGGAGCCATCCAAAAACGTAGCTCCCCGATTCAACTCATCTCATGATAGTGACTATATTGCTCTTAAATTTGCAGAGATATGTACTAAACATTGACATCCATGAGGTAACAATTATGACTTTTGCCTAATACAACTGGAATCTAGGATCGTCATCATGCTATCCACCTTGAAACTTTGGTCCTCAACACAGATGAGGGGCTTCATTCTTTCCTCCAGGATTACTGAGAAGTCTTGTTTCTTGATATTTTTGCGATACTTCCCCATTTATATATTTCTTGATATGATGCGGACCTTACATCTCAATTGTGAAGTATTTATGAAAGTGATATTGGAGGGATGCTGTTTACTATTTTCTACTTGGTCTTGAATATTTTAGCTATTGTTATATGAGATATGCCATTTACTATTTGGTATTTTCTTCGTGACCTATCCAAAGCTCATATTACTACATGTGACTGCACTTTAGTAGGCTGATTATCTGACTCAACTATATGGCTCAGACTCCTGCACACATGACATGCTCCGGGATCATTGCTGTTGGCCTGTTCCTGTTTTGGTTTATTTATTTGAAGATAATGACAAGTTCTCTATACTTTAGTGCATGTGATGATCTGAAAGAGATCAATAATTCAGTCATTTCTCCACACTTACTGTTAATATTTATGGATTCTGCAGGATGTTATTACAAAATACTATTGCTAACAGTTATTTTATTGTATGTATCACCTTGTAGTAGTAAGAGTGTGTATTTGTACTTTGCTTAATTCATCTATTTGACTTTTGCACTTTTCTTAAAATGGACAACAACTGCGTCATATTATCATGTGACTAAGAGAGTTAGAAGATGTACAAGCTGACTTTCACAAAGCCCAGGGATATGGGTGAAACGTTGATGATGTGTGTTTCCCACATCATGATTGCATATCTTTGCACTTTGCACTTTAGAGAAAGATGATTACATAAAACAAACGTTATAGCTTCACATATCCTGTGCTTTCTTTGTCATTGGGATATTTAGGATTATTGGAGCGTACCCTTCATGTGGCTTTAGTTTTGTCTGAGCCTGAAAGAGCTGGCTGTGTAGGTGGCCCATGAAAGTGGGCCATGATTCATTATATAGTTTGCATACATTACACCCTCCCCCCCAGTTCAAAAGCACCCTGTTTATAAAATATAATAGTATGCACTACATTAAGAAACAATGTTTATGTTTATGGGACTTATAAAGCGCATGACTACCCATGGGCATCTCAGCGCTAGATTGATGCAGGAGGAGACTGTTTAGCACTTGGGTTTAAGGAAAGAGCCACGTTTTCAGTCTTTTTTTAAATGCCACTTCATTGTCAATTAGTCGGAGTTCCGGGTCCATACTATTCCAAAGTTTTGGCACCAGATGGGCAAATGACCTTCCACCCCATCTGGCTCTCTTAATAGTGGTGGAGTTCATCAGAAAGTTGGAACTTGACCTGAGTTGTCGACAGGGGGAATAGTGTGAGACCAATTTTTGAATCAGGGCCCATACATGGCTCTGTGGGCTAGGCTTAAGGACTTGAATTGAATTCTGGCTTGGACCGGAAGCCAGTGAAGCTCTCTGAGTGCAGGTCTAGCTGAGTGGTGTCTTGGTATATTCAGCAGCAGTCGGGCAGCTGCATTTTGTACGACCTGCAGTCTGTTCGTGACATATTTAGGGGAGCCCAGGTAGAGGAGTTGCCGTAGTCCAGCCTTGATACCACCAAGGCCTGGACTACGGTTTTCCTAGACTCCTCTGAAAGCAGGGACATTATTTTTTTAATCATGCGAAGTATCCCAAAACAGATGCCTGATCATTTTTTGGCCTGAACCTCCATTGTCAGGTTCTGGTCCAGCCACATACCTAAATTTTTTATGGCTGCCTTTGGAGGAGGAGGCGATCCCCAATTAGAAGGCCAGGAAATCTCTGCACGGGGGCTAAAATTGTTGCCTAGGATCATAAGCTCCGTTTTGTCCCCATTAAGTTTGATGCACTGGGTTGTTTTGTATACCTTTTTAACCCACTGCATATCACACTGCTGTTTGAAAATATTATTAGTGGTAATCAAGCGTATACTTCCTGGTGGCTAGTGTTCTGTAAGAAGGCAGTTCAGATCTACAGTTTCCTAAAATATCTTAACTTTTCAGTTAAGGTGGTTGATGGCTAATTCCAGGCTATGCATTTTGACCCTAGTGGCTTGTAGGGGTGTCCTCATGATATGGACAAGTTGGTGTTTCTACAGTGAAGAACTGTAAGGTGCATGTTAACAAAGGGAACAGGGAGGAAAGTGATAGAGATACTTTTTATTGTGCATATTTCATGGGCCTAAATGTGTTGCTAACTTCAGTATACGTGCACCTCAGACCTGTGGTTGTCTGTGTATTTCCAAACAGCTTATCTGGAAAAAGCCCAGTTCTTGTTTGTCACGAGTGGCGTCCATCTTGCCTTTCACAATAGCTCATAATGGAGTCTTCTTTTAGAAGGGTGTCTTTCTGGATTGCCACACCAGAAATAAAGGCAGTAAATGATTGAATGCTATTTTCAGTAGTAATTTAGAATAGTCTGAATGTGGAGACATATGTCTTTCTTAGTACTCTCGTCCCCTTTCTGTTGTTGAAGAACCTCCAAATCCAGAGCAGGAGTGAAAATTAAGAAAGATCCTGTTGTGCACTCTAGGACGTTTTTGCATTATTTGGAACAAGGTTTTAATATATCCCTGACTCTAACAGTAGAGTAAAAAACAGAGTTGACACACTTGTGAGGGTGAACTGCAGGCTCCTGAAATAGTTGACAGAAACCACCTCCTACAGTGCAGTAGTCGGGCATTATATTTTGCACAGGAAAATGTTGACTCCCTACCAAGTGCATATAGATATTGTTGACTTGTAAAAGGAGGCTGGTTTTCGATTATTAATCCAGGAAACTGTGCACCAGTCAATCAGAACAACTTTAAGAAGAGGGTAATAAAGTTGAGCCTAACACTTTGCTCCACACAATACATAGTGATTGTATTGATTTCTAATTGTACTTGAGTTGGATGGACAAGAGCTTAGAATTTCACATTGATATCCTGCTAGAAAGACTTTCACTGAGCCAAACAAACTATAAACTCTTTTAACAGTATTATACAGTAGGTGCCTTCCTATTAAAAGAGTGCCCTGAAGTGCCTTATCTTGCCGCCATTTGCTTAAGCTCTAGCCTCAAACGAACAAAAACAAATGTGCTGCTATGAATCTTTATGCAAATACTTAACCAGCTTTCCTTCTTTTTAGGTCTTGCATAGCGTTGCAGCGCAACGCGCTGTTCGCTTTGCGAGACATGCAGTATACACTATAGTGGAGGGAAGCTCCGCCCACTTTCCGGCCATATGTTTGATTGGCTGCAATCATAAATTCTGCATTATGATTGGTTTTTGGTTTGTTAGTCCCGCCTCCTGACGGCCATGTCGTCATTTTTATTCTTCCGAGGCTATCAGCCCCTTTACTTTAAAAACTGTTTTGTTCCCCTGCCTCTCCCCGTTCCCTCCTGCAGTCCGTAACTTCTTGGACCACAACCAGCCCCCCACCCCCTCCCGCTCGTGCCTTCTTTGATGCCCGCACTTCCGTTGAAAATGCAATAGGTCTCCCGTAAATACGAGTCCTATTGCATTTTCAATGCTTGTTTGTCCTGTGATTGGGGGATAAATGTGCACTATATTTTGCCTGACCTGTCCTAATCACATGCGCAATACAAACGTCTCTCTTACGCATGCGTGGGGAAGCTATGTCGCCATTGTCTGTCGCCGCAACGGTGCTGCGGGTCTATTATAACGGAGTGAGAGTTATTCTGCAGCAGCTCTTCAGCCGCGCCCTGCCCGCACCAGGTTAGAGACGACTTTCGCGGGAGGCGACATTATATCACACAACGCCATTAAGGGGAAGAGGGAGGATGGGACGAGGGAGTTGCGCCAGCCATGTTAGCAGTATCGAAGGGCGCTGGCGATAGTGGCACGTCACTCCTGGGCTGTCGTGCAGACACTTTCACTTTCAAGGTCGTGCGAATCATGGGACAGATGCGGTCTTGCTCACGGCTCTGCCTGTCCTCCTCGCGAGGGCGTCTAAGCACTTTCACTCCCGAGTGAAGCTTTCATTTTTTTTTGTGAACACACTTCCCATGCTGCAGTCAGTCATCGAACAGGACACGGGGCTGCGATCATGCGATGTGTTTACGTCGCCAGCAAGTGATGCAAAGAGGTGTCTGATTTAGAAGCAGCGGCGATAAGACTCTGATATGCCGCATCGCCTCTGGGGTTAGGAACTGTAGTTCTCGTCGGGGAAGACAAATTAGATCGGATAAAGATTTGTGTGGGATTTGTAAATATGTTGAATGGATGCGAATGACGGGGGACATGCTACAGCGGTACACAATATGACTCTCAGTCTTTTGCTTCTCACCAATAACGTTGACTTCCTTGTCTAGAGCTGTGCATTAGACCGTTGATATTTTAGGATTGCACTGGGGTAGAGGGTTTCATCCCCTGGTCTGAGATTAAGCATTTTATCTCCTGAACAATTACATTCTAAATCCAGATGTTTCCTCTCAGCTAACTGTGCAATGTACACTGGTAATGCGTTTGTCATAATGGTGTCAGTGCGAGGTTTGTTCGAGGTATTTGGACCCTGTGCACTCCCAGTAAAATGAACACAGTCATAAGGAACTGTTCCCATATATTGTTTCTACTGCACTTCTGCTTCTACTATCTGCTGCAATTAAAAAGTGAAACAATTAATCAGTTTAATAAACCTATCAAGGATGGCAAGCTGCTGATATCTTGTCCAGGATAATGACCCGCTTCTCACTGATGTCAGCAGCGAGCCTATAACGCGCTGAGATCATTGCAATGCTCTTTTTTGCGACCCTGAACAACAAGATACTGCCCAAAACCGGAAAATCAGCTCACGGATCTGTTCAGGATAGTTTTTTGCTGCGCGCTCACTTTTGGAACGCAGAAAGGCAATTTGTCTAAAATCACACATCGCCAATTTCCAGTAAACGGCACTTAATGAAAGCAGGCATGTTTTCATGTCCATAGCAAACTCCCATCAATGTCTTTAGCCCCTCGCTGACATTGCTTGTGTACGCTGCGCCATCCCTCTGTTTCCCATGTCACAAGCAACCTCGAGTTTCCCTGCGGCTTTGTAACCTGCTGGCACCCCCACCTCCATGAAGCTAAACTCAGCTGGTAAACACATCAAGCCTTTATCAATGAGCTGATTTTTTCATGTAAATGCCCATCCAGGGGCTTATTACCGAAGCTTTCCACCAGGGCAAATCTGTTTTGCTGCTTGTGCAGCATAAACCTACCCGATGGCAAGGTTGCTCAGTGAGTTAATACTTCTGGAAACCCGGACATCGCACCCATGTCAGTAAAATGTTTATTATTAAATGTTATTTTCAGCACTTTGGAATTGCAAAAATGCTTCATAGAAAACGTATTATTATAAAAATAGCAGTATGCTTTGACACACCTAATACCATAACTGAAACCGGATATTCTCTTTTCGGTGCTTTGGTATTGAATACCATGCGAAATCCGACAATAAATCAAAATGCATCCTTACTCAGAAATTAATATATAAACGTTCAGTTCATCTGATATGTAGCTGTTGTAATTTCCTCAAAGTTTTATTGCATTTGTCTGACGACCTCGTTCCTTGATCCTTATCACCTTGAACAATACATGGTTCCATTCTCTTTAGAGGGAAATGAAACTGTCGTTTGTTATGCTACAACAGCTCGACATCTCAGGTAACACATGGATAATATTAATATCTGATTCGATCTAATAGTACAATGTAGACTGCGGACACCCCAACATTAACATCTGCAAACAGGAAGAGACTGCTCGGTTCAATATCTCCCAAACGTGAACAAACGCTTCTCTCCAAAGCTATTCAAGTGGGCATAGTATTCTTGAAGCTTACTTAGTAAAGTGCAAGGTCGGGGAATAACTTTTCTCTTCCACTATCTTTTATGGAACTCGTCATAGCATGTCCTTTATTGCATTCAGGTCACCTTGACTGATTGTATCAACTGCTGTTGCAAATCCGTCTCGGACTAAAATTTAGTCAACAGCGACTATGTTTTCATTTATGATTTGTATTATGCTACTTTACACGATAAAGCATGCACTTGTGTAAAAATACATGAAAATTGCACAAGCTGTGTCTACAGTTGTAAATGCAAGACTCTTCAATATGTGGGGGAAAATTGTCACAAAGCCCAGCTGTTTTTAAATGACTCGAGGATTTTGTCAGTAACCCTATTTTTTTTTATCAAGTCACCTGTTGTGAAATTTACAGGATGGGTCTGTCAGTTGCTTGGCTCTTGCTTTAGATCTTAGCTTCAGTCAAAATCTTGTCTGAATTCTATCAATAACTGGCCAGAAATTACATTTTTCAGAAAGCAGAAGTGTGATGATGTGTAAACACTGCTTGCTTATGGTTACACTATGCACAGCAACAGCAACAATAATAATACTTAGTCATATTAGTGTAGTTAACGTTTTGCTACCACACTTTTATTTGGTGTTTTGTAGCATTGCAAACAACAATTGTTGCTATTACCCAATTTAATGGTGCCTACACGAATGTCTGTCTAAGCAGGAATTGAAACTGAGAACTCGATAGAACGAGTACCTCTCTGCCGCAACAACACATAACACAAGTATTTGCAATGCAATAGGTCTCATATTTCTGAAAGTTTGAACGTTTGGCGTTCCTAATAATAATGCAACGCCAAGAGCTCAAACATTCAGTAATGCGAGACCGATTGCATTGCAAATGCTTGTTTGTAAGTTGGGACCTCTTGCACCAAGTGGGTTTTCAGCAACAGGAAAAGCTAATTCCCAAGCATTCCCGTCTAAACTTGCATGGGTTCTCGTTAAATGGAAACAGGCTCCTTGAGCGGTTGTACCAGCCCGTTACGGGCAAAACCAGTGAGTGAGTCCCTTCAATATGTATATATTTAGTCTGCACACAGAGGGGACACAAAATTCAACTTTTTGCATGGGTGCAAATGGGGATACTTTGGAGCTCTTTAGAAAAGAACATTTTGTGAGACAATTCAGAGATTTTGGAGCGGCTCGTGCCTCTGAATCTATGTGGTTGAGTCATTTGCACAAGACCCTGTAAAGTTGTTTATTGTCAGAAATCATCAGAAATTCTTTATTAGACTTTTTCATGTCAAAATATTAAACTATAAAATTAATTAAATTAAGGGCCAGATGTACAAAATGCTTGCGCAAAAATGCCTGTAGAAAATTGAGGCCAGTAGTTTTGTTACCAGTGTGGATTTTTGCAAATCAACTTATGCAGTAATAGGTCATTTAACAAAATTCCTTATCGTAGTGTGTTGTATTTCAACCTACCTCATCAATATTCATGAAATGAGCCGCAAATTGTGACTCACCACGGTGAGTAGCCAACACAGACATGGTGGCCTGTTGGAGTTAGCAGACCACCATGTCCGTGATCACTTTTTAAACATTTTATTTTTAAATGTAGCCCTTTTTCCTTAAAGGAAACATGGCTGCACTTAAAAAAACAGTTTTACATTTTTAGAAAGTTTGTTTGAGAGTAGATAGGTGTTCTCTGGACCACTGCTTCTTTCCCAACACACATTTCTTTACATTTACACAAAGGAAGGGGTCATAAGGGGACTTTTTCCCTTTTGCAATGGATTGCCGCCTGCTTTGATGTAACTTTTTAATGTTTTGCGAGAAAATTTACTTCCCAAAACATTGATACATAAGATAACAATAAAGTATTTGGAAGAGACATCTACAACACAACCCTTCCAGATACTGAATCAGTATCCTTTCAGAATCTCTTTTTATGAATCTGAATTTCTTTTCCAATATCTAAAATGGGATTATTGCAATGCAGAAAGCCTTTTTTTGGTTGCAGACTCCAAATCAGAGCGTTTGCGACCACAAAACGTAATTTGATTTGATTTAATTTGGCGCAGGCATGTCTTAAAATAAAAACAAAAACACGTGGACATATCTACAGAACTTCAAAGATGCCCAGGGTTATTGCTGTATCTGATAAATGTTCTTAATGCAAATCTGTGCTGCAAACCTCTTTTGTTTAGGCTAGAAGTTCAATTAAATTGACATATCCGGTCTTCCATTTTATCAGAAAGTCTTTGCTCCTTGCATGGACCTGATGTTTTAGCTCATATTGTGTTCAATCAATCAATCAATCAATCAGGTGTTTGTTAAGCACGACTACTCACCCGTAGGGGTCTGAAGGCGCTGGGGGGGGTGGCGTTCGCAGGTTCCAGTCCATCAAGGAGGGGGTCTGTCGAAGAGCCAGGTTTTGAGGTTTCTTGCGAAGATGGGGAGCGATGTTGTCTGTCTGATCTGGTCTTTCTGGTGTGGGGGACCACGGCATAGGAGAGCTGGGCTGATCGTAGGGTCCTTTGGGGTGCGTGGAATTTGAGTCGGCTGTTCACGTATGCTGGTCCGGTGTCGTGGAGGGCCTTGTGAGCGTGGGTGAGCACCTTGAAGGTGACTCTAGCTTCGATGGGGAGCCAGTGGAGTGTGCGCAGGTGCTGGGAGATGTGGCAGTGTCTTGGCAGGTTGAGGACCAGTCTTGCGGCGGCGTTCTGGATGTTCTGTAGCTTGCGGGTGAGGTTTTTGTTTATTCCGGCATAGAGTGCGTTGCCGTAGTCGAGTCTGCTGTTGACCAGGGCGAGAGTGACGGTCTTCCTGTGTTCGAGGGGGATCCATTTGGAGGTCTTACGTAGGAGGCGGAGGGTGTGGAAGCAGGAGGACGAGACGGAGTTGATCTGGCGGTCCATTTTGAGCTCTGAGTCCAGGATGATTCCCAGGTTGCGTGCGTGGTCCGTGGGGGTGGGCGGGCTTCCGAGGACGGGGGGCCACCAGGTGTTGTTCCAGGTGTCGGGGTTTGGGCCCATGATGAGTACTTCCGTTTTGTTGGTGTTTAGTTGTAGGCAGCTGTTTTTCATCCATTTGGCGACGGCTTCCATGCCTTCTCGAAAGTTGTGTCTGGCGGTGTTGGGTTCGTTGGATAGGGAGAGGATGAGTTGGGTGTCGTCTGCGTATGACAAAATGTTGAGTCCGTAGGTTCTGACGATAGGGGCGAGCGGAGCCATGTAGACGTTGAAGAGCGTACGGCTGAGGGAGGACCCCTGGGGGACTCCGCAGGTGGTTGGTGTAGGGTCCGAGAGGAAAGGGGGGGGGGGTCTGACCCGCTGCGTTCTGCCGGAGAGGAAGGAGCGGATCCAGTCGAGGGCCTTGTCTTGAATCCCTGCGTCGTGGAGTCTGCGTATTAGGGTGCGGTGAGAGACTGTGTCGAACGCCGCTGAGAGGTTGAGGAGGATGAGGACTGCTGTTTCTCCTTTGTCCAGTAGGGTGCGGATGTCGTCTGTTGCGGCGAGGAGGGCGGTTTCCGTACTGTGGTTTTTTCTGAAGCCGGATTGGGAGGAGTCGAGGATGTTGTGCTCTTCGATGAATGTGGCGAGTTGGCTGTTGGTGGCTTTCTCGATGACCTTCGCTGGGAACGGGAGCAGGGAGATGGGTCTGTAGTTTTTGAGGTCAGTTGGGTCCGCTGAGGGTTTCTTCAGGAGGGGGTTGATCTCTGCGTGTTTCCAGTCGTCGGGGAACGAGGCGGTTGCCAGGGAGCGGTTGATGGTGTGGCAGAGCATGGGTGCGATGGTGTCGGCGGCTCTGTTGAAAATGTGGTGGGGGCAGGGGTCCGTGGGGACCGCAGAGTGGATTGAGTTCATCGTCTTCAGTGTGTCTTCGGTGGTGAGGGCTGTCCAGTTGTCGATCGTTGGCTTCATGGTGTCTGGGGTGGTTGGTGAGGGTTCAGTGTGTTGGTTGTCTTCATCGAAGTTGTCGTAGATGCTCTTGATTTTGTGGTGGAAAAAGGTGCTGAGTTTGTTGCAGAGGTCTTGTGAGGGTGGGATGTCGGTGGTCTCGCTGGTAGGTTGGGCGAACTCCTTGATGTTGTTGAAGAGTTCTTTGCTATTGTGTGCGTGGGTGGAGATTCTGTCTTCGATCGCTTTTTTCCTTGTTTTTCTGATGAGTTGGTGGTGGACTTTGGTGGTGGCTCTGAAGTTGTTGTGGGCTTCTGTGGATTTGGTGTTCCTCCAGTCCTTTTCGAGGCGGTGGCAAGTGCGTCTGGACTCTCGAAGTTTGGTGGTAAACCATCTAGCTTTCTTGGCGTGGGTGTTGTTGTTTTTCTTGAGGGGGCCTAAGGTGTTGGCGCTGTCGGTGATCCATCTGTGCAGGGTTCGGGCTGCGGCGTTGGGGTCGTCGTTTTCCGCGACGGTCGGGGTGGAGTTGCTGAGTGATGAGTTTAGCTGGTCGTCGGTGATTCTGGTCCAATTTCTTCGTGGGAGCAGGTGCTGGTGTCTGTGGATGGTGGGTGTTCTGAAGGTGAAGTGGACGCATCGATGGTCGGTCCATGGGAGTTCGGTGATGTGGCTGAAGGTGATGGAGTTTCCTGTTGTGAAGAGAGGGTCGAGGATGTGTCCTGCTGAGTGCGTGGGTTCGGTCACGATCTGGCGGAGTCCAATGTTGTGGAGGTTGTCCAGGAGGGATGTGATGCTGGGGTCCCGTTGGTTGTCGAGGTGGAAGTTGAGGTCTGCTCAAAGCAGAAGCATTCCATAAAGAGGGCGCACAGTCTTCGGGTCCTCGGCTAGTCTTGGTTTCACTCTGGTGAGGGACAAAAGCAACAACCCTATGGGCGGTGGTCAATACCAATTACATCTTGGGTACCTATTCATGGGCAATGTTAGATCTACAAGTAGCCCTCATCAATGGAGCACCGGATTTTGATTGGCATGAGGACATTGGGTGGCATGGCTTTTGACTGGTTTTCCTTCAGCCTGAGCCCTTTCTTAGAGAACCAAGGTTGGAAAATCCCACCTCTCCAATGCGTTTTGATCTGACCTGCTCATTGATCCTGTCTCCCCCATTATTTGAATTTTTTTTTAGTTCATAAAATATGCTTTATTGATGCGTAAACATGAACTAGATAAGCATGTGCAGACATATTATAATTTATAAAGTAGAGTATTGTTAAAATTATGAATAATTTGAACGATATAACAAAAATGTACCTCAAAATAGAAATTCAATTAGAAATAGAATACAATGCATGAGAATAAGGAAGTAATGTCTGTTTGAAAAACACAAAGTAATTCCATAAATCATTCAGTAAAGTAGTAGCAAAGAAAATAAGGGATGGAGAGAAAGAGAGGGAAGAAAAAAAAGAGAAGTGAAAAATATTTACTGTGACTTGATCTCAGAGGTAACGAAAATATTGTTCATATTGTAGGCAAATATGTTTAGCTTAAAAACCATTAAATGAAACATAGTGGAATAAGAATAGAGGGATACATCTTGGGGGTTTCATGACTTCTTCCATAGATAAATTAGTTGTTTTATTGTGAATACAGGCTTTATTAGGGAATTCTGTTAAAGGTAACCATATTTTTCCCTTTTTATAATTAATGTAATTGGATTTAAAAACTCTATCCAATTTATGATGGAAGCAGATAGCATTCCACCAGGCACAAAAAGACAAATTAGCACTCATCTTCCAATTAGTAGTAATTTGATGAAATGCTATTGTAATTAAAATATCAACTAATTTAACATTATGGTAGAAAACATTCCAAACTAGGGAAGCACTTCCTAGAAATTCATGTGATATGATGAAGGGAATACTTACATTTAAAAAAGTATTGATTTGAGACCAAATTTGTATCCAAAATGGGTGTACATAGGAACAGGTAAATAGCATATGCATTAAACCAGCATTAAGTGTCTCACAGTACCAACATTTATCTTGAGGTACCAAATTCCATGTGTAATCAACGTTCTATTATATACATAGTAAAGAGTTTGTGTAGTGGTAGTTGCTCTAGGAGATGCATGGAGTTTAGACCATATCATATTCAATGTAGCAACAGACCATGTAACATTGAGGTCAGAATCCCTTTATAATTCAGTAACCAATGTAAGTCTAACTGTAGTGTTGGGGGAAAGAGATTTATATATAACTGTAGCTTAAGAGTGGGTTTGTAACTTAGTAATCACTGTAGTTTTTTGGAAAGATGATAGAGTATCATTGTCTAATTGCAGTAAAACATTGGAAATCTTGGTAGACATTATTGTGTATTTAGTAACAAAAGTTGAAGGTAGGTTAAACCCCTTTTTAATTTCATTAAGTGATGGGACAACATCTCCATTTAATGACCCTTTTTAAGTCCTTTATCCAGGTTTTCCAGAAGATAAGTCCGTCATCAAACCTAATATTATTATTATTATTATAATACCAGAGAGCAGAATTCTAAAAATTGGATTTTTGTGTATGCTTAGGAAATAAATAAAGGTTGTATCAACCTCTATAAGTGTGAGATACCAGTGAAAGTAAGCACAGTGTGTTTGGTTAAAAAGGATAAAAATCCATCAAAAGAAAAAGGAGAAAGGAACCTTCTACGTTAAGCCATATGGTTTGAGCTAGATCTGAGCCAATGTGCAATTTGTTTTAAACAAAAAGCCTTATGATAATTTTGGGAAATGTGGAAATTAACCCCTCCCTCTTGTCAGGAAAGTTTTAAATGTGACAAAGTCAGTCTAGGTTTTTTATTATTCCATAAAAATAGAGTTAGTACTGCCTCAATGCGTTTAAAATAAGATAATGGTATATGGGCGGGAATCACGAAAAGTAAATACATTGTTAATGGAGAAAGCATAATTTTAATAGAAGTGAGTCTACCCCACCTAGGCAGGAAGAGAGGATTCCATTTGGAACATAAGGTTTCTATTTTCTGTATAAGAGTTTCAAAGTTATTCTTAATTGTAGTAGAAGTAGTAGTATTAATTTATTCGATCAGTATATGATGATAAGATAGAAGTACAATAAAACAATTTTAAAAATATGATATAAATACAGTACATCATTATTAATTGTAAGATACATTATTGTAGGTTGATAAAAACACAAAATAAGGCAAAAGGGGAGGTAGCACCTATCTAGATTCCAGTAAACATTGGGATTTTTTATTTGTAGACTTAAATACAAGAATAGGGCATATGGACAAATTAAATGGAATTAGAATCATATTCATCCTTAACGTGCAAGAGTCTAAAGGAGCAGTTAAAATTACTTATAATGAGCCAACATATTAAGGACTAGGACTATATATAAAACCGGTCTACAACATAAAAATAGTAGGTTTTTAATCCTAAATTTATGACTATTGCAGCAAGTAAGCATTAAATGCCTTGACATTGATAAGCAAAATGTGAGTACATTTTCATAAAGTTTAAAACACATTCTCATGCAATAATAAAAATTCACTAACAAAACATAATAGAATCGCTTTCTAAGATCCAGTAGCCATTAGATATCTACGTTTAGAGTTTGAGTACATGAGTAGGGATCTAGGCAATTTAAGATTAAAGGTTTATTCAATGGTACAGTCAAGTGCTTATAGCAGCAAACTACGTTTGGCTAGGATAAAACTGGCATAAATACATATGTGTAAGACCAGTCTTATTATAAGATATTAAATTGTATCCAGCATTTTACAACGAATACGCCATGCATAGATTAAATTCCTTTACACTGAGAACACAACCCATTCAGTATTTTTCTAATCTTAAAATACGGATGCCATCTGTGAGTCGTGCAACAGATAATAACAGACAAACTGGAATTATCCATCTCCTCCTTATCAATAAAACAGTTAGTTAAAGTGCCATGTGCCGTTAAAATAACCAATTACCCAAGATATAGTCCCAGTATCTTGACTTCAGCTTGGCTATCATTCCCATGCTTCTTCTCGGCCCAATTTATACAGCCAAATCTTAACATTCTTAAGCCAAGGGCTTGATCCCACTTTATCCAGCGCTTTGACGTGTAATATAGCTATTCTTAATAATAGTTTTTATAGAATTGGTAAACCATAAGCCTAAATATTTAACCTTAATTGGAGTCCAAGTAAAACCTAAATCTTTAAAAGAATTTTTATGACAATGTTTGTTAAGTGGCAGTATTTCATATTTATCCGAAATTAACTTATAACCCGAAAATTGGCAAAGGACTGAATCTCTGTTTAAAAACAGGTATGGATTTGTCTAGGTTAGATAAATAAAAAAGTATATCATCAGCATATTCAGATCATTTTAATTGCATATCATTGTATTGAAAGCCAGCTATATCTGGGTTGTTTCTTATTCTAGAAATAAAATATTCAAATGTTAAAACAAATAAAAGCGGGGAGAGAGGACTACCTTGTCAAACATCTCTTTGTTGTGAAAAACAGGTTGAAAACCATTGACAAGAATGGCAGCCTTAGGAGCTGAAAAACAGTGATCAGGAAAGAGACAAAGGGGTGGGCTTACCAAATAGACCCTTCTCACTCAGAACAACAGACTGCAGCCCTCCATTCACACTCACATCTACCAAGCAGAAGTGCCAAAGGAAGAACCTAATTGAATTTCTATAGAAGCCTTGTCTCCTTTGTCCTCACTTCACTGGCTAGGCCTCCTCCCTCCTGCATCCTGATACACTTCCACTCTCTGGGAAAACAACATCATCCCCAACTTGTCCACAGGAACAGGCCTGGGATGTCCAAAATGGAACTACAAGCCTTCACCACTCTGCTTCGCTTATACATACAATGCATATACTACAAAAGCCACAAACACGCACAACATACACTTGAATGGAATTAGGTGAGTATAAATCTGACTGCGCATTGGCGAGGCATTCTCTGCCAGTGCCAAATAACACATTTTTAGTGAGTGAGTAGAAAAAAACTTTTAATTTACAGAATAGTGAGGGAAGATCTTTAAATGAGATCTTTTCTTTTTTCTGTGCCAATTCCCTTGTGCAGTGTACAGACCCAGTACCAAGGTTGGGATACTCCAGACTATGCCTGATTTAGATCTTAGTGGTCTTACCGCCGTCCCGCCGCGGCGGCGGTCCCAAGTACTCCGTCAAGCCCATAGCGTTCCGGCTGCCGTATTTAGATATTGCAGCTACTGACAGGTTCCTGCTGTGGTCTTCTCTGCGGTCTGTAAGTACTCTGCTGCCATCGGACTGGCGGTTTCCCGATGAGCCGATTTAGAAGTTGTGCTAGCAGTGTGCTGGCTTGCAGAGCCCTGACGGAGTGGTACAATGGTGACGTGGAAACAGGTAAGTACAACTTAATCACATCTCAATACACATATATGTTATGTATATGTTAATATGTACATGTAGATAATGTGTACTGGCCATCATTTTTACATATAGCGTTGCACACCAACGACACACACACACATCATTGATTGTACATGCACACCTACCACAAAAGCCTACCTTAGATTTCGGTGACAACAAGGTGTCTGAGCGTCGTGGTCAAGTAGCAGCAGCACAGCAAGGACCTGTGCAATGGCATTGAAGATGAGACCAGTGGTGGGACCCCGAAAATAGATGAGTTTTCACTCTCTTTTCTTCATTTCTATGAACCCAAACTTGGAGGATTCCCTGCCACAGTTGCCTCGATGGAAAGGCACCTCATTATCTGGATGACGGTAATCTCGGCGAGACTCCCTCCAACAGCTGTTTCAGCCTCTGACTCCGCCGACGCAGGAGACAGATCCTGGTGGAGTCTGCGGGACTGTGGCAGACTTTCCACCAGTGCCCAGCCAACATCTAAATCGGGCAGGTGGACCACCAAGGAGGCGGGTAGGAAGACCGCCAATAAAGCAACAGCGGGCGCAGTCCTACCAAGATCTAAATCAGGCACAATGTCTAAAAGAGCTGTCCTAGGATTGGCACACAGTAGGCTAGGGCTCTTAATGTTTAAATGATGTGTACACTTGGAATCGCTTGTTTAAGCTGTCTGCCCCGGATAAAGCGCACTATGTATAATGGTGTTTCTTTCTGCAGCTTATATTCTCCGATTGCTTGCTAGCTCAGGAAGCCTTCTCCCACTCTACTCATAAAAGCCTGCATGCAAAATTGACCGTGATGCACTTTCTTCAAAGTGACCCTCTACTTACCTTTCATCCTCTGCATACCTTTTATTTCTGAGTATAGCCTCCTCTTGGTCTCATGCCTGACTGCCTCAATCCTTCTTATTGTAATTGGATGATACCTCATTTTATAGATCATAACATCTTCTCTTTAAAACCCTATCCCTGTAATCTAACATGACCTAATATCTGACAGCCTATCTAACTCCCCAACTGTTCATCTGAAACCACAAAGCACCCACTAATGATCACGCCTACCTGGTATTAATATATCACAAAGTAACTGGAGTAAATGCATGCATTTTTTCTTGAAAGTACATGACTAATCACAATAACCACTAGATTAACCACTAAACTTGGGTTCCGGCGCTGCGTGCTACTCACCATAGAGCACCTCAACCCCTCATCAGGATTAGTAAGCGGTATATGAATACAATTACAATACATATTTTGACATGAATTTACATTTGATGAAGATATTCTATAGACTAATGCTGTGGCTAAACCAAGCTAATTTAAATTATGAATTTAAACTGTCGCTTTCATAGTACCGTCTGGACTCCTTGAGTATGTTTTAATTCATTTTACACTGTCATAATCTAAAAAGAAGGAATTCCGTATAAGAGACAACTAATATGTCTATGTAAATTAATTGAATTTACTGCATATGTTCCACAAATATGATTTTGAAGAACTAAGTGTTACATATGTTAGTACCCAGATTCACAAAGAGATACAGAGTTGTGCTGTTTTAGTTGGATTACCCAAACAATCAAAGAGGAGAATGTGAGGACTTATTTAGCAAGAGAGAAACTTCAGTTCCCATAACAATGAATACACCAGGACAAATGGAGAGGTAGCCTCTTAGAAAAAAGGGGAAGGAAGAAACGTATTTCTTTTTGGCAGAAAAATAAATAGGTTTCTTCCTTTCCCCCGTTTTTTGTAAAAGGCTCCCTCTCCATTTGGCCTGGTGAATCCACCCGACAGCCAAGCTGGCCATAGGTGCTATAAGCCTGGACCATGTCACTCCAGTGCTGAGTCACGTTCATGTTTTTATTATTATTTAGCACTTGTATAGCACACAATCTGTGATTAATGCCACATTGCAGAATTACTTCCCAAATGATTCCATTGCAGGCTGGAGTCTGATTCGGTTTTGTGGAAGTGTGTGGGCTGAGTATGTCAGTTTTATTGAGTAGTGAGTTTTTTTGGAAGAGTGAAACTGGAGAGCTGAACAAAATTGCTTGTGTATTTTCTAGGTTGGTATAGTTCTTGTTGAATGTTGTAACTGCTAACTAATTACTTATATGGTCAATGTAGGGTGTATGTTCTCAGTTTTCTCCTAAGAGGTGCTCTTGTAAGATGGTGTGTGGTCTGACACGATGGGCATGGCTGTTGTGAGCACTGTGGCCTAGTGGAAGGAAGTCTGCACAGCGACATCCACATCTGTTGTAGACTTTGTCTGTATTGTTTGAGTTAATTTAAACAAAGGACTTTCATGGCAAGCAAGTGCCATTAACAATACAATCCAAAACAAACAGAAAAATAATAATAAAAATAATTTTATAGTTACGCAATGCAATCCACAGTGAAAATATAAATCCAGTTTCACCGTTTTACAATTACAAGATAAGATTCAGTGTAAGGCATGCATCTGTGACACCTCTAACTTTGGCTGCAGTGAGGAGTTTCAATCAAATGCTTGAAATGTTCTTGCCTCTCATGATACATAGAAGGGTTGGCCTCTTGATTCAGAACAGAACACTTGGAGCTGCCATGTTGAACTGTCCCAGAAGGCTGTGCAGAAGGGTTGGGGCAAGGATGGAGGGATGGTGAGACCCCTAGGATTGAGCAGTGGTGCCTAATTCCCTCCCCACCACTGCACAAGGGAGAGCCATTAGAGAAAACACTTGACTAGGGGCTGTGACATCAGAATAATGCCTAGCTGGAAGGAGGAAAAACTCTGAGCCTCTGGAAGGATGGACTTTCGGGTTTAGAAACTTTAGCTGGCACCCAGTTCTAGAATATGTCTTTCCAGGGCTAATGTTGCTGCCCCCCTTATGCCAACTGAGGAACAGTAAGGGGAATGGATCTGCTGGGGGACCCTGGAGGGCTACCCTGGGACTTCTGTGGACTGGCCACTGACTTCCCTGTTGACATGGGTGCCCTGCAAGACAGCCAAATCCATGGGACCAGGAGAGTGCAGCAAAGAATGTGTTCTGCTTGTTGACTGAAAAGGGGCTGTGGAAGACAGCCCTCCAAGCAGAAGGAAGCATCAAGGCTCGGGACAGGTCTAGCAAGGGAGAAGCAAACTTAGGCTCCCCACCAAAAAGCAAACATTAGAGGTCAGGAGGCTTGAAGAGAATATTCCTGGTGGCTAGAGATGGCCACCAGGAGCAAAACGAGACCTGGAGACCAAGCTGGAAATGAGAACATAGTGATCCACTGCATATTACAGTTATTCTGCTGGGGAGGGCCAAGTCAACTGGGTTGGGCGCAGCCTCCTCTTTATTAATTTTAATTGACAGGGGGCGCGGGTCCCCAGATCCACTTTCAGCCCCGGGGACCCCATCCACCAGGGCTTGACGCTTCAAGGATTGTCTCAGGGGGCCCCATCACCCCCGGGAACAAGGCTAGGGCTCTCCCGTCCCCCTGTGCCTGTGTCTGAATGAAGGCAGGTGCATCCTGTAGCCATTCATACCCACTTGCCATGCGGTCGGGAGAAAGTAAACATGCTGACTCAGTGTACAGTGTCTTATCAACTGGGCGGAATGTCAGGCGTGCAGTGTGGGCATATGCCAGGTACCCCGTTGCAGGGCAGAGACGTCCGGCCTCTAGAAAAATAGATAGAAAAGGGACAAAAGATGTTCGGGCAGCAAAGCGACTCATAAAAAAGGCACAGCCTTGGGCCAAGGACGCATCCCAAAATCCTCTGGGGCGCTCCAATATTTGCACTGTTTTTCTCCTGTATTGCCTTAAGAGTGGGTAAGGGCCCCACCAACACTGTAGAGTGATTTGGGTGGCTTCCTGAGGTGCATGAGCCCCCTCCTCCAGACGTTGTGTCCAAAAGTTGCCCTATGTGTCCCAGGAGAGTGCATTTATGCTCCCCGGAGAGGTTCCTATTGACTATAAAACACTTTTAGAGTTGGTGCCTTTGCACACAGAGTCTGGAGTACTGTGATGGCTGTTAGTTGGTCTTAAGGCTGCAGTGGCAGCATGTTAAAAGCAGAAGAAAAACTCATGTACTTATTGAATTGGAACGTTTTATTTACTGTTACAATATTGATAATGCAATGGAAAATGCCTAAATCAAATCCATGAAAAGGTTTTAGTGATAAACACAAAATTAACAGTGAAGCATAATAAGTTTTAATGAAGGTCATTGCCATATTTTGAAATGCTGTATTGACAACCCGAATGTTACAGTGGGTCAAGGAAGGCCTTAATGAATGTCATTGTATGGTGCAACCATACCTATTAATTTCACATGGTGCTGTATTGTTTCATCATGCCGTATTTCTGCATTTACTAATGTGGTGACACCATGACAAAGCCAGAAGGCCTGCCTTTCTTGTAACAACTCCACCTTACATTGTGTCTGATATAGGTAGCGCGTACTGTGGTCGAAAGGTTCAAGACTCACTAGGGGTGTAAAGTGTTATGAGGGTGTCACCATAGGCATTTCCATCTACCTCTTTTGTAGATATTTGTAAATTAATGTGCAGTATTTAGTACTGTGTGCAATCAATAGCCTTTCCTTTTAATTAAAAAAAGCACTGACTTGGTAAAGATTTATCAAGTGTTGTTGTGTACCTGCTATCTGGGGGTACTATTCACACACACCAACTTCCTTGTCTAGTTCTGGGACTGTACTCCTTCACTACCTTGAGAGAGTCAAGTGCTACAATGGGTACTTCGTCCCCAGTAAAGAGAAAGTCGCAGACTTATTTTCTACCGCTAGATATTTTCCCTGCTAAGGTCTGTTGAACACAGGAAAGCACAGCATTGGGAAGGAGCTGTTAAACTATGCAGACATCTATCCAGCCCCAACCTAGCCAAGGGACAAGCAGGCTTTATATGTATCTATAGCAAAATGGGAGTATAGGAGGTATAGCAGGTATAGTAATGCAGATGGTAACATGCAGGGCAGGTGTGGCAAATGAGCGTTAAGACCACAAATGGGCAAAAGGACGGTAGGTCATAATGGACAGTGGTGGTTGAGAGAGTTGTACCTTTTGCAAGCAGGACTCTTCACAACACAACAGTGTCTTTGGAAAGCCAGTATGGCTGTGCCAATCACATGTCCAGTTTGTGTTTAAGATCAGTTGAGATGGAGTAGAACCAGTAATCTATCTGATTTGTCTCAGAAAGATTGGTAGAACTGGGAAGTGCTCAATCACAGGTCAGACTTACCTGCTCCTGGCATCTCCTCCTGACCTTCTAAAGATACCAGCTTGTTGGTAAAACTCTCAACTACCTTACAGGATAGTCCACTTCTGGGGACAAAGAAGATGAGGGAAATCACAAGTGATGGGAGAGGAGGAGATTGGACTATGCAGAAATATGATACCAGAGAGCAGGTTAGGAGGACATACCACTCAAGAAACTAAAATAGTGGCTTGGAGCAGAGTAATGATCATAGACAATACTATAAAAACATTGCACGCTAAATATGGCAAGACAGAGCCAAATGGAAGAATCAGCATAGGCAAAGGTGTGACTGGAGGTGTGAAGGCTGAGTAGGAGGTGGTTAGTAGAGCTTATAATCATATCAAATGTGAACCGAATGAAGAAGAAGAGCAGCAAAGAGAAAGGACCAATGATTAGATTGCAAAACAAGAAGTGCTTGGGTCAAAGATTATAAAGTTGCAGGACTGAGCAAAAGAATTCATTGAAGGACAAAATGGAAGCGTAGAGTTGCATATAACAGTTAGATCCTGAGCTGTGGTAAGAGTTACACCAGAGGAGATGGAAGAAAGGGGAGGTGGAAAGACAGATGTACCAATCATAACTTGAATGTAACAAGCGGGACACAGAGTATGTGGGTTACTAAGTGACTGAGTTTCAGTGAGAGGGTATGCCTGAATTTATAAATGTACACAGCTTCCAAAGGCTTAATTCTCTTTTACTGTTTGACTTACCCAGACTTCACTTTAGTTGCTCGGTGTAATGATTGACTTCAAATTGTAATTGTATTTATATAGCATTTACTACCCATGACGAGGCATTGAAGCGCTTTTCTGCGAGTAGCACGCTACTCTGGAACCCAAAGGTGGATTAGTGGTGGATTAGTAGAGGGAAATATACATTATTATTGGGAGTGGTCGGAGCGGCAGTTATGTGAGCTTGTTAGTAGGATGAATCGGATAAAGGATGAATAAAGGAGGGAAGAGTTTAGAAAGGATTATTTGGGAGTTCATAGCAGTAAAAGAGGTTTGGGATGAGGCAGAGAGCCTGCTAGTAGGATGACTAGGATAAAGGGTGGATAGAGGAGGGAGGAGTTTGGAAAGAGTTTTTTAGGAGTTCAAAGTAGTAAAAGAGGTTTGGGATGAGTCAGAGAGCGGAGGTAGGATATATTGTGAAAGAGGAATAGGATGAGTCAGCGTGGTGGTTTGATGAGGTTTGGGGAGATTAGTTAATTTTTGTTCCTCTGCAGTGGGAGTGGGAGGAGTTTTAGCCACAATACTATAAAGGAATGGAACTCCCTCCCACTATATCTTAGGAAAATTCCCTCCCTCCTGGAGTTCAGAAAGCAACTAAAGACATGGCTCTTTTAGGATCAGTGGTTTGTAACATAGTATGGAGAACCGGAAGCGCCAAGACACCTAAGGGTATATGTGCGCTATACAAGTCATAATAACATAACATAACATAAATATGTAGATACATATCCACACATAAGAGGTATATATACATAGAGATTTTAACTTGATATACATATGGAAAATAATCAGCATATAGAAAATTGTACCGGACAAAGTCCCATATGTACATGTATGGATAAATATTTCCAACTCAGGCTTTTCTGTTTTTGCTGTAAATTAAGGGTTTTTTAATTTTATTTATTATGGTTTTTTTGGTTTATATTTGTCCCCCAATATTTCAACAGTGAAGCACTTATAGATACAATTGTTTTTATCATATTTACACCTTGTGACAAGTATGCATTATTATATGAAAATAAACCCATAATATTACACTTATCATCTTATAGGTCATTGATGTTTTGCTCTACTTATTTATGGATATAATGATACATTTATACATATGTATGTATGTATATAATATTTTTATTTATGTTTTTTAAAATATATTTATTTATTTTTCATTCCTCTAGTAAGTAAAAAATATATTGAGATACATACCCATAATATTTTTGTTGGTTTTTTCCATTAATTAGTATTATTTGTTTTTCTTTTTTTAATTATTTTGATACATTTATAAAAAAAAATTAAGATGTGTAAATTTCATAGCAAATCTATACTTACCTATATATACTTCCCTTCATGGTATTTTTCATTGGATATTATAGCTACCATATTTTTTAGCATGATATTTAGAACTCAATATTATGATGCTATACTGCTACAAAGTTGCCACTCGGGTATTGAGTCCTGGATTGGGGTATCCCTGCGCTCTCATGGTGCTTCAGGTGCCTGAAACAGTTTGATAGGATATTTAGGTGCTAAGCCATGCAGCCACCTTCTCCTTGTGAGCGTGAGTCATGTCTCTGTGGAGAAAATGCCCTCTGCTTTTTTATCTTGAGAGGCCACGTTTAGAATGGGAATGGTGATTGCCCTCCCCACCTAAAAGAAATGCCAGCAGAGGGAGCCAAGAAGAAATTGGCATGAAGATTGCAGTTTTTTGCCATATATTGATCTAAATTAACCTAGACAGAGCTCAAGAGATGGATGTGCACGAGTAATACACATCTGTTTCTCGCCTAAAAATAGTCACAGATTGATGGAATAGATTGAATCAGTACGAAGTATGTCCTTTCCTGTTTCAGTTCTCGGTGTTTTTACCACAGGTACAGAAAAGGTAGTCAGTCACTGGATAGACTTTCAGATTTATCTTACCTTCTGCCACCATAAAGATCCCGCCTGAGAGAGGCCAGCAACTGAATGGTAGGAAATGGCCTGAAATATCAGTGTACTCGCAGCTAATTCTACAGAAAGAAAATTCAACTTGATGGGACATAAAGCCTACAGACTTCTACATACCAGTCTAGGGGCGTGAGGGTGGGTGGCTTGTAAATGCAACTCAGATAGGGTGTAGCTATCAACGGGGCAGCAAGTGCAGTGACACTGGGACCAAGGGGCCACTGTACCCTACTTACTGCTGTATTTTACTACCCAAATCAGCAGTCAGGGAGCTAATTTTCTTTGCTTGCAATAGGTCTCAATTTCAATGCAGCCTAGCTACGCCCCTGAACTCTGACCTTTGGCGGGCATCCTGTATTTTTTTTTTTATTCGAAAAACGGTAATTTCTGTTTTGGAGAAAAAAAAGTTCTTTCTGGATTTCTAAGAAACCCCAGGGTTCACAGATCAACCTACAGTACAAAGTGAAACAGTGACTTAAGATATAAAAGCGACCGAAGACCTCCCCTCTTGTGAGGCGCCTCGGCAAGTCTTAGCCGTCTTAAAACCCAGAGGGGCTCGTGAAAAATGTCTGCATTCCTTCAAATATTTGTCACGTAAAATTGATTTCATTCTCTGTTTCAAAATTTCATAAAATCACTTTTTGTTCCGTGGTGCAGGAGCCTGCTCCATATTTACGAGGCAGCACTAAGCCACTTTTTTTTGGCTTAATGCTGCCTCGGAAATATTGTTCCAGTTAAAGGGGCGTGCAATGGGTGTTGCTGGGGGCTTTCCCAGCAACATCCATGGCTTTTTGACACTAACCCAGATTTGCGAGAAATCGTAACCCTGAGGCAGCGCCAAAAGGGAGGCACAACGAGGAGAAATATCTTTATTTCTCCTCGATTTTCCTTTTTTAGGTCGAGCCTAGCGCAGCGCGCATGCGCTGCTCTAGGAAAACGACCTCTTGGAATCGCTCTGGACTTTTCACACGCTCGTGCGTGTGGTTTTTTTTTTAGCTTTTTTTCTATTGGGCTTTGCGTGCGAAGACAGCACGCAATTGGGCAAAGGTGGGTGCATGTCCCACCTTTCCCAGGAAATGTATCCGCCCACGGCTTGCGGTTACGAGCAGGGGCTCCATCTGTTTTTAATTAGCGCGTTCGCCGCGCTCACTCGCCCCCGCTTCTCTCTCGCTCGAGGATTGTGCTGCCTCCTTTATATCTGACGTATAGTTTAGTGAGTTGAACGATGCCTCAGTGAGTTAAATCACTTCCGCTAGCGAAAGTGGTCACATGAAGGACAGTAGCTTGCATCCGCAAACAGTGGACTCAGCCTTCCATCTTTACCCAGGTCAGTAAATTGAGGACCGTATATTGAGAAATTGAAACATTATTTTATTTATAGCTCATGGGAACGGCAGAAATACGGCATTAAGCACTATATAGAAAATAAGGTACTATATAAAACTGCTTATCTTGTGCAGGAAGCGTGCACTGCTCATGGCCATGTGTTGCGCAATGCCCGAGCGAGAAGTAGGGTGGGTTGTTGTCGTCACTGCGTTTTCTTGGGCGTTGACACGAAATGAAATTCGATTTCTTAATCTGTCAATCAAGGTATCCTCACAGATAGCAATAATAAAAGAAAAAAAGAGCACGTAAAAAATTGATTCAGTCCCGTTGTTTCCCATCGTCCCCACTTCTACAACTTTGAGCAAAAACGTTTCCCATAAATGATTCAAAATCTCATTTCCGTGAATTGGTGGTAGATGTAAAAGTATTACACCGATTGTAATAGGAAATGTACCAAGAGTGTACTGTTTGCATCACTTCCCATCAGAGGGAGCATGACTTCTTATTTCAGTGTATCCCAAATCATGCCCCGGCATGTCAGAGTTGCGTGGTTCTGTTTCCAACTTCCGCCTTGTTGAGACGACGCGCGGGGCGGGAGAACTTAAGGGAAGGAACATCGGTAGTTTTCCACACAAGAGTGTGCCTGAAATGTGTTGTTCGTGCTTTGGATATACTCGTTACATATTACACTAGGGGTGCCTGACGTGCGACTAACAGCTCACCAGCCCTACCCACTTGTCTAACTAAAACTTTCCCCGGCCTCCTAAAGGCACCAGCCTATCAATACATCTCGGCACCTCAATACAGAAAGTCCAATCTGAATTGCGTTTTTTATCCACACACCGAGACATGCATGGATTTTCTTAACTAAACCAGTAATGTGTCACTTACCAGTTGTTCCACGTCATCAGACAAGGAGTACAAGACAAGTTACTCAGCGTCGTAACTCTTGTTCTGTAAGTCCCTTTTTCTTCTCCTCCAGACTTAATGGATTTTCTGTCTGCAGGGCTTGCGCCGTTTTGTACCCATCGCTAGCATTCTAAGTACAGCTCGTGCACACGTGCGGGGAAAGACCGAGCGTAGCCAGCCCCCCCGATGGGAGCCCCTTGTAATTAGTGAACGAAGGAATAGGATGGTTGCTCACTTTGTCTAGACAAGGGGGAGGAGGAAGGCCGGGGCAAGGGTCAGTAGTTCATGTGAGTGTGTGTGTGTGACGGTTTATTTTTGTGGACTGGGACCACTCCCTGCATGTCAGAGGTCAGCATGGTCGTTATATGAGAGCTGTAATTGTCACATTTATTGAATGTTTTATACCAGTATTGTGCCAACTTCGCCCTTAAAATATTGCGTGGCGCTCAGTTAATTGCCCCTTGTGGCTTTCTAATTCTATTTAAGCTTATCTGTGTGTGCTGCCAATATTGGTTATCGGCTCCTGTTTGCCCTGTGCCCTTAGATTAGATCGCCCCTCGGCAGGTGTATATTGCTAGTAGTATGTATTGCTCCCTGCACCTTCTTGTGGTTTTACATAAGGTACTTTAGGGATAATGTGTGTGTTGTTCTGAATCAAGGTAATCTTAGCCTAAAGGTGTCCCAAGTGTGGGATATGTTGGCTCTTGGAGTCCTTCCTCGGCCCCCACCCCCAGCTGCTCTGCAGGCAGAGAGGAGGCTGCACGTTCACACTCAATGCACACAAATACGCTGCAGTTGCCCGTCTCACAAGGCACATACAATAATATAAAACATAACTAAAAACTTATAACATCCCAAAGGCGAGACCTATTGGCTATGCCATTGCTTGTCTATGTTTCAGCAACACACATAAAAAGAGGAAAAAGCTTCTTGTTATTGTTTTTGTGCAGGAAGGTTTCCCTTCCTGCACAAAAATAATCATCCCTGCAATGCAGGCACCCTTGCACCATGGTGCAAAAGTGCCTGCCAGGCGCACAGCAGCCCATTGTGCCCATTGCGCAGGGGAAAGAGACAGGAATGCGAAGCTTCTGATAAATACGGTGCATTCCTGCCTTTTTCTTGGGACGCAGGGCAGCGCAGCAGGAAGGCCTGCAGCGCTGCCCTACAGCAAAACCTCATAAATGAGGGCCTCAATATTTCTGAAAATGTGAAGAACCAGCTTCCAACGCATACCCACGCATAACCTTTAATCGGACGATGTATGTGAAAAAACATTTCATTGTACATTAGGATCTCCGCCATTCAGCGCGCCCATCGGAAGATATTGGGGGACTGTGGGATTTCTGACCTGTGCCATGGTCGATACAGATAAACTCATGGCCAGTCCCAGAGCCAGTCCATTATACAACGGTATTATGCACAGCACGTGAAACCATAAAACGTTTCAAACTAAAAAAAAATGTTTACATGTAAGTAACTTGTTTTTTCCGTAGCCTTCTCTGGATATATGTGTTTCCAGTTGCTCGTGGCAAGCAGTGAGAGCTGTAGTCTTCCACATGGGCCGCTGAATTTTATCCTTGGGCAGGGGTGGATGACTTGATGCACAGAGCGGAAGCAAACCTTTTCCCTGCTCAGACAAGAAGAGTGTCTGAGGCCGGCGTCATAGGCGGCCTTGGAGATAGGTTAGGCGTCTCTCACGTTACCACATGGGGGACGGTGGCTGCCTTGGCATATTTGGAAAGCATTTCTAATGGAAGAATTGCGGAATCGGTGACGCTGACTGAGGCGCTCAAAGTCACAAGGTTGTGTTAAAGATTATTCATTTAACCCTCATGTCCCCACTCGCTGCATTTCCAAATACTGGATGTCATTTCGTTTTTAACAGTGAGGTTGTGGGCCTAAAAAAAGAAGTAGGGGGACTAACCAGGTTAGGCAGTATGCATTGCACGTGACATCACAAGAAGTGACCTCACTGGAAGTGACATCACAAGAAGTGACATCAGATATTAAGACCTCTCACATATGTTTATCAGGTATCATGAGTACATTTAAGCGCATTATGAGATTTAACAAATTAAATTTTGCGTCAGGTTGTGCCAAAAAAGTGGCGCAATCCAGACGCAAAATCTGGGCCTCAATTAATACATTTACATTTTTTAAACCCTGCCACAAAGAAATTGGCAACAAGGAGAAGCATGGCAGTAAATCTGTTATGCTTAATTGGTTGCAAAGTCTACATTTTAAAAGATTTGATTGGGTTAAGGCATCTTCTGTAAAGGTGCCCAGTAAATCTCAGGGAATAGTGATAATGGTGAGATAACTCTGGAGTTTAACGCATTTGTTAGAGAGATCTGTGTTTTGTGAAGTCCCAGATTTGAATCAAAGTAGTATAAGGTTAATGTGTCTCCTGCAAAGCACATCAGGTAACATGCAGATGACAGATTTTTATTTTATGTAGATAGTAAAGTGGGTTACTGCTTTTAACACAGAGATCCTTTTGTTACTTGCAGTTCATAAATTGTAATCCTTGTAATATAGCACAGTGAGCTATGACTGACATGTGACTCCTACACCTTGTAACCCTGTCTCATGTAACTCATCTTGTCCATTGATTTATTGTCAATGTATATTGTGTATGTTATGTAAAGAGCTCTGACACCCTGCATTGGGTTGTGTAGTGCTATAAACGAAATAAAATAGTGCTATTGAAATTGTTATTTGTGTATATACTGGGACAGACCAACACATCTGACATTCTTACAGTGCATGCATCTCTTATATACAAGGACTGAACAAAGGCAAAAACAGGCCTCTCTTAAGAACCTGTGAAGAGATAACAAGCTGTGTGCCTTTGTTTCCCCTCTATGGCATTTATATTTAAGTGTGAGGTTCCAGGCCGCCTATAGTCAGGATATTCTACCAAAAGGAGGCCTGATGGCCCCTTAACATCGGCCCAGCTGGAGGTGAAAAACAAACTCCCTCGCTGCCTGCCCGTTGCTACTGAGAATGGAAAGCAGACAACGTGCAGGCACTGCGGAACGTGTCCCAGGTTTCTCAAAATTACACAGAGACAAGTTCAGCATATTTCTGTATGGCCCAACTTCTTGGCAGGGGGGACGGCGTCCACCCTGTGAAAATAGTGGGTGGACGCCGTGTACCTGCGTGTACCCCTGACTTGTGCCCTGGTTGTGGGAGTGAAACACCTTATTTGCAGGACCACTCGAATTATGCGACTCTGTGGCTGCTGCATTTTTCCTATAATTATGGATTTGCCAAATAATCCATCATATGCTGCATAGTCTGCAAATTTTAACAACAAAAAATTTATTTCGACCTCAAACGGATCAAAAGTTACTAAAAACATGTTGGCATATGTACAGCACAGTGGAAGTCCCTTCACAAAGGTTGAATGGTCATCTTTCAGTTGCTTTTTGCTGTATTTTGATGTTAAACTGGTACTAAAGAGGTACAATCTTTGCCTAGACAGTCTTGTCGTCTAATAAAAATGACAAAATAATGAAGTAGTAGTATCACAAAATGTGCTGTGTTATGCCACATAATTTGCTTTTTTGCATCAATTTGGTCCTCCCTGCAGCATAATTTCGTCATCTCCTGCTGCATAATAGCCCTGCTTATATATTTTGCTGTGCCATTCTATGAAATGTGAGGATGACGTGCCACCTGTCTCAGCCCCAGCATTGATCCTTAGCCAGGAGCATCGCCCCACTGGCTCAGAGCCAGCAGGTGAAAAATAAAACGATGTTCTATCACCGTTATATTTTTCGTTTGCCGGGTCTGAGCCAGCGCTGTAGGGAGTGGCGGGCCTGAGGCATGCATTTTAACATTGCAGTGGTTGCTGCTGACAGCAGCACCCGCCGCAATGTTGAAAATGCATGTTGTGCATTTCACTGCACTATGTGGCAGGCACCGCATGGTGCCTGCCACTTAGTGCACTGAAATGTAGGGGGGTACCATGGGTACCCCCCCAGTGCACAAACACCTCCCCCCAACACAAGGGGGGCCCACAACGGGCCCCCGAAACCAATCCCCGCCAGCCTTTCAATGGCGGTTTACCCGCCACGGAAAGGCTGGCTTCCGCCAGCATCGTAATTCGGCGGACGGAGCCTGCTAGGCTCCGCCACCATTTTAAGCATGCTGACCGCTCCGCCAGGCAATCGTAACGATTGCCTGTGGTGGTTCCGTGGCGGACGGTCTTTGCTGCGGTCCGAAAGCGATTCCCACCGCCATCGTAATTCGGCGGTGGGAAAATTGCTGTCAATTGACCGAAGGATCGCCACCGCCAGGCTGGCGGTGACGATCCTTCCGCCATCGTAATCAGCCCCTTAGTGCGCTTCTCGATTGCTGTAGAGTCAACACTTCACAATGCTGTGGCCTCTCGCAGGGGCGGCTCCTCCATTTGAGGAGAGGAGCGTCGCCCCACTGGTTAAAATGCCCCATAATTGAAAACTAAAACGGTAATAAAGTTGGTTTCTTGCCATTTTATTTTTCAATATAACACGTCCTGATGCTCGTGTCAGGACGGGGTGGGGCCGCTGCTGAGTGACAGCAGCAGGGAGGAGGGTGGACTGCCTCGGCACTTTTCAAAGTGCGCATGTCTTTTTGGCCGTCCGTCTTGCTACGGTAAGCCAGACATGTGCACTTTGTAACCTGTAACTCAGCTGTCTTAAAACAGCTGGGTTACAGTAAATGCAGGACTCCAGTGTCCTTGGGAGCGGCGAGTGAGGCGGCTCCCTCCGCCAAGCTCCCCGGCGGCCCGTGAGGACGTGTACTGCGGAAAGAAAGGCTTGCGTTTAAGGAAATGCGAAGTGAGACGCATACGAACCTTACTAAAAACTAAATCAGGCGTCTGCGGGCTGACGAAATATAAAAGGATTTGCGCCTATAATCCACAACAACATACCCGTGATACTACGGCTCTCGGTCTTTCACCGAACGCCGCAATAAATGTTTGTTTTGTAGGCTGTTTGAATATAGTGAAGCAGGGATCGGCTGATCTCGCAGCATCAAATAAGCTTTCTGGTCCTGAGGAAGACCCCGTAGTTGGAGGGGTTCAAAACGCGTCGACCTGTTTGTGGCCAATCAAGTGGACAAATCGTTGTTAAAAATTGAAAATCTTGCAATTTGTGAATTCTTTCGTGTTTGGCCTTTTTTCATGTGTTATCTTCTTTTTGTTGTTGCATAAATGTGAAATATTGAAAGGTGGGCTGGGTGTGGGTTTGCTGGAATGTGTGTGGAGTGGAATTAGTGGTTGAGTGAGAAGAATGGTAGAGATGGGTGGACTGATTGGGTATGAAAGAGAAGTTGTTGTGGTTCTAAGGATGGAATAAAGGTGGTATGTGTGGGATAAGGTAGTTTGGTGTTTGTCAAAATTTTAAATGGATTAAATTGCTTTCATCTGATTTATACATGTGAATTTTTGAATAAATTTTGATTCATTCATACGGAAAAAGAGGTTCATGGTGACATTGTTTCAATTCAATGCGCCGGTAGAAATGTGAGAATTGTGTATCAGTATTGGCATTTTGTTGTTTCTTGTCCCTCCAATCAGGGCACTTCTCTCACAGCATGAGAGCAGCACCAGTATTGGTTAAGGCACTTCTCAAGGGCTCGCGCTGCAGGAGGAAGATGTGCAGCGAGGAAGGGGTCGGAGTCGGACGTCGCAGGTAAGTGTTTTTTATTTTGTATTTTTACCCACCACCCATTTGCCCGCCACCACTCCCCATAGATGCCAGCCGCCACTGCCACTCTGGGCCAGGATGAGCAGGTGGAAAAGGGAGTGGGGCAGGACCTATTCAAATGCATCTGCCCGCAAACTGGTCATTATTTTGGACATCTGCTGATGCCGTTTTTTTAGGGGGTTATTAATGTTATTAATCAAAGCAGTGGACTGTCTCGCTATGCTTTGAAAGAGGGCGGAGTTCAGGGGTTTATGACCTCTTTATTAGAAATAAATAGCATTTTGTCAATTTCTTAATTCGCTTGTACCATCACTGCTTTTTAATGGAACACTCTTCACACGCTGGAGTATCAACTATCTGATTTGCTTTGCTGCCATCTTCCCAGAGATGTAACCACTTGATTAATCTGGTACCTAATTAATATCTGTAGCAGGGCCGGACTGGCTGTAGCGGGCACCGGGCATTTCCCCAGTGGGCCGCCAGGGTGGGGGCCGGTTTTGGGCCCCTGGTGGCCGTTTTTGTTACAGGGCCGTTTTTGCAGCATAGCTGCAAAATCGGCCCCTGTAACAAAATCGTCCGAAACCGGCCCTGGCAAACAGCTCGGCCGCACCCCCAACCCCCCCCGAGGGGCCGGCAGAGCACTTTGCCAGGGCCGGTTTCGGTTCCCAGTCCGGCCCTGATCTGTAGTGCCCCGTAGCCTTACGACATCCCTCTGACCCCATACTATTCTCTTCGGGGTCACATTCCGCACATGGCCATTATGTGGCCACATATGGTCATTGCAGTTATGATCTTTTTTTTATCAACCTATGTTTCTGTTGACAAGTGCTCCACTCTAAAGCGGAATATCATATTGAAACTCATCACTTGGTGGGGGGGTTCAGAGGTTTATTAGAGCAAATGTGATGAAACAAAGACACTGGTGCAGTCTGTGTGATACTCAAACTGTGTAACGCATCATCTAGAACATCTAGAGCTAGTTAATGTGGATAGTAACTCTCCTGTTTACCACCCAAGGAGCTGTGAAAAGCGAAAATTAGCATTACTGTTGTCATGCCTAGGCCCAGATTCTCAAAGGTTTAGCGTCAGGTTGGCGTTACTTTTGTAATGCTAAACCAACATTAAACCTTTTTTGGGATTCACAAACCAACAGAAATTGGTATTTGCGTTACTTTATATCGTAAAGTAACGCAATGCAGCATGAAACACTGCTTTGCATTACTTTGCGTCAAGGGGGGCGTTACATGGGTGGTATATGGGCGTATCCCTGCTACCACCCATGCTTTTTGACGCTAAACTCTATTCTCAAACATCAGTAGAAACGGTTTAGCGCCAAAAATCAATGCCGCTGAAAAGGTGGTGTTAAACGGGGTAAACAGTCTAAATATCGACTAGCACAAATATCGAGTTCAGAATATCGTATGTCAAAAATATCGACAGTCAGAATATCATGGACAAGAATATCGAGTCTAAGGTAAGTAATATCGTTTTTAAAAATATCGAAGTTGTTAATATCGTTTAAAAAAATATCGGTCGTTAATATCGTTTAAAAAAATATAGTTGTTAAAAATATCGTTGTTTTAGTTAGTGTTATGTATTTTAGTGTGTATTTTAAATGTATGTGCTATAATTTTTTGTCTTAAGTATTGCATTTATTTTTTATGTATGTTACATTTTTAGAAGTTACAAAAAAAAATGTATTTACATTTTGCGTTTTAGTTCGGTAGCGGGTTGTGGGTTTATAGGGGAATAGGGTGGGAAGTAATTTAAAAATAATTAATTGAATAATAATTTTTATTTATTTACATTTTATTTTATAGTGTTAATTATGGTAATAAATTAATTATTAATTAATTAATAATTGGCTGTTAATTTTTATTGATTAATTAATTGGTAAATATGTTAATTGTGTAATTTGTTTAGGAGTGGGTTGTGGGTTTATAGGGGAATAGGGTGGGAAGTAATTTAATTATTATTAAATTATTAATATTTTTCATAATTCAGATTTAATTAATCATTTATAGTGTTAATTGTGGGAAATAACTTATAATTAAATATTTAGTAATTTGTTATTAATTATTATTAATTAATTGGTAAATATGTTAATTGTGTCATTTTTTTAGGAGTGGGTTGTGGGTTGATATGGGAATAGGGTGGGAAGTAATTTAATTTTAATATATTTATTAATATTTAATATGTAATATTTTTTATTTATGATTTTATAGTGTTAATTGTTTGAATTAATGTATTAATATATAATTATATTTTCATTGTTAATTGTTATTAATTAATTAATTGTTAATTAATTATGTTAATTGTGTAATTTTGTATCCCTCCGCTATACAACACTTTCCCTACTGTTGCACTCACTGGAGTGGAAATAGTAATTTTTACCCCTACGCTATCCAACACTTTCTCTACTGTTGCACTCGCTGGAGTGGGAATAGTAAATTATTTCCCTCCACTATCCAACAGTTTCCCTACTGTTGCACTCTCTGGAGTGGGAATAGTAATTTTTACCCCTACTCTATCCTATACTTTCACTAATTTTGCACTTGCTGAAGTGGGATTAGTAAATTAATCCCCTCCGCTATCCGACACTTTCCCTACTGTTGCACTCCCTGGAGTGGGAACAGTAATTTTTACCCCTTCGCAATCCAACACTTTCCCTACTGTTGCACTCACTGGAGTGGGAATATTATTTTTTACACCTACGCTATCCAACACTTTCCCTACTGTTGCACTCCCTGGAGTGGGAATAGTAATTTTTACCCTTTCGCTATCCAACACTTTCCCTACTGTTGCACTTGCTGGAGTGGGAATAGTAAATTATTCCCCTACGCTATCCAACACTTTCCCTACTGTTGCACTCTCTGGAGTGGGAATAGTAATTTTTACCCCTTTGCTATCCAACACTTTCCCTACTGTTGTACTTGCTGGAGTGGGAATAGTAAATTATTCCCCTCCGCTATCCAACACTTTTCCTACTGTTGCACTTGCTGGAGTGGGAATAGTAAATTATTCCCCTCCGCTATCCAACATTTTCCCTACTGTTGCAGTCGCTGGAGTGGGAATAGTAATTTTTTCCTCTTCGCTATCCAACACTTTCTCTACTATTGCAGTCATTGGAGTGGGAATAGTAAATTATTCCTCTCCGCTATCCAACACTTTCCCTACTGTTGCACTCTCTGGAGTGGGAATAGTAATTTTTATCCCTGCGCTATCCAACACTTTCCCTACTGTTGCACTCTCTGGAGTGGGAATAGTAATTTTTATCCCTGCGCTATCCAACACTTTCCCTACTGTTGCACTCACTGCAGTGGGAATAGTAATTTTTACCCTTCGCTATCCAACACTTTCCCTACTGTTGCACTCGCTGGAGTGGGAATAGTAAATTATTCCCCTCCGCTAACCAACACTTTCCCTACTGTTGCACTTGCTGGAGTGGGAATAGTAAATTATTCCCCTCCGCTATCCAACATTTTCCCTACTGTTGCAGTCGCTGGAGTGGGAATAGTAATTTTTATCCCTGCGCTATCCAACACTTTCCCTACTGTTGCACTCTCTGGAGTGGGAATAGTAATTTTTATCCCTGCGCTATCCAACACTTTCCCTACTGTTGCACTCACTGGAGTGGGAATAGTAATTTTTTTCCTCTTCGCTATCCAACACTTTCTCTACTGTTGCAGTCATTGGAGTGGGAATAGTAAATTATTCCTCTCCGCTATCAAACACTTTCCCTACTGTTGCACTCTCCGGAGTGGGAATAGTAATTTTTATCCCTGCGCTATCCAACAATTCCCCTACTGTTGCACTCTTTGTAGTGGGAATAGTAATTTTTTCCTCTTCGCTATCCAACACTTTCCCTACTGTTGTACTCGCTGCAGTGGGAATAGTAATTTATTCCCCTCTGCTATCCAACACTTTCCCTACTGTTGTACTCTCTGGAGTGGGAATAGTCATTTTTAACCCTGCCCTATCCAACACTTTCCCTACTGTTGCACTTGCTGGAGTGGGAATACTAATTTTATCCCGTCCGCTATCCAACACTTTCCCTACTGTTGCACTCTCTGGAGTTGGAATAGTAATTTTTACCCCTGCGCTATCCAACATTTTCCCTACTGTTGCACTCGCTGGAGTGGGAATAGTATTTTTTCCTCTTTGCTATCAAACACTTTCCCTACTGTTGCACTCGTTGGAGTGGGAATAGTAAATTATTCCTCTCCGCTATCCAACACTTTCCCTACTGTTGCACTCGCTGGAGTGGGAATAGTAAATTATTCCTGTCCACTATCCAACACTTTCCCTACTGTTGCACTCGCTGGAGTGGGAATAGTAAATTATTCCCCTCCGCTATCCAACACTTTCACTACTGTTGCACTTGATGGAGTGGGAATAGTAATTTATTCTACTCCGCTATCTAACACTATCCTTACTGTTGTAATTAATGTAGTGTAAAATGTAGTTTTAAAAATTAATTAATATTTTAATTTATAATATATATATTTTTTTATTTTTATGTTAGAGGTGTATGTATATATATATGTATTTATAATTTTTAATACATTTCTAACATTTTATAATTTATTAAATTAATTATTTATTAATAATTAAGTAAATATATATATTATATTTTATATATGTATGTTTAATTTATTTTTACATTACATTTAATACTTATAATTGTTAACATTTTCTAATAATTATAAATATTTATTTTTAAGTTATATGTATTATTTAATTTCTTTTACTTTTTAACATCGATATTTTTAACAACTATATTTTTGTTTCGATATTTTTGTACTTACCATGATGTAGATAGGATGTCGATATTCTTGACATCGATATTTAGGTCCCAATATTTTGGGACCTCAATATTGTGGTCGTCGATATTCTGTCAGTGATCCGTTAAACTGAGAAATGTTTTCATTTCTCCATGCTTTTCTGACTTTGCATGCATGCTGCACTGTGCAGCACACAAACAACGTAGGAAAAGCTTTTTCACTTGTCTAAGCATGGTATTTTGTACAGGAAGGGTACCCTCCTTGAACAAAACCTATGCTAGACTATCGCACACACCCTAGCACTATGGCTTCGTGTGTGGCACTTGGCATCTGAAATCGGTGTCTGCGCTAGGGTGAGGGGAGAGCAATTTTTATGTGAATATGGCGCTTTCCTGCTCCATTCCTGTAACGAAACACAGCGCAGCATCTTTGGGTGCCGCGCTGTGTTTCCCGTCAATTTTCAGAATCTGGGTCCTAGTTCTTTCAGAATAGTGCAGTCTAAAGAATAGTTCTAACATTTGAAGCCTGGAATTGTAGGATACATTTGTGTTACCCGAAGGATAGCTTTAATAACAAAAGTCTAGCAGTCAGAACTGTATTAAAAAGCAGATAGTTCTGCTGTCAGAGAGTTAAGGTTGTGAGGTGTGAGTAACACAAAATGGTTCTGTGGTGTGAGACCGTGTGATCTGTGTAACATGGCAAAAAACTCTGATATATAAACTGCAAGGAGATGTATGGTCTCTCTAACTTAAAGAACAGAACTTCTGTCTGATCTGTAAGATGGATGCATTGTGAGGGATATAGCTGCTGTCTAAGGTATGAACTTGTTATACCGATATAACTTAAGGAAAATCTACACATAGGAAAGGATTACGATCTAGGTCGGAAAGCCTCCAACCTTAGGTCGGAGGCTTTCCGACCGAGATCGTCGGTTTCACTTCCAACCGCCTAATTACAATTTAGGATGTCGGAAGTGAAACTGGCGGGTCATTCCGGTTGGAGCCCGTCGGTGAGTCAAAACCGGGACGTAATCCATATGGACGGTGTTTTACGCCGTCCGGATTACGATGCTCGGTTTCCGGCAGGCTTTCCATGCCGGGCTTTGTGACATGGAAAGCCTGTCAGAAAGGGAGTTTGGGGGCCCCTAGCAGGGCCCCCTTCAAGCAGCGGCCTACGGTTGGTGGCCAAGGGGGCACCTATGGTGCCCCCCTGTTGATCCCTGCACCAGGTGCCTGCCACGCGGTGAAGGGATGAAAACAATCTCCCATTTCCCTATGGGAGCTTGTGCTACGGCCGTAGCACATGCTCCCATAGGGAAATGTGAGTATGCGAGTGCACAATGCGCGGTCGTGACCGCCGACCGGACGTCAGTCCGTCCCGTTTCCGTGATGGTGTCGGGCAGACGCAAGTCTGCCCGACATCTTAATAAGCCCCTAAGTCCTCAGTTATGACTTGGTGTAACCCAAGGTATAGCTCTCCTACTCAGAACTATAGGATCCATTTAAATAGCTTGAGGAACCTGTCTGGTGTCTAAGACTATTGCTCATAAAATAGTAACCTGAAAGCAAACTCTACTGTCTAAGGCATAACCTATAGTATCTATATACCTTGTAAAATGCTCCACTGCCTTCCCACTAAGTTTGCACTATACAGATATCACATATGTAATGTGGGTTGGATGTTAGAATATTGTTTACAAAAATATCATCTGACATGACTATCATGCCTTAAGTATAATTTACAAATATATTGTATAAACCCATTTGGTACAGACTTTATATCATTACCTCAGTGGGACAATTATTTTTGTAATATTCAATAGGATAATATTTAATATTTTTATAAATGATGCTTAGGACATAATATTTTTGTTAGACAATATTTAGTTCAGGCTGTGGCCTGATGCCGATGGACTTAACAGTGCGTACTACGAGCTCCTGGTGGACCCACACTTATCCGACACCATCCTGCCAGATATTTGGCCCCCACAGACTCTAAACTGTAGGGGTACTCCTCCCTGTTGTCTGCCAAACTGTTTGGTCCCCCCTCCTACCAGCTGGGGCGAGCCAGAGAATGACGAAATTACTGACAAACCTGGATCCGCGCCGAGGGGTTTCCAAAATGGTGGCTCGCATGCCACAGTTGAGGAGAGATGGTGTGGAGAGGATCGGAGCACCGTGGGGCCCACACTGCCTGCCCCAGGGGTGAGGCGGACCACCCGATGATTTACCTTGCTGCCTGCCGCCCGCCCTGTTGTCTGTGGAGCCGCGGCTGAACGGTGAGACAGAGCCTACTGAACTCAGCTGAGGGACAGCCTGGCGGTGCTCCCTGAGTGGGGTGGTGCTCGCCCCTACATCCCTGCTGCCACTGGGAGGTCATGTTGTCCCTCGCTGCCCTACCTGCCACAGAGTTCTGCAAACCGCCTGGCTGCTTCTGCCCCGATCTGTCTAGTATTATTTACTCTCTGGAGAGCATGGGAGGCCATACGATGTTTTGCGGCGTGGAGGGGGGCCTGACGCCACTGTCCCACCCACCAGTGACTAGGAGGATGGAGCCACCCATGCTCCTGCGGCTCCCTCTTTTCTCCTGGCCATCACTGAAACTAGGGAAGCATTGGAACATAAAATGGACACTGTGGTGGCAGACTTGAGCATCCTTTGTGATGATCCACATAAACTTTCAGAGAGATTAACCATTGCAGAACGCACAATTGGGGGGATGCAGTTCACAGTGGGATTCCTTCAAGACCGCTTAACGATGTAACAGAGAGACTTTGAATTCTGGAATACCGCTCAGAGGGTGTGGAGGGTAGGGTACAACAGAATAACATCCAGGTGGTGGGGCTGCCTGAGCGAAGTGAGGGAACGGACCTGGTTGAGAGAAACGGTTGCACTTGAGGGCCTAGTCCCCGTCTTTGCACTGGAACGTGCCCACAGAGTTCTGACGAGACCCCCCCCTACTCCTGAGGCGCTGCCACCCCCATTGATTGCGAGATTACTGCATTTTTGAGACAGGGAAACTCGCTATAAAGAGTTGCTCATGTTTGATAATCAGAGGGTGATGGTGTTCCCCGACTTCATGATGGTGGTCCAGAAACATCGGGCATCCTTCCTTGAGGCCAAAAAACACCTCTGTCAATTAGTGTTAAAATATTCCATACTATTCCTTGCAAAACTGAAGGTTTTTCACTGAGCCTCAAGATGTCTGGGACTGGATGTACTCCCTGCCGGGAGATGGGGGCCACCCACATCTCACACAATGGAAGTTACAACGATTGCACTCCACCGCCCGCAACAGATCGGCACAAGGCGCTATGCCCACGAAGGAGCAGTCCCAATGGGATCGGTAACTAGCTGTAGAGGCTGCAGCTAATATTAGGATGTCTGGCCCACCATCCCCTTGGGTGCAGAGCAAGGAATGGGTGGAGGGAACTGATTCAGAACCTGGCTCAAATTCAATCCTGCATACAGCCTCCGGAACCGGTTTGCCACTGATTATCCTGGGATCGGTGGATGGATTGGGCTGAGGACATTCCTGTATGACTACTCTGCTGACCCATGGTAATTTGGACACAATACGGGTCCCACTATTGCCACCTGTTATGGCTGACTGCTGATGTGCTGTTAGTGGGGGTGGATCCCCTCCATGAGGTACATTTTGTTCTACGTATGTCGAGGTGCTGCGTTTGGCCCCTGGGAGCTCTGCTCCGCAGAATGGGCCCTACACCCTACCAGACTTCCTCGATTGATTGGTTCATTAATTGTTTTCTTTGTGGTGAAAGCAAGGCGGTGCACCAGGAAAACAAATCCAGTCCAGTATATTTCTTGAAAAGATTCTTTATAAGTACACGGGATCGGACACTTATCTAGGTGTCACACATCGGGCCTGGGATTTCCCAATTATTATAACGGTTGCTGTTGGATCATTATGTATTTTTACGACATATTTGCCTACTCTAATATAGAGCCCTGACGAAGTTCCATGAGTGTTGGGAACGAAACGCATTGGCTGGTTTTCATTTATTGTACATGAATTTGGAATTTGGAATAAAGAATCTTTTCAAGAAATATACTGGACTGGATTTGTTTTCCTGGTGCACCTCCTTGCTTTCACCACATTTGGAATCTGTCTTACAGCGTCACTGAAAAGCGACAAGTGCCGGATGATTTGTGCACAGGTCTTAAACATAAAATTTGGAAATTAGATGAGGTGCAACCTGGCTAGTCCGTCACTTCCTTCAGTCTTTGTTTTCTATTATTGTTTTCTTTGGTTTGGATGGAGGGGCCATTGACTCTCTGGGTGGGATGTTTTTGCTAGACATCCAGCCCACGTTACCCAGCTATGACACACTGCCTTATTCCTGAGAGGGGCTCACCTGGGAGCTTTTGTTGGCAGACGTATATTTGCATGATTTTTTATGACTCAAATGACTGAGTATGGTACGGGGTACAAAATTCTAACGTGGAACGTCTGGTGGCTTAACACTATGACAAAGATCCAGGCATACTTAAAGCGAAGGGGATGCCATATTGTGTTGCTCCAGGAAACTTACCTCACCACCATAGAGGGTGGTGCTTTCCATAAGAGGTGGCAGGCCAACTTTTCTGCACCACTTACTCTGCCTTTGCAAGAGGTGCTCTCATATGGGTACGACCGGGTGTACACTTCCATGCCTTGGAGACAAACATTGATGTAGAGGGCAGATTTGTGGTCATTAGCGGGCAGCTGGGTGGTAGAGACATTACGCTAGTTAATTTGTATGCTCCCAACACTGACCAGGCCCAATTGTTTTTAATAAACTCTCCCTTCTGTGAGCACCACACATGACCCATCCTGCCCTTCTTGGTGGGGACTTTAATTGCATCGCTGATTCACTACTGGATTGGTCATACCCCCTTTGAAGGGACTCACCTGTGCTGTGATTGGCAAATAGATTCCAAACATGGCTGACGCAATAGGGGCTCCTAGCCACTTGGAGGCAAACGGAGCCAGTCAACAGGGACTACTCCTTCCATTCCTGTCTACACAATCTGCACATGCATTTAGACACTTTCCTGTGCACGCCACCTGTCCACACTCTAGTGACTCATGTTGAATATTTAACAAGAACCATATCTGACCATAACCCACTGCTTCTGATTTCTAGCCTGGGTGCTGACCCCGTCTAGCATCCGACGACTCAAAAGCGAAAACCTGACTTTTCGACACGCTATAGGGGTGGGATATGGCAATACTTTGCAGAGCATGAACACACAACCAGTAGCAGCCAGCAACATTTAAATATGGTGGGGTGCAATGCCCAAAACACTCACCATATACATGTTGCTTTTGCTGGAGGGTCCGGTTGCCGTCTCGCTCTTCTCCTGGCACTCTCCTCAGTGACTAGGACGGAAAGGGAAGGACTTCCTCCCTTGTACAACCTGAAACCAACCAAGCCTAGAGCTGCAGCGCAGCTTCAGGATTGGTTGGAGCAGGCTAAACCAGCACTCATTTTGAGGCTGGGGGCCTACGGCTGCAATCCCTCTGCTGTTTCTCAGCCCTGGGATTGCTAGCTCTGAAGTGCGCATGTCAGATTGGCCTGCTCTAGACAGCCAGCCAATCTGAAATGCGCACTGGCAGAAATAGTAGTGCAATTGCACTAATCAGTCCCACCCCCTGCCCTCTCTCTGTAACAATGCAAGTCTGTGACACATAATAAAATGGTATTTATTACCATTTCATTAATGTGTGTGCCTGCTGCGATGCTTCTCCGCCATAATGGAGGAGACACTACTGCACACATCCTCCTCAGTTCTGACGGAATGGGACACCTTCAAGGTAGTGTTGAGGGGCCAATGCATAGCACACGAGGGAAGGGTTCAAGACCCTTGTCCATGAAGTCCTCACGTAGGAGCACCTCCTTCGGCAGTTGGAGCGGGATAGGCATGATGACCCTACTCACCAGCTGCTGCTCTTGGTGGCCCACGAGACACTGGCAGAACTAGTGGAGAAATCCGGTGATTTGATTACAAGGAGTACATGGCCAGGGTGCATGCAGGACAAAATAAATAGGGATTGTTGCTGGCTTGGCTAGTGAACCCCGTCCAAAAAGGATCCATGATCCTAGCATTGTACAATGAGCGGGCTGGTAGGGTGTACAGACAACCCGAGTTTAACAAACTATTTCGGAAATACTATGCCACACTATATGCCAGTTGTGAGCAAGTTGCATCCATGCCCACGCTCACCTATCTGGAGCAACTCCCCCTGCCCTCCCTTACACAAGAGGTGAAAGCATGATAACTGTCAAAGAAATAACAGCCGCTATCACTGCCATGGCCCGGGGTAAGGTACTGGGGTTAAACGGCCTCCCGGTAGAGTTCTTCACTGCATACAGTGAACTTTTAGCACCCAACTTCTTGAAGTGTATAAATCAGTGAGGGAGATTTGTTCACTGCCGCCTACTACTAGGGAGGCGCTGATTGTTCCACTGCACAAGCCGGGTCACCCGACCACGGATGTCACGGCATATAGACCCTTGTTGATGTTAAATATCGACTATAAAATCCTGGCCTGGATTTTGGCCGCGTAACTCCTGCCCTGTATGAATTGTATTACGCAGGCAGATCATACAGGCTTCATCCCCGAACGTAACACAGCCCTAAACATCCAGAGGGTCACAGCACTTCTGCTGGCAGCTCAGCACTTGAATCCAGAAGAGGAAGTTATGTCAATAGACATAGAGAAAGCCTTCAATAGCATATGAAATGAAATGATGTAGATTTATAAAGTGCACAAATACCAAAGTGTCAAGGCGCTAAAGAGGGGAGAGCTCCAGAGAGAAAGACCGAGGAAAGGACTACTATTCCTAGGAAATCACGGGCCAGGAAATAAATAGTGAAAAGCCATGTCTTCAATGCTTTCTGAAAACGGTTATGTTCCTGAAGATCCATTATATAGCATGAAAGAGAATTCCAAAGTTTTGCTGCGGCCACGGAAAAAACCCTACCACCCCACCTGGTCTTCCTAAATTTAGGCACAACTACAAGGTTGTAGTTAGCCGAGCAAAGATGTCTAGTGGGGGTGTATCTCTGGAACATCTTAGTCAGTCCTTTGGGACCAATATTATGCATCGCCCTATGAACCATGCACAAGGCCTTAAAGGTAATGTGCTTATTAACAGGTATCCAATGCAATTTGGAGATTCCCGCAGAAACTGATTAATATTTAGGAATTTTAAGTATGAGTTTCGCTGCTGCATTTTGGGCCAACTGAAGTTTGGCAGTTGCTGATTTGTTGATCATCAAAAAGAGTGCACTGCAGTAGTAGTCTAGCCTAGAGGAGATCAAGGCCAGAAATGCCTGCTTGCAGGTACCTAGAGAGAAAAAAGGGAACACCTTCCTCAGGGTCCTGATAATCAAGAAACAAGTGGATACCGTACGGTTAACATGAAGGTCAAATGATAACTTTGTATCCACTAGTACTCTAAAATGTTTGGCCTAGATTGGGAGTATCTGTATGCCATGATGGGGAAGGTGGGTCTGGGCAACAGCTTTATTAATTATGGGAGGCTGTTATATACTTCCCCTGTGGCATGGATAAAAACTGGTGGGTTGATCTCCTACTGTGTGCAACGAGGCATGAGACGGGGTGTCCTTTGTCTCCTCTACTCTTTGCCATCGCGGTAGAACCCCTAGCATGCAAAGCTATACAAGGAATACATTTATACTGCCATTGCTGCTCTTGTAGACATATATAATTTCACATTATATGCCGATAACATGTTACTTTTCCTCAACGATAAATTAGATGATATTGCCGGAGCCTCCCGTCTTCTGGACGACTTCGGGGCATTTTCGGGATTGCAGGTGAGTTGGCACAAAACAGTTTATTTCCCATTGCAGCCTATGGACGAGAATGATGCAGACTCCAGGGATCCCAGGTGGGAGCAGACCTCGTTTTGTTACCTGGGAGTCCAACTCTATAGGAACAAAACTATGTCCTGGAGGGCAAAATAAGAAAAGCGATTACAGCTCTCTGGATGAGTGTGGGGTTCTGGAAGTCCCTCCCTCTCTCCATGATGGGTAGGGTTGCAGTGGCAAAATTGGTAGCTTTACCCAGGCGTTTGTCATATTTTGCTACTCTCCCCACAGTAGTCCCCAGAAGTAAATTCAGGGAACACAGTACCCTACTAGCTAACCTAGTATGGAATAAGTATTGCTGCAGAGTGGCACTAATGAAACTCCAATGCCCTAGCCTTGATGGTGGCCTTGCAGCCCCAGATTTTGAATCCTATTACTTGGTGGCTCAGTTGCAGTGTGTGACATGTTGGGTAGCAGCTAGGGTTCAGACTGGGGCAGTGATTGGGACAGATACCCCATCTCCCCAGTGGTTGTCCCAATTGCTTTTGGACCCTAAGAAACTTAGAGCTGAACCTGGGAGTTAACAGCTTGTGGTTAAGCACAACTGAAAATGCTACCTCCATGGAACAGATACTGTGACCCCCTCAGTTGGATTTCGGTCTTCTTGCCGAAAGAGGTGCAGCCACGGTTAGAAGACTGGGCGAAGTCCGGCATCGAGGCGTTCTGCGACCTATACACTGGAGGGACAATTGCAAACATTCAAGGATCTTCAACTCACATATAACTTACCAGCTGGACAGTTTTTGCTGTTCGGGCACTCTTTGCGGCAATCCATAGGACGTGGGGAGAGGTCCACGCTGAACCCAAAGCCCACATGGGTTGCCACATAATAATCATGACCTCGGGTAAATGCAAGGCTATGATGAGCCTTTATAACGCACTATAGGAGGATGCAATTGCTTCCATGCATGAACTGCAAGACAAATGGGCAGCAGATGTTGGAACCCCATTGACAGATGGGGATTGGACATGGGTGATCACTACCACTCCCTGAGTGTTGCGGACACCCGTTTTAAATTAATAAACTTCTATTACCTACACAGAGCATACCTCTCGCCAGGTGAGATTAACAAATACTTTCACTCTACTCAGGCAGATTGCCCCAGGTGTGATGAGGTGAGCGCTGAGCTGATACTCATGGTATGGGACTGCCCCCATCTTACTGAATTCTGGACTTACGTGATGCCATTTCTTAATGACATCACTGGCCGCTATATTGTACAATCTCCGCGGCGGGTCTCTTGGGTCTGTTCCCGAGGCCGACCAAGCGCAAGGTGACTACTAAATTTACAGACCTAGCACTAGTATTAGCCAAAAGACTGATAACTTTTCACTGGAAAAAAGACTAGAGGCCCCACTTTAGCAAAACAGCGTAGCGACTTAAAATGATGGACAGAATATGAGAGTTTGGCTGTTATGCAGGATGCCAAACGGGAGGATCTCGATGGAGCTGGCCAGAGCTTGGGAGGGCCTACTGGATGACTTTAAACAGGAAGATGCCCATGACCGCGAAAGTGTGCACACACCCTAGTTGGACCCGCTTGTAGTACTCCGATATTACGAACATCCCCCTGGAAGGGTGGGATACCAAGCCCACCAGTGAGCCCAGTAGTACTTCTGCATGAATATATGATGTTACTTAGCATACCGTTACTCCGCAGGTATTTACTTCGAAGTTTTTACTTCGCAAATACCATTACTACGCATGATTTTAGTGCGCATGTTTTTACTTCGCAAATATATACAAATACATTAAAAATGCTTTTACTTCGCAGTTAATTATTACGCATACCGTTACAACGCGTTATTGGTACTTTAAAACAAAAAATGAATCGTAATAGTAACCTATGCCCTGGCACGCACCCTGAACCCTAAAAATACCCCCTACACCCCAAAACCCTATCTCACCCTGACCCCTAAAAATATCCCAGCACCCCAAAAACTAAACGCACCCTGAACCCCAAAAATACCCCAGCACCCCAAAACCTTAAACGCACCCTGAACCCTAAAAATACCCCCTACACCCCAAAACCCTAACCCACCCTGACCCCTAAAAATACCCCTGTACCCCAAAACCTAAACGCACCCTGAACCCCAAAAAGTACTCCATCACCCCAAAACCTTAAACGCACCCTGAACCCTCAAAATACCCCATGCACCCCAAAACCCTAACCCACCCTGACCCCTAAAAATACCCCAGTACCCCAAACCCTAAACGCACCTTGAACCCTAAAATTACCCCTACACCCCAAAACCCTAACCCACCCTGACCCCTAAAATTACCCCAGCACCCCAAAACCTAAACGCACCCTGTACCCCAAAAATACCCCAAAACCTTAAATGCACCCTGAACCCTAAAAATACCCCTACACCCCAAAACCCTAACCCACCCTGACCCCTAAAAATACTCCTGTACCCCAAAACCTAAACGCACCCTGAACCCCAAAAATACCCCAGCACCCCAAAACCTTAAATGCACCCTGAACCCTCAAAATACCCCATGCACCCCAAAACCCTAACCCACCCTGACCCCTAAAAATACCCCAGTACCCCAAAACCTAAATGCAGCCTGAACCCTAAAATTACCCCCTACACCCCAAAACCCTAACCAACCCTGACCCCATAAATTACCCCAGCACCCCAAAACCTAAACGCACCCTGAACCCCAAAAATACCCCAGCACCCCAAAACCTTAAACGCACCCTGAACCCTAAAAATACCCCCTACACCCCTAAACCCTATCCCACCCTGACCCCTAAAAATATTCCAGCACCCCAAAACCTAAACGCACCCTGAACCCCAAAAATACCCCAGCACGCCAAAACCTTAAATGCACCCTGAACCCTAAAAATACCCCCTACACCCCAAAACCCAAACCCACCCTGACCCTTAAAAATACCCCTGTACCCCAAAACCTTAAACGCACCCTGAACCCTCAAAATAACCCATGCACCCCAAAACCCTAACCCACCCTGACCCCTAAAAATACCCCAGTACCCCAAAACCTAAATGCACCCTGAACCCTAAAATTACCCCCTACACCCCAAAACCCTAACCAACCCTGACCCCTAAAATTACCCCAGCACCCCAAAACCTAAACGCACCCTGAACCCCAAAAATACCCCAGCACCCCAAAACCTTAAATGCACCCTGAACCCTAAAAATACCCCTACACCCCAAAACCCTAACCCACCCTGACCCCTAAAAATACCCCCGTACCCCAAAACCTAAACGCACCCTGAACCCCAAAAATACCCCAACACCCCAAAACCTTAAATGCACCCTGAACCCTAAAAATACCCCCTACACCCCAAAACCCTAACCCACCCTGACCCTTAAAAATACCCCCGTACCCCAAAACCTAAACGCACCCTGAACCCCAAAAATACCCCAACACCCCAAAACCTTAAACGCACCCTGAACCCATTAACAGAATTAATACTACAATGCACAGTAACTCCATTATGCGTAGTAAGTGCATGCTAAGTAATGGAACATGCGTAGTAAATGCATGCTAAGTAAATGCATGCTAAGTAATGGCATCTGCGAACTAAAATATGCGTAGTAATGGTAATACGAAGTAATGACCGCGTAGTAAAGGTAGAATACCCTTCTGCATAGAACCCTGAGCGATTTACTTCTTGTGCCATAGGGCACTCTCCCCGTGTTTCACGTGTTGCAGACGATATGTGAACTTATGAGTATGCCTCCTGATGGGTTACGGCTGGGCAGGGTTTGGAGTCGGAGAGTTGGGATTGTTATATTTCTTGTGTAACTACCATCACCACATATGATATGCTCATCACATGACATGTGATGCCACTTACCGTTTCCTCTTTGTTAATATATCTAAAATGCCAATAAACTATGTTAAAAAGAAATCAATATTTAGTTCACTATATTTTGGTACCAGACCATATTCTAAAGGATAGCTCTGTTTTTCAGGAGTTACAATGTAACGTGTGTTACCTGAGAGCTCGGTCGCGGTCTCAGGTCTGGGTAGGGTTGAAAGCCTGTGGCTGTTTGTCGCAGCTGTTCCACCCTGGACTTATTTTTTATTGTGTCCACTGAAAGGTCTCCTGATTAACTTTCCCAGGGGTCTCCAAGTTCCAGCTCTGACAGCTACCAGTGCTTAATTTGAGCAGGTGGGGCTCACCAGCACTCATTTTTGGGGACCAGCAATTATTTCTCCCCATCAGACTTTGTCCCACAGCAAGAGAAAGAAAAACACAAAATGGGAAAAGAAAGAGGAAGATGGAACAACAGTGACAAAGAGAGAAAGCAGGGATAAAAGAGAAGCTGAAAGAGTGAAATAAAGAGACAGGGAGTGTCTGGTGGTGGCTGGAAGAAGTATGAGGCGAATCAAGACTACGCAGCCTTGGTATTCAGTAACCCCGACATTCAATAGAACTGGGTCCTGGGAGCACAGGGCCGGAATGGCTGTTCTGTCCCTCTGGCATTTTAGCAGGCGCCAGGCTAGGGAAATGCAAAACGTGCAGAAATTGCAGTCATGTAAATACGTGAAATTTGGGGGAAATTGCAAAAACTAGCCAATAATTAGGCAAAATGCAACTCTGGCAACTAGCACTACCTAAGTTTAGTGCATTTATAAAATTGTGCTTTATTAACAATGTGCAGAATAGTAATCTACACTCAAATTCACATGTCTATATGATGACATTGTCTTTGAAACGATTTTGATATGACCTATTAAAATGCCTTTTCTTGGCTTATGCTAACTAGGCGTCAGGTACGCCTCAATGCCATTTTGTTCAAAATGGATGTCTCACCCTGCACATTCACTGTTCATTATTTCTGTTACACATATTCTAGCAAGTCATGATTATTTATTTCCAAATGACTAATTATTGAAGAAGACTCTATAGCATGAGCTCAGTAATTTAACTTTCCTCAAGGTTTTACCCGCCTCCTCACTGAATTGTATTAATTCACAATAGTTCACTGTTGTTTTGTAACTAGTTTGTTCTGACATCTCCAGATTACATTAGCATAGAGGGGGATGATTCAATTTTTAGTAGTGGGTTAGTGCTTACAGTCTTGCCACTGCATATCACTGTGTGATGCTCTTATTTTTTATTGCTGTGATTTGCTGAAATTGTAATTATTTTGCTCTCACCATGATGAACTTTCAGGTTTCATTCTGTTCTATAAGAATATTTCTTAAATAAACCCTCACATTTAGGGGTGAGCCACTGACCTTTCCAGTGCTACTACTAATGCTGTTCAGTTTCTTACTGATTTTGCTGCTCATTTGGGACTTGGAATATTTTTGATTTTGCCTATTATTCTGAGTTATTACTGAGAACCTTTATGGTGATGATTATATGCTACTGCATTCTAAAGATCCTATTTTGTACCCTTTGAATTTTTGTAATATATCTTTTAAAAGTCTTCATTCTGACCTAGAACTCACTTAATGAGTCAGTCCCTTCTTATTTTAATGTATTTTTGATATGCTATTTTGCACCTATACTTGGGACATATAGCCTCATGAAATTGAGGTTTACCACCATCCTCGATCCATCCATCCATGGATGCGCTATTGAAGTGTATTTTGAGGTGTACGATTTTAGGGGCCACTTATGCACACAAAAGCGTCCTCACATCTATTCTGGACTTTTGGCCGCATTTTGTGCTTGAAACAAAATAGTGCCAAAAACAAAAGAAAACAAATAACAGCCAGTTGCGTTCTGGTTGTTCGTGTTGCTCCCGCATTATAATTGCTATGAACATAGAGCAATTATGTGGCATGGCACATTGGTGTAATTTAAGGAATTTCATGTAACAGATGTAATGCAAAATTATGCGGATTATGCTGGCATAATTGAACTGTTACCCAGAACTACCTATGAATAGAGCCTGACAATGTCTTAGTGAATTGATGCCACATCCATCGGTCAGTGACCCTGCTTGCAGCAGGTAAGAAAAAACATATGTCCCTCATACATTGTTAAACAGAAGTCCTAGCCTTGAAGCTATTTTCTTGAATTTCTCTAACATAGTTATTCCTATTGTTGTTTTTCTTTATTGTAAGGTGTTTCATAAATAGTTATTCCATTTATAGTAATATTCCTGATGGGACATTGATCTTTAGTGTGAGTGATCACCAAAGTGTTATATTGTATCTGGTTTCAACTTTGGCACTACTTACCTTAACCCTTTCCATGCGTTGGACGCGCGGGAACTGTCCGACGCAAAAGTGCTGATGTGCGTCGGACGGCTCCCGCGCGTCCGACGCCATGGCACAGGAAATCCCTCTGGTGCGGGCACCAGAGGGATTCCCTTTTCTCCCCAACAGCCTCAGGAGCTGGGGAAGAGCTTCCCCAGCTCCCCAGGCTGTTCCTGTGGTTTCCCTGAAATGACGATTGGTGTGCATGTCGCGCTGACGTCATTTCAGTGAAACCCAAGCTCATTTCAGTTTCACTTTCTACGTGCTCAGGGGGCTTTCTCAGCCCCCTGAGCACGTAGAAAGTCAGGAGAGGTATCGTTGGAAAGGGGAGAATCTCACTAGGCACCAGGGAGGGGGGAGCGGCCCCTTGGGCAAGGGCCTTTGCTCTCCCCAAAAGTAATTGGGGAAAATCAGTCTTTTTGCCCGCCCGGGGAGGCAGAAAGCCCACTAGATGTCAGGAATTTTTTTCATTCAATTTAGGGGTGGGGGCTGCCCAAGATGGGCATGCCAATGCCCCCCCTGCAAAATTACAGTCTTACTGCCCCCCCTGGGGGGCAGATGGGTCAGTAGCCCCCAATCTGCCCCCCGGGTTAACAGAGAGCCCACTAGGCACCAGGGATTTTTTTTATGTATATAGGGGTAGGGCTGCCCAAAATGGGCATGCCAATGCCTCCACCTCCCAAACAAAAATCCCACAGTCCTTCTGCCCCCCCAGGAGGCAGATGCGGCAATAGCCCCTGATCTGCCCCCTGGGGGGCAGAAAGCCCACTAGTCACCAGGGATTGTTTTTTTTTTTATATACGTAGAGGTGGGTGCTGCCCAAAATGGGCATGCCAATGCCCCCGCCCCCAAAACAAATTCCAACGCCTTTCTGCCTCTCCCGGAGGCAGATGGGGGCAATAGTCCCTAATCTGCCCTCCGGGGGGGGGGCAGAAAGCCCACTAGGCACCAGGGATTTTGTTTTTTTTTTTATACGTAGGGGTGGGGGCTGCCGAGTATGGGCATGCTAATGCCCCCACTAAAGGCTTTCTGCTCCCCCCCCCGGAAGGCAGATCAGGGCAATAGCCCCTTATCTGACCCCCGCAGGGGGCAGAAAGCCCACTAGGCACCAGGGATATGTTTATGGGCATGCCAGTGAGAAGCCCCCTAGGCAAGGGTCGCTCCCTTTTTTTAGGCACACATTTTGGCTGTTTCAGTGATATTTTTATTCTCATCAGCACCCAAGCGGGGTCAGAAAACCTCTAGAGACCAGAGATTTTGTGTGTATGGATAAACTGGAGTTTGGCTGACGGTCTGCGTGTACTGACCTTTGGTTGGCATTTTGCTGGCGGTGTGTGTGGACCTGCACTTGGCTAATGGTGTGGGTGGACTCGCGCTTGATGGCGATGTGTGTAGATTGGCGCTTGCATGGTCGTGTGTGTGGAGTGGTGCTTGAATGGCGGTGTACGTGGACTGAGGCTTGACTGGCTGTGTGCATGGATGGTGCTTGGCTGCAGGTCCGGATTGGCCGTAGCGGGCACCGGACGTTTACCCGGTGGGGTGTGGGCCGGTTTTCTGGCCGTGGGGGGCCGTTTTGTCACTGGGAGCCGGTTTTGCAGCAGTGCTGCAATATCGGGCCCCAGTCACAAAAGCGGGAGCTGTGCTTTTTACTAGTACGCCCCCCCTCCCAGGGCCGGTCGAGCAGCAATCTGCCAGGGCTGGGTGCTGTTCCCAGTCCGGCCCTGCTTGGCTGACAGTGTGCGGGGATAGCGCTTGGCTGGCGGAGTGCGTGGGTGGCGCTTGGCTGGCGGTGTGCATGGATATTGCTAGGCTGACTGTGCATTAATAACATTTGGCTGGCGGTGTACGTGGATGGTGCTTGGCTGGCGGTGTGCGTGGATGGTGCTTGGCTGGCGGTGTATGTGGATGGCGCTTGGCTGGCGGTGTGCGTGGATGGTGCTTGGCTGGTTGTGTGTGTGGATGGTGGTGTGCGTGTAGTGACACTTGGCTGGCGGTGTGGCTTACATGGATCCCCCACCATTTTCTTACCCAGAATCCCCTGCAAACCTCAAATTTACTCACAAAGTCACATTTAACTCACATTTCTATGTGGGTAAGTTGTAGGATCACCGCACAGGCAACAATTTCCTACTACCCAGCATTCCCCTTGGTCTCCCGAGCCGTGTAGTGATCCCACAACTTTCCCACACAGATATTGGAGGAAAATGTGACTTTTTAGCTAAATTTGAGGTTTGCAGCGAATCTTTGGAAGGAAAATGTTGGGGGATCAATGCAAGCCACACCTCCCTGGACTCCCACGGGTGTCTAGTTTTCAGAAATGTCTCGGTTTTTTAGGTTCCCCTAGATGTCTGCAAACTCGGGACCAAAAACACAGGTGCCCCCCTATCTATCACAAAACGACCTGGTTTTTCAAGGGGGTCACCTGCGTTTTTGGTCCCAGGTTCAGCGACCATCTAAGGAAACCTACCAAACCCACACATTTCTGAAAACTAGACACCCTGGGGAGTCCAGAATCCCCTACAAACCTCTTATTTTGCTGAAAAAATTAAATTTTTCTCACATTTCTGTGTGGGAAAGTTGTGGGATCACTGGGCTGACACAAATTTCCTACCACCCAGCGTTCCCCCGGGTCTCCCAATAAATATGGTACCTCACTCGAGTGGGTGGGCCAAGTACCCGCGACAAGTAAGGGCCCAAAACATATAGTGGAGACATCAAAATTACCTATCACTAAAGACCTGGTTTTGCAAAGGGGGGCACCTGGGTTTTTGGCCCCGGGCTTGGCGGCCATCTAGGGAAACCTATCAAACCCACACATTTCTGAAAACTAGACACCCTGGGGGAGTCCATGGAAATGTTTTCCTACCCTGAATACCCTGCAAACCTCAAATTTAGCTGAAAAAAATCACTTTTTCCACACATTTTTGTGTGGGATCACCGTGCCGGCACAAATGTGCTACCACCGAGCGTTCCCCTAGGTCTCCCGAGTAAAATGATACCTCACTTGTGTGCGTGGGCCAAGGGCCTGTGACTGGGAAGGGCCAAAAACATAGGGAAAAAGGGTATAGCACAGCGAATTCTAAGCGCTACATTTTTTTAAAAATACGTTTTTAGCCGATTCTGCATTGGACAGCTACACAAGTGAGATATAATTTTACTCGGGAGACCAAGGGGAACGCTGGGTGGTAGGACATTTGTGCCGGCACGGTGATCCCACACAAAAATGTGTGTAAAAAGTGATTTTTTGTCAGCCAAATTTGAGGTTTGCAGGGGCTTCTGGGTAGGAAAACTTTGGGGGATCCACGCAAGCCATACCTCATGGACTCCCCAGCCTGTCTAGTTTTCAGAAATGTGTGGGCTTGGTAGGTTTCCCTAGATGGCCGCCGAGCCTGGGGCCAAAAACCCAGGTGCCCCCCCCCTTGCAAAACCAGGTCTTTTTGTGATAGGTAATTTTGATGTCTCCACAGTACGTTTTGGGCCCCTGCCTGTCGCAGGTACTTGGCCCACCCACACGAGTGATGTACCATTTTTATCGGGAGACCTGGGGGAACGCTGGTTGGTAGGAAATTTGTGTCAGCCCGGTGATCCCACAACTTTCCCACACAGATATTTGAGAAAAATATGATTTTTTCAGCTAAATTTGAGATTTGTAGGGGATTCTGGGTAGGAAAATGTTGGGGGAACCACACAAGCCATACCTCCCTGGATTCCCCAGGGTGTGTAGTTTTCAGAAATGTGTGGGTTTGGTAGGTTTCCCTAGATGGCCGCCGAGCCTGAGGCCAAAATCCCAGGTGCCCCACCCCTTGCAAAACCAGGTTGTTTTGTGATAGGTAATTTTGATGTCGCCACAATAAGTTTTGGGCCCTTGCCTGTCGCGGGTACTTGGCCCACCCACACAAGTGAGGTACCATTTTTATCAGGAGACCTGGGGGAATGCTGGGTGGTAGGAAATTTGTGTCAGCCCAGTGATCCCACAACTTTCCCACACAATAATTTGAGAAAAATGTGATTTTTTCAGCTAAATGTGAGGTTTGCAGGCAGGGGATTCTGGGTAGGAAAGCGTTGGGGTGTCCATGCAAGCCATACCTCCCTGGACTCCTCCGGATGTCTAGTTTTCAGAAATGTGTGGGTTTGGTAGGTTTCCCTAGATGGCCGCTGAGCCCGGGGCCAAAAACCCAGGTGCCCCCCCCCTTGCAAAACCAGGTCGTTTTGTGATAGGTCATTTTGATGTCTCCACAATGTTTTGGGCCCTTCCCTGCCACGGGCACTTGGCCCACCCACACACACGAGTGAGGTACCATTTTTATCGGGAGACCCTGGAGAATGCAGGGTGGGTGGAATTTTGTGGCTCCGCTCAGATTCCAGAACTTTCCATCACAAAAATGTGAGGAAAATTGATTTTTTTACAAAGTTTGAGGTTTGCAAGGGATTCTGGGTAACAGAACCTGGTGAGAGCCACACAAGTCACCTCATCCTGGATTCCCCTAGGTGTCTAGTTTTCATAAATGTTTAGGTTTGCTAGGTTTCCCTGGGTGCCGGCAGAGCTAGGGTTTAAAATCCACAGCTAGGCACTTTGCAAAAAAAGGGTAAGTTTTTACTGAAAAAATGTGGTGTGTCCTTGTTGCGTTTTGGCCTGTTCCCTGTCATGGGCACTAGGCCTACCCACACAACTGAGGTACCATTTTTATCGGGAGACTTTGGGGAATGCGGGGCGTGTGGAAGTTTGTGGATCCACACAGATTCCAGAACTTTCCATCGCAGAAATGTGAGGAAAATGTGTTTTTATTTTACAAAGTTTGAGGTTTGCAAGGGATTCTGGGTAACAGAACCTAGTGAGAGCCACACAAGTCACCCCATCCTGGATTCCCCTGGGTGTCTATTTTTTTAAAATGTATACTTTTGCTAGGCTTCCCTAGGTGCCGGCAGAGCTGGGGTCCAAATCCACAGCTAGGCACTTTGCCAAAAAAGGGTCAGTTTTCACTGTAAAAATGTGGTGTGTCCACGTTGCGTTTTGGCACGTTTCCTATCGCAGGCACTAGGCAAACCCACACAAGTGAGGCGCCATTTTTATCTAGAGACTTTGGGGAATGCGGGGTGGGTGGAATTTTGTGGATCCACGCAGATTCCAGTACTTTCCATCACAGAAATGTGAGGAAAATGTTTTTTTTTTTTACAAAGTTTGAGGATTGCAAGGGATTCTGAGTAACAGAACCTAGTGAGAGCCACACTAGTCACCCCTGGGTGTCTAGTTTAAAAAAATGTACAGGTTTGCTAGGTTTCCCCAGGTGCCGGCTGAGCTAGGGTCCAAATCCGCAGCTAGGCACATTGCGAAAAAGGGTCAGTTTTCACTAGAAAAATGTGATATGTCCATGTTGCGTTTCAGACCGTTTCCTGTTGCAGGCACTAGGCCTACTCACACAAGTGAGGTGCCCTTTTTATCGGGAGACTTAGGGGAACACAGAATTGTAGAGCAACTGTTATTACCTGTTGACTTCTTATGCGTTTCTGCCTTCCAAACGTAAGACAATGTGTAAAAAATAAGTCACTTTGAAAAATGTCCTATAATTCACATGCTAGAATGGGTATCTACAACTTCGGAGATGTGCAAATAGCTACTGCTTCTAAATTCTATATATTGTTCCCATTTCAGAAATACATAGGTATTCTTGATACCTATTTCCCACTCTTTATATTTTACCAAATGATTTGCTATATACCCAGTACATAATGAAAAACCATTGCAAAACGCAGCTCAGTTATTGGCTCTGGGTTCCTCTGGTTCTTGGTGAACCTACAAGTCCTATATATCCCCACAACCAGAAGGGTCCAGCGGATGTAACGGTATATTGCTTTCAAATATCTGTCATACTTAGAAGAAGTTACAGGTGAAAACGTTGGCACAAATGGCTGTTTTTTTCAACTCATTTTCAATTTTTCTTATTTTCAACTGTTAGCTTCTATAGAAAAACCTTGACGGATCAACACAAATGACCCCTTGCTGAATTCAAAATTTTGTCTACTTTTCAGAAATGTATAGCTTTCCCGGATCCATTATTTCTTTCACACCCATTTCTACCACTAACTGGAAGGAGGTTGAAAGCACAAAAAAATAGCAAAAATAGGCTGTGTCCCAGTAAAATGGCAAAACTGTGGAAAAAAAAATTGTTTTCTGACAAAAGTCTGCCTGTCCCTGAAAGCTGGGAAGACGGTGATTTCAGCACCACAAACCCTTTGTTGATACCGATCGCAGGGAAAAAAACAGACGCTTTCTTCTGCAGCACTTTTCCCCCATTTTCCCCCCAAAAATTAAAAATTTTGCTGTATTTTGGCTAATTTCTGGGTTCCTTCCAGGGGAATCCACAAACCCTGAGTACCTTTAGAATCCTCAGGATGATGGAAGAAAAGCACGCAAATTTGGCGTGCATACCTTATGTGGACAAAAAGTTACAGGGGCCTAATCACGAACTACCCCAAATAGCCAAAAAAAGGCTTAGCACGGGGGGGAAGGCCTAGCAGTGAAAGGGTTAAATTATGCCTTGATAGGCTTTCCAATCTACCATAAGCACTGGAACTAGGGGTATGGCACCCCTAAAATAACCATGCTTGAGTTCAGAAGAAAAATGAGCAGTAAAGATGCCTTTAAAGTTTGTTTAGTTCTTGTCACATTTGTGGTGTGTTCAAAGAAAGGGGTCAAATGCCAGGCTATGTCTTCTGAAAAACTGCTGTTTATTCTTTTAAATGGGGATTGATGGCTACTTTTCTTTCTCTGACTGAAAAGTGAGAGGAATTTGTCAAGTGAACTATGTGACAATCTTGCTGGGGTATCGGGAGTGTGCAAGGAAAGACTGTAGGATGACATTTTTTTCTAACACAAAACAAAGTAGAAATGCCTATAAATGAACTCTACAAGTATTTCAAAATGTTTCAGCAGCAAAGAGGGCACAAACGAGGCCCATTTTTAATTCTGAAGTGTGATGGAAACAAGATCGTAATAGGATCAAAACTAATCAAGACACTTTATTTGGTGATGTGCAAATGATGAATATTCACTGAAACCCATTTTCCACACATTATCATTTGTGCACTATATAGTTTTATCAGTAAATCTGTATGTCTGTGCAAATGTAGTGGCCATTTCAATGAAAAAGTAGCTGTCTGTAAATGACAGTGCGCTACCACACCATGCTTCAGTGATATATATTTGTGACAATGTGCTCCAAAATGCACCATCGCACCTATACTACACCATTACAACTCTCCTGCTGCATGGGCGTGGCTCTTTCGCTACACTTGTTCTTTGTGTGACGCTTGGATTTTTCACAATCCCTATGACTTCTGTGATATAACATTGATGGCAGCACCCCTGCTCTGAAAATTGTTCCCGTACCACTACGATCTACTCTGGCAAAGCTGCCACAAGGCTTTGGAGGCAGATTTTATGTCTCAGAATAAGGGACTGTTAGTGTTTTCTAGGCAGATGTTCTGACTGTGAGAGTGGTGGAGGTACCCCATCTGTCAAATTGATGCTGTAAGGGTCACCATATTTAAATATGGCTGCCATAGCGACAGGAGTGCTCCCCCATACTGACAGCCTCCTCCAAGAGATGAATAACTTAGGGCATGGGAATTCTCTAGCAGCAAATATATCATGCCTATGTAGCTTGGTGGAACCTATGACAGCACACGTGGGTACCCCCAATGATTGAAAGCCCTCACATTTCAAATATCATTGCTTGTATGTAGCAAGATTTTTCCCAGCACCTGCTTTCCATTTGAGTACCCATTCCATGCAAGGGTGCCATTCAGTCTATGGCGATCTCTAAATGTGTTGACGCTATAGGAATTGGTGGCGGACAGGTCATCCTAGACTGGGAGGCCAGACTACCACCATTTCTGGTGACATCAGCACTGGTGCATGATGGCGCCCAATGGTGAGGCCAGAGGAAGCTCTATCATCTGATCGCTCACCTTCCACTTCTCTGATGGAAAGATAGATAGCGCCTACACGGATTTTTTACTTAAGTCCTGTAAGAAAAGGCCCCTTTTTGACATGGTCACCCCCACTTTTTGCCTGGTATCTGATGCAATTTTGACAGAAGTGCACTGGGTTCCTGCTATCCAGGTCCACAGTGCCAGATCTCTTTCCCTAAAACTGTTCAATTGTTCCCCATATTTGGTATTTGCTTTGGCACCTCCTGTAAGTCCCTAGTAAATGGTACCCCTGGTACCTAGGGCAGGGAAGCTAAAGAGGGTCTCTAAGGCCACAGCATGTATTGTGCCACCCTAAAAGACCCCTCAGCATCAAACATGCAAACTGCTATTTCAGGCTGCGTGCCATAATGCAGGGAAAAGCGAAGACACGACGTGGCACACCTTCTGTGTGCCATGCCTGCAGACACTTCATGCACTATAGATAAGCCACCCCTACAGCAGGCCTTACAGCCGTAAGGCAGGGTGCACTATACTACATGTGTGGGCATATCTGCATGAGCAGATATGCCCCTGTGATGTCTAAGTCGATTCTTAGATGTTGCAAGTAGACAGGGTAGCCATTTTGAGCACATGGGCTGGACACTGGTGTTTATGAGTTCCCCAGCTACATGATGGCTTCACTGAAACTAGAGATGTTTGGTATCAAACATCTCGTATTAATAAACCCACACTGATCCCAGTGATGGATTTATTAATACTGGCACCCAGAGGGCACCTTAGAGGTGCCTCCTGAAAACCTATCGACTACCTGTGTACTGGCTGACTTGTGCATACCAGCCTGCCACCACAGACGGTTTCAGACCCCCCTGCCGGTGAAAGCCTGCGCTCTCTAAGGGCAGAAACAGTGCCTGCTCTGGCCGCAGATGTTGTCACCTCCACCAAGCAGGATGGCTAAGTAATCAGCATATAAAGGCAGGAGACTTCAAAGGCCTCTGCCACCTTTGATATGCGACCCAAGGCTTCCCCAAACAGGGAAAAGCCTGCCCGATGCAGCAACCCCCCAGGAAGAGAACCCTTTGATCCTGGAGGTCAGATCTGTCCCCCTACCAAGTGAGAGGACACCAGGACAGACCAGAGCCGCACAGGACCAATACCCAGGGTATCGGACCCCTTACAACAAGCAAAGACTGAGAGAGTCCAATTCGGACTCCAATGACACCGAGACCAAGCAACCGTTGAGGGATGTCTGCACCGCAGAAACCCACCTCCTGAGTGACCCAGCTGTCCTAATTTTGCACCCTCAACCAGCGAGACCGACAACAGCAAGGCTCCAGGATGCACAGAGACCAGCCGACCTTTCCACTCCACACCGAGCGCCCCAGCCCGGGTACCGACAAACCGGCTGTGCCCCCTTGTCTCCCGGACCCTTGTGACCCGAGCCCCCCGTTGGGAGCTCCCAGACTTGTCCCGAAGTCCCCCTTTGTAGCCTGGTGCTAGGCGGTATCCCTTCTTTCGACCGGCGTAGCGCGCACAGCTACCATCCCGACCAGCACCTCTGCACCTGGACGCCCCAGGGCAGGTAACAAATAAATGCTGGTGGTACTTTGGACCTTAGGCCCCTAAGTCCCAAAGGAGACCCCCAGAAAAAATCACAAATAACTGTATGCAACATATGCCTTTTCTCCCATAGGGAAGCATTGCTGCGTAAAGAAGCATGATATTGAACTCTTTTAGTTACCTGTAAAATGTCATAACTGCAAAAGTACTTACTTGATAACGAAGTCCTTAGTATCAAAATGTATATAAAAATACGACTTATTTTTCAAATTTGGTCTCGAATTTATTCTTGAGTGTGTCTCTCATTTATTGCCTCTGTGAGTACAACAGATGCCTAGCACCAGTAGCGGCCCGTGGTGGGAGTGCTGCCGGGCGCTGACGTCGGGCGGGGAGGGGCAGGGTGGGGGTAGTAAACTACGGATTACGGCCGATTAGAGGTAAGTAAACATATAAATAAATAAAACGAATTTCGTTGCGCGCGCAACGAAATTCGTTTTATTTATTTATATGTTTACCTACCTCTAAACGGCCGTAATTCGTAGTTTACTACCCCCCACCCTGCCCCTCCCCCGCACCACATCAGCGCCCGGCAGCACTCCCACCACATGCCGCTACTGCCTAGCACTACCCTCTGATACGCCTAACTGCTCGCCCACACTACCACAAAAGAGAGCATTTGGTTTATCATTTGTGCCTCTGTAAACCATTTGGGGTTTGCCTGGACTCTTTACACAGTGTACCTCGTTTTCGTCTACTATATAAAGAGCCAGCTTCCTACAAGTCCCATTACTACACTCCGATATACCAGGTACTAAGTACTGAGCATCCAGGTCAGCTAGGAACCCATGCAGTACCACCATTGTTACTGCTAGGTATGCCGGCAACCTGTTTGATGTGGAGAAAAAAAAACTGAGCCTGTAGCCTGGGGCTAGAAGGTCTGTTTAATATGACAGCTAGTCCTGCTATGTGAGGCATGAGTGACCCGAGGCATTATTCTGACATCTGAAGCTGTAAGATGTCTGTAACCTAGTGAATACTTGTGCATTCTCAGACATGAACCTGTAAGGTCAGGGCAACCTAAAGAATACCTCTGCTACCTAACACACAAGGCTGTAGGCTCTGGGTGGCTTTTTCTGCGAGACTGATTCATATGTGTTTCATGAGCGATAGCCCTGCTGTCCAGGGCCTGATACTTTGGGACCCGAGCACCGGATGGATATATATGCTGAGTGAAGTTTGAGGCGATAAAATCTGTATAATCCCGGGAAAGCTCTGCTATCAATTTTACAAAAAAGGATAACTGCTGTCTAAGGTCTGACGTTGCAATGTCGGCTGTAACCCCATGAGTAGCTCTGCTGTCTAAGGTTTGTTATTATAAGAAGAATGTAAGATGAGGACCATTGCTGTCTTCGCCAGGTAGCTGGCTGCAAGTTGTACAGTGAGCAGCAATTCTCAGGCATGAATGGAAATCAGGGGTTAAAGGGAGATCCATATCTGAGGCTGGGTATGCATGTGTGGTGAACTTCAGGGCTTTGCGGTTGCTTCTTCACTCTCACTTTATCCACCTTGGGCAGCCTGAGGCCAATAGGTCTGGCTTTGGCAAGAGTGCATTTTTATATTTATTGTTTTTGCATATATATATGCAATGTACAAAAAAAGTTTGCCAAACATAGAAATATAGAAGTGGGCCTGCAGCCCAGGCACACCAGCCCTTGCACTGGAGTGCACTATTTTTTTAGGATACAGTGCACATGTGGCAAAGCAAAATGCAGTGACTTACAGTTTAAAACAGCCATTAGATGAAGTGGGCTGACCCATTGCTCCATGATGAATCTGTGATAGACAGAAGCTAAATGTGACTGACACTTGAACAGGCTAGTGAATAACTGAAAACCTCTATATATCTGTATATATTTACATATATTTTATTATGATTTTTATTCTGGCTCTAGCAAAGAACTTTTAATTTTATTAAATGTATATGTATAATATACTTACATATGGGGACTTACTGCCAGCTCTCGTCATTCATTGGTTTGGTATTGTATCATTCACATTTTCTTCCCCCCACTACAGCATCCAGCAAAGGGTCAGCCCACTTCAGCCACAGGCTAACTTCACCGTGAGTGATTGCATTCTACCATTTCATTAGAAGCACTTCCACATATAGATGTCCCCTTAAATGCCAGGGCCTACCATGGCAATGTGTGCTTTATAGGACCAAAAAAATGTTTTGCTTCCAGTTAATGAGGGTCAGGCAGCGTTTTCAACAATAACATTTTGCAAACAACATGGGAAAACAAAACAAGCATTGATAAACCAATAGGTTGTCAGCCAGCGCCAGACCTTTTGCTTTGCCAGTGCTTGTTTGAAAACGTGACGCGGGTGACACAGCTAAAGCCTGCTCGGCGTTTCTGTGACCAGGTTGTGACGTTCTAACTGTGAATTATATTTTCGAACTCGGTGAGCTCCGGGCCACCCAACAACTAAAGCTGTAGTCTGGCCAGACCGAAAAAGTCGCTCTCACTTTCTTACGGCAGCCCGTGGCAGTCAGTTTGTGTGTCTCTCTGCACGCGCAGTTCTGGGCTGCGGCGGGGATGCAGTGTCAGCAGCGCAGATGCTTGTGGAGCACAGGGGTGCTGGCACATCTCTGACTCTGGGGGCGAACACCGCCTTCCAGGCAGGCCGCGCGGGGTTTCTCTTTTATTAGGTGCTGTTTTAACGTCGGTGGGGGAGGCTGTCTCAGGTCCGGGTGCTGCCTGGGCCAGGGTGTGCAGGGGCTGAGCGGTAGGCAGCCCGCTCGGCTGTAACCTGGACGGCACTTGCTGTTTTTGGCATCAGTGGAAACTGCAACCATCAAAGGAATGTTGTTTTCACTGAACTGTGCAAAAGCCAGGCATCTGGGGGACAGCTGACAGAGAGAGAGGGGGGAGAGGAGCGAGGGAGAACGAATGAGAGAGGAGATGGAAAGAGAGGGGAAAAGATAGAGCGAGAGAGGTGGGAGAGAGAAAAGGAGATGGGAGCAAAGAGAAACAGTGAGAAGGGAGAGCAAAGGGAAAGAGAGATAGAGAGAGAAGAATGGAGGGAAAGAGAGAGAGAGAGAGGGGAGAAGTGAAGAAGGAGGGGCGGAGGGGCCAGGCAGAAAGGGTGGGAGAGGAGGGGAAAGCGCAAGAGAGCTAACGATAGTTCGAGAGAAGGAGGAAGAGGAGGAGGGAGGAAGAGTCGGAGAGGTGAAGAGAAGGGAGAGAGAGATGAAGATAGAGCGAGAGGGAGAATGAGGGAGAAGGGAGAAGCAGCGATGGGGAAAAATAGAAAAGTAAGGAAAGAGAGACAAAAATAGAGTGAGAGAGAGTGAAGGTGCGAAAGAGAAAATGGGAGAGAGAAGGGTAGACGGAGTAGAAGCCGAGGGAAGGCGCAAAAGAGACTGAGAGAGGGAGTAGAGAGCCCGAGAGTGCGGGAGGAGAGCGACAGATGGTGGAGAGAATGGAGAGGGTGATGGAGTTGGAGATGGAGAGAGAGATGGGGTTGAGGAAACGATATGAGTGTCAGAAAAGGTGAAAGAGCGAGTAGGGCTAATGTGGGTTGAAGTGGAAAAGGGACTCAAGGGAGCACAAAGAAAGAGAAAGAAGCTAGAGAGAGGATTGAACATGGAGGAGGCATGGGGAGACAGGGAAAGGTGATCGAAGAGGAAGAAGTAAAGGAATGAGCTTGGAAGGAGTAAGAAAGAGTACTGAAGCAGCAGAGATTGGGAAGAAAGAGTTAGTGCTACATTCGAGAGGGTGTATGAAGAGAGAGCGGTGTGAAGAGTGAACGAGGTATTGGCGTGGGGTGAGGCGTAGGAGCGGAAGGTGGTCTAAGAAAGAAGGGTGGGGAGAAAGCTGGCGAAGGAAGAAAGAGAGAACTTCTGGTCTGGGATAAAGACTAGGAAAGATGGGGTGGGGTGGTTGGAGAGTTTGTGGCATGCAAGCGATGTAGAACGAGGGGGCTGAGTAGAATGGATGGTACTATGAAACCTCAGTTCTGAGCCTCTCGACAGGCAGTCTGGGTGTGCCACGTGTGACGGGCACAACTGAGGTGCCCGAGGTGTGAGGGTTCTTTAGATTCGAGACGGGATGGATGGGCCTATTAATGTGATGCATAATGGATCAGCAGTGGGTGGATTCTGGGTGGAATATTCTTCTGGTGCAGGGCAGGATGGAGGGGGTTTATATAACACCTAATGGACCGTGAATTGGTAGATTCAGGGTAGAGGGTTCTTTGTGTGTAAGGTGGGCCAGAGGGGCCTGTGAGTGTAATGCATAATGGATCCGCAATGGGTGGATTCAGGTTTGAGGTTTCTTTAGGTTTGAGACGGGATGGAGGGGCCTATGACTCTAAGGCATTATAGATCGGTGATGGGTGGATTCACGGTGGAGGGTTCGTTTGGTGCCGAGCAGGATGGATGGGATCAATGAACGTAATACATAATGGATCCTCAATGGGCAGATTCAGGGTGGAGGGTTTTTTAGGTTCAAACAAGATGGAGGGGTCTATTAATGTGATGCATAATGGATCGGCAGTGGGTGGATTCTGGGCGGCGTGCTCTTTTGATGCAAGGTGGGACAGAAGGGCCTATGAGTGTAATGCATCATGGATCGGCAATGGGTGGATTCAGGGTGGAGGGTTCTTTTGTTGCAGAGCAGGATGGAGGCTTCTATAAATGTAATACATAATAGATCGTTAAGGGTGATTTCGGGGTGGAGGGTTCTTTTGGTGCAAGGCGGGCCGGAGGGGCCTATGAATGCAATGCATACTGGATCAGCAATGGGTGGATTCAGGGTGGTGGAGTCTTTGGATGTGGCATGGGATGGAGAGGGGCCTATGAGTGCAAGGTATAATGGATCGCCAATGAGTGGATTTAGGGTGGATGTTTTTTTGGGTGCGAGGGGGGATGGAGGGGCGATGGGTGGAATATAGAATGAATGGGAGGATGGGTGGAAAACAAGGTGCTTCGGTTTATGTGTGAAAGCCAAAAGTTGGGACTGATGAGTGGAAAGTAAAATGGACAAGCGGGTGGGTGGAACATAGGGTGGGGGAGTATATGGGTAAAAAGTAGGATGGACAGGCATGTGAGTGGAATGTCGAATGGATGGGAGTATGGATGGAAGACAAGGTGAGTGTGTATATTTGTGAAAGAAAAATAGAGGTGACGACGAGTGGAATGCAGAAAGCAATGGAGGATGGGTGGAAGAAAAGATGCAGGGGTATGTGGGTGAAAACAGAACGGAGAAGCCAACGAGTGGAACGCAAACGGGAGGTGCTTGTGGGTGGCAGAGATCCCGTCGCAGGTAAACATACCTTCGCCGCTCATTTTAGAAGAAAAAATACACTTTTAGCCTAAAATATTCTTCAGTCACAAAAGTTGCATAGGTCAGTTGAGTCCTCCAAACACTACCCTCGGTTCACTGAACGTCGGTCGGTGATTGGATGCCTCGTCTCCCTTGCTGTCTCTTAGGAGACGGCAGAGAACAATGTCACTAGGCCCAGAAATGAACGTCACTCAGAGGCAGACACTGGCAGCGATTCTGGTGGCTGTTAATCATTATAAGGAGACATTCAGCCATTGTTATGGTTTCCCGCAGAGTGCTTCCCTGGCTACTTGACAGAGGATTTGTAAATTACTGCCCAGCATATGGCTTCCTGACACAGCTGAGTGGGCTTTTATTATTTGAAGAGTTTTGTCACGTGGTGTCTCAGAAACAGAAACTTTGGGGTATATTAAATACACTGGGATTAACAGAAGCGAGGTCTGCAGGCTTGGCCCAGATTGAATGTAAATTTAGGCTTGTTTTGCTAAACTTAAAAACTGTCTATTTCCTCTGTTCCTTTGTCTCTCTTTTGTGGTGTCTTTCTTTGAGCTCACAGTGCTACGAAGCAACTGGGTTAATACATATCGGCGCTATGCAAGCTGGACAACATAACATAACAAAAACTTCCTTAAGACACACATTCTTTAGAGTGAAAAGTATACTCTGTTTTGTCTTTACAAGACAATACTCCCATCAGTGCAACAAAATACTTTGGAATGCTGCTTTTAAAAAATAAAGTGTCCAACTTGGTTGTCCTGGGTCTAGATTTCTAAGAACTTCAATCTCCAGGAAAAGCCTAAGTAGGCATGCCCTCTTGTCATGTTCAGTCTTAAGAGTAAGGAGAGAACCTTCATTGGATGATTGCATGACTCAGGCGGGTGCAGGGCTTTAACTGGGATGAGAAAACTGGGTGTCTCTAAAAGAGACATGGCCTACGGAGCCTATCTAGGGATCCATTCCAAGAGGCGTGGCCTATAGAATTAAGTATGAGGCTTAAAGCATGTAAATTGGAATTCTGTGCTTCCTTTCACAAACAACCAACCCATATTTTGGTGCTTATCTGTTAGATATCTGTTACTGCATCCAGACATATTACACAGTAAACAGCATGCATCTAAACCAAGCCAAACTTAGTATCTTTGCCAATGCTTATTAGCAGTATCAGATAAACGAGAAAGAACAATGATTTTGTGAATAATTAGAATTTAAAATATTTCAGTTCTGAAAATATGGGACTGTGAATTAAATTTTATTAAGTTCTGTGGAAGGGGCAGAAGACTCCAGCATGTCCAAGTCACTCCCATTCTTCCCTTCATGCCACTTTCCTGTGCAGCATCTCGGTTAGACTCTCTGTTAGATACTTGTGCTCTTTTTCTGCATATTCGTATTCTTATTTTGAGTTTTATATAGCGCTAGCTAAACCCAAAGGTATCACAGCGCTTTACATGTTATGTGATAACGTTTACAAGAGGTACAAGAGGGGATTCATTACAGTCATAGTTGAACAATACAGCATTAAGTGGCTATTATGATTTATATATTTATTATTTATTATAGAGTTTATATAGCGCTAGATAGACCCAAAGGCATCAGAGCGCTCCACAACAGTAAATGTTCACATCAAAGATAACAAGTCTATACAGAGCATCTGAGTCAGGGCGCTTTACAACAGCAAATGTTCACAACATAGATAACAAGTACAGTAGACATTTGTTTCTCACACCTCATCTTTTCCTCTTAAGCACCCTCTTTTCACTCTCTCCTTCATGTACTTCGCAGTATCTCCTTCACTTCATTATACCCACTACACACCCACAACGCAGCCACTCACTTGTAATGACTGTATTCTTTTCTTTCAGGCTGGCAGTACTTCGACAGCTGTGTACCCCCTTTACACACTCTAGCAAAGAATCACAATTACCATTGGCACAAGTCATTCTTCCTCTATGCACACTGCAGAGGGGCCAAGGATTGGATGAGCATGTATCCTGAACCTCTTTCTGCCCTACTAACAGTCACTGTGAGAACCTCTCACTGCCTTCAGCCTCAAGCTTATAGCTCTCAATCGTGGCCCATTATAAACATGCGGCCTTAACTGGCAGACACCTAGAGGTGACTCCGTTCACAGGGCCTGATTTACAACAGAATGGCGCAGCGCGGTGCCGCAAGAAATTTTGCAACAGCACGCTGCGTCATTCTAAAAGTTCAGGAATGCGCCGTATTTACAAGAATACGGTGCATTCCAGTACCGACCCCTGCACCGTTGCTAAGCAAGCAGCCTAGCGCCAATGCAGGCTCCCTTTCACCATGTTGCAAGGATGCCTGGGTTGCGGGGATTATTGATTTTGTGCAGGAAGGGACATCTTTCTGCACAAAATCAATCAATGGAGACGATTTCCTCCTTCTATGTGTGCTGCAGAATGCAGCACACATAGAAAGAGGAAAAAACAAGGAGAAATAAGGATATTTCTCTTCATTGTGCCTCCCTAATGCCACTCCTGGGGTGGCGTTAGAATCTGACGCATTCTCAGGTTTACGATTCCTCATAAATCTGGGAATGCTTCGTATTCCATGGCTGTTGCGTGGAAACACCCACAGCAACACCCATGGAATGCCCCTTTCACGCAGTGTTCTTCATGAAAGGGGCACATATTTACAAGGCCATGAAAAGCCATGCAAAGTGGCTTTGCATGGCATTGTAAGTATGCTGCAGCACCTTGCACCACTGGTGCGTCAAAAAAGTGCCACTCCTGCGGCACGAAATTGCCGCTAAGGCCTTGTACATGAGGCCCACAGAACGCACAAAACAAGAGTAAAATGCTGCATAGGAAAAAACACAGAGACACAACATTCTGGAAAAAGCAAACACTCATTGGGAAAGCAAGATAAAGTAAAAAATGTGAAATGTAAACAGGAACTACATGGCTGAGATGGACTAACTTAACGGTTTTTAACGTTATTGCTCAGAAAACGATCAGTGTCTTTGCCTGTATAGTTAAAGACATGAATGCAGGGCCCCATAAGGAACTGTTCCAGTAGCAGTTCTTAATTACTGTCGGGTCTGAGACCCAGCGAGAGGTGGGACGGGGCGGAACACCCACTTAAAGCTCTGGGCGGGTGGCTATCACGCAAAAACGTACAGGATCATCATTTTGTAATTTAACAAAATCAGTTCCACTACTTTTGTTAAGAGACGAGGGTCCAAGGACGGTTAATTCCGACAGTTTGGATGACTCAGCCGAAGTGGAAGGGAGGGACCGCCAGCTAAACAAGAAACAGGCCTTCTTGCCAGGATGCCTCCTGCTTGAAAGAAATATAAATGTATGCAACAGCTTAAACTGCAAATGTAAATGTAAAGGGTGCTTGGAAGACGTTAATGGCTTTAATTCATGGAGTCACTTGAAGCTTCGTGATGACAAAGATTTATTCTTTAAGAGAGGTATTGTATGGGTGTTACCAGTTGAACTGTGGAGTACCTGCTTTTAATGGACAGATATAAAATATTTGCACTGGGTCTACATATTCCTAAAATCTATATATTGGAAGCACTTTTAAAAATGTTAAATTTAGATCTTTTTGTGCATTTTGTGACTGCCTTGAAATGTGTGTAATGCAAGTTTAAAATAATGACTTGCATATTTACAGTGCTTTCTGTCACAGGCTGGGACCTCATAGCACTAAAAATACACAAGTTGCTATTCCTCACTGCACTAACCAGGATTCGATTCTATGGCTCTCTCGTTACCCACACCAATAAAAGTTAAACCGTTAAACAGACATTTTACACTGATTAGTTTAACTTGCATTTATTTTTCTTTTGAGGTGTGTATTACTTTACATGCAGTTATGTGAAAGTGAAAGACCAACAAAATAGTTACAGAATATTTTGTTTTTTTTAGCCACACATTTAACCCCAGCCCCTCACTCACTGACCTACACCCCCACTGCACTCAGGATGGCAGTTACAATACTTGTTTTAATACACTTACAGCTGCTATGAAGCCTTAGGCCTGGACAGAGTTTTTTGTGTTTCATTTGCAAAACACAATTGTAAAAATCCATGGTTGGTTGAATTACATGCTCCCCAGAACGAGGTAAAAAATATGCTAAAGAATTGCAATGAAACAAGATTTTTTGGGACCGTTTCAGTGGTTTTTTTGGAGTGTCATGAACCATGCAAAACACCACGAAAGGCCAAGGCGTTCACAAACTTCCGCAAAATGTCAAAACCGCAAAATCATGTGAAATTTTCTGAGGTGGAACAGTTTTGTGAAAGCCTTGGAAACTTTGTTCCACGAGCAGAATTCCACCATAGGTGAATTTTGTGCATTTTAGCGGAATGTTTCACTCAACCCTGCTCAACCCAGCATGCAAGCTGGCTGAAGGAATCAGAACCTCTGCAGTAGCAGCACTATGTTGTTCTGAGTTAGTACCTGCTGAGGCTTCTCCTTATGCAACCCCACCTCCCAGGCTCCTCCTGTCTTCATTATGCTTCTGCATGATTTCTCTCTGCATAGAAATTCGGGCAGATACACAGGGCCTAATTCACAAACGGCCTCGGCAGTTGCGGCGGAGGCTTCGCAGTCGCGGGGGGGGGGAGATCCCGCACTTATGGCAGTACCTCCGTACAGCAGTTTCCCATTGCGGAGGTCCCTCCACGAGTGCGGGATAACCCGTTGCAACTCCGATGCCTCCGCCGCGACTGCGAATGCCGTTTGTGAATGAGGCCCACAGTCAGCATAATGTCAGGCAACTGAAAATGTTCTAAATTTCCAAACTCTCTAGGAAATTAAAGGATGTGCATTTTTCACAAAAAATAACTACAACACACATTTGGACGATCTGTTATCATATTTTTAGTTCAAGAAAGACAACCTTGAATCAAAGATACTGTGTTTTTGTGCATGCAACACCCTATCCAATAATGCTCACCTCTAAACCTCATGAAACATAACCAAGTACAATATCAATAAACCCCTTTTCCTCTTCAGATTCCAAATGTTCCACAGGACCACACAGGAGGTTGTAAATCACCATACAAGTGCACATAACATAAAAATAATAGATGGAAGCGATTCCTCACCTCTTCTTTTAATTTTGCAGCTTTTGCGCCAGGTGCTAAAAAGTTCCTGACATCTTCCTATTCTCGGTGATGATCACTAGCACAAAGCAATTTGAATAGTACTACATGCAGCCATTAAGGAAGCCACTAGTGGGTTAAAACTCTGGGCTCAATGGGATAAAGTTCATGGCATAGACCTGCAGCATTAACACACACTCATTGATGACTCCTTCAATGTGAAATTGACTCCATCCAGAAACAAACTATTGAGGTAATTTGGGAGCAAGAATGTCCAGCACCAGCTGCACTCTAACCCATCAGTTACTTCCATGGTGCAACTTAACAAAATAGAAAGTGAGGCAGCATCAACGTAATTTCACAAATTCAGCACAATAATTCAGTGTATTTAACAGTCTTATTTACTCTACACTGGTTGTATGTTTATTATGGAGAGAGCTTGCACAAAATAAGATGTACTCAAATCCACCAGAAACCGGTTACCTCGCTGCTGTGACATGTAAAATTAACAAAAGAAAAAGCCAGACACCATCAACATCATCTCAAATATTCAGCGCAAGAATTTAGAATATTTGCAACTCTTATTTATGCTACACTATTTATGATGCAGTAATAAGCTTAGCATCAAAATTAGCATAAGCATAATTTATCAAATCTTCATCAGATCATAAAACAAGCATTTGCAATGCATTAGGTCTCGCATTTGCGAGAGTTTAAGCTATTGGCATTGTAAATGGCAATGCCTTTATTTATGTTTTGGTTTTAAAACATAAATAAAATGCATTGTCATTTACAATGCCAATAGCTTAAATTCTCGCAAATGCGAGACCTATTGCATTCCAAATGCTTGTTTAAAAGTGTGTGCGTGTGTATGTGGGGGGGTTGCAAACAGAAGGTAGCAGAAGGAACACAGACGGGGAGGGTGTGGGGAAGGAAAACTGAGGGTGCGGGTGTGGGGAAGCAAAAATGATGGCACGGTGGGGGAAGGGGCACGGAGGGCATAGGGAAGCGAATGATCGACAGAGCAATGTGGCGGGCAGGGGGAGAAAAGCAAGTGAGCGAGAGCAACTTTAAGCTAGGGGGGAAAGCACACCCTTTACTGGTAATCTGAAACGAGGAGCAAAGCGCAGCGAGCTGCCACTTTGGCTCTTGAGAACTGCTCAGTAAAGCGCTCCAATACCTTCCGGTCAGGTTCGCGGTTGCGGGAGAGTGTGTCCAAAGAGACATTTGCAGCCAAAGAGTTTCTTTCTTTTTTAGATCCATTTCTCAGAGGAACAAATTGAGAAAAGAGGGTAAGAGCCCTTTGTTGAAGTCATGGTTTTTAGCAAGTGAGCGGAGGAGCAAACCGAAAGCAGATTCATGTTTAACATAGATGTTCGTTCAGAAAATAAACACGCCAGATCTAGCGGAATTTACATCACGCACCTTTGACCTCCCTAAGGCATCGCTGAGTTGCCCTCTTCTGTCTTCCATGGCCCATGAAGAGCTCCCTGTTTGCTAAGAGTTAAACAAGCCGGTGGTCACAACTGCGCATGAGAGACCCTCCTGCTGTAAGAGAAACTCAATAAAGAAAATAGTGCTTACAGACTAAAAAAAGATGTACGTGTAACAACTGAAGTAAAAGGGCCAGTCCTCATGGGAGGTTACAAGTGAAGACAAGGCGGTACTAAGGAAGGACAAACAAGCCTAATAACGAATCAGAAGCCAGCATTTACGAAGGACAATGACACAAGCCAATGACAAATATGTGCGGAGAGTGGGCAGGGCTTCAAGTACATACTCCAAAACAGCATGGCTCGCAGAGCAGCGCACGCGCTGCCCAGGCTCGACCGAAAAATCAAATTACATCTTAGAGTGTTTCTACAATTTTGGGATATTTTTCTTTTAGAACGCACAGTTGTTATTGTCATCATCGCCATCATCATCAGCATCATCATTCATCAGCCATAAATGATCAATCATCGATATCCCAATCATCATTGTTATTATTATTATTTCCATATTACATGGAATAAGGGTTGGAGTATTTGTCCTCTGCCTCTAGTATCATAAGATAATCCACACATGGACCGCCTTTTGTCCTTTGTGATTCTTCTGAGTGTATTATGACTTTTAAAAGTCCCCGCTCTTCAAGCTGGGGAATGCCCTCACCAGGTAACTGACTTTGGTTGGTGGGTTAGTGCTCCAGCATGCAGGACCCCACATCCTTACAGAGATCTGCTTTCAAACCAAGGAGCACAGCATTTGTAGCTTGACCTGAACATGACAGCAAGTACTTAGAAACCATACAACATCCATCCCAAAAGACCATGTTTTGGAAATAGGAAATAGCTCTGAACCTAAAGACCAGGCATATATCACACCCTATTTAGGTGTAGCCCCTGACTTGAGCATGAGTAAGTAAAGTTGCCTTCCATTGGAGCATCCTTCCAATAGGACTCTGGTGTAGTAAATGGTCATGTGGTGTCTAGCACACTGCTGGCAGGAGCAGTAAGGACCAGCTCAGCATCATGCAGGATTCCACATTGTATGGATAAGATACTCAACGGGCATTTGCCTCATATTGCAGGCCTGACCTGGAATCGTATAACAGAGCAGTGTATTAGGCCAAAGTGCTAAGTATGCTCTTATAAAAAACATTACTCATCTGCAGATGCTGAATGCATTGGGAACCATTGTGAATACACTGTGAATTGGTCATCTTAATAGTGGCTCGCACTCCCAGACCCATAGACTTTCTTTCAAATGTACTTCTCAACGCGTGGTTCTGCTATAACATCGTTGGGCCCACCTACATTATGCCAGTGGAGGACCAAATTATGCGGCGGGTTGACTAAATTATGTGGCAAGAATTTGCAAATTATGCAGCATAATCAACACATTCTTTGGCAGTATTATTCAAATATTTTGTTATTTGAATACATTACCAATGAGTACGTTTACACCTCATTTGGAACAGTTTAACGCTTACCTACAGCCATCAGCAAATGAAAACTGACCAATTAGCCTTTGCAATCGAGCTCCCACCGCTAGGCACCATATGTGGTACTTTTTTAGGAACGTTTGATCTGTTTGAGATAGAAATACCCTTTTGTTAACAAATTGTTAATTATGTTGCAATAATTGTGCAGAAAATACTGCAGATGCAGAATCGTATCTTTCTTGTGACCACTGCTAGCACTACAAAGTGACACCTCTTCAGTACAAGGAACTCCTTTGTTTCACATAAGTGGTCGCACTCCCACCTGTCTTGGCTGCTTTTTCTTGCAATCAATTCCACATGACCAGGACACACCTTTGCATAACCTCAACCTGTGAATGGGACTCAGTTACCGCATTAAGCCATTGTTTGAAGCCTTGGCATTGGCTATTCATCAGGTATGCACTATGAAGAAAGGTAGGCCTAACAACATTAATCCCTCTTCAAGGCCACATTCTGCACTGCAACCTCTGGAAGGGGGCTTCCTAGCTTTCTTTCACTCTCCCTGCTGCCCCTGACACTTCTAGATCCCTTTCACTCTACCTGCCAGCCCCTGTCACTTCTAGATCCTTTCACTCTACCTGCCAGCCCCTGTCACTTCTAGATCCCTTTCACTCTACCTGCCATCCCCTGACACCTCGAGATCCCTTTCACTCTACCTGCCAGCCCCTGTCACTTCTAGATCCCTTTCACTCTACCTGCCAGCCCGTCACTTCTAGATCCCTTTCACTCTACCTGCCAGCCCCTGACACTTCTAGATCCCTTTCACTCTACCTGCCAGCCCCTGTCACTTCTAGATCCCTTTTACTCTACCTGCCAGCCCGTCACTTCTAGATCCATTTCACTTTACCTGCCATGCCCTGACACTTCGAGATCCCTTTCACTCTACCTGCCAGCACCAGACACTTCTAGATCCCTTTCACTCTACCTGCCAGTCCCTGTCACTTCTAGATCTCTTTCACTTTACCTGCCAGTCCCTGATTCTTCTAGATCTTTTCACTCTACATGCCATCCACTGACACTTCTAGATCCCTTTTACTTTACATGTCGGTCCTTGACACTTCTACAACTCTTTTACTTTGCCTGCAACTCCCTGACTCTTCTAGATTTCTTTCACTCTACCTGCCAGCCCGTGTCACTTCTAGATCTCTTTCACACTACCTGCAATCCATGACACTTCTAGGTCCCTTGCAATCTACTTGCAGTCAATGACACTTCTGGATCTCTTTCACTCTACCTGCAGGCCATGACACTTCTAGAGCTCTTTCACTCTACTTGCAGTCCATGACACTTCTGGATCTCTTTCACTCTACCTGCAGGCCATGACACTTCTAGAGCTCTTTCACTCTACCTGCCAGCCCGTGTCACTTCTAGATCTCTTTCACTCTACCTGCAATCCATGACACTTCTAGGTCCCTTGCAATCTACGTGCAGTCCATGACACTTCTGGATCTCTTTCACTCTACCTGCAGTCCCTGACACTTCTGGATCTTTTTCACTCTACCTGCAGTCCCTGACACTTCTAGAGCTCTTTCACTCTACCTGCCATCCCGTGTCACTTCTAGATCTCTTTCACTCTACCTGCAGTCCATGACACTTCTAGAGCTCTTTCACTCTACCTGCAGTCCATGACACTTCTGGATCTCTTTCAATCTACTTGCAGTCCATGACACTTCTGGATCTTTCACTTTACCTACAGTTCACAACACTCCTAGTTCTTTCACTCTAACTTCTGTCCATGACACTTTTAGATCTCTTTCACTCTACCTGCCAGACCCTGACACTGCTAGACCTCTTTCACTGTACCTGCAGTCCATGACACTTCTGGATCTCTTTCAATCTACTTGCAGTCCATGACACTTCTGGATCTTTCACTCTACCTGCGGTCCATGACACTTCTGGATCTCTTTCACTCTACCTGCATTCCATGACACTTCTGGATCTTTCACTCTACCTGCAGTCCATGACACTTCTAGAGCTCTTTCACTCTACCTGCCAGACCCTGACACTGCTCGGCCTCTTTCACTGTACCTGCAGTCCATGACACGTCCAGGTCTCTTTCACTCTACCTGCAGTCCATAACACTTCTAGATCTCTTTCACACTACCTGACAGATCTTGATACTATTAGATCTCTTTCACTCTTCTTGCATACCACCAACCCTTCTGGATTCATTAACTCTAACGTCAGCCACTCTCACTTCTAGATCTAGATCTCTTTCACTCTACTACATTCTATGTACAGTCCCTGACACTTCTGGATCTATTTACTCTATCTGCCAGCCTCCTGCCCCCACTCTAGATCTATTTCCCTCAACCTACCAGCCCCTGACACATCATCGAGATCTCTCTCACTCTACATGCCAGCACCTGACCATTCTTGATGGGCCACTTTTAAGTTTGAGATCTCTGGTAATCTTACTTGATAAGGTTTTTTTAACAGGGATTTTGTCTTCTGGCTCTTATTTACTACATTTCATAAATCTTAGTGTAACCTACACATAGAGCTAGTGGATCCCAGGAGCATATTTGGCTTGCTATATATACATTTAGGAACTGGTTGGACATATGTATTTTTAAATCTAACAATCTCTGTATCATTCATGTGACATCAAAGAAAACACATTGATTGGCCTTTCCTGAAATCCTGTGAAGATTCTGCCACTGTGCACACCATTGTATGCAGTGCATCATTTGTGCCCATGTTTGCAGGTGGGGGGCACCCGCACTCATTTTTAGGGACTTACTTCTCATCACCAGACTTTAACTCAGAGCAAGAGTGAATTAATCAGAAAAGAAAGAAAAAGAAGCAGAAAGAGAAAGACAGGAAGACAGTGAAAAAAGGAGAAAGCAGGGCTGGATAGAAACTGTAAGTGTGAGATAAAGAGAAAGGAACTGTTGGGTAGAGGAAGAAAGGAGCATGAGGTGGAATGAAGACTAGCCAACCATTGATATTTGTCAAACCCGGTATTCATCTGCACTGGGAATGGGCTCATAAAAAAACCTTTATGGCCATTCACTTATTTTAAATTAAGTTCTGATGGTATGTGGAGCTTTTTCAGTAGTAACTGCTGTCTGAGAGCTTCATTCATGTAGAGTGAATACACAGATGTTTCTGAGAACTTTATGTGTAAATATTAGGAGTGCTTAGAAATAGGCTCAGGTAAATAGGCTATGTCAGATCCTTGACACAGACCCCACAATAAGGTGTGCAATTCACTGAGGTGGGCAGACATAGACATCCATACACCACTGATAGACCTGGTGCAGTGGGAACGTTATTGCCATGGCACTAAGAGACTTGACATTTAATCCTGCATTTACCACTTTGTCAAAATATGCTGGTTGTGAATTCTGTTTTGAAAGCCTGGGAACGTTCCACAAGACAGTGGCATTTCTTTGGTTGTAGTAGTCCCGAGTCTCGCCATCAGAGACACTCACTCCCCAGCAGTTGTTAATGAGCACGATGGAAACTATGGACCCAGAACATATGGTTTTATTAATACCGGCCTTCCCTTGTGACAAATTGCGTGCTCTTCGACAATCACTTTTTGACCATATTTCTCTGCTCTTTTTTTAAGAGATAGGAATAATTTAAATTGAACTAAACACTGGTAGAAAGTATGTGACAAGAAAGCAGGACTGTAACCCAATAATCATTTGATTTTACCCATGGGGGAGAGAACACCCAGTCTCATAGTCCACTCACTAACATTTGGTGTAGTGACAAAGTTATCCACATTAAAACAAGGAGTCCTGCACTGTGGTGTTGGTACTCCTACTTCACCACATTTTTTGATCATGGTCAAATCATGTCCATCCTACGCCTTTGTTCCCTTAATTGTCACAGTGTGATGGAAGTAGGTGAGCCACTGAAAGGTCAAGCCAAGCTGAAGCCAGATGCCTGACTCTGGATCAACTCAAGGTTCTCTTGAATCCTCGAGCCAACAAAATAATCTGAGTCTTCACGTGGCTTCTATCTACCACCCACTCTCTAATCCGATGTGCCAAGAATGAAAGGCAAAGCATTAACTGTTGATGTAAAATGAAAGACAGAAAGAGATACTCATCTAGTGGCTGAATTGCACAATGGGAAACCAGAAAACATGGAATCAATCCCGACTCCTCCGCTTGACCAAACTGTGTGATTGTAGCCAATTGTTTTTATTTCACCTTGCCTTGTTTTTCTTCACAAATGATAGCACATTGAAATACATAAACACATGGTTTCAGGGTGTATGCTGTACAAACATTTCTCTTGTGTGTGATTTAATATACTATGATGTTCTATGTATAATAACAACCAGGCCACAGAGAGAGTGCACATGACAACTGACATACCTATTGGTTCACTAATGGCATTGCCATCAGAGAATGGGAGAAGAACATGAATGTTTTTAAGTTCCTGTTTGAAAACTAAATTTAAAAAATATGTCTCTAGCGCAAACTATTGAAAAAGAACTTTAAAACCTGCATGTTGTTTTGCGCTTTAAAACCCCTTTTGAAAGGGTTAATTGGTCACTTTTAAGGGCAGAATTCTATAGTGTGGTGTTCAGCTCAGATTAACGAGGTGAAACAGTTTCTTAGACAGTATTAATGTGTGGTAAAATGACATAATAGTGACATAAGACTTCCATAAGCCCTGACGCATTAAGCCTCATATGTTCCCTTTTCTTGCCATATAATTTAGACAATTCTACCTCATAATTTGGTTTTCCATTGCTGCACTATTCTAGTGCCCTGATTATAATGTGTCTATCACCAAATGTCACACCACCTTCAAATGGGATCGGCTGGACCCCTCGACCAGCACTGACGCCATAAGTCCCAGGAAGTTACTGAGTCCAGAGACATCTTAAGGATTTTGGGGGCACTGGGCCAAGCGTATTTTGGGGGCCCCTGTTCGGAACAGCTTTGAATTTATGATCCAGTTTCAGCTCTTTATGCCCTCTTTGGCAATGTCACTGACAGGGCACATGCACACTGGTCCAAATTCTAAATATGTTTACATCTAATATTTAGGGACAGTGATGTGTGTTTTCAATACTGTAACACAGCAGCAGCTCACTAATATTACCGCAAATAATCTCTGTGACAACCTCCCATATCTCATATGTGAGGTCCTATTTTGATCTAAAAAAAACTTTTTATGGATGTTGCATGAAACAGAAACACTTTTTCTGCAAAATATCTGTAATAGATTCTCATACATCACCCACATTAAAAAGTAAATTAAAGGAAAATGGTATTTAAAACCATCTGTTTAAGAATTATTCATAATCATCGGGGCAAGACTCTGCAGAACAGAGCTGGCTGTTTCACGGGGGCCCCCTGAAAGGCTGGGCCCTGGGCCAGAGCCCACTTTGCACATGCCTTAAAACGCCTCTGACTGAGTCCTGTCTAACTACTGCAGTCCTACTATTCAGACTTCTGTGACAAAATGGAGACCAGTTAGTAAAACCTTAGAAACTGTCAGGGGTCAGTATAACTAACAAGACCCCGAGGAAAGCCTGAATTATCATGCATAACAGAACAGATATATCTTACTATTTGTGGAATTTATTCTAACCAACAAAACTGGAAAAAATACAGACATGGGGTTGTATGTCCCTACATGAATTTATTTTTGTGTACCTACACACATATGTACATGCACACAAACATATGCATATTTACAACCATGCCTGCATACATTTGCAAACACATATTGACTGAAATCAAAACTGTAAAATGATTGTTACTTTTAGAGCTGAACTGCATTTCAAAGATGAGTTTGTAATATTTAGTTCTTTACAATTAACTGTGTAATTTATTTTGCTATTGTTGCTTTTTTTAATATCGCAACAATTATGCATCTTCTATATTCCTAGAATGATTAAGTTTGGGTTATTGCTAAATAGATGCTTATTGGTTTGAATTGTATATTATAGTCCAGTGTTTCCCAGAGTGTTGGTCTCGACCTTTTTGGTGGGTCGGGAGCACTAAATAAAGATGGCGTTAAATAGTGCGTTTATCTTGTCACGTTTGTGATGCTTCAACGACAGAGGTCAAATGTCACGCTATGTCTTCTGACACATTGCTGCTTATTCTTTTAACATGGTGATTGGTGTTTCCTTTTCCTTCTCTGACTGTAAAGTGAGTGGAGTTTTTAAAGTGAATTATGTCTTTTTTCAACACACAGCAAACTGTAAATGCCGTTATATGAACTGTATGCATTCAGCAATTATGAAAGCAAAAACAAAGTCCATTTTTTGTAATTCCTAAGTGTGCTGGAAACAGTGATTTTAATAAGCTCAAAACAAATAAAGCCTCTTTAATTAGTGATGAACAAATGATAAAATTCACAGAACCCTCATTTCCACACATTATCATTCGATTGCTGTATGCTATATACTTTTATCAGTAACAATGTATGTCTGTGCAAAGTTAATGGCCATTTCAATGGAAAGTGTGCTGTCTGTAAATTTCAATGTGCTACTACACAATGCTTTAGTTACATTAAAAAAATCACCCCTCCTCATGTCCATTAAAGGTAGGTAGGTCCCGAAAGTTTGTCATTTCTAAAAAGTGGGTTGTGGATCTAAAGAAAATGTTTGGGATCCACTCTTATAGTCAGTATTATTTGATACTGTGTGTATGTCCGTAGGGCTGTCAATATAGTCAAAGATCCCAAGAGCTAATTTTAAAGCTAGACTTCAAAACATCCTGTGTGGCCAAAGTCTTTTAAAGAGTTAGACCAGAGATGGCTTGTTTGCACTAGCCGAACGACTTTGAGAGCCCCATGGGTTTCCCATAAAGCTCCATATGACACCTGGGGCTTACAAGCCAAAACCGCAATTTGCACTTTCCCATTTCCAAGACCTCTAGTGGGGTGTGATACCAGAGTATTGTAGTCGGAGTATCACCTGACATAACTTTCCTGGGGAAAAGACTGGGCAGTGGTAACAGTAGCGCAACCCGAAATGACCCACATAGCAAACACCATGTAGGGACGCGTTTCCCAAACTGGTGGTTCCTGAGCTGATTTTTGGTGGGTCATGAAAGTCAGAGCAATAAATAAAGATGCCTTTAAATCCTGTGTTTGACTTGTCACATTTGCCAGTGATTCAAAGACAGAGGTCAAATGTCAGACTGCTTTATTCTTTTAACTTGGGGGTTCATGTTTACTTTTCTTTCTCTGCAGAGTGAGAGGAGTCTTTAAAGTGAATTATGTGACAATGTAGGATGTTGATTTTTGCAATTCACAACAAAATATAAATAAACTGTATGCATCCAGCAGTTAGAAAAGCAAAAATTAAGCACTTTTTATGTGTAATTCTGAAGTGTAGTGGAAACAAAGGGGCTTATTTACAAGCCCCTTGCACCACCCGTGCGTCCTTTTCCCATGTTAAAAATGACGCAAAAGTGGCCCAAGGGGCTTGTAAATAAGCCCCAGAGATTTTAATTGGATCAAAACAAATCAAGATACTAAGGGCCCGATTCCACCCCAAGTGCAGAGATTCCACCACAAGTGTGAAGACTCCCCACTCATAACTTTACTACACATAAGTCCCTTTGTGAATCAGGCCCTTACTTGGTGATGCACAAATGATAAGTATTCAAAGAAACCCAATTTCCAAACATTATCATTTGTGTGCTATAAAGTTTTATCAGTAAAACTGTATATCTGTACAAACTTATTGGGCATTTCAATGTTAAATGTGCTACCTGTAAATGACAATGCACTACCACACCATGCTTTAGTTACACTCAAAAATCGCCCGCCTCCTGGCCATTAAAGGTAGGCGGGTCGGAAAAGTTTGTTGTTCCAAAAAGTGGGTGGTGGTTCTAAAAGGTTTGGGAACCAGTGATATAGGATACGCTGACAATTGGAGTATATGGACTGACCTACAATTCAAAGTGAAATATTGCTTGCTATTCACCTATACAAATAAAGGGCATGGTAATCACTTTTGTATTTCTTTGTGCATTGCATTGTATGTGTAGACAAAATTACTTTTTTTTAACTATGATAAAGCATTAGCTAGACATCTGTTTATTAAGTGTCATTCTGTGATTCATTGAGTTCTGTAGCCCACGTTAGCTCCCTGAGTAAGCCTTGGACTGCTCTGCTTCTCTACCCTGAGGGTCCAGTGCAGAAGAGGTGCACTTGGTGTTCAGTTTTGGGTGCATTAGTAGGAAAGCCTAAAGACAGCAGAGGTAAGAGAATCTGGTTGATACAATTAGGGCAGATTGACCTGGGTTTTGCCCTGTGGTCCTGAATATATTCACTGAAAAAAACAAAGGTTAAAGTGATGTTATAGCTAGGTGAAAATGTTGGTTTAAACATGAAGGGGCTTATTTACAAGCCCCTTGCGTCACCCGTACGTCACTTTTCCCATGTTAAAAATGACGCAAAAGTGGGGCAAGGGGCTTGTAAATAAGCTCCGAAGTTTGAAACTTGAAGAAAACACTGAAAATCCACAGGTATAGTTATTTCAAGTAACTATAACTTGCATCCTTTCCATGCACTGCTTATGACCTTACATATTACAACACTCATAACATGTTCTGTGACATCATTCATAACATTACTGATGACAACTGAAATTACATAATTGATGTCAACACTGTATATGGCAAGACCACAAGTTATAATTTCTTAAAATAACTGTAACGGTTGAGTTTCTTTGTTTTTGTTTAGTTTAACACGTTACATTTAAACCGATATGTTCACGTAACTATAATAACGTCACTTTAATATTTGTTTTTTCAGTGAATTTCTGAGGTTTTTTAATGCAAAATAAGATATTATTACCATGTCTAACTATAACGTCACTTTGACCTTTTTGTTTTCAGTGAAATTCTAGGTTTTGTCTAAAGTAAAGTAATATTTTATTACAGTACGAAAGGCCAAACCCTTTGGCAGTACGCAGGAGTAGGCTGCAGGGCTTGTCCAACACCCCTCACCGCGGCACATGGCATTCGCCAGTTCACTGCAAACCATCATAGATACTCAGGTCCTGCCCCGCTTAATTTTTTTTTAAAGTTTTCCAATCCTGCAAGACTTTGAGAGACAGCGTTGCCCCTATGCGACTCCCGCAGGAGTCCAAGGGGCTGCACTGACTCCCGCAGGGCTCCCATGTGTCACGGAACCCCAAAAATATTTCTATATAGTTCTAAAATTTGGCCCCGGGGGTCACTCTGTGACCCCCCACAAGGTCCATGGGGTCAGAGTACCTCTACACTTCCCCTTTATACCTTTTCATTTTTTAGTTTTCAGGACATGAGGACCGCAGGTGTTTGGAACAGTCTTTTGCTGCTGTGAATGCGAGGTGGATGACGGGCCCCCTTCACCACTCATATTCCTCTATAATTTGAAATTGCTTGATCACGGGACTCTCCCGAGCCTCCCGCAAACCCAAACGTCAAGCTATACAAACTTTTTGAAGCTTAATATATCAAAAACAACAGGATGGATTTACACCAAATCACAAAAAGTGCGTTTTCTGGACCAAGATCTAGCTTTCTGATAAATTTGGTGTAACTCTGTTCAGCAGTTTTCGAGGTATCGCTGTTCAACTTTCTTATGGAAAATTGCATTGGGAAATAGCATTTTGGTACCCCCTTTTTCTCAGTCGCTGCTTGACATATCACCCAGAAAATTTCCAGGAAGTAGTTGTGGTGAATGAACCTTTTTGGAAAGTTGTGTGAAGATTTGTCAAAAAGTATTAAAGTTATTAGCAAATCTAAAATGCTCTTCCAATGGTAACTAGGTCATAACTTTAACACAGAGGCGCCACTGTGTAATAGTTTATGGAGAACACACTTTTAATATCACTAATACCAGAGAAGCCAAGTCCTTTCTTTGCAGCATTTTTATAGAGTAGAGGCTGACATCACTTCCTTGTAACTTTTTCTGGGAAGAAGTTGTCACCGCCATCTTTAAATGGACTCTGTGAAGTTAACTCTGCAAACGGGCCATCTTGGGTTAGTCCAATGTATACTTAAAGCACGTAGACCTTTCACTGGCCAAAAACAGATCACAGTTGTGCACTAGCATCCTTGCTTTTCTCCCAGATTGCCACAATATAACGTGCTGGCTAACATTGTTGACATCCTGCTGAGTCTTTTAGGATCCCTGACTGATATACATTTCTTTGGAGCACCTTTAGACATTTGAGAGACAAATTTGTGCAATATGTTTGTAATATTTCTTTTAATTAATGGTATCTTAAAAACGGATATCGCACGAATTTGACTGTTTTGTTGCTTTTATTTTTCCAACAGTTGTTTGATTACAAGCTGAATGTTATCTATATTGATTTCATATCATTTTGTGTACTCAACATTGAACATTTAGAGGTATCTTGCTCGTACATGTTTACTATTTTCTTTGCTAGACTTTAACTCCTTTTACATGTTTTTCTATGTGCTTGTTTCTTCTTGCATACCACCTTGCAGCTTCTGAAGTGTTAGGCCTTAAACTGGGCCAAAACTGTCACAAAGAGGAGCCAATTAATATCTTAGCTATCTTTGGTGCAAACCTGTTTTCGAATAGCTGCATGTGGGTGTTATGGGAGCTCGACTATGAGGCATTAGCGTTGTTTCCACCTGTTTCCTGCCAGTGACATAATAACCTACAGTGAAAGTCTTGCTCGCACAGAAGATAGTAACATTCTGAGGACATCAGCAGTCTGGGCCGCCAGTTTATGCCACTGGTCAGCAGGGTGTGCTCAGTTTTGTTGCGGCTGTGTCCTATTCAGGGGCAGCACCTGTAATGGAAGAAAACACAATTCCAATTGGATACTATAGCATTGAACATAAAGAATAGATCATGTACTGCAACACATGACTTTCCATCAACCGACCAGACACCTATGATCCGCCTCCCTTTTCCTCACGGACACCCCATGGATTGAAAGAAATGTTTGACGATGAAGGCAAACTTGTTACCACACAGAGTGACATACAGTCCACTGGCCAAAACACGAGGAACACGCCTAAACAACAAATGAAGGAGTTGGAACAAACCAGAATCGTAGAGATCAACAAATGGTGGGAATGTGAAACTTAAAAAAATATTTGACCTGCAAAGGCATTCCAAGAGGTTTGAGGATTTTCTTTCTCCCCACCCTGAGTGATTTACACCTGGACCTCCTTTCTCAATGGCAGACTGATACAACGGAATGCTCTATGAAGCTTATTAATACATTAATAATACATGCCAAGAGACGATTGGCGCAGGCAATGGAAAAGACTCAAGTTTTAGGAAAATCTTTGGAAAAATTCAGAGAATCCACTGAGGGCATCAAATTATTTGAGGAACTTGAAAAAAAGCTCCATAAACATGAAAAAGAAGTACAAAATAAAAAGATCAGGAAATTTCAATGTGACAAGATTGACTACGCCACAGGGTGAGCCTACACGTTTGCCCGCAGATTTGATGCCAACTATAATAAGCAATCCATGGATCGGGTCCAGGCACAGGAACAAATTAGGGTGTCAAGCGCAGAGAGCTCAGAAATCAGCTCGGGGGACGAGGGACCAATCAATAGCCACCAGAGGATGGATTTTTCTGGGGAAATGCGTCTCCTTCGAATGACTACGCGGGGGAAGGGCAGAGGCACACAACAGAAGAAACAACACCAACAACAAAAAGGCAGACATCAACAAAAAGAACAAGATGGAGCCGCAAAAGGCAGAGGCAAAAAAAGCAAAGACACGAAATGATCAAAAGAACTGACGATGACTTCAGCACATTAGCAAACAACAATCTGGTCATCAACTTATCCTCCAAAGTCTTGAATTTTAAAGTTCTGAATCTACTAAATAAAGGTCTGACATTTTGCCCTGCATCAGATATGGACCTGGCAACAAGAAGGGTCGATCTGTACAAGTTCTGCCGTAAATTGAATTTAAAAAAACATTTCATGAACAATCCACTACCACCAGCAGTGGAACAAGAGAGACTGAACGATTTGACACCTTTGAACATGAGTGACATAACACCATTGAGACCTCTTTATCATTTAGAAAGAGAAGGCATACAACAGTGCACTATTAATGCCTCAGAAGAGATTTCTGATGCAGAAATATGTGATTGAATGTCCATTGACACCAACTTTTCCATCAGCAGTAATTGTAGGACACGTTCAAGATTTTGTCCCCAACTGCAACCCAGGAATAGAGTGGACATTTCCCATGAATTGATGACTAAAGAACTACGCTCTATAAATATCAAGGATAAAAAAAGACAAACGACATTGGGGGCAAGATATGACTCATGATGACTATTGGGCATTAAATGAATTACAAAAGGATGAAAACATCGTAATCAAGCCCTCTGACAAAGGAGGAAATATCGTAGTTATGGACTGCCAAAAGTATTATTTGGAGATAAAGAGACAACTGTCTGGCATCAACAGTTATGAAAAATTGAAAGAAGACCCAACACCACGTATAATGAAAACTTATCACAATATGCTTGTGGATTGGCAGATGCAAGGCCTATTGGATGACGATGAGTTTGAATATCTCCTCACAACACGACCCACCACCCCTACACTATACATATTACCCAAAGTGCATAAAAGTTTGGAGAATTCACCGGGACGCCCTATTGTCAGCTCATGCGGCTCTCTCTTGGAAAACACATCACGATTTATAGATATTTTTCTTTTTCTGTACGTAGAAACCCTTCTGTTTTACATTCGGGATACGATGGATTTTCTCCAACATATTGGAGGAATACCATAGAAGGAGGACTACATCATGGCCACTGTTGGCATTAAAGCAAGTGAGTTTTTCTTAAGATCAAGCTCATTGAATCTTCTTGAGCAAACACGAATGATCTCTGAGACGATTCATTTCTGCCTACACAATAATGTGTTCATATTCGACAATAAATTCTACAGACAAAAGAGAGGAACTGCGATGGGTACATCTTTCGAAACCCATGTACGCTAACCTAACTATGGACTTCTGGGAAGCAGAATATGTCTGGTGTGAAAAAAACAGAGCCGTAACTGACAAAGTGGTGTTATGGGTGCGTTACATAGAGGATCTTTTTTTAATTTGGGAAGGCGCGGAGGAAGAATTGGATCTTTTCTTGAAATCTCTCAGTGAGAATGCTTTTCGTTTGAAATTCACTCACACCACAAGCCGAGGAGTGATTGAATACTTAGATATATGTATGTATATCAAAAACAACAAGATTTTTACCACTTTGTATCGCAAGCCAACATCATGTAACAGCATTCTTGTAGCAAACAGCGCCCATCCCAGATCTTTGAAGTCGAGCGCGCCCTATGGAGAGTTCTTACGTGTGCTACGGAATTGTTCAGAAGAGGATGAATTTGTGTCACAATTAAATACAATGTATGCCAGATTTTTGAGCAGAGGATATCCTACAATGGTCTTAGAAAATGCCAAAGCACGAGTTATGAATAAAAAAAGAGACCTATTGTATCCCAAACAATCAACTGACAAAGATGAGAAAAAAGAAGATCTGAGATTTATAACACAATTCAACACCTCGAGTAGCACAGTCAGGAACACCTTACAAAAACACTGGAAAACACTCAGACAAGATGAACTAAGATCCTGCATCAAAGACCATCTGGGTATCACATACAGAAAAGCTCCATCCTTAGGTGATATGTTAACACACAGCTACTTTGAGAAACCGAAACAACAACAAAAAAATGCTGCTGGAAATTGGTTGAGAACTAATGACTTCTATAAATGTCACAAATGTAAGGCTTGTTGATATGGATGCAATCACCAGGACGTATCGACCCTCACAGGAGAGAAAAGAAAAATCAGAGAAAGAATCTCTTGTGAAACAACACATGTGGTCTACGTCCTTGAATGCCAGTGTGGAAAGAAATATGTTGGCAGCACTATAAATAAATTAAAGCTAAGAATCCTCCAACATATAAGAGCGCTGAACAACAAAGACTTCACATATGCTATGGCAAAGGATCATGAAGGAGACCTGAGCAAACTATCATTTTATGGTTTCGAACATGTGCCTTGGAAGATAAGAAGAGGGGATCGTGAACTGTCACTAAGAAAAGCAGAATCCAAATGGATCATAATGATGGGAATGGAAATACCATGGGGACTCAACATGGATGCGGAACTACATAATTTTCTTTGAGTCCCCAGCCCACAGTTTTAGTATCCAATGTGATTCGATGACACACATATATATAAAAATACTCTGCCTCCCAATAACTAAGTATTGTGTATTTATTCTATTTTTATGCAATTTCAACTTCTTGCACTTGATCTAATGAAAATGGTGATTTTTATGGACTTCTTCAATTGAGTATGAAATAGAAGATTGACCATAGGGGTTCTCCTCTAGCACCTCTTGATAGATTTAAAGATCGCAAGAGCTGTTCATATGAAAGATGGTTGTTCATACTGATTTGAAAATGTGATAGTGAACTAAACATTTTCATCTTTAATATGAACGCTAGGCATACATGTTTGATCTTATTAAATTATATATAGATATCTACTAGCCTTTAGAAGTGTAAGGATACCATCTCCTCTAGCACCTCTTGATAGATTTAATGATTGCAAGAACTGTTCTATGAAAGATGGTTGTACATACTGATTTGAAAATGTGATAGTGAACTAAGCACTTTGCACTTTAATATGAACGCTAGTCATATATGTTTGATTTTATTAAATTATACATAGATATCTACTAGCCTTTAGAAGTGTAAGGATACCATCAAAGTCAAGACCTTTTTGCACTTTAGAAATGTTTGTGCTATGAGAGTATGTCAAATTGCGGTGTTCTTGGATTGGCTTTGAAATTCTGTATCTTCAGGATACCGTATTTACTGTCTTATAGGCCTCTATCTAATTTGTGATTTATACGATCCATACTCTTTTGATCGAACATCATGTAGCCGTGTTGACTATATCTCACTTTGATATATTCCAGCCCAACATTGAGCACTTCTTTGCACTTTGTTTGATGGTATTTTTGAATATTTTATATATTTTTAAGTGTTAACAAATACCCGGGGACATACATATGGTACTTCACCATGATTACATGCAACCCAGACTAAATGTATTATTCTGTATATCAAGTGTAATATATCACATAGATGAATATCACTTATTATGAAGAACATACATGGGTACTTCACCTCATACTGTAATAGAACATTAATTGATTCTTTGCTCACATGAACAATGTAATGGCAGTCTCTATGTGTTCTATATAGATTGGGAAACACCAATACAAACATATATGAATTTAATGTATAGGTTCCTTTAAATCTTGCTTTTAATGGATGTGGGAGGGACCAATGAGTGCCCTACTTATTGACACTCTGTACAGCATAACTTTATGACCGCGAAGAAGGCCTCAGGCCGAAACACGTTGGTCTTTCTTTTCTACCTGCACTTGCACTTTGCTGTTATTTGAAAAATGAAAAAAGAATAAAATTGTTTCCTGAAACGAATATTGTACCCTGATGGTTCTTTTACCTGAGTAGTGCTGTCTTCCCGTACCAACGGAATATGTTGAATAAGGTGAAGGAGGACTAACGCAGGAAATACGTGTGTATATATATATATATGTATATTTATACAACTAAGGGATCCCCGCCACACTGCATCACAGGACATATATATATATCTTGGTCCAGTGTTTTTTTTGTGATTTGGTGTAAATATGTTCATTGACTTTTTGAGGATCAAAACTATTTGTATTTCTGGACGTTTAAGTTCGTAGGACTCTCGCGAGAGTCCCTCAAACCCAATTTAAAAAAATAGAGTGTTTCGTTTGGCCCATGGGGCTTTTTTTTCTCTTGGGACAATTCACTCCCACAGGAGTCAGACTCCCATGGGAGAGAGTGCTCTGACTGGCTTCCTGCAATATGAGTTATAGAGCTCGAGAACTTAGGTGCACATGCATCAAAATAGACAATAGCGATTCTTTAATTGCGATTTTTAAAGAATCGCAATTAAAGAATCGCTATTGCCTATGCATATAGGAATCGCAAAAAAAATTGCGATTCCTACACATTCCTTAATTGCGACTCGCAAATTGCGAGTCACAATTAAGGAATTGATTCCCATTCATTCCTATGGGCCTAGAGGCCCATAGGAATGAATGGGAATTGCATGCGCAATTTGCGAGTACCCAATAGGTACTCGTAAATTGCACATGCAATTTCAAGGGTGCCAAAAGGACACCCTTTTGCACCCCTGAAATTACAATTTATCCACATGTTGCGCACACACATGCCCCAAGGGCATGTGTGTGTGTAACATGGGACTTTGAAAAATGCACTTTAGTGCATTTTTCAAGAAATCGCAAATTACCATCAACTTTAGATTGATGGTAATTTGCTATTTATATTTGCGAAATCGCAATTTTTTTTGTTTAATGCATTGCATTTAAGGAATCGCAATTTGCGATTCCTTAAATGCAATCGCAATTTAAGTAATCGCAAATTTTGCGATTCCTTAAATTGCAATTTTTGCATTTGGGATGATGCATCCCAAATGCAAAAATACAGGTCGCAAAGGGGCAGATTCTGCGAATCTGCCTGTTTGCGACCGATTTTAATGTTGATGCATGTGGCCCTTAGTCCCCTGTCCTGAGTTGAATTGAAAAAAATAATATAAGGTGGCAGGGTAGGAATACGCTGCCCTCCTAATTCCTGTGAGGGGGCAAAGGGACCTACCCACCAACCCTAGCCCCCCCAACCCTCTGGGGCCAAAATATTAATAAAATAAAAACGCTGCAATCCTGGTTCTCGAAGTTATAAAATAAATTTGTGGCCTGGGGCCACTGTGAAAAACAAAGGAAGGGGGCATGCGGTCCCCCTCCACGAGCCTCATCGAGCCTCCGCCTAGGCTGATTATGGCCCCAGGGACCCCATCCTCCAGGGCCACTGCTTGAAAAACAAGCATTGGCATAGCCAACAAGTCTCACCTTTCAAGCCTTATAAGTGTTTAGCCAGAGCTATTGGCTTTGCCAATGTCGTTAAGCTATGTTGTAGAGCATTGTGGCTGCTGTGCAGCATGTTCAAAAGTTATAATAAAAAAGAGTTATAAGCATTTTTGTTACCTTATATATAACCAAGAAGACATTACGTTCAACTGAACAACCCTATTAAAAAACAGAATTAACATAAAAAATGTCTTTTAGTTTTTTTGCCCATGCAATGCTGGCAACTTCTTCCTGCCTGTTTTAATGCTTGTTTGTTATAGCTTTTTTTGTTATTGGAGGGGGGGACATAAACAACGGGAGGGTGGAGGTTGGGAAACAGTACCTGAATTACAACACGCGCAGCAGATGGACATTAGGGGAGGATCAACAGATGCCGGATTCCGAGGACAGACTGAGGTGGTGCTTAGTGATGCTGAGGTGGTGGTGTGCTGGTGCGCAGGTGTTGCTCAGGTGATGATGAATGATACTCAAGTGGTGCTAAGTGATGCTGAGGTGGTGGTCTGCTGGTGCGAAGGTGATGCTCAGGTAATGCTGAGTTATACTGAGGTGGTGCTGAGTGATGCTGAGGGGGAGCTGAGTCATGCTGAGGTTGTGCTGCACTGGCGCTCAGGTGGTACTGAGGTGATGCTGCGCTGAGGTGATGCTGCGCTGATGCTGAAGTTATGCTTCATTGGTGCTGAATTGCAGTTGAGGTGGGGATGCACTGGGGTTGAGATGGTGCTGCACTGGTGCTGAGGTGGTGCTGTGCTGATGCTGAGGTGGTGCTATGGTGTTGCTCAGGTGATTCTGAGTGATACTGAGGTGGTGCTGAGTGATGCAGAGGTGGTGGTGCATCACTCAGCATCACTCAGCACCACCACCTCTGCATCACTCAGCACCACCTCAGTGATGCAGAGGTGGTGGTGCTGTGCTAGTGCTCAGGTGGTGCTGAGTGATGCTGAGTTGAAGGTGCGCTGATGCTCAGGTGGTGCTGTGTTGATGCTGAAATGGTGCTGCGTTGGTGCTGAATGCTACTGAGGTGGGGTTGCACTGGTGCTGAGGTGGGGCTGCGCCTGTGGTGGTGCACTGATGCAGAGGTGGTGCTGCGTTGGTGCTGAGGTAGTGCTGCACTGGTGGTGGTACAATGATGAGGAGGTGGTGCTGTGCTGATGCTGAGGTGGTGCTGCACTGATGCTGAGGTGGTGCAGTGGTGCAGTGCTGATGCAGAGGTAGTGCTGCGCTGATGCTGTGCTGGTGCTGAGGTGGTGCTGCACTGGTGTTGAGGTGGTGCTGAGTGATACTGAGATGGTGGTGTGCTTGCGTGGAGGTGGTGCTCAGATGGTGTTGAGCGATACTGAAGTGGTGCTGAGTTTTATTGAGGTGGTGCTGAGTGATGCTTTGGTGGTGCTCAGGTGCTGCTAAGTGATGCTGAGTTGGTGCTGCATTAGTGCTAAGGTGATGCTGCACTGGTGCTGAGGAGGTGCTGTGCTAATGCTGAAGTGGTGCTGTGTTGGTGCTGAGTTGCTGCTGCAGTGGTGTTGAGGTGATAGTGGTGCTGGTGTTGAGGTGTGTAGGAAAGTCGGTTTCTGTTGCAGTAACGCCCCCCATACGTTTTGCCAGATTTCTGATGCACTTTGACTGAGTGTGCCCTGGGTCCCTGCCAATCAGGTACCCAGGGCCTGTGTTCTTTCCCTAACCTGTACCAATGTTTCCACAATTGGCGCACCTCTGGCCTACCTGTAAGCCCCTTGTAAGGGGTACTTATGTTACCAAAGGCATGGTAGCCAGGGAAAGGCCTCTGAGGGCTGCAGCATGTATTATGCCACCCTCAGAGACCTCTCACCACAAACATGCACCACTGCCATTGCAGCCTGCGTGTTTTGGTGCAGCTAAAAGTGAAGTCTCAACATGGCACACATCCCTGTGTGCCATGCCTGCCCAGCACTGCATGAAGCCTAGGTAAGTCAACCTTAATGCAGGGTGCCCTATATCTCATGTGAGGACCTTCTGCACGAGCAGACAGGTCCCTATAATATCTTAGGCCATTCTTGGATATTATAAGTGCCCAGTAAAGCCATCGTGAGAATATGGTCTGGATACTGGTCATTGCGAGTTTCCTAGCACCATAATGGCTTTACTGAATCCTGGGATGTTTGGTATCAAACATCTCAAAATAATAAACCTTCACTGATTCTAGTGTCAGATATATTATTGCCTGCACTCAGGGGTCCCTTCTAGAGGGGACGTCTGAACCAAACCAACCAGTAGTGGGTTCCTGACTGGTGAACACCAGCCTGCCACCATGAAATAGGTTTCTGGACCCCTGGGGTGGGAGCCTTCACTCCCAGGGCCCAGAAACAAAGCCTTTCCTGGGTGGAGGTGTTCACACCTCCCCCAGGTCAGGAAGAGCCATCTGTGACAGGGGAGCTTCAAAGGCCTTTCCGCCTTTGTAACACTACCCGCCCCCCAGCCTATCCTGCTATCAGAAGCAGGCCCCCTTCCTGTCTCACCCCCTTTTCGGCTAGAAGACAGGTGGGGAAGTTATAACATCCTAGAAGATGTGCCCACCTCTGCCAACCCCACCCCTCAGGTGGGGGAGGCGAGGTGAAGCCCACTCTTCAGTGCCTGCAATCTTGCAGATGGCAGGCACCCTCCAATTAGGGTTAGGGATTGTCCACACTCCCCCACTTGGGGTGAGAACACTGAGGGTGCAGTCACCCTAAGGTCAGTAGCCCATTGGCTACTACCTCGAGACACTAAAGCACCCCCTAAATACAGTATTTAGGGGGAAGACCTGATCCCAGAAGCCAGTTCTCGATGACCTAAGAAGATTGGAATCCCGAAGACGTCGCAGCAGTAAAGATGCCAGGCCCAACTGACTTGGCCCCAGCCCTACCGGCCTGCCTACAGCTCCGAAGAAAACAACGGCTCCAAAAAGGATCAGTAACCTCCCGATTTGGTGAGGACTGATCCCCCACTTCAATAAAGACTTGAGACCCTGTCCACAGAAGAAGATCCAGCCCCTGCGGGACCAAGAAACCTTGCTCCAGGACTTACCTCTGCATCTGTCGTCCACGACCCGTGTCCCGAGGGTTCATCCATCTTGAAGTGTCCCCCAGCGGTTCTGACCTCCAAACCTTGGAGAGGTGTCACCTCCAAGGTTCTGTGTTGACACCTGCAGCCTCTTCACGACGACCCCCCCTCCACTGTGACCGGACTGGTAAGCAGATTCCCGACGTTGAAAGGCACCCCTGCAGTCTCCGATCCTGCGTCCTGGCGACCCGATCCCGAAGTGTCCTGACGTTGAGGGACATCTCTACTTACCTGCCGAGCTGTTGGTTCCTCCCCAAAGACTTTCTGGACCGAGCCTGCAGTTGAAATCCAAAGACGACAACCCCCATAGGATTGCATTGGGCTCCCAAGACCGTCTAAGCACCCTGCACCCGGCCACCCCTGTGCCGCTGGTAGTGTAGTCTTGGTACTAACTTGGACCCCCTGTGCCCTCACGTTAACCCCAGGAGCTTGCCACCCAAGACTGAGTGGCCTGCCCGTGAGCAGCCCCCAACCGAGGTGCCCCTTTGGCTAATATTGGTGCCCTGCAATCTGCACCCGGCCGCCCTAGTGCTGCTGGTGGTGCACCTTGAGTGCCAAACTGAACTTTGGGGAACCTTGATTCTACCCCCCAAAACTCAGTTACCATAACCGTTTACTTACCTGCAAACCTAACACTTCGTTTTTCTCCATAGGATTGTATGGTGGGTTGCTCTGAAAAATCTTTTAAGTGTTGAACTTATCTTGCACTGCAACAAAAGTAACTTAGTGCCTTCAAAAGAGTTAATCTGCTTTCCAATGTACTACAATGTCCAAACTGTGTGACTAGTTCATTTTGAGCAAAATAAAGCAACTAAAAGGTAACTAAAAAAGTAATCTTAAGTAATTACGAGTATTCTGAAGAGCCTACAACTCATTTTCTTGACTGCAAAGTAATTTGATCGCAGCTACAAAACCAGTACGCACTGTATCTTGAAAAGTATCATTGTATTTAAAGTATCACTTACCTGCTACTGAGTGAATCTTGGTTCTAGTAATAAAAATAACAAAGTGACAACTTTTTATACAAACAATTGGTCTGGATTCAGTCTTGGAGTGTGTGATATCATTTCTTGCTTGAGTGTGTACGAAAAATGCTTAACACTACCCTCTGAAAAGCCTGACTGCTCAACCACACTACCACAAAAGGGAGTACGGTATTATCTACTTTAGCCTCTGCTATACCTCTGGGGATCCACTGGACTCTATGCACACTATACCTTACTTTGGTATAGAATATATGTTACAATCAAAGTGTGAAATCCCGGTATTGTATAGAATGCCTAGGTAATGTATGGAATGCCTGATGGTTTTCGGCAAACTATGAAATATACGTTTTTGGGGAAAATGTTACATACTTTTCCTAGGCATTCTATACAATTCCTAGGCATTATACAGAATGACCAGTACCATTTACGCAAACTGTTTAAAGGCCACAAGATGAGATTCCTAGGCATTCGGCAAAGTGTGAAATCCTGGTATTGTATAGAATGCCTAGGTAACGTATAGAATGCCTGATGGTTTAGAGGCAAACTATGAAATATAAGTTTTTGGGGAAAATGTTACATACTTTTCCTAGGCATTCTATACAATTCCTAGGCATTATACAGAATGACCAGTACCATTTACGCAAAGTGTTAAAAGGGCAGAAGATGAGAAGCCTTTATTAATTAATACGCATTTGAAACTGAAAGAACAAAACTACGAAATAAAGCACAGGATATTCTTACCGGAAAACAATAAAAGCAGAACTGAGATTGAAGTACTTGTTACACTAAGAAAGGCCGGAGCAACACGTGGAATTGTACTCACTTTTATTCTTCACACAAAAACACCTTCTATTTTGGCACTTTGATCTTGTACATACATTTCACGACTTAAACAAGAATGCGAACAGAATATTGTTACCGGTGAAACACAAAGCAGAACTGGCATAACCTACAGAATGCGAACAGAATATTCTTACCGGTAAAACACAAAGCAGAACTGGCATGACCTACTTGTTGCAGCACAAAAACACCTTGTATTTTGGCACTTTGATCTTGTACATATATTTCACGACTTAAAGAAGAATGCGAACAGAATATTGTTACCGGTGAAACACAAAGCAGAACTGGCATGACCTACTTGTTGCAGCAGGGAAGGCTAGAGTGACATTTTGAATTGCACTTAATTTTCTTTTTCACACAAAGGCACCTCATATTTTGGCATTTCGTCTTGCACATACACCTGACGAATCCTTGGCCGCTTCCTGTGGACTGAGAAGTAGCTGCAGATCGGAGAGGTATTTCGTGGTCAGGAACGTCTTCAATTCTCATTAAGTTCTTTGGACATACGGTGAATTGTGATCTGGCGTAGAGCTGCTTCAAGATTCCGTGTGCAGTTCCAAGTCGGTAAAAGCCATCTTCCGTCACGTTCATAACAACTGCCAAGAGATTGCGTGAGTCACCCCGCCCTTTGTCGACGTTGGGAATCGGAACTCGCACAGTGGCACCCAAAGGCACAGGAGGAATTTTTTTGTCAGAATCCCTTTTCATTTTTTTGGCCTGAATCTCAAGGTTCGATTTCGATTCCATTTTACTTTGGATAGCTTTCTCAATATTGAAGCAAACATTGCACAAAATGCTAACCCCATAACCTTCTACTTCGTCGCCGTCATCGTCTTTAGGAGAATGTCCACAGATGGCATGAACGTTTCGGCCACACTTTCGACATGTATGAGCACCGCTGGTTTCTTTTAAGCAGACGCAACAGATAGCGGAAGAAGAAGGATTTTCGGTAACCACGGAAATGGAAGGCTCTTCGATAACCATGGCTTCATCACTGTTTTGGTTTCCTCCATCATGGATTGCATTCTCAGCTATGTCTTTTGCAGGGAGCTGTGCCTCTTGCATTGATTCATCTCGTCTTTCTTCCTGCTGTTGTGTTGTTTGTACGCTCTCTATTATTTTTCGAGCTCTTCCTCAGTCTCTGCATGTTGTAAAACGTCGTCAGGCAGGGACGACGTCGAGAGACCTACTCTAGCTTTGCAGCCGAACAGAGCTTCGTATGGTGACCTCTTAATCCCAGAATGAGAAGCTCTGTTCTTCATAAATTGGACGAACCGCAATCCCTCACTCCAGCAGCTAGTTTTTTCATCTTGCATCCAAGCACACAGCATATTTTCAATGTCCTGATTAGCTCTTTCGACGCTCCCCTGACTTTGTGAGTGGCGCGGCTTACCATGGACGATCTTCAAGGTGGGCCAATACTCCTTTAGGCTGCTTACCACATTGTTTGCAAATTCCCTGCCGTTATCGGACTGTAGAATCGTTGGAGCACCAAGCAACGTAAATATGTCGACGAGCTTGTAGGCTACTTCTTCCGCTCTCTTTGATTTCAGAGCCCTGAGAACTACAAACTTAGTGAGATGATCTTGGTACACCATTATAAACTTGTACTCTCTGTCAGGATGGGACTGAAAATCGATGAGATCGACCTGACAACGGGAGTTGAATTCAGAAAAAAACATTGGCTTGACCACAACACCTTTTTAACACCTTTTTGCTTCTTCTGGCAAGGCTCACAAAGGTGAATGTACAGCTCAATATCATGACGGGTAATGTTCTTATACTTGGGTGAAAGTTCTTTCAACATCCTGTCCCGTCCTCCATGACCAATATCCAAATGGGCCTTATGGAGTACGTCAAATAACTCGGAGTCCGCGACATAAAACTGAATAGCACTCGTACCTTCTTTAACAGGATAGATCAACTTAGTCGTATTCTCGACCATCATTACGTCATAGTGTTTCACCAGCCAATAGTCCCGTGGTTCCTTCTTAATGGTCGTCTTAGCCTTTTTCACATCGTCCACTAACTTTTGGTAACTGGTTTCGGTTAGGAAAACACAGTTTTTCGCAGCTTTGGCTCTTACTTGAGATAATTCATCGCAGAACCGTCGTTGCATGTCAGCATGGCGTGATTCCTGTCTTGGCACTACACTCCCTTCCGACATGGTGACACAAGAACCACGGGAAAGGATGACGGCAGAGCGTCTGTGGAACCTCAGCCGGATGCTATACACGAGCTCTGACCCTGCTTGCAGGCAGGTCGCTCCCCACACCACCGCACGGCTGCCACCTGCTCTTTGCCTGGTTACTTGTGCTGTCTCTGCCCCTCGCTTGCTGGCAACTTGTGCTGTCTCTGCCCCTTGCTTGCTGATAACCTGTGCTGTCTCTGCCCCTCGCTTGCTGATAACTTGTGCTGTCTCTGGGATTAGGTGTATTATATACTTTGCCTGCAGACAATCCGGCAAAGTATACAATGCCTAGGCAATGTATAAAATATCCATCATTTCATACTTTGTAGTTGGATTTTCAGGCATTCTATACATTACCTAGCCATTCTATAGAATGCCGGATTTCACACATTGCCGGGCGGGAATAAAATGGCGGGATTATGCGTATTATATACTTTGCCGGCAGACAATCCGGCAAAGTATACAATGCCTAGGCAATGTATAAAATATCAATCATTTCATACTTTGACGTTCGATTTTCATGCCTTTTCAGGCATTCTATACATTACCTAGGCATTCTATACAATGCGGGATTTCACACTTTGACTGTAACATATACATAGCCAGCTTCCTATAAGGTGGTATTATGCTGGTGCTGGGGTGGTTCTGCACTGATGCTGTGGTGGTGCTGTACTGGTGTTGAGTTGGTGATGCACTGGTTTGAAGGTGGTGCTGTGCTGATGCTGAAGTTGTGCTGTGGTGGTGTTGAGTGATGCTGAGGTGGTGCTGGGTGATACTGTGGTGGTGCTGAGTGATGGTGTGCTGAGTGATGCTGTGGTGGTGCTAAGTCATGCTAAGGTGGTGGTGCTGCGCTGGTGCTCAGGTGGGGTAAACGGATGCTGAGTTGGTGCTGTGCTGGGGAGATGCTGCGCTGATGCTGAAGTGGTGCTGAGTTGCTACTGAGGTGGGGCTGCGCTGGTGCTGAGGCGGGGCTGCATTGGTGGTGGTGCACTGATGCGTAGGTGGTGCTATGCTAAAGCTGAGATGATGCTGTGCTAATGTTGAAGTGGTGCTGCACCAGTGCTGAGGTGATGTTGTGCTGATGCTGAATTGGTGCTGCTCTGGTGGAGATGCACTGATGAGGTCGTGGTGCTGTGCTGATGCTCAGGTGGTGCTCAGGTGGTGCTGTGCTGAGGCTGAGGTGGTGCTGAGTGATGCTGTGGTGGTGCTCAGGTGGTGCTGAATTATGCTGAGTGAGGGCTGTGCTGAGATGATGCTGCGTTGATGCTGAGGTAGTTCTATGCTGGTGCTTAGTTGCTGCTGACGTGAGGATCTGCTGGTACTGAGGCGGGGCAGCGCTGGTGGTTGTGGTGCACTGATGCGAAGGCAGTGCTGTGCTGATGCTGAGATGGTGCTGTGCTGATGTTGAGGTGGTGCTTCGCTGGTGCTCAGGTGAGCTGAGCTGGTGCCCAGGTTGTGCTGAGTGATGCTGAGTTGGTGCTGTGCTGAGATGCTGCACGCTGATGCTGAGTTGGTGCTGCGCTGATGCTGAAGTGGTGCTGTGTTGGTGGTGTTGAACTGATGCAGAGGTGGTGCTGTACTGATGCTGTGCTGATGCGGAGGTGGTGCTGTGGTGGTGCTCAGGTGATGCTGAGTGATACTGAGGTGGTGATGAGTGTTGCTGAGGTGCTGAGTGATGCCGAGGTGATGCTGAGTCATCCTGAGGTGGTGCAGTCATGCTGAGGTGGTGGTGCTGCGCTAGTGCTCAGGTGGTGCTGAGCTGGTGCCCAGGTGGTGCTGAGTGATGCTGTGATGAGATGCTGCTACGCTGATGCTGAGTTGCTGCTACGCTGATGCTGAAGTGGTGCTATGTTGGTGGTGTTGCACTGATGCAGAGGTGATGCTGTGCTGATACTGAGGTGGTGCTCAGGTGGTGCTGTGCTGATGCTGAGGTGGTGCTGAATTATGCTGTGTTGGTGCTGTGCTGATGCTGCGCTGATGCTAAAGTGGTGCTGCATTGGTGCTGAATTGCTGTTGAGGTGGGGCTGCGCTAGTGCTGAGATAAAGCTCCACTGGTGGTGGTGCATTGATGTGTAGGTGGTGCTGTGCAGATGCTGAGATGGTGCTGTGCTGATGTTGAGGTGGTGCTGCGCTGGTGCTGAGGTGCTGCTTTGATGCTGAGTTTGTGCTGCACTGGTGGTGGTGCACTGATGAGGAGGTGGTGCTGTGCTGATGCTGAGGTGGTGCTGTGGTGATGTTCAGGTGATGCTGAGTGATACTGAGGTGATGCAGAGGGATGCTGAGTGGTGCTGAGGTGGTGGTACTGTGCTGGTGTTCAGGTGGTGCTGAGCTGGTGCTCAGGTGGTGCTGAGTTGGTGCTGTGCGGAGGTGAATTTGTGCTGACGCTGAGGTGGTGCTACACTGATGCTGAAGTGTTGCTGCATTGGTGTTGAATTGCTGCTGAGATGGGGTTGCGCTGGTGCTGAGGTGGGGCTGCGGTGGTAGTGGTGCCCTGATGCAGAGGTGCTGCTGTGCTGATGTTGAGATGGTGTTGTGCTTGCGCTGGGGTGGTGCTGAGGTGTTGCTGCGCTGGTGCTGAGGTGTTGCTGCACTGGTGGTGGTGCAATGATGAGGAGGTGGTGCTGTGCTGATGATGAGATTGTGCTGTGCTGATGCTGAGGTGGTGCTGCAGTGGTGCTCAGTTGGTGCTGTGCTGATGCTGAGGTGGTGCTTAGTGATACTAAGGTGGTGCTGAGGTGGTGGTGTGCTTGTGCGGATGTAGTGCTCAGGTGGTGCTTAGTGATACTGAGGTGTTGCTGAGTGGTGCTAAGGTGGTGCTGAGTGATGTTTTGGTGGTGCTCAAGTGGTGCTGTGCCGTTGCTCAGGTGGTGCTGAGTGATGCTGAGTTGGTGCTGCGCTGGTGCTAAGGTGATGCTGCACTGGTGCTGAGGTGGGGCTGCGCTAATGCTGAAGTGGTGCTGTATTGGTGCTGAGTTGCTGCTGAGGTAGTGCGCTGGGGCTGAGGAGGTGTTAGGCTGATGCTGTGGTGGAGCTGCACTGGTGCTGAGTTGGTGCTGCGCTGGTGGTGGTGTACTGATGCAGAGGTGGTGATGTGTTGATGATGGGGTGGTACTGTGGTCATGTTGAGTGATGCTGAGGAGATGCTGCGCTGGTGCTGAGTGATGCTGTGGTGGTGCTTAGTGATACTAAGGTGGTGCTGAGGTGCTGGTAAGGAGGTAGTGCTCAGGTGGTGAGTGATACTGAGGTGGTGCTTGGTGGTGCTGAGGTGGTGGTGTGCTGGTAAGGAGGTAGTGCTCAGGTGGTGAGTGATACTGAGGTGGTGCTGAGTGGTGCTAAGGTGGTGCTGAGTGATGCTGAGTTGGTTCTGTGCTGAGATACTGCTATGCTGATGCCGAGTTGGTGCTGCGCTGATACTGAAGTGGTGCTGTGTTGGTGGTGTTGCACTGATGCAGAGGTGGTGCTGTACTGATGCTGTGCTGATACAGAGGTGGTGCTCTGGTGGTGCTGTACTGATGCTGATGTGGTGCTGAGTGATGCTGTGTTGGTGCTGTGCTGAGGTGATGCGCTGAAGTGGTGCTGCATTGGTGCTGAATTGCTGTTGAGGTGGGGCTGCACTAGTGCTGAGGTAGGGCTGCACTGGTGGTGGTGCATTGATGTGGAGGTAGTGCTGTGCAGATGCTGAGATGGTGCTGATGTTGAGGTGGTGCTGCGCTGATGCTGCACTGGTGCTGAGGTGGTGCTGCTCTGATGCTGAGTTAGTGCTGCTCTGATGCTGAGTTAGTGCTGCACTGGTGGTGGTGCACTGATGTGGAGGTGCTGCTGTGCTGAGATGGTGCTGTGCTGATGCGCAGTGGTGGTGCTCAGGTGATGCTGAGTGATACTGAGGTGGTGATAAGTGTTGCTGAGGTGGTGCTGAGTGATGCTGAGCTGGTGCTGTGATGGTGCTGAGGGGATGCTGCACTGGTGCTGAGGTGGTGCTGCGCTAATGCTGAAGTGGTGCTGTATTGGTGCTGAGTTGCTGCTGAGGTAGTGCGCTGGGGCTGAGGTGGTGTTATGCTGATGCTCTGGTGGAGCTGCACTGGTGCTGAGTTGGTGCTGCGCTGGTAGTGGTGCACTGTTGCAGAGGTGGTGATGTGTTGATGCTGGGGTGGTGCTGTGGTCGTGTTGAGTGATGCTGAGGAGATGCTGCGCTGGTGCTGAGTGATGCTGTGGTGGCACGAGTGATACTGTACTAGTGCTGAGTGATGCTGTGATAGTACTAAGTCATGCTGAGGTGGTGGTGCTGTGCTGGTGTTCAGGTGGTGCTGACGGATGCTGAGTTGGTGCTGTGCTGAGGTGGTGCTGCACTGATGCTAAAGTGGTGCTGTGTTGATGCTGAGTTGCTGCTGAGGTTGGGCTGCGCTGGTGGTGATGGACCAATGCAGAGATGGTGCTATGATGATGCTGAGATGGTGCTGTGCTTATATTGAGGTGGTGCTGTGATGATGCTCAGGTGGTGCTGTGCTGATGTTGAGGTGGTGCTGATCTGATGCTGAGGTGGTGCTTAGTGATACTAACGTGGTGCTGAGGTGGTGGTGTGCTTGTGCGGAGGTAGTGCTTAGGTGGTGCTGAGTGATACTGAGGTGGTGCTGAGTGGTGCTAAGGTGGTGCTGAGTGATGTTTTGGTGGTGCTGAAGTGGTGCTGGTGCTCAGGTGGTGGTGAGCTGGTGCCCAGGTTGTGCTGAGTGATGCTGAGTTGGTGCTGTGCTGAGATGCTGCTACGCTGATGCTGAGTTGGTTCTGCGCTGATGCTGAAGTGGTGCTGTGTTGATGGTGTTGCACTGATGCAGAGGTGGTGCTGTACTGATGCTGTGCTGATACAGAGGTGGTGCTCTGGTGGTGCTGTGCTAATGCTGATGTGGTGCTGAGTGATGCTGTGTTGGTGCTGTGATGAGGTGATGCTGCACTGAAGTGTTGCTGCATTGGTGCTGAATTGCTGTTGAGTTGGGGCTGCGCTAGTGCTGAGGTAGGGCTGCACTGGTGGTGGTGCATTGATGTGGAGGTAGTGCTGTGCAGATGCTGAGATGGTGCTGATGTTGAGGTGGTGCTGCGCTGATGCTGCACTGGTGCTGAGGTGGTGCTGCTCTGATGCTGAGTTAGTGCTGCACTGGTGGTGGTGCACTGATGAGGAGGTGCTGCTGTGCTGAGATGGTGCTGTGCTGATGCGGAGGTGGTGCTGTGGTGGTGCTCAGGTGATGCTGAGTGATACTGAGGTGGTGATAAGTGTTGCTGAGGTGGTGCTGAATCATCCTGGGGTGGTGCAGTCATGCTGAGGTGGTGGTGCTGCGCTAGTGCTCAGGTGGTGCTGAGCTGGTGCCCAGGGGGGGCTGAGTGATGCTGAGATGGTGCTGTGATGAGATGCTGCTATGCTGATGCTGAGTTGGGGCTGCGCTGGTGCTGAAGTAGTGCTGTGTTGGTGGTGTTGCACTGATGCGGAGGTGGTGCTGTGCTGATGCTGTGCTGATACTGAGGTGGTGGTGCTCAGGTGGTGCTGTGCTGATGCTGAGGTGGTGCTGTGCTGATGCTGAAGTGGTGCTGCATTGGTGCTGAATTGCTGTTGAGGTGGGGCTGAACTAGTGCTGAGATAAAGCTCCGCTGGTGGTGGTGCAATGATGTGTAGGTGGTGCTGTGCAGATGCTGAGATGGTGCTGTGCTGATGTTGAGGTGGTGCTGCCCTGGTGCTGAGGTGGTGTGTTGGAATATAATGAAATGTCTTCGCTGTATTGCTATGTGTTGTTCAGCTTAAGTTAGCATTCGTGGCACCATTTTACATTTAGCTGCCATTTTGTGTTATGATCGTGATTTAATCTCTACTCAGCTCTGCTAGAAGCAGCCGGGTCCTTTCTTTCTCTCAAGGTTGGGCCTCGCTGTACTAATGAATATATTGTTATTCTTAGCGCATACCTTTCTCACAAGATAGAGGCCTGCTCCCACCAGGTAGGCTATGGGCGCAGGCAGAGTGACCTTGGCACACACATAGTGTGTGCCCAGTCTCAGGATCGAAACTTCTTCTACTGTACCTTCATTGTGTAGCTGGTCCCAACTGGAAATTTCCAGTTTGGGCGTGTTTTACTGATTCTGAATCCTACATAATGTAATACCATGAGTTCTGATGTCAGTTCCCTGTGCAGCACCCCAAGCGACTGGGCAGATGGGACTCCGCTATAGTGTACTGAATAAACATATGATTGGTTTGTATTCTCTACTGTCTGACAGACTCTTCATTTGAGTGGAAGGCTGAGAGGTGGTCGAGAGTGACCCGGGTGACCCGAAATGGGTCACTTCCTGCAGTTGGCGCCCAAACAGGGACCCCATTGGGTGACCCATCCTCGCCCGCGGACGGGTGAGGAGGTCGGGGCCACGTCGGGTCGGACGGGCGGACCAGGGATCCCTGCATGAGAGAGTCCTGAACTCGCAGCTGCCCCGTCTGTCTGACCAGTCGGTGCCTCGCCCAGTGATCATCCCGGCTGGGGTCCTGAACGGCGAAAACCCTTGGATCTGACCGTTTGGTCCGAAGAGTCGGCAGTGGAGAATAAATTCGCTTGGCCTGCGGTGCACCAGGTGAGTTTGCTTTGGGTTGTACTTGGATATGGCACCATTTTGGTTTGTATTTGGTGCGGTTTGAAGACCGCTTTTGGATTTGGTGCGGTTTTGAAGACCGCTTTTTGTGCAAAGTGTCTGTGAGCACTTTGCCGGGCAACTTAATGAGTTTGGCTTACTTTTGAAAATGCCCGGTTGCAGTAAGTTTTGAGTTTCTTGCTGTCGTTGTTGTTCTGCTGATGCTCGATTGGAAGAAAGTCAGCCAGCGCCTCCGGAAGGCACCCCGAATTTTGACATGTATGTGAAGCATGGCCATGGCCCTATTATGTTTAGTACGCTATTGCACAAGTATACGAGGGACAATGCCGAGTTGCAGTGGCCGTTGACTGGCACTTTTGATGAACAAAAAATGTTTTTTTTGCAGGACAAATTGTTTGCAAAACGAAGTAGGCAGTCTATGTTTGATTCTCTACGAACTTGGCAGAAAGAGGCTAAACAGAGACGAATGAAAGCAGAGAAAGAGGCCCGGAAGGAGAGAACGAAAACATTGACTCAAAAAGCTGTGGCACATGATAAAGAGAAGCAGGAGATAGGAATTGAGCGTGCAGATAGGAGGTTTCGACTGCAGGTTGACGGGTCTTATATGGCCCGAGAGGAAAAGGATGCTTTTGTAGAGGAATTGTTAGATACTAGACCCCCACCCCCATATGCCCCACAGAGGATATATCCTGCTCTTCCCCCACAGGCCCAGCCGCCTGGTTCTTCCGTTCCTGCTACTACTGATCAGACTGGTTTGGCTTTGGCACCCCCTGTCCTATCGCTGTCTTCGCCGTCTGTGGCGACTTTAACTGTTAGTACCTCTGCCGCACCTATTGCTTCAGCGTGTCTTTCGCCAGCCCTTACACCTACGACGCAGCCATCAGCGACGCTAATGCCTGGTGCTTCTGTCACTACTCCCACTGTATTCTTACACTCCCCGACGTTAGGGATTAGTGAGACACCAGTACGTGGACCAACAGAGAGAGACTGGACGAGCATTAAGGAAAGTATAGGGCGGGCATTGGTTCGGTCAGATGTGGGGGAGGAAGTGAAAAGGATGGTAGCTAATCAGGCTTCCCAGTGGCTCGGAATCCTATTCATGGTTTGGATGACGTGTGGAATGTGATGAAAGATTACGAATCATTTGTGCAACAGCATGCCCTTAAGCATATGTCGGCTACGTTCCTTGGTCTTTGGGAGCAGTGTTTTAAGGATGCGGCACCTCGAATTTTGTATGATATTAAGGATCATGTATACATTGCTGACATGGCGCCTGCTCAGGTTTACGGTAATGTTGCGACGATGATTGCTTATCGACGAAGGCTCCTCGAGAAGATCCCCATTTCAGTATCTCAGTTTCCGATGCGGGAGGTCCACCCCATTTATCACCCTGAAATACCGGAGTAACGAGATCAACATGACGTAGTTGTTAGACCAGGTGTAGCTGCTCGTTTCCAAGAACAATGGGTTTATACTCCTTGGAAGAGGAGTGAGGTTTTGTCCCTTAAGACTCAGTTACCTGATCCTAGGAAAAATCCGACAGCCTATTACAAAGAATTGACTGAAGTTGCTTCCTCGACAGTAATGACACTTGCAGATATCGAAATGTTTTTGGGTCTCCTGGTCCCCGTGGATATTTGGAGACAGGTGCACACACAGGATCATGTTGCGGAACTGGGAGGTACATGGGATCAAATTAAAGACTGGGATAAGGACAGGAAGCTAGGTGAAAAGCCTAGGGCGGGGATACTTGCTTTGCCGAGCCGAATTGTTACTTATATGCATTCTCTTATTCCACCGAGAAAGGTTGACTGGGACAAGCTATCGGCTTGTCGACAGAAGAAAGATGAAAGTGTGTCTGATTTTTTCACTCGGTTTGAGGAGGTGTTTCTGGATCTTAGTGGGCCGGAGTTGTCTGTTGAGGGTGGTGTCAGGTTGTTTGTAAATAGGTTTGTCTCGAATTTGCTTCCTGAAATTGCAACACGATTACAGGCTTCTGAAAGCACATGGTCCACATCTTCCCCTTCTGATATTTTGAACATGGCGCAGTATTATGAGCATAGGGAGAATGAGGAGAAGACGGAGAAGAAGCACAAAGAGTTGAAGACTAAGGTGCTGTTACAGCAGGCATCCAGGGGAAATGGTAGAGGACACGGTGGGGGTCCGGCTCTGCAGCTTCCCCGTACAAGCAGGAATGCTGCGCCTGTAGGGCCGAATCAGTGTGCGTATTGTAAAGAGGAAGGACACTGGCGTAGTGAGTGTCCTGTACTTCTACAGAAGGTGGTGGCCCCCAGATGACGGGGTTCTCGTGGACGGGTCGTGGTGCAAGTGGTCAGGACAGGGTTCAGAATGCTGAGACATCGCAGGGTCGTTCTGACCAGAATTATTTTGATGACCCCCGAGGATGGCAGTATTATCATGATGATTATGTCGTGGACGAGGTGCCAGGGATGTCTTACAGTTAGGACAGCCAGGGACAGAGTGAGGGACCAGTTTCGATACCTGTAGATCAACACGGCCCGTACGTTAGTGCGGATGTGTATGGTTCGGCTAAGGAGTTTTTGGTGAATACAAGTGCAATGAACAGTTCTATTTCTCGTTACTTAGTCCCTGGGGCGGCTCTGTCTAGCCATAATAATGTTTCGGTAGGATTTTCTGGTGTACCGGTTGTAAGCCCCATTTCCAAACCCCTTGCGTTGACTATTGGTCCTTTCACTGTGGATTCGCCGTTCTTGCTGACATCCATTTGCAGAGAGAATTTGATGGGCTTGGATTTGTTAAAGAAGTTGCATTCCACAATTTATTGTTCCCCGGAAGGTGTTTACATGACTATTGGCCCAGATGTAGTCCGCGCTAAGCAGTGTTTGTCCAAAGATGTGCCCCTTCCCATCGAATTTAAAGACGTACCATCCACTCTGTGGGCAGCGGGTGACACAGATGTGGGACTGTTACAGATATCGCCCGTTTCCATTACTGTTAAAGACAATGCTATTTTGCCTTGCATCCCTCAGTACAAAATACCGCAGGCTGGTGAGCGAGCTTTGTTGCGGATTGTGCAGGATTTGATTGAGAAAGGAGTGATTGAGGAGATGACTGCTAATGTTTTCAATAGCCCTATTCTTCCAATACTCAAAAAGGCACCTTCGGGTCCCTCTGATGACCATGCAGATGTTTACCGTTTTGTGATTGATTTGCGCGAAGTTAACAAGATTGTGGTTCCCCAGTTTCCAGTGGTTCCGGACATTACGACACTCTTGACTATGATCCCTTCTTCTGCTAAGTTCTTTTCTGTCATTGACCAGAAAAATGCGTTCTTTAGCATCCCTATCCATCCTGACAGTAGGTATCTTTTTGGATTTACCCTAGCTGGTAGAAGCTTTACCTTCTGTCGCGCTCCACAAGGGTATACTGAGAGTCCAAGTCTCTATAGTCAGCCATTGAAAGGTCAGCTGGATTCCTTATCGCTCCCTACAGGTAATGTATTGCTTCAGTACGTTGTTGATCTTCTCATTGCTTCCGACACGGAGCAAGGTTGAAAAGATAGTACAGTAAAACTATTGCTCCATCTAGCCCACCATGGTCATAAAGTCTCCCTTTCAAAATTCCAATATTGTCTACAGGAGGTCACCTACTTAGGTCACCTACTGTCGAAGGAGGGTAGGAGATTGACTCCGGAACGCATCAGTACCATTGTTAAAATGCCCCTTCCTCAAACTCAGAAAGATGTGCACGCTTTTATTGGCATTACTTCCTACTGTCGCCAATGGATCCCTAACTGTTCCCTACTAACAAAACCCCTGCTCGCATTAACCACTAAAGATGTGCATGAACCCCTGCCTTGGACGCCTGAATGTTAGCATGCTTTTGAGCAATTAAAGGTTGCGATTTGCTCGGCACCTGTGCTTGGTACTCCTAACTATGCCAAGCCGTTCGTGCTGTACGTACACGAGTCGACTGGTTGTGTGCTTTCTGTTTTAACACAAAAATTTGGAGATAAGCAAAGGCTGTGTGCTTACTTTTCTGCTCTGCTTGACCCCGTCGCAAGAGCCCGCCCGAGCTGTCTAAGAGCAGTCGCGGCTGTGGCCGTCTCTATCAGACAATCGGCGGGGCTCGTACTTGATATCGACCTCACAGTTATGGTACCCCATGCTGTGGATACACTTTTGAATAAGACAAAGACGCAGCATCTTACCAGTGCACGTCTGACTGGTTACGAGCTAACGCTCTTCCAAAAGCATATCACGATCAAACGCTGTGCCACTCTGAACCCAGCCATGTTACTACCCCTCCCTTCTGAGAATGAGAAAATTGACATACATGATTGCATTTTTCGAACAGAGGAAGAGACGAAGGGACGGGTAGACCTGACTGATGTTCCCTTATCTGACCCCCAAGGGGAACTATATGTCGATGGCTCTTTTTTCAAATTACCAGATGGCACCACCACTGCAGCATACGCGATTACTACACTGCACACAATAGTTGATACATCACGAGTTCCCCATCAGTCCACCCAAGCAGCTGAGTTAGTAGCCCTTATTCGCGCATGCAAGTTGAGTGAGGGACTGACTGTCAATATTTATACGGACAGTCAGTAGCCTTTGGAGTCACCCATAATTTTGGGCAGCTCTGGGCAGAGAGAGGGTTCCTTACTTCCCACTGGACCAAGATCCAACATGGCCAGCTCATATATAGACTTTTATCTGCTTTGACACTCCCCAAGAAATTGGCCATAGTGAAGTGTAGCGCTCACAAGAAGATTACTGATGATGTAGGAAAGGGTAATGCATTTGCAGATCAGACCACTAAGGAGACAGCTTGAACCAAGACAAAAAGAATGTTTGTTGCAGGTCCCGCTAGGTGGGTGCCCGAGGTTACTATGTTTGAGGACACCCTAGAGAATGTGAAGGAAATACAGAGTGGGGCCACAATAGAGGAGTTGGCAGTGTGGCAAGAAAGTATAGCAAGTCTGAATGAAGAGGGATGCTGGATCGATAAGTCAGGGAAGCAGAGATGGATGTTGCCAGATGCGTATGTTCTTCCTGTAGTTACTATGGCCCATGACCCAGCCCATATTAGTGCTAAGGGCATTTGCAGGTTGTTAGACCCTGTATGGCAGAATGATAACATATCCAAGACGGCTGCCCATTTAGTGAAGTATTGCATGGTGTGCATGATGCACAACCCTGGGAAAGGTACTCCTACACCACCCGGAAATTTTGCACCACCTACATTCCCCTTTGAGGTCCTCCAGCTTGATTACATCGAGTTAGATAGGGTCAATAACTTGAAGTACGTCTTGGTAGTTGTCTGTGCATTCAGCAAATGGGTTGAGGCTTACCCCACTAAAGAGAACACAGTCCTGGCGACGGCAAAGGTACTCCTAAAGGAGTTCTTTCCTCGCTTCGGTTTGCCCCGCTTGATCTGGAGTGATAACGGAAGTCATTTTAATGCCAGGGTCATACAGCTAATCTGCGATAGTCTGCACATAAAGCAGATGTTTCATGCTGCAAACCATCTGCAGTCAGCAGGTTTGGTTGAGAAGTACAGCGGTACTCTCAAACTGAAGTTGGCAAAGATTCAGGAGTCAACATGACTAAAATGGCCAGATGCTTTACCACTAGCTCTCTTGTCCACAAGAACAACAGCTCACTCTAGAACAGGATTGTCACGCTACGGGGTCGTGTTCAGGCGCCCAGCAAATGTCTGGGGCGTCTCGCGACCTTGTTGGTTTTCTGAGATAGAGTACCCCCTATTGAAAGACTACCTCGATCAATTACCTGAAAATTTGCGTTCTATTCACCAACAGATTCATGAAAGCCTCCCACCTGTCCGTGAGGGGCCCGGACATGATATACGGCCTGGCGATTTTGTGATGGTCAAATGATTCCAGCGGAAGAAAAGTCTGGAGCCTCGCTGGACGGGCCGATCCAGGTCCTCCTTGCGACCCGCACAGCCATAAAGGTCGACGGTCAAAAGAACTGGATTCATTCCTCGCACTGCCGCAAGGTACCTGCCCTTACCCTACGACCAGTGGGTGAGGGATGGAGTAGGGGACTCGCAGTGCGAACAAGTCAAGTGATTCGTTCCTTTCTCCGATGCCAAGCTCATATGGACCCAAACTGACAAGGAGAATGATGAGGTGTTGAATGCGGCGACACCCCCGGAGATCAGAGCTATCGAGTCCAAGCCTTCTTCAGCTGGCCCCTCAGTGTCTAAGCCCCTTTCTATTGTCCCCTCTGAGCCTGGCCCCCTTTTTAATGATCCCTCTGTGCCTGGAGAAGGTAGGTACAATTTGCGCCCTCGATGGAGGAATAGTGCACCAAAGGAAAAGTCAGTTTAGATAGGGATGGACTGTGCAAGTTAGGGCGTACTCTGCTGTAGTACCAACGGTGTTAGTTTAGGCAGGGACGAGATTGGTGCACTGTTCCAGACATTGTACAGGGTAAGTTGAGTGTGCTCTCCAGGAGGGGAGTACATTACACTGCAACGTGGGATACGGATCCGAGCTAGGACTGGGCAGCTCCACCGCCGGTGCTCAAGAGCGCCAACGTTGATGAACAATAGGAGCCTGCCAGTGAGGCTCTGACGGACACTGGGAACATTCACCCCCACTATCAGTTTCATTATATACCTTTTCTTGTCTCACAATGTACCCGTTTAGTCGACCTATTGAGGAGAAGGAACAGCCATTTGCAGCACCGCGTTTAGAGCGGGATTGGTCTAGTTGGTCCACAAAGAGTAAAATAGTTTTTGTAGTGATAGTTGTGATTTCTTTAATAACGGTACTTGGAATAACATGGTTCCTGGAGGAGAAATATCCAGTACACTCTTTGGTTGGTATGACAACTCCTCCCCCCGAGCATGTTTTTGTTACTTTGGCTCCACACAAGGCAATGCATAGGTTGTCTTACATTGAAAATGTTTTTGTGCAAATGTTGCATCAAGTCCACAGTGTGTCCAACAAAACAAATTGCTGGGTTTGCGGACTGCTTCCCTCAGTGACTCACAAAGTTCAAAATTTGTTATCCTTGCCACTGTCATACATTAGTAGTTGTGAGGGCTGGTTTGAATTGCTTAGCATGGTGTGGCACCATTCCCCACTCCCTACACTGAATAAGGCACCTGCTCATTCTCGCACTACGGTACAGAATGTACAATACCGTCATAGGGTTCCTCTCGGGGGACCGGCAGGACAGGAGATGTTTGGTAGAATGTTTTTAAAGTCTGAACGCGTATAAAACAGTAAAGAATGAGACATGGCTTCAAATGGAAATGACTGATTTTCAGGGGTTTAACACGTCTGAGTATTTCCAGTCGTTCCAGGCTCAGTAATGTTACTGAGGACAAGGGTGCTGCTCTGATGCTGAGTTTGTGCTGCACTGGTGGTGGTGCACTGATGAGGAGGTGGTGCTGTGCTGATGCTGAGGTGGTGCTGTTGTGATGTTCAGGTGATGCTGAGTGATACTGAGGTGGTGCAGAGGGATGCTGAAGTGGTGGTGCTGTGCTGGTGCTCAGGTGGTGCTGAGTTGGTGCTGTGCTGAGGGGAATTTGTGCTGACGCTGAGTTGGTGCTACGCTGATGCTGAAGTGGTGCTGCATTGGTGTTGAATTGCTGCTGAGATGGAGTTGCGCTGGTGCTGAGGCGGGGCTGCGCTGGTAGTGGTGCACTGATGCAGAGGTGGTGCTGTGCGGATGTTGAGATGGTGTTGTGCTGGTGCTGGGGTGGTGCTGGGGTGGTGCTGCGCTGGTGCTGAGGTGGTGCTGAGGTGTTGCTGCACTGGTGGTAATGCAATGATGAGGAGGTGGTGCTGTGCTGATGCTGAGATGGTGCTGTGCTGATGCTGAGGTGGTGCTGCTCTGATGCTGAGGTGGTGCTTAGTGATACTATGGTGGTGCTGAGGTGGTGGTGTGCTTGTGCGGAGGTAGTGCTCAGGTGGTGCTGATTGATACTGAGGTGGTGCTGAGTGGTGCTAAGGTGGTGCTGAGTGATGTTTTGGTGGTGCTGAAGTGGTGCTGTGCTGGTGCTCAGGTGGTGCTGAGTGATGCTGCGCTGGTGCTAAGGTGGTGCTGCCCTAATGCTGAAGAGGTGCTGTATTGGTGCTGAGTTGCTGCTGAGGTAGTGCACTGGGGCTTAGGTGGTGTTATGCTGATGCTGTGGTGGAGCTGCACTGGTGCTGAGTTGGTGCTGCGATGGTGGTGGTGCACTGATGCAGAGGTGGTGATGTGTTGATGCTGGGGTGATGCTGTGGTCATGTTGAGTGATGCTGAGGAGATGCTGCGCGGGTGCTGAGTGATGCAGTGGTGGCACGAGTGATACTGTACTAGTGCTGAGTGATGCTGTGATAGTACTAAGTCATGCTGAAGGTGGTGGTGCTGCGCTGGTGTTCAGGTGGTGCTGACGGATGCTGAGTTGGTGCTGTGCTGAGGTGGTGCTGCGCTGATGATAAAGTGGTGCTGTCTTGATGCTGAGTTGCTGCTGAGGTTGGGCTGCGCTGGTGGTGATGGACTAATGCAGAGATGGTGCTATGATGATGCTGAGATGGTGCTGTGCTGATATTGAGGTGGTACTGCTCTGATGCTGAGGTGGTGCTGTCACTGCTGTGCTGATGCTGAGGTGGTGCTGAGGGATGCTGAGGTGGTGATGGGTGATGCTGTGGTGTTGAGAGGTGATGTGGTGTTGCAAGGTCATGCTGAGGTGGTGCTGCTGTGCTGGTACTCAGGTGGTGCTGATTTGGGGCTGTGCTGATGCTGAGGTGGTGCTGAGTTGCTGCTGAGGTGGGGCTACACTGGTAATGGTACACTGATACGGAAGCGGTGAGGTGCTGATGCCGAGATGGCGCTGTGCTCGTGTTGAGGCAGTGAAGCGCTGGTCCTGATGTGGTGCTGCGCTGGTGTTGAGTTAGTGCTGCAGTGGTGGTGGTGCACTGATGAGGAGGCAGTGCTGTGCTGATGCTGAGATAGTGCTGTGCTGCTGCTGAGGAGTTGCTGCACTGGTGCTGAGGTGGTGCTACACTGGTGCTGAGGTGGTGGTGTGCTTGTGCGGAGGTGCTGCTTGGGTGGTGCTGAGTGCTACATAAGTGCCAGGGCGCTCGTCAGGAGGCCACAGCAGCTTGCTCCACCCATTGTCCCTGCCAGTGATGCAAATGACAGTACTAACCATCACACTCCTACAAGGGGGACAATTCAGACTATTCAGCCCCCAAAGCTATAAGAGTAGACTGGGGGGAGGGGGAGAGGGGGGGAAAGGGCGCAGGTATTAGCTATTTTTTGTGTACATTGTATTAATAATAAGCCGTTATTGTGCTAATTTAGAAAGACAGCGCCACCACGTGGCAGACTGCCATAAGTGCTGGTGTTGACAATCAATTGCTGGTGCCCAGCACCAGAAACCCCGGCTCAAATTAAGCACTGAGGCATGGGGACCAGAACATGAATCAGGGAAGTGGTGACAAGCAGCCACGATCTTTGAACGAGGGAGAAATTGTATTGTATTGTATTGTATTGTAATTGCATTCGTATAGCGCTTACTACCCCTGACGAGGCGTCGAAGCGCTTTTCGGCGAGTAGCACGCTACTCCGGGACCCATAGAGGATTAGTGTTGAATTAGTATAGTGAAACATGCAAGTAAATTTTAAGTGGTGGATATGTTAGTCAGTTATTTGGATTCGGAAGGATAGCAGAAGGATAGAAGAGGAAAAAAGGTTTGTATTTATAAATGAATGATCGAGCCAATAGAAAAGCTTCCCTTTTATACTCGGGGTGAGTTATGGTATGCTATACAATGTCTTAAGTGCAACAAATACCTCGAGAGGTATCTCAGGTGCTAAGCAGAGCTCAGAATGACAGGAAAGTGACTTTGCTCCTAAAAAGCCAGGTAGGTTTTCGAGGCTTTCCTGAAATGTAATAATAAGGGAATCTTACGAAGAACAAAGAGAAGCTCCTCTAAAGTTTGGCAGCCCTGACAGAGAATAATTTACCGCCAAAGCGAGCCCGCCTGGTGGCACCTGCGATGTGTAGGAGCCGCGAGGATCGAATGTGTGTCCGCGGGGGACTCACTTTGCCATTGCCATGTGAAATGCACACATTAGCTGGAATCTTTCGATGTGACTTTACTCTCTCTTTTCACGTCCACTTGTTTGAGTCACACAACGCAGGGGGGGCGCTAGAGCGCGATAAGTGCGGGAGAGTACAGTAGAAGAGGGAAGAAATAGAGAAACGACGTGCAGAAGTGAATTTTGGTAGGGGAGATGCAGGGCAGTAACAAGATTAGAGAGAGGGGCGCGAACTGAGGGTAGTAGCGTAAGGGAATGGTTGGTTGGAAAGAAGGGTGCCGGTAAAAGATGGGGTGAGTAATGACGGCAGGAAAGGGAAAAGAGACCAAGTTGAAAGAAAGTAGGAAAGCAGAAGGGGCGGGAATGGTTGCAAGAGTGGGTGTAAGAGCGTAGGACGAATAAGAGGAAAAAGTAAATATGGTGAAAGGTGGAGCAAGTGAAAGACGGTGAGTCAGTGAGGAACAGGGGTGAGAGAGAAAGTTAGGGAGGTAAAGACAGGCCAACTGGAATCGGGTCAGGGACAGAGAGGCTGGGAGGGAAATCAGTCTGATTGAAAGATAGATTAAATCTCCTGGCGGGGAAGCTATTCAGCTCCTGGAAAAAGAAAAGCATTCCGGTCTGCTCCCCTCTCCTCCGCCCTGTGTGAAAGTAACTATTTCTCCTCCCTCCCGCCCCCTTTTCCGGTCCCCGGACGCCACTCAACCCCAGCCTCGTTTAGGAGCAGGCTCGCCCCTCACCTTGCACGCTGCCTTTATTTTTATTTCACTTTCTACTGCTGCTCTCGCTTTTCTTGGGCGGGGGCGGGAGGTTTGATCTCCTCGCCCTTTGCCCGCCCCTACAACGTCGGCGCCACCCCCGTGCACCTCCCTCCCCAGGGCTTTCACTTGCCATCTCTTTGGCTCGCTGTGCCCGGGCTGTGGCCTCCACAGTGCTGAGGAGGCGGTGGCTCGCGCTGCACAGAGAGTAAACTCCTTTCTGGGTGCCATGCTCCGGTGTCGCGCCCCACCTTCCGGAAAGACTCGTCCCTGACACTAACAGGATTCACTTTATTTGTTCGGGATTTCTTTGAGCGCCGCTTCATGGCTTTGATTTGATATCGGGTGTACTTTTATTATTATTATTATTATTCCATTTGTGTGCCCTGGAGGAGGGCCGACGGGAGCGGGACAGGTGCAGCGCCCCCGCAGTGCTGCAGCGCCTCTTGGCGCTCCCGAGGGCGCGGACCTTACAAGTGGCTAAGCGCCCATCACCTGCCCGGGGATGAGGGCATCTCGACGGAGAGAACAGACGTCTGGCTAGCTGGCTGAGCCGGGTGTGTGAGAGGGGTGCTGAGGAGACCCGGCGCAGCCCCTCAGCGGGGAAAGAGAGGCCCTCACCGGAGGCAGGAGCGGCGGACTCAGGTGAGGGTTCCTCGGCGTAGGGATGCGGGAAAGGGGCTCTGTCACCTCGATCTGCATAGCCAGGTGGTGCAGGACGTAGTTGGGGGCTTCTTCCAGCTCCGCAGTCTCCAGCTTTATTAAACTTTCTCTTTTCTTCCCTACATCCCCTTTCTTCGTCTCACTCCATCGTGCCTCCCCGTCCTACACATTTCTCCTCTCTTTTCTTCTCTTCATCTCTACGTTCTCTAGTCCCTCTTCCTGACTCCTGTTTTCTTTCTTTGTTTCTCCCTCTCTCATAATTGCATCCCTCTCCGCCGGTTGTCTGTCCTCTTTCCTTCCATACCTCTCTTCTTCTCAGGTCTACTATTTTCTCTTCTCTGTACCCTTTACTAATCTCCTCCATATTTTTCTCTTCCTTTTTTTCTTCTCTCCAACTCTCCCTTCTTTTAAAATCTCCCTTTTCCTCCCCATGCCTCACCTCCTCTTCTCTCTATCAGTTACCCATAGCAACACTCTCCTCTCCCTCGTTTTACCCCCTCTGTATCTTCTTCATGGCTAGATTTTCTCTCTCACCTCCGTAGCCCCTTTCACCATTCTCTCTGCATGCATCCACCACCCTAACCCCCTCTCTTGTCTTACCTCGGCATTTGTTATCCGGGGAGAGGATTTGGGTTACAGCCAGAGCTGCCGACTTTGCAACTGGGAAACCAGCTCCAAGTCCCGGCGTCCGCGAGCATCCTGTGATTTTGGGCAAATCACTCAATATCCCCGTGTTTAGCATAACTAGTGCACATGTAAATCCCACCAATGTGCTATATAAAACTGCAAAAAAATAATACATGTCTGTTCTGGTCTCTCCATTCTCTTCATAGGTCTCTCTCCCTTAAGTTTCTTTACTCCTTTCCATATGTTTATTTTTTTGTCGTAGTTTTTATGTCCCCGTCTGTCGTTGCACCTCTATCGTTTGCTTCCGTTTAAACAGCCGTTCGATTTTTTTCCAGCAGGATGCCTCAGTGATTGACATCTGCTTGTGAACTGTAGGTCACAAGTTCGAATCTCCATAGGGCCACTTCAGTCTTTTATGCTTCCCAGGTCGACACTTTGAGGACCATTAAATTGGGTAATAATCATAACAGTTTTTATAGCACATTGAAACGACAAAATCTGCGGTACTGAGTTCCATATAAAACAAGTTAATTTAGGATGGCATTTTCTTCTAGTTCTTGGCACTGCCTCTGAGTCCTTTCTGACACCGGCTTTGCCCCGTTCTTCCCTCCCCTGTCTTGCACAATCTCACTTTTCTCTGACCAATCTTTCATTTTCACTTTCACTGCTCATCCCACTCACATCTCTTCACCACCCGGCTTTCTCCCGCTCTCAGACCGATCCGCTCCTCTCCCACTCATCGGACTCTGACCTGCGCGTTTGTTTTCACCCCCTTTTCTCTCTTTCCTCATACACTCACCTCTCACTCTCAGCTTTGCTACGTATTTCGTGGTTTTGGTGTGAAAAAACACGGCTGTATTGTATTGCAACATTTACATAGCGCTTACTACCCCATATGGGGCGCCGAAGCGCTTGCCTACATGGGTAGCACGCTGCACCGTGTAGTTGGAATTCCTTGTTCGGTACTGCTGTAGAAGAGCCAGGCAGTAGCACCTCATAACCGCCCCTCTCAATTCTGGGTGACGCAGCCCCGCCCCCAGTTAACCCGTTATAACAGATTGTCTGCATCTCTGCGAACGCCGAAGAGGCGGGCCCCTGGTTCCACCCTTTAATTGGAGAAGCTAATTACAGGACACGAGTCACATTAAAGCCCTGGAAGTGATGTTTTCCCCATAAAGGGCGGTTTAGTTGAGTTGTGCGCCGCAGATATAACCGCATCACGTTATTTCCAGAAGCGGTTCTTTTCTCTGACCTAGAACTTGCTCTGGGCCAGAGTTTCCTGGCTCAGGTGCCTAGAGACGTCCTCCCGCAGCGCTATCCAGACTGCATCACACCGGAGTTATTTCTGCCTCTCGCTCCCCTGTGTCCTTTTCTTCCCAGTCCCAATCGAAGACAGTTACTTTCAGCTCAGTGATGCCTTGCTGAGTGATGGAACATAATATGCTTTTGTACCTGGTGAATTCAGGCACTATATAGACTTTTAGACCGTCCTAAACGTGGCGGGTGTCTGTTCGTGCTGGGTTGGGCGTGGCTATCATTGGTGCAGCAAGTGCAGTGGTGCCATGGCTCTTTGAACCCTAATAATTGCTGTATTTTCTACCCCAGCAATAGTCAAAGGGGCCATTTTCCTTGGCTGCACCAGGTCCCATGGCATCCTTGCTACTCTCCTGCTGGGTTTCGTATGACATTGATTACCTGGCAGTTTGTAATTGCATTTATATAGCACTTACTACCCCAGACGAGGCGTCGAAGCCCTCTTTCGGCGAGTAGCACGCTACTCCTGAACCCAAAAAGGATTAGTGGTAAATTAGTATAGTTAGATATTAAATTAATTTGAGCGGTGTGTTGGTCTCTTTTTCACTAGTAGTGTTCCTGGTGTCTGATTGTATGTCAGAGACTATGTGGTGGTTTGGGTCTGGTTGTTTTGTAGTATCGTGGGATCCGCTGGTCTCTAGCTATGTGGACCCTCATTTTGAGTCAGGTGGAGCGGAAATACCTCCTGGAATTCAAGGTCTGATTCCAAGTGGGTCTGTTTTTCATTTCCTGATATGTGGGAGAACAAGACCCAGTTTTACTGGGCAGTAATTCTGCATGGGTAGAATCAGCAGTCTAGTATCCTTTCCCATATTTTTTTCTGACTGGTGGTGGCCTACAGTTCTCCCGCCAGAGAACATCTTTCGTATCCCTTCCTCCCTCACCCCTTCCCTCCTTCCCACCCCACCAAGAGGTCCCAGTGTGAGTTACCACCTTTTCAGTCATCAGTATATGTGTGTGTTAAACCCCACAGTGTGGTTTCATGACCAGAAAAAGCAGTCCCACAGTGTAATTCCCCATTTCGTAAATCTGACCTGTAATTGCATGGTACTGGGTTGGATTTACCGACCGGTAACAGTAAAATCACATGTGCATTTACCGTGCCCCTGTAATCGTACAGCCCAGAGTGAGGGCCATGATGTTGTGCATTGGTTGGTCCTTGTCTGCTATTGTCTATTTGTCTCAGGTTGCCCTGTACTGCCCAATGTCTGTAGTTGTTTGATATTGTCATCTGATCTCTGGTTGTCTCGTAAAGTCCATTGCTTTCTGGTAGTGGCGGATTGTTTTTTCATCTGGCAATGCCCGTTTGCCTCTTTGTGTCTGTTGCTCTACTGTGTTGTTGGCGTCTGGAAGACTGGTATGCTCATTTGGATCTATTTGTCTCTAGCATTCATTAGCCTTACAATGTCCGAAGCCATTACTTGGTCTCTACATGTCTTGTAGTTAATCTTCTTGTATTCAAGGCTGCACCAGGCTGGTTGGTGTCTCCGAGTGTCCATTGATCTTTGGCTGTCTGATTGTGTCTGTTAGTATTTGATTTTATTATAGTGCCAATAGGTCTATACATTCCGTTTCTTGAATTACCCGTTGGCCTCTGCTGATCTGTCTTGTAAAGTTCGTTGATCTCTGTTTGTTTGGCATTGTCTTTTGTCCTTGATTGTTTAGTAAAATCCTTTAGGTGTAGTCTGTTACTGTGTGTTTGTTTGGTAGTGTCTTTGGTCGCTGGATATTTGGTATAGTTGCTTATTTGTTAGCTGTCTAGTGTTTTCTTTTGGTCTGTGGTTGTCTGATAAAGTCCATTGGACCCTTGTTGTTTTGCGGTGTCCGTGGTCTTTGGTATAATTCTTTGGTCTCTGGTTGTCTGTGAACACACACATTTGGTTCTCTCTGTGTTTCTTAAAGCCTATTTGTCTCTGATTGTCTGGCACTGGACATTAGTCTCTGGTGTTTAGTAGTTTCAGTTGTGGCAGTGTCTAAAATTATTATTCTCCAGTTGTCAGACATAGTCCATTGCCTATTTGTCTTGTTGAGTTGATTGGTACCTGGTTCTTTGGCATTGTCCATTAGTCTCTGGTTACTTGATATTGTTGATTGGCCCCTGTGGATTGTCATTCTACATTGGTCTCTTTCTGGTATTGATCATCTGTCTATGGTTGTCTAGAAAAGTGTCTCCGTCCCTGGTAATTTCAGTGTCAGTTGATTTTAGATTGTCCATTGGTTCTGGTTCTCTGGTGCTGTGCATTACTGCAAGGGGTTCACTAATCTTTGGTTGTATGTTCGTGTCCGTTGTTCTCTGCTTGTCTGGTAGTATCTGTTTGTATCTGGTTGTCTGATATTGTCCTTTTGTCGAAGTTCTCTGTTAGTGTGTTTGTTCGTTTCTGGTTATCTGGTATTATCAATTGGTCTCTGCATGTCTGTGGTCATAGGTCTCTGGGTTTCTTATGCCATCTACAAGAGCATGGTTACCTCGAAGTACCTAGAATTGAATGTGGGTTAAAGTAGGCCATTCTTGTCTGTTATTTCCTTTTGTGGTGTCTGATAGCTCATTTCTCACAGTGCTGGGTCTAGTGGCTTAGGGGACTAATGCGCCCACTGTAGGGGCCTGTGTTCGACTTCATGGTCACAAGTTCAAATCCCAGCGGGTCCACTCAGCCTTTCATCCTTCTGAGGTTGACAAAATGAGTACTGTTAGGTAACAATAAACATCTGTTATTCAGCACCAATATACCCTTGGGTGATCGTGTGCTTTACAAATACTTATGTTATGTTATTGTTCTCTTGGGTCAGTGAAAGTGTTCAGTGGTCTCCTTTTGAATACCAGTGTCAATTGGCTTTTGGCTGTTTGATAATGTCTGCTGGCCTCGTTGCTTCTATGTTGTAATAGCTACTGATTATCAACTAGCGTCATTTAGTTTCAATTTTCCCAATAGGGGTTCAGTGTTTGGTTGTCTAGTTGGGTTTATTAATTTCTGTTTGTCTGGTCGTACCTTACAGCCTGGTTCGTTTCTGCCAGTTTCCTATTTAATGTGACATCTCATTTCAGGTTTTTGAATATCTGATAGTGTTCATTGTTCTCTGGTTGTCAAGTAATGTTTAGTCACCAACCCCTGCATGTCTTGTGGTTTTAGAGTATTGGTTGTTCTCTATTACACTGGTAGTATCATTATCTCTAGTTATAGGGATTTGTAGATCTCTGGTTGTCAGAAAGTGCTTCTTGCTTCATATCTGATGATGTCTGTTGGTCTTAGGAATGCTGCTAATTTCCATTATTTTATGACTGTCTGGTATTGCTCATTGGTCTTTGAGCACCTGGCAATGTCATTTACTCTGTTGATGTTTTATAGTGTCCTTTGCACTCTGATTGTTTTGTAGTTTTAATCATATTTGTAGAAGGGCTTTGTGGTTTTAAGATGTTGTTTTCTGGTTTGCATCTTTGTTCTGTTAATTTTCTGGTTGCTTGTAATATGATTATATATGGTGTTCTTTGACTGCCCACATGTGTTTGGCTCACTGGTTATCTAGTACCTCTAGCTAGTTTTTGGTTTATTTGGTAGCTTTATTTGAGTGTCTGATAGTATCGGATGCTCACTGGATGCCTGAGTTCTGGACTTTGTTGTTCCTTGAGTGTTTAGAAGTGCCAAGGTATTTCACTGTCTGATAGTGTTTGAATGTCATTGTCTAAAACTGTCTGTGGTGTTTGTGATTGTGTCCGTTGTTTGACTGTCTGATAGCATCTTTTGGTCATTGAGTGAATGATAGCAGGTTAATATTTGATGGTCTAAAAGCACCTGTTAATCTTTGAGTCTACGGTGATGTTAGAGGATTGTGTAATATTTATGATGACCTTTGAATTGGCTTATCGAATGAACTAGGAATTCCTTGTAACATGTGTTTACATTTCCAATATCTGATAATATGTTTTGGCCTTTGAGTGTCTCATAGTTTGTCAGACATTTGATGTCTTTTTAAAAGTTGGACTTTAGATCATTTTATTGCGTCTGGTGTCACTGTTTGATGTTTGATTGTTTTAGAAGTGTACAATAGAGTTAGTGGGTTTTATATCAGTATATTGTGGTCGAACTATTGACCCGCATGAATACTGCCTCTACAATATCTACTACGTCTATATAGCCTAAGTATGTTTACAGCATTAAAAATAGATTTGCTACTCTTAACTCTACATCTACATATCATAACAATATAGTGTTAGCTGATATTCTGCTGCAATATTTTTGCAGGTGGATATTTCGACAATGATATAGTGGTATAAGACTGTGTTAGTGGCATGCACATATTCTACTTCTTTTTCTGCCGCCTTTGTTTCGTAACTGGAGACAACTCACTTATTTTGTATATATTTTATAGCATCCTGCATCTATTTTGAATCCTTGTGCTTCTACATAAGGTTGGCAATCCACTAAGGAAATTTCCCTAGATGCTCCTTTCAGGATTCTGCATATTTGGAGCAGGGCAGCAGGTCGTGGATCAGCACACATTTCAGAAAATTCTAATCTTTCAGTATGTGCCTTCACCAGGCTGATGCAATCTCCAGCTGGATATCTTTCCCCTTCATTAATGCTTTTTTTGCACCCTTTGAGCATATCATTCCAATAGTCTGTCATGCTTGTCTAGCAGCGGTAACAGTTCATTTTTTTTTATTTTTTATGGTTCTCTTGTTTTTCTTGTTTTCCTTCCTCCAGCAGCACTGTTCTTATTGTTTCTCTTTCTTATTCTTTCTTTCTCTTACTTTCCATGACTTTCTTTCTCTGCCTCTCTCCACTTCAACTCTCACCATGGTACTCAGCCAACCTTTCGTTCTTACTTCTCTTAGATTATATGCTGCTTTGATTTTTTTTCTTTCTGTCTACGTTTTAAACGTTTTTCTTTCTTATTTATGTCTGTAGCGTTCTACTTACTTGGTTGTACATCCAAAGAGGGAGCAGAGGGCTGCATTGTTGGCAAAGTTCAGTAATTAGATTTATGTCCTATCATTTTTGGGCGGATTCATTGCTCTTGGAAAGTGCCTTGGCCATGGACCAGGACTTGTGTGTGCAGGTAATGAGCTGATTTATAGTACACCCTTTCACTCCATCCTTTCCCAGCTAGCCCCTCAAGGACTAAATGGACCCTTAGGACTGGTACTGGTGCAGATATATTCAGCCCTTCGCTTTCAGGCATTAATGTCTCAGATTCTAGAAGCAGAGGTCTAAAGGCTTTCAGTTAAAGACGGTCTGAACTTACAAGATTTGAACAAAGGTACGAATACCCTTCACCTAAAGGAATTTCCTGGCCCAGAGACTTGGCATGGAGATAATTTGCCCATCATCTAGAGGAAGGGTTTGGAAACTTTGTACCTGCGATATACAGCTCTTCAACTGCAGAAACTGATGGGCACTTATGATCCCTTCACCTGCATTAACAGATGAGTTCTAAGGCTAAGAACAGGGAGACAGCACCCTTTGCCTAAAGGAAATTCTGGGGCCCGGTGCCAGGAATAAGGATAAAGAGAACTTCGTCTGTAGGTGGTTATGGGCTTAGACGTTTCCTTCAGGCACGGAGATGCAGAGCCTTTCATTTACTGAAATTGATGGGTTCCGAGACTTGGCACCGAGATCCAGAGATCTTCACCAGCTGGACTTTATGGACTTAAGAGGAATGGATACTTTTGCATATATATAAATTTGAAAACTGATGGGCTCAGGTGCTTGGACTCATATATATGAGGGACAAGATGTACAGATAATTTCAGGTGTAAGTCCCCATCAAGAACAACTCATTGAAGGTTACTAAGTCTTACCACTACCAGATTAGCTTGAGATCCATTCTCATGTCCTCAAACCAACCTCACACTCGGCACCCTTGAGAAAGTGTTTCGAAGCGTCTTCATAGATGCCGGTGATTTAATGGGCAAGCAGTTTAGCTCCCTTCTCAGGCCCTAGACATAGGTAAGGAACACAAGCACGGTGTGCTTGTGAACACACTGCAATGTACTTCAATGGCCACTGGCCCTAGCTCTGTTCTCTTTGCCCTCCTGGATGCCTTCCAACATCAGAAAGCCCTTGCTGGTATTGCCGCCTCACCAGGTAAATCTATTGTTTTTGCCACCCTGCACCTGTTTCCTAGAATAGGTTGATGACTAGTAATAATTCAAAATCAGAGGTTTATTGGTCCTGTAAGGTGGTCATGGTGTTAGTGTGATGTATCAGACTTTCTGGAGTAGGTTGGTATTAGTGGTCGTCTTTTCTGCCTTTGGGCATGGGGGAATGGTTGTTTGCAAGGGGGTGGGATTGCATAGTTCTATGTAAAGAAGATGTATGGGGATTTTACACCTTACAAATTATCAAGATAAAATATTTGCCTTCATCATCCACCGGGTGAGGGTTGCTTATTAAGTAGCCTAATGATGGCATAGGTCATAGGTCACATGCTCTTGATCCTCTCTGTCAGCTCCCTTGACGTCCATGGTGTGGGAGGGTGGCAAGGTGCATGAATGGTTTGCCTGGAACATTCCCCCAAAGATAGCTTCTTAAGGGCATTTTGGGTACTTGAACACAATCTATTTTCCCAGAAGCCTGTGTAGAGTCAGCTGGGCGGTTTTGTCTGGTAGGATGTTTTTGTGTTTGATGTAAGTCCAATTCAGTGGCAATGCTGACTTCTAGGGCTCATGTTTGCTTTGTGCGTGTTTCATTGTGCTATTTAAACTCGGTTCGTGAATTTTGAGTAGCTGCGATATGGCCTAATGTTTTCCTACGATGCTTTGTGGTCGAGTTCCTTTCAGGCAGGAAGTGGGTCTGTGGTCTTACCAGTTCCACCTCCCTAAAAAGAGAGTGCAAAACCTCCCTGGGTATATGCTCCAATTCCCCCTGCCCTAAAACCATTGTTGATGATCTCCACAGAGGCCAAGCAATGAAAGGGAATCACTCCACCGAAAGAGGAGGTGATCCTGGTTTGGCACAGAGATAGAAGGCTGCTGCATGGAAACATCCCGGTATGCCACTCTAGCTTCTGAAATTGGCAAAGGTTGGTTAGATAGTTCGTTGGGCGGACTGTAACGCATGTCTCCGATTTACATACCGTCCTGGGCGGCTCAGACTTTCATCCTATTTATAGCGTGCTGCTGCTACAGTATTTTATTGCTTGTGAATTGGTGAGTGGGGAAACTCCTATAAACATTTTTCTATACACATTGAAAACTATTGGGTAAGATAGTGTGTGATTTCATATATGTTTATAAGGCATCTCATAATGTTGGCAAATGTCACATATTTACCCAGCACAGCGGCATTGATCCAAGTGGTGGAAGGCGGTAATATGAGCCTTACTGTGCCAGAGTTCAAGATGAATCACTGCCGCGTGGGAGGGAGGAGTTGGGGGGTGGGGGTGGGGGGGGGTGAATTTATCTTTTTTTTTTTTTTTGCGATGTTCCTGATTTTCATCCTTCGGTTGCCTGGTTGTCGTTGAAGTACTCGTCAACGATGGTCGTGTACCACCCACCCACTTTAGGGAATTATGTATTGGTCGTATTGGCGTATAGGGGCAATCTGGCAGTGACCTGGTCTGACAGGTCAGTGTATATAGACTGGTTTTTGAACCGATTTTATGGTCTGGAGGGCCGATTTTTACAATTGATTTCCATGATAGTAGTACACACAATTCTTACAGCAAGCACAAACGCTTGCACTCTCTCATCCCTTGCAAAGCCCCTATATGTACAGCGTGTCCTTTGCAAGTTTAAACCTGCTTTGATTCAGTTTTTTAGCAATTTGATTCGATAATGGTGGCCGCTTTCAATTCAGTGCCCGGGCCTATTTTGTAACCTAGTCCGACGGCCCTGTGTCCTGTCCCCTATGTAGTGTTGGGCCTCAGGCCCTCATGATATATAAGTACAGACACGGGATAGTATGGTGCGATAACTGGCCCAGGGCACGTGCGCCCGGCCCCTTTTATTAACAGGGTCACCTGACTGGTGACGCCTGTGGTGGGTGGGTGTAGAGTGTCTTACATCACAGGCTAAACACTAGAATGTATCCAGCCGGATACTACATCCCTCCCAAACTTTAATGAAAAACAAACGAGAGTCCAACCTGTAATGAAAACAGATAAATAACACATAGCACCAAATGAGTCTATACAGGCCATCAGCCAGGCAGCGCTGGAGCCTCGGATCGCATGGTCGGGATGCCTTCGGTCGCCTTGGCGATGTTCTTTAGACCGGCCTGGTCTCGCGGTGTTGAAGTCTATATATAAAAGTTCAGTGTCGATGCATCTGGAGCTGTGGTGAAATCCACTCTGGTGTCGGACATGATCTCTGTGAGTGAGGCCTTCCGGTGGGGGCGTCGTGCTCGGTGACTCTCCTTACTCCTGACTGCTGAGCGACGTTCGACTTGCCTCTCTCGCCTGGACTCCTCTGCCACTGGAGCCTCTTGGAGGGCTTTCCTGCTGGCTGCCATGGGACCGTGTGGACCGTGCGGGGCTTCGTGTGAACCGCGCGAAGGCGTCGCTGGGGAACTGCCAACGGACTCACAGCCAAGTCGCTCATGTAGCCTCCGAGGGTGGTGTCATTGTCTGGGCGTCCTCGCCGTCTGGACTCTGGTTCTGCGCCTTCCTCTGGCGATCTTGTGGGTGACCAGTCTTCAGCCGTGACCTTCGTGTTTCCTGCGCCTGATGTGGAGCTGCGGCCGACGCATCTCTCCTACTCGGACTCCCTTCGCACGGGAACTCCGTCGAGGCCCTTGTCCCCTGGACTGCCACGTGACCGCATGGGCTGTGCAGGCCGTTGCGTAGGCCACACTTAGGGGTCGCTGCAGAACTCCCAACAGGGCCACGGCCAAGTCTTGTGTAGTCCCCAAGGGCGGATCTTCCAATGGCCGGGTGTGCTCGACTTCGGCAGGCTGTAGGTTGACTGGGGTGCACAGACTGTTCCTGGGTGATTCGCCTCCTTGAGCTCCGGTTGTTCGGGGTGTGTGTGGATTCACTCGGGTGGTGCGATGCTCCTTGGTGATGATGCACCTGGAAGGTGGTAACAGGATGTTAGTTTTCTTCAGTGGGCAGACAGGCGGTGATCTTCTGTCGGGGTGACTTGAGGGAGTGAGAAGGACCTGAGGGACTTTGTGGCACCGCTCCGTTGTCTTCAGGCAGGTGCACTGTGAGGTGTGGTGCTATTGATACCAAGCAGCCGGTGACAGGTGAGAGGACGGTCGAACTGCGAAGCGTGGGGCCAGGACGCAGATCACGCTTGCTAGCGGCTTACGGTAGGTCCTCCCGCGGAGCTGTCTCCAGTGACGTCTCAGCACCCCGGTGGCTGGCTTGTGTGGATGAACACCTTCCTCAGTGCTGGTGTGAGTCTTTGTCCTGTCGCTCTTCTCTGTTTCATCTTGCGTGCCTTTGGTGGTTGTCTGCCCTGTGGCATCGTGCCACGCTCTTCTTCTTCCGACCGGGTTTTTCCTTGGATGTGGCGTCCTGCCACCTGTCTCATGTTTGCGCCACATGGACATCGCACTGGTCGCGTCGTTCTTGTGACAGTCTCTCTCCTTCCTTTTGCGGGCCTGTTGCAGGCCTGTCCTGTCTGTAGGACTTGCATGTGCTTCTTGGGGACTTCCAGTGGCACCATCCCCTCTGGATTTCGCGGTGTCCCTCTTCTCTTCGCTCGAGGGCGTTGTGCGGGCGCCTCGAGGCTGCGCCCGTCGTGGCGTCTGCTTGCTTCCGGTGCGCTTGTCCGGACTGGTCACTTTGCGTGACGGGCTCCTTGTTCGATATGCGCCGTGACGTCCGGTCACATGTCACCATGCTGGCGGAGCTCCTGTCGCTGTGGCGGCCTGCCACATGGAGTGTGCGACTCCTCTCTTGCCTGTCGTGGGCCACTGCCGACTCTGTCCTGAGGCAGTGCGAGGGAGGACACTCTCTCCTTCGGCACACTGCGGTGCTTCGCTGAGGCGGTGGAGATGTAGGGGATCTCCCTCTAGCAGTGCTTCTTCGTTGCGACCGTCTGGCAGGTCGGCTTCTCTTTTGGCGCGCATCCGACTGCGCCCTTCGTTTGCTGCACTGGACGCGCTTGCTGCGCATTCTCTTCGGTCTGTCACTCCTAGAACGGTAGCACCTGTCCCTGTGCTGCTGTGCACTTGCTTGGTGCTGTGTTCTCCTCTTCAACCTCGGTGCAGTAGAGATGTGGTCGCTCTCTGTACTGCGTTCAGCAGTGCTTCTTTCGGTGGAGATGTCTCTATCTCCTGGGCGTCTGCCTGCGCTGGCAGGTTCATTAGCGCTCTCTACGCGCCTCGGACTTCGTGCGCTCCATCTTCTCCTTGGGCACCCTCTCCTTGGGCACCCTCTTCTGGCACTTGGTGTGCCCGTTCTGTATCTTGCGGTGGTGTCCGGTCACCACTGAGGGTGGGTGGCGCAATTACCTCGCTTGCGGTGGCATTAACAGCCACTGGGGTTCGTGCTGTGCTCGCTTATCTCCTCTGGGACTTTCCTCTGCTTTCAAAACTGCCACTCTGTGAGCCTCGGGGGAAAACAGATCTCCAACTGCAGGCTGCCGCAGCAGTGCTTGGTGGCTCTGGCTGTTTTGAAGCGTTACTTCCGTCCTCTGGGGGCTGGGGCAGCTTTACTGACGTTACACGTGGTGGAGTTCCTCCCTGGCACAGCAACCTTTAATTCAGTAGCTCATGGTGCTTCATTTCTCTTCCCTGTTGCTAGGTACTGCCTTTCTCCATGTTCTGTGGTGTGGGGCTTCCTGGGGCACTTTGCTGAGGGTATGCAGTCTCTTTAACTGAGCCCACTGGGCAGTCCATAGGGGTAGGGTTGCTGCGCTCTCTTATATCAGTCTTTGGTGGTGGCTACCCCAGACTTGCAGTCTTGGCATGTGCTGTATTGCTGGGAGCTTTTATGTTAGGTCCTTGGAGCACAGGGCATTGCAGGCTCTTTCCTTCAGATGCTTGCCCCTCTCCTCTGTCTAGCACCCTCACGTGCAGGCTGGCCTGCAGTGTTGTCTCGCCGGTTTACTCTTTCTAGGCCTTGCGGTGTCCTTGTGGGTGTTACCAAGTTCACGTCTCAGCCCTAGACTTTCTGTCCTTCTGGTTTTTTTTTTTCTGTTTGCTGCCTGGGGTTGTACTGCCGCTGGGGGCACTGTGGCTACTTTTCATGAGGCAGCAGCTTTGCTGGTGCTGGGAGCTACACTGGGGGTGGAGATGCAGGTGAAAGGCAGTTTGCGGTGCTAGCACGGCTGCGGTCTTCGCTTGCTGCTATTTTGGGTCAAGGTTGCCGCCCTCGACTTTTCCCAGTAAGTGGTGCCACTCATTACCTTTAAAAATCATGGTACTCTGTCTCGCAGTGTATGCAGGTCGTTTCTTTATAGTGTGCTTGGTTGGTTGGCTGCAGTACCGCCGGTGGCCAGTAGATGGCAGTGCATCGCTTCTCTTGCAGGTTCCGGCAGTCTTTCCTGTGCTGCGGCCGTGCACCTCGTACCTATGGAGAAGAGAGCTGCTGCTGGCGTTCTGTGGAGGTAGGTGAGGGCACCTGAGCTATTTCTTGACCATGCTGGGCGTCAGGGTGGCTTGCCTGATATCCGCTGTTCACCCGGTCGATGCCACCGGGTGTTGCCGCTTACACTGAGGACCATGCAAGCCTAGGGGCCAGGGCAACTTGCTGGTGCTGCGGGTGTGGTGCAAGCCATGCGCCGTAGATGCGGTTTGTCGGCCGGGCATTAAGTGCAGCCTCCAGACGTGTGGCTGGGATTCCTTTCTTGGAAAGGCTTACTGACAGGGCGTGTGTGCAACGCTTTAATGTTCTCCGATGTGCGACGCTTGGAGGACGTCAGAGCCGTTACTGGGCTCTCCCTACCGGCGGTGCTTCCCTCATGGCTGGAGCAGCTGGCGGCGGACGAGGACCTTCCTTGCGCCTGAGCAGGTATGGGGGCATGGGCCTTTTGCTCTGTGCTGCTGCGCCTTCAGGCCTCCCCACGTTGGCGGCGTTGCTCGGGCCTCCCGCCGACCGAGATAGCGCTTTTCCTTCCCGAGGGTACTTCCAGGGCTTATGGGGTGATTCCCTGCACGGGAGTTGTTCCGCAGGCCAGCGGACTCGGTCTTTTGCTCCCTGGGGCGACGAGCAGTCGTGCAGGGTAGCGAGTGTCGCAGGGTAGCGAGTTTAGGCGTGGGCAGCCTGCTCACTCAGTCCGGGAGGTGGCGTGCGCTGGCATGGGGGGGGGCAGCTAGGCAGGGTCGCTCTAGACTCCTCTCACCTGGGCCCCCACAGGTCCGACGATGGGTGCAATCTTCTCCCCACACACGGGCGGTGTTGGCGCGGGCGGCGTCTCACTTCCTGCGGCGCCTGATCGCAGCACACGCGGTCACCCTGAGCCTGGTGCGGGCCTTAGCAGACCCCTATCTTCCGCCGAGGTCTCGCTGCCGGGCCGGTCAGTGTGATGGGCAGCCGCTGGGTCAGCATGCAGGCGGACGCAGATGCAGGGGCAGACTGGAGTGCGCGTGTCGGGCTACACTTCCTCCCCAAGGAACCGGAAAGCAGCTGCCTTTTCACGCGTGGGATAAGACCCACTCGTCGCCATTGTAGTGTTGGGCCTCAGGCCCTCATGATATATAAGTACAGACACGGGATAGTATGGTGCGATAACTGGCCCAGGGCACGTGCGCCCGGCCCCTTTTATTAACAGGGTCACCTGACTGGTGACGCCTGTGGTGGGTGGGTGTAGAGTGTCTTACATCACAGGCTAAACACTAGAATGTATCCAGCCGGATACTACACCCTACATACTGCTCTATTTTGGGGGTACTTTTCGTGACCTATAGTCTGGATGTAGCTCGGGGGAACTATGGAGGGGTCAGGAAATGGCGGAGTCGCATGGGGTTCTGACTGGGCAGTGGAGTGTTTACGAGCTTCTATTGGCCCAGCAGTCGCAGTGGCACCGAGGCTCAGAGGCCCCCCCTGAACCCTGGTTATTGCTGTATTTCACAGTTCAAATAGCCGCCGTGGGGAGGGGGTATTTCCTCATTCTCTGAAGGAGTATGGGAGACATTTTCCCCACTACATCTGTGGACTGATTTCCAACCTTGAGTATATCTCCAGCAGATTATGTTAAATAGCCTCAAAATTCACGATTTTCACCTGAGAAACTTTGCACATTGCCTGAAGTTACACCATTCCATTGACCTTTGCTCAAGATGAAATGAACGATTCCCGCCCCTTCCGCTAGGTCACATTTCTCCTGGAGATTGCGCAGAATGTAAAATACAGCATGATTACACCTGCCTGCGGCAATGAATGGTAGATTCCCAGAGTGCCTCCGCCTGCCGGAGGGGCGGGGCACTGGCGTCATTTCACATTCCACTCCATTCGTGAGCAGTGCGCGCTCAGCCAGTCCTAAAGGTCAGAGCAGATGCGCGCGCTTATCTCGCAGATCTCGCCCCCTCACCACAGAGTAACTTTTACTGCCGTGGGAAGCCGGTTCGTTTACCTTTCTGTGGGGGCAGATATGCGAAAGATGAAGGGCACGTCCTCGTGAGAGGGCCAATTCGAACTTTCCAAAGAGTCGCAAGCGGCGAACAGAGCACGTTGGTTACCGTGACACCCTGGCTAGCACAGTGCAAAACCAAGGCAGGTGCTCGTCTGTCCGTGTGGTAACACTAAACTTCCTTACAAATAGCGCTGACCTACTCCTGTGTGAACACGAGCTCTCCAAATACGCTTCTTATGTCATGTTAGAACAGACTATTTTCTGAGCCAGATGCAGGGCCTACGTCCAGGAGCGTGGCAAACAATAGTGCATCAGGTGCAGTAGCACCAGGGCCCAGTGGTGAAAGGGTGCCTCTTTGCATCCTACTTGCGGTTGTTTTTTTCTACCGAACTATGCCATGGGGAAGGAAGATCACAATTTTCTTTGTTTGTATTAGGGCCCATGGCACCCTTGCTACGCCACTGCCCACTTACCCTCTAGTGACCATTCTGTACGCTTACGCGCTTAAGACAATGTCAGGTGTAACATGCTGCATAAAATGATGGGTGAAGGTATATATGTGACAGACGGAAGGATGTCTGACCTCAGTAGTAGGGCAGTGTCATTGTACGTGACCTGACAGTGGACAGACAGTGAATACCACAGAGGGATGGTTGTCTCATATTCAGTCAGTGTAGCAGTGACATGTCAAATCTGACTAGGAGCTCATATTAAGGGTGTTTAGTTATCAGGCATTTACACTGTCCTAACGGTAAAATTCTTCCCCTCTCTCTCACTCATCATCTCACCTACATTTAGACAAACTGTAAGCAAGTGCCTCTTTTTGCATTTCCCCCCCCCATATTTTTAGACTGTTGCTGCTGGTTTTTCGATTCTCAGAGTGCACTGAGGCCTGCTAACCAGACTTCAGTGCCAGTGTTCTAACCCCTTACAAAGTGTATGTCGAATTGGCTACCCCCAATTCGACATACACTTACCTAGTATATGGTACCCAGGGCATGTAAGGCAGACTGTCCACCCAGGGCTGCAGCACTGATTGTGTCACCCTGTGTGTGACAAAGTACAAAATGGCTCCCAGCCTGCCACTGCAGTGGTAACGCTGCTAGTTTGACTTTGCCATTTAAACCAATGGCAAAGCCCCCCGTTCCCTTAACACATATGCAAGTCTCCCCCAAGGGAGACCCATCCAGCCCTAAGGCAGGGAGCTGTATATTATTAAGTAGGGCATGTATTTTATATATGTCTGTCCTGACAGCAACACTTCCAAATTGTCGTTTTGCTGTGGTAGAGGTAGTAGCCCCATTGGATGACAGAGGGTTACTGGCTGACCACTCAGCCCGTATAACTTCTGAGTGGGACTACTGAGATGGGTACTGTAAGGGATCATCGTGGCATTAAACCTGACTTGATGCCCAAGTCGAATTTAATGTCACTATTACCCAAATGCAACTTTTAGAAAGTTGCCACTCTGTGACAAAGTTTGCCCAGCGACTTCCCACCAGACTGCTATCTACCCTCCTGGGGAGTAGTATGAACGACTCCCAGGCTTAGGTACAATAGTAGCCTGATACAGGGCGAGATGTTGCTTCCACTTCAGAGGAAACCACTCAGGATGTTAGCCTAAAAAGCGAGCTTCAAAGGCAAGGCCTTCTTTGATGAGCAAATGGCAATCACACTCTTGAGGGGCTGCCCTTTGTTCAGGTAGACAGGCTGGTGGTGGGAACAAAGAGAGGAGACCAGCGCCCAAAGCGGTTCTCACATGGGTGTGTAGCCCCCCAGGTAGCCACACCTCTAGGTTGGGCTAACAAGCACCTAACATCCGAGGAAGGGTCCAGACATCTTGAGAGTGGGCAGAATAGTGCAGGCTGGGATTGCTAGATGCTACACATAGCCAAAAAGTCATCTCCAAGAGGGAGGGGACCTGGTAGCCCATTGCCTAGTGACCACATCATCACCCAAGGCACTTTCTGGGAACAAATATGGCTTCCTTGGCATCCTGAACCTCAGATCACACCAAAACTGGAAAGAGGACCGTAGAAGGATTGCCCTGCTGACCCCTGGACTTTGCAAAGAGAGGCTGCACAGTCTGCTGGACTGCACCTGCTGCACGTTGGGCTAGTGAAGAGAGGACTGTGCCTGTGTTCCCTGCCTTGGGGAAAAGTTGTTCCCAAGCCCCAGACCAAAGAAGTGACTCCAAAGGTCAGTCGGTTGACCCCCTGGAACCATCACCAAGGCCTACAAATCTGAAGTAGCCCAACTCAGCAAGTCAGTAGCCACTTGAGAAGAATCACCACTGAGTGACACTAGGCACCCCCAGAGACCAATCCTCGACAGCCAAAAGTTGCACCAGAGTCAGCCGCATCGGGGAGTGTCATCTGTCTCCAGATTGGTTGCCCAAAAGGGACACCAGCCTCCACCAAAGGATATCGTTGAGACCGCTGTGTATGGAGACCGGTAGTCCAGCTGCAGCTGGCTGTCTACTCTCTCAAAGAGGACTTGGAGGGGCCCCAAACTCTGTGACCAAAGTCACCCCACCTGACATGTGGACTGAGGAATACCGCGAAGGTACCGCCGTCGACTGCACAGCATCCAGAGCATCTTTGAGCATCTTCCATCTCCTGAATCCGCAGCATCAAGACCACTTCATCGGAGTCTATGGTGGTCACGCTGTAAAGTTTTGAACTGGACTGGACTGAAAAATGCTTTGGTTGCCAGGTATCTGTCCAAATACACCTTTTTGGCCCCTAGACATTCTCTCTGTCGGATTTGGTCGCCCAAGCCGGGTCAGAGTAGTCAAACCCAACTCTTATAAACCTTTAAAAAGTTTGCAAGCTTTATGGCTACCAATTCTTGTTTGTGGTTGAATTGAGATTTAAGTTTCTTAAAAAATCTGTATCTCCAGAGCGTGGCGGATTTTGCTCATCTGAGACTCTAAAACATTCATAAAAATATGATCTATTTTTATAAATTGCTGTTGGATTTCTTTCGTGTCGGGTGGCGTCCTTATTTTGTTGTTTGGTACTGTTAAATGCTTTACATTAGTTTCTTTGTTAAAGCCTTGCTGCTCGCAGCCATAGATACCCAAGGTTGAGCTTAAGGTTTTACAAATGAGCCTGATTGGACCCAAGACAGTTTTTGCAAGAGTATCACACGGTAAGGCCGCACATCCATACCATATAATACACCCACATCCTCACACAGAGGAATACCAACGTCCACCCTGACAGATCACTGATCATCTCCCCCTCCGAATTGTGTTCAGGACCATCAAATCTCAGTATAGGCAACCCTGTTTGGTAACCAGGATAGTGAACTGTGAACACAAAAAATACCATAAAGGGGCCTGCAGAGCGGATCAAAGCTGCCACCATACTGCCAACCATATATCTCACACTTTCTCATACACACTGCTGGAAACACTTCCCGTGCCGGGTTAAAACAAGAACACCCTTGGAACACACACCCTACATGATGCAGTGTGCTACCCATGTCAGTAAGTGCGTCAGAACCCCACAGTAGGGGTAGTAAGCGCTATATAAATGTTACAATAAATACAGTCTTCCCACTAAGAACCGTTACCAGTGAAAGACTGAGCATGGGCGGGTCTGATTTGGGCGTGACATAACCCATCAATTCCACCTCAAATAAAGCAAATGGGAGGTGCTAAGATGGTGCTGGTGGGTCTACGCTGGGGCTGAAGCTCGTTTTCTCTTCTCGCATTGGATGCATACAGTGTCTTACATGCACAAGTGCCACACTCAACTGCACCATGGCCTCAGTCTCCAAAGATAAGTGGCGGTAGAGACCAGAGTTACCGGTATCTAATACTAAACTACGCCGACATAGAATATTTAACAGAACCATTGAGTGATCACGGTTTGGATTTTCGGAGGCGACAAGAATCTGCACTGCATATCTTAACTTTGATGTTCAGCTTCTCATGATAAAAAGCAGCTTAATTAAACACAAGTCACTTCAAAGCTTGAAGTGTCTCAGGCAATCAAAAAGTGCCTGCCACTCAGTGAAGGAAATGGAAAAAAATTAAACTAGGATCCCATAAAATGGTAGTCAAGTTGTCGTAATAAAAGGGAGTGGAGTCACATGGACAAGAGAGCTGGAGAACAGAGTCTGACGGTCAACTCATACATTTATTTATTAAAAACACTGCCCCAGAGACATTGGCAACAAGGAAAATGTGTTTGTAGATCTGGTCTGGCTTCCTTACTTGCCACAAAGAGGCATCGTTTTAAGATACCATTGGTTGAGAGATTATATGGGGTGCCGAGATCTTTGTGTACCTTTCTAGTTCCAGGGTACGATAGCGGTAAGAGAGCTCTAGTGGTTAATGCACTTGCTTGAGTGATCTGTGTGCACACTGTCTTGTCACAGGTCTGACTCCTCATAAGATAGCAGCTAGAGGTAATGGACCTGATGCAAAACACAGCATGTAACATGCACCTAACAGATCTGTATTTTATTTAGATACCCCAAGGGGTTACTCCTTTTGTTATGCATGGCTCTCATAGAGTTGAAGAGATCCTTGTGAGGCCTGTGGGTCACATGGTTCAATCCTGGTAATGTTGCCAAATGAGTTATGAAGCGGGATCATGGAGCTGCAAGAAAATTGCTGAGTTTATGTTTACAATCATGCTCTTTTGTCTCCAGTCTTCCCTTAATCCAAGGTTGCTTTAAGTAGTAAGAGCTCCTTTAAGGAGTAATAAATATTGTCAACTGCTAAGTGAATTGTTATTTGTGAAATTGCTCATTAAAACAGATACATCTGACTTTCTAAGAGTGCATGCATATCTCTTGCATACAGTGCTTGGAAACGTAAAAACATGCCCCAAACAATAGATTATCTCTTAAGCATGTGTGACATGACAAGCTGAGTGTGTTTGTTTCCCTAGATAGCATTGGCATCAAGTTAAGCTCCAACAAGCTCAGTACCAGGATTAGATGCAAACAAAAGGAGTGTTGATGGTCCTTTAAGTGAGGCATTATTTTGGTCTTAGTTGGATCTGAAAAGTAAGAGATCTCCCCCCCACCCTTTCTCCCTGCAGGTTGTTGCTCTGAACTCTAAGTAAAGTATGAGCGGTGCTGAATGTGTCCCGGTGTTGGCAAACTGCTCCTGGGCAAAGTGGATCCAGCTCGTTAATTAGTGCCGGATCCTGCATCCGACTGGATCCCCCTCTTTTCGAGCACTGGTACTACTCCTCTCCCACAAATGCCTACCGGGCACACACAGCTGAATGTTGCGAAAGACAATGAAAGTTTGGAAAAAGAACGACAATTTTGTTTGTCCTTCCACAAAACAGGGTGAACTGCACTGTTGGTGTTCTGGCAATGCACTTCTGGGTACAATGGTTTGTATGAGGTATTGTGCACCTCGGGCGTTGCATTACTTAGTTTAGTGTTGCTTTTTTAAGCTGAAAGTAATGCAGTCTTATTTTTAAATCTTACGCAACAGGTATGCACCTCTAGTTTTTTCCCAAATTTTTCTAGTTGAAAGATACATGGATTTTCTGAGCTCCAGCAAAATCACACTTTGTTGTTCAAGCGTTCTCTTTCCCTTAGCAACAAGGGCTTTTAAGAGCATTAGGTCTAAGTGGAATTGAGGTAAAAAATGTAATTATTTAGGTCAATTTTGATCAAAATGGAACTAGTATAGAGCATGTTCTTGTGTAATAGTACAATCATTCCACGAGGAAGGCAGTGCACATGTACACATTCTGGCCATCAATTAATGATTTTTCTTAAATGAAAACAAACATCTTTCCAAGATGCTGCCATGTGAACACCTGCACGCATGATGGTCTTTTTCGAATAATTTTTTCCCATTGGGGAAAAAGCAAGGATTGGCAAATACAAAAGATATCATGGGCAAGACCTCTTAAAATTCCAATGCTTATTTTGATTACAGGGACCCTGGCATGAAAAAGCCAGATGCCCAGAATTTTGAAGGTTTTAGCTGCAGGAGGAGCCCCATTTTAGGAGCTTCGCCTACAGTTAGCGTGTTGTATTTGTCCCTGCTAAATCACGGGTCTACCAGTTGGATGATCATGGTGTGAATCCCAGTGAGAGACATTTTGCATCTATGTATCCTTACATGGGCACTGCCAGAATTTTCACCAGGCGGCAGAGCATTGGCACACAAGGTCAGACCTTCCCGTCCGGCACCGCACTTCCCCATAGTGGTACCAGAGCTGATGTGGGGAGTAAGTGCATGATTTGACTATTTTCCTGTTCACCGCTGCCCCTCCGCCCCCAGCACCCATGTTGTCATCATATGTTTTTTGTGGGCATTTAGGGATGGTAGATATAATCTAACAATAATTAATCTGGGGGTTCCAACTGACGTTCAAGGGGGAAGAGAAGTGTCTCTGCTGATATCAATGTAGAGATTCCATGGAGGCTTCCTCACAAAGGTGAAACAGTAGTCTTGGGGATAGTGTAGAATCTATCAGAATATTCCATAGGTACACAACTACACTACACAGTGGAACCTATATAGCTGCCTAACCAGCCATACTCCAACCTTCCAGGAGCACTGTAAGTAAACAGTGGGGCACTAGCAGGTATTCTCCACCCCCCATGGCACCCACAGGGCATTTTCAATAGCTAGGAAGGCAATTCTACATAGTCGCCATTCTGCCACTGGCAAGTGGGCCTATTGCAGGTCAGGTGTCAAGGTAAGGCCACTGCTGACAGCTGCCTTACAGCCCTGCCACAAATGGCCCCAAAATGGTGCCAGATTCAAACAAGTGGTCGAAAAAAGGGCTTAATGCTGCAGGAAAGCTGGTGCCCAACTGAAAAAATATTATTTTGCCTGAAGGCCCGAAAATCCATGCACTGGAGCTGGCCCAATGCCAGTTAAGGGCAGAGTGGCAAAAAATATCCTTTATGCCTAAAACACTCAATTGCATTGTTCCAGCCATGCTCAGAAGCTCTGTTCAATAGCTTCCAGCAAAGGGTTTGCATAGTCTTCCCACAAACTGGCCTGGGATTAGGGGTTATCCTATAGATACATGTCCCATGGTCCAATGTAAGAGCGCAGGGGTCAGATGGTGTGCCTGTTTGAAGTTTTTACATGGATTCGATCAGAAGAGGGAGGTCCTATGCATGATGGGTAAAGAAATGTTAGGGAAGAGTATCCGAGGAATACTTCTAGTTTTGATTCCCAACAAAAGTGGGTAGTTTCAGACACTGATGTTTTATTTGCATTTTTGTCATGAAGGCTCTACCACTGAGCCTTTTGATTTTGTTTTATTGTACATTGTACACAAGGTTCACACCAGCTACAGACCCAACAAAGGAATTCGATAATTGCGATGCGTAGGTTCAAATATTGTGTCCCAGTGTTGCATCAGCATGTAACGCTGCATGGGTAGGCTGCAGTGTCAAGGCGATCACAGGGTTGTTTTCATACAATATGTTATACCTGTCATATCATTCAGATTGTTTCACAATTATTCTGAGTCGCATGAGTTCCAAAGCCCTTCAAATACACCAAAACACATAACGTGTATTTGTAAAGTGTACGTTCACCCATAGGTCTCTTGGCGCTGAATAACAGATGTTTATTGTTACCCAACTCAATGGTACTCATTTTATTGACCTCAGATGGATGAAAGGCTGAGTGGACCTGCTGGGATTTGAACCTGTGACCATGAGGTCGAACACAGGCCCTTGCAGTGGATGCATTAGTCCACTGAGCCACCAGCCCCGGCTGGTCTCTGATGATAGATCATTTTTGAGCAATGCCTGCCCCTGGCTGTTGAATTCAAATTTAAGGTGAAGCTGTCTTTAGATTATGACAATATTTCATCTTTTAAGTAGATGCAGTGTGGCAAAATTGGTGTTCCAAGGAATTTATTCATACAGACAGATTCTGCTTGGTCCTTTACTAAAAGCTGAAATTGCTTAATAACAGGCTGGGGGATAGGGGTGTTATTGGGAACGCTGTTTTCCACTTCCCCATATAGTGCATGTTTTCTATTAATTTTATAATGTTCACATAATATGAAAATTACTAAGTCACCACTTACTTTTTTAGCCACTACAAAATAAAATAAAACGTTGAGCAGGAATTTAAAAATTCTATTCGAGATAAAGATTATGTCTTCAATGGTCTAGAATTCGTTCTGTTTAGGAAATAAGATAGAGGGATAGAAAAACACCAATTTTAGAATTTAAGCGAACAATTGCATTTCAGAGTGTGTCAGTTGACAAGTAGATTAATTATAGGCTTCTCAAATCAGGCTGGAAGCATTAAACTAATCCTTCCTGTCCACAAAATCTGCTCTTACTAAATCCGGTTAAAGATATGGATGAGCTTGTGTCAATCACCCGCTGATAACACATCGAAAGAGAAACACTCTAGAAGGTGTAATCGTGCATAGCACCGATATACTCGGCCACCTCCTGCATGCACGTGGATGGCCCAGACAAAAATAAAATGGCTTCTTCTAATAAAGGAGGTCTGCACTGTGGCCAGGGGTAAACATCTATTCAACACTAGAGAGAGCATGCTACCAAGATCACTGAGAACACATCGAAAGAGAAACACCCTAGAAGGTGTAATCGTGCATAGCACCGATCTACTCGGCCACCTCATATATGCACGTGGATGACCCAAACAAAAATAAAATGGCTTCTTCTAATAAAGGAAGTCTGCACTGTGGCCAGGGGTAAACATCTATTCAACACTAGAGAGAGCATGCTACCAAGATCACTGAGAACACATCGAAAGAGAAACACCCTAGAAGGTGTAATCGTGCATAGCACCGATCTACTCGGCCACCTCCTGCATGCATGTGGATGGCCCAGACAAAAATAAAATGGCTTCTTCTAATAAAGGAAGTCTGCACTGTGACCAGGGGTAAACATCTCTTCAACACTAGAGAAAGTTTGCTACCAAGAAAAGCAAGGTGACAAGATTACAGAACTTTGACTTCGGCTTTGTTGCCCATATCCCGACATATGAATGTGGACTGCAGTGTGTTGAGAGCATAACAAGGAAGCTGGCCCAGAGGATTTTGAAGTTATCCCTTGTATCTTGTTTGTGAATTATCCAGTTCTATAACTTTTCTTTGTATTTCACAATTTCTATGTCTGAACCGCCTAATCGTTTTTAACCGTATAGTGATATAATTAGCGCAATTGTAATCTGGTTCGATCACTTGAGTTACGTCAAAAGAATTTATACTTACTGATGGTGCTAAAGGTAGATGGGGTTTCATGCTGACGATCCGAGTCAGGAGTAGAGTCCTGCGCTCTTAGCCTTCCCAACACAGATTTTATATAACTCATGATGATAAATAAAATCAACTTAAGCTAAACTGTATATGATATAGTATACAGTGATATGCAGAGCATACATTGTAAACATAAATAAATATATAAAGTGGCCCAATGTTAGTCTTGAGAGCCCAACGCTTACAATGCTCTATGCCGGGGTTGCTTAAAATTACTCTGCCTGGATTCAACCTCATGCCTCTTGCCTCTTTCTTCCAGCACCATACACTTCCATTAGCTTTTATCTCACTCTTGCTGGTTCTTTTTCATCCCTGCTTTTTTTCTTTGACACGTTTCCTATTTTTCCCCTTCTCCCTCTTTCTTTTCTTCTTCTTACTTTCTTGGGTTGGGTCAGTCTGAAGATGAAAAATAACTCCCGGTGCATGCCACCTGTAAATACCAGCACAAATTCACATTGGGTTTATGGGTATGGAAGAAATACTTCTAAACCAGTAAAAATATAGTAGGGTCATAAGATCAATAAAGAGAGGAAATCAAGATTAGTGAAGAAAAAAAGGGAGAAAGGAAATATGAGTTTAGGTAACAGTGAAGGTTGGACTATTCAGGAGTCAGAAGACGGAAAATATGTAAAATATGAACTTGGACTAATTACGAGTAGGAGTTCAATTAAAGGTAAAAACAAACTCTCCCTTTCTTTGTTGTTTGGGCCTGACAGGGAAAGTGTTTATGATATCTCATAAGTTTGGTGTGCCCAGTCATAGGTCCCTGGGAAGCAAGTGGGCCTAATGACTTTGGTGTTCTGCATTAAGTATTTCAGTTGAAATCCTACCCGGTCCCAGAAGTGCACTATATGTATACACCTGAGTACCAGATGGGCGCTGGATCCCTGCTTCCAGCACATGGGAACTTTGTCTTGATTCATCATTGTCAGCTTTGGGTCCGGCATGGGCACTGCACTTTTACATCTAGCCAGGCTATGGAGACCAAATTCCAAGATCTAGGTTTGAATTCAAGACAAGCACCATATGCGTGTATCCTAAACGGCGCTCCGTGTTCTTGGGTATTACATGGGCACTGTACCCAGCCCCGGGTACGCATGCCAAGTTCCAAGGCAGGCCTTGAGTGTTGGGACCCAAGCAGTGTGCTGTAGGTTTGGACCCAAGTCTGGTGCCATATGTCTGAATCTAAGATGGCCCTGTTTGTCTCAGTACACAATAGAAACTGTATGTCTGTGTGCAGCATGGCCATTGCATGTCTGGGCCTAGCATGGGTAAAGTCAGATGCCCATGGGGTCTTTAAGGTCTCTCATATAGAAATAAGCGACCATCCTCCCCAGAACACAGAAGCTTTGCCCCACAGGCCACACGTGACCTTCAACCTCAAAGGTACCGTATAAGCTTCGCTCACACCATATAACAAACAGTCTGCAGGAGGCGAGCCCTTCAGTCTATCACAAAGGCCTCCCCACTGTAAGTGACGGCGTCTCCTCAGGTTTCCATGCCTCCTACCTCTAGGGGCCAGGACCCCGCTGTGACCCAGGGATCCTGAAACGGGATTTAATTACCTGGGGACCCCACTGCACGTGTCACCCGATCCGAGCAATAACTATTTACTATCAATACAGCTGCCAGTCCAGCCGGGGACATAAATCCCCCTGGCGGCGGTGTTAATGCACAGTGACAGCAGTGGGAGTTGTGCTACTGGCTGTTGGAATGACTTGAAGCCAGTGGTCTCCCAGTAACTGGCTGGGAGAGACCTTTGTAAATGGATACGGTGATGTGCTCCATGGGGTCTTGTGGCCTTTTTGTATTTATGTCTATTTCTGGTCTGTTTACCTATGCATGTCTTCTGTTAGCCTGTTATTGCCCGATTACGTGGTGGTAATCTTCATTGCATCCAGTTAAAACAAAAAGCCCCACTTACTCCTTAATCCAAGCTTTGTTCGCATGAAAATAACCCTATGGTGTGCATATGTTTTTATATGCTACTATTTTTGGGAGACCTCTCACTTCTCTGATATATCAGTGCCCCCACCCAGCACCACATTCTATCACGTACCATGCCAAAGGTGTTTGTAAATATTGGGAGTCTGGGTGGGAGGGCTGTGATGAGGCAAGCCTCATCCTCAAGAGAGGATGTGGTCTGACGGCTATACTGCCGACTTTGGAACTAGGAAACCAAGGTTCGAGCCTCGGGGTCACGTCCACATCCTGTGATTCTGGGCAAATCACTTAATCTCCCCGTGCCTACCAAAAAAAAATGAATGTGTCCTTGTGTGACATAACCGGTGCTCATGTAAAGCGCTCCAATACCTTCGGTTCGAGTTCGCGCTATATAAATCTGCATTAAAAAAAAAAGAAAAGCCTTAATTATGCATGCCCCTGTTTTAACATCCCTGCACAAAACCTGTTTGTGCAGCGATCACTATTACAAGTGGTCAGAGTTTACCACTCCAGATAATTCTGCACTCATAACTGCGGCCTTAGATTCGCACCATCACCAACAGGATCCTCAGTTTGTGCGTCTGATGAACAGCTCACTGATGGAAACCTGATTGGAGGAACTCTCTCGGCAATCCCATTTCCTTGACTTATTAAAACAAACAGCTTTCCCAAGATGACAAATCCAACCTGGAGAATACCTTTCATTTAGAAAAACTCCACTACAGTTATTTTACTTCCAGGATCAGGAAGCTTCTTTGTTCACAGTTACTTGTACCACCCATCTTTTTTACATCTCGCTAAGACAGTGCACGTGCTGTCTCTTGCAAGATCTTTTGTTACCTTACAGTGGGCTTAGAGGCTGCCATTTGCTTACCATTGGTTGACTTAACTGTCACTCTTATATGTTTGCTTCTTATTTGTCAGCTTCCGTCAACTTTGCTTCCTCTTCTTGTGTTTGTCCCTCCCCTGGAGCATGGACGCATTACTGTGTTCCTCCACTGCTCGCTTTTTCAGGCACTTTTTTCATTTTGTTTTAGCACTCCAGGAGAGTGTGTGTATTCAAGCTGTCTCCCTCATGTACTTCTCATCTATAAGTGTTCCTCTCCCATTACCATCCCCATCCCTCCTTTGTCTGTGTGCTTGCTGACCCTCCCACCCACCCTCTATCTTCTGTGTGCTTGCCTCAGCCCCTCTCACAAAAAAAATATTAGCACAGGCCACATCATAGTGTTTTGTTTTTTAAATTAGTTTTAGCCATGCTGCACAATTGGGGCGCTGCAGTATAGCATGGCTACAAATCCTTGCCAATAGCTCTTGGAGGGGAAACCTATTGGCTTTGCCAATGCTTGTTTAAGTCAGATGTTAGCCAAGACCTTTTAATTTCACCAAAATTATATTGAAAATGCACTTACTATTATGAGCTTTCAGACAGCACATTTCTCCCACTAGTCTGTTGTTATGTAATTCAGATTTTTCTTCCATCAGCTACATCATATGGCATGGGTCAAGCAGTCATTCCGCTTCAGCCGTAGGCTAACTTGATTGCGAGTGATGCCATTCTGCTCTTTCAAAAGGAATACATCTACACACAAAGTAATTCCCTTCACTGTCAATGTGCACTATTGCAACTGCTGTTTGAACAATGAAAGCAAGAGATAACTTTTCAGATTTCTGAGCTGTTGCCTGAAATAAACTATCTGTGTCTGAAAAAACCCATTTATAGCAGTTTGTTCATTTTTTGTTGTGGCTGTAGTTCTTCACACTAACCCAGGAATCTCTCTGCATGTTACAACGTGGGCTATTGCTATTTTTGAGATTCACTTCCACTAAACTGCATATAACATATTTTGTAACATAACTAGCTGTATGTTGGTGCATTTAATTTCACACTACATGTACAGCAATGCTCATTCATATGAAGGGATCAAGGATTTAAGCTTTTTGAAGGAAAGGCAATGACATGACCATGGTTTATAAGGAATAAAATACCCTCTGCTGTTTGTTAAAAACTATTTCAAGTCACTTAGGGATTCTATTTCTATAAAAAAAAAAGAACTCAGCCTTTGATGTTGTTCCTCAATATGGTCATGGAACTGGACTAGCACAATCCTTATAATGTACGGCAGAGGGTAGTTCATCAAAATATCTCAGTATAACCCACTTTATAAGGTCCTATTTTTGTTTTGTGTGTCTCTCTTTCTCTTCCTAACTTACATCAAGCTTTATATCTATTGCTACGCCTACCATTTCCTCAATTGCACGCCTACCACCTCCACCTACTGTCTCTGCACACAGTGTTCGCAACAGACCAAATTCTACCCCTCCCCATAACCTGCCCTGCCACGTTAGACCAATCTATCTTCACTGTCCCCTGTCATTACAGTAATGCACTCTAACTGCAAAACCACGTGTATGTGGTTACTGAAGCTATGCAATTGCATGTAATTTGCACCAGATATGTACCTTGCCTTGTGCTAATCCCGTTACCTTCTCTGTAGTTAGCTATGTCTGTTTCTATCTCGTTTGCTTGCTAAGTTTTGTCTCTGCGCCTTGTCTTAAAGTGAGCTGTGTGTGTGTCTCTGTGCACAGGTCTTTACATTGCTCTTGATCACTTCTTATGATCTCAGAAAGCATTTTTGTAGAAGAACCTTTCATTTTTGTGCGTTGACCTTCACTCAAGGCCAAGGGTAGCACGTGGCCACCAGTGGAGAAGGGGCAAGAGGCAAGCAGAGAGTTACAGTAAAGGACATCTTCTCTTTCACTAGGGAGCCAAACTGAAGATGTTGCGAACACCTCTGCAATAGAAAAAGGAGGATGGCAACTCACACAGTGCAATCGTGGGACACACAATATCGTCTCCCTTCACATGCTCACCCATTGAGGGGCCGATATCACACGGTGGCAAGGAAAACAAGATGAAAACCAGTGCAAACAATGGATTTTCAGCTCGTTTTCGGAGGCTTTGAATTGCCCACGTCCATTAAGGGGTGCGAAAACACGCCAGGACATTGGGACCAGCCTCAGCAAGCTTTTTTTGAGGAGGGGGGAGCGTTTTGGAGGTGGTACGGGGCAAAAGTGTCTCTTAGGTACTTCTCGGCACAAGGACCCCACGCTCTCCAAAGCCTCACTCCTTTCTCACATGGGCATTTTATTGTTTTAGTTGGCAGGTCTGCTCATGTAGGTCAAGGAGGCACTGATCCTGTGGGGATCCTGTGAGATCAGCAAAACCCACCCAGTCAGCAAAGTAAGCTGAGGAATCCAGGTGGTGGCCTGAAAAGTGAGTGTTGGGCAATTGACTATTCCAGGAGCCCTCTTCCATACCTCTTCTCAAGAGCTGCTGAGCTTTCCTGTCCCATCCCCTCCCTTGGTTGCCATGGATTGGGGAGACAGTTCTGGCCTGGCGTACTCCACAGGGACACTCCTCATGTTTTTCTCTGCCAGATGTGTGACAGATCCAGATGGCCATAGCAGCTTTTGTGAGAATTGGCAAAGTTCACAGCCTTTCCTTTAACCGCCTCACTGACAGTAGCAACGGAAAGAGGCTTTAAAGATCCCCGCATGGCAGGGGACGATTATATTTGAGGTAAACGACCCTCCGCTGAGGGAGCAGAGGCAGTCACCTCTTCTGACCAAGCTATTCTGTGTTTTCTCAATTTCCAGTCGGCTGACATGGCCAATTTCTGCATTTCCAGTCTTTTATCTGAAGGTATTCTAGAAACAGAAATTGATATGAAAACCCTATTTTATGTTGGGACATTAATATGTTGGGTGAGGAAGGGATTTCAGTTTCATACTCAATGGGTAGTTTAGCAGATGGAGCCATTTTGTGGTGGGAGGGGTGGAACAGCGGGGGCACATAATGAAAAAGGCTGGAGGCTGAGATCAGAAAATACGTTGGGTGCTGGATTATTTGTCGCGTCCTCTTCAAGAGGGACAAGGATTAAAGGGAAGTGCTATTCGCTGCAGATCGCGTTATTTTAAGTAATTGGAGGTTTGGATTTCCTGCCAGGGAGTTGTAGAGCCCGCAGCATGTTCCGTTGGCACGTGCCGGCGAGAGCGGGAGCCAAACCGTCTTCCGAGATTGACATCATAAAAGGGCCGCTTCATTCACAGCGCGAGGAGAGGCTTTTGCCCAAAGAGCCAGGCAGTTCGCAGCGTGCCAGAGAGGTAATACAACCACATCCGGCTGAGGAGGGTGCCAGGGGGTGAAGTGAAGAGGTGTCTGAAAATTGGAAAAAAGTGGATGATGCAAGAATTTTATTGTTTTTGGCTTCAGTTCACTTTTCTGCTTATTTGCATTATCCATTCGGTCTACCGCATCAAAGGGCCCACCATGTCTTAACACCACCTCGCCTAATACTTCCTTCCCATCCTAAAAAAATACACTTAATTAGTAATTATTCAGAGTATGGCATGTAATTTATTTAGCCTAGGAGAGATATCGCTGGAAGGGGAGGGTAGACCTCATGTATAGACATATTATAATATTCCCACCGTGTGTGTGTGTGCGCGCGTGTATGTTTATATAAATATACATATCTAATCCTACATATGTAAACATATACATATGTGAACATATATTTATACAATCACACACCCCATCTAAACTAAAGATCATGACATGCCACATCTGCTATTCCCCTCACTTCCTATTTTTGCAACCCATTACATGATGCTTCAGACTAATCATTCTCTTGAGTGACCGAGCATCAGCTACCCCTGAGGATGGGGCCAACACGGTTTATTCCATCTACGCAAGGGTAGTTGGGATTCTCTTAGCGGCGACTTTCACCTAATTATAGATTTGCCGCATTTACCACATAATCCATATCTGCAGTTAAATCTGCAGATTTTAACAAAAACAAAAATGTGTTTCTATCTCAAACCATTCAAAAGTTACTAAACACGCAGCAACACGTGTTGCAGCGCAGTGGAAGCCCCTTTGAAAAGGTTGACTAGTCACCTTTCTGTTGCTTATTGCTATATTTGGGTTTTAAACTGGTACTATCAATCAATCAATCACGGCATTTATAGAGCGCGCTACTCACCCGGGAGGGTCTCAAGGCGCTGGGGGAGGGGGTAAGTTACTGCTCGAACAGCCAGGTCTTGAGCTGCTTCCTGAAGGAGAGATGGTCCTGGGTTCGCCGAAGGTGAGTGGGGAGGGAGTTCCAGGTCTTGGCTGCCAGGTAGGAGAAGGATCTTCCTCCGGCGGTGGTTCTGCGGATGCGTGGTACGGTGGCGAGGGCGTGGCTGGTTGATCGTAGCTGGCGTGTGGGCGTGTAGAAGGTCATGCGGTCGTTGAGGTACTTTGGGCCCAGGTCGTGGAGGGCCTTGTGTGCGTGGGTGAGGAGTCTGAACGTGATTCTCTTGCTGACGGGGAGCCAGTGCAGGTCTTTCAGGTGTCCGGTGATGTGGCTGTGTCGGGGGATGTCCAGGATGAGTCGTGCGGAGGCGTTCTGGATGCGCTGGAGTCTTTTTGAAGTTTGGCTGTGGTTCCGGCGTAGAGGGTGTTCCCATAGTCCAGTCGGCTGGTGACGAGTGCCTGGGTGACGGTCTTCCTGGTTTCAGTGGGGATCCATCTGAAGATCTTGCGGAGCATGCGCAGGGTGTTGAAGCATGAAGATGAGACGGCGTTGACTTGTCTGGTCATCGACAGGGAGGAGTCCAGGATGAAGCCCAGGTTGCGTGCGTGGTCCGTTGGCTTGGGCGCGGTGCCCAGGGCCGGGGGCCACCAGGAGTCGTCCCAGGCGGAGGGTGATGAGCCCAGGATGAGGACTTCCGTCTTGTCTGAGTTCAGTTTAAGGCGGCTGTTCCTCATCCAGTCGGCGACGTCTCTCATCCCGTCGTGTAGGTTGGCTCTGGCGGTGGTGGGGTCGTTGGTGAGGGAGAGGATCAGCTGGGTGTCGTCGGCGTAGGAGATGATGTTGAGGTTGTGTCGGCGTGCGATGGCTGCGAGGGGGCTCATGTAGACGTTGAAGAGGGTTGGGCTGAGTGAGGATCCTTGTGGAACGCCGCAGATGACTTCAGTGGCTTCGGATCTGAACGGGGGAGGCGGACTCTCTGGGTTCTTCCGGCGAGGAACGAGATGATCCATTCCAGTGCTTTCTCTCGGATTCCGATGTTGCTGAGGCGCTTCACTAGGGTGCGGTGGCAGACGGTGTCGAACGCCGCGGAGAGGTCCAAGAGGATGAGGGCAGCTGTTTCCCCGTTGTCGGTTAGGGTTCTGATGTCGTCGGTGGCTGCGATAAGGGCGGTCTCGGTGCTGTGGTTGGCCCGAAATCCGGACTGCGAGGGGTCGAGGGATCCATTCGTCTCGAGGAAGGCGGCAAGCTGTCTGTTGACGGTCTTCTCGATGACTTTGGCCGGAAACGGAAGGAGCGAGATGGGACGGTAGTTCTTGAGGTCGGTGGGGTCCGCCGTTGGTTTCTTCAGGAGGGCGGTAAGCTCGGCGTGCTTCCAGCTCTCCGGGAAGGTGGCGGTGTGGAAGGAGGAGTTGATGATGTCCCGGAGATGGGGTGCGATGGTGGCGTCGGCTTTGTTGAAGACGTGGTGTGGGCAGGGGTCGGTTGGTGATCCGGAGTGGATGGAGTTCATCGTGCGGGTGGTGTCTTCGGTGCTGATCGGGGTCCAGTTGCAGAGGGTGGTGGTGGCGGGCGTTGGTTCGGCGGTAGGGTGCGTTGTTTGTGCGTCGAAGCTGTTATGTATGTCGGTGATCTTGCGGTGGAAGAACGCGGAGAGTGAGTTGCAGAGGTCTTGCGAGGGGGTGATGTCGTTGTTTCCGGCGCTGGGGTTGGAGAACTCTTTGACGATGCTGAAAAGTTCCTTGCTGTCATGGGCGTTGTTGTCCAGTCGTTCTTTGAGTGCCGACTTCTTGGTGGCACGGATCAGCTGGTGGTGTTTGCGGGTGGCGTGCTTGAGGGCGGTCCTGTTGTCTGTGGTCTGGTCGAGTCGCCAGGTTCTCTCGAGAGTGCGGCAGTTCTTCTTGGATTCCTTGAGTTCGTTGGTGAACCAAGGGGTTTTCTTGCTTCCGGGTCTGCTGGGAGGGTTTTTAGTGGTGCGAGGTTGTCGGCGCAGGCGGTCAGCCACTTGGCGAGGTTGCTGGCTGCTTCGTTTGGGTCTGTTGTGTTGGTGGGTGTGTTCTGGCTGAGGGAGGCGGTGAGCTGCTCGGCGGTGATCTTGCTCCAGCTCCGGCGGGGAGCCTGTTGCGGGTGGTGGTGGGTCGCAGTCTTTCTGAAGCTGAAGTGGACGCAGCTGTGGTCGGTCCAGTGGAGTCCGGTGGCGTGGCTGAAGGAGATGTGCTTGCTGGACGAGAAGACGGGGTCAAGCGTGTGGCCGGCGTAGTGGGTGGGCGTGTTCACCAGTTGCTTGAGTCCGAGGTTGGCGAGGTTGTCCAGCAGGGCGGTGGTGTTTCTGTCGTTGTTGTTCTCCAGGTGGAAGTTGAGGTCCCCTAGGAGGATGTAGTCGGCGGAGGGCATGGCGTGCGGGCTGATGAAGTCTGCGATGTCTTCGCTGAATAGTGTGCGTGGTCCCGGGGTCTGTAGATGAGGGTGCCTCGGAGGGTGGTCTTGGGGTCAGTGTGTATCTGGAAGTGTAGGTGTTCGGCGGCGGTGAAGGTCTCGTCGGAGTTAGTCGAGATGCGGATGGTGTTCTTGTGTACGATGGCGATGCCTCCTCCCGTCTGGTTGATGCGGTCCCTCCGGGTGATCTTGTATCCGTCCGGGATGGCTATGGCGATGTCGGGCGCGGAGGAGGCGTTCATCCAGGTTTCGGTGAGGAAGGCGATGTCCGGTGCTGTTGCGTCGAGCAGGTCCCAGAGTTCCACGGCGTGCCTGTGGACGGAGCGGGTGTTCAGCAGGATGCATTTCAGGTGGTTGCTGCTGGTGCTCGACTTGGCGGAGGTGGTGCACGTCCGGGGGCAGGTGAATCGGCAGGTTTGGCAGGTGAAGGGTCCGTGGGTGCGTCTCGGTGAGGCTCGGTAGCAGGCAGGGTTCCGGCCGGCATTGAGTGCGGTGAGTGTGGCGGCGTCGTAGGTCCGTCGAGTGGTGTTGCATCGGTGGGATCCAGGGGTTCTGGCGCTGGGCGCGGTCCAGTCGCGGACGGGCGCAGACGGGCTTGCCTTCGGCGCGCCTTCGGCGCGCCAGCGGCCGCCATTTATGGGGAGGTGGGAGGGAGGAGCAGCTGGGAGGCGGGAGGCAGGGGCAGCGAATGGGCAGTCAGGGGCGGGGCCGCAGGGACGCAGCGGCGGGGAATGGCGAGAGGCAGCGGGGGCACAGAAAGGAAATGGGGGGAAAGCAGACAAAATCACGGGCACAACGACAATGGGGCAGCAAGGGGCACAAAAAGGAAAAAGGGGAGAGAGCAGACAAAATCACGGGCACAACGACAATGGGGCAGCGAGGGGCACAAAAAGGAAAAAGGGGAGAGAGCAGACAAAATCACGGGCACAACGACAATGGGGCAGCGAGGGGCACAAAAAGGAAAAAGGGGAGAGAGCAGACAAAATCACGGGCACAACGACAATGGGGCAGCGAGGGGCACAAAAAGGAAAAAGGGAGAGAGCAGACAAAATCACGGGCACAACGACAATGGGGCAGCGAGGGCACAAAAAGGAAAAAGGGGAGAGAGCAGACAAAATCACGGGCACAACGACAATGGGGCAGCGAGGGGCACAAAAAGGAAAAGGGGAGACAAGCAGAAAAACGGGCACCGGGGCCACAAGCGGAGGGCGATCTTACCTGCAGAAGCAGCGGGCAGACAACACAGGCGGAGCTGTGTGGTGGGGAGCGACCTACCTGGCAAGGTTCATCAAACGCCCAGATAGTGTTAATAAGTTTAAAAATGACAAAATAATGACTTAATACTATCACGAAATTTGCTGCATTAAGCCGCATAATTTGGCTTTTCTTGCCTCATAATTTACTCAAACCTGCCTCATAATTTGGCCCCCCCCTGCTGCATAATTCCAGCGGCCCTGCTGTTAAGGTAGTACAGCTACCCACGCTGGCATACCTGGACACAGCATATGAAGCAGAGCAATACCTACGTATAGAGGGCAGGCATCTTCAAACAGTAGCCCAACCAGGACCATAAGGTATTGTGTACATTCTTTTGTGGGCAGTCTCTCCCACAATCCTTCTAAGAGAACAGACGTGGGTAACAGGCCTGGGAGCATACTGCAGAGCCTTGGGTGCTGTCAAAATGCTAGTGCCCCGAGGCAAACAGAGCTCAGAATTATTCAAATTCTTCATCCTAAATTGTCTATTGAAGCTCAGGTTGACATGGGTTTTGTAAGATTCAGGTGTCCTGTGCAGGTTACATCCTGGGTAGTCATGGCAACCATGCTGAACTCCAGTCTAGTGTAATGCGTCATCTCAAGCCTTGCCAAGGCAAGCAGGTAGTGTTCCATGATGTAGAGTGACATTTAGAAAGCGCTTAATCACAGATGGAAATGCATCCACAGCAGCCCAGAAGCACCGGAAAGAAAGGGGCAGGGCTAGATCCGCAGAGAGAAAAGTCACTCTCAAGCTGAACTTAAACATGGCCGACAATACAGAGATTTGAGACGGTGTCATGGTGTCTGCTTCAAATCTTTAGGAGTGAGGCAGGACGACAGTCACTTTTGGCCTCAGCCATTAATGGGGGGGTTGGGGTGAGGACAGGGGTGGTTCCTCCGCAATGGTGGAGGAGCGTCGCCCCACTGGCTGAGCCAGCAGGTAAAAAATAAAACGATATTTGATTATCGTTTTATTTTTAAGCCGCTGGCTCAGCATGGGCAAGGGTAGGAGGAGTGCTATGTGCAGTCTCTAAGTGTGCATGTGTGTTTGGCTGGCCATCTCAGGCTGACCAAAACACACATGCGCACTTAGGTTTCTTCAGCCTGGCTGCATTGAGCAGCCCGGCTGGAGAAACCCCACAGATTCCCTGGTCTGAGCAGAGCGTCTTTCTAGCCTGCTCTGGCCAATACCCACACTGCTCTGCAGCGCAGGGATTGGACAGGGAGTCTGATGTAGCCCCAGTGCCTGCTGGGACACGGAAGAAGAAGCACCCGGCGCAATGCGGGCATCAACTTATGGTACGTTTAAAAAAAATATATATATATATTCTCCCCCTACGCTCCCCCTCCCATGCGCTCCCCTCCCTCCCCCACCCCAATACCTTTTGTATGTGGCGGCCGCCACTGGGTGAGGAGCCATGGCTAAATTATTGCCAGGGGCCGGCTCTCTCTCAGAGACCCTACAATGCAAATATTCAGTAAAAGTGCAGGAACTTTAGGGGCTGGAGCAGTGGACTGCAATTGGTCTGTGCATGAATATAAGACCCCCTTATGGTCATAAAGAGGATGATTGCAGCACACCAAGCAAAATTAGCTCGTTTGCCTCTGAGGGCTCACCGCTAGCAGGCACCACCACACCCCTAGTATGGCCAGGTACTACCTACACCCCCTCCTCCCATAACTGGACCCCGATTAAATGACATGAGAAGGGTTTGGATGTGGGGGTCGTAAACCCCCGGCCGTATTTATTAACAAAATGAAAACATTATTAATATATACAAGATATACCAATTACGCAGAAAATTATGCATTACACTGATTACAATTGATAAGTACATATGTCGGTTGGCTAACCTTAACATGACTCTAATACAAAGGTTTTCCTATCCGAATCTAACATATCTTTAATAATCATCACAGCATTTTACTTTTCTGCGTATCCTATTTGGGCCTACGGCAAGGTCACTAACTGGTGTCAGATCCTTATCAACTTTTTAACCACGCCCTCCAGCCGGAGTGCGCATCCGCAGAGGGCCCGTTTACCGTGAGGGTACTCCCCCCCCGGTTACCCCCGTACGCTCTGTATATCATCTCCATAAAGGGGCCCTTGCAGTTCTGCGCCGTTTACTGGCGACCTTGTGCACGTACGGGGTGGCCAACCAGCCTAGGGAAAGCGTGACTCCCCCTCCCCGCACCCATCCAGCCAACCGGCTGTAAACTGCCCCTGGAGTTCTAGGAGAGACCACTTGTCCCTCCCACTTGGGCGACCCCATTCAAGAATGGCGCCGCCCTCTAAGGACCTTAAATTTACTGCTCACCAATCATGACCTTACCGCCTGACCTAGGAATAGCACTAAAATACGACGATTGAAGACCTGTAAACTGAAAAACGTTGGTGGGAAAACACAAGTTTGATACACATACCACCAAATACTTATACCAGCTTGTTGCTTATACATTGTTCCCCCCCCAAAACAAAAACCCCAGTACATTCGCTTTAGGGGACAGGTGGGTGGGCAAATTGAAGTTACAGCCTCCTAGCGAGGCTGGTGTGGTGGGCTGGGGAGCGGGGAGCAAAGAGACCTACTCCCGCGCTCACCAGCCTTTTAAAGGTTTCTATGCCAGGCCGGTTCCAACCGGCCTGGCGCTATCCTCTCGCGTGACCGGGAAGTGATACCAATCACTTCCGGGGCACGCCCCCCCGACACGGGACCAATCAATAGTGAGGCTCGCCGTCGCGTCACCAACGTGCGCGACAGGCTTGCCTCTGTGGTCTCCGGAGGGGGCCGGCACGACCGCCATACTTTTGGCGTGGCCGATGCCGGCCCCGCCGTTCCCTATGGCCAGGTACTACCTACACCCCCTCCTCCCATAACTGGACCCCGATTAAATGACATGAGAAGGGTTTGGATGTGGGGGTCGTAAACCCCCGGCCGTATTTATTAACAAAATGAAAACATTATTAATATATACAAGATATACCAATTACGCAGAAAATTATGCATTACACTGATTACAATTGATAAGTACATATGTCGGTTGGCTAACCTTAACATGACTCTAATACAAAGGTTTTCCTATCCGAATCTAACATATCTTTAATAATCATCACAGCATTTTACTTTTCTGCGTATCCTATTTGGGCCTACGGCAAGGTCACTAACTGGTGTCAGATCCTTATCAACTTTTTAACCATGCCCTCCAGCCGGAGTGCGCATGCGCAGAGGCCCGTTTACCGTGAGGGTACTCCCCCCGGTTACCCCCGTACGCTCTGTATATCATCTCCATAAAGGGGCCCTTGCAGTTCTGCGCCGTTTACTGGCGACCTTGTGCACGTGCGGGGTGGCCAACCAGCCTAAGGAAAGCGTGACTCCCCCCTCCCCCGCACCCATCCAGCCAACCGGCTGTAAACTGCCCCTGGAGTTCTAGGAGAGACCACTTGTCCCTCCCACTTGGGCGACCCCATTCAAGAAGTTACAGCCTCCTAGCGAGGCTGGTGTGGTGGGCTGGGGAGCGGGGAGCAAAGAGACCTACTCCCGCGCTCACCAGCCTTTTAAAGGTTTCTATGCCAGGCCGGTTCCAACCGGCCTGGCGCTATCCTCTCGCGTGACCCGGAAGTGATACCAATCACTTCCGGGGCACGCCCCCCCGACACGGGACCAATCAATAGTGAGGCTCGCCCGTCGCGTCACCAACGTGCGCGACAGGCTTGCCTCTGTGGTCTCCGGAGGGGGCCGGCACGACCGCCATACTTTTGGCGTGGCCGATGCCGGCCCCGCCGTTCCCCTTGCTCTTGGAGCAGAAGATTCCTTTTCATCAATGGTGCAGCCAATACAGTGGTACCCGAGGCCCAGGGACGTGTGCGGTCCGTTGCACCGAAAATATAGCTACCTTTTACTACACAACCAGGTGCGGGGGGGGTCAGTTTCCCTTACTTGCATGTGGGCCCATGACACCATTGCTGCGCTACTGTGCGTGCCTGGTAACCCCCTACCCTACTTACATTATGACTTGACTTGAGTGAAACTGCCACTGTGTACTTGTATTCTGAATACTGAGAACATGTGCCTAAATGGTGCTATGATAAAACTGGCAATGTGTATTTATAGAGAAGTTTTAAAAAATGTGCAATGCCCTTATGTGTATTCAGCGGACATTTCTGATACTGACAACATGTGCTTACTTGGTGTAAATGTCAATGTGTAAATGTTAAGAAATTTGTGGAAAAAAGGCAATGCATGTGCTATCGAACCATTGCGGAAAAGTGTTTTGTGTATAACTGATGGTGTTTTGGAAATGGGCACTGTATATTGCTGTAATTTGGGATTCTTGTTTATTGGGGTCTTGGTGAAACTGAAATTGTGTTTCTTGGAGCGTTGTTGGTAGTGGTGGCATCTATTTACTAGGACTTTAAGTAAACATCAAATGTATGTTTACGGGGGGCATTGTAGAAATTGGTGAAGTGTGTTGTGAGCCAATATGCAGTCCAGGCAACATTATGCTGATTTAGTAACTTTTATTTTTAATATAATTTTTATTGATTTTCACATGTATTGTATCAACTTCTGATGCATTTTGACATACATACAGATGAAGGATCAGATTGAAATTGTACATATATATATATATATTACTACAAAGGTGCTCAGATTTGAGGCCGCACACCACTCGCAGGTTGTTCACAAAACATTTATTAAAACATTGCAGCTTTCCATCCCGACATCAAGTCCCATGGCCTTACGCGTTTGAAGCATTTGCGCTTCTCATCAGAGGCCCACGCAGGAAAACAAAGTTCGTCGCTGCTACATCTTCCTCGCTTGCTTTCAGTAAGTTAAATGGCCTCAGGTGTGCCTTCTTTAAGTAGAGTTTGTATTCAACAATGCATGCTGGATCATGTAGTTGTTTAGCTTCATTTTCTACCCTCCAGTGGGTTTCGATTCCTGCACGTTATTTCAGGACACATTTAAAGCCCTCCATTAGGCTCCCGGATGAAACTCTGCACTGTTGAATCTGTAGCCTGTTCGTGCCACATCAAAGAGGTTCGTTACCTCTCTGGCGGTCCTGTTAATATTTTTTCAGGCAGTGCGATCCCTCCACGGCCGGAGCCGCCGTGATTTGTATTACTACAAAGGTGCTCAGATTTGAGGCCGCACACCACTCGCAGGTTGTTCACAAAACATTTATTAAAACATTGCAGCTTTCCATCCCGACATCAAAAAAAAAATGTTACCACATGTCCCAGCATGCATTTAAACACGAACTCGAAAATCAAGGCACACCGGAAGCCAATTAAATGTGAAGAGCATGCAGGGGAGATGTGGGCTGCAATGAACTGTTTCCTGCCACAGGCCTCTGATGAGAAGAGAAAATGCTTCGAAACGCGTAAGGCCAAAGGGATTGAAATATCGGGATGGGAAGCTGCATGTTTTGAAATAAAGGGTTTGGAACTCACCTGCGAGCGGAGTGCGGCCTCATATCTGAGCATCTGGTGGAAACACATTATCACGGCGGCTCCGGCCGTGGAGGGATCGCACCGCCTGAAAATTAATCCAAGGACCGCAAGAGAGGCCAAAATCCTCTTTGTATGGGCGCTAGCAGGTAAAGAAATTAAACATGCATACTCTTATCCGGAGCCCACTGGAGGGCTGTAGAAAATTGTCCCGAACTATGTAAGCAGCAAACAAACCCACTGGAGGGTTAAAAATGCAAAAATGTTACCACATGTCCCAGCATGCATTTAAACACGAACTCGAAAATCAAGGCACACCGGAAGCCAATTAAATGTGAAGAGCATGCAGGGGAGATGTGGGCTGCAATGAACTGTTTCCTGCCACAGGCCTCTGATGAGAAGAGAAAATGCTTCGAAACGCGTAAGGCCAAAGGGATTGAAATATCGGGATGGGAAGCTGCATGTTTTGAAATAAAGGGTTTGGAACTCACCTGCGAGCGGAGTGCGGCCTCATATCTGAGCATCTGGTGGAAACACACATATATATATATATATATATATATATATTTATTATATATAAACTTCCCCCTCCCCCTAAGCTCGTCACTTGAGGATGCACTAGACATTCTTACTACCGCAAATCGCATTATCAATAAGTATGTGGTATAGCTGTCTCCTGCATTGGAGTTCCATGCCTGCAACTTCAGTGTTCTTATTCTTTGACTGTGGACTGACGTTTGTACTAGAGCCCAACAGCATTGCTTCCTTACTGCTTTGACGATTCATCCTACACACCCCATGTGTTTACCTCTATGGCTCACCACCAGTTACATTTTCGGCTGGCACATCACCTTGAAAATCTACCAACATCTGCCTACATGCTGCCAAATCTTCGTCCAATCGCTTATCGTATCTCACATGTTTCATTCTGACTTCCTCCGCTACTGCCCACTTGAACATATCACGCAACCATTCAGTATATCTGGGGGGTGTGCTCCCATCCATTTGATGGCGATCTGTCGTTTCTACTAAGCCCTACATTAAAAACTTGCGGCTAAACTTCTTTTTAGAAGGGTCCGGGATCATCCCCAGTATTATCGCCCGTGGGTCATACGGAATTTACCATCCTGTTGGTCCATTTAAACATCGCAAGACGTCTCCCCAGTAAGACACTATTAGGGGGAAAATCCACACCATATGCTCAAAACCTGCAGTCGTGTAGGGTCTAGGGTGAGGGATATGCTCGATGTGTGTAGTTATATTCTATAAGCTCAAAGCATGCATTAGAACTCACAGTGCGCACCCCCATAGGGACTTTTTACCAGTCTCATGTAGTGAGGACCTCACCCAAAGCTCTTCCCATTTTTCATGCATCTTAGGCACTATTTTGGGCTGATCTTCTCAGAGTGAATGGTATAAATGCGTGATTTAGGAACTTTAGATAGGGATTGTATTTTTTTGTTTAGGGTATACATAGGATTAAATGCTTTGGGGGAATGATGTGTTGCTGTTGGATTTGTTATATTGCTGATAATGAGCGAAAAATATTAATAGCCTTTAGGACAATATTCCATTGAAGCACATTATAGCCCCAAAGCTGCACACTGCCCCATCAACACATTATAATGCGTAATGTAAATGCATAATGTGCTATCACCACAACAGTACCACACAATTACCTAAAGATATTAGGTGTTGGGGCTATTATAAGCCATAATTGAGTCTATGTTATGTGATGGTGGGATGATTGAGCCAATTGTGATGAGGTTACAGACTAAGTTACAGCTTACAAAGATGGCCGACTCACTAACCTGAAACCATAGTAAACCCCCCAAAAAGGCTACAGGACCTGGAGACCCCCTGTATGGACCACGCCCTTCCCAAATGCAAGCGAATCAATGACAAGTCATTAACCAGAGATTTACTATGGGAATTCGGTCGTGTTCATTACAGTGAAGGTCAAAAACACAACATAATGAAGTGTCAATGTAAACATTGCATCAATAAATTATAATAAAACATTAAAATATAAAGTACAGCCCTTAAAGAAATCTGCTAGTAAAAATTAGTTATACATTCAACTAAAGCTGACTCTAACATTCAGCTATTTACAATGAGGCCCTCCTTGAACATGTCCCAACACTAAGGACTTTGCAACCCTTCATCCCACTTGGACCACACAGGTGAAACCAGCTGCATCTCTGAGGGCCGGTCCCAACTCTCTCTACCCATGACCATGTGCCATGGTCCCGCCACTCAAACACCAGGCTGCTTCAACAGTGACAAGAAGTGAGACCAGGGGGCAAAACCCTATGCCCTACAGTGGTAAATCATGTGCCTATGCCACAAGTTCTGTGAATGGCCTTTGCCGAATCAGAATTGCTGGCTATCCCCTCCATGCTGCACTAAAGAGTATGAGATGGAGAGCCCCTATGCCGTTGAGGTGTAATACTGGAGGTAGTTATTCTGCTGAGAAGCAATATAACCCCAACTAGTACGAGATCAAAAGGGGGCATGGTGGATGGGTAATTGCACTGCTTCCCGCACCCTATTTCTGCTCCCGCCGTCACAATGGCCAACCTGGAAAATGGGGTGGCCAGGCCCTGCCCAGCCTAAATAGCCCCCCAGCCACCGCAGCAACGGGGGGTGTAAGTGATTCACAAATCGTGCTGCCCACTTCCTGCTTCCCGTCACCTGACCCCGACTCACGAGACAAGCAGCAGCAAGCACAACACTGATGTGATTCCCATCCTCCCCTGTTCCCAGCCAAAGTAACGCAAGAGTGGGGGGGAGGGCGGTTGGTTGCATGGAGGCCCCGGGCCCTAACACCGTAGCCACCTGAAGAGGGGTGCATTGTTCAGAGGATCATACCTCTTGTTCTTTAGGTCCGGCTGCTTAAGTGCTAGAGAAGGTGGAGTTTGACCACCTACCCATTCTTCTGTGCTTACAAACCTCTATTTTACATCCTTGATCCTACTTCTTGAAACAAGCTTTTGTTTACAAACATGTGACAGGTGTCAGGCTTTGGGATGTTATTCCTGAAAACACTGTATTAGTATCATAGACACCTTTCCATCTGTAATCACCAATGTCATGTCAGCATGTTACAAAATTCCTGTAATAAATTAATAGAATAGATAATATGAAGTAATGTGGAACATTGTCCAGCAGACCAATAATTTTGGTCATGGAGGAGGGTCTTGGTACCGATTTTGGACATTGTTGGATTATTTGATGTTCAATGACCAACTGCAGTGACTCGAGGTGTCTATGACTCCACTCAATGAGATGCCACAGAATTGTATGGAAAGGGAACTCAGATTCCATCAATGTTATGAGACCACTGGGTACATTCACAATTCTAATACTGATAACTTAACATTAATTGCAGTGATAGGTCAATATGGGGATTTGGTGGACATATTGATGTCTACCTTTGGTACTAGGACTGGTTAAAACTCATTGAAAGTTCTGGCACCATTGTGTCCCAAAATAACAATAATAAAAATATTAATAAATATTAATAGCAAACATCAATAACAAATAATAATAAATATTATTTGGCTTTCAAGCTCAAGGCATGTGTAGAACTACCTTTATGTCAAATGCATTTCAAAATTGAGTTTTTGCTACTAATATATCCTTAATTTCCTTGGGGACCAACCCAATAGACCATTTTTAAATCTTTCCAATTTCCCACTAATGTAACAGGCTCAATTCACAGTTGTCCACTCATTGCCTCAGAATTCTCAACCCTTCTGTGGCGTGTTCTTTAAATCTGGTCCTTTTTACCAATACAATGAGCCCAAGATGCTTTAAAATGTACCACTTGTCACTGCTTCCCCAACATCTCAATGAGGGAGAGTTCCATGCGCCACTTAAGTTATCTTTAAATTCAGCTCATTTTTACCTATGTTCTGAATCGAGTGTTCTTTCAGAGGTACAATTTGCCACTTTCCTCCAGGAAAAGGTTGTCTTTAAATCCAATGTTACAGGCTGACTGTGTTTTAAAATTTCCCATTTGCCTCAAATCTTTTCCCTAAGATTACTTAAAGAGATCCCTGAGAACTTTTCTGAAAAGTAATACTTAAATCTTCCCACGTTTTAACCTGCAATACACCCAATAAGCTGTAAAAATGTCCTCTTTGACACTATTTTCCTAATGTACCCTTGCTTCCAAGAAGGGAGTTTAGGAACATAGAGATTTAATCTTGCTGAGGGAGAACTACATTTCCCAGAATGCATTATGCTAGAGGTTGACTGTGCTGACTAGGACTCCTCGCTATCGCTCGGGCCAAGAGTAAATTCGCAATGTGATAGGTAGTTTCCTCTGTGCCTGTGGGAACCTACAGACAAAAAGTCATTCAGAGAGAATCGTTATTTGTGTTTGGAATGAAACAAGTGATTTAAGGAATGCGGCAGTGGCCTGTGAGAGCATGGAAAGCCAATGCTGGTGCATTGTGTGATACTGTACACTGCGAGGGGGTGGGAGACAAGAGGGCTCTTTGTATTCCTGTCACAAAGCTGAAAAGGGTGCACAGCCCCTCAGGCCCCTCGCACGTTGCCTGATCCCTCGGGAATGTTCATCCGGCAGAGCTGCTCTGATTATGGCGGGTTCTTAGGCCAGTGAAACGTCACTTGGAGGCACTTTGGGTCGTGCTTGCACTAATTCCCCTGAGACCCTGTTCAAATCACCCCCTAAAACCTCCTCCAGACTAAAAGCATGCAGTCCTGCTAAACAGGCTAAAGCCGGTCACGGTGTAGCCTGCAGGAAGTTGGATGGATGGATTGGTGGATGGATGGATGACTTATGTCACATGAAGAATTTATCAAATTATGATTGTGTGAGGAGTCACTGGTAGAATAGAGGCTTAACACGTCTGGCTGAGGTCCCAGAACCCTGAGATCCAGCTACTTGCAAACAGAGGCACACAAAGTATTTACTAAAGTTCTGTTGTTTGGTCACTTTTACTGTCTCAAAACCCAACCCTGCAAGAGCTGCCATGGTAGGCAGAAAACCAGAAGGGTAAAACAGTTCAGACGTAAAGAGCTTAATGTCCAGAGTCAGGCAGATCTAAATATTTCAGATGTATTAGCTAAATGCTGCTGCTCTTGATAGATGCTTAATTTAAGCTTGGTGCTACTCAGTATAGAGAGGTGGTTCTTGGAAAATAACACCCGGTCTTCCAGGCACATTGAGAAGTCCTAAAACAAGAGATTCACGTCTCCGGCAGATGCAGCTCACTCCCTGAGGTTGGAATGATTTCAGCATGCGGGCTATCAGGAATACAGCAGTATTTCCTGAAATCAGAACTCTGTTTATAGTGATATGGGACGCGGTGGTGTGGTATGGTACCTGTGGGGTGGGGGACTGGGGGTGCACTGTGAAGTGCAGTTGCATGTTCTGAAGTGATGTTGTTGTATAGTGCGGTATGGTGCTATGTTATGTTGAGTGGAGAGGTATTCTGCTGTGTGTGTTTTTTTATAGCGTGTTCCATGTTTGGGCGATGTTTTGTGGTATAGTATGCAGTTATATGTTGCATTATGGTGTCTTGTGGTGTTTTGCCGTTCTTGTCTCCTCTCGAGTATAGTGAGCCATTGAAGACTGCTTCTTCCTGTGCCTTTATGTGTGTGGGGGGACGGGGGTGGGGAGTACACAGTGATTTGGTATTGCATGGTTTGATGTGATGCTGTTGTATAGGGTATTATGGTGTTATATTAATGTATCATACGTGATATGGTATGTTGCAGTGTGGTGTTGTATGGTATCACTCAGGGTTGGATTGTGTCTTGTGGTAACGCATGCCTTTATATGTTTCAGTGTGGTGTTTGGTGGTGTTGGGATGTTTTTGTCTCCTGTCAAGTATAGTGAGCCATGGAAGACTGCCTCTTCCCGTGTGTATGTGTCTATGTATGTGTGTGTGGGTATGTGTGTGTCTCCCTGAGCCTTTGTCTCCCATTCCTTGTCTTCCCACTGTCGTGTTTGATGTTCGTTATCCATTGTCATTTCATGTCTGTGTTTCCCCAGAGGATTGTCCCAATGTCCATGTCCCAGTCAGTGTAGTAGGTGTTGGTGTGTAGTGTGGGTGCAGCATGGAGACAGATCATAATGAATACACACATATGGGTCGTACCTTCTGGGTGCCCATGACTACTGCCTTCTTGGTAATGTGCTTCTGTGGTGGTCCTGGGGTTGCTTTCAGATCCCTCCAGAACTCCATCTTCTGGTTCTTGTCTGTGAGGGCCTAAGCGGCTGGGGGCTGGTGGACTGGTGGTGGGCTGTTAGGGGCAGGGCTAGGTCATCCTTAGCCAAACAAAGAACCACTAATGGCCTCGTCCTTAGCTTATTCAGCCCCTGGCGAGGATGCAATTAAGTCATGCAGTGGGCATGATGCTTAGCTATCGCCTTCTACTTCATACGGTCATGAGCCAATGAGGCATTGTCACAAAGGTGAGAAAAATGAAAACCTGCTTATCTTGGACCGGTGTTAAAAGGACAAAGGGGTAGAGGCCATGTGGCATGGGCAGGTGGAAGATGCTGTAGCTTTCAGGAAAACAGGGGGCATACTCAGTCACATGATCCCAGGTCTTCACCTTGAATGAATGTAGTCACTCCCTTTGTCTTTTATCTTCATGGCCTCTGCTGAGCATGAGCCAAATCCTGGTCTAAAGGCCCAAACCCAACAACAAAAGAATAAATACAATTCAGTGACAAATAGGAGAAGCACAGCCCCAGTTAAAGAGTCCCTACAGCACGTGCTCACTTGCTGTTGGTTCAAGCATCATTCCCAAAAAACTGCATTCATTGAAAATGTTTTTGTGAATTACTGAAATCTCTGTGCAAAACCATGAATAAACAGTGAGGTTGTGAGGTCAGACTTAGCAATTGTAGTTAGAAGTTTGCAACCTGCACCGATTTAACCAATTTTCCTCACCACCCCTTTTTTTGGGTCATAATTTACCTGGCGATTTATTTTTGCTTATTCAACAGTAAGGACCTTTTGTTCCTTTAACTCCTGAGTATGACCATCACAGCAATAGGGGGCCTTGTTTTACCCTGACGATTCACCGTGGTGTAAGGGAATGGATCAATGTATGGAAGCTGCAAGTGTGCTCTACGAAGTTAGGAGATGCACCCAGAACTCTTTGAAAATCTGTGTGTCTTGGCAGAGATACTATGGATGTCTGAACCCAGGCGGTCCTGCCGGATGAGACAGTTATCTAGACTTTGGTGGTACGGGGCACGCTGAGAGGTTTTGACCACATTCCCCTTAGAACATAGTGTTTAACACCTTAATGGGCTGGATCCGCAGACCCCTCAGAATGTAAACGGTTGCAAATATGACAGGAAACTGGACCAAAAGACTCTGTTCTTTATTACACGTCTCCTCTCTCCATCATCCCTTAATCTCTCACTCTCTTCACAGGTTAGAATCTTAGATCATTTAACATACTAAGGCAGACAACATTTCCAATTGTGGGAAGGCACCAACAGGAAACATTGGAAAGGGGAGAACCTAATATGGCACCAGAAATGTGCTATGCTAATGATAACGGGGGATGAATAAATCCTAGTGATAGGAATAACATTATAACATAAACCCAATTCCCAAAGACACCATTGATAAGACTTGTGCTGATACTGTAGTTTCATGTTCTGGAAAAACATTAAAAATGAGTTCACCAACCTTTTGTAGCTTCTTTACTGAGTTAGTATCTTCTCTGTAGCAGTATCTGGGGTCGTAGGGATTGCACTTCGATACTCATGTCATTGTGACCTTGCTACCCGTGCTTTCAAAGGTCAGGAAAGCAGCTATAGGAACCGATAGCAACGAGGGATCCATTAGTTGAGTATACTTCCTGTAGGAACCTCAGATGCCTTGGGTATACTTCCTGTAGGAACCTCAGATGCCTTGAGTATACTTCCTGTAGGAACCTCAGATGCCTTGAGTATACTTCCTGTAGGAACCTCAGATGCCTTGGGTATACTTCCTGTAGGAACCTCAGATGCCTTGAGTATACTTCCTGTAGGAACCTCAGATGCCTTGAGTATACTTCCTGTAGGAACCTCAGATGCCTTGAGTATACTTCCTGTAGGAACCTCAGATGCCTTTACCCCAGCCCTAACCAGCAGCAGGAGTTAAGCAACACGACCTCAGGGGGTAACGAGGGATAAGGGATCAAATGCCATCGAGGTCAAAGTTCATGTGTTGTCACTTTTAATAAACCAGGTATTTTGTTGACTTGGAGTTGATGACAGCATTTTACGTCATTTTAGAGAGTGAAAAGCATAACAGATTATTTGATACCAAAGAGAATTGTACTGACTGAATAAAACAGAAACCCCTCAATAGATGGTTCAAAGTAGTAGAATAGAAGTTTACTGTTCTCAGTGCTTGGTCACTTCTTTATACGTCTTCTTCACTGTCATAAGAGCATGCTGGTGGATACTAAATTTGGAACAGAAGAATGCCTACCTTGTCAGAATGAGATTAAGAAAGTCAAGAAATTATGCCAGGAGCATCAGAGGAGCCAACAAAACGCCAACTAATAAAAAAGCGGAAATACAGCAACAAAGCACTGGAGAGATTCCAACGTGTTGGCATTAAACCCTGGAAGGAAAGTAAACAAGCGACTGAGGGAGTGCGAGAGAAGGCAAAGGCAAGCTTCGGGAGCACACCTGAGAACCTGTTCAGCAGTTGAGGAAACCATTCCATTAGAGGAGCCTCAGAATGGGGTGCTCAGCGCAAAGAGGGTGAGAACACCTGACCTTGCGTGTGGAGGAACCAGGCTGCGCATCAGTATAACATGGCAGGAATGACGGACATAGTAAGGGAAAATGTAGAATGGTGCCCACGCGCAGGGAGTAAATTCCGTGCATGTCGGAGTCATTTATTGCCTGCTTTGCGAACCCCCGCTGCTGCAAAGGGAGTTGCCGCCACAGTGGCTCCCTTCATGATACACAGCCCTCGCCAGGCATCAGGGGAGTTCTAAATAGGTGGAAGGTTCTCCGCCAGGGTAACCCCGCCCCTTTGCAGATGTCCGCCATAGTTGATTTGAGACCCTTTGGATTTTGGATTTCATGTTCTTTTTTAGATTTTGTCAGTGAGGTCTCAATGTGTCATCATCCTGGGTCAAATATTTCCAGTACTTCATAGAGTAGGATGCTCAGAGGACTTACGACATACCGTTCGGCCATCTGTAATTTTTTAATTTTGAAATTCCCACTTACCAACCCTGCAGTGAAAATTTCAAACCTAAACCCATGGAGTCTCCTCCACTGGAATTTTGCTCCTGGGTCCACATTTGAGGGGGCCAAATTGTGAATATTGCCTGCAAATACCCATCACAGGTTTATTTTAGCTCCTCCCAGCTTATTGAGTCAGTACTTCTCAACTGGGCACCAAGTCTGCCACCACCAGCTCACCCCCTCCATGCCCCCTTGATCGGCTCCTGCGTCTGCAGCTTGGCATGTGCTACAGTATCCTGTGGGTCCCTCATCTACTAAAACTAACTTTGATCCTTGCTCTCTACAGACCTAAATATGATACATGTTTTGAGCTAATGACAGGCCTCGGGCTTTCTTTGGCAGACACTAATTTACGGAAAATATTTCTAGCCACTTCACAGAGGGGCACATCCGAACAAGAAGTGCATGCCTTGCATCTACTCTTCGGGTGTATATATACCCTCTTTGTGAAGTGGCTTGGCATTTTTTACGAGGACAACCGAGAGAGTTTTCATAAATCAGTGTGAAACCAAGCACGCTATTAGTGCAGTTAACAAGAAAACTGGAGGATGATGTTACACCACAGGGGACATGAGGGAGTTGAGGAACAGTTGAAGCCGGCAGCGTGTGCCTGGGAGCTTCTCCAAAGGGCTGAACGCTGACTTCATGGATTCAGAAAGCTATGAACATCCATAAGGGTGGCCCTAGACTAGCCACCAGCAACTTGAACCCTAGGCAATAATGCAGTTGGCATCTCCCAGTTAGGTTCTCACTTATCATGGCATGCAAGGTAACCGTCTAGTAAACTAACAAGCTGCGGGCAAACACAAATGAAACCAAGATAACGACATTTAGAAGAGAGATAGATCATCTAACAAAGGGTTTACTGTGACCTATCATTAACACATGCTTCATCTTCCAATTGCTTGGGAGTATGGGTTCACATTGCGGGGTCCCTTGCCTCCATCTTTCCAAACTGAAAACAAGCATTTACAATGCAATAGGTCTCGCATTTGCAAGAGTTTAAGCTACTGGCATTGTAAATGACAATGCCTTTTATTTATCTGTTTTGATAATTAACACACAAATAAAAGGCATTGTCATTTACAATGCCAATAGCTCAAACTCTTGTAAAAGTGAGACCTATTGCACTTCAAAGAAGCAGCCACCATTGTACCGGGCTCCTTGGAAAGTGAAAGCATGCATGGCACGCTGAATGTTGCAGGAAAGCTTGTCGTGCCTGCAGTAGGAGAAACTCATTAAAGAAAATAGTGCTTAAAGACTAAATAAGACATACCGTGTAACAATAGAAGTAAAAGGGCCAGTCCTCATGGGAGGTTACAAACAAGCCTGTTAACGAATCAGAAGCCAGCATTTACAAAGGACAATGACACAAGCCAATGAAAAATATGGGCAGAGAGTGGGCGGAGCTTTAAGTCCGTACTCGAATACAGCATGCCTTGTAGAGCAGCGCATGCGCTGCCCAGACTCGACCTAAAAAGAGGAGCATCCTTAACATTTGTATTGGGTAGAATATATGCAAAGTTAAAAGTCCATCAGTAGGTAAAATACTAAAAGTAGCTGGGGCTAAATTATGTCCTTCTCTAGTTTATGGTCAAGAGGCTTTCCCAGCCTTGATGCAATAAAGTTCTCTGCATTTAGAAAGATCTTTAATTTGCAGAAAAGCTCCAATCAGAATCAGATCCAGCTAGAATTCGGTTTGTTTAGGCAGGATCTGGCTTGTGAGACTACATTGGTGAAGTTAAGCTTGTAAATAGGGAATGCCGAGCAAGGTTCACTGAAAGGATCTTTATGGGAATTTTGTGAGATGGAAGAAGGTACCAATTAGATAACTCTGGTGCAGTGGTTAATCAACCATACCTATGGCAAGCAAAAAACAGATAAACAGGCAGAAAATTATGAAAATGCATTTTGTCAAACTTGTAGTATAGATAATGTGATTAAAAGAATGAGCCTTTTGGTCGATGAACTGGTGTACTAAACAAGAGTAACCCATTTATACAGCCAGAGAGTGTCCTAAGAACGACCACAAAATATGGGCGAGATGGTGGGGATACTACAGACTGTTCAAGTAACTGTGCCATGAACGTAGAGTTGTGGTGGGTCTGCACACAGAGGGTTGCGAAGTAGGGGGGCTGGAGGGATGCAATGTTATTTTGTTGAGTTATGTTCGATGTATACGCTTACATGAAAACCAATCAAATTTTCTCTAAAAAGAATAAGCCTTTAACACATATTTTTGCTTCTGTAAAAGCCTTCTTTCTGGAAGAAGATTGCTTTGAAATCATTTTATAAAAGTGAGGTAAGGTAATGTGGCGAGGCAGTCCGATTTATGTAGTGAGGCAGTCCGATTTTTGCTTAACAGATGAAACATCCCAACACTTTCCCATGCTGGCAGTTTACTTTATTTAGCATAAAAGAAATTAATTAAGGAAAAGTAATCAAAGCGCTACATGCCTGGTCGAGTAGGGTACAAGGAACTATACAGGCAAAATGTGGCCTTTTATGTTTATTGTGTTGCTATTGTATTGCTTGTGTGTGTTCCTTTGCATAGCTTTAATGGAATTAGAGCAAGCAGGTAGATAGTATCCAAAGGGCAACATGTGTTGTGAGTTGCAAAAAGAAAGCATACACCCATAATATATTGTTTAGTCATATTATGTTTTATAGTCCTTTGATTTATATCTGAAGTATTGTTTTCAGTCTGTGGAATTACTGTCTAGCCTGATGTGAATAACTCTTTTTTGCAGTGCTTAATTTGTAAAAGAATAAGTGCCAGGGCTCTCGTCAGGAGGCCACTGCAGCTTGCACCACACATTGCCCCTGCCATGCTGCCAATGATAGTAACAACACAACTACTAACCATGACATTCCAAGTGTGACTATTCAGACTATTTCAAGCCCCCAAAGCTATAAGAATTACTTGGGCAGCAGGTAATAGTCACTGTTAATGTATACTGAATAAGTAATTAACTGTTGTTGTGGGCATCTCTAAATGAGCCAGACAGCGCCACCTTGTGGCAGGCTGTCAAAAGCGCTGGTGTTGACAATGAAGTACCGGTGCCGAGCACCGGAAACCACCGGCTCAAATTAAGCACTGCTTTATTGGCTTATGTAAGAAGGCTCACAGGTTTTGAGGCATGAGATGAGACGGCTGTGAGGTAGTGGCTATCTCTTGTGGAGGCGGTGGGATGGTGGTGGGCTTTCGAGGACCAGGTTGCAGAGCGAACGTGAGCACAGGAGGAATAGCTTGTCCAGAGATGTTTTCCAAGAAATCTTGATATTTATGGCTGCTTGACAAAGAGCTGAATGTGGTTGGCAGGGAACTGTAGGCTTGGGAGCATGTGTAGTGCATTCTTCTGGATTTTTCTTTACAAGTGCTGCAACTATGTTTTTTTGAATATCCGGCATTAAAGCCATGGAAAAGAACAGAGTTCAAATCCCAGAAAACATCCTCTAATACTGTTGTTCGATTCACTATTATTATTACTGTTCTCGCTCTTATTCAGAGATGCGTAGCAGAAGAAGAAGTGATGCAATGAAAAATAGCTAAGGAAAGAAATCTTGCTGCAGGCCCACATCAGGTCCCACTTCCTGAAATATGTTGTTTCTTGAGGGAGTCATATGACAGTGCTTGTGTAAAAGAGACTAATAGATGTGGGTGTTTTGATCAGAAATTGGCCTGTTCATTTGATCATTCGATTTGTCGATCTCCTTTATTAGGTCTTTCCTGCAGACAGTTTTCACTGTCTGTGGGTAGAGCTATTGTTTTCAAAATGTAACATATAGTTAGAGAAGGTTTTGAGTCAGCCCCTTGCTCATGAGTGGAAGGCTTTCGTTGTCTATCACAGTTGTCTCCTCTTGATTCAATGGTTTTCCTTCCTACTCTTGTTTTTGACCCGCCCAGGAAAATATCTGTCTGAGTGTGCTTCAGGCACACTTCCTGTTCATTTCCTTTTTTTTCACATTTTAATTGACTTTTCTCATAAGGCCATCTGCCATGTTAGAATGGTAAGCTAAAATGCCCCAAAGCTTTACCACACATACGAACGCAAGTGGCATGAGGCATGTTTGAGCATGCTTTATGATGCATGGATGCATATAGGTGGCCATTCTGGAAACGCAAGCCACACGTGCCCATGTATCTTGACACATGCGTACACATGTGCTTATCAAAATGCATTGGCAAAAAGCAATAGCTCAGTGTTTTAGAGCCAAGATCTATTGTCTTTGTCAATGCTTGCTTTGAAAGACAACCCCACAACTGCAACATTTGAAAACTGAAGAACCAAAAATAGAATTCCCATAGAGAATTAAACTTTAGTTCAACTAAAATACTAAATGTAACCATCGAGTTGTGAGTCATGCTGGGTAGGAATGCTGTGTGAAAAGTAATCATTCTAAGGAAGAAGTTTGAAGTACATGCAACATGGGGAACTATGGGTTGCATGCAGTGATAATAATGTGACAAAACGATGATCAAATGAGGTGTCAGGTTTGACAACATTATGCGGCAAGATAAGGTAAATTATACAGCATAATGTGCCACTTTCTGGAGCAGTATATTTTCACTTCTGTGTCATTTTCAAACATATTAATACTATGTATACAAGCAACTCACCTATTGGTACCAGAGTAACATGTGAATACAACAATTGATAAGTGATCAGGGCAAGCGAAGCCGCTGGGGGGAATCATAAGTGCATTTTTTAGTAACTTTTGATCTGTCTGAACTTGAAACCATTTTTGTTGAACTCTGCAAGCCATGAAGCAAATGGTGGACTTTGTGATAAGTGCAGTAAATCCATAACTATGCGGAAAATGTCACTGGTGCATATATTCAGTGGCCCTGTTTACATGTCACATGTGAAACCGAAAAGGGCCTTGACCAAGTGGGCCATATCTCCATATCTATGACTATTTCAAATCATGGGTTTCCAGATCATTGCTTTGGATGCTAAAATGTGTTGCGCACTTAAAACGAAGTGAAACACTTGAGTTTTCTATATATTTTCTATATACATTTTAAACCGCAAAGCAGGTAGAAGGGTGGCAGCAGTTCAGCTATTAAACAAAGTTATGCCACCCCCTGAGTAAATGAAATAGGTAATTGACTGATAAGTGGATACTGAATAGACAATTCTTTTTCTTATAAGTTCGCTGCGTTAACGTCAAACTGTCTTTAGTTCAGTTATTGTAATAAAACTCTTGTTGTAATTTTTTCAACAGTAAATTAAATAGTAACATTACTCAGACACTGCTCGTGTTTATATTGCTGGACATTCCTGCCATTCTGTTCACACCGAGTGACAGGTGGTGTGTACTACTGGAGTAGTGGCTACTCAAAGCACTCTGCCTCCAACATTCGCTTACGCTGCCTTGACCCTGGAGCGCTTACGTATTTTAAGTATTTAAATTAAGTAGCACCACCTTGTATTATGTTTAAGCTTCGGATGTAGTTAAAACAAAGGGTATCCCCTGCATGAGAAATCCCCTGCACCACCCACAACCCTACCGCCTACCATTGTGCATATTCTCTTTAGTTCCCTGCCCCAATAAACGAGGGTTTTTTTTGCAATGAACACATTCATTAGAAAAAATCCAGTTTCTTCGCCCTGCAATCTATTTGCTTTGCACAACATCTGCCATATTGATTCGAGTACATTTTATCTCTCAGTGTTTGAGTCAAACTATTAAGGTATTACCAATCTTTTTTGTTCGGGCTCGTTGAAGGCTGTGCCAGGTCTGCAAGGGGCCTGTAGGCAGGAAGACTCATCCTCAGTGTTTCTTTCCTTCCTCAGTATGTCCAGGAGTCAGTGGCGGCTCGCCAAGGGAGTGCTGCGGGGGAGGGGCAGGGTGGGTGGGTAGTGGACTCGGACATACGACGGACAGAACTCAGAGGGAGTTCTGTCCGTCGTAAGTCCGAGTCCACTACTCCCCCGGCGCACCGCCCCACAGCACTCCCTCGGCGAGCCGCCACTGCCGGGAGTGGAGAAACTCTACAAAATTCAAAGGCGAAGAGACAAACTCCAGCAGAGTAGATTATTCAACGAACAATCAGCCGCCAGCAGAGTGAGGAAGGAACTTTAGGAGAGCTTGCATTTGCAATAATGTTATGTCTCAAGTCGCAGTATGCCTCCATAAGTTGCTAAATTAATCAGATAGACCAGGGCAGTCCAACATAGGTCCAAGACGTCGAGGTCTTGCTAGATTTCTATCTATTTATTTAGGGTAAGTTTACATACAATGACTCCGAATGGAAGCCATTTACAAACTCAGTTGTTATGTTGAAACTATGACATGTTTATGGCCTTCCTGCACATGCGCTGGGCATGCCTGGGAGAGACTAAACTGGCAAATTAGTCAGAGGCACAAAAAGGGAGGGACAACGAGACTGGCAGACATATATCATTTCTTGGTCTATATTTTCTGTAAATAGTTAAGACATTTTCATATAAATAAATAAATTAGAAAGGTTTTAGCTATGCATGCACACAAGTGAAACAAATGTCTACTGTACTTGTTATCTATGTTGTGAACATTTCCTGTTGCAAAGCGCTCTGACTCAGATGCTCTGTATAGACTTGTTAACTTTGATGTGAACATTTGCTGCTGTGGAGCGCTCCAATGCCTTTGAGTCTAGCTAACGCTATATAAAACTCTCAAATAAATAATAATTAAATAAATAATCAATAATAACCACTTAATGGGTTTTGTTTGAGAGGCAAGATGGCGGACACGTCTGTGTCCGAGTGAGACAGGCTATGAGTGCTCTCCACTACTAGCCTCCCTACTATCCTAGCAGTTATCGGAGCTACTGAATGTGAAGCCGTCTAATGCACCTGGGAATGCTACTAACATTGATACATTTGTATCAACAAGATCGCCGACGCGTTTTGGAGTTTGTCGCTTACTGCGGTGTTCGGAGGAGCGGAGCGACGGCTGGCGTCCGGCTTTCAGAGGAAAGAGTCGCAGCTTTTCTCAGGCGGATTCAGGACTTACAGGAAGATCCGGGCTGGATCAGGATCAGGATGGGTCCCAAGAGTGCCAGCAGCGGCGTTAAGGGTGCTAAGACCCGGGCAGCAGCAGCGGCTGCCAGAGTGTTAGCCCCTGTCCAAGACGGAGACTCTTTTGCGGAAAGTGCTGCTATAGCAGACATCGATGCTCTTAGAATCCCGGGTGTTGTGACGGAGAATCCGATTTTCTCCTCTGAGGTTATTCAGACCGAAGGCTTGGCTGGGGCTAAGGTAAAGATTCCTGCGATATTAAAAAAAAAACCGCCAGGCAAAGGTAAGACCCCCGTTGTTGAGAAAACAAGAAGTACAACTGCTACCCTACAACCCGATACATTGTCTGATAAAGTTAGTGTTATTGACGAATCTTTAATGAATATTTCTGCTAAAGAACAGTTAATGAGGCAAGACGTGGGAGAAAATGAGGTATGTAATCTGAATGTGGTTGACCCGTTACAGATGGCTCCCTCTCCTCCGCAGATATCAAGTGGCTTAATCGACTCTCAGAGTGTCTTACCTTCAACTCTGTTTAACAATAACATGAATCAAGATGAAATTCATCTGGAGTCTGTGTTTAGTAGTGGAATACCTTGCAGAGACGTGATAATGGAGGCGGACTCCGGGGACTCTGGCGGAAAGTTATTTTCTATGTCTGATGCATCTAATAACTCGGAGATTGAGAGTATTGAAGGCGACTGGGCCGATGACAGAAGCTTGGCTAGTTCCGCCCCGCCGGATGAAGAGGAAAATACTTTGTTGACTTCTGGGGTTGGAAATACTGTCCGAAAGGGAAAAGATACAGAGACTTTATCTAATTCATTGACTAGAGGTGGACAAGGCAACGATGGGTCCCCTACGCTGAATCATATCTCTTTATTACATTTAGGGGAGGCGACTGTTAGTAGGGGGTGCTCTGCTGAAGTACAAGGAGGATCTATTAGCCCCGGTGAATCATTAGAGAATGGGGTCACATTATCCACCATCTATCAAGCAATAATGTCACACCGTGAGGAGACAAAAGCAGAAGGCCTGCGGATGCAGGGCGCAGTCCGTAAGCTTCAGAACACGGTTCGTCGTGTTGTGAAGACCTGTACGGAGATGTCGGCTAGGATTGGGGAAGCGGAGGGCAGGATCTCCCTAATTGAGGATGATATTGTGCAGCAGAAAAAAGATGTATCCTCCCTACATTCTATTCGGGACGATATAAACTGGAAGTTAACTGACTTGGAAAATAGATCAAGAAGGAACAATCTGCGAATTTTAGGTGTTCCAGAAGGGACGGAAGGAAAAGACATTCGTCAATTTGTAATTGACATGTTTTCTGAAGCCTTTCCTGAACTGCGTCAATGGAAGTGGGAACTTGAGTTGCAGCGTGTCCTTAGATTTCCTTTTCATGTGCGGGGTGGTACCAGAGGCGTTGAGAGTAAACCTAGAGCCATATTGATCTGCCTAAATAATTTTTTGCTTCGAGAGTCTTTGTATGACTTAGCTAGGCCAGACCGTAAGAGAAGAGGGAAGGGGTGTGAATTTTTTGTACGCCCTGATTTTTGCCAAGTTACAGTCCAGCAGCGTTGGCTTTTGCGTCAACTGATTCCACTGTTCCTAGCAAAAGGAGTACAGTCCTATTTACTAAATCCCTCAAGGCTTAAAATTATCTACAAGGACAAAACGCTTTTTTTAACTCCGAGATTGCCGCAAAGGATTTTCTGGGCACAATTTAGGGGGTAGGCTCTAATACAGATAATGGAGGCAATTTCAGATTGTCCACTTTTTCTTATTTGTTTCTGTCACTTGCTGAGGGGTGTGGGGGTTAGTGGAGGGCACCTAATCCTTTCTCTCCATCGCTATAGGGACTATTCAGTCCCTTCGCCTCATTTGGGTGGGTGTATGGGTGGGTTGGGTGGGCTTTCAGGGTGACAAGCCCATTAAGGGTGGTTGGGGTGGTGGGGCAAGGAATAGCTTAGATTGTTTTTTTTTCTTTTATTTGAGTCGCAGCAAGGTCTGGGTGAATAAAGGCACCATAAATATAGTATCTGTATTAATATTATTAGGAAGTTTGGCAGGAAGAGAATGGCAAAGCGAATTAGTTAAGTTAACCTCTCTGTTTGAAGATGGGTAAATTTTCTATCTGTACGTGGAATATTTGTGGCCTGAATAATAAGAAAAAAAGGGGATAATGGCCCAGATTCTCAAATCAATGAGGGTGGATTTACTTTGTGTACAGGAGACTCACATCACATGGAATAATAGAAGGTGGTTAAAGGATTTGGGTATGGATCTTGTGGGCTGTACACGTCAAGGGTCAACAACGAGAGGGGTGGCAATTTTGAAGAGATTCGGATGGGGGATGTGTAAGCGTGTCAAAGAAGATCTTCTCGGTAGATGGGTGATCAGTGAGTTACTATTAGAGGGTCTTTCTATGACCATTTGTTCAATTTATGGCTCGAATTTAGATGACCCGGAAATGTTGAATGAGCTCAGTATTGAGTTAGCTGATTGGCCATCTTCTGTGATCCTATGTGGGGATTTCAATCTCCATTTACCAGGGAATGTTGACATATTAAGTAAATATCTTTATGACGGGAAGAAAAATAAAGTCTTTCAAGCTACCAGGGGCCTTGTCAAAGAATTTGGGCTGGTAGACATGTGGTGGCTAAAAGGAAAGGGAGCCCCAGGGTATACCTTTTATTCAGTACCCCATCATAAGCATGTGCGGTTAGACTACTTTTTGTAACTGCAGAGCTTGCCAGTAAGGCCAGGATTGACATTCAACCTAAAATAATTTCAGATCATAATCCTATCTGTTTAGAAATAGAAATCTGCTATCGATCTTCTATAAGGCCCTGGACTTTTGAACGGAAACTACTGGTTGACCCTGCTTATTGTGAACAAATGAGTAAATGGATAGCTGAATTTTTTAAAAATAATCGTGGGTCAGCCTCTGTTCACATGGTGTGGGATGCTTTTAAATCTGGTGTTCGGGGTGAGACTTTAAGTTACTCTGTTAATAAACAACGTAAATTGCGGGCAGAATTTTTGGATGAAATGAACAAATTACGGTTGTTAGAAAATGATTTTATGGTGGCCATTAGTAATGGTCAGGACTCTGAGCAGATCTCAAATAATTTGGCTATTCAAAAAATGAGGCTATATCAGAATTTTTCCACAAAGTTGGCAGCGCAAATTGCAGTATACACTTCTGAGATATACGAGGTGGGCGAAAATTCTGGACGTATACTGGCCAAAAGATTATATCAAAAAGAGGTTGCTAAACGGATTAAAAAAATCTTGGACGAGCAAGGGGTAATAAGGGATAAACCAGCCGAAGTGTTAGAGGTATTTAGCAAATTTTATCGTCAGCTGTATACGGATGAAGATACTCTCGGAGTTGAGGATAAAGTAGAGGAGTTTTGTGGAGATATTGAAATCTCTAAGCTGACACATGAGCAAATGGAAGACTTAGATCTTGATATTACCTGGGGGGAAGTTGAGGTAGCAATTACTTCTTTGGCAACTGGTAAGGCGGGGGGGCTGGATGGTATACCTCTTGAGTTTTACAGAACTTTTCGGCACGTGTTGAAAGATGAGATTTTGTCGATTTTCTTGTCTGCACAACAGGGGACCGCGCCATTATCCTGGCGGAAATCTATCATTACGGTTTTTAAAAAAAAGACAAACTTGCCTTACTGCCGGCATCTTACAGACCTATTTCGCTAATTAATTCTGATAGTAAAGTATATGCCAAAATATTAGCAGCACGTTTATCTTGTGTCATCACTAAGTTGGTCTCACGATTTCAACATGGATTTATTCCGGGGCGTGACACGGCAGACCATGTTCGGCGTCTCATTTCATTCGTGGATTGGGCACTAGCAACCAAATCTACAATGGGGTTAACCCTGTTGGATGCCGAGAAGGCATTCGACAGGGTTTCCTGGCCTTATATGTGGGAGGTCTTGAGGTTGAAGGGCTTTGGTCCGGTGATTCGGCAGGCATTGAAATCATTATATTTTCTTCCAGCCGCCTCTATTCGAATAGCTGGCCAAGAATCAGGCTTGTTTTTAATTAGCCGTGGCACACGGCAAGGATGCCCGTGTTCACCTTTATTATTTGCTTTATATATTGATTTCTTTTTGATAAAGCTAAATCAGGCTATTGATATTAAACTGATCCAATTACGGCATATCGATTATAGAGCTTTGGCATATGCCGATGATATTGTTGTTGCTACTAGAGACATTGTCACTGCAATACCGGTAATTGAGGGATTGGCATCTAAGTTTGGGTCCTTTTCGGGGTACAAACTAAATACCTCTAAAACTCAGATTTTATTTATTGGTGAGGAACCTCCTGATAACATAACAACTGTCTCTGAAGTTACGTATTTAGGGATTAAAATCTCCTTACCAATCAGTAAGATTCCAGAACTAAATATGGATCCTGTGCTTATTAAAGTAAGTTCTATGCTGGAGAGGATGGATCACTTACATTTATCTCTTTATGGAAGAGTTAATGTTTTAAAAATGCTAGTTTTGCCGAAGTTTCTTTATATGTTTAGAACAATCCCACTCGAATTTCCGGTCTCGTGTTTTAAGAGATTAGAGAGGATCAGCTCTAGATTTTTGTGGGGTTATCGGCGCCAGAGAAGGGCTTATAAAAAGATGGTATTGCCAAAGAACCGTGGAGGTTGGGGCATGCCTTATTTTATGTTTTATTATTGGGCAGCGGCCCTCCAATTCATTAGTCCTCTGGTAGTGGGGGATCGGGTCAAGCTTTTGCCATGTCATAGTCCTTCTATCTATGAGTTTGGATTGGGTGAAGAGGCTAATGGAAGCTTGGTTAAAATACTAGAACCTAGCTACTTTAAGAAAACAAAATTTAAAATTCTTAAAGCAGCATATTGTGTTTGGAGATCAATTAAACGACATCTAGGGGTCTTGAATCTAAATGCATATACCCCATTATCAACTATTGGGGTACTCCCATTGATTTTTCGTGATCATACGGTAAATAGTTGGCGCTTAAAAGGAATTCAGTGTTTAGGGGATTTGTATGAGGATGGACAGTTGATATCATTTGCTGAGCTACAAATAAAATATGATCTCCCTAAACATGATTTTTTAAAATACCTTCAAATTCGGAGTTATCTGAATTCGCTTGGCCCGGATGCGGAATATCAATTTAGAAAAGTCCCTCTTATTGAAAGGATGTGTAAAATAACGACAATTGGTGAATTTTATTCTCAATTGATTAATGTACTTTCAGATGATGTAGAGATTTGTCAAAATAAGTGGGAAATTAAGTTAGGTCACGGGGGAATTGATATTATCAAATCCTTAAGTTTTGCGAATCAAGTTTTGATGTCTGGAAGGATGCGTACTCAGCATTATATGGTTGTTAATGATCTGTATTATACTCCAAAGAAGATCTCTAAATGGGGGACATCTGCTGGTTCCAAATGTAACAGATGTGGTTTATATGCAGCCGACGTAGTTCATATGTTTTTTGCCTGTCCTAAATTAGCTGAATTATTCCTGTCTATTGAACGATTTTTAGGAGTAATAATGGGGATACCAGTGTCTATTACTGGGGAACTGGTTTTGATTGGTTTTTACTCAGATACTTCCGTCATCACAAGATCTAAAGCAATGGTTTCTTTTCTGTTTATTTGCATGGCAGTTCTCCGTGCTTGTATTGCACAGGATTGGATAAATTCTGACCCTCCATCCTTTCTGAGTTGGCGGGCAAGACTGCTTGCAATGTACAATTTGGAATCAGCTATATATAAGACTAAAGGGAGAAGGAAGAGTGTAATGGGTGCTAAGATCTGGGCCCCCGTTACTGATTGGATCTAATGTCGAATAATGGATAACCACTGTCTATTGTCAGATTTTCTTTATTTCAGTATGCTTATATTTTTTTATATATAAGTTCTGTCTGTACCAGTTGCCGTGTTTGTAACATTTTGACTGAAAGACCTGATCTGTGAAATATGATCACTATATTCCTTGCATAAAAGGGGAAAAAATCAATAAAGAATTAAAAAAAAAAAAAAATAACCACTTAATGCTGTATTGTTTAACTATGACTATTATGAATCCCCTCATGTGCCTCTTGTAAACGTTATCAAATAACATATAAAGCGCTCTAATATCTTCGGGTCAAGATAGCACTATATAAACCTCAAAATAAGAATGCTTTTGATCACTCCACTAATCTCAATCTTGGTAAATACAGGTGTGAAAGCAGCAAGGATGCCACATATATTAAAACTTATAAACAGCTTCCATGCCCATTAAGACACAATTACTGGGTCTCGTTGGAATGGAAATCTTTGCCTTCTCTAATTTTTCATTGTTTTGAGGATAATAGAAAAAAGAGTGACACAATATTGACTAAGGCACATAGATCAGCACAAGACACCAGAAGACTTGGAATTCTAAATAACGCATGTGTTTTAAACTCATATTCTTACAGGGAAGGACGATGGACCGCTCAAGGTCCTGGTGCTTTTGGCTACGCAAGCGACCTCAACACGGTGGGACATCATTTTCCTGGATGATCTACGGGAGCTGTTGCAAATCTTAGAACTAGTTTATAGCTGATTTTTCTCTCTTTCAGGATAGTACATTCAACCAATACATTTATTATCAGAGGACCATCTAAGCTCCTGTGACTCCCAAATGCTGGGATTCCATCTTTCCCTACTGTACAGACAAGACTTTAACTCCAGCTGACTTACAGCTTTAGGTGTCAACCACACTGTTATGTGCACGACTCCCAAATCTACATTAAGACTAGACATTCCACCTGCCAGGATATGATCCAGTCTTGAGAGGCGAGCAATTTGGTATCTCTGGAAGTGCTAAGACAAAGTTCATGATTATTTATCCAAGCAACAGAGAACGCCATTCGACTATTATAGCCAATTTATCTGTGCCATGCACTGCGATTCCATAAAAGTAAACCATGTAGGTATTTGGCTAAATGAAGCAAGTAAACTCCTCTATTTGAGAAGGAGACACCGCCCCTCTAGACAATAGGCAAAGGCAAAGCCAATAGCTCTGGCGTTGGCTGACAACATTTGGCTTTGCCAATGCATGGGAATGGTTTTTGTAAAACTGCACAAAGGAACTAATTTTTGTTTGCAAGTGCACATTCCGCAAGAGGAAATGCCGACACTCTTAGGTACGCCAATGGTTGAAGTGGGCTGACCCTCTGCCCCATGCTATATTTTGTTATGGGTGGAACAAAATTGTGAATGGCACATTGACTATTCAATAGATGGAGAGAGCTGGCTGAAAGCCTCTACAATTACCTTCATTATAAAAATAGCTTTATTAAAAGTAAACGATCTTTGCTAACAGCAGACCTAATTTCCATCTAAGGTGTTCCTTACTTCTTTGCAAGTCAGTGGAAAAATAAACTCTAGTTGTTTGGCATGCATGTACAATTTCTGATGTGTTGGAAGAGCACACCATGACCTTTCAAGAGCCTGAAAAACATCTGTTGATTTTTCTAAAATCACTGTTAAGGAACATCTAAAACAGGCATTGGCAAAGCCAATGGAAAGCTGTGTGATGGCTAAAAAATGTATTGCAAGCACAGAATTGAAAAATGACAAGTGCAAGATCTTTAATTGATTAGCGAAAGCACACCATGCATTCTTTCAAAGGAACAAAAAAATATTAAAGGCTGGCTCCATTGACATACAGTCAATGAGCTCGAAGAAGCAAACCGAGTATGTCCTGCAAATGCAAGTTGCTCTTTTTTGCATTCTTTCTAAACTTGAAGAACATTGCAATACAAGGTACCAAAACCTGGCGTTTTTACATTTTGGGACCAGTTTAATATTGTGTGTAAGGTTTCTTTGAAGAATGTTTATGGGAAGGGCACTCCTGGACTCCTTTGACAGATGGGATAACACCATTGAATGCCTGGCCAGGGTGATATAAGGGTACCCTGGTGTCCGCTCATCTCCCACTCATGAGAACATTCCTCATGTCTATAAGTGGCCTATTAGAATCCCTCTTCTTTCCCTAAATTGACGTCCAAACATCCGCCAATACTAGTTTCATATCAGAACCATCTCCCGCCTCCAGTCTCATATCAGCCCCTATCCCCAATGCTCAGTCAGGCGGTCCATCACTTTCACTGGCAGCCATCCAGTTGCAGAGAGCCTCAGCTTTTTTGACATAATCTCACAGCCTTGAGCTTTGATGTGGGCAAAGTGGTGAACATAGACTTCAACAACAGTTTCCACAATGCTGTCGTTCTCCATCGCTGCTGTCTTCACTTTGCACAAAAAATGTTCCGTCAAATTTGTCATGGCTTCTCCACTCTATTTATAAAATTTTATATGTTACATCATCAAACATAGAAAATGTTTAACTGGGTAATAAAACAACAGCATGCCTTATAAATTAAATAAAGGGGCGAAGATAAACAGTGCAGGTCTGAGGAAAACTGAGAGATTTGCCTTTCTGCAGGAAAGGAGGTGGCTTGCAATAGACCTAAGAATATACTTGTTGTAAAAACCAGTAATAAATATATTCCATCCGCGACTTATCCAAGGCCTTTTTCAGTGGTCATGTGGCCTTTCATACGAATAATCTGCCAATGGGAGAAGGGTTTGTGTTAAACTTAAAAGTGTCATGTAACCGAAATCAAAGGAGTCACACACATGACCTGACACCCTTATTGACACTTCTGTGAGATTACAGGAAGAAACATCACACAGCATTCTCTGAACCCAGTGACAAGCAATGTGTACTATTGAAGAACTTTTCATTGATAACACAAAGCAACAGCATGTTGGCAAATAGTGAGTGTTAACTGACTCAAACCACCATCTACGAAACTTGCTAAAAGCTAAAGACATGCTAAATTTCACTTCACTTGTAGGCGCATATTTTACATCACAAGTTGTTTGCAAAGCAGTCCAAACAGTTTTAAGAAGTAATGTAGGTGTTCCATCAAGTAACTGACACACAGAGTAGGGTTATAACCTATGATAGGCTTGCATTTTTTAATGTTTATTTTTCATTAAGTTGTGCGTTGTTATTTGTCGTGCACTCTGTTATTTGTAAGAACCTTGCAATTCTAGTTAGTAGGTAGGTAGGGACAGTGAGAATCTCGTTCATCCATTCATGCACGTCACTAATTAGATGGTGAGGCATTTGACTATTCTTGTACCACCTCGCGATGGCTCATGCTGGGTGATTATTGCTGCCCATCAGCGTCAAATCAGTCTTGCTTCCAACAACACAATGATTGTTACGGAGTACAGCTATGCTTAAAGTTGTCCTCACAGGAACATGAATAACATATCGTATAGAGACAGTACACCCTCCAGTACCTCTCTAACAATATAAATTGGCAATGTCTTTTCACACTTCTAGATCATCTGCTACAAATGTCCTGTGCAAAGTAATGTATAATTAACATATGATTAACAAGCATTGATATGATCTGTACTAATTATGTGTATGCAATTACAAGAAATATACCCTAAATTTACAGACACAACTAAGTATCATCATATATACATGTATATAAATATATTTATTACTTCATCTAAATTTACACACACAACTATTGTAATAATAAATGTAAGAGTTAAGCATTAACTATTTACAATAGTATGATCCAACTCCTAACATTGTTACTATAACAGAATTTAAGTGTCAAACAAATAAATACTCTTAGAACAGAATTATAATTGAGAAGAAAAATGTGTTAACAATACAGTGTACATTAGAGTGTTGAGCTAATCAATTAGTTGTCTATAAATACTAGGCACATTTTTAAAGTGTCCATTAAAGGAGTCAGGCAAAGATTCTTCTTGAACGGGAAAGACATTTGTAGTCCAAGATCAGCTAGAGCAATGTCATTACATTAAGGCCAAATACCCTGACATCCCACCATGAAACGATGAAATTTTACAGTGGAACAGTTTGTGAGATTTTTAATTTCTTGTGATAAATCCTGGCAGTAGTTTACTTTACTTTCAAATGCTTGTTCAAGGGAATTTTGTGAATTTTCATATCAGATTGAGACATCTATTACCACAGCAGTACCATCTGTGGCGAACACTACATCAAGGTTTCCTTAATTCACACTGACTATTTTTGATATGAGGTTCCCTATATGTCATCCAACCACATATTTCCGCTCTATTAATGAGAAGTTCTAGAATTTTATTGTGTCCTTTTATTCTTATGTCCTTTGTTTTAGGACATGTACCTGATAAATAAGCAGTTGTTTTGCATACATCTTCACAGTATCTGCAATTAGAGAATGTTCAATCTCTTCCCATGGAAATGGTTTCTCTAGTGTATAAGACATTCGCTCTCAGCATCAGCACAGCTATATAATGGTTTTTCTTCAATTTCATGCTCTTACTAATCCAGAAATTTGAAGTTGGATTGTTTTCTAGATATTTAATACCATCTCCTAGTATAGGGATATTTTTCCATTCTTCAAATTCTTCTTTTCACCAGTCATATGATGCTTACATTTGCAGATCATAGCTTAGGAATCTAATGTCTAATATGTTTAGTTCATGAGTTTTGATTATATTATCGTTTATTATATCCCTGCATACATGTATGAGGGAGCAATGTACAGTTCTGGAGTTTCTCTTAGATATAATAGATTGTTGATTTTGTTGATTCCTATTGTTGTACACAGAATTGGTATATTTAGGCCCCTGTTTGATCTTTTAAAGTAGAGGAGACCATCACAGGTGTATGCAGGTAGGTGGAGAAGTGTTTGACATATTTCTTATTTGTCTCGTCTAACTCGATGAGAGTCTTTGCTTCTGTGCATGCCATTTCTAGTTTACATGACAGCTTTGGAACAAGGTATTGACATTATATTTCAACCTTTTGCGTGGGCTTAAGTGGTAAACTGTCAAGATTATGAGCCCACCCTGTTAGTACTCCATTTATTTTGCTGTTTTGTGTACGATCTGTGTGAGGATCAAAGTTCAATCCTAGGTATCTCTCACTCTCACCTGGATGCATGTTTTCAAGTGCCATGGTTTGCAGTTATTCGCCAGGATTTTGACTTTATGATGAATTATGAAAAAATATGTGTGCCTTTTTCACATTGGGTTTTAGGCCTGTTGTTTTACTGAAATTTTCAATGATCTTCAAATTAGAACCCATTCCTTCCCATGTGCTACTTAGTGCTGCTAGTTTGTCAGCAAAGGCCAGATCTGTGATTTGCTCAATAAGTCCATCTGATCCAAATGTGAAGCGCTTGCCGGTTTTCTGAAGATGACATATTAGAGGAGCCATGGCAATGTTAAACAACAGTGGGGATAGTGAGTCACGTTGTTTTACTCCATATTTCATTGTTATTTATGGTGTAGATTCATTGTTTTTACTCTTGGAGAACGTTGATGAATCTGTTTGGAAGTCTTTATTATATCTCGAATGTGTGACGGAGCTCTTTGTCTCTCGAGATCGGTATAATGTTACCAGGGCTGACATAGTCAAATACTTTTGAAATGTCTATGAACACCACTGCAAGAGAGTGTTTAATCTTTTGTGGCCCTTTTTTGATGTTCTCAAGCAGTGTTAGATTTTCAAGACATCCTCTCACTTTTATGAAGACTTTTTGTCTTGTATTCATATTAACAAAGGAGGTAAGTCTTTTGGTCAGTATTTCTGTAAATTGCTTCATGAATGATGTACCAATTGTAATTGATTCCCAATTGCTTACTTTTTTAGCTCATTGTTTGGTATATTCTTTGGAATTAGAATCAAACGGTTCTTTCTTTTTTATGCATTCAGGGACTCACCTCATTATTAACCAAGTGGATAATATTTTGGGCAGCATCCTTGGTTCTTTTTTATGAACAATGTATAGATCTTTTAAGTCAATATTATTAGGCCCCACTGCTTTGTTTAAGTTAGAGTTTTCAAATACTTCTGTTATTTCAAGAAGTGTAATTTCTTTCCACAGACATTTGAAATCCCATTCTTCTGGTATTCTGTCAATAGAGATGAATTTCAATTTTCTTTCTTATTTTCTTTTTCATTAATGTCTTTATAATATTGAAAGATATCAAAGGCACTTCTCTGGCAAGTGGCATCTTCTGCACCGTTGGTGATTATTTTGGCAATTCTCGTTTTGTCTTTCTTGAACATAGCCTGATATTCCTTATAGCTGTCCTTTAATATTGCATAGCTTTTCTAATGTGATTTATTAAGCCTTTTCTTTTTCTTTTTTGATATGTTAGTTTGGACTGAGTAATTGTGATTTTCATATTGAGCAGTGCTCATAAGCTCTTTACTGATTTCATTTGGATGTTCATTGCGATTGACTGGGTTGAATGTATAGCACTGGTATTTTCTGAGATATAAATCAGAATTTCTTCTATCATGTCCATAGCAGCTTTGTGATGTTTCAGGTTTTTGGAGTATTTTCGAGCTTCTGATATTATGTCATTTAGATCATGAAAGTTAGTGATTTTAGGCGCTGCCTTTCTGTTGATAAAGTCTTTACACCTTTCTTTTGTTATTTCCACTGATATTTCAGGTTCATCATTGGAGTCACTTTCAATATTGGTGGATGCTCGCTGTACATCCGTTGCAGGTTTTTTTAACTTTTTTCTCTTTTATCCCTTCTTTTCTCTGCAATTTGTTTTCTGTTTTTACTGTCAAAATGCAGAACCATGAGCGCATTCATTTATTTCTTTTGTTTTCATACACTTTTTCCAATTTAGCAAGCAGCAATATTTCTTCTTTTGACCATAGATTTGATGGTTTGTTGCTTGCTGGAGCAGCGACTCTAGCAGCATTTTGTGCTTTTGGGTGTGCATGTCTTGCATGTCGCGACATTCCAATTTTTGTTCCGAACCTGAGGTCACAGAAGCTACAAAGGAATTGTAGCTCTCCTTTTTTTTATTCTACCTCTGCATTTTGCGTAGTGGCATGCAATGTTTTGAATTCAGCTTTCTGGTCACATTTCGAGCAATTAGTTTTCTCAATCAATCAATCAATCACGGCATTTATAGAGCGCGCTACTCACCCGGGAGGGTCTCAAGGCGCTGGGGGAGGGGGTAAGTTACTGCTCGAACAGCCAGGTCTTGAGCTGCTTCCTGAAGGAGAGATGGTCCTGGGTTCGCCGAAGGTGAGTGGGGAGGGAGTTCCAGGTCTTGGCTGCCAGGTAGGAGAAGGATCTTCCTCCGGCGGTGGTTCTGCGGATGCGTGGTACGGTGGCGAGGGCGTGGCTGGTTGATCGTAGCTGGCGTGTGGGCGTGTAGAAGGTCACGCGGTCGTTGAGGTACTTTGGGCCCAGGTCGTGGAGGGCCTTGTGTGCGTGGGTGAGGAGTCTGAACGTGATTCTCTTGCTGACGGGGAGCCAGTGCAGGTCTTTCAGGTGTCCGGTGATGTGGCTGTGTCGGGGGATGTCCAGGATGAGTCGTGCGGAGGCGTTCTGGATGCGCTGGAGTCTTTTTGAAGTTTGGCTGTGGTTCCGGCGTAGAGGGTGTTCCCATAGTCCAGTCGGCTGGTGACGAGTGCCTGGGTGACGGTCTTCCTGGTTTCAGTGGGGATCCATCTGAAGATCTTGCGGAGCATGCGCAGGGTGTTGAAGCATGAAGATGAGACGGCGTTGACTTGTCTGGTCATCGACAGGGAGGAGTCCAGGATGAAGCCCAGGTTGCGTGCGTGGTCCGTTGGCTTGGGCGCGGTGCCCAGGGCCGGGGGCCACCAGGAGTCGTCCCAGGCGGAGGGTGATGAGCCCAGGATTAGGACTTCCGTCTTGTCTGAGTTCAGTTTAAGGCGGCTGTTCCTCATCCAGTCGGCGACGTCTCTCATCCCGTCGTGTAGGTTGGCTCTGGCGGTGGTGGGGTCGTTGGTGAGGGAGAGGATCAGCTGGGTGTCGTCGGCGTAGGAGATGATGTTGAGGTTGTGTTGGCGTGCGATGGCTGCGAGGGGCTCATGTAGACGTTGAAGAGGGTTGGGCTGAGTGAAGATCCTTGTGGAACGCCGCAGATGACTTCGGTGGCTTCGGATCTGAACGGGGGAGGCGGACTCTCTGGGTTCTTCCGGCGAGGAACGAGATGATCCATTCCAGTGCTTTCTCTCGGATTCCGATGTTGCTGAGGCGCTTCACTAGGGTGCGGTGGCAGACGGTGTCGAACGCCGCGGAGAGGTCCAAGAGGATGAGGGCAGCTGTTTCCCGTTGTCGGTTAGGGTTCTGATGTCGTCGGTGGCTGCGATAAGGGCGGTCTCGGTACTGTGGTTGGCCCGAAACCCGGACTGCGAGGGGTCGAGGGATCCATTCGTCTCGAGGAAGGCGGCAAGCTGTCTGTTGACGGTCTTCTCGATGACTTTGGCCGGAAACGGAAGGAGCGAGATGGGACGGTAGTTCTTGAGGTCGGTGGGGTCCGCCGTTGGTTTCTTCAGGAGGGCGGTAAGCTCGGCGTGCTTCCAGCTCTCCGGGAAGGTGGCGGTGTGGAAGGAGGAGTTGATGATGTCCCGGAGATGGGGTGCGATGGTGGCGTCGGCTTTGTTGAAGACGTGGTGTGGGCAGGGGTCGGTTGGTGATCCGGAGTGGATGGAGTTCATCGTGCGGGTGGTGTCTTCGGTGCTGATCGGGGTCCAGTTGCAGAGGGTGGTGGTGGCGGGCGTTGGTTCGGCGGTAGGGTGCGTGGTTTGTGCGTCGAAGCTGTTATGTATGTCGGTGATCTTGCGGTGGAAGAACGCGGAGAGTGAGTTGCAGAGGTCTTGCGAGGGGGTGATGTCGTTGTTTCCGGCGCTGGGGTTGGAGAACTCTTTGACGATGCTGAAAAGTTCCTTGCTGTCATGGGCGTTGTTGTCCAGTCGTTCTTTGAGTGCCGACTTCTTGGTGGCACGGATCAGCTGGTGGTGTTTGCAGGTGGCGTGCTTGAGGGCGGTCCTGTTGTCTGTGGTCTGGTCGAGTCGCCAGGTTTTCTCGAGAGTGCGGCAGTTCTTCTTGGATTCCTTGAGTTCGTTGGTGAACCAAAGGGTTTTCTTGCTTCCGGGTCTGCTGGGAGGGTTTTTTAGTGGTGCGAGGTCGTCGGCGCAGGCGGTCAGCCACTTGGCGAGGTTGCTGGCTGCTTCGTTTGGGTCCGTTGTGTTGGTGGGTGTGTTCTGGCTGAGGGAGGCGGTGAGCTGCTCGGCGGTGATCTTGCTCCAGCTCCGGCGGGGAGCCTGTTGCGGGTGGTGGTGGGTCGCAGTCTTTCTGAAGCTGAAGTGGACGCAGCTGTGGTCGGTCCAGTGGAGTCCGGTGGCGTGGCTGAAGGAGATGTGCTTGCTGGACGAGAAGACGGGGTCAAGCGTGTGGCCGGCGTAGTGGGTGGGCGTGTTCACCAGTTGCTTGAGTCCGAGGTTGGCGAGGTTGTCCAGCAGGGCGGTGGTGTTTCTGTCGTTGTTGTTCTCCAGGTGGAAGTTGAGGTCCCCTAGGAGGATGTAGTCGGCGGAGGGCATGGCGTGCGGGCTGATGAAGTCTGCGATGTCTTCGCTGAATAGTGTGCGTGGTCCCGGGGGTCTGTAGATGAGGGTGCCTCGGAGGGTGGTCTTGGGGTCAGTGTGTATCTGGAAGTGTAGGTGTTCGGCGGCGGTGAAGGTCTCGTCGGAGTTAGTCGAGATGCGGATGGTGCTCTTGTGTACGATGGCGATGCCTCCTCCCGTCTGGTTGACGCGGTCCCTCCGGGTGATCTTGTATCCGTCCGGGATGGCTATGGCGATGTCGGGCGCTGAGGAGGCGTTCATCCAGGTTTCTAAGCTCTTTGAATGTTCTCATTATGTCTCCACACATATCACAGCTGTATTTTTCATTGGGATATTTCCAGTTTGTGATTTATTTAATAAAATCACTTTGCTTGTCATTAGGCTTATCATTAACCTCATACACAGCTGGCAGTTTTTCAAATCTTAATGCAATTGTATCACTCTTGGCTGATGAGGCTGCAAATTGAATATTGTCAGTGAGTTCTAAGGTGTCCTCATTGTCTATTAATACGGAGGGTGAGCAAGACGATACAGCGTGATTTGATTCATTGTTATTCACAGTTTTTTTAGATCTGGGTGTGGAGTTGACAAAATTGGTAAGGAGTTTAATGATTTGTGGAAAAGACAGCATCTCCGTTCGCCATCTTAGGCTTTTCAGTATCCTGGAACTACACCATCTGGAATTGGGATCGCTAGCTTCGCCATTTCTCGCTACAATGCTCACGGCTGTAATAGAACCTTGTTTGGCCTATCTCTATAGACTTCTCCTCAAAGAGTATAGTGGTATATATTTACCAGCGGGCCACTCGGAGGTAAAGGCCACTACAACTGAGAAGAGGTTAAAATAGTGATAGCTACTCCCGCCACTTACCTGCCCTTAATTGAATTTCTTCACTCTGACATTCAGAGCACTAGGCAGAAATCACATTGCATCAATATCCGCCTTACAGTGGTATTTAGTTTGCTAGCTTCGTCCCCAAGGTTTGAAGATTCCTTCACAACCAGGATCTGTGAGTTGGTTTAAGTAGCAGGCTTAGGTTTAAGGAATCCTCGACCTTCCATTTATTTCCAGGAATATTCTCAACAACAGCTCAGATCCTTTCGTGTCTGCATCTGGGATCAGATGTTAGGACTGGATGTTGTGGAGGGACATAGGAAAGTGCTGGGACACGGACAGGAGCTAGGGGCACATTGACCGCTGGTTGCTGGCTATTGCTCAGCCTTGCAAGAATTGATGCCGGCATCCAATGTGTGGTTCAGAACCATCTTGCAGCAAACAACTGGGGCTGGACCAAAATGAACACAGCTTCACAGGTGGTGGATGAAAAATGTATACTTCAAGTTTAAATGCAAAGTTTTTGGTGAGGGTGCATGGCAAATGAGCCTGTCAAACAGGGTATTTACTCCCAGTCTTCCCACATGCACAGTCAGCGTGGGAACAGGTAGCAAGTAGGGGCAATGTTCAGGAAGTAAAAGTCAGGTCCAAACAGGCCTCTCGAGCTGTTGCTCCACAAAGTACTATCTGAGAGACAGTGTCCGGGGTTGTCAGTGTAGCTAAACGTTTGACATGGATTAGCGGTTAACTGAACACTGAGCAGGATATGCCATAAAAGTTGTATTTCGAGTAGGGGATGGATTATAACAATTGTTTGTCTTCCCCTTCACAGGGGTTGGCAATCCTCCAAATATGCCCTATGGACAGTCTTTTAAGGGTTTCCAAAAGGGTCTTGTAGGAGGTGAGCTGCGCATACTGGATCCACACTATTGGGGCAAGGCATTATGAACAAAATATATTCAATTTATGTGAAATAATGAGAACAAGTGCGCCCAGCTTCAGTGGGAAGTAGATTATTTTGTGATGCATTTCACTAACCTTGTGTAAACTTATCATCAGTGCTTACTGTGACCATTGTTTTTCATTTTGTAAGTTTGACGAAAGTGACCTTGGCAACTGCCATCTACCAACTTATTTTGTTGTTGTGCTGTGCCTTTGTTTCATTGTGGGATGGTTTTGTTGTTACTATTTTATTGTAATGTTTATAATAATTTTAAGCAAAATAAGCAAATAAAGCATTCGTATACTTTTTACTTGGTAGAGGGTACCAGTACGTTTGTAGGTCAGGTGGAGCTGTGTAGACAATCAGTGTTTCATTACATGTGTATGTGGTTCCAGTCCCTTAGGTTGCCTGATTTAACTCAAATCTGGACTCTTAGCAGAGGCGTGCTATGGCTAGAGGACTGGTGGTGTGTATCATTAGTCGAGGCACCTCAGTTACAGTGAGAGGCTTGAGTCGGGTACATTGCACTGAAGCCTTAGCAACAAAACACTGTAGGGTAATCTGGTGCTCATGTAAAGCGCTCTAATGCCCTCACACCAAGTTCACGCTACATAAAATTACAACAACAAAAAAAGAGTTTGTTATAAATAAAATGCCCTGGAAGTAGTTGGTCAGAATTAGAGCTTAGAACACTGCAGACATAGCACAAGGTGTGAGCTAGTAGTTATGGTTCAGGGATTATAGTATGGGGTATCAGTTACTAGTTACAGCACTAGGTTTGATTTACCTGACATTTTGCCACAGTACGCTGTGCTTAGATACAGATTGCCTCAAGTGTGATAAGCTATTAAAATGCTGCAGGATCTGATTGTTTGATCTTTGTGACCGCCTGACACCTAACTCCATTCTCCCTCCTTTATTCTAGTCCCCGAAGGGTGAAGACCATAGCTGGACTGGTTTGCATGTACTCTTGAACCGAGAGGAGCTGACAGTGGAACAGGCAAGTTGGCAATGGCTCTTCTATGGAATCTCCTATGGTGGCTCAGCCTCACAGGCTTGGGCTATGCTGGCAGTGGTACCAACATCCCCCGACTGAAGCTGTCCTTCCAAGGTAGGTTGAACCACTTATGGGCAGGCTTTCTGTGGCCTAAACACTTTTGCTTTTTACTCTCTGGTTGTTCTCAGGCTTTGGTCGAATGGTGCAACGGAAGGAGGGTGAACCAAGTCAGTAACAGCTTCCTCAAAAAAAGGTGCACGTCAATTAAATAGATTCCTGCACCTGTCCACGCTTGAAATAAAGACAATTTTTGATCTCCTTGGGATTCTTAGGTTTATTGCTCATCTGCATAAAGAGACACTTTTCTATGGTGAAGAAGGCCCTAAAGGACAGCTTACACATTAATGGTGCTATCCATGTAGACAACGGGGTTTGCAGTGTTGCACAGTAACCCCTTCACCTCGCCACTCTGTTACTTCAACACATTCCACTCGATAAAGTGAGTCAAAACAGCCTGCACTCACCTGTAATTTTGGATGATTATTTCATCCATGAAGAAATATAGTAATGGTGGGTCGAGGATTACTCCTCCATGCTTCTCCGATTTACAACAGAAATAAAGCAAAAGGAAATTGAAGATTTAAAAAGATTAGTGTTTGTCATATAAACGAAGTATATGTCAGTTAATAACATGGAAAAATAAATGTAGAGTACTTAATGTCATCTTGAGGTAATGGTGGGAGGAGTTATAAGGAAGGCGGAAAAGTGATTGGTATGTTGTGGATTTCCAGCAGACAGTAGTTTTTGCCTGTGGCCAAGCTGGGAGAACTGTTGACAAGTTGATGCCACTGAAACGTCAACAAGGCTTACGCAGAGTCAGCCCCTAGTATTGCCCCTAGTATTCAGCCTAAGCCCCTAGCATTGCCCATTTTCCCCCAGTGTTAGCCTGAAGGCCTTTCTACACGTTTTTGTCTATGGCCTAAATCTCTAAAGAGGAGAGAGGCGAGAACTGCCTGTATCCTCCCTACACCATAGTTTCCTGAACATAGTATACATTGGGCAGATTTAGGAGCCGGTACTCCACATTATAAGTATGTATCTGAGTAGACCAAGACAGGAGCCAGTGAACCACAATATGAATTTGTTACAACAACTGAGCTGTCACCCACCCAAAGGTGGCATGCTTCATCCTAGGTCCAGGCCGTCACTCATGTTAGAACTAATAACACAAGTAGGCTCAACTTTTAATAAGGGAGGTTTATGTGGAAACCACTATGGCTCCAATCTGTGTTAGAGCTAAACCCCCATCTCAAGGTCTTAGTGGTGTGCAGAGTAAAATGGGGGACCAAACAAAAATAAAATAACTCTACAGTTTTATTTTGGTTGCTAGTAGGCAAGTCTGTAATGGAAGGGGACATTTTCAACCCTTTTTTATTGGCAACATCTTTCAGATTCCTAAAGACCTAATCAGCAAGGTGTGTTTCTAAGGACCAAGATGCCTATCTACATTCCTTTCAACACTACCTAATATTCAAGGGTGTCAGTATGGTAAATGTAATATTTGGAGACAAATTAAAACATATTAAATCAGATTTTCTGGATTCTGGTGACCAGTGGAGATAGTACTGTTCTATTCCACAGAAAATCCGGTATAGGAGAAAGAACAAGTGGCCAATAACAACAACAGCCTTGTCCGTGGATGCCTTCATAGTATGTAGAGTAGCCAGTCAGAAGGAGATGCATGTCTTCATGGGACTAGGAAAACATTTGTGCCAGGCCAAGCACTCAAAGAACATGTCATTAAGGCCTCTGGTGCAAATGTAGCTTGCAGTTTAAGTTATAAAATTAGCAAAAAATACTGACGAACTCTATATATACATCATACAATTCCCGGGTTATTACGGTATTAAGAAATTACTAGGTAGCAACAAACCTTTATGACAACAAAATATATTTCCCCATCATGCTTTAGATTTTTAATTTTATACCAAGCTTTCAGATTTTCCCTGCAACGCACCCCAAATTTGCCCAAAAATACACAATTTCCCTGTGCGTTTATAATCAATAAACTCATGTTCCATTATTAATTTCAGTTTTCTCAACTCAGTTATGGGGGAATGGGCATCAGCAGATCTCTTTTTTTGTGCGATCAACAGTTGAGGTACAAGGATCCTAAAAAAGACAGAGGGATTCTTTTAGATTTTGATGAACCGGCACATCCACCATAAAAGAGCAAATGCACAATTCTGCGAAACTCACACTTCTACCACCCTAATTAAAGCTGAGGGAACTACTGAGTTTGTATCAGGAGGCCCTCAGCTGGTTTCCGCCAGTGGAACTCGTGACCCAGATGTTCTTCCAGCATGGAACTGATGGGTCATAAGTGCGGTTGCCCAGCCCTATCGGGAGTGACCATCATTAATTTTCTCTCGACCTGGGACCGTCATGCTAGACATTGTGGTCCCGGATAGGGAAATCAAACAGTGCCCACTTCCCCCACAAAACCTTGATGCATGCCAGGACATTGATTTTGTTCTTCAAGAACAAACTTTTGCTTTGGGAGTTTGTTCTTGCAGAACAAAATACTCTGCTGAGTGGGCTCATCAAATATGGCGCCCGCTAAGCAAGGAGTCAATGGCTTCACTGGACATGCTGGCGCAGAGACTTAATTGAAGTGCCATGCAAACAAATGATGGACGGAATGCTGAATAAATCAAACATTCACCCCAAGTCAAGAAATCTGGGTTAAATCCATCATTCTTATGCTCACCATGCCGGCCCCAGTTTACACCCAGCCAAATGCAAATCAGTCTTGACCCTGATCCTCATGGGAACAGTCCAGCCCGAACTGACAAAACAGGTCCTCCCTGGACCGGAAGCAAGCATCCTGGGACTGCTTTCAGAGTATCTCCCCTCATTAGCCAGGCTGGCTTGAATCCAGCGGCACAGTGAGCAAGGGACCCATGTCTGGGCATACCCATCCCACTTAGGGTGAAAAGTGTTACACAAACAAATGATGGAAGGACTTACTTGAAGGCACACAGATTCTCGCCAGGGATGTGGGATCTTTAAATCTGGTGGGTGCTAGACTGTAAATAAAGCTCCAAATTCTGTGTTGCAGTCCGACCTAAATCACTCTCTTGGTGGAATTCAAACAAATGTAGGCAAATTGAGTGATCTTATAGTGCTCTACTATCTTTGACTCCATCCTTGCTGCCATCAAGCATTTTCAAGTAATAACTTATTTTTATACAGCACTTAATCTTGTACTATTGTATGTTCTAAGAGATGCAAAGAACAGATGTTACTATTATCTAATTTAAACAAAGATTGGACTATTGCATAAAAGAGTCGAATGCCATTCTACTAAAAGTAATAGTATGCAGAAGAGTTTTCTGTAACCACAAGACTGGGGTTTGATTACATCACTCATAATCCTCAGGTGGGGGTGAGTGAGGAAAATAGGTCTACACCCCAAGCCAAGAAGGGAAGACACATTCACTGAACCATTAAAATGCTAAAAAAAAATATATATATATACAAAAACAGATTTGCAATTCAGACTTAGGAACATGTATTTACAGATGCACATTTGTCAATTTATATGCATCTGCTGGAGGGCCTGCATTTTCTCTCTAATATGCCTTCACTGTCTCACCCAAGGGATGTGGCACAATAGTCAGTCTCCGTCCAATGCAACTAACATTATCACTCCCTGGACTTAACTTCTCCAGTATGACTCTGTGCTAGGCTCAGTCGATGTCCATCCTTGCAATTTGCTTTTGACAGGTATGAAACATATTCCAAACAATGTTCTGAAATTAATAGGATGGGCCCTTCATACCATTGCTGTCTTTTTTAACAAATCTTGCGAGAACCGATTCGGGTCGAACTTGAATCACTTTAATTTTGAGGTGATTAGAGGTTCAAGAAATGCTCAACCTATTGTGTGGTTTGAGTTCTAGGTACTTTCACACCTACATTTGCCAAACTGAATTTGGCAAGGCATATTTAGGCATTTAGCCACCTCGTGGGATTTGATGGGAAAATCGATTCGCCGCAGGACTGATTTGAACCTCTAAGATGAAGCAACACAGCCTGGCTTCCTCACCACTGCTCCTTTTGCAAACCAATGAATATACAAGACCTGTTTGTACTTCCTGAAACAGAGGCTACAGCACTCCTAGATTAATACAGTGTTCAACAGGTTGCAGTGAGTGTGAGGATACATCCCAATGGCATGTAGTTAAGGGAAGATAAAGCTTTTATTTCACAAGTATAGACCTAGAACACAGCCAACACGTTTCTTGCTTGATGTACAGTGTCATGAGCTTCTTCAATGCCAATAGGAAAGTGTGTCAGGCACTGCAGGCAAGAAAATATCACTCCAGTTCCTAATTGGAAAACGGCACGGTCTTGTTGGGTCCAGTATGATCAATAGGCTATGTAGTTCATCTGAATTTCCTGTGTGGTTGGGTCGCCCCAGTGGGGCAAAAAGATCTGACAGCAGTTTGTTCCTAAAAAGATGAAAGAGTGCTTTAGCCACCTAATGACCCATTCTTTGTAACATTAAATGTACTCAATTCTTTCTTATTCAGTTCAGGGTGGGATCTTCAACAATGTGCTGCAGAACTAAGTCTGTCCTAAAAAAACTCTCCTACTGCCTTTTAGGTGCTTGCTCATTTAGCAAGGTTTGCACTTGGTTTCCAGGAGCAGTATTGTGCTTGACCGTTTCAGCTGAACGTATGCAGCTGTGAATCATTGAATTCTGAAGAACTTGATCTGTCTCCTCTAAGATGCTTGCTATGTAGTTTACGCACTGAATCTAAATTATGAAATTAAAATTCTTGCTTAGCATTTGTTAGAAAATAGCATTCTTTTTTATGAAAACAAGGAACAGAATCCATTCAGCATAAATTAATCTGTGTACATTCACCCAGCGGTGCAACATTCCTGACAGCCTGTGTCGTATGTACAGAAAAGCCCATAAGTTCTTTGTGCTTACCTTTGTCTCTTCCATGGACCAGTATTTTATTCCTTGTCATCGTACAAGCACTTCCTTTTGCACGAATAGGTGTGGCCAAGAGCTGCAGACTGCCAAGTACTGGGCATAATGAAGGGATGTATGGATTGTCCCTCAGTGGTCTCCTGTATAGCTGCAGTCTGCTCTCTGTCTGGTAGAGTGTTTCATGTTAGAAGCTTGTATCGGTTACATAATATTATGGTCACGGCTGATACTGCAGCATGTTAGTGTATGAAGGGCAACCATAGGGGTTCTTGTTCTCATGCCAAGTCCAAATGTCCCGTAGCCCTAGCACCTCAGAATCACTTGTTGGCCACATTTTAATGCGTCCCACAGACTGCCAAGAATTCTTAGGTTTCATTCTGTCAGCTCATTCGCAAATATCTCTTTGTATTTCCTTCTTTCATTTGTCTGTTCTTCTTTTTATTTCTCTTTCACACCCTCTTTTTCTCTACAATTATCTTTGTGTTCTGTGCTAAGTGTGAATTGTGGCCCAGCTGGACCGCAGCAGCGGTTGTGGGAACGCCACCATCTGAGGTGCTATGATTATCTGGTAGCACGCCTTCACCTTACTTACTACAAGTGTAATGTGTGTTCTTGAAGAGTAAAGTATGTATCCTTCCGACACTGAACCCTGCACAGCATCACAAGAGCCAGAAAGATCAGAGCCAGACAGAAGCTTAAGGGAAGAACTGCAGTGGAAACTAATGGAGCTAGCCAATCAAGTGGCAGCCCACTGCTATTGGTTCCCCCCCAGGAAGTGAGTCACATAGCTCAGGATTCCTAGCACAAGACCACCTTGAAGATTCTGAATATAATGGCATGCCCTAGGTGGTCTCTTTGAAAAATGTGTAAGCACCGACAGTGCCAAAACCTGTTATGCGTTTCGTACTAGGTCCGCTGTCACACAATCAATGTGCGGGGTGCGCCTGTTGGTTTGTAAAATGGCAATTAGCATTCTCCCTACCAAAACTACTGATACATGACTAGAACACATTTTAAAATGTTTTCTTCTTATATGTACTTTTTTATATGTACTCATAAGGGGGTAAATTCTGGCTTTAAGTGATTTTGCTAAATTTTGTACCGGTTGGGATTTAAAATACTGGTCATGCCGTATAAAACTGGCAATGATGTGCCTTATGACCTGGACAATTGGTAGTTATATCTCTTCCCAGCATAGGTACCTGTTGGCCCTACCTCCGCATTCAGGCTCACCCACCTTTCTTTTTATCGCCCCTTCCCTACTTATTCAGTGGCTCTCTAGAGCTCTCCTCCAACAAAACTTGCCTCTCTTGGGGCTACTGCGAGGCTTCTGCGCACAGTGCCTCGGAAAGGTTAATGCATTAATTGCATTCCTTTAACCTCTAGCTTAGTACCCGGTTTTCCAACGGGAAGCTCAAAGCTAATTTAAAAAAAAGAAAACAGCTTAGTCAAGTGCTGGCCCCTGCACCAGGTCCAGGCGTCTGGTTGCCGGGCTGCGGCATGAGAAGTCACGCGAGCTCTCAACTCCCACGGTCAAGTCCTTCAGTGCCCTTTGCGTCACGCACCAGAGTGGGCCACCCAGGCGGGGCACGTGACGTGCAGAGAAGGGAGGGGTAGAGAGGGTGGACGACTGTAGGTGAGGAGCAGGGACATACGTAGAGGGAACGAAGGTGAGGAGAGGCTAGGGTGACCAGATCTTGAGAACCAAAAACCGGGACATTTGGAGAAAATAGAAGAAGGACTACAATTTTTCATCCACGGAATGGCGCAGAATGACAGCTGTCATCAACATAGGATCACAGAAGATGCATTAAGAAAGTAAATACAATGTAATTTCTACAATCAAAATTATACCTATTAATTAAACTACTTACTTATAACAGTTGCTAACTAGCAAAGCTTTAGAACACCCAAAAAAGTGCCTCTCACTGTTTTCAGTCAACCCCTTCTAAAAACCGGGACATGAGACAAAATTGCCGAAATCTGCCCGGACAGCTGGTGAAAAACCGGGACTGTCCGGGCAAATCGGGGACGTCTGGTCACCCTAGGAGAGGCGAACCCTGGGAGTGAAAGAGAGAGGTACGGGACGTATTGAGAACAGGCCAGGTCGTAGCAACCATTGATGCAGCAGGTGCAGTGGCACCGGAGCCCACTGAATTCTGGCAGTAGTGTATTTTACTACCCCAACAAAGTTCCATGGGCCCTTTTCCTTCCTTGCACCAGGGCTCATGGCACCTCCCTGTGCTACAGGTTAAGAAAAGGCTGATCTGAGGGCAGCGCAGTATGTAAGGGGCCACCAGAAGAGGGCGCCGTTTAAAACATTGAAGCATCAACCAGTGACTGAATGCCTAGACAATGCATGTCTGGTCTCTTGTCTTAGAGACATCCCACCTCCTTTTTAGGAAGGGGCTTAACACCTGGCTCTTCCAAAAGATTAACTGTAACCGCCTTTCTTTGCCTGTTTTTGCCACTAGCGCTGGGATGCCTTAGGGTAGCCATGCGCATAAATGTTAATTAATAATAATAATAAATTGATGCACTGTCCCTGGGGAGAGAGAGAGCTGCTGAAAGGCGAAAGTGAAAGCCAAGGACATTTGACAAGGGCGTCCCTGCTGCTGCGAATGTTTCAACTCTTCCAGGAAAAAGCAGACTTGTTGAACCAAAACTTTACTGTAATGTTCCCAACAGGAAAAAAACAAGTGGCTACGGATGAGTAGCACAAGAACTAATAAAGGGAGTAGGTGGGTAATAGCCCTTTCTTAAAAAAAAAAAAAAGCCCTGACGAAAGTTGGATGAAATGCCTGAATGAATCTCAGCCATTCCAGTCCAACGTTTATAGTTTGTCTGTGCCATTTTGGATAGAAACCAGCCATGTGTAAATCAGTAGTGGCCGCACCCTAGAACAGATGCTCTTCCCCTGTGAGTAAGAACACAAACAAACTTAAACCGGTTTTAGCCTTATCAGGCCTCATCACAAGTGCTGTACGAGACCAGTAGAAAAAACCTTTGCATTCAGTTTGGCTTCTTCGTACATGCCAACACACCCTATTCAGACAAGATATTCTCGATTTTTAAGGCTATAAATGGCTTTATTTTAGCTGTCTCCTGCCTAAAATTGCCTCTGTTTCAATGTTGTGATACCAAAGGGGATGATGGACGGAGCGTTAGAGCAAATCAAACACTCACCCCCAGTCAACTGATCTGGGTTTAATCCATCATCATTCTTTAGCTCACTCCACCACCCCAGTTCAGACATGGCCATATGCAAATCAGTCTGACCCTGTGCCTCATGGGAACAGTCCAGCCCGAACTGCCAAGCCATGTCTTCCCTGGACCGGAAACAAGCATCTCAAGCGTTCCGTCCATCATCCCCTTTTGTATCGCTCTGTTTCAATGTTGGTCAATGGGGAAAATAAATTCTGCGCATTTTTTTTCTCTATTTCCCTCTTTCGTGTTTCAGAATGTTGACATGTATGCTTCATTCCCCTCCCTTTAATTATTATGATACTCTTAGTAATAATCTCTGCTTTTAACCTTGTAGCCAAATGTAGCCAATTTTTTTTTTTAAATGGGTTTGTAAAGTAATCCACCAGGATCCTAAAGAAAAGAAGTTATACACCTGGCAACTCCACCGTGGTTTAATGTGTTGCTTTGTCACACATGGCCCAAGAGTGCACCGGCGGAGAAACACTGTATTGTCCTGCTGTTTCAGGGATGCCCTTGGTATGGTAGGTGGGTGATTCATGCTTCTGAACTTTTGGTGTATTAACCCCTGCCCGCTATGTTTGTTCATGTAGCTCCTTGTAAATACCCAGTCCCAGTCTAAAAACCCTTCGAATTGAATGTCGGCAAGGAAGAAATTGAAAAGGAGGGTGATATGACAAGTTTGGTTTTCAGTTCCCTTTTGGGCTGCATTTCCCTAAACTTATAAAGATTTAATCAATTGTGTACCGATTTCAATCTACCATTGATGAACATAGAATATCTGTCTTGCTCTGTGCAGATGATATGTCCAAATGTGAGCAGTATTTTCTTAACACTTTAAACAGCAATGGAAAGAAGAATACATTTAAATAATTTACAAAGGGACAAAGATAATGTCCTTTAGAGTGTAGCGCTGTACATGATATATTTTCCAAGTACAATGAAGAGGTTTAAAACTGAGGGTGTTATTGCACTGTGGCATTTCTATAGACCTTTCCTACCTCTTGCCGAGGCCTGATGAACTTTCTAGGGAGCCATGTAGGTATTTTCTACTGGAGTAGTGCACGGATGACTTAAGGGTGTTGCCTATATCACATCTATATGACTATTGAGTTTGTGTCTTGTGGAAGGCCCGGAGAGTGTGTTTCAATGATGAAACGTATACATAAGTTAGTATGTTCTTTACAAGTTTTTTTCATGGCATACAATTAAAGGCACAGCTAATGAGGAAGCTATCCTCAGAATGACCTTTATCAATTTTACTCCTTGTATGGTGGCAGCTGGGTTAAGCAGACTTAGATGGCATTTATGGAAAAGGTTATCTAGCTGCTTCTGCATGTAGCTTAGCTGGTCAGCTCATCACCTTGTTCATCAGATCCTATAGACAGTGCAAAGGGTGTGGAAGAGTAGACTCACTGCAGCCCTGAGATGTGAGCGTGGTATCTTAGTCAATCAATCACATAACTTTATTTCCCCAGTAAAAACTGGCATAAAAATTATTCTACACAAACAAATTCATCCATAATTTCCACACTGTATCACATAAAAGCAAGTTTAAAAGGACAATTTAATAATATAGCGCTAAAAAAGTTACAAAGTTGTAAGCCTTGGTTCGTTAAAATTACTCCTAGTTTATGAACTAAGACCCCTTTAGTTGTACATAAGAGATCGCATTTAAGCAGTTAATCTCCTCTTCTTTAAAACACATAAATAAAACGAAGCCAAGCAAAAGCACGTAAAAGGATCCAGTAATGTCTTGAGGTAATGGAGGGCTGGGCGACATTGTCTAAAATTCAGGTTACGCATAAGAGGGAGAATATATCTCTTTCTTTCATAAATATAATATTTACAAAAAAATATAAAATGTGGGTCATTCTGCCTAGACTGCCTGTCACAAGGACAAAGAGGGTGTGCATCAATCACATATATTTTCGATGGATGACCTAACATTAAAGGAATGTAATTTAGTCCATCACAGCTCAATCCTTAGTTGAAACCATGGTCTATTAGGCTTTGAAAATGTCCTGCAGAAGTTCTTTTTTAGCAAAATGCCTACTGGTGCACAATGTAGAAGGGAAAAATTATTTCAGCAGCTGAAAGCACAAGTTTGTATCTGTGCCTGGCTGAATTGCAATTTTTAAAATTAATTTTGCATACTGGAATATCATATCCAAGACCTCTGGAATTATGAGATTCTGCAGATTTTTTTGCATAATTGTGGATTTGCCGCATTTACTACCTAGTTCATCTGCTGCATAATCTGCAGATTTTAACACAAAAAATAGTTGTTAGCTCAAACAGGTCAAAAGTTACTAAAAACATCAAGACGTGTTTGCACACAGTGGAAGGTCCTTGGCAAAGGTTAACTGGTCATCTTTCAGTTGCGTATTTCTGTTTTTGGTTGTTAAACTGGTACTAATGAGGTGAAATCTTGGCCCAGTCAGAATTACCATGTGTACCAATTACAAAATAATGAAGTAATGCTACAAAAAAGTGCTGCATTATGCTGCATAATTTGCCTTTTCTTGATGCATAATTTGTCAACCCTGCTGCATAACATGGTAGTCCCCTGCTGCATAATTCCAGTGGCCCTGATCATATCTCTTTTTTCAAGAGGTTGCTATAAGCTAAGTTTGTCTGAACAAAATATTATGCTGATAAAATAGTAATTGAATCTCAATCCTCATGGTCTCGTCTGGAAGCCATCGGAAATGAGTCCTGTGAAATGTTTTACTAAATTTTAATATGCAAGTAGAGTAGACCAGTTAATCATAAAATTGGATTGGGATCAACGTTCCTTTGAGGTCAGTTCACATGGCCTATAAACACTATCCTGTTACCTGCCAATCTTTATATGTACCTTCGTCACAGAGCACACTTTGGCCACCAGAGGGTGGTTGGTGACTCTTTACAAAACCTCCAAATAAATAGATGAACAGCATTATATACAGTAATAAACATTGCCCTTGTACTATGCAGGAGAAGGAAACCGTAAAACATATATGTGGATGTTCCTTATTTTATGAATTGAGAATTCATCTGTTAAGATGAATCTGTTGGAGGCTCAGAAATCAGCAAAGGAATATACCTATTGTGTGTATCAAGTTGGCATGGCGAGTGGTCAGTGGTAGTGGACATTTCTAGGTCTATATTACACTGTAAAATGTTTTAAACAATGAAGAAAGTGAGCAATGCTTTCTCGTAATTACTATTAAATTGGTTAATAGTAACATCTGTTGTTTACAGTGCATCGAACGTGGAGAACTGTGGAGCAAAGAGCTATATACAAAACAGTTAATATCATTAAAGTGGTTTCTTTGCGATTAGCATTGGTGACTCTGTAATGCTTTGGATATTTTTATGACAACCACTTATTGTGGTTCTGAAATTTTAATTGTAAATCTAGTTACAAAAAGGATGGTATGATTTAAGACAGAAAACTAGCAGGCTGGTTATTTTCTTTGGTATGACAGCAGCTAAGAAAACACATGGACTGAATGGACAGGCTAGTCTTAGGTGCAGTAGGCCTCTGTGTACATTTTGATATTTCGTAGTAGTAGCTGATCCAATCCATGGAACACTGAGGAAGGTGCCCCATTCAGTGAGACGGTGCCTTGCACTGCTGCTGTCTAGATCCTACTCGTGTAAATGAAACTTGCTCTCCTGTTCATTCTATACCTAGTCTGTCTGCAGAGTGTACCTTACAGCTGCCTGTGCTGCACCTCATCTGTATGCTGTTTGTCATACCTGATCTGCCTCTCCAGGAAGCTTGCACTGCAGCTGTCTGTGTTGTACTACATCGGGGTCTGCAGGAAGTTTAACACTGCTGCCATATGGGTTGTACCAGTTCTGTGTATTCTGGAAGCTTGCACAGCTGCTGCCTTTGCCTGACCAGATGTGTTTCGAAAGGAAGCCATTATTCGTACTGTCTGTGCTGTACCTGTTCTAATCTGCTAGAAGCTTGCACGGCTGTTGTATCGGATGTGCCCATTGTGTGCTTGCTGGAAGCTTGCACTGCTATTGTATGGGTTGTGCCTGCTACTCATCTGCTTGAGGCATGCACTGCTGTTGACTGTGCTGCACCTGTTATGTAACTGTGGAAACATTCTCTGTTGCTATCTATCCTTTATCAGTTCTATTTCTCCAAGATGCTTGCACTGCTGCTGTTTGAGTTGTCCTTGTTCTGTGTGTGAGGAGTATGCTGTATTGTCCGTGCCGTACAAATGCTTGGCCTGCACTTTTTCATGCTATTTGGGGCGGCTCCTCCGCTATGGCGGAGGAACGTCGCCCCCCCACCAGCCAGCAGCTTAAAAATAAATAAAAATAAAACAATAATAGCCCACATTTATTATCGTTTTATTTTGTTCACAGGAGTCTTGGGGGCGGGGCCAGGGGGATAATAGGCACCAACGGGTAGTGGTATGCACTGTTATCAATGCGCATGACGGTTTGGCCCGCCGTCTCAGGCCGGCCAAACCGTCATACGCATTGATGCTCTCTCCAACCCAGCTGCATTGTTGGATTGGAGACAGCAAAGCACAGGCTCCCAGTCTCCCTGGGAGCACAAATAATCGGCTTTCAGGCCAATCCTGAAGCTCCTTCGTACGTGAGAGCAGCTTCAGGATTGGCCGCAGGAGAGTCTGTGAGTCTCTGCCTGCAGTGGAGCCTCGAGAGGAGCAGAACACTCCGATGCGGCAGGCTGCAGGTAATTCCTTTTTTTAAATCTTATTTTCGTTGTTCGTCGTCTTCCCTCCCACCTTCTCCTGCTCCTCCACTATCCTCTGACACCGTCCGCTGCTGCATGCTATGCCTGTTCTGTGTTGGTGGGGAACTTTAACTGTTACTGTAGCTGTTCTTTATGTACAAGAGGCTTACCTAGCTGTTGTCTTGCTGCACCTCTTCAGTATCTCCAGGAAGCTTGAACTACAACTGTCCGTGCCCTATCTGTTCTTCAGCTGTAAGAAGCAAGCACTGCAGTTGCCTGTGTTGTGCCTGTTCCTGTTGTATATGTGTGGTGTGTGCTCCCTGCTGCATGGGCTAGAACTGCAGCTGCTTGTGCTGTACCTGTTCTGTACAAAATTAATACTTACACTGCTGCTCCTGTTATAACCTTAGTTATGGCAATTATGTGTTCCACCAATGTCAAGCCTGGTCTGTATCTGAGAGAGGCTTGCATTGCAATTCCTCATGTATATGGTGATTTGGGATGTAATAAAATGCTAGACTTCACTTTTCAGTTGTATAATTGCAGTGCGACTCTCTTAAATCCAGATGGAGGTGTTGCTGCGGAAGAAACCTTTTTCATGCTACTTGTCAAAGAAATCTTCTAACACTCCAATCAAAGTCTTGAGGGTTTATTAACAAATGAAAATGTAGTAATCATTTCTGGATCAGAGTCAAACAGCCAGAATTTCCCACACCATGACTGAATGGAGCAAGCTCGTTGAGCGGCTGCAGAGCACACATTTATACAGTATCGCTCTTAAGTTTCAAATACGGTCATGTGATCATTTAAAAATAAATATATATACACAGGTGCCTTGGCTGAGTCCAGGAATGCAAGTAAAATGTCCTTAAGATAATAATGATAATAAGAAAACATTTTGACAGAGAAAGCTAGTCTTCATTGTCTTGCTCATGAAACCAGAAGGTGGAAACAGGTCAACAGGTCAACTTAAGGGATGGGCACTTCCTATGTGCAGGATTAGCATGAGCAAGAAATACAACTGAAGCAAGTCAAGGTTACTTGAATGCAACAATTTTTAATCCAAATACTGTACTCTGCTCATAGTGGTATTGTGTGCTGTTCAGTCTAGGAGTCTGCCTTCATAAATGGGTTTTCGCATTGTTTGTAGAATTTTAATTGCCACATTTTGCAATACAGTTTAATCAAATCTTTCATATTTTTTGATCAGCACTTAGATGTATGTTGCATACAGGTTACCACAAGGTTTTACCCTAGAACACTTATATCAGGCATTATTTTTTTATCTTTATTGCCATCACACTTAATTCTAGCTACAAGAAATTGCCAAACTTACACCACAAGAAGCCTCTGACCTATGTCACTGACCAGGCATTAAGAAGGACAGTAGCATGACTAAGCCACAGGCATGTTGAAGGTACCCAAGGGTTCAAAAGATATAACAATATTACGTTTTGGTGTCACCTAACTCTATAGGTAGGCTACAGCGATATCCTATTTACACTCACCCGTTCCAATTTTTCACCTGTTATCAGAGGGGGCCAGGTATTGGCCCTGATGTCCTACTGCGATTCTTTGACCTCAAAATCAAGGCACCAGGGAAACCTATTACACCATTGTAGCACCAAAACCTTGATCGCAATCAGTAGAGGTTAGGATAACTGGGTTGCATCCAATTTTGATTAATGTTATTTGACCTCATTCAGATTCGATTTAATTTCACAAAAAAACAGCTAAGGAGTTGTTGTTGTTTGGAGACGCTCAGTATGGATTGACTCTGTGATACCTGTTGACTTAGAAACCCTTGTCTTACTCTTCGCTCAACCTTCGGAGCTGTCTAAGGTGCTGAATTGTCATGAGCTAATGTAGACCAGTTGTGCCTTATGATAGGTAGTCTGTGAACCAGACCATGGGGCTGCACTCTGACCCAATCCACAATCCATGACAACAGGGCCCTATCGCATAAGCTTACTCATATATTACCTTTTGATCAGGGAGGGCTAGCGATCAAAACCAGCCTTTTTTCATTTTACTGTACTTTACTTTAACTATTTTTGTCAAAATGTTATTCCTTCTCAATTATAACCCCTTGGTGCATTGATAATTGTTGTAGCTATAATTTTAATATTCTGGATCTGGTGCAAAATCCACGCTGCCTCCCATAGTATAGGCCTTGTTTGCTCGATCAAGTGACCTGGGAGGGTTGGGAAGACTTTGTGAGCCCAACGTCCTATCGCAGTGCAATACCAGGCATCTTGGTCAGCAGAGAGCACAGCCTAGAACGTTAATACTGGTTAGTTGGTCCCTGCTCCTTTGGTGATCTGAGAAACATTGTCACAGCTGAGACAAACTTATCATACATGGAGTGCATTTACAATGGCACTGTAGAACATATATTTAAAGAGCTTTCATGTGCTCGGTGAGGGTTAAAGGGTTCCTCCTGAAGGGAATGCCAGACTTTTACACAAGTAGTTGATAAACGTTGTCCCTGGTGTACATCCATACTTTACCTTCACAAATGATAGATCACAGCCTTTAGTTATACAGTGACTGGGTCCTCTCGAGAGTGCATTACTAAGGTTCTCTTTAGGGCTCTTGCCTGAGCGTCAGTCTAAGGCTCAGCTGACAGGTACTGGAGTCAGTGTCTGAGGGGTGTCTTAGCTTAGGGCCATCATGACAAAGCAAAGCAAATTGGAGAACAGTCAGGTAAAAACACTAGGATTGTGCTATCAGTACAAAGAACTGGACTGGGGTGTAACACAGGCCCCTGGACCTCCTGTGGTGCCCCTTCCGGGTCACCCATTCAGTCTATAGATAATGAATATCTGTGAGATATCAGTGTCATGGGCCCCTCCTTATATTCTTTATTGGGTTCATCCTTTTGTTTTACACCCGTGGAACTATAGTCCTTCCTCATTACAAGTGCCCCGAGCTTCACCCTCAGGGTCTTCTCTAGCACTTTGTGAAAATGTGGACTAATTATGCACTCCTAAGGTTTTAACTGATAATCTATTTTTGATTCCTTACAGATGCTAAAGTTGTGTTGGGGATACTACTTGAGTAATAGGGCGGCAGATGAAAGTAGTCAGTGAATATAATGCTGTATGGTGACAACACTGGGGGGCTGTTGGGCGCGGGTTGGGGGGTAAGAGGACGGGACCGGAAAGATGGTGCGATGCAAAGGTTTATTGAAAACCAGGGCGACAACAAGATGGACATTGTGATGCTGGGTCGACTGTTTAACGAAGCTTATGAATGTAATGTCATCTGTAGCGCCATCACACACACAACTTGGGACTATATTGACTTATTTTCTCCTTTTACTGATATTGAAGTAATGTATACTGTTGTACTGCTGTGCACCAAACGTATTTGATAAAATAATAAAGAAAGTGTTAAAAAAAAAAAAAAAGTTGTGTTGGGGATTCCTTGGATACAATAGCGAATCTAAAAACTCAATGACACAAGCTAGTGCTGCTCACCAGTGCTGTCCTCTGCTCGATGTGATGGTGCACACTGCAGGCTGTGTTGCACCGTCCTCAACATGGGCATCCGCAAGGGTGGGGGCGCTTGCCCGCCCCCTGGATTTTTCACTTGCCCTTTAATGACTATGCCCCTGCCCTTTGGCATTGTCAAAAAGGGTCGGAGGATGGATGATGTTAAAATTATGCACCCCCCAAAAAAAATTCTGCGGACGCCCATGGTCTTCATTGTGGTAGTATGCACGATAGTGCCTTGCAGTGCTCACTGTGGTGCTGTTTCCTGCTCAATTTAATGACGTGCACTGCTGCCACTGTTGGTGTGCATTGGTGTCTGTAGTGCTGCACACTGCTTACTGTGGTGTTTGGTGATGCATCTTGCTCACTTTAGTGGTGTGTACTTCTGAGTGCTGTGCACTTCTCAGTTTGGTGCTGTGCTCAGTTTGGTGTTGTGCTGTGCTCCGCGTGTTGATGTGCAAGGCTGGCGGTGGGGTTTTGCTGTGCTCAGTATGTGCCCAGCTTACTGTGATGCCTTGCACTGCTGATTTGTGGTGTGCCTTGCTCAGTATCTTTGGAGTGCATTGCTGGCGATGGTAATTTGAACTACTCCGTGTTCTACTGTGCCTTTCTCAGTGTGCAGCGTGCACTGACTGAAATGCTTTGCAGTGCTCACTGTGGTGCTATGTCCTACTTAGTTTGGGGATATGCACTGCTGTCTGAGTTTGTGAGCACGGCTGGCTGTGGTGTGTGCACTGGTGAGTATGGTGCTGCACACCTCTTGTTGTGGTTCTGCACCTTGCTAAATGTAGTGGTGTGCACTTCTAGATGTGGTGCTGTGCTCTGCTCATTGGAACAGTTCCTTGCTAAGTGTGGAGTTGTGCTGCACCCTGTGTGTTGGTGTTCACAGTCGGTGGAGGTGTTGTGGTATGCTCAGTGTGGTGCTGTGCACTTCACAGCTGCCCTGCTCAGTAGTGTTCTGTGCTGTTGGCTGCTTGCTGTGCTCTGCTCACCTGTACAGTGCCATGCTCATTCAGATGGCGTGCGTTGCTGCCTCTGGTGCTCTGCGTGCTCGATGATGCGGCCAGAGACCTCCCTGCCCTGGAACTGCCCTGGGATTCCCTAACAATGGCGCAGTCATTATTTTTTTACTCTTCGCCTCCCCAATAGCCAGTTCATTAGGCCGTGGGTCTGATAATTGCCCCTATAATGGGGCTTTATTGGGCCTGCGCCCCCTGTTGGACTGCTGAGAGATTAATGTCCCACTGTTGTCTTTGGCTGTATTGTGCTCGTGAAATTAGGGGTGGGGGGCGCTTTGTATCTGAGAGGGGGCTGCAAAGGAATGGGCGGTGGTCGAAGCCATTGACCTAAAAAGACAAAGGAGGTCAAAAGGAGAGTGATTATCAAAAAGAGGGACGGACACAAGAAGGGGAGGGGGGGCAAAGGAACAAGAGTTGGGTGCAAGGAAAGGGCAAGTAGTGTCAGGCAGAAGGGGATTTAAGAAACCGGAAGGAAGAACAGAAAGTTCTCTGTTGCAAGGCTGTCTGCTAATCAAGGGAACAGAAAACCAGGGCCCGGATTTACAAACGTTTTGTTACTTTTCTAACACTAAACCCACGCAAAGTGTTCGGTGGGGTTTACAATCCACCGCAAATCGCAATATGTGTTGGATTGTAACCCAAAGTGATGCAAAGCTGAGAAACGTGCTGCCTTGCATTACTTTGCATCAAGGGAGGGCTCCATTGATGGCGCTTGGGCGTTCCCATGCAATCACCCAGGGGTTTTGACGCAAATCCCTATCTACAAAGAAGCACCTTCATGAGACAGGTATAACAAGGAGAAATGTTTTCATTTCTCCTTTATGCCCACTTTGCACCTGTGCTGGATTGTACAGCACGCATACAAAGTGGGAAACGCCTAAGATCATAGCTTTTGAACTGGAAGGGATCGCTTCCAGAACAAAGCATGCCACAATGCAGACACCCCTGCGCTAGGGCACAAGGGTGTCTACTCTGGCGCATGGCAGCCAAAGGTGCATCAGCGCAGGGGGAGAGAAAAAGAGCACCATATCTCTTTAGGGATGGTGCTGTTCTGCTCTCTCCCATTCTCTAAGCACAGCTACTTTACTTGTTGCCCTGCATTGAGCAACTTCTCCTTAAATCTGAGCCCAGGACTTTAAGTGGGATGAGAAAGGTGGGGGTCCCTTACAGGGGCGTGGTAAAAATAAGAGAATATATATGACACCTTTCCGAGAGTAATGACCTATGTAATTAAGGGCGTGACTTAAAACGTGTAAACTAAACACCTGTGCTACTTATAGTTTGCCACTTGACCAGTCTTCGGATGTCTCTCTGTGAATTTCCTGTTAAAAAACCAGGCCTGTTGGCTTTGTGAATGCTTGTTAGCAATATCAGATAAAGGCGTTGCAACAATTTTTTTGTTATGAATAATTAGAATTAAAGATGGGAGACTATGAATTAAACACTTCCAAAGTCTGTGGAAGGGGTGGCGACCTTCAAAGTCTCTCAATCACTCCCGTTCTTCCCTTCATACTACTTCCCTCTGTGGTCGCTCTCTCTCTTAGACACATGCCCTTTTCCTCACCACATCTTTCTGCAATCTTCTAGCTGCATATCTCATGCCTCATCTATTTCCTCTTCATCACCCTCTTTTCACTCTCCTTCTGCATGTGCTTCTTTGTTTCTCTTTCATGTCACTATCCCCTGCACACAATGCAATCACTCACCTGTGAAAAGTGCACTTTCTTTTACTTCCCGTCAGTAGATATTTCCATAGCTTTGTACCTACCTTCTTCTCAGTCTTTGCCATAGAATCAAAACAACAATTGGCACATGTGACCATTGCTCTGTGCCCTCTGTAGAGATGCCAAGGACTGGAAGTTCATGTATTCTGAACACCTGTCTGACCCATCGACAGCCACTGTGAGAAACTCGCGCTGCCTTCAGCCTCAATGACAGAACTCTGAATCTTGGCCCGTTATAAACACTACTCAAAGCCTCAACTGTCCCAGACACCAAGGGGCAACACAGTTCTTACTATGCACTATACAAGAGTAGTATGTTGAATGAAAAACACTACAGAAACACAACATCCTGGAAAAATTGCAAATACTCTTGAGGAATGCAGGGTTATTTAAAGCTTGTGAAATGTAAACAGAAACCAATGGACTGACGTTATTTACTTTTATGCTTTTTACAGTTATTGTTCATAAATTGATCAGTGTTTTTACCTTTAAAGGTAAAGGCATCAATATAGGGTCCGGGAGGGACCGTTTCAAAGTAAATTTTTAATTGCTGCAGCTCTGAGACCTGGAGGGACCCACCCCACTTAAAGTCCTGGGGAGCATGATGGAGATGTATATGGGTGCCAGGAGAAAAGGATAGTGTGGAGAGAGCATAGGGCAATGCAGGGCAGGGGTGCAGAGTTACGGAAACGAGCAGGGTAGTAAGGCAAATAAGCAAATTAAGGGTGCCTGTGACAGCAGCTGCAACCCCTCCTTTTGTCCTTTGGTGCCCCTGATATCCAAGGCCAGACTTGCCCAATAGGCATCAGGCGTTTCCCTGGGAAGCTGGAAGCGTGAGGGGGGCAGTTTTGTTACTGGAGGGCATTTTTGTAGCAGTGCAGCAGTTTTGAAAGCACCTGCTGCAAAGTTCCTTGTATATATAGTAGTTTTCAGGCAACAATAACAGTGTCAAGATAACTCTGGTGATTAATGTACCTGCTGGAGAGAGATCAGATTTTGTCTAGTGGCAGTTTTGACTCATGTAAGGTAGCACAGAGGGTTAATATACCTGCTGCTAAGGACATGTACCATGCAGATCACAGAACAGTATTTTATGTGCATAGCTTAGTGGGTTACTGCTTTTTGCCACAGAGACCCTTTTGTTACTGTGGAGTTTATAAGTTATAATCATAATCTAGCACAGTGAGCTATGAAGCGTCATCAAAGAGCTACTTTCAAGCTACATGGTACATGTTAGAAAGTCATTTTTTCTTTGAGTCTTTCATTATCCTAATGTTGCTAAAAAAAGGTTTGTTCGGGTTGAAATACATTCTTATTAGTAATGCCGACCCTAACCACTGTGTTACGTTCTGAATCCTGAGTTTGTGCTTCTCCACACCAAGCACTCTTAAAAAATGCCTACCAGTATGGATGACATGTGAATCCTACATCTTGTATTTCCCTTTGTCTTTCTATTCACTGATTTACACACGTATTATTCATTGTCTCTGTATTTGTGTGCAAGGTAAAGTGCTCCAGCACCCTACACTGGTATGAGAGGCGCTATAAAACAAATGAAATACATGTGAGAGAGGGGCTATGGAGAGATGAGAGGCAATGTTGGAGGGTGATAGTGAGGGAATCATTGAAGAGCCCCAACAAAGATAGTTGAATCGTGGTGCACCTTAAGGTCATCATTTACTATGCTTTAAAAACTAATACAATTCAATATATAATTAAAAATGTGTTATACAATGCACCATTCCCCCTCCCCAACCCCTCCTTGTAGTGGTCAGGCCTACTCGCTGCACTCACTATGCACTGTGCAGGGGCTGGTCTGACAAAATGTGCCAGGGCTGCTTTGGATTTCCAAGCCGGCCCTGCTGATACCTGGTCTTGGGTCATGAAAGCAGCAGCAGGAGCAGAAAGTAAGCAGGACTCGTAGAACCCACTTCCAGTAGTGTTGTCACTGTGTCCTGGGCCCTAGTGCAAGGACTGGAATGAGCCCCTTGGCTGCTGTTTGAGTTATAAAATGAGGCAATAATCAGGGTTCAGAGTGCATCTCAGGCCACCGCACCTGCTGTCCTAGGGAAGCTAGGCCTCTGCCCACTTCGGTTTCTGTGATGTCCACACGTTACTCTTCCACCAGTCTTTCAGCAGCAGCAGGTCGAGGCTAATGGGGAGCCAATGGTGGGACAAGGGGCTGAACTCTGTGACGTGACAGTCACGTCAAAGACTTCTGTGATGTAACTTCCGCTACCCCTCTCATTTTGGTTAATGTAGTAGGTAGCGCTCTAGTGTTCAGAGCGCGGGGGACGGAAGTCCCGGTACCACATCCGCAGGCCAGGCGTGGCCTGCGGGGAGAGGAGGAATAAACGGAAGGCGCTCGCTTGGGGGCGGTACTTCCAATCGGATGCCGAGAGTGTGGCATCTCTGTCCTGCGCTGCGCTCTGGGGAATAGCTGCAGCGTCACCACGGCCCAAGGTGGGGGCCCCATATCACCAACACAACACTGGCGACGAGGAGGGCCGAGACCCTCGCTCGTTTTCCTGTCGGCGCCAGGCACTACACCGTCGGACGGCGGATCCGCGGTCCCGCAGGAAGCGGCCCGACAACCAAACGACGCGCACGCGGACGGGTGAGTCGGCCTCCGCAGTGCTGCGTCCCAAGGCAGTTCTAGCGCTGCAGCGCGCTACCCTGTGCCTCCAGCCACCGGCGCCACCTCAACCAGCTGACAGGGAGCATCGCGCAGGCACGCGCTCTCCCCAGGCACAGGCTGAAAAGTGCCTCACAGTTTCCTGGGCACCTCTACAAGAGGAACGTGGGGAAGGCCACACCCCAGATCCTCGCTGGCACTACCTCTCCAGGCACAGAAGAAGAGGAGGGGCGCAGTGACGTGCCAGCACCAGGCCCGGGCTGCAGGAGTCCCGGCGCTGCCAAGCACACAGCACAGGCCAGAAGGCCCAGGGACACGTGCTCTTCCCGCGCCCTGCCTCCCTCATCCTGCCCGCTCCGAGCAGGCACGCCTGCCGTCTCCCAACACACGCAGCACGCAGGTGGTTGCTTGGCACCAGGGGACACGCCTGCCACTGACGAGCTACGATGGGGGATGACAACCCTGCCCCTGCTCAAGTCCACATCCCATTTCAACACGCGGCCTCCGGGGTGCTGCCACCTTTCAGCGAGTTGGAGGACCCAGCAACAGCGTCTCCTCGGTGGATAGTGTGGATTGAGCGCCTCGACAACTATTTCATTGCCACCAGGGAGGACAACGGAGCAATCAAGCGGTCCCTCCTCCTCCATTATGCCGGGGACGAGATTTTCAAACTATTCAAACATCTCCCAAACACAGGAGCCGCAACGGACTACGACGCAGCCGTGGCTGCACTGGACGCCCATTTCGATCCCCAGCTCAAGCCGGATTTTGAGTGTTTTAAGCTGCGCCAAGCGCGCCAAAGGGAAGGAGAGTCTATAGATGCGTTCTACGCCCGCCTCCGTGAACTTGCCAGCACGTGTACGGAGGATGACCAGCCCAAGGAAATCAGGGCCCAGCTCATTCAAGGGTGTAGAGATAAAACCCTGAGGGGTCTCATTCTTCGCCAACCGAGGATAGCGCTGGAGGACATCCTCATTCTAGCACGGTCCCACGATCTGTCAGCGGCCAGAGCGAATGAGATGGACCAAGCCCTCATCAAACCGGCGGGGCGCACGGAGACGATCAAGATAGAAAGAGCTGATGTGGACAGGACGAAAGGCCGAACAGAGTTCGCACGAAAGCCAAGGTCAGAAGCACCCAGGTCGCGGTGTGGTTACTGTGGCCACGAACCACACGCAGCGAAAGACTGCCCTGCCCAGGGGAAGACCTGTACAAACTGCAGGATCCCAAATCATTTTGCTGCCGTATGCCGGAGAAGGAACAGAGGCTGCGACGCCAGAGGCCCGAAACCACCATCACGGGCAGTCCGCCGTCTATCAGTAACAGAGGCAACCACAGCAGAGGAGGCGTCGAGGACCAGCCGCAGGTATCTCAGGCCAGTTGACTCCTCCTCGGAAGACGAAGAAGAAGAGACATACCTCATATCATTCACACAGGAGCTCAAACGGCTCCGCAGGCCCCAGCGAACCTGCGTGGTCTGGATAGCCGGTTCTGAGGTAACGGCAATCATTGACACCGGGGCATCGGTGAACGTGATGGGCCTCCAACAGTATTGACGTCTACGACCATGCCCACCCGTCACCCCGTCACGGACCCGAATTTATGCATACGGGGCAACCACTCCGCTACCACTGAAGGGGAAAATATCTGTCCCGATCAAGACAGAAGACCAAGAGGTGATGCGACCACCCACGTGATCGACAGAGAAGCGGACACCCTGCTGAGCAGCCATACGGCCGAGGACCTCGGGCTGGTCTCATTCGCCAGGAGTGTGCAAGCTCACCAAGTAGACGAACTGCTTGATCAGTTCCCGGAGTTGTTCCAAGGCCTGGGCTGCATCAAGTGCGACCCCATCAAGTTGCACATCGACAAAGCAGTCGCCCCAGTGGCCCTACGGCACAGGAGAGTGCCGTTCCATCTGAGACCGTTGGTGGAGAGGGAGTTAGAGCTCCTCAAAGCACAAGGCGTAATTGAAAAAGTATCCGGCCCGACACCATGGGTGTCACCCCTTGTTATCGCGGAGAAGCCAAAGCAACCAGGCGCCATACGCCTGTGCATCGACATGAGACTGCCAAATAAAGCTATCAAGCGAGAGCGCCACATTACGCCAAAGATGGATGATATCATTGCCGATGTCAATGGGTCGAGGTGGTTCTCCAAGATCGACCTCAACGCTGGATACCATCAGCTGCCCCTCTCCAAAGAAAGCAGATACATCACTACTTTCAGCACCCACCTTGGACTGAGGAGATATAAAAGGCTGAATTTCGGGATCTCCTCAGCGGCGGAGGCATTCCAGAACACAATAAGAGAAATGCTGTCCGGCCTGCCTGGCGTACTTAACGTCAGTGACGATATCCTGATCCACTCCGCAACGGCCGCGGAGCACCATAACCACCTCCGAAGCACGCTAAAGTGCCTAAGCGAACACGGAGCGACCCTCCATAAGGACAAGTGCCAGTTTTTCCAGCCCTCTCTGGAATTCTTCGGATATGTTTTCAACCAGGAAGGCATTCAGGTGGACCCGCGAAAATCGAATGCCATCAAAAGTGCACCAGCTCCTACGACACCCACAGAAGTAAGGAGTTTCCTTGGGATGGCCACCTACTGCGGGAGATTCATCCCTGACCTGGCAACCCGGGCAGAACCCCTCAGAGCTCTTACCCGGACGGACACCCCATGGAAGTGGGGGAAACAGGAAGAAGAGGCGTTCCAAGGGATAAAAGATGCCCTGCTGGGTGAAGCGACGCTAGCCTACTTTGATCCAGCAAAGCGAAGAGAAGTGCTGGTCGACGCTAGCCCGGTGGTACTCGGAGCTATCCTGGCCCAGGAACAAGAGCCCGGCAGATGGGCAGCGTTGTCGTTTGCCAGCAGGTCCCTCACACCCACCGAAACGAGATATGCACAGATAGAGCGGGAGGCACTCGCCATAAAATGGGCCTGCAGCCACTTCCACCTCTACCTGACAGGGCAGCCGTTCACGATGGTTACGGACCACCAACACCTCGTGCCACTCTTCAAGGGGTCCTCCCCCCATCCTCCACCGTGAATCGAACGATGGGCCGTGCAGCTACAGCCTTACGAGATGGAGGTCGTATACCGGCCAGGGGCAAAGAACCCGGCAGACTTCCTGTCCCGCCATCCAACGCAACAAGCACCCGATGAAGATGATGAAGACACCGAACAATACATCAATATAGTATCCACGGCCGCCTGCCCGTGAGCCATGACCCTGGAAGAGATTCAAGAAGCCGCCAAGGACGACAGTGTATACTGCCGAACCCTCCAGGCCGTCCAAATGGGATCGTGGCAAGACTACCTGTGTCATGCGAACGCCTGGAGCCCGGAAGACAAGGAAGGACTGACGAAGATGTGGCAGGTACGGAGCGAACTCAGTGCCACAGGAGGTGGGCTCCTACTCAGGGGATCCCAGCTGGTCATACCGCGAACGCTGCGAGACCGCGCGACCCAGCTCGCCCACGGAGGCCATCAAGGGGCTACGAAGATGAAAGCTCGGATGAGGGAAAAGGTCTGGTTTCCTGAATTAGAGCAAATGGTTGACGACCTCGTCCGTCGCTGCCCGTCTTGCCAGCTCACCGGCGCATTGGCCCGACCAATCCCAGTCATCACAGAAGAGGCTTGCACCGAGCCCTGGTCCAAAGTGAGCGTAGACTTTGGGAGTTTCCCGGACGGCCGACACACTCTGGTGTTAGTGGACGCGTTCTCCAAATACCCCGTCGTAGAGGTTGTAGCTTCGACAGCCTTCACTCACGTGCGCCCCAGCCTCGAGAAGGCGTTTGCACTGTTTGGGTTCCCTCAAGAAATTCGGAGCGACAACGGGCCACCGTTCCAGGGGTCAGAGTTTGCCACATTCCTGCAACAATGTGGAATACGGCACCGGAGGATCACGCCTCAATGGCCCAGGCCAACGGGGACGTAGAAAGGTTCATGCGGACGCTGAACAAGACATTCCGCATCGCCGCACTGGAGCAAGTTGACCCGGAAAAACGACTCCACGAGTTTCTCAGGGAATACAGAAGCACCCCACACTGTACGACGCAACGAAGCCCTTGGTCACTGATGCTACAAGGCCCTAGGCGAGACCTAATGCCAGCCTGCCCCGGGTGGACGTCCCCGCCCCTAGACGCCCAAGCTGCACAAGACAGGTGGGAGCACCAGAACAGGCAAGCTAGCGTCAGACGACGGGCCGTACCACGACGCCTTCGGCTAGGAACAACCGTCCTCCTCAGAGACCGCCGGCCGGGAGGAAAATTCAAAACTGCCTACGAACCAGGCACATGGACAGTAGTGGCCAATCGTGGCCCCACGGTGACCGCAAGGAGGAGAGAAGAGGACGTATCGAGAAACATCTCGTGGTTCAAGGAGGTTCCTGCCGGAAGGGCCGGTGAACAAGATCCAGGACCCTCAGTAGTCCCAGTCAGCGGACTCCCCGAGATAGTAGAAGTCGAGACAAGGGATGAGAGAAGCTTGGAAGGGCCGGGTACCAACACCATGCCCGACTCTCGCACAACCGCCGAGGGCGCTGGCCCTGAGGAAGGGCGCAGAGAGCGACACACTCGGAAATATGATCTACGGCCCAACCCTCACCCCAGCCAGCGGCTGCGAGACTTCGCCTGCTGAAGAGGAGCACCAAAAGACTGAGAGATAAGTCAAGAACTGAGTGACTCACTGTTGAACTAACTGTTTGAGTTGGGGTGTGTTTATTTTAGTTTATTGTTTTTCAAAGACTGAGTTGGGAAGGGATGTAGTAGGTAGCGCTCTAGTGTTCAGAGCGCGGGGGACGGAAGTCCCAGCACCACATCCGCAGGCCAGGCGTGGCCTGCGGAGAGAGGAGGAATAAACGGAAGGCGCTCGCTCGGGGGCGGTACTTCCAATCGGACGCCGAGAGTGTGGCATCTCTGTCCTGCGCTGCGCTCTGGGGAATAGCTGCAGCGTCACCACGGCACAAGGTGGGGGCCCCATATCACCAACACAACAGTTAATGGGCTTCCGTGACTTAGTAAGATGGCGTAGGAGCAAAAGAAGTGACAGAGTTAAAACAGGCTTTGGGGAGGGAGTGGACATTAGACCGAAACAAAAGGAAGGAGTGACAGTAGGGGGGGAGGAAAGATGATGAAGAGATTGGAGAGGGGGGAACTAGAAACGGAGATGGGGTGGAGTGAGACGAGGATGCTTGGAAGCAGTGTTGCTGGCAGAGGAAATGGAAAGGAAGATAAGCCGATAATAATTGTTTTTCAAAGCTTTGGACCCGAGCCAGGCCTGATGCTGCGTCGGAGGAGTGTACAGGTCTGTGGGAGAAGAAGCTGCAGCCCTTAGGTACAAGGCACGTAAGCAGTGCTGATTGAGAGGTTCATGCCGGCACTTATAGATTAAAAGTCGTATGTTCTAGCTCTCAGAGATAACAGTCAGTGCACGCGGGTTGGATGTTTTGAGTTCTTTGTGAATTGATAAGGGAACAGCCTGACTCGGAGTCACCATCAAACACAAGAAACTGTTTTACTTGCCGTCTAAAGACAAGAGGACAAGCGTTGAACGGGGTAATTTAATAAAATCAAAAGTGTGTAGAGAAAGTCCATGCCTTGCAGACACGGTTATTTATGTTACTGGAAGAGTTTTTAGTGGGTATCCTTGAATTGGACAATCATCATAAGTTGTGGATGACGAGGCTTCACTCAAAGAGTAACCAAGATGTTTGAGACCCATTCAAAAATTCTACTTTTAAAATATCTGCCTTTTGCATGCACATTCTTAACTTTTTTTCAAAACTTCCTAAATACGTTTTTCTACTAATTCAGTCGGTTGTATGACTTTACAACGCATTCCGTTGTAACGCATGCCTTTACCACGCATGCGTTACAACGCGAATGCCATCACCACGCATATCCTTTACCACGAAAATGCCTTTTACACGCATACTTTTACAACGATTTTCGTTGTTAAAATATGCATGTTAATGGCATTTACATGTTAAAGGATATCACCCTAAAAATGTACCCTTTAAATTTACCCCTGCGGACACCAACCCCTCATTCCCCCTTACCTCTCCTCTTCTTGATCTTCGAGGGACGTTGCACGTCGTTAAGAGGAAGCGGAAGTGTCCTTCCATTTCCTCTAACGACGCCGATTCCCTCCACATCTTTTTCTTTTATCGACGGAAACAGGTGCGTTTTTTAAAATTTTATTTTGGGGGGTGCACCCCCAAGCCCCCTTTTTTAATCCCACGCTTTTGTTTTTTTTTTGTGTGGGGGGAGACCCCCCCCAAGCCCCTCCTTTTTTTTTTTTTTTCTTTTAACTTTAGCACACATGCCTTTACTACGAATCTCGTAAAGGCTATTCGTTGTAACCACGCATGCGTTGTAATGCATGCGTGGTTATGGTTATGCGTGGAAACGGCCGCGTTGTAGTGGCCGTTTCCCAATTCAGTCCACACCTTTTCGTGCATTTCTAAAAAAAAATGAAACATGGAAACATTGAATAATCTCATCATGATGTTTGGCTAAATTATTTTGCCACTTATAAATAACAATGGGTAACATGTTTTCCTGTTTTTGGTTGACAGCTGTGTGATGCTTTGGCAGTTGGGTGACATCATCAAAGCCAATGCTTCTGATGAAATTTGTTATACTTTTCACATATTTCATGATTGTGAATATCATTTGGGTCCTTCTTGTGAGTGGCCACTTATTTTAGATGTAACAGGAGTTGCCAACACCATCAGAATCACGAGATCCATGGTAACTCCAATGATCCATGGTGTTTCACCCAGAGACTCCACTTCCTGAAAGCAGGTGGTGTGTCTGAGTGAAACACCAATGCAAAATGAGGAATAACCATAGGAATCAGGACCAAAATTACTAGTAGTCCAGTAATTCCTCATGTTTAATGACCCCCTCAGGATTCAACATGCAATCCCCAGTTACTCCAAAACACTGATGACCCCAAAATTGGTAACTTTTTGATCCGGGTGGGGAGGGGGCAGAGAGGGGGCTGGTGTGACGCTGAAAGTTGCTGGTTACAAATCTGAACAATGATGCCCGCGCATGCACTCACGCAGACTTGCAGTGATATCCCTCGAGATCTCATGCAAATTTTATTGTGATGCCCCCACCCCCCATGGTCTAATGCTGGCTATCAGTCCTCTCCCTCTCATATCTTTATGCCAGTGATATTGCTGTACTTATGCACCCCCTGCAGACTTACAGCGATGTCCCTCGTGTATCACAGGCGGATTTACACTGACGTCTCATGTTCCACATGCAGACTAATTGTCATGTCCCTCAAGTACCCAATGCAGACTTATTTGAGTAGACAAACAGTGATGTCCCTCATGAACCCATTCATACCTCCAGCGATATCTCTCAAGTACTGAAGCCGACTTCCAGTAATGTCCCTCCTGTATCCTTACAGACTTACATTGATGTCCTTAAAGTACACATGCTGACTTACAGTGATGTCCCTCTGGTACTCGTGTAGGGATGTCCCTCAAGTATCCATGCAGGGTTTTAGTGAATTCCTTCCAATACCCATACAGAGCTACAGTGATGTCCCTCAGGTACCCTGCAGACTTCCAATAATATCCCTCACGTACTCTTGCAGACTTATAGTAATGTCCTTCTTGTATCTTATCCACATTTACTAGGATGCCCCATGTGTGCTCCCTGTATCCTCACAGTGACGTCCCTCATGTACCCATGTATACTTCCAGTAATGTCCCTCATGTACACTTGCAGACTTACATTGATGTCCTTCAAGTACTCATGTTAACGCCGATTCTTATCTAATTATCTATAAGAACCTTCTGGCCGCCAAGATCTTTTTACCTGTTGAGTAGTGTAAAGGAGAGAATCTCATTTGATTAGATATCAGCATTCGTTTTGTCTGAAAGGACCACTGACTCCGAATTCAAGTTTGAGAATTTATTATCGCCAAAAATAACTGAACGTGCAAGCACCTCAACACGAGGTTAAAGAAATAGATGGGCACTAATACAAATAATAATCTACGCAGAAATCTCATCCGACTCAGGATAAGAAGAATAGAAAGTTCTAGGAGGACCAACCAGACTATGATTGCTCCTATTTCTAAGTTGCTCTTCATTGGCCTAAACAAGCTCAAAATCAATTGCTGTCCCTACACTAACGCTAAGTGACATCCCTGCATAACGATTTTCTCAGGCAAGAGTGAATAAAAGGTGTCAGCTGTGAGGACTTCCTAAGAAATGCAATCACATAGTACCTAAGCTCAGCTCTGTCCTTCTCTCAGGTCTCCCCTACCGCTTCTCTGGCCTCCTCCCTCAGGGCACTATCCCTAATACAAAACCCCAATACAATTGTACACGCCTTTGTCACGCCTCCTTGGCCAGGTCTTCTTTCTTGTGCTTTTCCACTGAAACGGTGACTTCATCCTGGACGGTTGCGTTGACCTTGAGTCCCAGGCACCTTCTCCGCTGAAAGTATCATCCCTACATTCCATCTAACTCCCCGTACCATGCCTCCCCTCTCTCTAGCTTTTGAAAACAAAGAGTTAGTCTTACTAACGAGACATGTGTCCTTGCACCTGCAACAAAAGATACTTTCAACAGAAACCTTCTACTGTGCAAATTAAATCTACCGTTTGTGCCCAGAGAGCCTTACCAAGAGAATCTTTTCACTGCCTACAAAATAAGCTAACATAAGAATAAACCAGGCCTTCCCTAAGCATATATGTAGTCAGGCCTTTACATATAACTTTTAATCACACATCTTACTTTTCCCTATAAGCATTTTCATTACACTTCATATGCAAACAATGAATTACATGTGCAACTTTAATATGGTGCACAATTAAACTACTGCAATTACATTACACACACGAACTAATTTCCCTATGCATTATGTTCACACAATTCAATAAGCATTACATTACATCATTATCCTAACACCATTATACTGCTGAGTTCCCTTTGTCTCAGTGAACTATTCATTCTTTACTAAACGTACATGAATATGAAACTGAATATACGAATATATGTCTGAATACATGTGGGTGCGGCCTATCAGTGATTATGATGCACCCCTACAATTCACAAGAACCTTTCGCTCTATCAGTTCCCCCTTTGATGACTCCTGTCATCACATCTCATTCTACTCCCTCGGAGAAGGAACCGACCTAAACAGAACTTGTTCCCATCTTCCCTGATCTGAAGTTCTCCATGCTCTTGAGCCTTTGATACTGATTGTCCTGCAATCTTGCCAATCTCATGTCATTTTCCCTCAAAGCTCTCTTGACTCTGCCTGCTCGATACCACTTGTAGGCCTTGATCATAATCCACAAGCCAGCCACACAAACCACCAAAATAAGGAGTGGTCTCAGGAAGTACCCAAGGAATCCCTTTCCTAGGTTCGCAAACCAACCTCCCACTTGACCAAAACCCTTTCCGACCTTTTCCCAGGCCCCTTCTTCGGTCAAATCCGCTATCTTTGTGTGGATCATAGTGATGTTACTTATATATTTCTCCAGATCCTTGCTACGGTCTGGTATATAAGTGCAGCACTCTTGAACCTTCAGCATTTTACAGACTCCGCCCTCTTTTGCCAATAGGACATCCAAAGCAAGGCGATTCTGCAAAACCATACCCCTTATCGACAACATCTCTCCTTCCACCAACACCAACGACTTTGCTGTGTTCATCGAAAATTCATCCACCACAGTCGCTAACCTCCGGATCTTCACATCATTCAAGACTACTCCTAGACTAGGTATCATGGCTCCAAAAATATCCCCCACAACGATCCCTGCACTTGCAGCTCTTCTCGTTCTTGAATGCTCTCCACCCTCTAGAAGATTTAAATCCTCTGTATGGTAAATCTTTGGAAATATTATTGATAAATAACATGTTCCATACCAATTTGCAGGCAACTTCACATAAGCATTCTTCCCACATACGTAATACACCGTAGGTATCACTTGTACAGGACCTTGGAGAAAATCTTTTGCCTCATCTGCCATGGTGAAAACGTGATCACAAGTACTCTGTCCCACTGGAACCTTTTCGTAGTAAGTCTGATAACGCCTTATACATAACTTACCCCTCTGCTCCTTATCTAACGCTATAGGACCATAGCTTCCCCTGGTCTTATGCAACCGTTCTTCATCTGTCCAATCTGTCCTGTGATGCCCTAAATCTCGGGATTCAGTCAGCTTTCTATACCTATCTTCAACTTGATCTACAAACTTTCTCTCTACATCCGACATCAAGCAAGTCAGATTGTGTCTGTGTGAAAATGCTGTATCCAATTCCAAACTCGGTATGAAGTACTTCCTCAGTCTGTCCTCGGTCTTATAATAGTCATACTTATTCAAATGCTTGAAAGCTGGGACTTCAGGAAGCACTGCGTCGAAATTGGAAAAGAAATACTCGAACTGCTCTCTCTCATAAAACAAACTAAGCAAAAGACTACATGAAATACCATAAGTCAGTGGAAGATGATGATACCTAATACCCTCATCCACTGAAGTAGGCAACTGCATACACACATAACAATCTTTCGCATCCATCACGTCAACATACTCATACAACAACTTAGCATACGCATTAAGCTTAAAATCACCCTTAGACAAATCTACATGTAATCTACGACTTTCTTCTAATAACATAGCTCTATCAGCTGCCCTGTCTACCCCCTTCTGACTAGGTGTGATAGGTGTCGGTGTCCCTGTCACTGCCTCTACTTCTGGCTCGTGCGAACCAGTATATGAGACTACAACTACTATAATTATAGAAATTATCACACTACTTATAAGAATGCCTATAATCCACTTTGCTCTACGATTGGGATTTCCCGGCTCCATGATTTCAAAAGTTCTCAAAAGTCTTGGTGATCGCAAAGATTACAGAAAAAGTCTCTGTCCTTTATTTGTGACTTGCTCAACCAGCTCGAGCAACCATGAAATCTCCGGGCTTTCCCTTTCCGATCACAACTTATTTACACAGTCCAGAAAAAGACTTCCCTATTTTTCGTTCCTCTTCTGTGGAAAGTCCCTAAGTTTATTCTTCTTCCACTCGGACCTAGGTTATCTTCTTCTTTTAGACTTTTATTTACAGTTCATAACTGATCCACAATGAGATCCTCATTGAGCAAGTCCAGAACGTGATACAAAAGTTCAAGACGCAAAATCAGCACTTCATGTGAAAACGGCTCAACTCCAAAAGGCGGGAATTCGAGTCGATGCAAAAGCAAGTTTCGGACTTCACTCAGAAGCGGGGGATTCAGAACCGTGAGTGTCAGTGTTCCCTCTATCTCGAGCCCTGGCATCCGCAGCACCACCTTCACCACCACATTCGGGCTCCGACAGACCACTTCCACTGACCTCAGTCTTCCCGTACTCACCACCCCCTGCATCAAACACAGTGTAAGTCCACTCAGGGGTAGAGTATCTGCGACAAGGCACTCTTGTTCTCTTTGACCTTCGCCGACTGTCTTGTGCTTGGTCTTCGTCACTTGCTTCCGTTTCAGATACTTCAGACACTGGAGCAAGGTCTCTTTCAGGTGCTAACCTCAAGTTCAGTCGCCTCTGTCTTTCAGGCCAACTTTCTGCACTTCTGCTCGTTCTTCTGCCTTCCCCTTCTATACCCAGTGCACTACTTCCTCTTTCTGCTGAATCTGGCTCTTCTCCGCCCACTGCACCGTTTCTACCCTCGGTGTCTGAGTCAGGGTTCGAACTGTGGAAACCCCCTTCAGCTTGCTCTAGTGCACCACCAACTGTGTCAGCGACCCTTACAGCTTGACTTGTCCTCCCATGTGGCCTTGCCACATCAGCTGTATTTTCATTTACGAGAGGAGCTGTTTCTTCCAAGGGTGCTGAAACTCTGCGGGTATGGGAAGCATGCACCCAGTTCGGCAATCCTCCACACTTCACTGCTGTGTTTGTGATAAGTATCACCTGATACGGGCCACGCCAACGGGTATCCAAGCAACTCTTCCTCACGTGCTTTCGGACGAGTACCCAGTCACCGGGACACAAGTCGTGGCATAGATCACTCGAGGCTGGGACCACTGCTGCTTGCACCTGCTGGGATACAGAACGGACCACATCAGAGAGTCCTTTACAATAATCAAGAATCAAATCATCAGTGATGTTTATCAAGGCTGTAGCTGGTACTGCTGGCAGTCTCATTGCCCTTCCCATTAGGATTTCGTGGGGGGACAACCCGGTCTTTCTGTCTGGGACACTTCGCATGCTCATCAGCACCAAAGGCAAGGCGTCGGGCCATTGCAGGGATGTCGAAGAACACATTTTTGCCATCCGGGCTTTCAAAGTTCCATTAACTTGTTCCACCATCCCAGAAGCCTCCGGTCTGTAGCTACAGTGGAGTCTCTGGTCAATGTTCAATGCTGCACAAAGTAACTTCATGATTTCGCTATGGAAATGCCCTCCTCTATCTGATTCCAAAGAGGTCGGGATCCCGAATCTAGGGATGAGCTCCCTCAACAGTAATTTAGCCACTGTGAGAGTGTCACACCTGCGTGTGGGGTAAGCCTCCACCCACCGTGAGAATACACATACTAGCACTAAAATGTACCTCAATCCATTGCACCTAGGCATCTCCACGAAATCCAACTGTATTCGATTGAAGGGCTCTCCCGACCTTCCAATGTGACTCAATGTAACTACAGTTTTCTTTCCAGCATTCATCTGTTGACACGTAACACACCTCTGGCATACCGTCTCAGCCATTGCTCGGAACCGTGGGTTATACCACGTCTGTCTGAACACTCTCATCATTGCGTCTCTACCCAGGTGTGCCTGTCCATGTATCAGTCTTGCCATTGGACTCAGCAATTCCTCCGGCAACACAGCTCTCCCATCGTTTGATACCCACACATCCACGTCTCCTTTCTCACACCCCGCTTTGATCCATCCCTCTCTCTCCTTGACTGAAACTTCATCTTGCAATCTCTTAAGCTCTTCCCAAGTATCTGCCATGGTCAACATTATGCTGAGATCGGTTCCTTCTTGGCTCTCTTCTATCTCTCTGCCTGTGAATATGCATCCTTGTTCTGCACAGAAGCGGGCGACTTCGTCCGCATAGTTATTACCTAAGGATACAAAGTCCTCCCCTTTCCCATGGGCTGAGCACTTTACAACAGCAATTTCCTTAGGACGTTGCAATGCATCTAACAATTGTCTTACATATTCTCCATTACGAATGGGTGAGCCAGATGATGTCAAAAATCCCCTCTGAGACCATAACTGCCCGAAGTCATGCACCACGCCAAAGCCGTATTGGCTGTCTGTGTAAATCGTGATTCGAATTCGATCAGCGGCCAAACAGGCACGGGTCAAGGCAATGATCTCAGCTACCTGCGCGGAGCGTACTCCTTCTAGGCAAGCAGCGTCAACCACTCCTGAAATAGTACATACAGCAAACGCTGCTCTCAATTGCCCCACACTGTCTCTTAAGCATGAACCATCGACAAAGAAAATTTCATCTGGGTCAGCCAATGGCTCATCGACAATGTCAGGTCTCGGTTTGGTGCAAAGTTCGGTCACATCGAGACAATCATGGTCCGCACAATCTTCATCATCTGTATTCGGTATAGGCATCAATGTTGCAGGGTTCAAGACAGAGCACCTTTTCAGAGTCACATTCTCTGCGGCAAGTATGACTTGCTCGTACCTCGTTAACCTATTGTTCGTTAGGTGCTGGGTCTTGGTCCTGGTCATCAATAACTCGACCGAATGTGGCACATGTACAGTCAATGGATGTCCCATTACAATGCTTTCACATCTTTCAATGCTGACACCTGTTGCAGCAACGGATCTTAGACATCCGGGCAACGCAGAAGCTACTGGATCTAAAGTAGCTGAAAAATAGGCAACTGGTCTACGGACACCTCCATGGTTCTGAGCTAACACTGCTAATGCACATCCTTCTCTCTCGTAACAAAACAATGAAAAGGCCTTGTTGTAATCAGGCATTCCCAGTGCGGGAGCCCTGCACAAATCATCTCTCAGCTTCAGGAATGACACCAAGCACTCCTCGTCCCATGGTACCGGATCACTCACATCCTTGTGTGTAAGCCTCTGCAGAGGCTTTGCTCTCAAGGAGAAACTAGGAATCCACTGTCGACAATAGCCAACCATTCCCAGAAACATCCTAACTTCCCTCTGTGTAGTGGGTACTGCCATGCTCATTATTGCCTCAATTCGATCTGGTGACACCTTCCTCTTGCCTTTTTCTAATCTGTGTCCCAAGTACTGTACCTCATTCAAACAGTACTGCAGCTTGTTCGGGGACACCTTATGTCCATTCTCTGCTAAGTGGTTCAACAAGGCTACTGTGTCAATTCTGCAAGCATCTTCTGTTTCTGAGGCAATGAGCAAGTCATCTATGTACTGCACGAGAACTGAGTTCTGCGGCAACACAAGACTCTCAAGGTTCTTCTTCAGGATCTGGTTAAAGATCGATGGACTTTCCGTATACCCTTGAGGGATACGACACCATGTTAACACGCGATTTTCTAGCCTGAACGCAAAAAGAAATTGGCTTTCCTCGTGGAGCGGTATCGAAAAGAAGGCTTGACACAAATCGATAACCGTAAACCACTCGGCTTCACATGGGATCTGGAACAGTATTACTGAAGGATTCGGTACCACTGGACAACAAGGGACAACTATCGTGTTGACCTTTCGCAGGTCTTGCACGATCCTGTACTTCCCGCTCGGTTTCTGTAGTCCCATAATGGGTGAATTACAAGGGCTACCTCTAATCTCTTTCAGAATGCCTTTCTCAATAAAAGTCTTGATCACAGGTCTTATCCCTGCAATCGTTTCTGGCGACAGGTTGTATTGAGGTGTCCTGGGGAAATCAACATTCTGTTTCACCTCTATCCGCACTGGTTCAACCCCTCTGATTAAACCTATTTCATCGCCTGCGAAATCCCACACCACAGGCGACACTGCGTCTCTCAGATCATGTGGAAGTTCTTCCACAGTCACCATTGGGTACAGATCTATACATAGATGCTGATTAGTAATCTTAAAGTCAGCATCGTCATCTCTCGTCTGGACCTCTACTCCATTGGGCGTACAATAAATCGTGCAGTTCAACTTGCACAACAGATCTCTTCCCAAAAGACAAACTGGACTCGTATCACACACTACAAACTGATGTCTAGTTTGGAAAGTACCTATCTTTACTAAGATCGGTTCTGTCAATGGGCTGCTTATTTTCTTGTTCGCTACTCCAACAACCTGGATTGATTGTCCCGAGAGGGGTAGGTTAGGGACTACTGCTGATCTTACAGTAGACCGGGTAGCACCAGTATCAACCAAAAGTGTTGCAGGATTTCCCTCAATCTCTGCCTCCACAAAAGGTCCCCTCTGGTCTACCTCCAAGACCGCTCCAAGTGTGCAGTCTTCCTCCCCCCTCAGGCACCGTCAGGATAAAGGGTCTAAGCTATCCTCATCGTAATCTTCGAACAAGGGCATCTGTTGGTACGTTCGTGTTCCTTGTGAAATCCTTGGAGCTTGGGGAATCTGAGCGTGAGAATTGTAAACCCCCCCTTTCATCGTCCTAGGTCTCGTTATTGTGTTAACTACCTCTTGCGCGGGTGCCTGAGCCCCCTCTTCCTCTTCCTGTACCTGATTAGCTGTGTTCAAAGGACACTCGCGTTTCCAATGTCCGACCTGGCGACAAAGATGACACGCAGTGGTCTTCTTCAATGTGGCCACGTCCACTCCTGTCTTGGGGTCTACTGGTTTTCCCTTTCCCTGTACCTGCCCATTCTGGTTTCCTTGGAAATTTCCTTGCTTTCTTCCTAAGGTCCCTCCACTAGGCTGACTCTGTGCTGTCTGCATCTGGACAAGCATCAATTTGTCTTTTAGCTTTCGATGTTTCGATTCCACCTCATCACTACAGTATCTCGCATACCGCAAAATTTCATCTAACGGCTTGTTCTGCCAGCAAATCAAATGGTGCTGTATCATGAGGCTGATTTCCACTCTCAGACCCGTTACAAACTTTGAGACAAACTGTCCCATATCCTTAGGGTCCAAAACATCTAACCCACTATACTGTTTAAAAACTTGCAGAAGTCTTTCATAATACTCATGCACCGTTTCCTTGGGTTCCTGTACAGTCCGATCTATCTTAACCCAATCTATATCCTGAGGTGAAATCTTCGACTTCAACCATGTTATCACCTGCTCATACTTTTTCATGACTTCAGGTGATGGACCATTTGTAACCGCCTCTCTTTTTGGTTCCGAAGTCGGCCACTCAATAGCGACTTTACAAGCTGTCCACAAATCTCCTGGTACCACTATGTCAAACAAAGTGTTCAAATCAATCCACAATACTTTTGAAATCTTCACAAACCGCTCAACCTGCTTGTACCACTCCACCGGTTTTTCCCTCAGCCGAGGAAAATCATTTGTAAATGCAGCCAAATCACCTCTATTCCACGGTACATGCACGTACCCTCCATTCTGTACTTCCCGTAAAGGAAAATTTCCAACACCCGTCGCCCCCCTCCTGGCGGCGGCGTTTCCCCTTCTGCTCTCTTTACTGGTTTCTTTTTGGACCACCTTTCTTCCCATTTGTCCAACAATATCCATATTCTCATTCCTATAATCAGGTCTCTGGTGTGCGTCTTTAATCCTGTGATTCTTTTCTCCTCCAACTCCTGATCACTGTAATGCAATCTATGTGGTCCCTGCAACGCTTTAGTTTTGTTCAGGTCCACCTCATATCTTTTGGCCAATTCCTTCAATCTATCATGTGCCATTCTAGCTTTTCGAGTCACATCTTTTGCTACAAACAGCAGCTCATCTGATCCATAAATTTCTATCCTTTCCAAAGGCAGACCCCCACTGATCATTTCGTCTACCTCTGCTTTCAGCCTCACTACGTCTAGCAACCTTGCCTGTACTGCACTCCTCAGTACTTCTCGACAACCCGAGCCATCTCGCTCATCACAGTCACTATTCTGTCCTTGTGACCTATTCCCTTCTATATTCCTGGAACCTGGTCTGTCTTCCGAGACATTTTGTGCCCTATCTCTTTGCATCCTATCCTCTTGGTTCGTTACTGTTGGTGTCCACTCCCTCAAAGCTGACTTAGATTCCCGTAAAGACCTCGGTCTTTCCGGTCTCTCCTCTTCTCGCCCACATGAAGAGTCCGCAGTAGCCGGTAACGGCGTACTTGTGTCTATTGGTCTTGGGAAATGAACCACTCGTACTCCGAACCCATTCCCACTCTCACTGTTTCCTTCTTCCCTTCTCATCGGCACGGAGCTCCCTTCTCTCACTCGGTCTGGGTCATATACCGGTACTATAGGGCCAATGGTAACCGGTACTGTCAAGGAGTCCGGTAATCTTGTGTTCCCCGCAGGAGGCTGTGTTATCATAGACGCCGTTGCCCCCTCCGTTCCTGTGGAAATTCTTCCCACTACTCTCATGCTAGTCTGGTTCTGGCTCTCATCAACTATTGCCACTGCTGGGGTCGTCTTTCCCTCTTCTGAATCTGGGTTAAATGGTGGTGGCCTCTCTGCCAACATCCTATCCAACAAGCTGTCATCTAGATCACTGTCGTCCTCATCAATTCTTGTAATCTTTCCATTTTGTATCAGCAGTGGGTATAACTTATCTCCTTCGATCGTGTCTGCTCTCCACCTTTTCTCCAAGGCATCCCACCTTGCATCTTGAAATGCCCTGACCGATTTCTTCACCCTTTCTTGGCATCTGTCCTTCTTCCTATCATACGCTGCCCTTATCCACGCATGTAGTGCCTCAAACTGTGTTGGTCTAGGTAGTGGTCGTAACGAAGCCATTACGCTCTTTAGCTGGTACAGCACCTCTAACCTGAAAGTACCATATCGAGGGAACGACAATTCTCCTTCTGCTTCTGTCATTTTATGCCAATTCTCAAGCCAAATTATAGTATGCAATCCTACATTCTTTGCCATATAATGTGCTGGTGTGTCCTCGGGAGGAGCTTCCTCTCCCTCCCGAACAACCACATGTCTATCACCTCTACAAAGTTCCCGTAAAGCTTTAAAACATTTCATGATGAATCAACTTTGTATTTGCACTCAAAATGTCCGCTTTTACTTCCTGATTCCAATCCACCAATCCCAGCGCGGCTCACACCAACCGGCCTATCGCAGCGCGGCACTTGTCTGACGTCACTTTTCCTCCGCTCGCAGCAGTTCCCCTCCTTTCTAATTCACTTGTTCTCGCTCGCATCTGTCCCAATCATACTCTGAAATAATGTCCGTCCTACCGAACAATTACCTCTCTGACCGTCAGTCTTACCAAAGACCGATCAGCCTCTTGAGCTTGTTGACCTCAATCTGGCAATCGTCTGTCCGCGAAACGACCGGACAACCGCCTTTAGCACACTCGATAGGATTCACTCACTCAATGTTCTGCACACAATAACCTACGACCTGCGTTGGTTATTCACACACTCACTCATGTGTTCCCTATCCTCCGTGGGTCTGTCAATGACGTCTCGTGACCCCCACAACTCTGGTCAACGTTCTCAACTCTGGGTGTATTCTACACCACAATAAATCTCCCGGTCCCGCGCGCGCTCACGGTCCGTTTCTCAATCACACAACTTTCGTTCCAACTCCGCAAGACATCACACAACAATATAACACCGCAATCTACCAAACATCACTCTTTTCATACTCACTCTACTACGAACTGCTACTTCCGCCGCACCGTCACTCTCCGTCAGTTTTCCACGACCTCCGACATCCTTTTCCCGCGGTCCTCTGGATCTGCGTCACTCGAGCTCTATGGGGCAACTTAGTCTCCTATCTTGCTCTAGATCTCCCCTTACCATCAAAGGTAACCATCCTACTCTGCTACCAACTGTTAACGCCGATTCTTATCTAATTATCTATAAGAACCTTCTGGCCGCCAAGATCTTTTTACCTGTTGAGTAGTGTAAAGGAGAGAATCTCATTTGATTAGATATCAGCATTCGTTTTGTCTGAAAGGACCACTGACTCCGAATTCAAGTTTGAGAATTTATTATCGCCAAAAATAACTGAACGTGCAAGCACCTCAACACGAGGTTAAAGAAATAGATGGGCACTAATACAAATAATAATCTACGCAGAAATCTCATCCGACTCAGGATAAGAAGAATAGAAAGTTCTAGGAGGACCAACCAGACTATGATTGCTCCTATTTCTAAGTTGCTCTTCATTGGCCTAAACAAGCTCAAAATCAATTGCTGTCCCTACACTAACGCTAAGTGACATCCCTGCATAACGATTTTCTCAGGCAAGAGTGAATAAAAGGTGTCAGCTGTGAGGACTTCCTAAGAAATGCAATCACATAGTACCTAAGCTCAGCTCTGTCCTTCTCTCAGGTCTCCCCTACCGCTTCTCTGGCCTCCTCCCTCAGGGCACTATCCCTAATACAAAACCCCAATACAATTGTACACGCCTTTGTCACGCCTCCTTGGCCAGGTCTTCTTTCTTGTGCTTTTCCACTGAAACGGTGACTTCATCCTGGACGGTTGCGTTGACCTTGAGTCCCAGGCACCTTCTCCGCTGAAAGTATCATCCCTACATTCCATCTAACTCCCCGTACCATGCCTCCCCTCTCTCTAGCTTTTGAAAACAAAGAGTTAGTCTTACTAACGAGACATGTGTCCTTGCACCTGCAACAAAAGATACTTTCAACAGAAACCTTCTACTGTGCAAATTAAATCTACCGTTTGTGCCCAGAGAGCCTTACCAAGAGAATCTTTTCACTGCCTACAAAATAAGCTAACATAAGAATAAACCAGGCCTTCCCTAAGCATATATGTAGTCAGGCCTTTACATATAACTTTTAATCACACATCTTACTTTTCCCTATAAGCATTTTCATTACACTTCATATGCAAACAATGAATTACATGTGCAACTTTAATATGGTGCACAATTAAACTACTGCAATTACATTACACACACGAACTAATTTCCCTATGCATTATGTTCACACAATTCAATAAGCATTACATTACATCATTATCCTAACACCATTATACTGCTGAGTTCACTTTGTCTCAGTGAACTATTCATTCTTTACTAAACGTACATGAATATGAAACTGAATATACGAATATATGTCTGAATACATGTGGGTGCGGCCTATCAGTGATTATGATGCACCCCTACAATTCACAAGAACCTTTCGCTCTATCACTCATGCCAACTTACAGTGATGTCCCTCAAGTACCCATCCATTTACAGTGATGTCCCTCAAGTACCCATACACTTGTCCTGTGATGTCTCTCCACTAAACATGAAGAGTTACAGTGATGTACCTCAGGTACCCTGAAGATTTCCAGTAATATCTTTCTTGTATCGCATCCCGATTTACAACAATGCCCCTTGTGCGCTCCATCTAGACTCGCAGTGATGTCGCTCATGTACCCATCCTTATTTAAAATAATGTTCCTCAAGTACTCTACACAAGCTTATACTGTTGTTGTGCTATGTAGATTGAAAGTGACAATCCTCTTATGTGAACCTATAGAAACTTACATGTAAGTCTCTCTTGTATCCCTATGCAGACTTGCAGTCCTTCCCGGGGCTGAGGACGTATGAGTTGGAGCGGGCTTGCTGCTACGATGCTCTGCTACTGGATGAGGAGCGTGGACGGCTCTTTGTGGGTGCGAAGAACTACCTGGCCTCCCTGAGCCTGGAGAACATTAGCAAGCAGGACCAAAAGGTGAGGTGCCCCCTGCACCCCTTTAATGATCCCTGCCCCACACAGATGGATCTTTCAGGGTCTGACCCTGGGTGCCATCATAATGTGTACTATCGCCAAGCCAGGTGACTCAGGATTCAGCACCTACACACAGGATGTGCTATGCTGTATCCATGCCTGGGAAATTTCAGGGTTCTACTTCAAGTCTCTGGATTTGGTGTACTATTTAAAGGCCGTGGAAGACTGGCGGTCTGCCCCCTAGTCTCATTAGTTTATCTATAGCCCTGTGAATCTTAGGTCCTGGCCCCTGTCTCGTCATTTGCTCTGGTATCTGACCTCTAGTCTCTTGATTTCCTGTGCTAGAGCCATACCCGGACAAGAACTGTTGGCAATCTTGGCCATGTTCTGCTAGCACCAGGACGTACAAGATGCTGCCATAGGGGATGTGTCTCTTTTACAATCGGTGTTACCTTTTGTCACCTGTGTAGCCCACCTGAGCTGATAGAGGTTAGGCCTCTGCCAGTGATTAAATATCCACCTACTATCTGTGCAGACTTTCTTTTGGATATTGCACACGAGGCCCAAGATGCCATTTGACTCTGGTCTCCCCAGACAAATAATGGTCAAAGAGTAAGTAAGCATTGCCTACTTAGATCAGCACTCTATACCTTACCTTACCAGGGCCACTGGAATTATGTGAACTTGCGGCCGCAGTATTTTCCACATAATTATAGATTTGCTGCATTTGCCACATAATCCATCTTCTGCTGCACAAACTCAGATTTCAACAAAAATAAGTTTTGTTTCTAGTTCAAACAGATCAAAAGTTTCTAAAAACGCAGCCACTCAGGTTGCCACGCAGTGAAAGCCCCTTCGCAAAGATTGACTGGTCACCTTTCTGTTGGTTATTTCTGAATTTCGGTGTCAAAGTAGTACCTATGATGCAAAACCTTTGCCCAGAAAGTGTTAACATATTAAAAAGCCAAAATAATTAATATCAACACAAAATGTGCCACATTACGCTGCATAGTGTAGTCAACCCTACTGCATAATTTGGTCCTCCTCTGTCATATAATTCAAGTGGCTCTGCCCTTATCTCGATTAGCTGTTTGCGCTTACTTGGTTAGCTGTTTGCGCACTGGGCTCTTCAGATTTATTGGTGCTGTCCATTTTCAGAGCTGTATGGGTGAGAACCTTCATAGAAATAAAAGGGGTGTTGGTGGTCAGGTTTGGCTTTCATTGGGAGAGCTGGTATCTGTAAGCTCAAGCGGGCTTGCTGGTGTTGCTGGACATGATATGGTAGCATTGGAAGAGCTGAATGTTTGGGTGGACTTAGTCATGGCACACAGGCGGTGGTGCTGATGAGGAATGAGTTGCATTTGAAGAGCTGTGTGAGGAATAGCTAATGGGCTAGAATGTGACTTTGGGTAAGGTTTCCATAGGATAGGTGTTTTGTGTGTGAGTTAGTGTGGTTAGAGTGTGTGTGTGTGTGTGTGTGTGTGTGCACATGTGTGCATGCACGCATGCGTGTGCATGTGTGTTTATGGAGGACTTAAGGGCAGTCATGAAGTAGAGGGGGCTGCTGATTAGTATTAAGCTGCATTAACTTAGCAGTGTTGGGTCCCAGAGGTAAAATAGCAGGGGTTGAATCAGAGCCCCGTAGAGGTGTGTTGGACTTGTGGCATGTGGTGCTCTGTGATAGGGAGTATACTGAAAGCAGCAACTCTTGTAAGTGGGGCGTGTAATGGATCACATGTGGTGCTGCAGGTGAGGATCGCAGTATATTGGCAGAGGTGTGTGCGCTCTGTGTTTGTATGCTGTGTGTTTGTGAAAAGTTGTGGGGAGGCAGTGATAAGATGAAGAGGGCTGGTGATCAGAATTAAGTTTAATTAATAGAGCAGCCTTGGACCCCGCTGCTAGAAAAGCATTGGTTGAATGAGATCCTGGGGTGTGTGTGTGTGTGCTTTCATTTGCCTGCTTGTGTGTTTCATGTGGTTGGACAGTGATGGACAAGCAGAGGGTAACTTATCAGGTTTAAATGTATTAACAGAGCAGTGTCGACCCCAGTGCTATAAGAGCATGGCTTGGGTGCGATCCTCATAAAGATGCATTGGGCTCAGAGCATGTGGAGCTCTGTGATAGAGAGCGTACTGAAAGAAGGACATTTATGTCTGTGGCAAGTAGTGGTGCAGGTGAGGATCACGGTGCATTTACAGAGGTGTGCATGTGCTGGCGTGCGTGTATCTGATGTGTTTCTGAAAAATGGGAGGGCAGTTATGGTCTGCAAGGAAGCTGCTGATCAGGATTAAGTTGCACTAACAGCATTGTGTGCATGTGTGTGCCTGCATTTTGCGGTATCCGTGTGTTATGTGACCGGACAGTGACGGACTGTTGATCAGGATTAAATTGCATTAACAGACCATTGTGTGCACGTGTGTGCCTGCATTTGGCTGCATGTGTGCGTTATGTGGCTGGACAGTGATGTGCTGTTGATCAGGATTAAACTGCATTAACAGAGCATCGTGTGCATGTGTGTGTCTGCATTTGGCTATATGTATGTGTAATGTGAGCGGACAGTGATGGACTGTTGATCAGGATTAAATTGCATTAACAGAGCATCGTGTGCATGTGTGTGCCTGCTGTAAACTGCATGTGTGTGTTATGTGGCCGGACAGTGACGGACTGTTCATCAGGATTAAACTGCATTAACAGAGCATTGTGTGCATGTGTGTGCCTGCATTTGGCTGCATGTGTGTGTTATGTGGCCGGACAGTGACAGACTGTTCATCAGGATTAAACTGCATTAACAGAGCATTGTGTGCATGTGTGTGCCTGCATTTGGCTGCATGTGTGTGTTATGTGGCCGGACAGTGACGGACTGTTCATCAGGATTAAACTGCATTAACAGAGCATCGTGTGCATGTGTGTGCCTGCATTAAACTGTATGTGTGTTATGTGGCCGGACAGTGACGGACTGTCCATCATGATTAAACTGCATTAACAGAGCATCGTGTGCATGTGTGTGCCTGCATTAAACTGTATGTGTGTGTTATGTGGCCGGACAGTGATGTGCTGTTGATCAGGATTAAATTGCATTAACAGAGCATCGTGTGCATGTGTATGGTTGCATTCGGCTGCATGTGTGAATTATGTGAGCAGACAGTGATGGACTGTTGATCATGATTACATTGCATTAACATAGCATTGTGTGCATGTGTGTGCCTGCTTTAAACTGCATGTGTGTGTTATGTGGCCAGACAGTGACGGACTGTTGATCAGGATTAAATTGTGTTAGACTAGTGTGTGCATGTGTGTGCATGCATTTGGCTGCATGTGTGCGTTATGTGGCCGGACGGCAACAGGCTGTTGATCAGGATTAAACTGAATTAACAGAGCATTGTGTGAATGTGTGTGCTTGCATTTGGCTGCATGTGTGTGTTATGTGAGCGGACAGTGATGTGCTGTTGATCAGGATTAAACTGCATTAACAGAGCATCGTGTGCATGTGTATGGTTGCATTCGGCTGCATGTGTGTGATATGTGAGCAGACAGTGATAGACTGTTGATCATGATTACATTGCATTAACATAGCATTGTGTGCATGTGTGTGCCTGCTTTAAACTGCATGTGTGTGTTATGTGGCCGGACAGTGACGGACTGTTGATCAGGATTAAATTGTGTTAGACTAGTGTGTGCATGTGTGTGCATGCATTTGGCTGCATGTGTGCGTTATGTGGCCGGACGGCAACAGGCTGTTGATCAGGATTAAACTGAATTAACAGAGCATTGTGTGCATGTGTGTGCTTGCATTTGGCTGAATGTGTGTGTTATGTGAGCGGACAGTGATGTGCTGTTGATCAGGATTAAACTGCATTAACAGAGCATCGTGTGCATGTGTGTGCTTGCATTTGGCTGCATGTGTGTGTTATGTGAGCGCATAGTGATGTGCTGTTGACCAGGATTAAATTGCATTAATAGAGCATTGTGTGCATGTGTGTGGTTGCATTAAACCGCATGTATGTGTTATGTGAGCGGACAGTGATGTGCTGTTGACCAGGATTAAATTGCATTAACAGAGCATTGTGTGCATGTGTGTGCATGCATTTGGCTGTATCCGTGTGCAGGGCCGGACTGGCCATAGCGGGCACCGGGCGTTTCCCCGGTAGGCCGCTAGGGTGGGGGCCGGTTTTGGGCCCCTGGGGTGCCGTTTTTGTTACCGGGGTCGGCAATATCGGCCCCCTGTAACAAAATCAGCCGAAACCGGCCCTCGCAAACTGCTCGGCTGCACTCCCCCTCACCCCAGGGGGGGCCGGCCAAGCAGTGTGCCAGGGCCGGTTTCTGTTCCCAGTCCGGCCCTGTCCGTGTGTTATGTGACTGGACAGTGATGTGCTGTTGACCAGGATTAAACTGCATTAACAGAGCTGTGTTGGGCCCCAGTGCTAGAAAAGCATGGGTTGGGTGAGATCCTCATAGAGGTATACTGGGCTCGCGGCATGTGGTGCTCTGTGTTTGCTTTATGAGCCTTCAACATTGCTAACAATGGACGCAAATAGTTTCGAAGAAAAGTTGAGCTCAGCTGCTTTGTCATCCTGCCCTCATGGGCTCTTTGTCTCTTTGCAGGTTCATTGGCCGGCTCCGGTGGAGTGGAGAGAAGAATGCAACTGGGCCGGGAAAGACATCAATGTGCGTGAGCTCCCAATTTCTGTGCAGTCAGCTGTGTCTGGGGGCTGTCTGGTTACCACGGAGCGAGTGATTGAAATGTCGGCTGCTTTGTACCTGAGCAAAGCCTGTGATAACGGATGAGTTTTCATTCTCTGGCAACTCCCGCAAGTATTTCAATTATTAGTACTTCCCCGGGGCGAATGCAAGGGCATCTTCCAGGCCAAGGTAGCTGGGCCCTGTGGCTTTTTCTGGCCACACCTTAATGTCTGAGAGGTCCAGGCAGAATCTAGGAGATGTTGTGCCTAAATCCAAGAGGTCGTGGCATAATCAGAGAGGTCATGACAGGATCTGTGAGAGCCCATGGCAGAAGCATGGATGCTGTGGAAAAATCTCTGAGAAACCACGGCAGAATTAGAGATGCCATGGAAGAATCTCTGAGAGACTGTCGCAGAATCAGATGTCAGGTCTAGGAGACCACAGCAGAATCTCAGATTCTGCCATGGTCTCTTGGAGATTCTTCTGTGACATCTCTGATTCTACCATGGTCTCTAAGACGTGGCATCTGATTCTGCCATGGTCTCTTGGAGATTATACAATAGTCTTTCAGAGATTCTTCCATGACATCTCTGATTCCGCCATGTTCTTTCAGAGATTGTACCAGACTTCTCAGATTCTGCTGTGGTCCCTCAGAGATTCTTCCATGGGAGACCATGGTAGAATGTGAGTTGTCATGGAAGGATCTCTGATAGACAGTGGCAGAATCAGAGATGTCTGAGAGACTGTCAGAGAATCTGTAGAGACCATGGCAGAATCAGAGATATCAGGGAAGAATCTCCAAGAGGCCATGGCAGAATCTGAGATGTCATGGAACAATCTCTAAGAGACCATGGCAGAAACAGAGATGCCAGGGAAGAATCTCTTGAGAGACCACAGCAGAATCTGAGAAGTCATGGTAGATTCTCTGAAAGACCATGGCAGAATCAAAGATGTCATGTGTTAGAGACCATGGCAGAATCCGAGATGTCAGGGAAGAATCTCCAAGAGACAACAGCAGAATGTGAGATGCCATGGAAGAATCACTGGAAGGCCATTGCAGAAACTAAGAGAGGTCATGTGTTCTTGTGTGTATGTATTGCACATCAACGTAGCATCAATATACAAGGAGTTGTGCCAAACTCTCTGTGACATCATGTCAGAATCTGACAAGCTGTAGTTATTCTTTAAGAGGTTGTAGCAGGATGCCTTGGATATCGCAGCACATCTGACAATGTTTGACAGAATCTTGCGTATTTATTATGGAACGCCTCTAAGATCGCTGAGTACTTGAGAGGTTATAGCATAAGCTCTAAGGGGTTGTAGTAGAAACTCTGAGAGGTTCTGGAAATATAAGAGTTTGTAGTATGGCCACACCAGCCTTGTAAAAGTAGTAGCAGAAACTGTTAGATTGTAGCAAAATCTCGAAGTGGTTTTAAATGAATCTCTGGGAATGTGTAGTAGAGTCTCTCATAGGGTGTATCAGATATACGTATGGGCTGCTGTAGAATCTCTGAGAGGTTGTATCTGGATATCTGGCTCTTTGCCGCAGAGTCTGAGAGGTTGTAGCTGAATCTCTGAGCAGTTGTAGCAGAATACTGTAACTAACCGAGTGCGTGAGAGGTAGTAGCAGAAACGCTAAGAGGTTGTAGCAGAAAGAACCCCGTATCAGTTGTAGTAGAATCTCTAATATGTTGTAGTAGAATCTCTGACAAGGAGACTTTATGGCATTAAGTCTTAAGAAATGGTAGATGGATGTCTGAAATACTAGGACAGAGCTTGGAAGATGCCTCAAGAGAGTGTTTGGCATAGGGTCTGAGAGGCATAGGCAGAATGTCTGAGAGAGCAGACTTCTCACTGACAGAAGAAAGTACAAGAGGCAGCACTTTATCTACATGGGTATGAGCCCACAGGAGGACCCTCAAAATGCTCAAGACACCTTGATGTGGCCAGGAAAACTAAAGGCTTCTCAGGTGTGGGGGGATAGGTTATGGTAGTGGTGTGCCTTTCCTGGATGAATGTGTAAGTTGCTGTGCTTCTAGGAATCTATGAGGTTCACTACCTCCCCAGCGCCTCCTGCTGTTATATCTAGTTCGGGAATCACACAACAAGTCACAAAACTAACTCAGAGCGTAACACATGCACGCAATGCTTGTTTTTCATGAGCATGGAAAGTATTTCGGGTAAAAAAAGAACATTCCATTGCGGGTGAAAATCTGGTCACTTAAGGCGTTTTTTCTCTTGACTAGTTAATGGCTCCTGTGACGTCATATCCCTGTGCTATTATGGTTGGCTCTGGGGCATATTGTTCACGCGCCCTAACACTTGCAGAACTATTCGAAAACACCAGCACATTTTTGTGAATTGCCTTCTGGCTTTGGTTAGACCACGCCAAGATTCTGGATAATTTTTGCACAAAGTTGTACATTTGTGTGCGCGCTCATTGCCTAAAGCACATTGAGAATTGTATTCTGCAACTTTCTAGATTTCCATAATGTGAGCACCTCCTCATTGTACACAGGTATTCCTGCTTTCAACGCAGTAAATGTACTCTAAGATCATAATTGTTTGTCATCTTAAGAAAATGGTCTTTAGGGCATTTGTCAAGAATTGGCTTCAGGAAGGGTGTCCTGTGTCTGGGTACGTTTTTTTGTGAAGGGACCATTTTACCTAGGGCACCCTGTTTCTGGTCCTTGGTTTTCCTTTTACAAACTACAGTAATCAGGTCCTTGAGTTCAATGGGTTTGAAGTGATCCAAGAATGCAATCCCAGAATACATTAGATTGTTGATCGAGAATCCAGAAATATAGACATGGTGTGTCCTGTGACCAGGGCAATTTGATTAATCGGAGGATAGTGCCTAACAACAAAAGGGCGATAGTGTTGGGCAGCTTGATATTTGGGCCTTAAATGGAAACGTTTTCTTGGCCTTATTGAGGTATAGGTTGCAGCACAGTAAGGTTCAAAGTTCCAACTCATGTCTCTATCGTTAGATTGAGCGATGTGGCCTCCATATCTATTATCCCTGTCACACTGCCCACAGCCTTGTCACTGTTGAACTACGTTGAATTCAGCTGAAATGATGGCTGCGGGATCCAGTACTGACTCTGTATTCCAGGCACCATTGTGTACAGTGCTTCACACTCCTCATCCATGATTGCATTGCCCCACTCATTATCTTGGGACTCGGGACAGCCCTCCTGTCTGTGAACAGTGTGGTTCTCTTTTTAGGGCTGGCTTGATAGAGATGTGGCTAGACAATGTGAACAACCTAAAAAGAGTTTTCATCAGTTCTACAGAGAGGGGCTTTGGCTCCACTCACATGTTGGTAGCCAGCAGTACGTTTTGATTGGGCAGACGTTCTTTGCTCCCAGAGAAAAAGTGCTTCCTATCCACAGAATGGTGAATATTTTGTTTATTTATCCAGCTACCTGAGCCAGTAGCAGTATGGCGGCCTGGCCTTGAATGTTCATGGGCACACACATGACATTGTAGTGCTGTTAAAGTGTCTTAGATAAGTAGATCATTTACAGTATTGATTTTTCCTCTGGCAGCAGCACAGATGTGAGGAGGGCAGTTATAAGGGATTTGTTGCAGGCCCAGCATCCTCTACTTCCATATTTAACTGTAAACTTCAGAATGCAGATGTGTAATGGAGAGCAGTATGCGAGGCCCAGAGCTACTAATCTACATTGATTGGTAGGTCTGACTTGACAGTGTCTCCCAACCTTATGTTATTAACAAAACAGTTTTCAGTGTCCTACTGAGAAAGGATCTTAGGCTCCGCCTACATGTGGGTGTCCCTGAGTACAGGATTTGATTGGGTCAAATTTGTGTGCTTCCACTAAAACAATTGTTTATATTGCACTTTTTGGCCCATGCCAATGTTATAATCCAGGCAGAATAACAGTTGGTTACGGTGGCAAGCCAATGGTCATGGTTATAGGCCTGATCTTTTCACTTTGAAATGTTGTGATAAAGGCACTGGGCCTGACATATTTATTGTGAAAAGCATATGTTAACGTTTATAGGCATTAAAGTGTGGATTGTTATTTCTCCATATTACAGACCACAGGTAGGTATTTTGTTACGTGGCATCTCACAGATTACCGTAGTAAGCAGTAATTGTGGTGTTGGTTAAATACTGTGACAAACTGTGGATATGGGAAGCATTATTGCCGATGCCTGTTTTGAAACATTATGACAGAAGCATATTGCATAGCATATTAATTGTAAAAAAGAATTTCATAAAGCCAGTAAGCCTGTAACAGTTGGTTATTATCACATTGTGTTATAGGCTAAAAGACTGAATTTTTTTACACGTAATCTCACAGATTACTGTAGTAGGCAAGAATTTTGGTGTTGGCCACCCACTGACAAATCCTGGTTGTTTTCACTGTGATGATTTTTGTTAGGCCCTGTTGAAAGGGGTTGAATAGGCTGGTATTGGATAAAGTGTAAAACAATTGTTAAGGGATAAAGGCTTTATTGGCTCATTAGTAAATGTCATGCCAGATTTCATAGGTTTGATCTATTTATTATGAAATGTTATGACAAAGTCAATAGGCCTGACCTTATTGTGAAAACCATGTGTTAAAGACAATAGCTTTTAAGGACGGATTGTTATTCCACTATGCTAAAGCCTGTAGGCAGGTATTTTGCTACATGGACTTTCACAGATTACTGTAGTAGGCAAGGGTTTTGATATTGGTGATCCACCCAATCAAACCGTGTGGATAGAAGATAGGCACTACAATATTCCTTGTTAGGCCCTCCTAGGAGAAATAGTACTTTGCTTTGCAAACTGTAATTTTGTATACATTTATACCTTTATGACTGTATGCCCAAACTTTGTTTTGTGCAAAGTTTACACTCAGTACGCTAGGCTTGAGTTGGTTATAGTGAGAAGCCAATGATAAAGGTTATATGCCTACTTGTTTGTTATGAAAGGTTACAACAACGGCTGTATACCTGAAATATTGATTGTGAAAAGCACATGTTAAAGTAAACAGTAATTTAAGAGTAGATTGTTATTAGTATGTATTCAAGCCTATAGAGGGTATTTTGTTACCTGGAATCCACATAATAGGAAAGTGTTTTTGTGCTGGTTACACCCCCTCTGACAAAAAGTGGGTATAGAAGATTTCCACTGTCAGAATCCTTACTGGGCCCTCTTAGAAGAGATAATATTTTGCTTTGCCAACTGTGATTTTGTATACTTTGTAATTTTGTGACTGATGTTTGCCTATTGGGAACACTGAAGCTCAGTACTTTAGCCCTTAGTTGGTTACGGTGATAAGCAAATGATAACAACTAGAGGCTTGATTGGTTTGCTAGGAAAAAATATTTTTCATGCCATAGACCTGATTTTGTTATCATGAAAAGTTATGATGAACACGGTAGGCCTGATATATTGATCGTGAAAAGCATATGTTAAAGTCGATAGGCATTTAATGGTGGATTGTTCTCTGTATTAAAGCTTATACATAGACATGAAATGTCACAGATGGTGAAGGATTGCACAATAATAATGTATCTTCTTTGCTGTCTGCCTGGATCTTGTAATTAAAAATAAAAACACCCATTCATATATATAAATATATATCCATATAGATGTCCTTTGAGTCAGCTGTGTTCTGCCATTGGTCTATCTGAGTGTTATTTACACTCTGCTTCCATCCATAATAGCGCGCTGCATGGGGTAATAGTCAAGATGACATCAGTCATTGTCTCTCTTGCCCTGTGAATGATAGCATTTTCTGAACACATGTGTACATCCACTTAAAAAGGAGTGCACTTCAGTGTCAGTGCTGGTTGATCAGTCCTTAACTTTTCAATTTTCTCCTTGTATAGTTCCACCTCCATTCCTTTGCTTGTCCTTTTTTTAATGTTTCTTAGGAGAATACTACATCTCTCTAGGTAGTGCTGATGGGTCGCTTACTTGCCATTCATTTAATCTTCATAAGCACTGTATCCCATGTGGCCACGTCCCCGAAACCAGAGGACCATTATCGAATGCTGTTGTCCATTAGATACTATTCTTTTACCATTCTAAGATGGCCAACACATTGGTTCTAAGTGTGGAGGCCATGCCAAATCTTTAAAACAATGATGTACTATTTACAATACTGTTGCAAGACAGACACCTGCCGCTATGTTTAGTTTTGTTATTGTAAGAATATGCCAGCTGTGTTTAAACTGCAGCATGTTTTCTTTTTTCTGCTTGCATTCTTTTAATTTATCTTTCATGTTGAGTTTGTGTGTGGTTTTTTTGTGGTTGTGTTAGAGGGTGATTCCAATAATGTGTCAGTGGAAAGATGAATGACAGAGTGCATGTATGATAGCTCATTGAGTGCATAAACCCATCAATGACATAAAAGGCACTTTCATTCATAAACTAAACCTGTTAGATTGGCAATGCTTGTTACATTAATTTATTGGTACATTCATCTTTGACGACTACCTCTGACCTCTTCTATGAATATCTTTAATCTCTTCTCATTGTCTCTGCCACCACATGTGCCTGAGACCTATCTCTGATTTTAGTATCACTTGCTTTTAGTATTATGACACCACCATCCCTTCCTTACCCTCCACAGTGGCAACAGCAGATGCGATCATGTATTTTGCCTGCTGATCTCTCTGACCAAATGTGACTTCAGCTCACTGAGAGTTGAGCATCATAAGAAGGAAAAAGCATGTAAAAAGGAATTTGTTGTGTTAGTTTTCGTCTCATTTGTTGTTTACACTTGGATTTACATTTGAGAGTTCTCATACTAGAGTTTATACAAAATGTGCAACAATAAAAGTGCATAAGGACATATCAGTTTGGTTGGATTACTTCTCAGAGTAAATTTGGGGCACATTTGATAAATAGTGTCGCAGAGCATACATATAACTTGTAAACACTTTGGCCCTCTTTCTGATTGCCACTAAGATTCAATAATCATGCACAAACTCTTTTTGACCTCGACTTTTGATTCAGAATTGTTCAAAATGATTGCACACCTGCAAGTGTAAAATGGTAGCATTCTAGAATTTCCTATAGCATTTTTGTAGATTATTTGAAGATCATACAAATTTATACCAGACAGATATAACAATAGAAGGTGGCAGACACAATAAAACAACTCTACTTCCTCTGTTCTGAACCACAACTGTGTAATGCTACCATGAGCTAAAACATTGGCTTGCCTCATTGAAGCCTTGAGAAAGCTAATCAGCCACTTTGCTGGAGCAGAACACCTGTCCATTATTTTTGCAAGAAGTTGCGCAAATAAAGAATTCCTTTTCATATTGAGTTAGATCATGATGCCTTTATGAAACGTTTGATGGTGGATCAGGACTCCTGTTTTTCTATAACGTTTTTGTGGAGCTTTCTTATTCAAATTTCAGACATCCTTTTGAATTAAAGTGAAACTCCTTGTAGGAAAGTAGGATCTGCTTCTTATGGTTACCCCCACTTTTTGCTTGAAGTTGCACTGTTTTTGACTAGTCTGACTGGGATCCTGCTAAACAGGACCCCAGTCTATCTGCTTTCTCCATTAATTGTTACACATGCACTTTGGTACACTCCAGATTGGATACTGGGGTACCCTTATCAGTCCCTAGTATATGGTACCCATGTACCCAGGTCATATGTACCCCAGAGGCCTCCCATGGGCTGAAGCATGTATTATGCCACCCATGAGAGGCCATGCAAAATGGAACTACAGGTCTGCTACTGCAACCTGTGTAAGCTGGTGCTTGCACCACTTACGTTAGATATAGGTTCACTATATCAATAGGTCACTACACTTAAAACTTATGTCACCCCTATAGCAGGCCTTATCAATCCTGAAGGCAGGGTGCTGGGTTTTTAGTGAGAGGGTGCCCCTGCATGAGCGTAGCCTCTCTGCAGCCTTCAGAGACCATTCTCCCGGGTTGTCTGTGACTCAGCCGGACATATAGGTAGAGGTGCATTATAACCTCGCGGTAAATGCTATCTCGAAAACGGCTGCATAGAAACATATCGTGTTTGGTATCGAACACCTTGGAATCATACCTCCACACCGGTAACCGGTGTGGGAGGTATGATTCCACCCTTCTGAAGCGAGCTTCGTGGGGTCACTGGTCTATCCGGTTCCAGCCTTCTCGACCCAGTCAGCACAAAATGGATGCTGCCGACCAGAGACACATTTCTGCCCTCCTGCTGCTGAGCCAAGCTCGAGCAGAGGAAGGCAGCACAATAGGCATCCTGTCACAGGGAGGTGTCACCACCTCCCAGACAGGATTTAGTGTATTCGGGCTGGGTGGGTGCACTCTGAGAGTGCCTGAAACTCTGCACTGGGGGCACATTTGGTGTCCCTGTGCATAGTCCAGCTCAAACCAGTTCAGGGAGCCGTTGGCTCCTGCTCTGGCGCGAAACTGGACAAAGGACATGGGTGTAACCACCCCTCTGTCCTGACCCTCCCCTAGGAGGGTCCCCCGAATCTGTCCAACCCTCTCCCGTGGGTACAAAAGGGCTTACCTGGCTGTAAGACTTTAGATTTTACGTGGACAAGATTCTACAAGAAGAAACCACTGATCTTCGACCGTCTGGACACTGTGGACTTTGACTGGGCCCGACTTCGTCTCCCTCTCCGTCCAAAGCTTTGTCTGTGCCCTTGCTCCATACAGGCTCCGTGCAGGACCTGTGGTGCACTAAGGACAACTGAAGAATCTCCCTTGGAGTGAAGGAGTCACTCCCCTGCCCTAGCAGGCACCTTAACGCAACTGACCAGTCTGCTGCTCCTGAGCTCCTGCGGACTCCGAAGATTTCAGCAACACAGGAGGTGAGTTTTTGAAGGTCCCTGGGGTCGATCTGCCCTCTCAGCAAGTTTGAGGCCAGTATCCCTCTTGGGGGCTTCATAACCCGAACCCTTGTGCACTGCGTCCATTTTCATATGCTTTTTGGCGATTCCCGAGCTTGTGCATTGGACTCCGTGTAGTCCTGACCCTGAGCAGTATTTGCACCAAAGAACTCCGGCCTCTTCGCACCGAGTGCTCCGTGGGCTGGTACTTTGCAATCTTGCTCGAGGTCCCCTCGCGACTCTTGGTCATTTGGCCTGTGGGTCCTCCTGAGGGTCATCTTGATTTCTGTTGGCCTTTCCTGGTTGCTCCAGACGTGCCCTGACTCCCCATTGCTTGGTGAGTCCCCTGGACCTTGCTGGTCCACACCGTAACCTGCTTGACCTTCTTGTGTGGGTTGCTTTTGCCAAGGCTTGTTGGTGCTCCAGCCGGACACCGACCCCCCAGCACTCGACATCCTTTGTGGTACAGCTCGCATCTGGCTCCTGGTCGTCCTCGACGTCTCCTGGTCCTCGTGGCTGCAGAGTCAAGCATCTCTTCTTCGCACCTGAAGCACCCGACATCAGTGGGCATTCGTCTACCGAGCCCCTGGTCACTCTGAAGTGACCCAGACTCTGCCCCCTCTGCTTTCAGGTTCCTTCCTTCCAGAATCCAGGCTTGGATTCCACCGGACCCTTTTCACCTTCACGGCAGCAGTACTTCTTCGCAGCCCTCCATTGAGAACGACGGCGGTTTCCGACACCACTCCAGACCTATGCACCCGGCTCCTCTGGGATAGGTAACTTGGGTACTACGGAGGGGCTCTCCAACCTCTTAAGTTCCAAAGGGTTTGCTCTGAGTCCTCCTAGAAGGGTCCTTAAACTTTAAAATTGCACCCGCGACTTCCCCATAGAATTGTACGGAGCCCGCGGTCGTGTTAACACACTGCACCCGTCCTCCGTGGGGTCCCTATCTACTCACCTTGGGTGGTTCCTTGGGGTCCCAGCGATTCTACGTGCTCTAGACCTTGTCTTGACTCAAGTCGTGATTGTTATACCACTATTTTAGTATATGGTTTGGTCTCCCCCTGGAGCCCACTGTGTATTGTGCTACTTACAACTGTTCTATTGATCTCGTATTGTGTGCTTTGTGTTCTATCCTCGTGTAGAGTATAGTAGAGAGTGTTATATTAATAAATACATATTTTTATATAACTACTGTGTGGTTCTCCTTCACTTAATTGATTCAGGAGGTGATATTCTGGTAAAACAAGCTGCTTTACATTCCTTCAAGATTAAGCCTGAAGGCTGCTCTCCACAGCTACCACTAGGATAGCTTTCTAAAGGTTATCTTTGACCTCATACATCATAAGGGTCGTTTGGACTGGTGCAAGGTGCCCACTATAATTAGTGGACAGCATATACCAGGCCAACTTCTCACACTCCTTTTATTCCATTTGTGTTCAGAAGTCTCATATTTTGTGGTTGTGCTGTTACATCTTAATTATCAATAAGGATATCAAGGTTGCAAAAAACTTTAGCAGGGGCAGATGGAGAGCCCTTTGTATGCGACTAGAAAGGTGTGTTGCCAATTAGATTGAGTTAATGAGGTGAGTAGGATCTTTGTGTTGGCCAGATTCAATTTGAGGAAGTTAGTTGACATCCATCAGCGAGTTGTAGATAGGAAGTTTGCTATTATTCCTGGTGTCTGGTAAAGTGATCTGGTATGGGATGTAAGGGTAAGTCCAAAGATTAGCTCGACATACATGTTGAAACAGACCCCTGCTTGATGGAGTAGAGAAGCAAGCGGTCACATATAGAGATTAAACAAGAAAAGGGAAAGAATTGATCCCCGTGTAACACCCCAGCTCAATTTTTGTGTTTGGGTGAGAAGGGGAATAATGCTACAGGCTGAGTTCTGCCAGACAAAAAAATGAATCCTTTTAAGGACCTTAATAGAAATGTCAAAGTTTATAAGGATTTCAAGTAAAATGTCATGGTTTATAGTGTCAAAGGCTGCTGATAGATCTAACAGAATCAGAGCCCCAGCATCATCCTTGTCCACAGGCTTCGTGACATTATCAAGCGCCAAGAGAACCACAAGCTGTGTGTTATTCCCTACTTGAAAACCTGACTGAAAAGTGTCCAAAAGGCTGTTGTGAGTACCCACATTACACAGCCTGCAGGTAAGAGCGGTGGAGCCGGGTGGGGGGGGGGATTAATCGTCATTGTCCGTCAAAATCCCTCTCTCACCCGGCCCCACCGCTCTTACCTGCACGGGCCGCGGCTGACATTACACCATCATGATAGTTAGTCATGTAGCAGGTCTGCTCACTGCCTAATGCAAGAAAGCAAAATGGAACCTCTACCCTCACGTTAGGTAGTGAGGCAGCCATAATTGGGGTGCAGTGGGCTCTTCGCTATTCACGGCAACCAGATGCCACTGCACTGGCTGCACAAATTACAGCATTTATCCTGTGAGCTCTCCTGTGGGAGAAAGCTTGTGCTATAGAGGCTAGAGGGTTGAGGGTAAATATGAGCAACTGCTTTTAATGATCACATACCATGAACATGGTATGGTTCCTCCCCGCATCTGAGAGTTTGTTATTGGCTTCCTTTTTCAGCACAAACTCTTTTTGACCTCGAAGGCTTGCTTATGTTCATGGTGTGCTTGTGAAACTCAAGGTAGAAAGCTGTTTTCATGTTAATGTCGCCTAGCCAGCACATTTGGCTTTGAGTTTTAATCAGATGCAAAGTAGCAGAAAAAACAGCATATTGCCCCACTAGTAACTTCATTAGAGGCGACTTGTAAAGCAGTATGTCTATTTTTATGATGGGAACATATTTCTAGGAAGAACCTGCCTCCCACTCACTCTTTGTTGGAGAAGACAAAAGGAGAAAAACTAGGTGGCCTGCAAACCTAGCTCCTTCTCTGTCCAGAGGGATGGTGAGTGCCAGGTATGGCAGGAGATTGGTATTGGCCTGTACTAATGTATTTTGGTGCTGTCTGACCTGCTTACCTGTCTACACTGTCTTCTATCCGAGGTGAGGGCATCCATTGGACCAGTTTGAATAGTTAGAGGGCTCCACCTTTCCCCCATATATCCTTTGGTTAAATTCCCTAGATTATAGTGTTTTGACTTAAAAGGTGGAAGAAATTACACACCATTAGTACCATCTGTCCGACAGTGTGTTTAAAAAAAAATTATTTGCAAGGTCCCCTATATTTGTGGCTTGTCAAGGATACCCATAATCTCAGTAACCACCCACAGAATGTCTTTGGGAAGGTAGTCCCCCGAAGGGCCCACCTACCAATTGTCCTAGAAGGGATCTCACACCCACTGTGGAAGAAAGGATATCCTGCACTATGGCCATTTTCCACCTCGCCACAAGTGCATAAACACAGTCAGCTCAAATATACCAGCTGAGCCAGAAATCACCTTGAAGGACTTGAGTGACACGTTACCAAACACAGAGTAGCAGCAACAACAACAAAGTGCATTCAACTGAATTCCTGGAGCAGAAACTCTACCTGGCGAACTAACGTCCCTGCATCACCATAGCTGCCAAGTTTCCCAGGTACATGCGTAATGAACTGCCCCAGTCTAGGTTTTTTTTCTTTGAATTATGGTACTTGTAGTCCTGGCTTTATAGTGGACCAAACAAGATTCCAAGTCCCAGAATTCAAAGAAAAACCTGGACTGAGGCAGCTAGACAGTCAGGGAACTGGGAAACTTGGCAGGGCTCCATCACTGAGTGACTTCTCTCTGAAAAGGTGACCACCGTACCATCTTCCCTTTGCTGGGCACTGCATAAACTCTGCACCCTCTGTTGGGCACTTCATGAGCACAGGCCCCTACTGGCCTTGGGCAGAGGTAACAGAAGAGTGACACAGGGTCACATTGGTGTCCATCCTGTAAACTGATGGCCTTGAATCCCTGATTCAGAGTTTGTGAACCCAGACATTCACATTCATTGTATGACTCTGAATGACTCTTTGGCACATGCAGGCTGGAATTACAAACTGTTGTTTGAGGCTGGAGCCAGTCTGACCCCCATCCCCCCCTCCCCACCCCCATTCTCCTCTGGAATCCCCCTGAAACTTATGGCCATGGTCTTCTTATGGCAAGCACTTTTCCGTCAGAGCTACACACCCCTAAAGTCAAGTGTCAGCGCCCCCCTTTTTCAACACTAATCTATTGGTATGTTTCTGCTTATATAATTGAGTCTCCCTCTAAAGAAAAAGGTGTTTTGCCCTCAGCCTGCTACCAAAACAAGATTACGGGTTTCCTTTATTCCCATCTTTGTGAGGGATTACTTCAGCTAGATTTGTCTCACGACACCACCCCACCCCAACCCCCCCTTCAGCGTCCTCTGCCTTTCAGCCTCGCACTCTCTTCAAGGGTGACTTGTTCAGTCAAAGAAACAAAGGCAAAAATCTCTCAAAGCTCTTTAACAATCACAGATGCCCTTTGCCTTCTTGTAGATGCTCAGTTGGGTGGACTTGATAGGTTTTAAGCATCATGAAAATCAAGACTTTTTATACCGTTGTTACCAGCGCTGAATAAATACATTATAAAGATTCCGTGCATGGGCCAAACGATTTCAACGTAATGGCAATGTACAGCAGAAATTGGGTGATCAAGGTCCCAGCTCACTATGACGGTAGTCCGTGCCTCGTGATTTTGTTACCCCTGTGCTTAAGGGACCTGAACTGCCATTAGCACCCATGGTTAGTCACAAGGATGTATATAACAACCTTTGAGTGAATAAATAATCTCTCTGGGCCCGCTCCCAGGCACACGGGGCCAGTCACAGGTGTTGCGAGGCTTGTAATGCAAGCAGTCGGTCTGATCCCACCCGGGGCAGGCTGAGCCCCGCGTCTGACAGGAAGCAGGCTTGTTTTTTTATTGCTTTATCTGAAGTGGGAGCAGGTGGCGTCTTTTGTGTCAAGGTGCAAATACCTCCGATAGGCCCAAAACCGCTGGTCTTAATCCCTCTGCACACAAATTACTGCAGTCAAGCCCCTTCACCCTCCCGGAGCAACCGTCAGGAATCCCCCGCCTCCCACCGTGTTTCCCCTCCATGACCTTCGACTCTTAAATCCCCGCGAGGGCACCGGCTGTGCACTGAGTACGGTGAGGCCCTGAAAACCAATCTCAGAGTCTTTACTGTCACTTTTTGATGGAGACACTAAAGTGTTGGTTTAACCGCCTGGATTGTTCTCTTTTTTTGTCCCCCTCTTGGACCTTCTTTGCTGCTCTTAGCTTCACCCACACCCCTCCCAACCGTTGGCCTCTTTACAGAGTGTAAACTTTTTACTGCTGCAAAAGCGGATATACCAGGGCTCATTTACACTCCCGTTTTATGCACGGCTTCGAGAATAATGTGACATTGGTGAAAAAAACATGTGGCTAAGTTAAAAATCAAGTCGTGGGGCACACTAAGCGATTAAAGAAATTATGCGGCATATTCTGTGGCCTTATTATATATACCTATTTTGACATTTTAACTCGTAAACTCTTCATACTGAAGGGGTCCCAAAGCTCTAGAAAATACAGAGCTTTCTAAAGAAAGAACGATACACACATGCAGCAAATCTTATTCCTCACCTAATAATAATTTTGTCTTGCTCGAAGTACAGGAACACGATTTTATGAAAGTGCCCTTCGTACCTCCCAGGATAAATTGTGGGTGTAAAACGTGTACCATTTTGCACTCAGCAGAAAACAAGCCTTCATGTGCACACATCTTGTAATAAAAGTGCCCATCTATTATTCGGTGCGTTTGATTATTATTTATTTGGTAGTTGTATAGAGCCCTGCACATCGCCTTGTTTCGGAGTGCTGTGGAGGGCTTATTGTTGGTCTGAATCGAGGGTGGGGGATGCTCGGGTTTTGTTTGGATCAATTTTCACTATTCTTCCTTTGCAGCCTCTGTGCTGCACCTGCCTGGAAGTCAATTAGTAAAGTCTGAAAAGTTTCGTTCCGGGTTCTTCCTAAAAGGCATATAATTCAGTTCTGCCTAAGGGGTAGGTTAAGCACATTCCACAGCCTGGGTCTCCCGGCATCCAGGGATCCCCTCCTTATGTTTCAAGCACTTGAAGGTATGCCACCAGCAGTGCTTAATTTGTAAAATAATAAATGCCAGGGCCCACAGTTCAGCTCGGAAGCCCCCAACAGGCACTATTGAAGGTCAGAAGTGGCATTTACCAGGGCTCCCAGTTTAGCTCTGCTTTTTTTTAATATCCCACCAACCTCTGTTCCTACCGGTGCCCCTCAATACTCACTGCCGCCAAAGATTGGGCGCATTTACGTGCTCCGATAGTTTCCACTCTTCCAACTAAAATGCCTCAGAATATTGACCAATGAAGAAAGTAATATTTTACTTCCAGATTCTCTACCCTATGGGTTGCTCAGTGGGCACATCAAAGCTATGAAAGAGGTTCTTCTTGCAAAGGGTAGACAGTGCAGGACCTTGAGAATTATTATAGCTGCATTGGATCAAGTGTAGCACTTGTCTAGCTGCAGCATTATGAATCAGTTGCACATTGCCAAATATGTGCCTGGGGAGGCCAGCGTAAAGCGCATTGGCATTGTCAGAATTATTAAGGCATGAACACAATGGGAAAATCCAACGGGAGTAAAGGTATGGCATAATCTCATTATGTAATAATAAATAGCACGTTTAGTCACTTGAGGATGAGAGGTTGGAGTCCATGATCACGTCCAAATACATGCCAATGTTTTAGAATAGGAAGATAAAAAAAAAATATATATAAATATACATGTGAGAAAGATCGTAAGATCGAAACGCGTCAGTTTCGTTTGCTTGAATAAAAACAATACCCGAAATCATTCCGCGTTGGTGTGGCTGTTTCCTCCGGAGTAGCAGGTGGGAGGATTGCATTTGGAATATATATATATATATATAATACACAAAAAGAGTTGCCTCTAGGTGGGATGCACTCCCAGGTGGAGATTACGCCAAAGCAAGGGCACACGCCATGAACAAAGTCCTTTTCTGGTTTACCTGCCAGACGCGTTTCGGGCCAACGCCCTCTTCAGTGGCAGACCATGTGACGTGCCGGCATGCGGCAACCACCAGTAAATCCCCATAATAATAATGCTCAGGTGAACCACCTGAAGCAATGCTTCCTGGGACTGGTGGTTCAGTAAAACCCAAGTGGGTCGCCGCCGGCACTCACATTCAAAAATGTCTTTAAAAGGATTGCCGATGTTCGCGCCGGCACCCCTGCATATAACAGGCCCCTCCTGTTCCACAGTTAGCTGCCCCAATAAAGCAGCCGCGGACCCGCAAGTGTTTCGCGGTGGTGCAATCCCGCGACCAGGCAGGCCGCTGTACAAAATACAAAAAGAGTTGCCTCTAGGTGGGATGCACTCCCAGGTGGAAATTACACCAAAGCAAGGGCACACGCCATGAACAAAGTCCTTTTCAGGGTTTACCTGCCAGACGCGTTTCGGGCCAACGCCCTCTTCAGTGGCAGACCATGTGACGTGCCGGCATGCGGCAACCACCAGTAAATCCCCATAATAATAATGCTCAGGTGAACCACCTGAAGCAATGCTTCCTGGGACTGGTGGTTCAGTAAAACCCAAGTGGGTCGCCGCCGGCACTCACATTCAAAAATGTCTTTAAAAGGATTGCCGATGTTCGCGCCGGCACCCCTGCATATAACAGGCACCTCCTGTTCCACAGTTAGCTGCCCCAATAAAGCACCCGCGGACCCGCAAGTGTTTCGCGGTGGTGCAATCCTTTTAAGACATTTTTGAATGTGAGTGCCGGCGGCGACCCACGTGGGTTTTACTGAACCACCAGTCCCAGGAAGCATTGCTTCAGGTGGTTCACCTGAGCATAATTATTACGGGGATTTACTGGTGGTTGCCGCATGCCGGCACGTCACATGGTCTGCCACTGAAGAGGGCGTTGGCCCGAAACGCGTCTGGCAGGTAACCAGAAAAGGACTTTGTTCATGGCGGGTGCCGTTGCTTTGGCGTAATTTCCACCTGAGAGTGCATCCCACCTAGAGGCAACTCTTTGTGTGTGTGTGTGTGTGTGTATATATATATATATTTCCAACAACAATGCTCCAATAGGAACATTCAGGAGCACACAGCGTATTCCACAGCCCTTTTATTGTGCCAAGCAGACGCGATTAGGCGAGAATTCGCCTTTCTCAATGCTTGTCTCCACCGGGGGTCTGATGTTAGCAGTTCTTTCATTTATTTAACAAAACACACTCCCATTTGGTTGCCAGATCTTTGAATCCTCCCAATCACAGTGTCTGTGGATTGAAAAAAAATCACCTTCAGTAGGTAATGTCTCTCACAATGATGGCAAGTTAAATGCGTGCAGCCACTGGCACGCTAAAGGAGGCACCTGATCTGAAAAGTGTTCGGCGGTCACAAGAGTGGCATTTGGTGAAATATATATATATATATATAGAGCGAGAGAGAGAGAGACTGTATTTTTCCCATTGGCTTCTATTAAAGGAGAGACAATTTCAGGCAGTGGACAGCCAACACAAAGCCATTTTTGGCTTAAAAAATATGGAGTCTCCAGCCTGAATCAGGTCTATTGACATGTATGGGTTGGGTTTATTTACTTATGTCAATGTTGTTGGAGGTTGCATAATCTTCTTAAGCTTAGCGGTAATGGCATCATATTTTGGACATGATCCACAGCTGAGGATCGTCATTTTTTATGTGCTTGTATTTCAGGTGGTTCTTTAGCATCCAGAGGTCTTCTGCCTGCATTGAGAGCCCAAGCGCGAGAAGATGATCTGAGTATTGTTAGAAATGGGGTTCTCTGGTTGGCAGGTTTGTAGCCTGTCCAAGCAGGGACCTTTCCTTCTAGTCAGGGTAAGGGGGATTACACTTCTAGAATAACCCCTGCTCACCCCCTTGATAGCTTGGCACGAGCAGTCAGGCTTATCTCAGAGGCAATGTGTGAAGCATTTGCACATAGCACACAGTAATACAGTGAAAACACAACAAAAGGACACCACACCAGTTTTAGAAAAATAGCCAATATTTATCTGTGTAAAACAAGACCAAAACGATAAACATCCAACATACAGTAATAAACATATGAATTTCGCAAGAATAAACTTAAAAGACAGTTCCTTGAAGTCGATAGTTCTGTCCAGGGCTCTCACAGCATCATGAACAAACTAATCCAACAGTTGAAGCCGACCGCAAGGTCGTGGGCCAGCTACGGTGTCGGGAAGACCCGCAAACAGTACCTTGGAAATGCAGGGCATCATGGACCTTGCGATGAGCTCCGAAGAGGCGTCGTCGTCGGTTCCGAAGGTCGGTTCTGGAATTGTATGGCCTTTGAAGTCACACACCGTTGCAGATCGAACTCCATGAGGTAGAAGTCAGGAGCATTGGCGTCAGCAGGCATCTGGGCTGCGGTGTGAAGTGGAGCGGTGCAATGTGTGGTGCCCTCAGGTCGCAGGCAGTGGCTGATGACGGTGTCCAGCGGCATTGGTGAGACCAGGGCTGCGGTGCGAAGTCGGGCAGTGCTTGTTGCGGTGCTCACAGGTCACGGTGCAACTAGCAGCGGCGTCATTGCTGAAGCTCTGTCGTTGGTAGACGATCTGAAGTCGATGGCGGTGGCGTCGGTGGACCAAGGCTGTGGTGTGGGACAGGGGTGCGTCATGGAACTTATAAGCGGTACCACCAGGCCACGGTGCATGCAGCAGCGTCTAAGTCAGCTTGGAGCGTCGTCGTCGGTGAGACTAGGGCAGCGATGTGAAGCGAGGCGGTGCAGCGTGCGGGGCCCACAGGTCACGGTGCAAGCAACTGTGTCGTGTAACCAGGGTTGTGGTGCTCATTGCAATGCCTTCCAGTCACGGAGCCAGTAGCGGCGTCGTTGACGGCGTTGGGTTGCTTTTTCTTCTGTTGCAGCACAAAACACACAGTTCCCAGTGCTGTTGGCAGATGAAGATGAAGTCTTTGATGTTCCTGAGTCTTCGAACAAGAGGCAAGCTCTATTTGAAGCCCTTGGAAATACTCAGGAAATGCGTTACAGAAAGTTCAGTCCAGTCCTTTCACTGCCCAAGACAGAAGCAGCAACTGCAGGCCAACCCAACAAAACAACACACAGCAATGGGGCAGTACTCCTCTGGGCAGCATTTCCAGCTCTTCTTCTTGGCAGGTCCCATAGTCAAAAAGAGTTCTAAAGTTCTAGGGTCAGGCCCCCAATATTTATACTACTTTTCTCTTTGAAGCCTTTGGCAGAAAGTCCCTCTTGCTCAGTAATAAACAGTTTCTTCCTCACTGGTCCAGCTTCACTGCAGGAGGTGGAGACAGCATTGTGCAGAGCAGCCACAGCCTATTCAGGTGTCAGTGACAACTCCTCCCACCACTCTAACCCAGGATGGCCCATCAGCATATGCAGGGCACACCTCAGCTCCCTTTGTGTGTCTGTAGTGAATGCACAAACAGCCCCTTGACAGTCTAAACCCAGATGAGGAATCCACAAGCAGGCAGAGGCACACAGGATGGTTAAGCAAGAAAATGCCCACTTTCTAAAAGTGGCATTTTCAAACACACAATTCAAAAACCACCTTTACTAAAAGATGTGTTATTCAATTCTGAACTCAGGGAGCCTAAGCTCCAATTCACTATCTTTTCCCAATTGAAAGTTACACTTGTAAAATGTTACAAGGCAGCTCCAATGATCACTTATGGGACAAACAGCAATTCAATATTGAAAAACGAAATGCATAGTATTTCACTATCAGGACTTGTAAAACACCAGCACATGCCCTACCTTTCACATACAGTGCACCCTGCCCATGGGGCTACCTTGGGCCTACCTTAGGGGTAATTTACACGTAAGAAAAGGGTAGGTCAGGGCCTGACAAGTGGGTGCACTTGCCAGGTTGACATGGCAGTTAAAAACTGTGCACAGCTACTTCAGTGGCAGATCTGAGATACCTTTGAATGGCTACTTGTGTGGGTGGCACAACCAGTGCTGCAGGCCCACTAGTAGTATTTGATTAACAGGCCCTGGGCACACACAGTGCACTTTACTAGGGACTTACTAGTAAATCAAATATGCCAATCATGGAAAACCAATCATAACAGAATTTACAGTAGGCGCACTTGCACTTTAGCACTGAATAGCAGTGAAAAAGTGTGCAGAGACACTAAACCAGCAAAAATGAAGTCCAACATACAAAAAAAAAAGGAGGTCAGAAAGCAAAAAGACAGGGGAAACACGCCAAAAGATGCCAGGTCTAACAAGTATGATCAGTGTGGTTGTACCATATGAGCCATATTGACAGATTCTGGGGGACAGATGTGCATTGAGTCGTGGTCCAGTTGGAGAAAACAACTTCAAAAGAATCAACAGTGTTGACTTCAACCCAGACTGCAGTTACCACAGATTCAGTACCTTTTCTGGGTGAGAAGCCTGCCTCTCTGAGGCAGCTAGGGAGGGTGCATTAAAATAAGGCCTTGTTTATGCACAGATGGGTTTTTAAAAAAAAATTGTTAATCACCACAAGTGGAAGTGATGCAAAAGTAACCTCCTCACTCACCAACGTTCAAAAAGGGACAAGAGCTGCAGTTCGTCACCAGAGATTAATGGTGGCCTTCCAGGAGGTGCACATTGACAGCTTTATGAAGCACTAGCTAGAGATAAAGGGTCGTATGTGACATAATGGCAACTCATTGAAGAAATATATGCCGAAAGGGAAGCAAGTCTGTTAATGTTTGTTATAAGTCCCAAATCTTCATAAACTCTAAAAATCAAAAAGACTACTCCCATAAATTCTTGTTCGGAAGGAGATTCAGTAATTTTAAACACTTCCAAAGGTGAACAGTTCTAATAGACATATTTGTCAGACAGACCACCCCTCCCCTCTGACCCCAGAGACTGCACAGAAAGGGACACAGGTGAGGTCACTGTGAAGGCCCCACCTGCGCGAGAGCACAGTGAGTGCACAATGGCTGTAGACCTTGCCTGAGCCCTGACAGTGACCCCGGGCCCCTTTGCTCTTTGTTGATCTCGGCTGGAAGAATGCATTCACCTGCCCTGCCCGGAGGCAGGTAGGGAGCCTGGCAAGCCGTCTGTCAGCAGCGCTAACCTCTGACCCCGCCATCGCTCAGTGATTAGCGCGCGCGTCCCTTGACGTGAGTAATGACCTGCGAGGAATCCGGGCAGTTCGGCTGGAGAAAAAAGTCAAAAAGACAAGATTCCTGGCTGCCGGGGGAGTGTTTGGAAAACAGCCCGTGCCCTGACCTTTGCCAGAGATCGTGTTCCTAATGGAGAGCCGGGAAGGGCGGTGGCATCTTCCGTCACAGTCATTGCTGCTGACCTCTGCATCTGTGAGCACTCTGAGCCCAACCACGAGAATAAATATATAAAAATACTACCTGTGAGTTTATAAAATACTGTGTAAATGAAGTATAAACAAAATAGTACCTGCGAGCATGGGTGTCCATTCACTAAAATGCCTGGGGTAGCAGAAGTGACATCACACACCCTTTAACCTTAATGACATCACAGGAAGTGGTGTCAGGTGAACCCTACTTTTTCCAGAAAGTCATGTCACATGACCTTAATCCCAAGGACATCACAATACCTGACATTGCTGAAGCTCCATGATCCAGTATACTGTCACAGGTGTCTGTCATGCGAAGAAATGCTTTAAGCACCAGTATTTTACCATAAGTGTCTCTATAAGAAAAGAATTACCTTCAGCAGGCCAGGGTCAATGATAGACTTGCAAGCATAACACCACATTGCCAGTCACACTCGCTTACATTGACTAACTCACACTCACTCATTCATTTATTCTCACTCACACAATCTAATACTCTCATACACTGATTCATATTCATTTCCACTCACTCACTTGTAGACACTCATTTTCACTCGTTATGATTCACTCAGACTTATTGACACTCAATCTCACGCGCATACATTTAAAACCATTTTTTTTGCTGCCACTAAAGGTCCTATTCCAGCTAATTGTGCTCCATTTTTTATTACACTAGAAGTGACTAAGGTATTATTATTCACTAGTATTGTAAAGAAAAATGGACAGAAAATAATGAGTGTGGAATCATCCCGGTGATCTCGACACTGATTTTGCAGTCGCAAAGGCAGTACCAGGGGTTGCAAGGGGCAAGCCAGGAGTCGCAGTGGCGAACCTTAAATGACCTCCATACCTGTGAAACAGTATACATTCTTAGCTTGATAGCTAAGTCCTAATAAAGGAGTTAGTCCATGTGCACATTTTTTTTTTAAGTTGGCAGCTTGTAGAACTAAAAACAGGTATTTGCTCACGATCACACAGTTCAGTCAAGTGGGGATACGCGTTCTAGAACTCAAGTCTTAAAGTTCTAACATGTCTCTTCCCCATTTAGGATGGAAACTCACTTGCTAACACGCTAAATGTACAGTTCTACAGAAGAGTAGGTGACTCATTTAACCTCAGGTACTTCACTGGTTTCGGTTTCAAGGAATGGGAAACAATCAAAGGTTTAATTTTCTGGTGTTTGTACTGTGCGGTACCAAGGGGTGATGCAGGGCGTGGTCTGCAGCAAGATGGCCGCTCGGAGCTGTAGCTCCGTAGTGAACTCTCTTTACATCCTCCTGAGCAGCGCTCCGCCGCCTTACTCTGCCACCTAAACCATCGATTCCGCAACCGGAACACAGGCGGATCCCCTGGAGCTAACTTCTGTCCTTATCCGATCTATCTTCGCGGAGATATTAGTGCTGATGGCGTATCGACTTCGCCGGGGCTCGTTTTGTCCCGAGCTAACGGAGCAACTGGAGCGCAGCACCATCGCTCTCTATTGAACAGCGCCCACCAAAGAGATACACGGCGGAGGCACAGTGAGAAGCCTGCCGGTAGGTTGGGGACGCTCACAACGCGGAGTGGTGACAACACCGATCCCCTGAGGATCCCGCCCGCCATTTCTAACACTCACCGCGAGTTGGAAGACGGTGAGCGGGGACATTATTAACATCACCGGGAGTACTGGGAGTCCAGATGGTGAGCCCAGGAGGCTGGGGCTCCTGAACTTGTCCTCCTTAAGACCTTTTGGGCAAAGTATATTTAATCGAATGCCGCTTTCGTATCGCGACTGACGCCAAAATGGCGCCTGCAGTCGATCGTCGGCAGGGGTAATAGCAACACCCAAGGGAGACCCCCCCCTTTCCTTCTATAGCGTAAAGGCCGCAAAATTGAACTGAAACTGCAACTACTGCTCTGACCTTTGGGGATGACCCTGATTTGCGCTGTGAATAAGCGAGAAAGACAACAGAGGCACCCCGCCTGTCCTGCTAATGGCGGCTGTCTCTTCCACGGGTGGATATTCTTGACATCACGCGCCCCCTCTGAAGACATGCGGACCCTGGCTTTGTCCCCTTGCCGATCCACTGCTTAGCTTACACCCACTTTCCTTCTGGGTTATAGAGAATAATGGGGACCGACTGAATTCGAACTTCAAGGACTCATCCCCCTTGCCTGACCTCAAGATGGCCGCCTCAGTGGGACCCTCCTCGATGCTCTATCTCTCCTGGTCTAAAATCATTGGTCATCGTCCTGATCTTGATCAGCCCTCACCCGACCCTGTTCCTGCTCACCCACCAGGACTTTTACTCTGAGAACTTTCCCTCGACAGCTGAGACCTAGCCATTTTGACTGATGCCCGGTGGAGCTACCTCGCGAGCTAAAGGGGAGATGGGCTATGGATTCCCTCCTTGACCATCACCTACCCAGCCGGTCTTTGGGCAAACTCTCCTGCATCTCTCCTGACCTTATCTCCCTCCTCCCCCTTCACCCTACCCCCTACCCCTCTCCGCTCTACTCTTCTCCTCTTTCCAGCTATTGACCTTTGCCCCCACCCGTCCTTGCTCATAGTTCCCACCCTGTTTATCCACTGGACTTTCTTCTGTGAACTTTCCCTCGTCAGTTGAGACCTAGCTATTTGACTGATGCCCGATGGAGCTACCTTGTTTAGCTATAGGGGAGACGGGCTGTGGATTCCCTCCTCAGACGTCACCTACCCAGTCGGTCTTTGGGCAGACTTCCTTTCGTCTCTCCTGCCGTCTTTTCCCTCATCCTCCCCCTTTACACTTCCCCCCCTCCGCTCTATTTGTCTCACCTTTCTTTCCTCTCTCAATGTGTTGCTTATTTTTGATGTAATGTGTAATTGTTATCATTTTCTGTAACATTGTGTAACCTAATGTAAAGCGCTCTGATACCTACGGGTCTAGCCAGCGCTATATAAAACTCATTAAATACAAATAAATAAATACAAATAAGGCCACTACAGTTCCTCACGTGGACATATTATGGGCATATATTGGGGTCTTTTGCTTTGCTGGCTCTGCCACAGTTCTCAGAATCATGATGTCACAAACCACGATGGCATGTTCTTGATCTGCTTAGAAAACGGGATGGGGTTCTCAGGAACGGCCCTCAATTAGTGCCCGTCAGTCCTGTGAGTGGCAGAACAGTGTGTTTGAAGCCCATCTGTTCAATCTCAGCTCCGGTCTCCACACTGCAGGGTCCCCCAGGCTTAGCATTGTCGCTGCCGCTATTAAACGTGTTCATGCATGGTAGACACTTAGTTATCGGCTACCACTATAATATTGCTTTCCAACTCTGTGGGATGTTTGGCAACCCCGAAGTTGTTTCAGTTTGAGCCCTGTCATCGGGGTAAAATGATTTTGTAAGTCACTTCCTGTGATGTCGTCGAGGGCCAAGGATCCTAGCAAAGGGCCTATGATGTCATTTCCACTGACCCAACCATTGTTCATAGATGGCCTGTATTTGTTAAATCACTAGGATCTCACCCGCTGCACAATATCTCAGCGTCCAGACAACAATCAAGCAGCCATCATTGCCTAAGAATGACATCCGACCAGGTGACCGTATGGAAGAGCTGCAAATCTGCCTCAGATGGTCAAAGCACTGCATGTCCCAAAGGATTTTTTTTTTAAAAACACAATAAAAACAATGTTCATTGTAACTCCGCACTCAAAGGAATGTAATGAGACCTCACAGTACGATTACAGTGGTAACCTTCATAGGTGTCATTCATCTCTCTTCTCGCGCAACTAAATTTGTTACATTCCACCACTCATTTTCAGTCGAGCATTTCTATTTGCGATGTGTAGTGAATTTGAGTTACCACCAGCAGCTGCATCACCATACATGTCTCACTGGGAAAAGAATAAACAAGATTTTTCTTTCAAAGTTGACTCTTCTTGATCAACCCAGATGAAATGTTGTTGGCTTGTGAGTTAGAGTCACATTTCAAAATGTATAAATTCTAAATAATCACCTACACAAAACTGTGCAAGGTACTTTACACTAAAAATGAAACATCTTTATAAAAAAAAATGTAGTTCAAACCCCCAAATAGCTCCAAACTACCTCGACTACTGCTTCAGAGTGGAATGATCGTCGATCACAACTGATCGAATCTCCCGAGGGACATAGTATTGTAGTTAAATGTATGTTTTTGTACTCAAAAGGCACTACAGTAAGGAGAGCAGCAAACACTGAAAATACAGCAGAGAAAATGTATGAGTCAATAAACTAACATATATGATGCTATAATCATGTATACATCATCAAAATGTCACACAATCTTCTGCTTATGTATTATTTTAATGTATCATTATAAATTCTAAACAAATAAAATGTGCATATAATAAAACACCTCCAAACAACTACAGTTGGAACCATATAAATCTGTATCAGCCAGCCTAGAAAGTAATGTGTGCATATGTTAGCTCAAGCAAATGGCCAAAGAGCTAGTACTTGCCCCAATATGTTATGTTATAATATTATTTTATGTCTTAAATATTTATATGGTGCACATCCTGCCATTAGTATCAACTCGCAGCACAATTCACGTTTAGTAGCTTCTCGCGCAGGTTTCGAGAATTTCATAACAGACCGGAGCCTGGTGTTGTCGTAAGCATTGTGAGGATAGTTGATGTTTTTCTTAGTGATAATTAGAAGTGTTGTACATTTGTTGGGTGTGTGCAGAGGTCTGGCTACAGTGTATACATGCCAGCTGGGTTATTTGGCCTGCCCCTTTGCCAACAGTGTGTGTTAATAAACTGGGGGTGTAGCTTTGGGCTCAATGCATATCACTTGCTTTTAGGTAATTGTTACAGTCCATAGTAATAGCCTTGTATGAATGCATTTGTCTTTGGAAACCAATCTCTTTTTATAGTCATGATCAGTGTCTTTTTAGGTCGAGCCTAGAGTAGCGCGCAAGCGCTGCTCTGCAAGACTTTATGTAAGGGGCTTTAAAAAGCTGACCACACGCTCGTGCACAATGGCCTTTTCCGTGCGGTTACCCGCACGGCCGCCATCTGTTTCCAATTATCGTGCCCAGACGCGGGCGTGATAATTGGAAACACATGGCGGCCGTGCGGGTAACCACAAGCAAAAGGCCATTGTGCACGAGCGTGTGGTCAGCTCAGCAGGCTGCCGCGCTCGCTCGCTCCCGCTCCTCTCTGACGCTGACGAAAGCAGAGCCTGCCCTCTGTCACGAATGACGTGCCCCACACATTACCAGATGCTATCTTGTTTACCTCGCTAGAGTAAGATTCTAGTTGCGCCCCTCCCTCCTCACCCCACCAGTAATAGTTTGACACTGTCTGACGCTTTCACTTTCGTTCGCTGCGCACTTTAATGAGCCTGGACAATGGCGGCCGCATGTTTTTCAAACACACCCCAGGCATTTGCCCGCTGCGGGCAAAGTGTGTTGCAGGACAGCCTCGGCGGTGCGCCCCGGGATGGCGTGGGGCACTGGCTCCTGTTCCTCGAGCATAGATGAGGCAGGCAGCAGCAGTGCTTCCCCGCAGCGGCATGGAGGAGCGAGGGGGCAGGATACGGGCGGTTCACTCTGCAGGAGCAGGATTCCCAACTTTGCAGTGAAGGGCGGGCTCAAAGGAACACGCAGCCGCTGCTCCGGCAACGCTCTGCCTGCTGCAGAAAGCAAGAGGCGTGCGCTGTTTCAATCAGAGCAGCCGCAAACATGGTGAGCGGCTCAAGGCCAGCGCGGGTCATACAGAGCTGTCTGGGGGACAGACTAGGCAAAGGGCGATAGAGTGCAACAAGGCCCACGAGGCTCTGATGGTCCAGCGAATCACAGGCGCTTCAAATACTCCCTTTAAAGAAGCACCGCACTAGGAAATGCATGGAGAACAAAGTCTCCTGGCGGGTTAGGATGCGATGGAAATTGCGAGCCGGTTTGTTGCACAGGTTACGTGTTGGCTGGCTCACTCCTCCCCCTGCTTCGGTACATCTGAGGCAAGGCCGGTGAAGGGTGGACTCTCGTCCATGTTATACTGTGTTAAGGGGTGTGTAAAGGGCACTGCTGCGGAGTCCTGGTGCCGGGCGTCAGTTTCAGTGGCCACATCCTGTTATGGGTCTGCGTGGTGCAGCATGTGTGCGCGGAAGTCAGAGTCTATGTTCAGCAGGTGGCCGGCCTGTTATGTGACTGACTCTGTCCAGTGCTACCAGCCCCTTCAGCGGTCCCTATCAGTCAGAAAACAGAAACGTGGGCATAGGTAGACTTATAAACCATTGTAGATTAGATAATCAGAAATGAATGGCAGATCATTATCCCCAATACGTGTCTTCTGGAGTGACTCTACCCCAGCCCCTGTGGTTTGCCAGAGGCCTAGACCTTTGAGTAGGTCGTGGTCACGTCCACTGCTGCGCCGTTGCCCTGTGCCTGGTCGCCGTGGCCCTCTGCAGCCGTCGTCTGTTTCAATGACAGCTCATCAGCGAAACCACAGGAGCCTGGCGCACTTCTCCTTCCTCACAAGGTGACAGCGCCCACGGTGACGCACCCTATGGTTACACACAGGCCCTCAGCTCCGGAAGCCAGCCTCCAGCTCTCTGCTGCTTCTGCAAGGCTCCTTCCGCGCCCCGGCTCCACAGGCTCAAACTGAAGCCGCCCTCGCCTCTGCACCCACGGGCGTCCTCGGCTCTCTTAGGGTTTTAATCATTGGTCACGAGCTTCTGGGCCCAGTCGCGAGGATGGCCGAGCAGGAGAGCCTGGAGTTTGGGAAGGCGGACTTTGTGCTGCTCGACCGAGTGACCATGGAGGACTTCATGAATAACCTGAGACTCAGGTAAGTGCCTGTGATAGGTATGTTTTGGGCAGGGCCACTGGACATATGCAATTCTGCGGCCACGGTGGTTTCCTCGTGAGTATGGATTTGTTGCACTTGCCACATAATCCATCATCTGTATATTTTTCACTTGAGATCACAAAAAAATAGTTTCCAGCTCAAACGGATCAAAAGTTACTAAAACCGTTACCACGCATGTTGCCGCAAAGTGGCAGGCCTGTTGTTGCACAGAGGCAGACCGTCTTTCAGGTGCTAATTGCTGAATCTAGATGTTAAACGAATAATCCTGCCGCATAACTCCTCCCCCACCCCCATCCGCCGCTTAATTCCTGTGCACATAGCAATGGGGTTTCTTAAAAGATGCCCTATAATTTCGTGCCACTGAACAAAGGGCTGGGAAAAGAAAGGGCAGAACGGGAGGGTTGTGTCCCCAGGGACATGGAGTCATCGTCTGGCACCTCTATACACCTGGCCACTTTGTGCATAGGCCCACTTGCCACCACCGCTGATTATAGCTTTGTGCACAGTTGGCACACCTTAGCGCCTTGTGCTTTATAAATCACCTGCCTTGCCACCTTGCTCCGATAAATGCTGATGTGAAACTGATGCGAAACCGACCAAACTACAAATAGAACTGTTCTTGCCTCTTAATACCAGGCGCAAACATTACCCATCTCAATGCTACTCATTCTAGGGACATCAGTAGGATGAAAGGCTGTGTTATCTCTTACACTCACATGGGAACTCACAAACTTTCTCTCGGGGCCAAATTTACAGTGTGGTTTGTGGCCGAGGGCCGCACCTGTGGGGGCGGGGTCAGTGGGGGGCGGGGCTAGAGTAAAAAAAAAACTGTGACCATGAGGTCGAACACAGGCCCCTGCAGCGCACGCATTAGTCCACTGAGCCACCAGACCCAGCATACACACACATCTGTGTGTCTGTCTCTGTGTGTCTGTCTCTGTGTGTCTGTCTCTGTGTGTCTGTCTCTGTGTGTCTCTGTCTGTGTGTCTCTGTCTGTGTGTGTGTGTATGTCTGTCTCTGTGTCTGTCTGTGTGTGTGTGTTTCTGTCTGTGTGCTTCTGTCTCTGTGTGTGCGTCTCCGTCTGTGTGTCTGTGTGTGGGTGTCTGTGTGTGCGTGTCTGTCTCTGTGTGTGTATATGTCTCTGTGTGTGTGTGTCTGTCTGTGTGTGTTTGTCTGTCTCTGTGTGTGTGTCTCTGTCTGTGTGTCCCCCGTCTCTGTGTCTCTGTCTTTCTGTGTCTCTCTGTGTGTCTGTCTCTGTGTGTCTGTCTCTGTGTGTATGTCTGTCTCTGTGTGTGTGTGTGTCTCTGTCTCTGTGTGTGTGTTTCTGTCTCTGTGTGTGTGTGTGTGTGTGTCTCTCTGTCTCTGTGCTTCTGTCTCTGTGGGTGGAGTAGAGGCTTTGGGAGAAGACCTCGCTGGCAACACAAAACAGGAAGCTTCCCAAAAGGTCCTTTAAAAGTCAGCTGCGAAAGCGCTTACAGCTGACTTTTAAAGTGCCTTTTGGGAAGCTTTCAGACTGTGCCATGTGTGAGGTCACAGAGGGGCAGTAAACACAGAAGATGGCTGCAGGAGCATAGGTAGTGAATCTGTACGTATGCTGCTGTGGTCATCTTCTGTGTTTACTGTCGGCCTCACTGGAAATGTAAAACAAGCATTGGCATAGCCAATAGGTCTCGCCTTTGGGACCTTATAAGTGTTTAGCCATGCAACAGTTGATGTTGTTGCACCAAGGATATTGTGCTGGATAACTAAACACTTATAAGATCCCAAAGGCGAGACCTATTGGCTATGCCAATGCTTGTTTTCCATGGTACATGGTCAAACATAGGCTACCATGGTTTAGTAGTGGCCATGGCCATACACCTGACTGGGCAGACTCTTCTCTGAAAAGAAAGCCACCCTGCCAAAACCCCACCTTACCAAGGCCAATCTTCAACTAGCTGTCTCGAACACAACTGCTGGAACAAGTTGAAATCAGGCAGATTGGAAGCCTGATCCTACTAGATCTATCAGCAACCCTCAACAACGCCATGAGCTAAGTGTCCATTGACTTACTGGAGTGGGCTAACTCATTGCTAACAGAGAGTTCACAGGTCACGGCCACACCGTCATTCCAGTACTCGGCCAAAAGATCACAAGAGAGACTCCCTGTTTTTTTAGTATTTACAGGTACAAATGGTGAGAGACTCTTACAAGGCAAATTTATTTGAAACACTGATACAACTCAACATCTGCTCACATCCACCCATGCCACAGGGACAGCAAGACAAATATCATGCCCTGTCTCCTGGAAATGAACAATTAGATGGTACAAATGTATCTAAAAATGAGTCTAGCTAACACTAAGGTTTGGACAGATCTCAAGTTCCATTCTAAATACCCTTTACTTTACTTTATTTGAGTTTTATATAGCGCTGGCTAGACCCGGAGGTATCAGAGCGCTTTACATGAGGATCAGAGTTACAGGTTACACGTTACATTTGTTCCAAGAGCAAAATCAAACATAGGAAAAAAGAAAGCAAAGTTACAGAAATTCGTCAGGGGAGGGATGGGAGAAAAACAGGGAGACGGGGAGAAACTGTGCCCAATGTCCGGCTGGGTAGGTGACGGCCGAGGGGATGAACCAGGGCCGATCTCCTCTATAGCTGAACCGAGCAGCTCCACCGGGCATCGGACATAGTGCTCGGACTCCGCTGTCAGGATAATGATCAGGTGCAATCAGAGAATGTCATAATAAAGCGGGAGAGTTGGAGAGATGAGAAACCGCAGTCCGAACAAAATTCCAGATGCCATCTTGATGTCAGGCACTGTCCTGAGAGGGCTCTGTAAGGAATATTTTGGCTTAGAATAAAGTGTGTAAACAGTTTTAGTTACAGCCCGTGGGGGCATCGTCATAGTTCCAAAGAAGGTATTATTCCCGGTGTTACTGGTGGGCGTCGTCTGCCTCATCCTCCAGCTAGACCCCCAGGTCGGAGGACATAGGGAGGGATCACTGGGGATGTCACATGTCACCACACTGCACTTGTGGGCTCCTAGGGGGACTGGGCCGGTCTCAGTTCCAGCGCTGAGCTGATGGGGGTGCAACCCTGCCCCTTGTCACTACTGCACACGGTGGATGGGGGCGGGACACTCCCCTCAGCACTCCCTTCCGCTGAGAAATGTAGGCAATTAGGCCCTGACTGGCACCATCTTAGGATCAGGCGCCCGGTATATAAGAGCAGGCAGCCCACCAGACTCCTCCTGTAGCTGCCAAGAACACTTGGGGGCAACTCCCCGTTACGGGGGGGCCGACACCCCTCACCTCCCGCCACTTCACTTCGCGCCCCCCAGCACCGACTTTATTGTGTGCCAGACTATCAGCTCAGGATCGCAGCTTGGTACCTCTGCCCCTGTTAGGTGATGCAGCGGTGGGCGTTCGAGGCTGCCAGGGCGACGGGATCGCGTTCTCCCCCGGGGGGAGCACCTCTACTGCTGCACGGTGTCCTCGTGGTGCCACATCAGCCTCTTTCACTTCGGGACCTCAGTACCCGGGCGGCGCCATATTGGAGTCAGGCACCCGCATGATTAGGTCAGGCAAACCACCAGCCCCCTTCTCCTGCTGCTGGACGCCGGTGGGGGCCACTGCACTCTACCGGTGGGGGGGGGGGGCGTGGATCCTCACTCTCCGCTTCGCCTCTCCAGGTGCGCCGCATGCCTCAGAGCAGCTGGAAGAGGCTCCGACGAGGGTCCAGAGCTCACTCGACTGTGGAGGGGTCAGCCGTTGTTCAGGGAGCAATCGACGGGACCAAAGAGGTGAGCAGGGACTCAGGATTCAGGCCGGTGTCGTTGGTATCGGTGGGGTCGGGCCAGGAAGGGATATTCCCTACACTGGGTCCGAAGACTTTGGGATGGTCCCAATCAGGGGGCCCTGCTTTTTGTGTTACTTAGTAAAAACCTAGCCTAAGGGCAATAGAGCACTTCATATGAGCACCAGATTTTATTGCACACAGGGTCAGATTCCATTTTTAAGCACAGGCACATTAAGTGCCTGGTTTAGAGCTTGACAGATTTCCTGTCCACCTTATTATATATGCCATATAAAACACTTGCAATATGGAGGATGGGATATCCCTCACTTTTGTGATGAGTAGCCCGTCCTTCAAACTCTAACTCAGACACTAAGGGATCTGCCCAGAATCTCAGGATGTTGAGCCAATGGCAGGACTCAAACCTAGTTTTCCCGTTCCAAAGTTGGTAGCTCTGACTCTTAAGCCACATCTCCTACATGCTAAGACTACCCAAATCAGTAACATGGTGAAGACTGGGTTTGTAGTCTATGAACAATGGCTAGATTTTTTCTGTTGCTGAGATCTATGTCGGTACCTGATGCTTGTTCTTCCGCAGTTACAAAATGAGGTGGCGACAATCATATGCCATCTCAGACAAATTTAGCACCAGATTAGCAAGCCATGCAAAACACCTATTTGTTGCTCATTCATGAGATGGCAACCTTTCACTCCATGTGTATAGTTCATCAATCAACAATTCCACTGCCGTGTTCAGACACTACAAACCTACCAAATCTCAACTCTTTCACCAACAGAAAAATTGTGGTTCTGGCGGCCCTGACTGGACAGGCCGTTATGCCATCTCCCACTGAATATTCTGCCTGCTTGAGGGCATGTAGGCCATCCTGACAGGCAAATTATGTACTTTATAAAATAGAGAATTACAAAACACCGAAATCTCGGTTATGGAAACCTAGCCAGTTTTTTCAGAAAATTAAATTTACTAATATAAGATTCAGAAAAAATAGCCTCTTACAAAAATAATTCATATGCAGGAACTAATATTGACCTAGGAATGGATGCTGGGAATTTAGCCCAAGGGAGAGCTTTGTCACCAGTCAACCAAACACAAGGCCAGTAAGTCTCTACCTCAATCCAGCCATGCCCCGATTTCAGCAACTAACAAAAATGAGAACGGATTGCACTTGACAGCTCATCCTTGTAAATGCCCATGGGATTTTTATGGAACACAGGTTTAAAAGTTATTATAGACTCTCTTGTGATCACAGGCCCGGATTAGTGGAATGCTGCCAGAGCTGAATCTCAAAAACCTCATTGTTGCCTGAATGACTGTACGAGACTTCCCAGCTTTATGGCTGACTGGCACACAAATGTAGACTGCACAAACCCAGTCCTAAAAATCTTAACCTGATTACCAGGTACACTATTATCAGGATCAACGCTGTCTTCACACTGTTTATGAGGCAGGAGAAAAAAACAAGCCCTCTGACGGTGAAATGCCGGCCAAGTCCACAGTGATGACCATGGAATCCGAGAGACAGCCCAGGCCTGGGGAAGAAACAGCCTTAATGTGCACTTCTAAAATGGACCATCATCAGGGAGCCCTAGTTTGGGAACTGGGGATGGACACCTCTTGGTCACGGCCCTCGCACGTCCAAGGCTTCAGCACAGGGGCCATCCTTGTCTTCTCACCTGCCCCTTCCACCATCTGTAGTACAGTTTGAAAACATTTCTCTTCAAGTAGGCCCTCGACATTGGATCCTAACCATCTTACTTTATCTTCCTGGCTCCACAGTGTTCGGTGGAGACTTCCATGTTGAGGTGACGATGCGCTGGTTGTCTAAGCTAGGAAATGACACTCTCCTGCTAGCACGTTGTCCAAAACCCCTCTAGCACCACCCTAACAAACCCTCTCCTAATCCCCACCTATTGCAGCCCTCACACACACACACACTCTTGGACAACACCACCCACGCAAGATGGCAGGGGGAGCTGCTATGGGCGTCTCCCCCAGGGCCATAACGGTGTTAAGGCTAGACTCGGCATGGAACGATAGGGGGGCATAGCTGTTCTGCTGTCCCATATTCCATGCCCCCACCCCCAAAGCATCTGCCCACCAACACCACAATCTATGGTACCCTGGAAGGACCACTGTATACACTACTGCGCTTTGGAATACCCGTGCCCGAGCCTGGACTAGGCCAACACATCGATAATTTGGGGGCGTCCCAGATCTCTTGCACTGCTACTTCATGTTCACTCACTCCCGAACCCTCACAGCTAGCCCCCTTTACAGTGGCTGCAGATGGAAGTGCCCCGCAGCGGCGTTGACCTCTGCAACCTGCTCTTTCACCCTGAGAGCTCTGACTCCTGCTCGTGACTAGCCAGGTCAAAAGGTCAGCAAAACAAACAGGGACGTAAATGCTTATCTCTCTGCAGGGCCTTGGGTGAAACAGAAGCCTGTCGACAGGAGTGAGGCAGCACGAGACAGGGAAGCCGCCGCTAGGCGTGCTGCAGACTGAAGGGGAGGTTCACGCGACCCCTGCTGCATCAAGGGTATGACAGGAACTGCCCCGTGGAGCTCCCGCTCCTCGGTGTATGTGGGGAGAATCGGGCTCTACTGTGATACAAAGCCTGTGTCTGCCTTTGGCTCCTCACCCCCGTCCGCGCCACTTGCAGCCGCGCGGTTGGCCCTCCACCTGTGAAATGGAGGGAGCTGGCTACAGGTGCTTTGGGGAACATAGAGCAAATGACCCACGGTCCCACCAGACATCTTTGAATTGTAAAAATGTTCCTTTAATAGTGACGTGCCATAGGACTCCCAAGTTACATCCTCACACCCCCGTCTTGCACACTAGGTAAACTCTAAGCAGCAAACCAATACACACTTTACTCTAACCCTTACTCCTAGCAAATCAACATGTCTACTTTGCTCTGAAGCCCTCTGCCCGGTCCCCTGACTCATTTTTGTAGGCTCTGTGGATCCTAGGCCTCTTGGGAAAAAGTAAAAGCCCGTAGCCCGTGGTCGGATTGATCTGTGTTGAGCTCCCATGCATTTCAAAAACTTGCAATTGTCCTTTCTGAGACGACTTATCACCGGCTTGCAGTGACGTCATTTCCGTCTCTCTACCCAATCGGTTCCATATCCTCTCTCATAAGTCACTTTTTATGGTCTTAATGCTAAATCGTTTTCCATAAAGTCCCTTACAAATCAATCACCTGTCCTTCTGCCCTTTCCTTTTCTACCCCTTTTAACAACAAAAGACAGACTGGCTTATTTGGGTGTATCCCAGAGCGGTCTTTTCAAAGGCCAAAACCTTATATTCCACTGACTCCCCCGCAGTCTCACAGGCCTATAATATGCAAAGGTCTTTTTTGAAATTTCACATATCCCTACAGGCAGGTCTAGTTCTCAGCACAAGCACAAAGGCCAGGTTGGTATCTGTGCCGGCTCAACCAGGAGGCACATCTATCACTTGAGACTGGTTCTTTGTCCTCCGATTCCACAAACAAATGGTTCACTGATCAGATGTCTGTGCGCATTGGCCTAAAGACACCACCTGCTCTTTGGGTAAAATGACCGGGTTATCAATAACAGGCCTTTGGCGTGTTCTTGAAAAAAAGACCTGTACGTGAGGAGGAAGGTGATCGGAAAGTAGAAATAGAGGGCCTTATTCATAAAGATTTTTCTAGGAGTGGCTGTGTTTTATTCTTGTCTTAGTTGTACATTAAACCCAAATAACGAGACCTGATTCACAAAGCATTAACTCTCAGGTCTAAGTGTGACCTACACTCTAATTTCAAATAGTAAGAAGCCCTGTATGTTCACAGACCTGATTCACACACTTTTCCAGCAACTTTTAGATATTGGTCTGGAGATGGACAAAATGTAGCCTTGCTGCAGTAAGATGAACTCTCTCATGCCCATGCTGGTTGCTTTGTTCCTTCCACTCAAAAGTGCAGCCTTATAGGGCAGGGGATTGGTGGCAAAGGCAACAGCAGACTAGGGCGGTGTATATTCAGTTTTAGCTGATACAAGTAAGGGGTCCCTTGAGATTAGTTCAGTTTTGTAACTTTTGTAGACTATAAATTACTTTCTGCTTCTGAAATATACTGTTTCAAAGATCACACTGCAGGTGTAGAACCTTGCACTGTCCATGATCAGCCAGACATGTAAAGTATTCATCCACTTTGGGGGGAATTTTGATAATAGTGACAGATAATAAATACTTGTATATTGTCACCTAGTTGCACTGTATTCATTTTATGACCTCTGAAAGTGGGAGGAATGTGTGGCCCTTCCTGACCCCGTGATGTTGAACTCACACATTGATTTCTGTGGTGGATGCATGTGGCCACTGAAGTCATCAGACACCTGGCCACATCCAACTGTGGATGTTCATGGCCAACCCTTTAAACCATGCTAAAGGCCGCCCAATCCTCCTGTCACCTTTCACGCCCATGGCTGATTGCTGCTCCATAAGGATGGCCAGTGGTGACCCGGTGAGATGAGCAGTTCAAGTGAAACAATCTTGGACCCGTGTCTGAAAGGGGACAGATTGTGGAAGCTGCCTCCCAGCATGCCCTCTGACCTTCAATGGTGAGCAGAGGGCAAAGCCCCCAGTAGCCTGCAGCCTTGTACTAGGGTTGCTCCAAAGACACTATCTCATTTCTGGCAGCAGGCCTGTGACCGACCTATGTCACTCCCTTCACGCTTGGGTTTCACTTTTCACTAAGCCAAAACACAGATTCAGGTGTGGGGGCCCTGCGGGTATGCGCTAATGGTAGCCCATATGGGGGTAGTGAAGCCTGTGGTTGAGAGGGGACAAGACGGGGGGGGGGGGGGCGTTGGAGCCAGAAATGTGGGGCCTGGTGCACTAAAAGACTTTGCATTTGTAAGTCAAGCGAATGCAGAGAAACAATTTCCAGTGCACAAAAGTGCATCGTAATTACATGTCAGCAATGTGTTTTGTTGTGGCGCAGGCGGTGGCCATTTACAATGTGGTCTGCCTGCGCGATCTGCAGACATCAGCAGGACCAGGCAGCGGCCTCATTGTCTCCCACTGCATGTTTTCCCCAGTGTATAGTTCATAATGGGGCTCTTTTGTGGCATTGTGACCCTTGTAATAGATTTTTGCTTGCGCATCGCACCTAAACACAGCAGTGGTGGCTGGTGACATTTGAAAGTGGTGGGGCGTAAAAGTTGGGGATGAATTTTACGTAGCGAGCGAGTGCGGCCGACATAAGAGGTGTTCACTGTTCAGCCCATGCATCATTCACCCAATCATCCCCCATTAATTTATCCATGTTTCTATCATCCACTGTATTCATCTGTTCATCCATCCATCGGTCCTTCTAGAGACGATCCCATTTGCTCATCCATCCATGTATCCATTCACTAGAAAATCTTCCACTCATTTGTCCATCATTGGAGCATTCATTCATGTACACATTCACTCATCCTTCTGGACACACTCTCCTGTAACTCTTCTGCCCACTCAATCATCTATGTATCCTTTCACCACTGGTGAATAACCAGAGCATCCAGCCATCTTCAGACAACCTCCCTTCCATCCATCCATCAATCTCAATGAAAGTGTATATTTGCTTGTCTATTTGAACCACGTTCTCAATTAGCCTGTTCGCCAGACAAGCGGAAACACAATATTATATCAGATCACAACACTATTCAGATATGGTGAGATCTTAGCATTATGAAACCCTTTGCGGGCCGATCGATGGAGACTGAATATGTCCTGGTAAAGATGATAAACAACGATTGAGAGCTTACCTGTGCACTTATTTAGGAGACCGTGACGGCACAATACCTTCCACCCAGGCTGTTTGGGCTGCAGGTACAGCCTATATATGCAGTGGGATTATGGAGAGCCAGTCAGAGCAGCCAGGGGGATGGGGCAGAGAGAGTGAGAGAAGAAAAGCGAGGGAGGAGGAAAGAGAGAGCGGAGTAAAGAGAGGGAGGAAGGGTGAGGTGAAGTGAATGAATGACAGAGATAGAGAATACAGTCTAGGGGAGCAGGACTAACACATATAATTCGCCAGACCACTGCCGGAGCGTAACTCTGCTCTTGCCTCTCCGCCCCACCGTCCTTCGCGGTCCCCTCGCCCTGGTGTGTGGTGTGATATGAAGTGGAGGAGATAAAAGGAAGACCTCTCTCTACCAACTATCAGAGAATAGCAACCCGAAAGTGTTCAAAAAATGCTTACACGTCGCCCTCTTCAAATTCTAGCCTTAGAAAATAGCTTCGATAGTTAATTTCGCATGCCCTGCTTTGCTTTTCATTCATGTTGAATCCAGCGCCCAGAACTCCTTGTGATGTAGCAGCGCTTTACCACTTTACATAACATGAGTCAGACTGATCCCACCTCGCTGCAGTGCCTTGTTTGGTGCGTGGATTCGCCAGGATCTGAGCATTATATGAATGTATAAATAATCAAGCGGCACACGAGGAGTGTGTGTAAGGCAGCGGTGTCCCCTCTGGGGATCACCGTGCCATGTTTACATACAGCAGCATGCAGTGTTTGCTAACATTGTCGGTGTCACGGGAGAGAACGCCCGGGTGGAATAGAGGCGCCCTTCCAGTGAGCTGCAGCTCGCTCTAATTACACCACGGCGAAAACAGCCAAGGAGCGTGCTCAGCAAAGAGCAGTTCACAGGCAAATACATCCGCCTTTTTAAGATGACCATTGTGCTTAACATACATTTTGAGGACTGGTGGGAGCCACAGTACCCGCACGCAACCTTTTGTCCATCAGGGCCACCGTTGTGAGGGAAAGAGAACTTTCAATGCACGTGGGGACACGCAGTCTCGCGGTGCATTCAACGGATAGTAACCTGAAAAAACGTTGTGAGGCCGAAGGGCACGCGTTGCTTTCTACTGAGTAAGCAGTAGCGTAGCAAAGATGTCGTGGGCACATGGTGCAAGAAAGCAAAATGCTCCACTTGACTGCTGCTGGGGTAGTAAACTACATACATTATCAGGGTTCGATGGGCCCTTTATGGCTCTGGGCCCCGGTGCCACTGCACCTGCTGCACCAATGGTAGCTACGCCCCTGTGAGCAATCCGTCCATAAAACGGCGTGAAGTCTGAAGATAGAAGGGTCTGTATACCATGTAAGTGGTCTGTTAAGCTGTCTGTAAAGTGTCCCGAGGACAGAGACTCAGTATACAGTTTAACCTACCTGTAAAGCGCTTTGAAGTCTAAGAGCAAAGGGCGCATGTCTGTAAAACACTAAGATCTGAGGACAGTAAGTTCGGGTTGAGGTATGCTGTGTCCGGAAGCACTGTGAAGGCTGATGTATTGTGTAATATGTTTGTAAAGCACTGTGAGGTACGAGGCTAGACAGTGTACTCTATGTAAGCGGTCTGCAAAGCGTTCTGAGGACAGATGTGCTATATAACGTGTAACCTGTCTATAAAGCGCATTGACTTTTGAGGACAGACGGTGCTGTATGTGTAGCATGTCTGTAAAGCGCTGCGAGGACTGATGTGTTTAATATATTTATAAAGCACTGTGAGGTACGAGGCTAGACAGTGGCGTACTGTATGTACGTGGTCCTGTAAAATGTTCCGAGGATAGAGGCGCTATACAGTGTGCAACCTGCCTGTAAAGCTCTTTGAGTTTTTAGGACAAACGGTGCTGTATAATGTGTGGCATGTCTGCAAAGCACTGTGAGGTGTTAAGACTGAAAGTACTGCATGACGTATATACTTTGTCTGGAAGTCCTGTGAGGACAGCGGTGCTATATAATCTTCAAAGCGCTGTGAAGTCTGTAATGCCATATAATAAAACAGTGTTCTCGTCATTGTAAGACGACGAGCCAACTGCGGAAGCTGACACTATTCTTTAGGAGAATAAACCGAGGCTTTGTTTCTGAAGGGAGTTTGTTGGGGGCGGCGGTCGGGGGAAGAGAGGCAGCACATTCCTGCGCTGTGCCGTCTTGCTGTCGCTTGCTCTGGACACCCCTGGTGTAATATTTACTGTCCATTAATCACGGGCAGCTGGCGCAGGGAGGCATCTCTTCTGGCGAGTTATTCCAGACATCTCAGATATGACACTGCTGCGAGGGGTCTGGAGAAGGTTCCAGACTGCGGGTAATAACACTGCACCGGCGCGCGGCCGGCCTCCTGGGCGCCCAGCTGGTTCTCTGTGGGCTGAGTGGTTTGGGAGGGGGAGGAGCCTGAATGTCTGTGGTGGGTTGCCGCCAACTGAGGAAGGCTGGCACCCGCAGCAGGGTGTTGGGTGCTCCTGGGGGGCTGGGAGTAAGGCCTGGCCACAGGCCTTGTGGGGTAGGAGTTAGGTACAGACCTGCAACCAACTCCTGTCTGCAACCAACTCCTTGCCACGCATGGCCTGCGGGGTTTGGCCTTATGTATGGTAATAAAATATTACTTTATATTAAGAATACCCTAAAAATTCACTGGAAAAAAGTAAAACACAAAGGTTAAAGTGACATTATAGTTAGGTATGGTAAGAATGTCTTACTTTGCATTAAAAAAAAACTCAGAAATTCATGGAAAAAACAAAGCTTAAAGTGACATTATAGATAAGTGAAATGTCAGTTTAAATGTAACATTTTAAACTAAAAAGAATAATGAACTTCAACTGTTATAGTTATCTCAAGTAGCTATAACTCCCACCAGGGCTTTAAGTGGGATGAAATAACTGGGTGGCCTCTCAAAGGGGCGTGGCCAGTGTAATTAAGGGCATGGCTTAAAAACACGTAAGCTAAAAATCTGTGTGCCGCCCGACTTGTATTTTGCTGTTTCTGTCATTGCATCCAGATATATTGTATTGTATTGTAATTGCATTTGTATAGCGCTTACTACCCCTGACGAGGCGTCAAAGCGCTTTTTCGGCGAGTAGCACGCTACTCCGGGACCCATAGAGGATTAGTGTTGAATTAGTATAGTGAAACATGCAAGTAAATTTTAAGTGGTGGATAGGTTAGTCAGTTATTTGGATTCGGAAGGATAGCAGAAGGATAGAAGAGGAAAGAAGGTTTGTATTTATATAGTGCTTCTAACCCCTGATGGGGTGTTGAATCGCCTTTTTTTTTTGGTGAGTAGCACACTACTCCGGAAACCCATAAAGGATTAGTGGTGAATTAGTATGGTGAAATATGAAAGTAATTTGAGTGGTGGATAGTAACAAGTAACATACCTACAACAAGTCAGGACTAATTGCTTTGTCAATGGTTGTTAGTTGCATAAGATAAATAAGCAGCAAATATGGCTTGTTGTATATAATATTGAAAAAGCTTCCACTTAAAGCCCTGGTGACACCAGACAATGTTGCTGCTCCTGAGTTTCAAAAAGAGAAGGGAAATCCAGAGAGAAAATGATTCTCTTTGAAGGATTCCCTTCCCAACAACGCTCACCTGGCATGACGTCATGCCGTAACTTCTAGAAGTGAGCAGTGTGTGCACGCGCACATCGATGTGCCTGCTGTCACTGCAGTCCCGAAAAAAAGGACCATCTGTGCCAGGGCACAAAACAGAGCCCGATAGAGACCCGTTTTGAGGCCCCCATTAAAAAACTGCTGGTGCTCAGCACCGGTGAGACCCAGCCCACTTAATGCCCTGACTGCCACCCTTGCCATGCACTGCTTACGACCTCACTTATTACATCACATCTGTGTACCTTGACAAGGTGTATGTCTTCAATGTATATACATGTGAAGCTTAGAATAGTAATTCTGCAATAACCTTTATATAGTGCCCTTCAATATAGTTGGAATATGTGCCTGGCTGCCATTCTGTACCTTTCCAAATTTGCTTTTGCTGTGAAGTCGTTGCCATAGAAGTTTGGCTGTCACGTCTCATAGCTTTTTTTTTAACTTTCTTCATTCCTTTTCACTTGTTTGTCACTTTTATAGCATGCTGATGAAAAATTTGGTTCAGAGTTGTATTTGCTTGACTGTACAGGCACACCAAGTCTGCCTTGTTGGTTCCTTTAAAAAAAAAAAAAGACAGTAAATAAAACAATATATAAAGGGATGAGTGCCTCTCAAATTAGGAGTTGAAATATAAGGCCAATGGGGGAGGCCAGGGGTCTTTAAACTGGGGGGTGGGCCCCCTTAGGGTGCCTCAAATGATCCCAGAGGGTGCCAGGATCTGGCCAAAAGAAGCATTAGCAAACACAACAAAATGAGGTACGGAGTGGTGAAACCTTTCAACCACCCACTCCAAGTCAAGAGGTCTGGGTTAATTCCATAGTTTTTTTGCTCACCACGCCACCCCAGTTTGAACCCAGCCATATGCAAATCAGTCTTGACCCTGCTCCTCATGGTAACAGTATGGCCCGAACTGCCAGGCCAGGTCCTCCCTGGACCGGAAACAAGCATCCTGGGACCAGTTTCGGGGTATCACCTCTCATCGGTCAGGCTAGCTTGAATCCAGTGGCACAGCGAGCAAGGGACCCACGTCTGGGCATACCCTTGGCCACTCTCCCCCAGATCTCTTGACTGGGTAGAGCGTTTGAAAAGTTTCAGCACTCTGTCCATCACCTTGTTGTGTTTGCTATGTTTGCCCTAAGTGGCCAAGGGTATGCCCAGACATGGTTCTCTTGCTCGCTGTGCCACTGGATTCAAGCTAGCCTGGCTGATGAGGGGTGATACCCCGAAACTGGTCCCAGGATGCTTGTGTCCTCCTTGGACCTGGCAGTTCGGGCTGGACTGTTCCCATGGGGAGCAGGGTCAAGGTTGATTTGCATATTGCTGGCTCCAAACTGGGGTGTTGTGGCGAGCAAAAGAACGATGGATTTAAACCAGATCTCTCGACTGGGGAGAGTGTTAGAGAAGTTTCTGCGCTCCGTCCATCATCTTGTTGTGTTTGCTAAGTTAAGCATTATGCTGATAGCAGTGCTTCATTTAAGCAGAAAAAAATGAGCTGCAGTTAGCTGCTCTGTAATGGGCCATTACTAACATGTTTTATTATGTATATCCTAGCTGGTAGTATGTGTCAAAAGGGAATTGACTCCAAATATGTTTCAAAACCCCCACTTCTAATAATCACACTGTGGATACTTGTACAAATTAGTAAGGCCTGCCCAACCAGAATAGTATGTTTGGCAATCATGTATTTGCATTTTAAAATGGTAACAGAATTCAACTGCAATGTTTAAATAATTCTCGACATATTTAAACATTGGCAATTTAATAAAATAATTGTGAAAAATTCTGGTGGGGCCCCAATTATTATTTTTTTTCACGGGTGGATGGCGTCATAAAAAAGATTGAAGACCACTGCATAAAGCCATATTTTTCATACAACAAAGATAAATAAATAATTTCAAAATAGCCTGGGATAGCCACAGGGGAATGATTACTCAGTGTAAAGCTGGAATGTATTCATACATTTGTATTTTTAAAAAGCGGAATATGGGCATGGGAAGTGGGACTAGTGGTTCCCGTGTGTCATCACATTGTGTGTGTGGAAAAAATAGCATGTGAGGATGTGAGGGATTCTCCCTTTTAAAAATCAGAATTGTGAATGTTTGCTTCTGTGAAGTTTGAATTAAAAGGGTATCTGTTGCTTTTAAAAACCAGGTATCGACTGGCTTTCTGAATTCTTCTCCGAGCACAGAGATACAACACTGTAACTGGTGTTTTCTGTAATCTGTATCCACAAGCAGAGGCGGCCGGCACAGGTAAGCGCTGTGCCGACAGACGACAGAATAGGTATTCATATTTTTTTAATTATACCTATTTCGTCATCTGTCGATTTCCCCCCACCCCGCCTGCACCGCCCCACTGCGTTTACCTGTGCCGACCGCGGCTGTCCACAGAGTAATCCCCACATACCCGTTCATCCTTCTCTCTTTCTTCACATTCTGTTCTCTATTAGTGCCGTGAACCAGTATCAGGGTGTTGAAAGCATCATTGGAGAAACAGCCATGGGATTACATCATGCTCCCTCCTTCCCTCTCCCATACTATCTCTTCTCCTGCTTATTGTTTCCTACTTGCCTCTCCTGTCCCTCTCTCCTTTCCACTCATTTCACGCAGGCTCTTGAGTAGTCTAAGCACTAAGAAAACAACAAGTGTCTCATCATTACACTTGATTGATTCACCTACTCATTTACTCAACAGCCCATCCACTCACTTTCTATCTCACCTACTTATTCAACTGCTAACTTGTCTGCTAAACCACCCAGAAGTTAGTGATGCAGTCATGTACCTACTCACTCGCACACACTCAACCATCTAATGGCACACGCGCAGTCTCACCTACTTATTCACCGACCAACTTGCCTACTAAACCACCCGCTCATCTGTCGTCTGTGTACTGATGCAGTCATGTGTCTCCTCACTTGCACAAACTCAAAACCATCTACCATCACACACACTGACTCACCTTCTTGTACACACATTCACTCACACGTGCTTAGAAGCTGTTATATTGAGCTCTCTGTTGCCTTCTTCTTTCAGAGTGACTGCATGAACTTCGTTAAAATTCTGCACTCCTACAATCGAACCCACCTCTATGCCTGTGGAACCGGCGCCTTCCACCCCACATGCGCCTTCGTGGAGGTGGGGCAGAGGTCTGAGGTAAGCAATGGTTACTGGTGTGTGTATTGAGTCCATTTACGGAGATCCTGTTAGCAATAAGGACCATCTACCAGTTCCATAGCTGTTATCCGTGCCTTCTCCTACTCAAATGGATGCTGAGTACTGTGAACACAAAGGTTGACGGGACTCCATACGGTAGCTTCTGAGGTAGCAGTGTCTGAGCAATCACTGCTTAAACTCAATAAGAGCTGGTTAGAGTATTGTCGATAGAACAGTGCCAGTATTACACACTTATTCCTAAAGTCAATATATGTGGATTTTCAGTCAAAGGCAAAATTGCTTACTACTGAAACAAATTTAGTATTCAGCTAAAACCAGACAGTGATAAGGAATCCGTCAGCCTCAAACCCTACTTGTTATGAAGTTTGGCACTCCACCCAGTAACGGAAAAGCATCATTTATAACAATGGCCCAACAGAATCGCAGGTGCTCAATGTTAGTCAGTGTGGTAATATTATTGTGTGGCAGTTGAACACGGCCAGTAAATTCTCTGTCCTTGGTTGTGAAGTCTTCCTTCAATGTCACTGTTTGGTTAGACTCATGGTCAAGGAAATGCAACTTCTGGAGGGTTTCGTAGGGAGTAACATAGTATAGTCAGCAGTAACATCAATGTTTAGCAACTCGGCGTGGGCACGTTACGGCGGTAATTCATAATAATGGGGTGATGCAAACTGAGATGAAGTTGTGAGTATTGGTTTTTAAAGTTGTAAGGCAGCAATTTTTTTGAAGATGTCGGTTTTCTGCATTTTTCTGAATCCCCTTGGGTGTTCACTAGCAGCCATGAGTGATGACGCAGTTGCTGTACATTCTGTACTGCCAGAACCAGTTTGCTTGTATCCAGGGATTGCTGGTAGAATTGCTGAGGTTTTCTTTGTGGGTTGGTTTTTGCTGCAAAGAATGCGCTTGCTAGCTGGATAAGTGAGGCTTTTCATCCAAAAGGCTTCGTGGGGATTCATAGGTATTTAAAGTGTGGGGAGGGAGGCAGGGGGGAGCATGCACCCAGTGTTTGAAAATGGTTGAGTCGTGTTACTGCACTAATTCATAGTGGCAGTGTTTGCAAATCAGCTTTTTTCTGCCCTGCCCGCTTGAAGCTAGTTGGTATAATCAAGTTGGGAGAACAAAAAGGCTTGTTTGGCTATCAGAATAAGCTTTGGGGTTAGCAGCCTTTTTTTAGAAAATGCTTTACAACCTGGACAAGATGGATTATTGTACATGTGTTTCCTTTCATCAGTGTCCCTATAGATTTCGCTTGGGATGTTCTTCCTGTAGTGTTTGAGAACAAGGCACGGTTCTTTATTTTTGATTTTGTTCATGCTGGGCTTTGTCAGTCTGAATAGGGTTTTAGAGTCATTGAAACAAAGCCACATCTTGGTCATCCTTGATTTGATGTGGTTAAGGTAGGGCGCCAATAAGCGTATTTTAGGTTCTGATCCTAACATACAGCTGTAAGTCATCAATATGCAGCATATCAGAGAGGCTATAGGCCCTTTCTATGTCTCCCATTTGAGAGACAGTGGTAGAGGCTAGTAGCCAGACCATTCCAGAGGGTATGCAACAACCTCGTCAATGTGGCTTTCACACTTGTATTGAAAGCAGCTTAGATGTCCTACAAGACCAATGCTTCCATCCTAACAGCATCACAAAGGGACAGGGATTCAGGAGACTATCTCAATGACGTGAAGGTGTCTGAAACCGGCTTGTCAGCTGCTAAAGGGGTTCTTTTACCATTTTACCAACTTGTGAAGTCATACGCGGAGTGTATATTCTCTACCTGTGGCGGGCTGCTGATTGTGGAGGCCAGGTCTGGCAGGGCCTACCTGTACTGCCTTTGACCCAGTACTTAATTTGCACCAGTGGTTTCCGGCGGGGCCCACCAGCACTTATTTTTGGGGACCGGCACTTATTTTTTCTCATCAGACATTTTCTGAGAGCAAGAGAGGGAGAAAAACACAAAGGGGAAAGAAGGAGGAAGAAAAAGACTGAAAAACTGTCACGGGAGAGAAAGCAGTAACCTGCAAGAGTGAGATAAAGGGGCAGAATGTGTCTGGTAGTGGATTAAAGCAGCATGAGGTGGATTCAGAACTGCGCAGCTTCAATATTTGGCACGCTGACTTTAATAGCACCGGCCACGAGCTTCCGAGCAGAGCTTTGGGTACTGGCACTCTTTATTTTACAAATTAACCACTGCTTTGACCTGTATCACCTGCTTTAAGTCAGGTCTCTCTTGCAATAGGAATGACTAATTGTCCTCAATGTGAAGCATTTAAAGCCTCTGTTGATATGTTTTTAGGGACAGGGTGCCCGTTTCTAGTAATCTGGCAACAAATGATGAGTTTGAGACTGGGTGAAAGTTACTGCAGTTGATAGGATGGAGGATAGCGTTCCTATTACTAGGGTTACTAAGGCCTGTTTTTGGGGTTCACCATTTCATGAGATGCAGTGCTTGAGCAGATTTGAGCGCAGGGGCACCAACAGTACATTTTACTAGGGGCATGGATAGTGGTCAGTGGCATATTGTCAGGAGTGTTTATGGTGCTGCCTGTAAGTGCAGTCACATACCCCGTAGTATCCGCCTGCGCTGCCACTACAGAGGAGTCAGGCTAGAACCCAAATCCTATCTGCGCACAAATCCAAAAAACCTTGGAGTCATGGTAAGGAGTTCGCCAATTTTTTTCTTAACAACCCCGTATTTCGTGCAAATCTCCCAAAAATATGCGAAGGCCACACCGTTCTTTCTACCTGAGTGGGACAGCCATGTGAAACTCTTGACTTTCATCAGCATTTTGTAAGCAAACTCAATTTAGCATTCCGCTTCCTCGTGAATGTTGAGTTGAGTCACACACGAGGAAAAGCTAAGCAAAATATGCATTCATTTACAAAATGTTCATGAGTTATCTTATAATCTTCTGTTTTTCTAATGCCTTCCTTGCTCTGCTCTGCCTAGCCTATGAGGTCAGATAATGTAGGTTAATAGCTGTGTGGCTGGGGCGGCAGTGACACAGACTGGGCCCAACCCAGATGATGCTTCTCCTGGTGAGGCGATTTACTACGCGAACTGGAATCTACCATCTTCAATAAACCTGTAGACTGTTTACCCAAATCTAACAATTTACCATTGCCACTAGATTTCAGACCGCCCCGAGGAAATGCTAAGCACATTACCTTACGAATAGGGAGCCATGCCACACTTGCTTGCATAATGAAACCTTTGCCTGCCCTAGTCGTGGCACAAAGAGCATATATTAAAGAAACTAAGGGAAGCCTGGTTCATGATTAAGGCTCCCAGTTTTCAGTTTTTACTGATTTTTACAGATAAATACAGACAGAAAACAATTTTTTTCCTGTCTGTATTTATTTTTAAAAGCGGAAAAATACTTAAAATTGTGCTTCTTGTGAGTGACTCTCCATGCTGTCTTTCGTGAATTTCAGGACAATAGCTGAGCAGATAGACAGCATCTAGAGTTAAGCACAGGATAAGATTTCCCTAAATATAGGCATATGTTAACACACATTTGTAGATATGTACCTGTGGGTGTAGAGTTTTTCTATATGTGGCTGCTTAATATGCTCAAAGTAATAGTGCATGCTTATCAGTTAAATAAATGTGGAAATACACCATTTTACAACTCCATTCATTCTCAGATTACAAAATAAATATGGATAAATACCAATAAGAAGGCCCAAAAATAAATATATGGATAAATACAGATGGAAATGTTACAACAATAAATGCCATGAAACCGGGAGCCCTATTCATGATATATCCTGGACCATAAACGACTGGCCCCAGCTACTGCCTACTTGTGCCCAGTTTAACCTCCACCAATCCACATACCTAACCTTCAACTTTTAGACACTGTATGTGTGCAAAATGTTTAACACCTTAACATTTTAGAGCAGAAGTGTTTCCTAAAGTGATATCTATGTTGTTGAGATAATACATTTAAAGATTTTCTGATGCAAAACGTAAAAAAGTAACTGAAAATGATAACATTTAATTTGTTCTTTCTATGTAATCAGATCTCGTTATTGAGGGACTTTTTAAAAAGTACAACCATCTACTACAACAGAAAGTTGAGCTAGAGGGTGTGACTTGTACTGTGGAAGCCGTGCTTCCTGGAATAGCAAGCTGTGTCCCTGACACATTACATGCTCCCTTTGACTGGCGCATTGTGTATGTCATTACCTGCCTTGTCCTTGTCCTCCATCTTAGGAACCCGTCTTCAGGTTGGACCTCAACAGGATGGAGGATGGGAAAGGAAGGAGCCCATACGATCCCAAGCACACTGCTGCTTCGGTACTTGTAGGTAAGGCTGCAATGTCACTGAGTAGGGGGCAGGCTCCCAATTGTGCGACAATTGTTTTTTTGCTCTTAAATGCTTTCTCTTTTTTTCTTCCACCCATAAGGCGAGGAATTGTATTCCGGGGTGGCCACAGATCTGATGGGGCGAGACTTCACCATTTTCCGTAGCCTCGGCAGGCGCCCCTCCATTAGGACTGAGCAGCATGACTCACGGTGGCTTAATGGTAAGGGTATTTCAGATTAGATGGTAAGATGGCGGGTGCAGGGCAAGGTCATTCAGACACATCGTTCCCTGTGACACACAGATAATGGTGACAGTTTGTGACTTAACAGAGAGTACTGAAATGCACCATCCAGGCACCTTTGACACCCTCATCATGCACCCTCCATAATCTCAAAAAAGACACGGAGTCAGAAATCCTTACAAAATGCATCTGTCAACCAACATCACAACTTTACAAACATTTGTGCTACTTGTCATGCCAGTAACGAGCATTTGAATTTGGTATTGTTATTGCCACTCATGGATTTAGGATATAGGAAGAGACGTAGACTTATGCCCAACACTTTAGAGCAATATTCTTTCTTAATATCAAAATTCTTTAAAAATCTCACTCTCTGAGGTATGACCAGCATGTGGTGTCAAAGTTCATGCAGAACTGACTCCGCGGGTGGAAATCTAGGCTGGTGAGAGAGGTTTCCACTAAGGTCTGTCGTGACATGTGGTGGAGTTGGAGGATAAGCGGTTCAGAATCAGTCTAGCCATCAAGCGTTGCTCAAGTCTTTGCTGCTTCCTACCCAGTTCTCGCATCACCCTATTTTAAGTCTTGGAAAGGTTGAGCGCAGGCCCAAGACATTATGTGGCCTGTGCCATCCTGGCAACGACAGAGCTGAGCAGAAGTTGCCAAATTATACGTCACACACTCGCACTCATGCACAAACACATGCAACCATCTCAGGGCACATTGTCAAGAATGTTCTTTAACAAGTAGACAGAATGGTGTGTGGTATGGAGAGTGTGTGGGAGAAGAATATGACCCACTGCAACTCTTTCACAAATACACAGGACATGGAATGCGAAGGGAAGCTAGAGGAAACCACACTGACGGCCTCATGGTACTGTGGACCAGAGAGGATGAAACAAAACCACAGAAGCCCTCATCCTCCACCTAGGGGGCAGGAGGTGCATCAGAGGGCGTCCATAACTTACAGTCCTTATCGGGAAGAGTAGAAGAAGCGCATCCAAGGTGGTTCTAATCCTCCTGTACCTAGGAGACAGGAAGAAGGCGCCTCTAAGGGAGTCCTCCTACTCTACCTACAGGGCAGGGGAGAAGATGAGCCTTCAATGGAGACCACTCCTTCTACACCTCTAGGGCAAATAGATGATGGCATGTTCTTAATGCCCCCTCCCCCTTTACTTATGTCTATCAGTTGGTAGGACCTATTCTACAGCCAGGCAAACTAGGGGAGCTATTGAGCATGCAGCAAGTGTAGGTGTCTCGATTGTTCCTATAAACACCCAATAAAACATATAGCTAGTGTAGCTGAAAAGCACATTGTCACATTGCCTACGACAAAAAAAGTCCTTACACCACCAGTCTGTTTCATTCAGCATTGTGGTCCCTGAAAGTGAAAAGTTGTGTTCCCTACTTAATGTCAGGGTTCCTCCTTCCTCGTTGTCACAGTGAAGGAGATGAAACTGCCTCACCTGCTGAGAAACCTAATGTTTCACTTCCATCACATTCTTCCAAAACTGTAGTTGTGTTGCATCTGTGCACAAAACACCTTCATTTCTTCCATGCAAGTCACCTCTTCAGTGCTTAATTTGAGCCGGTGGTTAGAGGTGGGGCCTGCTGGCGCTCATTTTTGGGAACTGGCACTTACTTTTCCTCAACAAACTTTTATCCAGAGCAAGAGAGAGAAAAACACAAAAGAGGGAAGGAAGGAGGAAGAGAGATGTGGAAAAAACTGTGACAAAGGGAGACAGCATGGAAGAAAAAGATCCTCCAAGAGTGAAATACAGAGGCGGGGTGTCTGATGGTGGATTAATGAGGCATGAGGTGGAATCAAGACTACACTGCATTCAGCACCCTGACGTTCAATGGTTTCGGCCGCGGGCTTCTGAACAAAACTTTGAACCTGGCACTTATTATTTTACAAATTAGGCAAGGCACCTCTTCTCTAGTTCTCTTTTTCCCACACGGAACAAGGAGAAGCCGCTGGCGGTTCGGGTCAGTAAAGAGTGGTGTCTTTATTAGGCTGGAAACATTTGCTTCCAACTTTGTAAATAACAGACATGTCCCAGCGACCGCAAACTCTGCAGCGTCTCCAGGATGAAGCGTGGTGGGGTGGGGGGATAGAGGGGGAGGGGTGAGCCGCTAAGAGCCCAGGGCTGCAGTCTTTCACTTGCAACGTCGGTTTTCTCTGGCCTTAGCGATGTTTGAATGTGTCGCTGTGGCAGATTTTCAATTACAATCACCCTGTATCCGGCAGCTCAACATTCCAAACTTAGGGACATCCTAGTTCTAATGGCAGGGCCATAACGTTTACTGGGTGATGCCCAATACGCCTGCTGCTTCAAAAGGGGCCATCCAGTGAATGATGTCATAAAACGTCTCAAAATCCCTGATGACGTTGTCAAACAAACATACATTTTAGAATGCCTATTGTTGGTGATTGTTAGAGATGCAGGACTGGGTAAAGAGAACTGTTTGTTCTATACATTGGATGATTTCATTTTGATCTTTCAGGTCGGGCTCCTGAAGGTTTAAATCTGCTTCGCTGCAGGTGATCGAATTGCTCCTTCTTGGCATCACTGTAGATGGTGGTGTTTCTAAAGCTTTGTTGTGCATATTCCTTCGATGCTGCAGCTCTTGCATCCCAGGCCCTCCTATGCATATTCAAAGTCTACAGTGCTATAGAAAGGGCATCCTGCCTGTGGTCTGCAGGACATTCCACCCTCACCGCTCAAGGAATCCTGCTCGTGCACCTTGAGTTATCCTGCTCATGTCTCTCAGGGCATCTCCCCCATTCTGCTCAAGGCATCCCACTCATGCTTCTCATCTGCCCTTGCTGCTTGAGGCATCCTACCCTTAGCGGTGGAGGAATCCTACCCGTGGCGGTTGAGGTATCTCCCCCATGCCCACAAGGCATTTTCCCCATGCAGCTCAAGGCATGACCTCATGCCGCTTGAGGCTGCCTACGCATGCAGCTTGAGGCATCCTGCCCATTCCAGTAGAGGTATCCTACCCATTCCGCTGAAAACATCGTTCCATACTAGTAACAGTATCCCGCCCAAGCTGCTCGAGGCATCCTTCCCGGGCCGGCTCAAACATCCTAGTCTGATTCTTCCCAATACAGAAAAGCCGAGTGCTGGATATACAACATCAAAAGATTTGCCAACACTTCCTCTGTGCTTGCACTTCTCCCTTTACTTTTTTTTGCACTGTTACTTATGTATTCTGTGCTGCTACTCCAAAGTTCTGTTGACCGAAGACAAAAGTCCTACATTTTTACTCTATTTTCACCCAGGGCATTGTCAATAACTATTATTTTCAGAAAGGTGAAGAGCTTATTTATGTGCCATTACCAGTCTAAAGAGTTCTTCTGTTCCTGTGTTGGTTGGCCTGTCCTGTGCCCCACGTGCCTACACGTGGTTGGTTTCTGAGAATGTGCCCGTGCTGCTGAGCGATCCCTAATATGCTCAGTTTCTGACATATAAAAATATAACAGGTGTATTTGTAGAGCACAGGTTCACTCTGTGATGGTCCCATGGCACTTCACTCATATGGTCCTATCATATGAATTAAAATTAATGCAAGGAAGTGTTAAAGTTTTTCATCTACAGGTATTCTCAGCCACTGGAGACCACCAGAGTCTGTACCATGCACTGCATCAAGGGCTGCAAAGGTTACCTTTTCTTGGGCAACAGAATCATTTCTACATTTTGTGTCCTCTTCTCTGGCTTTCAAAGAATTATGTGCAACCTACATCTTTGACAATAATGTCCCCAGATGTGATACTGCGGGATCACAAGAGCATTATTTCACTGCTAGAAGGCCAGTTCATTCCACATTTAGTTCCAATATCTCAATTGCCATGGAGTGGTGCTGAAGCTGCTAAGTTAGCATCTCTCTTGGTTCGATCACGTTTTAGGCAAGTCAAGGCAAGATGACTACGCTCTTGCCAAAGCATGATGCAGAAAGGCAGATGTTTGTTCCGTAGTGTCAATTTTTGCCAAGGTCGAAAAGCCACTGTGCCATATTCCTCAAAAGAGGGTCCTGATTTATTTTGGGCACCACAGACCCACGTGACCATTCATTCTTCTGGTGCTTTATAATTTATTTCTGTCAGAGGTTACGTCTGAGAAGGTGCCATCTCCTCCACAATTATCTGCCAAACTGAGGGACCTCAGACCTCTGCCTGACCCCCCAGGAAGTTTCATCATACTCTAGCAAAATCCCATCACATTAGGTTTCCACACGACACCAGGCAAAAGCCGGGGGTAGGACTCCAGAACTCCTCACTGTCAGCTGTCGCAGAAGTTGATCTTGCTCTGTAAACAAATCTGTTACTTCTCAGAAAGAGCTAGAAGATGAAAGGAGTTAACAAATTTGACCTAAATTTGGGAATCATTAAAATACCTGATGCTACCAAAGGTACCAACCTGTGTGGCAGCCAAGATCAATTCTGGTTGCATCATTTATGATGAATGTGTGTGGAAATATGGTGTGGCACCTCAATGTTCTAACCAAGATCTCATCTTTCAGGTATTATGTCCCAAATATCATTTACATTGGAATTTTTAGAAAATCTACACTCTATGCAACGCTTCTTTTGTAAACAATATTGAAAACATTATTGTTTTTGTCAGACGATATATTTTCTAACGATATTCTAACAAAAAAACTAAAATAAGGTTCACAGTACCAGGGTCTACCACTAGAGTCTGTAGGTGTGCACCAATGCCTGCTGTGTCACGGCCTACCCTCACGATGGAATCTACTACTGATATCTGCAGTGCAACAGGTTGGCCATTTCCACAGCTAGCGTCTGAGGGCACCATTAAGGAGAAGCATGGAAGGGTTCCTTTCTAGACACTCAGGGAGAGATTTACCAAAAAGTCACGCAACGCAGCGCAGCCCCCGCGAGGCTGCGCTGCATTGGGCGACAGGGGGGAGCAGGAGAGCGCCATATCTTCAGAGATATGGCTCTCTCCTCCCCTTTCCCTTGTGCCGACGCTGATTTCAGCGGCCGTGCACCATGCACACACCTTAGCGCCATAGCGCTAGGGTGTGTGCATTAGTCTAGCAAAGGTTTTGTACAGGATGGGTACCTTCGTGTACAAAATACGATGCCCAGACACATGCAAAGCTTTTCCCACTTTGTATGCGTGCTGCTCAGTGCAGCACGCACGCAAAGTTGGAAAAGGAAGGAGAAATGAAAGCATTTCTCCTTCCTTGCGCCTACTTGAAAAGGGCGCAGTTTTCTCACGCTAAACCCAATCTACTTTATTTAGTAAATTGGGTTTAGTGTGAGAAACCTTGGGTGGTTCCATGGGAACGCCCATGGTCCACCCTTGGTACGCCCCCATGGCGCAAAGTAATGATAAGCAGTGCAATGTGCTGCTTCGCATTACTTTTCCATTATTTTTCCTTTATGTTTGTCTTGTCTCCCCCACCCTATTGCTCCACCTCTGTCGTTGGCTTGCGCGGAGGTGTCGTAGCAGCCCTATGATGAAGCATGCCACAAACGTTTGTGGGTGAGGGCAGTTTTAACAACATGTGTGTCTTGTCTACTCACCTCTTCTAATTAGCGGCATACCTCTTTTCGCCCCTCTTCTCTGTGTGTGGAGAGTGCTTAATTTTAGCCGGCACTATTGCCGCAACCTGCACTTATTACAGCTGCCACATGGTGGCACTGTTTGTGGAATTTAAAGATGAGCAGAAAAGCAGTTGTTTGTTAATTCAATATACATCAGGGCACAAGTCGGGGGTACACACAGGTCCACCCACTATTTTCAAGAAGTTGGGCCCCACAGAAATATGCTGAACGTGTCCCGGTGTAAGACACTTGGACACGTTCAGCAGCGCCTGTACGTTGTCTGCTTTCAATTCCCAGCAGCAACGTGCAGGCAGCGAGGGAGCTTTTTTTCGCCTCCAGCTGGGCTGAAGTTAAGGGGCCATCAGGCCTCCTTTTGTTTGAAAATCCTGACTGGACGTGGCCTGGAACCTCACACTTAAATGTAAATGCCATGGAGGGGAAGCAAAGGCAAACAGCTTATCTCTTCACAGGTACTTAAGAGAGGCATGCTTTTGCCTTTGTTCAATCCCTGTATATAAGAGATGCATGCATGCACTGTAAGAATGTCAGATGTGTTGGTCTGTCCCAGTATTTACACAAATAACAATTTCAATAGCACTATTTTATTTCTTTTATATCACTACCCAACCCAATGCAGGGTAACAGAGCTCTTTACGTAACATACACATTATACATTGACAATAAATCATGTACATATGTAAATAAATGTACAAGATGAGTTACATGAGACCGGGTTAGAAGTAGTAGGAGTCACATGTCCGTCATAGCTCTCTGTGCTATATTACAAGGATTACAATTTATGAACTGCAGGAAACAAAAGGATCTCTGTGTTAAAAGCAGTAACCCACTTTACTATCTACATAAAATAAAAATCTGTCATCTGCATGTTACGTGATGTGCTTTGCAGGAGACACATTAACCTTATACTACTTTGATACAAATCTGGGATTTTACAAAACACAGATCTCTCCAGCAAATGCGTTAAACTCCAGAGTTATCTCACCATTATTACTATTCCCTAAGATTTACTGGCACCTTTGCAGCAGATGCCTTAACCCAATAAATTATTTTAAAATGTAGACTTTGCAACCAATTAAGCATAACAGATCTACTGTCATGCTTTTCCTTGTTGCCAATTTCTTTGTGGCAGGGCTTAAAAAAGAAATGTATTAGTTGAGGCCCAGATTTTGCGTCGGGATTGCACCACTTTTTAGCACAACCCCAACACCAAATTTAATTTGTTAAATCTCATAATGCGCTTAAATGTACTTATGATATACCTGATAAACATATGTGTGAGGTCTTAATATCTGATGTCACTTCTTGTGATGTCACTTCCAGTGATGCTACTTCCTGTGATGTCACATGCAATGTCACGCGTCGTGACATCATGTGCTGTGATGGCACGCGGCATGATTTCCCTTGCATACTGCCTGGTTAGTCCCCCCACTTCTTTTTTTAGGACTTTTGCCCTGATATACATTAAAAACAACTAATACCCTCCACCCAAGCCTTCCTTATAGCTTTGGCGGTTTTGAACTGTCGCACTTATAGCAGTGTGACGATGTTTAGTTATTGTGTAAGTATAGTGGCAATGTGTGGTGCAAACTGCAGTGTCCTACTAACGAGGGCCCCGGCACATTTGTTTTACAAATTAAGCTCTAAATTTATGGGGGAAAAGGCCGAGATTGGTTCAGCTGTAGTGAAAGCTTCAATAACACCACAGACAGCTGGAGTGCAGACTTCCACCACAGAGTATGACAGCTCTTGTTTTTCTCCTGAGTCGCCCCCCCCTTCTGAGAATGAGACGTGTGATCGGTTCAACCTCTGGCCTCGTTCATCGTCGTCACTCCACAGTGCCTGCACTTGGAGCACGGATGTCTGCGTCAAGAGAGCACGCGAGGGGAGCGTGCGGGGAGACTGCTACTTCAGGGAAGGTGCTCACAGCAGCAGTTACTTACACAGGGAGGACCTTTTGGGACCGTAGAAAGATTAAGCTATCAGGAGAATGTTGCTATAACAGGAATTACTTCAGCTACGCACTGGAAGGGGGAGCTGTCCTTATCAGAGGGAAAGTTCAGATGAATAGAGTATCGCAGCAGGTGGATTTCTGCTGCCATCTTGTGGTATGTTTGTAAAACAACCACTTGCTGATCTGCAAAACTCAAATAAAATAAATAGCCTGAAACCCTCAGGTAGAACAAATAACAAAAGTGCATGCTAGTCCAGATTTTTGCAAATTTTATTAGTGTTCCAAATAACAGCTTTAAGTTTATTGACCATCAACTCATAATATGTGTGAAAAACAGCATATGTTTCTGTCGATATACATTATAACGAGTAACCGGAACAAAGAAAAAAAACAAGAGTTAGCTAATGTTTTCATAATTGTAATTCAGTGAACATAGGCTGTGGAGTAAAGTAATGTAATTCACCTGTTATTTCTCAGATGATAATAACCTCTTTTTGCTGCACCAGAGTAATTGAAAGAGCAAATACAAAGATTAAAACCTATCACAGGAAAGTGGAAACACGTTAAAAAATGTTGTAAATATCCAGACATATAAACATAAATAATTTAAAAATGTGTAAATATAGTAATTCCAAGTGTATTCAAGGGTAATAAGCATGGTTATATCATCATCTGTGCCCTATTGCAGTGCTGCATTGCTGCCTAGTTCTTACATTTTATGCTAACTAGTCGCCAGGTTGTACCCTGCCAGAGCATTAACTCTGCAACCTGAATGATGGAAACATCACATGCCCGTACCGCTAGTCTCAAAATGTGTCACTCAAAATCCAGAAAGCGCGGGCAGATTAGAAGCACATAGATCACTATTTCTAAAATCCTACCTGATATTCAAACGCAATCTTCACACCTGCACCAGACCCCAGGTGCCAACTTCTGTATTGATTTTAAACTGATGAAGTCTTGCTTTCAACACCTCACGTTGAGGCACACCAGCTGACAAGCTTGCCAGATGTTTCCCAGTCCTCAATGCGTTTTAAAGGTGCTCATACTGCAAGGGATTTACATAGCTGGGCCACAACCCTGCAGTCCCTCCATACATCTTAAGATCTTTGGAGGAATTTAAAGGTAACTAGTTACAAATTGATTTTACTGGATGCATTTCCAGCACAAGGGTTTTTGAGACATTCAACTATGTAAGCAAAGTAAAAACACAAGGGAAACAAAATTACCAGATGAAAACAATGCATATTATTAGACACCAGTAGCCAGTTCACATATATAATTAGAGTCAGCTGGATTTTTCTCCATGTTGGAACAACGATGCCCACATACAAATATGCCATCAACTGGATGGAGAATAAACGAATCGTAACTGGTCAGATGTTTTTCCTCAAGTTGCACCTGCCTCCTGTATTGCAATTGAACAGATAGTTGTAGCCAGCTTTATATTAATACTGAGTGAGTATCTTAATTCCTTAACTCAAGCTTGAATTTGCAGGGGCCTCACCACCTCCAGCGAAACCTTCGCCTCCGCCGAACACCTGCACTTCCAGATCCAGATCACCCGCAAAGCCACACTCCGAGGATCCCTCGTCTACAGACCCCCTGGACACCCTTCGCCACCACTATCACCGACTTCATCGCACCCTACGCCATCGCCTCAACGAACTACATACTCATTGGAGACCTGAACTTCCACCTCGACAACCCCAGCGACCCCAACTCCACCATCCTTAGTGACAACCTCGCCAGCATCGGACTTAAACAACTCGTCAACACATCGACCCACAGAGCAGGACACACCCTCGACCCCATCTTCGCGGCAGGATACAGCATCCAATTCAGCCACACAACGCAGCCGCCATGGACCGACCACCACTGCGTACATTTCGCTGTCAACAAACCCAAGGCTCCCAATCCAGCCCCACGCCCACCACGAAGGAACTTGAGCAAGGTTACAGACGAACAACTTAACTCCACCCTCACCCGAGGCAACCACACCTGGGCATCGGACGCAAACGACGCAGCCAGAGAACTCCACACCTGGATCTCCAACTGTGCAGACAAATTCGCCCCGCTACGCAACCCCGACACACAACGCCCCAGGAAAGCCGCCTGGTTCACCACCGCGCTCCAAGAAGCCAGGCGCACATGCAGACGCCTGGAGAAGAACTGGAGAAACACCAAGACAACCGAAAACCACACCACATACAAGGACGCCATGACGGACTACCACAACCAAATCAGAGCCACCAAGAGGAATTTCATCCACAACAAAATCCTGGCCAACTCCAAGGAACTTTTCAGTGTCATTCAAGAATTCACCAACCCACGCAGCGAAGCCACAGACATCACCCCATCCCAAGACCACTGCGACAAGCTTGGAACCTATTTCCACCTCAAGATCAAAAGCCTCTACGACAACTTCATCGACCATCCACCAGGCGCCACAGACGGCCCCCCAGGGATGCCAGCCAGCACACCATGTCCAACTGGACAGCGATCACGGCCGAAGACACTGCCTCGACCATGAAGGGCATCCACTCGGGGGCCCCCACCGACCCTTGACCCCTCTCATCTACCACAGAGCCACGGCCGCCATCGCACCCGAACTACAATGCACCATCAACACCACCTTCAAAACAGGCACCTTCCCAGACGACTAGAAGCGCGCAGAAGTCAGACCCCTGCTCAAAAAGCCCACAGCTGACCCCACCGACCTCAAGAACTATCGGCCCATCTCGCTCCTCCCCTTCGCAGCCAAAGTTGCAGAGAAAACAGTCAACAGGGAACTGACACGATTCATCGAAGAGAACGCCATCCTCGACCCGTCCCAATCTGGATTCCGAAGCAACCACAGCATAGAGACCGCCCTACTTGCCGCCACAGACGACATCCGCACTCTCCTGGACCAAGGCCACTCCGCAGCCCTCATCCTACTAGACCTATCAGAAGCCATCGACACCGTCTCCCACCGCACACTAGTCGCCAGACTACATGACGCAGGCATACAAGCAACAGCCCTGGACTGGATCCGATCATTCCTCACCGGAAGAAGCCAAAGGATCAGACTGCCACCCTTCCTCTCCGACCCCACGAAGATCACCTGTGGAGTCCCACAGGGTTCATCACTGAGCCCCACCCTCTTCAACATCTACATGGCCCCCCTCGCAGCCATCGTCCGACAACACGGCCTCAACATCTTATCCTACGCTGACGACACCCAGCTCATCCTCTCCCTCACCAAAGACCCTACCACCGCCAAACTCAACTTCCAGAAAGGAATGCAAAACGTCGCAGTCTGGATGACCAACAGCTGCCTGAAGCTCAACGGCGAGAAGACAGAAGTCCTCGTCCTCGGTACCACCCCTTCAGCATGGGACAGCACCTGGTGGCCGACCGCCCTCGGAAACCCACCTACCCCCTCAGACCACGCCAAGAACCTCGCATCGTACTCGACTCATCACTCACCATGAACTGACAGCTCAACGCCGTCACATCCAGCTGCTTTAACACCCTCTGCCTCCTCCGCAAGACCTTCAAGTGGATCCCCCCTGAGTCAAGGAAGACAGTCTCCCACGCACTCATCACCAGCAGACTGGACGATGGAAACGCACTCTACGCCGGCATCAACAAGTCCCTACTCCGCAAACTCCAGACAATACAGAACACCGCCGCCAGACTCGTCCTCGGAATCCCCCGACACGAACACATCAGCCAACACCTACGAAGACTCCACTGGCTCCCCGTGGAGAAAAGAGTCACCTTCAAAATCCTCACTCACGCCTACAAATGCCTACACAACAACGGACCCAAATACCTCAACGATAGAATCAACTTCCACGTACCCAAAAGAAACCTCCGATCTTCAAACCTCGCACTGGCTGAAATCCCCGCGCATCCACAGAGCCAGAGCAGGCGGAAGATCCTTCTCTCACATTGCAGCCAAGACCTGGAACGAGCTACCGGCAGATATCAGACACGCCCCCTCCCTGAACACCTTCAGGAAGACCCTCAAGACCTGGCTCTTCGGCTAAACAGATCTGCGCGCCCCCCCCAGCGCCTTGAGACCCTCACGGGTGAGTAGCGCGAATACAATTCCCTGATTGATTGATTGAGTTGAGACTTTCTGTGGACAACGTCTAATGCAGTAGTGTCAGACATAAGTTTGGAGGGGCAGAATCCAGGGCAGATTTTCAGATTGCTCAAATACAACACTTTGCTATACTAATAAATGGTACTCGTTTACTTGGTCAGTGGTTCTCCTGAAAATATGGCATGGGTCTACATTGCTCACCTAGAAATAGTCACTTATACTGCGACATAAAGGTACTACGTATTTGATATTCACTTATGCCAGCCATTGGTCTGAGATCAAACCTACTGCAGTTCCGATAACTTCCAAAGAGTTGACTTTAGCTACCCTAACACCTTTTCTCACTGGCCTTCAATCTGTGTGTTCTATCATCACCAGATAAAGAACTTTAGGTAATATAGTACTTTTCATTGAAAACGTCCACAAATTAGAGTATCTAAATATGAATGGGCCTTAAACAAAATCACATTCACCTGCTTTTCCCAGTTTAGAGAAAAAACAAAGTGACCCTTTAAATAGGGGGCCATTTTCAAGATCTGTTATCTACTTAGGTGTTAAAAACATGTCCTCTATGTGCGCTAATTAAGTATGTAAATTATAGAATCAAATTCCATGGACAGTCGTGCTTGCAGGTCTTTTCCAAAAAGAACAAATGATGAACAGAATGCTGAACAATGTAAACCATTCACCCCATTCACAAAGATTTGGGTTTAATCCATCATTGTTTTGCTCACCACGCCACCCCAATTTGAACCCAGCTTTATGCAAATCAGTCTTGACCCTGCTCCTCATGGTCAAGACTGATCTGTCCAGCGTGAACTGCCAAGCCGGGTCCTCCCTGGATCAGAAACAATCATCCTCAGACCGGTTTTGGGGTATCACCCTTCATCAGCCAGGCTAGCTTGAATCCAGTGGCGCAGTGAGCATGGGACCCCCGTCTGGTTATTCCCTTCCCATGTAGGGCTACAAAAGCAAAAAGAACAAATGATGGACAGAATGCTGAACAATGCAAACACTCACTCAAATAACAAAGATCTGGGTTTAATCCATCGTTATTTTGCTCATTACACCACCCCAGTTTGGACCCAGCCATATGCAAATCAGTCTTGACCCTGCTCCTCATGGGAAAAGTCCAGCCTGAACTGCCAAGCCAGGTTCTCCCTGGACTGGAAACCAGCATCCTCGGACCCCGGTTTCGGGGTCTCACCCTTCATCAGCCAGGCTAGCTTGAATCCAGTGGTGCAGTGAGCATGGGACCCCCGTCTGGTTATTCCCTTCCCATGTAGGGCTACAAAAGCAAAAAGAACAAATGATGGACAGAATGCTGAACAATGCAAACATCACCCCAGTTACAAAGATCTGGGTTTAATTAATCTTTTTTTGCGCACCACGCCACCCCAGTTTGGACCCAGCCATATGCAAATCAGTCCTGACCCTGCTCCTCATGGAACAGTCCAGCCCAAACAGCCAAGCCAGGTCCTCCCTGGACCAGCAACAAGCTTCCTTGGGCCGGTTTCGGGGTATCACCCCTCATCAGCCAGGCTAGCTTGAATCCAGTGGTGCAGTGAGCACGGAACCCACGTCTGGGCATTCCCTTCCCACTTAGGGCTACAAAAGCAAAAAGAACAAATGATGGACAGAATGCTGAACAATGCAAACATTCACCCCAGTCACAAATATCTGGGTTTAATGCACTGTTTTATTGCTCACCACGCCATCCCAGTTTGGACCCAGCCATATGCAAATCAGTCTTGACCCTGCTACTCGTGAGAACAGTCCAGCCCGAACTGCCAAGCCAGGTCCTCCCTGGACCGTAAACAAGCATCCTCGGACCAGTTTCCGTGTATCACCCCTAATCAGCCAGGCTAGCTTGAATCCAGTGGCGCAGTGAGCCCGGGACCCACGTCTAGGCATTCCCTTCCCACTTAGGGCTACAAAAGCAAAAGGAACAAATTATGCACAAAATGCTGAACAATGGATACATTCGCCCCAGTCACAAAGATCTGGGTTTAATCAATCGTTTTTTGCTCATCACACCACCCCAGTTAGGTCTTTTGACCATGGTTTATATCTCAGTCTGCAGGATTTCTTGCAGTCGTAGGTATAGTCCTGGGATGTGGATGTTACCAGGAAGGGAAAGCGTCTGGTTAGTAGAAAGGTGGTACCGCCCCCTCCTCCCCACCTCTTAAACTCCACTATTGCTATTTTTACACATTTTTGAGTGTCCTACAGCTCATATTTGCCACCTGGCAGCTCCGCTTTCATAAATGCATGCTGGTGCATATTCGCTCATGTATGGGTTGTGTCATCATGTTTTTGTTTCCATTTTTTGCAGATTCTGAACAGTATCAGAAAAAAATGCTTAAAAAACATTTTGCTTTTTGCCAATGCTTTTAAAACGCATTTTCTTTTTGTCGATGCTGCACAGCAATGGCAAAGCCAATAGGTCACTTGGCAGTGCTGGTTTGAATGAGAATGTAAACCTCAGACTAGTTAAGTTGCTCCTTTTTCTGTGAATCATCCCATACCAAATCAAGGTCGGCCAGTGTCTACGTGACAGAGGGTGGACATGACTAAAAATTACAATTGCAGAGTTGTGGCAGGTGATCTGTAAATAAAGAACAGTATTCATCCAGCTAAATAGTTACCTGTGCTGGCCAATCCTTGTCTGATATAAGAAGATCAGCTCACATCCATCCACAAGGCAGCCACCTGATCAGTCAGACATGAACTCTGGGAGGAATAGATGGTCTACAGGAGAAACTGAGGAAGGACAATTGTTGGAAGATTAGTCAGAATAATGGTCAGCCCAGCCACGGCCCGTGCAGGTAAGAGTGGTGGTACCAAAGGGGATGATGGACGGAGCGTTAGAGCAAATCAAACACTCACCCCCAGTCAACTGATCTGGGTTTAATCCATCATCATTCTTTAGCTCACTCCACCACCCCAGTTCAGACATGGCCATATGCAAATCAGTCTGACCCTGTGCCTCATGGGAACAGTCCAGCCCGAACTGCCAAGCCATGTCTTCCCTGGACCGGAAACAAGCATCCTGGGACCGGTTTCTGGCTATTCAGCCGTCATCAGCCAGGCTAGCTTGAATCCAGTGGCAAAGTGAGCAAGGGACCCACGTCTGGGCATACCCTGCCAACTTAGGGCGAACAAGCGATACCAAAGGGGATGATGGACGGAGCGTTAGAGCAAATCAAACACTCACCCCAGTCAACTGATCTGGGTTTAATCCATCATCATTCTTTAGCTCACTCCACCACCCCAGTTCAGACATGGCCATATGCAAATCAGTCTGACCCTGTGCCTCATGGGAACAGTCCAGCCCTAACTGCCAAGCCATGTCTTCCCTGGACCGGAAACAAGCATCCTGGGACCGGTTTCTGGCTATTCAGCCGTCATCAGCCAGGCTAGCTTGAATCCAGTGGCAAAGTGAGCAAGGGACCCACGTCTGTGCATACCCTGCCAACTTAGGGCGAACAAGCGATACCAAAGGGGATGATGGACGGAGCGTTAGAGCAAATCAAACACTCACCCCAGTCAACTGATCTGGGTTTAATCCATCATCATTCTTTAGCTCACTCCACCACCCCAGTTCAGACATGGCCATATGCAAATCAGTCTGACCCTGTGCCTCATGGGAACAGTCCAGCCCGAACTGCCAAGCCATGTCTTCCCTGGACCGGAAACAAGCATCCTGGGACCGGTTTCTGGCTATTCAGCCGTCATCAGCCAGGCTAGCTTGAATCCAGTGGCAAAGTGAGCAAGGACCCACGTCTGGGCATACCCTGCCAACTTAGGGCGAACAAGCGATACCAAAGGGGATGATGGACGGAGCGTTAGAGCAAATCAAACACTCACCCCAGTCAACTGATCTGGGTTTAATCCATCATCATTCTTTAGCTCACTCCACCACCCCAGTTCAGACATGGCCATATGCAAATCAGTCTGACCCTGTGCCTCATGGGAACAGTCCAGCCCGAACTGCCAAGCCATGTCTTCCCTGGACCGGAAACAAGCATTCTGGGACCGGTTTCTGGCTATTCAGCCGTCATCAGCCAGGCTAGCTTGAATCCAGTAGCAAAGTGAGCAAGGGACCCACGTCTGGGCATACCCTGCCAACTTAGGGCGAACAAAGCGATACCAAAGGGGATGATGGACGGAGCGTTAGAGCAAATCAAACACTCACCCCCAGTCAACTGATCTGGGTTTAATCCATCATCATTCTTTAGCTCACTCCACCACCCCAGTTCAGACATGGCCATATGCAAATCAGTCTGACCCTGTGCCTCATGGGAACAGTCCAGCCCGAACTGCCAAGCCATGTCTTCCCTGGACCGGAAACAAGCATCCTGGGACCGGTTTCTGGCTATTCAGCCGTCATCAGCCAGGCTAGCTTGAATCCAGTGGCAAAGTGAGCAAGGGACCCACGTCTGGGCATACCCTGCCAACTTAGAGGCGAACAAGCGATACCAAAGGGGATGATGGACGGAGCGTTAGAGCAAATCAAACACTCACCCCCAGTCAACTGATCTGGGTTTAATCCATCATCATTCTTTAGCTCACTCCACCACCCCAGTTCAGACATGGCCATATGCAAATCAGTCTGACCCTGTGCCTCATGGGAACAGTCCAGCCCGAACTGCCAAGCCATGTCTTCCCTGGACCGGAAACAAGCATCCTGGGACCGGTTTCTGGCTATTCAGCCGTCATCAGCCAGGCTAGCTTGAATCCAGTGGCAAAGTGAGCAAGGGACCACGTCTGGGCATACCCTGCCAACTTAGGGCGAACAAAGCGATACCAAAGGGGATGATGGACGGAGCGTTAGAGCAAATCAAACACTCACCCCCAGTCAACTGATCTGGGTTTAATCCATCATCATTCTTTAGCTCACTCCACCACCCCAGTTCAGACATGGCCATATGCAAATCAGTCTGACCCTGTGCCTCATGGGAACAGTCCAGCCCGAACTGCCAAGCCATGTCTTCCCTGGACCGGAAACAAGCATCCTGGGGTGGTGGAGTGAGCTAAAGAATGATGATGGATTAAACCAGATCATTTGACTGGGGGTGAGTGTTTGATTTGCTCTAACGCTCCGTCCATCATCCCCTTTGGTATCGCTTTGTTCGCCCTAAGTTGGCAGGGTATGCCCAGACGTGGGTCCACTTGCTCACTTTGCCACTGGATTCAAGATAGCCTGGCTGATGAGGGTTTTGAACCCGAAACCGGTCCCAGGATGCTTGATTCCGGTCCAGGGAAGACATGGCTTGGCAGTTCAGGCTGGACTGTTCCCATGAGGCACAGGGTCAGACTGATTTGCATATGGCCATGTCTGAACTGGGGTGGTGGAGTGAGCTAAAGAATGATGATGGATTAAACCCAGATCAGTTGACTGGGGTGAGTGCTTGATTAGCTCAGCGCTCCGTCCATCATCCCTTTGGTATCGCTTGTTAGCCCTAAGTTGGCAGGGTATGCCCAGACGTGGGTCCCTTGCTCACTTTGCCACTGGATTCAAGCTAGCCTGGCTGATGACGGCTGAATAGCCAGAAACCGGTCACAGGATGCTTGTTTCGGTCCAGGGAAGACATGGCTTGGCAGTTCGGCTGGACTGTTCCCATGAGGCACAGGGTCAGACTGATTTGCATATGGCCATGTCTGAACTGGGGTGGTGGAGTGAGCTAAAGAATGATGATGGATTAAACCCAGATCAGTTGACTGGGGTGAGTGTTTGATTAGCTCAAGCGCTCCGTCCATCATCCCCTTTGGTATCGCTTTGTTCGCCCTAGTTGGCAGGGTATGCCCAGACGTGGGTCCCTTGCTCACTTTGCCACTGGATTCAAGCTAGCCTGGCTGATGACGGCTGAATAGCCAGAAACCGGTCCCAGGATGCTTGTTTCCGGTCCAGGGAAGACATGGCTTGGCAGTTCGGGCTGGACTGTTCCCATGAGGCACAGGGTCAGACTGATTTGCATATGGCCATGTCTGAACTGGGGTGGTGGAGTGAGCTAAAGAATGATGATGGATTAAACCCAGATCAGTTGACTGGGGGTGAGTGTTTGATTAGCTCAAGCGCTCCGTCCATCATCCCCTTTGTATCGCTTGTTCGCCCTAAGTTGGCAGGGTATGCCCAGACGTGGGTCCCTTGCTCACTTTGCCACTGGATTCAAGCTAGCCTGGCTGATGACGGCTGAATAGCCAGAAACCGGTCCCAGGATGCTTGTTTACGGTCCAGGGAAGACATGGCTTGGCAGTTCAGGCTGGACTGTTCCCATGAGGCACAGGGTCAGACTGATTTCATATGGCCATGTCTGAACTGGAGTGGTGGAGTGAGCTAAAGAATGATGATGGATTAAACCCAGATCAGTTGACTGGGGTGAGTGTTTGATTAGCTCAGCGCTCCGTCCATCATCCCCTTTGGTATCGCTTGTTCGCCCTAAGTTGGCAGGGTATGCCCAGACGTGGGTCCCTTGCTCACTTTGCCACTGGATTCAAGCTAGCCTGGCTGATGACGGCTGAATAGCCAGAAACCGGTCCCAGGATGCTTGTTTCGGTCCAGGGAAGACATGGCTTGGCAGTTCGGCTGGACTGTTCCCATGAGGCACAGGGTCAGACTGATTGCATATGGCCATGTCTGAACTGGGGTGGTGGAGTGAGCTAAAGAATGATGATGGATTAAACCCAGATCAGTTGACTCGGGTGAGTGTTTGATTAGCTCAAGCGCTCCGTCCATCATCCCCTTGGTATCGCTTTGTTCGCCCTAAGTTGGCAGGGTATGCCCAGACGTGGGTCCCTTGCTCACTTTGCCACTGGATTCAAGCTAGCCTGGCTGATGACGGCTGAATAGCCAGAAACCGGTCACAGGATGCTTGTTTCCGGTCCAGGAAGACATGGCTTGGCAGTTCGGGCTGGACTGTTCCCATGAGGCACAGGGTCAGACTGATTTGCATATGGCCATGTCTGAACTGGGGTGGTGGAGTGAGCTAAAGAATGATGATGGATTAAACCCAGATCAGTTGACTGGGGGTGAGTGTTTGATTAGCTCAAGCGCTCCGTCCATCATCCCCTTTGGTATCGCTTTGTTCGTCCTAAGTTGGCAGGGTATGCCCAGACGTGGGTCCCTTGCTCACTTTGCCACTGGATTCAAGCTAGCCTGGCTGATGACGGCTGAATAACCAGAAACCGGTCCCAGGATGCTTGTTTCCGGTCCAGGGAAGACATGGCTTGGCAGTTCGGGCTGGACTGTTCCCATGAGGCACAGGGTCAGACTGATTTGCATATGGCCGTGTCTGAACTGGGGTGGTGGAGTGAGCTAAAGAATGATGATGGATTAAACCCAGATCAGTTGACTGGGGGTGAGTGTTTGATTAGCTCAAGCGCTCCGTCCATCATCCCCTTTGGTATCGCTTTGGTAAGAGTGGTGGGGCAGTGAGGCCAGGTGGGGGGATTTCGACAGACGACCACGGGGGGGATATTAAATAAATAATTAATTTCCCCCCGTTGTCGTCTGTCAAAATCCCCCACCTGGCCCCACCGGTCTTACCTGCACGGTCCGTGGCTGGACAGCCCACCAGAATGTTTTAACACATATAAAGATACAGTGCGGACGGAGAGGCAGCAGCTGGCGACCCACAGGTAAGTCTTTTTTTATTTTTTTCTACTCCCCGCCCCGCCACTATCCCCTACCATCCGCCACTGATGAAATGCAAAGAAATTCAAGTACAATACCCATGAAAAAGAATCTCAGCCGACACAGACTTTTATGAGCAGCGTTATTTCACAGCAGTACTGTGCCAACAAACATGCAAAGAATTCCAAGAAGCACACCATTAATACAGAGCAAATCCTCTTAATATACCGATTTCTGTGAAAAGTCTTTTAAGAATTATTGAGAACCAACTCGGAAATCAACTAAATGTGGTACTTTTCAAGCTGGTTCCCATAATAATTCTGCAAACAAAATAAAATTTTTGCAGATTTCATTCTCCCAAATGTGATAACTATTTCTACAGTTTCAGAAAACGCTGGCATTTTGGACAAGATGCATGAACGGAATGGAGACAAATTTGCTCAGTTTTGCCCACCTCTGGTTCTAAGTGAGTTTTTTTGTTTTCCACAGAGCCACGGTTTGTAAATGTGTTCTGGATCCCTGAGAGTGAAAACCCGGATGATGACAAAATCTACTTTTTCTTCCGGGAGACAGCTGTGGAGGGGCAGGGAACGGGGAAGCCTTCTTACTCCCGCATCGGACAGGTCTGCAGGGTAAGAAGGGGATTTTATGCTTTCACCATTGTAGCACTGTGCTGGTCACTCAGGTATGTAATGTGGCAGTGTACCTCAAGCCTCATCTTCAACACCACTAACTGTGCTGGTAGTGGGCACCTACACGCCTCTGAGAATCGCCGCAAAGTCCCCAACTGCAACACTACCCAGTGTGCCAGTACTGGACCTCTACACAGCTTTCCAAACATACCTGAAGCTTTGTCTTCTGCACCACAAACTGTGCTGGTTCTGGCTATCTGCATAATTCTGGGAATGCCTCTCGGTCCTTGCCTCGCGTATCTCTAGCTCTACCAGAACTAACTGGCACATTCATCAAGGTAGGCTTTTGCGATTCCTTAATTGCGATTATTAAGGAATCGCAATTAAGGAATCGCAAAAGCCTATGCATGTAGGAATCGCTATAAAAATAGCGATTCCTAAACATTCCTTAATTGCGACTCGCAAATTGCGAGTCGCAATTAAGGGATGCCGTCCCATTCATTCCTATGCCCATAGGAATGAATTGGAGATTGCATGCATAATTTGCGAGTACCATTAGGTACTCGTAAATTGCTCATGCAATTTCAAGGGTGCAAGGGTGTCAAAATGACACCCTGTTGCACCCTGAAATTGTGATGTGCACCCATGTTGCACACACACATGCCCCAAGGGCATGTGTGTGTGTAACCTAAAACTTTAAAAAATGCATTTTAGTGCATTTTTCAAAGTTTTGCAAATTACAGACAAGTTTGATTTGTCTGTAATTTGCGGTCCCAAATAGGGAAATCACTATTTGAAAGTGCTTCTAGCATTGCATTTAAGGAATCGCAAATTGCGATTCCTTAAATGCAATCGCAATTAAGGAATTCGCAAATAATTGCGAATTCTTAAATTGCGCATAGGGAACACTTTCATGCATCTCCAAAGGCCAATTTGCGATCGCAAACGGACGATTTTTGCGAATCGCACCGTTTGCGATCGCAAAAACTTTTGATGCATGTGCCCCTAAGTCCTTGACTGCTCTGAAAATAAACCTCCATTTTGTTCCTCAAGAGTTCCAAAACAAACCGCCTCGTAGAGTAAGCCTTCACTATTTGACTGCTGCCCTTGGAGAGTTGAGCGCTCTGAAGGAGTTGTGGTTAACCACAGGCAGCCAGTGGTTAGTGCCAGTTTTCTAGTGAGTAACAGAAGTTTACCTCTCGTGTCACAGTGCATTGAGTACTATTGCACAGCTAAGTAGTCCTCTTTTATATTTGACTTCCCTAAAGGTACCGTGGCCACCAATTCAAGGCTTAATCTAGGTGTTGAACATTGTACCAAAGAAGTAACAACATAATAAAAGTCACTGTTCGAAGAGAAGTGTTTTTTAAATTGTAAGTTTTTAATTTATTATTTACAATACCAATAAGTAAGACATTAAATATGAAGATGGGCATACCAAGAATAAGGTGGTAGTAACACCTGGGTCAAGGTGCCAACCTAAGATGCTTTATAGGGCTTGTGCAGCAAGGATGTCCAATTTGAATAACATCAGTATTGGTTAATGTTATCCTAGTTTGTGGCTCTCGAGTTCTCAACTGTGTTTGGAAACCTTTGAGTCTCACGTCGCCTACTAGGACTTCATTTGCAATTGCCTAATTCATAAAAAAAGAACAAAGATGGCAAACACAATTCTAAAAATGTGGTAAGTATGGCATGCTACATCTGGCTTTTGTCCTGGTTTCTCTGTGACCCAAGATGAAAAGATGAATAGCCTGGTGGGGTGGAGAAGAGGATTAAGCCCAGCAAGGCAAGAATCTGCCTCAAGACACAAAGACACTGTAAATAACCAAAACCCTACCTCATGTAACTGAACTTGAATACTGACATGGAGAAAATATTATTTTAGCGTGCAAATGGACTGAGCCAAAGTCACAATTACAGTTAATGTGGCCAACACGTCAATGGTGGTCTTTGGGGAGATGGGACACTAAACCCAATTCAAAGGGAGACCAGCCCATCTCAAACTAATCTGTAACAGTAGGCTGCCACCCAATGTAGGTCTCAAGGTATCAATATTTAGGGACTTATACCTAATAGATTGCTGGTGACAGTTAAATGTTATAATTGGTTGGCCATTCATGGACCCTGGGGTTCCCACTTTGCTCCACTGTCAACCGGGGAATTGGAGTTAAGGCTATGGTGTATCCATAACTTTAAAGTGTAATATCTCCAGAACCCTTACTCATACTAGAGTTCTGGCATAAAAATAACCAACCAAGAGAATAAGGTCTAGGAGGAAAGGGAAAACTCTTGAGTACCTATCAGCCACTCAAAGGCCAGAAGAGTCTAGAGCAGTGCAGGTTCAACACAGGCACAGTTATTGAATGTCTCTTTCATGTCAACAACCCTCTGGCTGTTCAAATTACTTAATCAGTCAGGGCCAGCTGGACAGCAAGGCCCGTTTGGATCCAGGTAAGCTCACCGTTTTGAGTCATCCTTTGCACAGGTGTAGAGTTAACTGAGCTTTGTTCTTTGTCATCAAAGTTTCACTCTCCTCACTGGATACGCTAGCTGCTTGTCGGTCATGGAGGGACACAAAAGCATGATCACTCCAGTGTCCCAGGCTTGATCTAGTCCTGAGGGGAGAGATGAGTTGCAAAAATATATGAGTGTCATGGCATTCTAAACTGAATAAAGGAAATAGCTGAACGTAGCCAAGTCTTATATATTTCTGTGGTCACTAGTGGGAAGCCATGGCCATTGAAAAGGATTAGAAAACACAATAATGGGTCACTTAGTCTAATAAATCAATAAAGTGTTGGGGTATCCCTTTCTCAGGACGATTCTCCTCACCAACCCGAGGGTGGCATGCTTCATCATAGGAGATCTCCTCGCACTGCGAACCTAGCGGGCTACAACCCCCTCACTGAGAGGGAGGAGCTCAGGGATGTTTTGAGAGAGAGAGTGAGGTAGACTAAACATCTAGATGAGCAAGGTGTGGGGAGGGGGCTAAGTGAAGAGTGTGAAGGTGATTAAAACTAGCTCAATGTAGGCCAACCAATTTAATATTGCATACACTGGCTAGGATTAAAAGAAAATAGCTGTGACAGAGGAGGATTCAATCTGTCAAAACTGAGTGAAAAAAAGTGTTTACTACATTGAAAAGGATTGCCACCATTACACATCAAAAATCCCATCGTCTGTCACATGTATATTCTACAAGACGCGGACCATACTCCCGAAGTAGGGGCCATATCTACTTCCTGATCGCGCTCAACTCAAAACAAAACTAAGGTAGTGTGTGTCCAGATTTACCAGGTGCTAGCTTACCCCCTGCTCAGCTCAACACAAAGGAGGGGGATGGGGCGCAATACATGACCCCTGGGATGTGGATCGCACCCACCCATTTCAAGCATCCTGAGCAGGGGGTAAGCTAGCACTATGTAAATCGGGAAGCCAACTACATTAGTTTTGTCTTTTGGTTTCTGGTATAGTGCTGACCTAAATGTATGTTGCATCCAGAACCACACGGTTATAGTGTCTGTGAGGCACAGACTTGTGCGCTGCTCCAGTGAGAGCAAACTGAATGTCTCTAATTTTTTCAGTGGACGTCCACTTTGTGTTGAATGCAATGTGTCCCTTGCAGAGGACACCATTAATAGAGCACATGATTTCCATGCACTCCACATTTAAGCACACCCACATAAACTATGCTCGTGAAGAAGTGAGAGCCTACAGATATGGAATCCACAGACCCACCCATCTCTGGTGAACCTATTTCTCACAGGTAATACCCATTTCCCCATCCTAAATGGTCTAAATCTGCCTTTGTAGCATGGTTGTGGACGAGTCAAAATTGCCAATATAGTTGGGTCAATTATATGATGAATTATATTATTGTTTTTTTGGTGCTCTGTAGCCCCCCCAGAAACTGATTGTTCTTTGAATCTGATCTTCTGCAGAATGATCTAGGCGGGCAGAGAAGCTTGGTTAACAAATGGACAACTTTTCTCAAGGCTCGACTGGTGTGCTCTGTGCCTGGAAGTGATGGGGGCGGAGAAACCTTCTTTGACGATCTACGTAAGTGGGTAACTAGGGTAATAATACAGATGCAGCAGATAAAATGCTTACTTAGGTGGTTTGTTGCTTTGCAGGGTCTGTGTATGTACAGGGTCTCCTCACTTAATGGATTTATAAGAGCAGCAGATTTCCTGGTGTTTTTAATGCATCTTTGATTATTTTCTTTATTTCATTTTCTTGGAATGTTTGTATCTGTAATGCTTTTATGATATGCTGCTCAAACTTTTATGTAGCACTCGGATGCCCACTGGTGACAGGTTCAGGCTTTAGAAAACTCACAAAATAAATAACTGAATCAATCCACAAATACCTGCGATTGAGTAATCAATTGGCACACACTACTGCCAGAAGGCTGTGCCTAGTTTGAGAGCCCTTGGACTACTAAAGAAGAAACCACACAATAAGGTGGCCTGGCTCTCTCCATCTGGAAGAACGTCAGTCCTGTAATGTTGGCTGCATGCGCATGTCACAAGCCAAACCGTGTTGTCAGATTTCAGTGAAACACTCAGTTCCACAGTGTTCAGTCTAATACAGAAGTGTAGAGCTCTTCTAAAATGTTGTGTTGGCCTGTGCTCATTGAGGCAGTGAATGCCGCGTTCGGTAAAAAGCTGATTTCTTCGGTGCAAAATGTTCTGGTCTTTCCTCAGTGCAAACACATGTTGCTCAGTATTCAGTGCAGAGCTGTATTATGGGGTGCTCAGTACACAGCAGTGCTGTTTATGTCTCCGTTGAAAGCTGTCATCATCAGTGCATGCACAAACCTGCATTATTCTATGCTCTGTATGAGGCTGATCTCCAGTGTTCAGTATAAAGCCGTGTCACGCAGGGCTCAGCACACATTTGGTTGGCTCAATGCTTACTTTAATGCTGTGTTATTCAGTGCTCAGTATAAAACTGTGTTACTCAATACTCAGCACAGGCTTCAAATTGTCTTGTGTAAAGAAAGCCCAGTTCAGATTATTACTCTCCACTCTTTAATATGAATCTGGTTTGTTCAGGGGTCAATAGAAAGTTGTGTTATTCAGTACTCAGTACAAAGGTGGATTGCTCAGTGCCTAGTATAGAAGTGTGATCTCTCATTGGGTGACTTCTTTCTCTTCAGGTGACGTTTTTCTCCTGCAGACAAGAGACCAACGTAACCCTCTGGTCTACGCAGTTTTCTCAACATCCAGGTGAGATGTCATTGAATGGAAATCCTATTTCTTTCTTCTACGGTATCTCTGAGAATACGCTTTCTAAACGAGAAGTGCGCAACTAGGACAGACCAGTACTTCATTTGAGCTGGTGGTTTCCGGTACTCAGCAGCGGCACTTAATCATCAACACCGGTGCTTTTCATGAGCACCAGTTAAGGACACATTCATTTATGGTAGGCAGGGGGAGATTATGTGATTTGCCCAGAATCACAGCATGTTGAGCCGAGACTCGAACCTGATTCCACAGCTCTGAAGTAGGCAGCTTTGGCCACTACACCACATCCTCTCCCCACTTTCATGGCTAGTAGTTGGTTCTGTTTTAGGTGGCGCAGCAGGAGAGAAATGGGCTGGATCAAGCTGTCTCCTGACGAGAGCCCCGGCACTTATATATTGTTTTACAAATTAACCACTTGGACAGACTTTGGAAAAGCATGTGATTTCATTGTCGATAAGGACACACAATACCATAGGGGTCTATTCACAAACTACGCTTTGAGCATGTTCGCACACGTAGTACAAAACACACGGAGACTTCCACCTTTGTGCCCCCTATCTTTTCTATGCCGAGATCTGCGCCCAATTGCAGAGCTTTCCATATACATATAGCCCATGTTTTAATAGAAAAACGAGCGGGCCGGGGAATGAGCTGGAGAATGGGGAATACTTGCTACAAAATGGGAGGGGTTTACAATGGGACAAGCACCCACACACAAAAGAATAGCCCATTGCATTTCACAGACGGCTCTACTGAAGTTACTAGAACCAAAAAGGGCCCAAAACAGTCATTAGTGTACTCCAGGTCAGACCTGGAGTAAGTCAAAAACCACACATGGCGACTCACATGTACGGCACAGAAAATAATGGAGGCAGGAGCTTAAAATTAAGCCCCATAGGGAATGATGTTAAAATAAGTTAACTTGTTTGTATATATATATATATATATATATAGAAATATATATATACACCCCAACTAATCCCCTCAGTATAGAGATAGTGGACCACCGTGAACAAGGCGAAAGCTGGAACGTGTTGGTGACGAGGCATCGTCGTAAGAAAAAATAATTCAGGCATCCCTAGTGTCCTGCTAATCTCTATACTGATGGGATTAGTTGGTGTATTACTAAGGCTGCTAGAGCCTGACCAGGATTGCCGCAACGTTGAGCCCTGGGTCTCCGGATCTCGTTGATGTGGAGATATATTTATGTATATAGATAGATAGCTAGATAGATAAATTCCATCTTACAGTCCGAGACCAATCAAACTCCACGCACGGGGATCGGGGCTTCGCTTGCAGGTGCCTCGTGTCCTTTATTATACCACACAAATTTCCTTTCCCAGCTGGTCTGGAAATAGCGAGCTACGCTAGAGCACTATGCTTCAATAATTTTTATTGCAGTAAGAATTCATGATGCGTTTCAAGCCTTATGGGTCTTGTTCACATTTGTCATGTTTCCAATAAAGTGCTTACATAGTTTCCTAACACCTCTGGTGACCAGTTGTTTCCGGGTAGATAATCACCTCAGCAATACATAACGATGTGAATGGTGCAACGTGCAACCCAATTGTTATAAAACATTTACCCCTTTTCCCGTCTTAACATTGCAATCAATTATCATCCTTCACATAATAGGTTTCAACAAAAACAGAAACAAAAACTTCATTAATGTGTGTATATATATGTTTGCCACAGCCAGGGTAGCTTACATCAATACCTATACAGCTCCATAAATCGAGCTGTACTCACATAGCAGCTCAAAACCACATTGAATTGGATGAAGTCTAATTGTGTAAGTAAATAATATATACACAATGACGTTTTTGTTATTTTGAGCTTTTGACTGTTGCAAACATATATACATAACAGTGAAGGTGTTGTTATTTTGATTTAAGCAACACGGAGGAATTGACATTCTGAGCACTGTTTCTGTATCCATGACAGATATTAGGCATGGTTTATGGACTTGTTATTGAACGTGGCAGATGATATTTTGTTACTTAAACTTTTGGTCTTGTTTGTGTTAAAACCTATTATGTAAAGCATGATAATTAATTGCAGTGTTAAGACTGGAAAAGGGGTAAATGTTTTATAAAATACAGTTGCCTATTGCACTATTCACATCATTATTCATTGTTGAGGTGATTCTCTTCCTGGAAGCAATTGGTCTTCATAGGTGTTGGGAACCATGAAGGCACTTTATTGGAAGCAAGATGTTACGTAAACAAGAATCATAAGGGTCGAAACACGTCATGTCGTCTTGCCTGCAATAAAAATTATGTAAGCAGAGTACTCTGGCATGGTATATATATATATATATATATATATATATATATATCCATCTTGCTGTCTCCGCTAAGGAACCATGACCTCCCAGGGCAGTCTCAGCGCTAGGGGACGGAGGACCCCTACAAGACATCCAACATCTACTTCCTTAGTGATACACAAAGAAGTGCGCCAGACACTGGACCTTAAATGCAAGTAGATGTTTATTGAACCATCCAATAACGTTGTGGCAGCCTGATTCAAACAATCCTAACGCGTTTCAGCTGATGTAACAGCCTTGGTCAAAGGTAAACTCAGGTTTGCGGCGTTCTCGCCTTTTGAAAACTACACGATTTCCAAGTAGTTTCACCATACTACAACCCCCAGCATGCCTTTTAACACTGTTCCAAGTAACTCGTATCGTACAATTCTTTTTCTCCATAATTTCATTTTTCGAGGACATTGCAGTCATTATTCCCAATCCAACAGTGTTATGCATGTTTTTATCGTATAACGCATTGCCTGGCTGCCACAAAAAATAACATCTCTGGTAACATCCATTTGTATTAACAGTCCTTCGTGAAGAGGTTTTCCCCTTTCACTCCCTTGCCACGCTTTTGCCGGCTTTATCGGGTCGAATTAATCCTCATACCTTCTTTTTAACTGGCATAGTGCGGGCGGGTCGGGCTCCCTCATGAATAAATCCATCTTGCTGTCTCCACTAAGGAACCATGACTTCCCAGGGCAGTCTCAGCACTAGGGGACGGAGGACCCCTACAAGACATCCAACATCTACTTCCTTAGTGATATACAAAGAAGTGCGCCGGACACTGGACCTTAAATGCAAGTAGATGTTTAATGAACCATCCAATAACGTTGTGGTAGTCTGATTCAAACAACCCTAACGCGTTTCAGCTGATGTAACAGCCTTGGTCACAGGTAAACTCTGGGTTGCGGCGTTCTCGCCTTTTGAAAACTACACGATTTCCAAGTAGTTTCACCATACTACAACCCCCAGCATGCCTTTTAACACTCTTCCAAGTAACTCGTATAGTGCAATTTTTTTTCTCCATAATTTCATTTTTCAAGGACATTGCAGTCATTATTCCCAATCCAACAGTGTTATGCATGTTTCGCGAAGGACTGTTAATACAAATTTATGTTACCAGAGATGTTATTTTTTGTGGGAGCCAGGCAATGCATTATACGATAAAAAACATGCATAACACTGTTGGATTGGGAATAATGACTGCAATGTCCTTGAAAAATGAAATTATGGAGAAAAAGAATTGCATGATACGAGTTACTTGGAAGAGTGGTAAAAGGCATGCTGGGGGTTGTAGTATGGCATCGAAAAAGGCGTAGTGCCGAAAGGCGCCTGTCAGTGCTGGGAGGCTCTGCACATTAAAAGCACTTTCTTACGAATTCCCGCGAGTGCCTTCCTTTTTTGGCCGACATCGAACTTGTTTGCCGTTGTGGATTTGTACGTAGCGGCTCACCACCGCTGGAGATTTGCACCCGGGACACGTGGTGCGACGGCGGTGGCTGTTTGTTCTTGGAATATATATATATATATATATATATATATATATATCTCATATATATATATATATATATATATATATATATATATATATATATATATATATATATATATATAAATTTGCCGCAACAAAAGTCTTCATTGCTTCATCCACTTGGCCGAAGCGATGGTGGTGCATAGTCGGGCTTGAGGACTCCATTGAAAAAATCTAAGCAAAAGGTGTCAGCAAACAGTAATACATGCATTATTGGACTAAGTAATTCTTCCATTTATATTGCATCTTTAGCCTTCTTTATTCTCAAGACAAATTATAGCATTCTGTGTTCTGCTACACTACCAACACTTTGTGTAGCATATTTAGCCTACTATATTACCAAGATGTATTAGAGCATTCTTCGACCTACTATTGTACCCTATATTATACTACTATACCGCCAAGACTCCTTATCCCACCCTACAGTGTGCTTTATTACAAAGGCATCAGCAGCACACACTCCTGTTTGTCATGTAAGGGCAGCCGCGGTCCGTGCAGGTAACAGCGGTGGGGCCGGGTTGGCGGGGATTCCGACGGACGATAACTTGGGAAAATTAATTATTTATTTAATTTTCCCTTGGCATTGTCCCTCGAAATCGCCCTCCACCCTTGCCCCACCCGCTGTTACCTGCATTGACTGCGGCTGTGTAAGGGTGACCCCCTGCATAGGTCTCCAGTGTGCACATGTGTTTTTTCCCACTCTGACCCCATGACTGGCACACCCTGCCAACACGTCTCCTCCCCCCTTCTCCCTGTCTCATACTGGGCACCTTCATTTGCTTCCCTGCCTCCTATCATGTACTCTTCCAGTGTCCCTCCCTGCACGCTACCAGCACGCCTGGCAGTCCCAGCGCCTTTGTGGTCCTTTGCTAGACTATCTGCTCTGTTACTTCTGCAGATGGCCTGTCAAGGCCTGTCAGTTCCTTCATTTGCTCTTCCTAGCTATCATCTGCTAAATGCGAGAGCACCAAAGCCGGGTACATGGACCGAAGCAGACGCCAAGTAAAACATGCCAAACAAATGAACATTGAAAAGGCTTTGTCTAAGTTTTGAAACATAGAGCTTGGTAGGCAACAGGCATTAACCCATTTCAGAATTTTGCTCTGTTATATTGAGACCACCCACAGCATGATGTGTACAAGAAACCCCGTCAGTAGCATTTAGAAAATCCCCATGGTGTTCAGACCTTCTGCATGATGTCCTGGTCTCCTCCTGTATAGTGGCCCTAATTTCCTTGCAATTATTGAAATACGTGTTGGTGGTCTTGTAATCTCTTCCAGCTCTGTTTTTAAAGGCTCGGCTGTCTGCCTTTACACTATGAATGACATCAGAAGAGCTTTCCTGGGTCCATTTGCACACAAGGAGGGCCCCAACTACCAGTGGGTGTCCTACCAGGGACGAGTGCCATATCCACGGCCAGGGATGGTAAGAGTTTGCCTCACTGTGAGTCAGTGTGGTCTATTTAAAAATACATTGTGCGAAATGGATAAACTGTAATGAAATTTCAGATTTGAAATGCACATCACTGAGATGTTATACATTTCATCTAAAGTTCCTTGGCAACCTTCCTCTACCTTTCCTCTTAATGCTGCTTAATGAGAGTCAAGTAAAAAATATGATACATAGGTTATGGATCCAGGCAATTGCCAGAAGACAGTACTACACAGCTCTCACAAGCAGCATACAGAGGAGGCATATACCCCAAGATACAGAGATCTTAAAGACACAAAGACCACTGCACCTCTCCCCCCGGTAAAACCCAGTGACACTCACTTCCACAACCTAGTGCTTATTAATTACCACTTGCTATACAAACAAGCCCTGAATATCTTTCAGATTCTACACTAGGATGATATTATATGTTTCGTTTGGCGTAGACCTGGCTGAAGGATGTCAGCATCCTCTACATTTCTGTGTCTGTCCCTTCCAATTATTCAATCATTAGTAAACTCCACTCAGAAGGAATTGAAAGAGGACCTGAGGTTATTTACAGAAACAGCCCTACTTTTAAAATGTGCCCTTGATCAGACTTCCTTATTTGATAGTGTAGCAGTGACTTGTTTGCCCACACTAAATCAAACTTAAACTTTGGCATGATAAACAGACCTCCTAGATATAATAAAAGTTATGGATATAAAATAGAGCATTTTTCTGATCCCACTGTGTCTCTAGGCCTCTTAACATGCAGCTGTCTGATATTTAACACATTGGTTTAGCTTTATGACATTGTAGGTTCCTAAACTCTGATTAATTCATTGTCTGTTTTAAATGTAATTCAGCTAGTGTCCAGTTTTACACACACATATAGAAATGTGATCTAATTAATATTTGCTTATCTGACAGTGTTTCCAATCACTTACACTTTACAGCTTCTCTGGTCAGATGATTTCCTAGTTCCCTTGCCCATTCATTTGTTCTTTCCCACTTACAAACATTTTAAAACATAATTCAGGGGTTAAGAGGCTATGAAGTAATCTTAATAAAGATGCTTTGACCACCAGGTTAGAGGTATTTTATCCTGACATTAGTGTACCTGGCTAAATTTAGTTCTGTAAAAGTAATATAGCCTTATAGTCCGCCGTAGCGGGCTATATCGGCTATTAAAGGCCCGCTCCAGCGTTAAAGGCCCGAGCCGAAGGCGAGGGCTTTTAACAAGGGAGCGGGACTTTAATATAGCCTTATAGCCCGCCGTAGCGGGCTATACCGGCTGTTAAAGGCCCGCTACCGCGTTAAAGGCCCGAGCCGAAGGCGAGGGCCTTTAACAAGGGAGCGGGACTTTAATATAGCCTTATAGCCCGCCGTAGCAGGCTATACCGGCTAGTAAAGGCCCGCTACCGCGTTAAAGGCCCGAGCCGAAGGCGAGGGACTTTAATAGCCGGTATAGCCAGGCTACGAAGGGCTATAAGGCTATTAGAACATTCTGCCACTAGAGGGCAGAGTGTTCTAACAAATAAAACAAAGGCGTCTCGAAGCTCGAGGGGATTTAAATCCCCTCGAGCTCCGAGAGGCCTTTGTAAGACATTGGAATGTTGCTCTGTGGGCCTTTACCGGCCCGTAGAAGCACGGAGAACTCCATTGTCTACAATGGAGCTCCCAACATTCCAATGTTCTAATAAGTGATTCATTCAAGAATTAATAACAGTAATGTTAACACACATAACCAACTTTGTTGACAGAGTGGATGTCCTCAAACTATCCCCACCACCTGTCTGACTGTGAAAAGGAAATAAAATGTGCTTTTTCCCTGGTGGAAAATACTTTGTCTCACGTCAGATCAGGTATCAAACTCTTCAAAATACTTTTTTCAATTTTTCCAACACACACCTTAACCGGGTACCGTGGGTGGTTTGATAACCTCATAAATTCTCTGTTACTCATTTGGGCTCTTTTTTTCTCTGTTAAAACTTTGAAAATTGATAAAAAAAGATCTATTCTTTGTCCTATTGGCACAGCGCCTGTTTTACCCAATCCAATTTCTTGAGTAAAACCCTCAGATGAAACTATCCAGGTGACTGATTTGTAATTGCTTTCATTGGAGGATACCATAGCTTTCATCTGGAGTACCCAAACATCAGGCTCAACTAAGAATACATACCCAATGTATCATGAAACATAAGAAGACAACATTTAATGTGTCAACTCAGGCAAAATTACATTTTTTAAAACATGCAATTTTCCCATTTTCGCAAAACCTTCTGAGCGCTGCTGCGACTCAAGTAACTTCAAATCAATTTCTCAACTGTTTTATCCTGTTAAAATTCTTGAGAGAGTCCTAACCAGACAATTTCAATTTATATTTTGTTGAGACCAATTAGCTTTATGACCCATCGTGGGCAAATTATATGCCTTGGATGAAAAGTGACTCCACATTATCATCTCTAATGGATAGTCTAATGTAGCGATGAGAATTTTGCACTGTCATCCTACTCAGGCTCTGACACGGTTGATTACAAGATCTTGGTCAATCAGCTTGTGGACTTAGTGGGGCAAAGAGCACAGTGCTCTGCTGGGTAACCTCATGTTTGAAGAACTGCTCACAGACTGCTGTTTTGCCTCCATTTTTCTATAGTTTGCATGACCTTACATGTGGCATTCCTAGGACTCCTTTCTTAGACCAGTTTTATTTAATATCTGTGTATGTCCACTGGCCAAACTGTCCTCAAGTTATGGCCTTCAGTGTTACTGATGCAAATGATGCATACAGTTTACAATAAACTGGTCAATTCCGCTGCTAGGCCAGCCACTCTTTGGAAATGTCAGCTATCTTTGCATGGTTGGATGCAGGCCATCTACTTCAACTTAACAGCTGCATGATTGAGGTTTTAACCTTCTGTGAAGGTCAGGATCACTTGTGATACTCAGACCTTTGGCAGATGGCTATTTGCCTATTTTTAGCTCAGGCTAGAACTGTTTAGAATTTGGAAATTTCAAGTTTAATCCAATTGGGCAATGTGCACCCAAATGTTTAGGCCATCTCCGCATTTGATCTCTCCAATTGAGGTTGCAGAAAGTGCTCCCTGTTCTTTCTTCAAAGTTCTGAAGCATGGCTACTGCTTCACTGATCTGTGGAGTTTGGCAGCCAGAGACCTTATGTAGATTATATATTAAAAAATAAATGTAACTGTTGTATATTTTTGGTTCTGTTTTTCTGACCTGATTCGTTTTTAAATATATTAGCTTTTGCATCTGAATTTATATCTGTTCAGTGCAAAAAAAGTCTCTTGGTGGTCAAGTGCTAGGCTAAAATTCTAGAGTATAACATAGCAAAACCTAAAACAACAACCACAGATCATGAAGGCTCACACCAAAACAACTGCATTACTTCTCACATTTCAGATTTTGCAGAGTCACACTCTAGACAGCACAACTATCACATATATAAATTACATGCTTAGAACCCAAGAGAGCAGAGCTAGGCTTCTGAGTAAAAAATCTTGCAAACTCAAATTCCAAACAGAAGAACTATCCTTCATGTTCACTGTTTTTTTCAGATCAGACAGCAGAGCTTCCACTTAGGTTTACACATTTGGCAAGATCTGACTCAGTATTTGCACTTGGACTCAATCGAATAGCAAAATGTGTATTCAATCAATATTAGCATTTTATTTCCTACGAGAACAATTCCATTTTAATATTTTTCAGCGTCTATGCTATTATAGACATTGACCAACCATGTGCAAATGTATTCTTGCCCTGCCCAAGCTGCTAGTCCAATTTCACTTTGAAGAGGAAAATAACAACCTCATTGGAGAGGTACAGCTTAAGGTCCAGAGGAACAGCCAGGTCAGGATCCAAGTCTAGGCATAAACATGCCACTTGCAGTGAGTCAAGGAGATAGCAAAAAATGCCACAGCCACTCTAACAGGTATGGGAATATTCTGATATTCCTAGCGCACAGTGCCATAGGAGCTAAAGCATCATCTTACCAATGAGGACAAGTCTCAAAACAGGAGACCTATTCCTCAGGTTTATAGATCTTGCAGGATCAGTCTCTAGACAGTCAAGTTATTCCTCGTGGTAAAAATTCTTGCAAGCGTTGACCCCCAGACATCAGATCTATTATTTGGGCTCACCAGTCTTGCAGGGGTAGACGAAAGAAGTAAAGCTATGCCTCAGATAGACACATTTGCTAGTAGAGACCCCATTCATGAGTGCTATCCTCGAGCCTTATAGATTGTGGAAGTTCAGACAGGATAGCTACCCTTCAGTTTCACAGTTCTCACAGGACCAAAAAGCAAATATTCAGTAGATTCCTCAGCTTTAAAGATGTAGCAGATTCAGATCGTTGGCAGCAGAACACTCTACCTTAAGTAGGTGCTATCTTAACACATCTCTTAAGAAGGCAAGAGGACAACCCTCTCACCATTTCTTGATTATGTACCTTTTCTCTCTGATCAAATTCCTATTATTTTGTCTTTATGCCAATATACATGACATTTGTCACAGTAATTTGACTGCTGGTGGCTTGATCATGATTTCTATTTATAGCTGCATTGAGGCAGCTGATCAATGTAATGTGTTCATTATTGTGAAAGTCAATGAAACATCTCACTTTCTTTTCCGCAGTGCCCCAGCAAAACCTTTGGCAGCTTTGATTCTACTAAAAACTTTCCAGATGAGGTCATCCAGTTTGCTCGTAACCACCCACTCATGTACAACCCTGTGGTGTCCTCTAACCACCGCCCCATCTTCCTAAAGGCCAACGTCAACTACACCTTCACGCAGATTGTAGTAGATAGAGTGACCGCCGCTGATGGGCAGTACGACGTCCTCTTCATAGGCACTGGTAAGAAGCGTGTAGGCCACAGACACCCTGAAGGATGTTAATTAATTTGCTGTTATCATTTTTCACATCTCTGGTTTCGCCATTCATCTCTTCACTTGTTCGATCTTTACCTACATTACTTGTTTCAACATTCCCAGCATCCTGGCCGCATGTCGCAATACTGGTTTCACTATTCCTCCGCTAGTTTTTTTTACCACCAATGCCAGTCTCATCACTCTTCACATCGCTCTGCCACAATTATTCCACTAGGTCACTATTATTACACATTTCACATTGCTATCATTCCTCACATTACAGGTCCTGTTATGACTTCATACGTTGCAATAGTGTCTCTCTCCTTACCAATATGACTAACATCATATTCTTCACAGATCTCTCACTCATCCCTACCCCAGTGACATTATACACTTCAGTAGAGTTCACTCCCTCCCCACATCTGTAATATCAAGCTCTTCAATGGTGTCTTACTCCATCTCCACATCACTGATGTTGTATTCTTCAGTGGCATCTCATTGCATCCTGACAACACAGATGTCAATGGTGTCTCACTCCATTACCACATTACTCATATCATTCCCTGCATTGGCAGCCTCATACATTAAGCCTCACTCATTATGAAGTTCCTAGCCTCATAAACTCCAGGGGCGGCTCCTCCACTTGGGTGGAGGAGCGTCGCCCCACTGCTTTCTCGCAGTGCGAGAAGCAGAAACATAAAATGGTATTTTAAATACCATTTTATGTTTCTGCTTCTCGCACTGTGAGTAAGCAGAAGGCAGGGTTTGGTTGGGGGTGGGCGGGTTGGCGGTCCTGCTCCAGGCAGGGGAGGAGTGGCTTGCCCAGTGTTGTGGGCGCTGTCTGTTTGGTCGGCCCCAGGGACGACCAAACCAGTCATAGGCTCTCTCCCGTTTTCTCCATGTAGGCTGCATGCAGCCTGCATGGAGAAAACGGCCTCCCCATAGACGCCTGTGGGGTTGGCGCCCCAGCCAATCACAGATTGGCTTAGGGGAGGAGAGGGAGGCTGCCTGCTTCCTGTGAGGAGCAGAGAGAAGGAGACGCGACGCGGGACCGGAGACCAAGTTAAGTTTGATTTTTTTTTAAAATTTAAATTCACCCACGTGTGCAACCCACCCCCCCACCCGCGAGTCATGCCGGCCGCGACTGATAAACTCAGTAGATCCTCATTGGTCAGCACAGTACATGTCTCCTATACCTCAGTAAAAGCCCACTATCTAACCAAGTGGTTGTTGTGAAGCTCCGATGCCTTTTTAACATAATTCTGCCCAAAGTTCCAAAGTGCCCCTACCCACACTGACTTGCACGTTCTGTTTTTCTCTAACACAGACATTGGGACAGTGCTCAAGGTGATATCAGTGCCCAAAGAAAGCTGGCAGAACATGGAGGAGCTTCTTCTGGAGGAGCTGCAGGTCTTAAAGGTGAGTTATCCATAACCCCAGGTTCAGGTTTACACAGTTTAACTATGTACATCAGGCCTACCTCACCCCTAACTGCATCCAGCATATGTTCCCGATGCTTGCCCCTGCCTGCCCCCGATGCGCACTGCAGGAAGCTGGGTTTTATCATATGGTGTGGGATTGCCCAGTATTGCAACCGACTTGGCACATGATAACCACAACAGTGGCGGAAATGGCAGCACACGCTGATTCAGCGGGTTACTAGCAACAAGCATACATACACTAAATACTCACCTGGGCCCATTCATTCATACTACGCTAGCAATTTCCGCTGGTGGGTCAGTTATACTCTTTATCAATATCCCTGCTACCAATTACCTTTTCTGATTGAAGAGTAATGACTTACCGATGAACCCTTTGATAATTGGGAAGTTTAAAATGAGAATATATAATACAATTCATAAACCTGAAATAATCACCGACTCAGATAGTTTTAAAATGTTTATCTAAAATTCTTTAGCAGAGTAATTTACAAACCACATTGTACTTGATCATATATCAAAGAGGAAATATACCATAATATCACCTACTAAGCATCAAATGACGGTCCCTCAGAAAAGAGAAGATAGAGACAGCAGTGCATACTAAATTACGCATTTATAGTTACCTAAAGGCGTGAAAACCAAACCCCTTGGCCAAGGAGTTGGAAAAGGGTCCCAAGAAAAGATGAAGACCAAGACCTCCGGACCAGGTTCAAGACAGGACAGGTGACCTCTCTACCAACAACGCCTGCGTCGTTCCCCTCTCTGACACTTCGTTTCCTCCTCGATTCTTCCGTGTCTTCTTTCTAATGGAATCCGCCTCCCCCACCTCAGGACCTCTTCGGATAGCGGTTCAGTCTGCAATCGATCAGCTCATCGAGCACCAAAGCCTGATCTCCTGTTCTTTTTCTCTGCGCGCTAATGTCCATCAGCTCTCTGTGCATCCTAATGCTAACTAATTAGTTAATTCTAGATCTATTATACCCTTCTACGCCCATGTACCTCCCATTAATGTTTCAAATTTATGGGCCCACTATTTCTGATTGGACGGGGACAGGGGGTTGATCCTCACACCATGTCATTTTAGTTAAATTTCTTAAGCCCATTGTTTTAAAATACCGCCCCTCTCAATTAATACATTTGCTTTATTTCCCACCAGTTTCACGACAAAGTTTAATACAAATTGTACGCGCACTGTCCATAGCTCTTGAGCTGCTACTCAGTTAACCCAGGCCCATTTTACGAATTAATAGAAATCAAAGAAGAAACATATTAAAATCAAAAATAAATGGTTTCACTGTATACCACCTACTTCTACTCTATTCCCATTTAATTATAAATGTCTATCCCGCATTAGTAGCGTTAGAATATCACATCATTTGATTGCAGCAATGCGAAAGCTTTAGCATGTGAGAACATTAAGCAGCCATTTTAGCACATACTGCGCAGAAGCAAAGATTCCCTCAAAGCAAAGAAAGACGTCATACCATGTGACACGGTTGACACATGCGCAGTAGAGTTCCCGCGCTTTAGCGGCCATTTTGCATTAGACAAGGATTACTTATTAGCGGAAAACACATAGGCAAGCTTCTCTAAGATAAATGTTTTGTGTATGCATTTGTTAATAAAGACATTACAAGTTTAATTAATTAATACTGTGAGAAGATTGCTTACGAGCAAGTCTCATTGTGAGTCCTTGCTCCATCAATCCCCTCTCTGATGGCGTTTCTGAGCCATCAAAATTACCCACAACCAGATGCCAACTTCTTAGCATATATTTGTCTCGATCTCATTTTTACATTTTCTATTCTTACTTTCTCCTTTCAGTTTCCTGAATATTTCACTTCTCAGATCTTCTAATTCAGTTTCATCGAACTTTCGTTTCTTGCCTTTTCCTGTCACTTTAAATGTTTCATTCTTTCTACAACATTTGCACCATATTATTATTGACAGTATTATTATTGCTATCCCTACTAAGGGTACTAATATTTGACCTATAAGTCCTTTTCCTACATTAGTAAACCAGGTACCAATTGACGCAACGCTATTTGTCAATCTTTCCCATACACTATCAACTTCCAGTGGTCTCAGTTCATTCTCAAGTTTTGTTATATTCTTTATATACGTTCCAATTTCTGCACTTTTGTCAGGAATATACGTACAACAATGTTTCGTTTTCAACAATTTACAGACTCCGCCCTCTTTTGCTAATATTATATCAAGCGCAAGTCGATTTTGCATAACCATAGATCTAATCGCAACCATCTCCGCATTAATCATCAGAAATCCTCCAGCAGTATCCGTTGATAAACGATCAACCACTGTAGACAATTTACATATTCTCCTTGAGTTCAGAATTACTCCCAATGAAGGTATTAATGCACCAAATATGTCACCTACAATTTCTGAAAAACTAGCTCTTTTATTACGTGTTAATTCACTATTATTTTCATTGCTCCCAGTGTTTCTTTTTACGTGGTATACCTTTGGAAAGACTATTCCAAAATAACAACTTCCATACCACGGTGCAGGAAGCCTAAAGTAAGCCTTATTCCCACACACATAATAAATTCCACGAAAAATTGAATCTGTTCCTCCTGTTAGTCCCCAACCTCCAAGAATTAAGAAATTATGTTCACATTCACTGGTACCAATGAAAAAATTGTTATATTCAGTCTTTAACCTATGAAGACAAATTTTCCCTGATTTTACAAAATCCAGAGCCATAGCAGCTTGAGCCTTGCCAGGTGTGTAAATACCCTCTTTCTCAGCCCAAGGTGGAAGATGAGCTTTATGCTCTGATGCTTTCTTTTGGAAATCCTGTCTTCTATTTTCAACTAAGTTTAAAAATATCTTTTCTTTCCACACGTAATGAACATGTTAGATTGCTTCTATGTGCATGCGTTATATCTATCGACTTCATTGTTAAGAAAAATTCTCCCATAAATTTTGCATCTTGACTACTAAGCACTGGGTTCAGATTCTTTCGATTAGGAACCTCAGAAAATATCACATCTATATTTGAATAATAATACTGAGTTTCCCTGTTCTATAAAATAAACTAGTTAATACACTACATGATATGCCATAAGTTAAAGGCAAATGATGATATGTTAAACCTTCTGCTACTGATTCAGGTAACTTCATACAGACATAACAGTCACTAACTTCCATTGTATCTACGTACTGAAACAATAATTTAGTGAAAACATTTAAACTAGTGTTGTTATCTGTTACAACGTGATGATAATCCGGTTCATCCTCTGCTTCTAATTCTACTCTATCACTTTTCAAGTTATCTATCCTTCCCTTAGTATCGTTATTATTATTTTTGTCCATTATCATAAGATAAGGAATTGCTACAATCACAACTAACCACATTATAAGCACCACTACCATACTACATATGCATATAGCACAGCATCTTTTACAACATTTTCGTTTCGGTCTCCCAGAAACTCTGTCGTCAGCCATTTTGACAAAGAAGAATTTTCTTCTTTTCCTTTTTCTTTCAAGATTTTAATTTATCAAGGAGGTTTCACTTCTTTTTCATAGGTCAGTTCTGCACTTGTTCCTTCGTCACCACTTTCACTTGACTCTGAACTCTCGTAGCCTTCAAGGATTATATAAGTCCAATCAGGACCTTTAAACTTATTGTTCACAAGTTTCAATCTTTTGCTTTTTCGTTTTTCAGTCCCACTTGTTTGTCCAGATAAGCTTGTTACTTCATTTACTTGTTCTGGATCTTCACTTCTGGTCACTATGTTGTATTTTACTCTTTTAATGACACTAGGCCAATGATCACCTTTTCTGACTTTCTTTGTTTGCACTGTATCTTCACCGTCTGAATCTTTCCCAAAAACTCTTTTATTTTCAAGGTGTGGCACAATTTGATTCTCCTCGTTTTCAGTTTCTTCTTCTATCTGTTCTTGCTCAGGTCTTAAAGTTGTTTCTTCAGTTTTCTGTGTGTGAGTTTGGGTTTCTACTAACTGACCCTGTTCAGGATTTACGTCTTCGTGCTTGAGGCTTTCTTGCTCATTGTTTTCTTGGTTTTCTTCTCCCTGAACGTATTTTTCTTGTTCTAACTGGTTCTGATCAGGGCTTATTGCACTTTGTAGTTCTGCAGCCTGACCGCGTTCTTCTAAACCTGTCTGTCCCTGCTCAAATTTTGTTGCTTCGTCGTCGATTTGAGCCCAATTTCCTTTCCCTATCTGGGCCTGCTCAGGTTCTCTTAGTATTTCATTCTCCCAATGCTGAGCTGCTTCTTCTACACCTATCTGGTCCTCACTAATTTCCTCTAATCTTGCTCGACTTCTTGTTTTGTTGTAAACTTCTGGTATGTCGACCACTGGTATCCAGTCCTGACTTGTGCTCGGTTGTTCTTCTTCAGCTTCTCCAGAATCTCTCACCTGGGATTCTTCAGCCGGCCAACCTTCAGCTTCCTCAGCTATTGATGCTGACTGAGGATCTTTTCCTTCAGGAGCTGGCACCCTTTTGTGTGGCTTACATGAATCCAATTAGGCAATCCTGCACATTTCACTGCTGTGTTTGTAACCAATATAACCTGACAAGGTTCGCCCCACCTGGGTGATAAACACGTTTCTCTGGTGTGATGCTTTACTACCACCCAGTCTCCGGGGTTCAGATCATGCTCTTTTTCAGGCTGCCTGGAAACTGCGTCTTCTCCAACCTGGTGAGAGACAGAACGCACGAGGTCAGCCAATGCTTTGCAATAATCTAGAACCATATCATCAGTTATGTTCAGCAGTTTATTTCCAGGAACATGTGCATGTCTCATTGCTCTGCCCATGATGATTTCATGGGGACTCAATCCTGTATTTCTATCAGGAATGCTTCTGAGTCCCATTAAGACAAGGGGCAATGCATCTGGCCAACCTAACGATGTGGATGCACACATCTTTGACAATCTTGATTTTATTGTCCCATTCATTTGTTCTCCACTCCAGAAGCCTCTGGGCGGTATGCACAGTGCAGTTTTTGTTCAATTTTAAATGCTTCACAGATTATTCGAATTACGTTGTTATTGAAGTGACTTCCTCTATCTGATTCCAAAGTTACTGGGAAACCGAACCTAGGAATGAGTTCTCGTAACAACAGTTTTGCAACTGTAATGCTGTCATTCCTTCTGGTTGGGTAAGCCTCCACCCACCTTGAAAACAGACACACTATGACAAGTACATATTTCAATCCTTTACATGGTGGTAGCTGTATGAAATCTAACTGCAATCTCACAAAAGGACCCTCAGCCTTTCCAATTTTTCCCAAACCAATTACTGTTCTCCTTCCTGGATTATTCATTTGGCAAGTTAATCACCTCTGGCAAAGACTCTCTGCTGCAGCCCTAAACTTTGGATTGTACCAACTTTGTCTGAAAAGTCTAATCATGGCATCTCTCCCTACATGTGTGTCTCCATGATACATCCTGGCCATTTGTGAAATCAGGCAATCAGGCATGACTGGTCTGCCATCTGTGTATACCCACACATCATCCTCTGATCTTCGTGTGCACCCTATTTTTATCCAAACATCTTTTCACTCTCCTCAGCATCATCCTGCAATCGTTTCACATCATTCCAAGTTTCAGGTGTTGAACATAGCATAAGTTGGCAGCTGATTCCCATCCTTTCAACTTTTCTGTTTACTGCCAATCTGTTTCTGGCACAGTGTTGAGCAACTAGGTCTGCGTATCTGTTACCGGCTACCACCCAGTCATCTCCTGACTGGTGTGCGGCACATTTCACCACTGCCAATTCTTTTGGTGATTGTATTGCCTCCAATAGTTCCCTTACAAACTGCCCATTTTTGATTGGGGATCCTGAAGAAGTCATAAAATCCCTCTGCATCCATAGTTGGCCAAAATCATGCACAACCCCGTATCCATATTGACTGTCCGTAAATATGGTTACTTTTAAATTTTTCCCAATTTTGGAGGCTTTGATCAAAGCAATTAGTTCAGCTACTTGTGCAGATTTGACTCCTGGTAAATAGGATGCTTCGACTATTCCAGATAGTTCACATACAGCATAGGCTGCGCTCAATTTGCCATCCTCATGCCTTAAGCATGAGCCGTCCACAAACAGCTCCCTGTCTGAGTCTTTTAGGGGCATTTCTTGTATGTGAGGACGCGGTTTTGTACACAATTCTGTGACCTGTAAACAATCATGTTCTGGGTCATCCTTAACTTCTTCACAATATTGATCTGGTAATAATGTAGCAGGATTTACAACTGTGCACCTAACTATGGTCAAATTTTCAGCTCCTAGAATTATTCGTTCATACCTTGTCATCCGACTAGGCGTGAGATGCTGAGTTCTAGTTAACAGGATCACAACTGCATGTGGGACAAACACTGTAACAGGATATCCCATCACTATTGACTCACTTTGTTCAATGCTCATACAGGTGGCTGCAACTGCTTTTAAACAGCCTGGCAATGCTGCAGCCACTGGGTCCAATGTAGCAGAGAAATATGCTATAGGACGCCTGTCTAGTCCATGTCTTTGTGTCAACACTGAAAGTGCACAATTTTCTCTTTCATAGCAAAACAGTGCGAATTCCTTTGTATAGTCAGGCATGCCCAAGGCAGGGGCTTCGCACAAAGCGTTTCTTAATTTTACAAATGCACCTGCACTTTCATCATCCCATTCAACTGGATCCTTTGCTTACTTTTTGGTTAGCTGAATTAAAGTCTTTGCTAGTAGTGAAAGCCCTATAATCCACTGTCTACAGTATCCTACTATTCCAAGAAACATTCTCACTTCTCTTTGGGTTACTGGCATTTTCATTTGCTTAATTATTTTTATTCTTTCAGACGTTATTCTTCTTGTTCCCCTTTCAATTTGGTGTCCCAAATATTTAACCGCTGTTGTACAAAACTGCAGCTTCTCAGGTGATACTTTGTGTCCTTCTTCAGCCAAATGGTTGAGCAATGCAATTGAATCTTCAACACAATCATCATGAGTTCTTGACGCTATCAACAAGTCGTCTATGTACTGCACCAGGACTGAGCTTCTGGGCAGTACTAATTTTTCTAGACACCCTATCAGTATTTGATTAAAAATGGAGGGACTTTCTGTGTACCCTTGAGGAACACGATTCCACACATAGACACGGTTTTCAAATTTAAACGAAAACAGATACTGACTATCTGGGTGCAATGGTATCGAGAAAAATGCTTGGCATAAATCAATTACTGTAAACTATTCTGCACTCCAGGGTATCTGGTATAGGATTACTGCAGATTTGGTACTATAGGACAACAAGGTACCACAATCTTATTAATTTTCCGCAAATCCTGAACAATTCTATATTTTCCGCTAGGCTTTTTCAAACCCATGATTGGCGAATTACAAGGACTACTCATAACTTCTTTTAATATGCCTTGTTTCACCATTCTGCTAATTTCCTCGACAACTCCTGCTTTCACTTCAGCACTCATTTTGTATTGTCTGGTATTTGGGAAAATTGTGCCTTCTTTTATAGTGATCTTTACTGGGTCTATTTTTGCCATAAGACCTACTTCTTTCCCGGTAAAATCCCATACCTTAGAGTTCACTGTAGTTCTTAACTCTTCTGGTAACTCATCTTTGGTTATTAAGGAGACCATCTCATCCACTTCAGTACCTTGCTTGGCTAGCATGAACTTATAAACATGATCTTCAACCGGGGTCTGTACTGCAACACCATCCGGTGTGCAAAAAATTGTGCAATTCATCTTGCACAATAAGTCTCTACCCAATAAATTTACTGGACTGGAATCACATACCACAAATTGGTGCATTTCTCGAAAGTTCCCTATTCTTACTTCCATAGGTTCAGTAAGGGGTGTTCTAATCTTTTGATTTGCTACACCTACAACTTGGATAGCTTCTCCAGAGAGAGGGAGGTCTGGGATGTCTGCTGTTCTTACAGTAGAACGGGTAGCACCAGTGTCCAAAAGAAAAGTGATATCGTTACCTCTTACTTTCCCTTCAACATATGGACCTGACTGATCTACCGGCAAGGATGCGCCAAGTACGCACTCCTTCTCCTCCTCTCCTAGGCACCGTCATTGATGACTGAATGGCTCAAATTCGTCCTGTAAAAGAAACTGTGTAGTTACATATTCATTCTTACCACTTCCTCTTTGATATCCGACGTCTGTACCGTGGTTTGCTCTGCTTACATTACCCTGTGTAGGAGCAGGTGGCAACTGACTCTGAGGGTTTACACCCTGCTGTGACTCATTCTGCGTCTGTGGATTTAAATTATGATTTGGGCCATTATTATTATTTTGAATCTTTTTACATTCGTTCTTCCAATGTCCCAACTTTCCGCACCCATGACAAGGACATTTCTTTTTAGCCTCTTCTCTACTCATTCGTCCTCTCACTTTTCCACCATTTCCTGTGTCACCATTCGTTCCAGATTCTTTTCCCTGACTTTCTATTGGATTATCCAAATTAATTCCCTGTCGCTCAGCCATTTTCACTTGAGCCCACATCACTTTTTCTTCCAATTTCTTGTGCCTATCCTCAATGTCGTCTCCACAATATTTAGCATATTTCAAAATCTCGTCAATAGGCTTTCCTTGCCAGCATAACATATGCTGCTTAATCATCTGACAAATCTCTGGCTTTAGACCATAAACAAATCGATAGACAAACTGACTCATATTTTTGTCTCCAATATCCTCGAATCCACTATACTGTTTGAACACCTGTAATAGGCGTTCATAATAGGCATGTACCGATTCACTCGCTTCTTGGGTAGTCCTGTCTATTTTCACCCAATCTGTTTCTTTTGGTGGTATTTTTCCCTTCAAATAAGTTATTACCTGGTGATACTTTTTCATCACATCATTTGATGGAGCACCTGTCTTCGCATCCCTAGGATATTCTTCACTTGGCCAGTCGACCGTAATTTTACAATCTGTCCATAAATGGGCAGGTACCACTATGTCAAACAAACCATCTAAGTCCTTTAACAATACCTTTGAGACTTTCACAAACCTTTCAACCTGTTTGTACCATTCTATCGGTTTTTCTCTCAATTTTGGAAAATCATTAGTAAATGACAAAATATCTTGTCTGCTCCATGGGACATGAACATAACCTCCTCCAGGAACTTCCCGCATCGGGTACATCTGATCTACGTTCCCTGTTTCCTTCAATAAATATTCAGAAGTTGTTCTACTGCAACGTGCCTCTTCCTTTTTCTTTGTCCATCTAGTTTTCCATTTATCTAGTTCTCCCCATTTCTGTAATACTGACATTAATTCCTTCACTTGTAATTTCCTACCAGATGCATTTATATTTTCTAGATCCTTATCAGTAAAGTCTGCTCTATATGGTTTCTGTAGTACCTTTGACTTTCTTATTTCGATTCCCATTTCTAGGGCCAAATCCGCCAATTTTTCATGGAATATCTTTGCGTTTCTGGTTATGCTTCTACATACGAACAATAGTTCTTCTTCACTATAGGTATTCAAACGATCTACTCCTACATTGCCTGCTATCATTTCTTCTAACTCGACTTTTAATTTATAAATGTCCAAAATCTTTGGGGGTGAGCTTTGTCTGTCTATTCCTTGTGCCCATCTTTCTAAGTCTTCTGGGGTTACTACCGTTGCACTCTTAATTCCTGATGATGTTATAATATTCACATCCTTCGAACAACCAGGTGGGACTCTTCTTGGGGTGCTATTTACGGAGTCTCGAATAGGCAAATCCATTAGTGAAATCATAGATTCACAGTCGCTGATATGATCATCAATTATTACTGCTTTGTGTTTTGGAATCTCCACAGGTGTAGGCATAACTAGGGGTTTCGGACAATTTACTTTGTCACCGTATAAAGGTACCACAGGACCAATGGTTACAGGTATTGTCAGGGAATCAGGATGTACATTCAACTGTGTTATTTTCTGTATTAATTCTGCTCTGTTTCTGTCTATAGCCTCTTTTTCCTTATCCTGAAGTACCCTATTAACTGGTGGATTATGTAATACTTGCGGTACCAATGGTGTTCTCAAAATTGGTGCACTTGGGGTACAACCACTTGACCCTTCCTGATATGGTGGAGGGTTCTTTAATATTTCTTCCATAAAATCATCTTCGGAATCTCCAAACCCTGTCAAATGTTTTGTCTTTTCTTTGCATTTGCTCCCTAACGGCTCATCTGTCATAAAAACTGGATACAAACCCTCGGTAAGCATCGCTCTTCTCCACTGTTTCATCTGACTTTCTCGTGACTCATTTTGTTGTCTAGGGAAAAATCCCCTATAACCCCTATTGCTTCTGGGTCTATCACGTTCAAATGCCTCTGTTTCCCATTCTTCTAGGGCTTTGTATTGAGTTAATCTTGGTCTGGGTTCTAATTCGTTCATTCTTATTCGTAAATTTTGAAGAACTCTCCCATTAAAAGTACCATTCTCTGGGAAAGCTAATATTCCATCATCCTTGGTATATTCTATCCAATTTTCTAACCATACGCAAGTATGATAACCCCTCTCCATCATCATGAATGAGGCTGGCGTTTTTGCTGGTGGAATGATAATTCCTTCTCTAGTTTTGATTGGCTTATCTTTCTTAAAATGATTCTTAATCTTCTGTAGAAATGACATTTTTCTCTTTTCTCCATACATCTTGGGTAAATATCTGTTTATTGAATTATATTCTGCAAAACCTAGGAATCTCCTGTCTGGACGTGTTCCTATTAAAGTCGGATCGCGTTTCCACATATAATTTCCACTATCCACTAATATTTCGACTTCTATGCTGACAACCAATCAAATTCCAGCTAACATTTGTCTCGGGACCAATCCTAGCGCGGCTTTTCTGTGACGTTTGTCTAACGACCCCTCCTTTACAATCTGCGCTTCTCTGTCCCTCGCTGTTTCAACCAATCCCAGCGCGGCACCTGTGACGTCAGTATTACTCCTGACTACTGACCCCTCCTTCACAAGCTCGCTCCACGCCTACTGTATCGACCAATCCCAGCGCGGCGTTTGTGACGTCAGCTTTTACTCCGACAGCTGACCCTCCCTTTACAAAAATTGTACGCAAAACTTTCAACGCTTTTTATTAAAATTCAGTAACATAAAACATTTGCTATCGTGCCAGTTTCTCTAAATTGGAAAAGATAAATTCTCTCACTTCTTAGTAAAACCCTTCCGTTTACTAAACATACACTACGAGAAAAACACTTCCGTTTACTCTTCACGTAAGCTTCGGAAATACCTGCTACTCCTTCAATGTTACCCTTTCTAGGTGATATAACATCAAAATTTCACCAGCGTATTCCTTTGATGTCACTCATACACGCACAGTCCCTAACAAGTACTGATAGCCCTGCTTAACTTTTCAGTACTATTTCTGCCTGACAGATAACCTCACTGCAGTATGGCTTCCACTTACCATCCGCTATTCAAATTCCCCGGGGATTCTAGACAACATAAAACAAAACTTTTAAACAAATGGATGTTAGTTCATAAAAATTAAATTCTCATTACCCAATTAACAAAGTCTAACCATCCTCTGATAGCCAGAAAACTGATCCAGCGGGTTACTAGCAACAAGCATTCATACACTAAATACTCACCTGGGCCCATTCATTCATACTACGCTAGCAATTTCCGCTGGTGGGTCAGTTATACTCTTTATCAATATCCCTGCTACCAATTACCTTTTCTGATTGAAGAGTAATGACTTACCGATGAACCCTTTGATAATTGGGAAGTTTAAAATGAGAATATATAATACAATTCATAAACCTGAAATAATCACCGACTCAGATAGTTTTAAAATGTTTATCTAAAATTCTTTAGCAGAGTAATTTACAAACCACATAGTACTTGATCATATATCAAAGAGGAAATATACCATAATATCACCTACTAAGCATCAAATGACGGTCCCTCAGAAAAGAGAAGATAGAGACAGCAGCGCATACTAAATTACGCATTTATAGTTACCTAAAGGCGTGAAAACCAAACCCCTTGGCCAAGGAGTTGGAAAAGGGTCCCAAGAAAAGATGAAGACCAAGAACTCCGGACCAGGTTCAAGACAGGACAGGTGACCTCTCTACCAACGACGCCTGCGTCGTTCCCCTCTCTGACACTTCGTTTCCTCCTCGATTCTTCCGTGTCTTCTTTTTAATGGAATCCGCCTCCCCCACCTCAGGACCTCTTCGGATAGCGGTTCAGTCTGCAATCGATCAGCTCATCGAGCACCAAAGCCTGATCTCCTGTTCTTTTTCTCTGCGCGCTAATGTCCATCAGCTCTCTGTGCATCCTAATGCTAACTAATTAGCTAATTCTAGATCTATTATACCCTTCTACGCCCATGTACCTCCCATTAATGTTTCAAATTTATGGGCCCACTATTTCTGATTGGACGGGGACAGGGGGTTGGTTGATCCTCACACCATGTCATTTTAGTTCAATTTCTTAAGCCCATTGTTTTAAAATACCGCCCCTCTCAATTAATACATTTGCTTTATTTACCACCCATTTCACGACAAAGTTTAATACAAATTGTATATACATTGTTGCAATTGTGAGGACATCTCAGAGGTTCAGTGGATGTGACCAACAGGTCATGTCCTTGGGTGTAGTCCAAGTTGACTTCATCGCTTTGTCTTGTCATTTTCCGAGCGCATGCGCATTGTCCATAGCTCTTGAGCTGCTGCTCAGTTAACCCAGGCCCATTTTACGAAGTAATAGAAATCAAAGAAGAAGCATATTAAAATCAAAAATAAATGGTTTCACTGTGTACCACCTACTTCTACTCTATTCCCATTTAATTATAAATGTCTATCCCGCATTAGTAGCGTTAGAATATCACATCATTTGATTGCAGCAATGCGAAAGCTTTAGAATGTGAGAACATTAAGCAGCCATTTTAGCACATACTGCGCAGAAGCAAAGATTCCCTCCAAGCAAAGAAAGACGTCATACCATGTGACATGGTTGACACATGCGCAGTAGAGTTCCCGCGCTTTAGCGGCCATTTTGCATTACACAAGGATTACTTATTAGCGGAAAACAAATAGGCAAGCTTCTCTAAGATAAATGTTTTGTGTATGCATTTGTTAATAAAGACATTACAAGTTTAATTAATTAATACTGTGAGAAAATTGCTTACGAGCAAGTCTCATTGTGAGTCCTTGCTCCATCAACGCCCTCACTCCTACACCCCCCTCCTGCCTGCTAGGGCTACACCCTCGTAGAAAGGGAGACAAGCACTTACACAGATTCATAGATCTTGCCTTTGTTCTGTTCAAATGTCAGCTGGCCATGGCCTGGAAGTCATCTGCGCCACTGGACCCTCAGCGATGGCTCCGCGACCTACTGACATGGACTGGTGCGGAGGCTCATACCCTTCGGGGTCTCCGGATGCGGGAGATCTCCTGCACCAGTAGCGAGTGCTTGGAGACCTTCGTGCTTAATGTGGAAGCCAAAAATAATACACGCCCACCTTGATCCCACATTTCTTCTTGGTACGTCTTGAGAGGGATGTGCTGATGCGCTCGGAACTGAATGGTTCTGCGACACAGCGTGAGGCCTTTTTAGTCTAGTAGTCATACGATCACCACATCACACCATGCGCTCCCCAGAATGCACGGCCACCCCCTCCTGTATATGCTGGGTTCCCTCCCCATTTCATCCTGGGATGGGTTCCTCAACCCCCCTCCCTACCCATTAGAAGACATGTCTACACACATTATCTGTGTTTTATATATGGCGGGCACCTTTCTGGTCTACCCTCTCTATCCTCCTTTGAGGCTTGACTTCTTACCTCCTCCGTGCAGTCTCATGAGCTTGTTTCCTTTGCTATTATGTTTTGTTTGAAGCAATAGTGTTTATTATTGACAATTTCGAGTCGCACATCACTGTGCCGCTGATGCTATAGTCTGATATGTGACTTTTACATGTGCTGCATGTTGCAGCAGATATCTGCCTGCTGCGCCGATTGTAGCAGCTGTTTCTTCATATGCATAAAATTCAATAAACACATTTTTTTTTAAAAAGGTGAGTTATCCAACATTCGACTGTGGAGTATGATACAACCTATCTCGCCAGATAAATTAAGTTACTCATAAACCCATTCCTGTTTAACTCTTTCGGGCATCTTGTGAACTTCTGCAAGGATTACTGCTTTCAATCTCTTCAGTGTCGACGTGCGCCCCTCTTGAATATTTGCAAACACAATCTCCTCAGTCACTTATTTACTAATGGCACCAAACCTAGCTATGCAGTACGCCAGTTAATCTTCAACTGTGATCCCGAGACCACAGAGGAAAATGAAATAATATTAACAGATAAAGTGCATGTAAATGAAGAAGCAAAATGTACAATTGAAAATTTGAAAACGTTCTGAAAATGTGAAGGAATCTGAAATTGGTGGCTTACAAGTTAAGTTTATATCGTCAGATTGATTTTTGGGAGCAGTGCAAGAGCAAACACAATGCAGCATGGATGATGAGTGGTGTCAATTGAATTTAGAAAAGCTCCAACCTTAAATTTTAATTTTTTGTGTGTTTGTTAGTGAATTAAATAACATATTTAATCATTTGTGTGATGAATGTTTGTTTCTGTATATTTTGTGTACTGTTATTTGGTTCAGATCATCGCAAATGCTTAGGCCAGGGTCCCCAGCAGCCAGTAATGATTCAGTGGGGGTCCCTGGGTTCCAGTAATGATTAAGTCAAAAGGTTAAGAACCACTAAAGAACGCAATTAGTGTTACTGATATCAGGAAACTGATCTAGCAGGCTAGACCATTTCGAGTAGCAGGTCACAATAGGAATTCATTTTGTTTTGGAAAAAATCTATGCAGTCCCAGTTTCTTGGAAGGGAACTATTCTTATATCCTTATTTATAAAATGGGCAGACAAACTACTGTCTAAGTGCTCTGACTAAAGTATTTCATTAGCTTCTTTTTAAATCATTTCAATAATTGGAGGGGACAGATCAGGTGTTGCTTGAAAGTTTGTTAAAATTTATAAAACGCCCGTATTTTGAAATACGTGTGAAAAATGGTTGTAATCAAGAAGGGGCCCTCTAAAAGTGGTCTGCAATCAGGATTGGGGTTAAGAAAAGTGCTTGCTTCACTCCTGTTCTACCTGTATATTGTGCACTTGTTCTATTTTCTGCCTCAGCTGGGTCAGAACCATTGTGTAATCCTCTGTCTCAGAAGAGACACATGACCAAGTGAACTGGTTTTTGCTCAGGTGACTTTATATCATATGGGAAGAAAATATCCTTCTTTTTTGCGTCTTTTATCCTTGTCGATTCTCTAAAGACAGGATCCTGTGCTTACACCCACCATTAGGACACTCTAATGACAGGCAGTGACTGAATGTGCCCGTTGTGCTGAAAATTGAAGTCCAGATGTTCCATTTCTTTCTTTTTTTCTTCAGGACTCTTCTTCCATCACCAACTTGCAGCTGTCTTCAAAGCGAGTAAGTAGCTTTCTAATTGGTCAAGTAGAGGGAAGCGCATGATGGAATACTACTCTGACAGAGTGAGGATAAATCTTCAACATCCACCATGCTATCACTTTATGATGTATACCACCTGAGACTGTTTCTACGTGTGAACCATTGATGCTTGAAGTGAATGAATGAGGAACATCAAATTAAAATGATTTGGCCAAGACGAATTGCATTGCCTGTAGGGAGCCAATACCTTTATCCAGGTATTCTTGAACCCAAAGTCAATAACATGATGTGTTAGTCTAGTTTTCTCTGTTGGGTGAACCTCACAAGCTTTGGGCTGTCCTACAGGCATTCTAGAGGCCAGATAGGAATCTTGATTTGATGGGTTAGTTTACAACCCACTTTGAAAATTCTTTTTTGAGGGAAATGTATAGTTTGGGGCAAGACACTTTTTCGTTTCACAGGACATCTTTATAGGTAGATATGAGGACTATGAAATCTTCTTTTGGTGAGTTGGTGAGGAGCTAAACTATTGCATGCAACTCAAGCTACTTTCCATACAATATTGTGCCTATTTTTGTAGCCTTGTCCCTGGTGCTAAAAAGAGTGGAGACCCTACCAAAATATCACTTCTAAAAGAAATGAAAGCCTTTCCATATTCGCTCCATGTCTACGGTTGAGTCCAAAGCAATCTTTTATATGTATACATTGAATCCAGGCATATTTAAGGTTTATTAAGTTCAGCAGCTTATTTTTAGTACATCTGGAAACCTGAGATGCTTCACCAACCCTTTGCAGAAAAGTTCACTACTTTGAGGTTTACTGTAGGGAGGTATTGCACGGCTACTTCAGGCTGTAGTTAATGAATGTGTTAAGACTCTGCTGGTAGTAGTCATTTGCCTTTACTTTTTCCCACAGCAACAACTGTACATTGGATCCAAGACATCAATTGCACAGATACCCCTGCACCGGTGCAGTGTCTATGGCAGAGCCTGTGCCGAATGCTGCTTAGCAAGAGATCCCTACTGCGCTTGGGATGGCAACACCTGCACCCGTTATCTGCCCAACACTAAAAGGTTTGTGTCAGTGGAAGTTTTTATTTAAATGGACACTGTTCCAGCCTGGGAGCTTGAATGGCAGGATGGGAAACTTGAAGGCTGCACAATTTAATGAACTGGTACCTTGAATAGTAGTCTCAACCTTTCTATGCATGTGTCAGAATATATATTAAACAGGCAATGACACCTTTGGTATTCTCCTTTAAAAACAACCCAGTAATGCAGAACAGCTGGTTGCATGTCTGTGGGCAAGCCAATCTCTATATGTCAACTGGCAGAGAAGACGGGAGAATGTAGCAAATCCTGGAAAGCATCAGTTCCTAAGCCAGTTGGCAACTTGTCTATCTGTTCTCCACCGCAGGCTAATCAAGGGCTGCTGAGAAATTGCCATTCCTCATGCCACTGAGCCTTTGTTCTCTAATAACTAAGCCAGGGCAGAGAAATCCCTCAGGGAAAAGGGGAACGGTAAACAGCAGCCAGTTACTGGTAGCACTGGTCAGCAAGTCAGAGAACTGAATGATGAAAAGAAAGAACAACCATTACCATCAGTGGTATCTATTTATGGCTGATATGTCTACAGAACAAAAACCAGATACTAGATTCTCTCCGTAGCTCATGTTACAGTCTAGTTAGACTGTTTACTCTGCAGGTTTCTGGGAATAAATAGATTAAAGACTCACGAGACACACATGAACTTAGTATGAGCACAGGGCAGAACGTCCAAAAGAGAAATTAAACTTTGCCTATAGGTATAATGACTCCAGCTTTTAAGAAGGGAAAAATCTCCAGACTTTTAAGTATAATCAGATATTGGAGGAGGACATAAGTGCTGTAGAGAGAACAGGCTACTGACCTTCAGAGTCTGAAACAGCTGCCAATTTAGGATGTATCTGGCCAAGGATTGTGAGGTTCCTGTAATAAAAGTAGACCACTAGTAAGAGTTTACTGGTCCTGGGGTGGGGGGGAGGGGTTCAAAGAGTCCTGTGACTGCATTGAGTCAGAACACTAGAGACAACAAGGCATTGTCATACAAGGGCAGGCGAGGCATGTAGCTGTTGAGCATGATTTCCCCATGGTGCTAGAACAGTATACTGCATCTCTGCCATGTGTTCAGTAAAATATTCTGTCCTGCTCAGCCCCAACCATGAGGTATAGATCCACACAGTTGAAATAACCTCATAGCATCAGCATAAGGTATGGTCGAATTAGTCCCGATCCACCAAACGTACTTGCAAGCAGTTCATTCCTCTACAATGGAGAAACTCTGCCTGTGTGTGTTGATAGGTTACTCCTCTTTAGGGAGACAAATTTCCCAGCCTGTGATCAGATTACACCTCTGTAAGCATCCTCTCTAATTGTTCAAATGTCATTCCTGACAACAGATCCACCAGTGCTGTTATAAGGTTAATTGTCTAAAGTAGAATATTTCTGGATGACTGCTATGAAACTTCCTAAATTCAAGCAGTTGGGCGAGAATTCATCTTGCTGATCTTGTATATTCTTGCATTCAAAACAACAATATATCTATGTAGCTCCATCCATTTTCTTTTTGTAGTTTTTTTTTAATAGCGCAAACTTGACCCAAAGGTATTAGAGTGCTTTACATGAGTAGCAGTAACATTACACAAGGAAACATTCCTTTTTTTAGACATGGGGAGAATAAGTGATTTGCCCAGAATCACAGGATGATAAGCCGATGCCAGACTCAAACCTGGTTCCCAGTTGCAAAGTCGGCAGCTCTGGCCCTTACATCAATCTCCCTTACCCATATTACTCTCAATTGGGAAGGTCTGGCTTCAATACAAGTATGTCACTGTCTACCATTCTTGTCATTTTGGGTGTGCTGAAATCCTAATATCCAAAAGATCACAAAAATGTAAAGAAGAGGTGGGGTGGGAGCCAGCCATTCCTAAAATGGCTCTCAGTGGTAGTTCTCTTCAGTGCCATTTTAGCGAAGCTTCCCGGAGTCAGACTCAGGACAGAGGCTTAGATGAGAGAATCAATCCTGTGATAACTCTGTGCATGTCCTGGTGGAACTGCAGGAACCAGCAAATTTCAGAAATGAGAAAACATGGAGCCACACTGCCTGCTAACCGGCAGAGGCTCTTGGATGCCTCGCCATTTAGAAGAGATGTTTTCTCTCTCAGGGCTGATATCTTCAGCCCTACAATCTTTCTTGAGGTACCTGCATAATTGCACCCTCGTGGAAGGATGCACAGGTTATCCCTTTGCTCAAAAACCCTCGGTGGATCCCAGTTCCCTCAATATTTTCAGGCCTATCTTTCTTTTGCCCTTCCCAACTAAAGTTTTAGAGAAAGCAGTAAATAAATAGTTTTCACTTTTTTGGGGAAATCAATGGCCTATTTGAGATTGTTCAGTCCAACTTCTGGGAGGCACACAGTACAGACACCGCCTTACTCTCTGTCAAGGATGATCTTAGGATGTTTGATAACGAAACTCTGCAACCTTTGTCCTATTGGACCTTTAGGCCATATTCAATACAGTCTCTTATACCACTCTGATTCTGAGTCTTTTCAACGTAGGCATCCGTAAGAAGCCAGTTAAATGGCCCTGCTCTTTCCTGTCCCACTGAGCCCAAATGGTTTATCGTCTTCCTTTCTGCTCCTTTACCTCTCTGCTCCCGTATGCAGTATGTAAGGACTCATCCTTGGGTCCTACATTATTCAGCAGTTGCACTAAGCCTTTGGTCCCTGTTGTTCGCTTCTTTAGTATGGACTTTATGTCCTACACAGCCCAACCATAGATGTAGATTTCCATTTCATTGTTAAAATACTCGTCAGCTATTTTCCCTATTGGTAGTCCCAAGAACTGGGCCTCATCCCTCTTCCATTGGAGTATGTAATAAAAAATATCTCAGCTTCTTCGTTAACCGTCACCTCCTCTTTTCTAAACGGATTGAGCAGGATTCAGCCACCTGTTTTTGTCTGCTCAAAATGCCCAGGAATTTTCTCCCTCTGCTAACGGAAGCCTCCTGTAACATAGTTGTCAATGCCCTAATCTCTTCAAGGCAGGGTTATGGCAACTCCTTGTACCTTGGTGCTCCTGAATATTTCATCCACCAGCTCTAGGTGGTGCAAAATTCAACAGCCAGATTAGCTCTAAATCTCCCCCATCTGCTTCTTCACCAATAAGCTTAAAACCTTCATTGGATACCCATCAAAAGATGATCCATCTTCAAATCCATATACCTAGTCCATAAAGTGATTCATAATAGAGGGACCCTGTATTTACAAGCTAAATTTTGCACCTGCATTCCTCAGCGCACTTTCTAGTCGGCTTTCAGGGATCTATTGTCTATTCCTTTAGAGTACTGTTAATTACTGAAACCATTCTTATCTTGATAAATTTTAAACCCTCTATGTGCAAATTGTATTGCCTAATCCATGCAAAATGTTGTTAAATTGTTACAGTTGGTCACCCCTGCCCACACTGCCCTGTGGAATTATTTACTTTCCGAGAAGTACTAGATTGAGTCATACCCCTGTTTTCTTGAACACCTGAATCATAAGTCTTTGTAGATGCTCCCCACTGCTTATCTACACTTTTTGCAAGCTATATGAAAGTGCTGCTGTTCTGTGAATATCGATAGCTGCTAAGTGGCAGCATTGTCAGATGTAACACCAACACAAACGTATTAGCCCCAGACTGCAAAAGTCGTGTTACTGTAGAAGCTAGAACTGGGTGAATGTATCACACATTCCATTGGGCTATTTGGCAGCCATTGATATTGGTATTAGCCTGTTTTGGTACGTGGAATGTTTTGTATCATGCTTTCACCGCTCACGGAGAGATATTTATCAGCACACCATGAAGGACTAACGCATGGGATGTTTGCAATTGACCCTGTTATAAACACTGACTTGAGGCACTATTAGTTCAGAGTTGAAAACATGCTTGAGTCCTTGCATCTCTGTGGCCAATCAAATAAGAATGTGACAAATAAAAGGAACACAAAACAAAGGGCCTGAGTCACAAAAGTAAACTTGGACCAAAAGTCTAAGTTTAGACCTGAAGTCTAACTTTACTACTACTAAAGTTAAACTTTTGGTCTAAGTTTAGACCAAAAGTCTAAGTTTAGACCTAAAGTCTAACTTTAGTAGTAGTGAAGTTAGACTTTAGGTCTAAACTTAGACCAAACGTCTAACTTTAGTAGTAAAATTAGACTTTAGGTCTAAACTTAGACTTCAGGTCTAAACTTAGACTTTTGGTCTGTTTACTTTTGTGAATCAGGCCCAAAATGTTTTAATGACATCAAAATGTCAACAGACTAATGTGGACAATTCTTCCTTGTTGTTGTCTTTAACACCCAAGCCACATTGTGTTGAGCCCTTCAGTCAATAATTGAAAATGTTAAATTCTCTATCACACTGTTATTTTGGTGATATTTTAGTGTAGCATCCCTTCCTGTGGGCTTCAGTCACAAAACATTTTCTGTAAGTCGTTGTGTCTTACTCTTTGCTTAGATGTCATTTATTCCATCACTCTTACTCGAGAAAAATATGCTTGTCTCCCTGCTTCGAATGCGGAATACATGACAGTGGTAGCACAGGGAAATCTGTGTTTATCAGTGTTTATCTGTTTAAATAGATAAGCTGTCATCCCAATTTGCCCATTAAGAGTTACATTTAGAAACAGGAAACTGTATTTTCTCTCCCTGCTCTTGGATAGTCATACTTTAAAGAGATGATCATATGAACCTGAAATGTGGCCTGTAGGCTGCAGTGTGCAGTATGCTGTACAGTGGTAATTACATGTACAACTCTTAATAATAAAAAAAGAATCTGACATGGAAGAGAAGATGGTAGATTTTAGAGAATAGCGTGACTAACTCCTGTATCACTGCCTAATGCTGCTGATTTCAGGGTGGCAAGGTGGGCGGACGCAGAAACCTCACCCTGATTTTGGGAACTGTGGGTTGGGTAGTACGAGCAATGTGGAAACTGTATGGAGAAGTGTTAAGCATGGCTTCTATACTCTGTTTTGGCAGGAGGTTTCGGCGGCAGGATGTACGGAATGGAGACCCGAACACACTGTGCTCTGGAGGTGAGTGCTTGATATGCAAAATGGTAATTTGCAGGTGCCTTTTGGAACCTTCTAGAACACCTATTGCTCATGATTGTTAGTGATGCAGGGCTAGGTAAAGCAAAATGTTTTTTCTCTACACTGGATGGCTCCTTTACCTCTCTCCAAATCATCTCAGAAATTTAGTCTGGGAATTAATTACATATGCAAGAAGGAGCTAACTTAATTTTCATGCTTTGCAAATTATGATCACACAAGAAATTGTAGTTTAGGACAGTCACAAACATTTATGAAATATATTTGGTACAAGAGATAAGTACTGTCATAAGTATTACAAACATCTATCTAGATCAGTGCTTCCCAAATTTTAGCTATCTATCATTTTGCCTATTAGATAATCTGGCTGCCTACTGATCTCTCTGCCTGCATGCCTGTTCTTCTGTATAGAAATGTAGGTATGCATCATTAGGCTGGTATTATTCTGCTAATATATTGTTCTATTCATCTTTGTTAGTCTATCTTTTTAAAACTTTGTGGCTTGTCCAAAGGTCCAAACATAGCTGTAGAATTCATAGAGAACCAAACACATTTCTGAAGAGTCTGCTATACACTGGTTAAGAAAAGCCGAAGTTCGTGGCTGTCACAAATTGCTTAAAAGACAAGATTGTGGTTGTAATCTTAATTAGGGAGGTGCTATTCCTGACTCACTAATATATAATTATATGAATGGATTTGTTAGTTTGTCTTTTGGCATTGACCAATATAGACTCTTGCTCCTTGCAGACAACCACCGTATCAGTGTGCAGGAAAAAAAGCTGTATGGTGTAGAGGGGAGCAGTGCCTTTCTGGAGTGTCTACCCAAATCCCTACAAGCTCAGGTGACGTGGACTCACCAAAAGACGCGAGACAGCATTAGGAAGGAGGTAAGTGGCTTCTTTCTTCTTTTCACTTTATAGGACCCCAAAGAAATTGGATTAGGGCTGCGTAAATCACTTTAACAGCAGTTAACACAATGTAATGTAATTTCCTCTACCGCTGGTCATTTAATGTTAAACAGCATTTAGATTAATTAATTGATTTTGCCTCTTTCCCATGTTGGGTGATACCTAGCGTGTCATAGTTATCCATGTTGTTTAATTCCATGGCCAATTTCTGGCCAATTCTGACAACTGACTTGCAAACCACTAAAGTTTAAGTTTGGAAAGGCAAATCAGAAGTCACAACAGGTGTGTATCCAATACCATAGGTATCACAAAGAACGTTCTACCAAATACGGTGGTTATCAAGAATGATGGTGTATTGATAAAGAAAGTGGTTATCATACAGGATCTCTAGAGTCTCCTGTTTTCTGTGTTTATTTTTTGAGAATTTCAATGGCTATTTTCCAGTGTTTTCACAAAAATCAGTGCTTATCACTGTTTATACACTTCAGCATCACAAACGTTTGCCATAGACAGTTATTTTACAGTGTTTAAAAAGTAGATTCACCATTGGAACAACTCTAACATTAGGTGATGTACATAGCAGTTTTTAATTGAATATTTCTTGTGAGGTATATCTTTGCTGTAATAATTTTTTTTTATAACATAGCTCAGTGAGTTAATACTTTTCATCTACTCCTGCCTGGCTGCATAGCATAGGCAGCAGGGCTGCCGGGACGCCAAGCCTAGTAGGCATGGCCCCCAAAGGGAAGGAGAGCAAAGTACTAGCTTGCCCCCACCTCGATTATAACAGGTAGACCTGCTGGTGCACCAAACCCATTAGGCATGGCCACCCCAACCCCATACAAAATGGAAAGCTTGCCAGGGTGCCAAGCTCAACAGCCATTGCGTCCCCATTCCCACATAAAACTGAAGGCCTGCCAGGGCGCCACGCCTAGAAGGCATGGTCACCACATACAAAAAAACAGAAGGCCTACCTGGGCACCAAGTCCAGCAGATAGGGCCCCTATGGAGGTGAGGAGCAAAGCACCAGCTTGCTCCCAGCTCTATCGTAGCAAAAAGGCCTGCCGGGGCAACAATGCCAGCAGGCAAGGCCACCCACGCCTGCACAAAATGGAAGGTCTGACAGGGCACCAAGTTGGCAGGCATGGACCCCATGAGGGTGGAGATCAAAGCGCCAGCTTGCCCTCACCCCTTATAACAGTAATGCCAACCGGAGCCCTAAGCCCGGTAGGAACGTCCATCCCACCCCCACACAAAATGGAAGAACAACGGGAGCTCCAAGCCTCTTACACATGGAATTAGTCAAACCCCTCCCTCATGTAGCCTACCTCAACAGGCCGCCTACTTCTGTGGGAGGAGGTGGAGAACAACCAACCCACTTCTCTCCCTAGTCACTGCGCAGCCCTTTCCATAATGCTGCCCCTGACTATGATGGCCCGTCACAGTACGCACGTGCAGGTAAATCTTGGAACGGTCGGTGCTCAGGTGTTTTCGCATTTTAACTGAAAATGCGAAGTTTTATTTCAGCATATAATTGTCAGGCATTTTTTGTTTAAACAAGAAAGCATAAGGATCTCCTACACATACAATACAGATTTACTTCCCTGTCAGTGTGCTGGCCAGGAGACATATAATGATTCACTGGTTACAGACACCAAGCCCATTATTTAAGCTATGGAAACGGTTTATTGCAGAAGAGTTTCATAGGTGTGATGGTAAAACTGATGGTAAAATAGCAGAAGATCTGCATGATGACTAGTGCTTTATTAGATGAAGAAGATAGTTTGTGCCTGCATAGTGAAAGACTATAAATGGTTTTTAGTTGATTCTTCAATAGATATGAAAATAGGACGATATTAGATATGAGTGAAGGTTTAATTGTTCATAATCTGGTACATCTTTTGGATCTGAGTTTCCGACTAATGATACTGCAACAAAATGGCACTGCTTTTTTTCTTCCGCTATGGTTTTTAATTTCTGTCGTGTTTTATTTAAAAATATTAAAAATCATTAAAAAGAAAGGTCTCCCAATTATTGTTCATCACAAAAGAATGTCTACTTACTTAAGTAGTTGTCACACAAGAAGTCCTACCAAACACAGTAGCTACCACAGTGGGTCACCTACCAAACACATAGGTTACCACAAAGAAACTGCAACCATACACAGTGGGCCTTACAAATAAACTCCTACCAAATGCAATGGTCCTCACAAAACAACTCCTAGCAAACACAGCGTTAAAACAATGGGAACTTTAGGAAACATACAGGTTATAAAAAGAAACTGCTACTGAACACAGCACTGTACAGACTATTCACAAAGGTAGAATTACACAGAGGTACATCTACATATGTAAATTTAGTCTTACAATTTGTAGTAAATTTACTACTTTTGGCTATTCACCCATTTCAGAGTGTAAATTTACTACAAAGTGTACGCCTACAAGTTTCCACCTTCGGAAACATGGTGTGGAGCCAAATTTACAAGTGCAAAGGCAGCAAGTGGCTCCTCCTTGGAGACATTTGTAAGTTGACTTTTTAGGGCAAGGGATATTGCCTTTGTTTATCAATGAGGAGCCCACTCTTTGTAACTCATAGTTTGGGAAGCCAGCAGACAAAGCCTTTGGTTAGTCTAGTTTTGGATTCACCAGCTGACTTACAGTTTCTTTATGCCAGTGGTGGGTATATAGGGAAGGACATGTTGCATTTGACATACGCATCAGAGGTCATGTAGCTAAACAGAACAAGCAACACCGACCTCTGAGAAAGTGGGTACAGCAGATGTCAGATTCCAATAAGGAATATCTCTATTTTGTACCGTTTTTGCCCTTCCATCTGGCTGCTGAATTGTGGGCTTGGGGTGTTAAGAAAGCCCCCTCCAGAAGTTAAAGACACGTATTAAATGTACTTGTCGGGGGGTGGTTGGGATGAAATGGTAGATGAATGGTCTATACAAGTTTTCAAACAGTATTAAGGAAAAGATTGATTTACATAAGTAATATCTGCTTTATGTCTTCTAATTTTTAGAAGTCCTCAGTTAAACTCATTCATTACCTCTCAGAACACAGGGGTCTTTGTTACACTACATATCTATCTTCTTTCATTTAGTTGTGTAAGACTTATCCATATTGGGATGGGTTGGGCTGTTTGGGATTAAGAAAACAAAATACCACCACATGAGTGAGTTTACTTTTCTTACTGTCCTTCTATTCTTAGGTTCATCTAGATGAGCGAGTTGTTAAGACTGACCGGGGAATCCTTCTTCGGAGCATCCTGCGCAAAGATGGGGGCATCTACCAGTGCCATGCTACTGAGCATGGCTTTACACAAAGCCTCATGCGCATAACCCTGGAGGTTATTGGGGCCGAACAAGCCGACTCATTCTCTCAGGAAGAAGGTCCCACAGGTGGCCATTCTTCACCGGGTTCCCGCAAAGTGTGGTACCAAGATTTCCTCCAGCTGGTTGACCATCCCACCCTCAACACAGTGGACCAAGTGTGTGAACAACTGTGGAGTCGCAAGAGTCATCCACCCAAAAAGAAGCCTTTGCCACCTCCAGCACTTCCACCTCTTAATGTACGGGCCAAAGCCCACAAGTGGAAGCACCTGGAGGAGAAGCGAAAAGCCAGGAACCGACGGACTCATGAAACATCAAGAGCTGACCGAGGGCCTCGAAGTGCAACTACATGGTGACAAGCACTTCATCTCTGCCCCTGGGACCTTTTCAGTCAGGTTTCCATAGATGAAAAACTTTGTGTTGACAAAATACACATAACTCTGAACACAAGTGTATGCCAAAACCTTAATGCCTGGAGGAATGTGGCACCAGATGAGCTTCCCCCCTTAAAACACTAACAGCTATTTAATAATAATGTTTACACAAGTAGTTTGTAGGGGAGAGTCACTTTAGTGATAGCAAAGCACCCCTCTTACCAGAATGCAAACCAGTGAAATTAAGACAGGCAAAAAAAATCCAGAGGACTATCGCATAGCCTCCTCAAGGCCAGTTGGATGCTCTGCCGAACTTCCAGAGTCACTGGACACCAAGCAACCAAAGATGGAGACCAAGTATGGGATTGTGGCAGGTCTTGGTGCTGGACTTGGGGGCCAACAGGTTGTGGTGGTCCTCTATCACCCTGCTTGCTCAACCTGTGTGCCAGCACGAAGGACATGTTTTGTGGGGGAGAAACATTGTGGTAAACTCAGATGGCCAAGTGTTGGTATCAAGCCTTAGGTGTTGGCAAGTTGTTTGGTCACAAGTGTGGTGGTCCTTTTCTCTCGCCCTGCCTCCACACTCCAAAGGGACGTTTTAGTTTTATTTCTGATGCTCATTTTGGGTTTTATTTGAGTTTTGCTTTTACAAAAGGTGTTGACTGTTCAGCTCTGGCTTGGGCACCATGGTTGTCATATATCGAGACCAGGTCATTCCGTGAGGAATGCATCAATCCCATCCTGAGCTGAAGACTGAATTTTCACTGAGTAACAAATGATGTATTTAATGTGCGTTATTGTAGTTATATGAACATCATAGGTGGAAGTCTGACAAGTGTATTGAATGTCCTCTGATTTCATCAGCATGGCTGTAATCATCACAGATGCATTTCAATCACCCTTATTCCCCATAACTGAGGCATGTGCTCAGTTTAAGCTTTAGTGACTCAAACACGTGTTTCACTCTGGGAATGAACACACATGTTTAGCCTAAAGGTTGGAGAGTGGAGTCATAGGCAACATTTCTCTCTATATCTGTGGGAATCGCTTCCGTGTTTAGCAGATGTGCTAGGTTTATCCAAAATCTCCCAGCTACAAATCCATTCCGTCATTGCCTACTGATGGAACATTTACCAAATCACCCTGATGTTCCCTCCAGTCTTAAGGTATTGTTGTCAAATGGTCACTAGTATTTGGCAGAAAACAGCACACGTAGAATAGCAAAAGTAGAGTCAAAACCTTCTGGGGGTTGTTAAGTTATGTGTATTTGTAAAACACACTATCATCCGCAAGAATATCCTGGAGCTGAGCAGGTGTGTGTGCCTAGCCCTGCTTTGGATAGATTGGTTAATTGAAAATACAAGTCTTCAGCTTCTTGCGAAATTCAAGAAGAGGAGGAGGCTCTGATATAGAGTGGGAGGTCGTTCCAGGCTTTAGGAGCAATGTAATAGAATGCCCATCCTCCTAATCTGGTTTTGCATATGCGTAGGATGTGTTCGAGTAGGAGTCCTGCGGAGTGGAGGTGTCTGGGTAATTGGTGGAAGGAGATGCAACTGTTCAGGTAGGTGGGGCCTAAGTTGTGTAGTGCATTGAATTTATGTGCGAGGAGTTTGAAATGAGCATGTTTGTTTATCGGGAGCCAGTGGAGCTCCCTGGGGGATGGTGTGATTTGAGTTCTGTGTGGGAGGTTGAGGATGAGTCTGGCTGCTGAGTTCTGGATGGTTTATAGTCTTCTAGCGACTTGCGTGGTGTTCCCGTAGTCCAACTAGCTTGTGACTAGGGCGTGAGTGACATTGTTTCTGGTGTTGCTTGGGAACCATTTGAAGAGCTTCCTCAGCATCTTCAGGGTTTGGAAGCAGGATGCTGAGACGGTGTTGAGTTATGCAGTCATGTCCAGTTTGTAATTGATGAGGATTCCGAGGTTCCTTCCGAGAATGATGGGTGTGGGTCCGAGTTCAGCCGGCCACCAGTTGGAGTCCCATGGGGAGGTTTTGAGCTTGAGACCGTTGGCCTTCATTCAGTTAGTAAAATGGAAACTCCCCTTGGGAGGTCAATAGCCCACACGCAAATACTCCACACAAACTCACTCAAACATACACCAGGCTGACAACCCTCCTCAGCCTCAGCAAACAAAACTAGTACCATATAAGTGTCAGAATACACAGAGCTTTAATGACGTGCTTGCCAGCACTGTGTCAAATTTATCAATTAGACATTAAAATATATGTCAATATTAAAATAATCCACTTGACATAAAAAAAGTTAAAAGCATTTCATTTGAAATAAATTCATTTTCTGTCAAGCTCTGTGCATTCTGACACTAATGTGGTACTAGTTTTGTTTGCTGAGGTTGAGGAGGGTTGTCAGCCTGGTGTATGTTTGAGGACGTTTTTGTGGAATATTTGTGTGTGGACTATTGACCTCCCAAGGGTAGTTTCTATTTTACTGTTTAAAACGGTGCTCCATCCCCGTAGACTGTGGGGCCCCTCTCTCTTTCCTTTTATCGATTTCATTCAGTTAGCGACTTCATCATACAAGTGGTGTACTGGTTTCTTGTGTTGGTGGGGGGGGGTCTTTTCAGAGAGAGAGTATGAGTTGTGTGTTGTTGGCATAGGAGAGGATGTTGATGTGTGCACAGATGACGGCCATAGGGATCATGTATGTGTTGAAGAGGGTGGGCCTGAGTGAAGAACCTAGAGGCACTCCGCAGACGAGTTTTCAGGCTTCTGAGGAGTAAGGTGCCAGGCTGACAGCTTACGTTCTATCTGTTAAGAAGCAGATCCTGGGAAAAGGGGATCCTTTGATGCAAGACTGTGAGAGGTCCAGGATAATGAGGATTTCTGTGTGTTACACACAATTTAGCTACCCGAGTGATCTAATTAGTTACATTACGTCACAGTGTCCCTAGAAGCACTACCTAATAGGAGTGCTGGGCATATCAAAAAATGTAAAGGGCTGTCCTCACACACCACCAGGTGTCATGCTTCATCATAGAATGGCCCGCTCTCTCTAAAAATCTGGTTTGATAGAGAGCGGGCCTACACCTGAAGACAGGAACGCACTTCTAATTTTTAGTGGGGGGCCCGCGTGTGTAGTGAGTTTAAAAACCAATGTAGTGTCCCAGATTACATTTATTCATAGTACACATTACTTGGTATTAAAATTAAAAATGTGGGGATTAGAGGAACTATTACCCCATCACCACTGTTGCCGTCGTTGACATGTTTCTGTCTATGGCTCTACTGAGTCTGCGGCATTCTTCAGGACAAACAAACTTGCTCCTGATGAGGCAATGTACTAAGGATTGCCTTGTAGTTAGGCTGACCCATGTCTACCTCTAACCTAACGCTTGGTTCATAGATACCCCAATATAGGGTCTTCAATACCCCATGGAAGAAGGATTTTAGGGACCCCTGTAGTCACACTTGTTTCAAGGTGCGTCCCTCGCCGTACACCCACCTCCCAAAGGGCTCTAGTCCCCTCCCCTGGATAAAAAACCAGGGGTTATGTGTTGAAGATTCCTGTGTGTTCTCTGTTAAAGATCATGAGGATGTTGTCTGTTGGGGGATTTCTCTACTGTGGTTGGGCCTGAATCCAGACTGTGGGGCATCGAGGAGTTGGTGGGTGGTCGGTGAGGCCTTGGTTGATTAATTTCCCTAAGCTGGTAGCCGGATATGGTAGGAGAGAGATGGGTCTGTAGTTGGAGAGCATGGCTGGATCAGCCAATGGTTTCTTGAGCCAGGGGCATGACAGTGGCATGTTTTCCAGATGTCCAGAAAAGTGGCTGAGTTGAAGGAGGCATTTCGGATGGGTGTTAGTGCTTCGCTGATCGGTAGCGCCAAGACACCCCTGGGTATACGTGCGCTTTAAAAATGTATTAACATAACATAGGAGTCCTTTGGTGAAGGGGTGGTGGGGGGCAAGGGTCAGAGGGATGGTCTTCATGATAGCAGCAGTTTCGATGATGGTGCCAACAGGCCATGAGATCAGGGTTTGTTCTTCAGTCATGATGGGAAGATGAGTTGTGATGGTCGCAGTGACCAGTCGAGGGTCGAAGTTGCAGTATATGAAGGTGATTTTGTTGCAGAAGAATTCTGAGAGGTTGTTGCAAAAGTATAGTGAGAAGGTGTGGATGCAGTTAAATGAATTAGAACTAGCCAAAGGAAAAAGAGTCTGAAAATAGAGGACAACTAGGTATAGTATGTTTGCATGAGGTGTTGCAGTAGTTCACATGGTGTTTACACTCCTGCCATCTAGCGTTAGGCACAGATGCTGCAGGTTTTTTTCATTGCTTTAGAACCAAGAAACGGGCAAGAGACACAGGACTCCAACCAGAAGTTGAGATGTAGCCAAAAGAAACGCAAAGACCAAGAAATGAGAAGAAAATCAAAGCAATAACTATGACAATTCACCATGCAACTGGAAAAGAACATGAAGAACAGGGAAATTTAACAAAGAACAAGATTATCAAAACAGGGCCACAAGAGACAGAAGGTATGATTAAGAGTATTCGGAGGAGGCGAGAGAAAAGAACTATGAACTGTGGAATTGAAGTTCTAAATAGAAAAGAAAAGCTAGAATAAGAATAACAGAAAGAAGACAAAATAGGAAAGAGAGGGATAGTAACACCAGGAGAAGGACTAAAAGCATGAAGCAGGCAGAAGAGCCAGGAAGAAGATGCATGCCAAACAGACCCATGTAACTAAAAAGAGAAACAGCAACCATAAGAACAGAACTTAGGCTGGCCACAAATCACACTTGCACCCGAATCAACTCCTAACTTACCAAGAAGGAGGAGGTAAAAAAGCTAATAAAATAATGAGGCGAACTAGGAAAAAAGTGGCAAAATGGTGTCATCTGCATTGGCGGCCCGGGTGTGACCTTCTCGTTGGTTACGATCCCTTAAGGGCTGACATAACGTTTCATCCTGTACAGGTCATTAAATGAGTACCATTAAGTTAGGAAATATCTACCACCAATTATTAAAGCACATGAACACACCTCATTGTGGTGACCCTCTATGTAATGATTGAAAATATAATGTAAATAATAACACGAGAAGTGCAGGACACTGTTAGGGGATATATGTATAAGAAGGGAAGCGAGTACAGGGACTGGAAGAGTTAACGAATTTTATAATAACAGGATAAAAATAAAAACATGTGCCAGGGGCAGTGCCGCTCAAAAGAGCAAGGCAACAGGTAGGACAACCAGAAGACAGGATGGCCACCAACAAAGCAAACAGAGGGAGAATTACAGTCAATAAACATGTAGGAGAAAGAAACTAAAACTAAAGTTGGACCAACCCATTAGGCAATATAGGCAACTGTCTCGGGCACCAGGACAGGAAATACTTTACAGGACGCAGAATTCTTGTGAGATAGGAATGGGTGAAGAAACAAGCAGAATAGCGACGAATGCCTAACGGAAGGGTTAACCAGAAATATGATCAACATGCAGCACAGGACGCCAATAAAAGTCAGATGAATCATGAATGGAGCCACCACAGAGAGGGAAAGAGATAGGCTGTGATCATACAAAGGAGACAAAATCTTTCAAGAGAAGAATACAGTGGGCACCCGTAAAAGAGCACCTTCAAAAAGACTGAGGGCAAAATAATCAAGAAACAAACTGGAGATCAAGAAAAAAAGATTGTTTGTGAGAGAATACAGGGTAAACCCAAGCAGAAGAACAAGGAAAAATATCATCAATGCGCGTAACTTATAAAGGTGACCTGAAAAATGGGCATTAGTATGGGTCGTGTGAAATTCCGGATGAGTAAAGGGGGTTATGCTAGGAATTTGTGATGGGTTTTATCTTTGTTTAAAGAAAACTGTTGTCACAGTGTCACATAAGCATGTAAAAATGAATGTGGTCTTGAATCACATCACCTGCCATCTGGTCATTGTGACTCAGCCACACCATTTTGCCAGACAACCCGAGCCTGACCAGGTAATACCAACCGCACATCATTTTTTCTGCTCAAAGTTTGTCTCCCGTATTATCAATCTTAACCATTTGGGCGCGATTCGCGAACGAGAAATATTTATCTGTTTTAGGGATTTGTGGTGTACGTGTGTACATTCATCTAATTTCTATTTTGGGTGACCTTATTACCTGCAGGCATATTTTGATATAGTTGTATGCAATTCTGGTACAAGTGGTGTGAATTTCACTGTCAGCGAGATTTCACATCATCATTGAGATCAGGAAATTCTGCGGCGAGCCTGTGGCGACCTTCGGTAGATAGACATGGGGGGTATGACTTTACTCAGTGGAGTGCGCATTGCAGATTCCACTTTGCTTTTTCTTAATCTTCTCATCAGTTAAGGTACTGGTTGGTGGTGGGTGTTCAATCTTCAATGTGCATTTCCTGGTTAGAGGATTACCAAAAAGCATATCATTTCGGTGGTCATCAAAGTGCCCATCTTTTCTAGAAATGTATGTGCAAGTCAGAGAGTTACTACTAAAGTAGAGGAAAAAATGGACTTGTGTAGAGTCTATGTGCTGAGTGATTCATCCCATCCTCTGGGACAGTTACAATGATATTCCCCAGAATATTCCTGTATGTTTATTGGGAGATTAACAGTTCACTCTAAAATGAATTGTGTATTTCCAGTGGTGCTATGAAACATAAAGAGAGTAAGAAATCATTGTTGAAGTCATCCATCAGATCAATATTTCTGCACCCACAAACCCGCCCCACAAAAAGCCGAAAGGGGATGTGAGTACTATACATACAAGACACTAGATACACAAAAACTCATATTTCTAGTAGTAGAATATTTGTTAGGTTTAATCTTGCGTGTGTGTGTATATATATATGGATTTTCACGTAGAAGGAGAGACGGAAGTGAAATAGGGCAGGCCAAAGAGATGAACGTTGGACATGGAATGTGATGTCATTACAAACAAGGTCAAAGTTCAAATTATGTACAGAGGTACGATCATTTTTGAGAAAATAATGTGAGGATTAATATGTAAAAAAATAACCTGAAAAGACAAATTGTATTAAGTTAACATAATAAATGCAGTTGATTATATTGCTTAGATCCTACTTTCTAAGAATAAGAAAGAGAAATACATACATTTTTCTGCTGGTGTCTGGGGTTCAAGCTGGGTGCATAGCAGTAACAAGCAAAGGAGGGCTGATCCAGCCACCAGGTGACAATAAAGTCTGAAACAAAGCAGTGGCTCTCAAAGGAGGCCCATCCAGGTATCCAGTCTTATACGGGGCCTTATCGAAAGTATCATCTCCTTATAGGGCAAGACAAATGCTTCTCATCGTAATGGGTATCGGGTGCAAAACATCAACTTCCGAAGGGCTTCATTTCAAAGCAAGAGCTTCTAAAGGGGTCATATCGAAAGAACAATTCACCAGAGGAACCTTATCGAAATCATTGACTTCCAATATCCAATAAGGTGTGCCTGCTATTCCAACTGAATAGCTAATGTATTGCCACTTACCTTGGTATTTTTATTGCTTTTGGCCCTAGATAAAAGTGATGTATAAGCAATTAAATTAAATACCCTGTTAATTTTTTTTTAATAACAAATTTGATTGATTTTTGGTTTTTTAACCTTCCCATAGGCCGTTGTGGCATGAAGCAATACAGCTTAAATAAGAATTATCAAGGTACATATATTATTTATCTATCTTCAATACGCACACCATTGCAGGGCCAGTAATAAAGAAAACATTATCGATTTTGAGTATGCTTTATCCAGAGGGACCCTATTTATGAATTTGACAAACACAGGATGCAATAAATGACATTGACCACGAGTCATGGAAAGGCCCCTTCCTCTTTTTCACTCCTCTTAAAGCCCTGGTCATGTTCTAAAGCACCCACTGCCATAGGGACCTGATTCAAAGGGCAGACTCCAAAACAAGGCACATCTAATGCATCAACTACCAGAGAGACCAGATCCAAATCCAATTTCCGTGGGGGACCAGATGCAACCTTGACTCTCACAGTGTGACCAACCATAATACAGTTCCAAGCCAATGACTGTTTTACGAACACCAGCTCTGAAAGTGGCCAGATCTAAAGAAGCAACACAATCTGAGGGCTGATCAAAGTCAAATCATCCACTGTAACATATCAAAACACCAGTTCAAAAACGTGCCCAATCCATTGTACCAAATCAGATTTTTACTACTGGATTTCAAAGACAAATGTAACATTCAACAAGCAAAGTGTTAACAACCCTGATCACACATACAAGTTGATCTTTGACCATAAATAGCCAGTTATTAGGATATTCAGCTCAATATAAGACTCAAATAATTAAAACTCTACAAAGAGCATTCAGCGCTGACCAGAGGAAGAATATAAAAACTAGATGAAAAAAGGTCAGTCACAAAATCCAAATAGGCGGTCTTGATGAACGGAAGGAGCGCTGCTAATTTTCTATGTAGCTTTGCGCAGCTTACTATAGGTATTTCCACTATGTTACGTAAAAGGACTTCCATGTGATATAACATGTTTTACTCTTTGAACAACAGGCAGTCATGAGTCCAGGGATGTCAGTTTTCCTGATAGAAGGTACACTTGGAGTCCATCTTTCAACTAAGCAGAAGCATATGACAGAATGTACGGTGTGTTAAGATAGAGTGTAAAACCAATAAGGTCCTCACAGCCTGCCAATGCAATCGTCAGAGAATTGGAGTCAGTCCATTCACTGAAATGGTTATGTTAACGTTAATTGTTTTAGGCACGCTCCGTACAACTGAATGACTTCAATGTGCACTCTCTACCTACTCTATCTCTAGAGAAAGTCCAAACATGAGTGGGCTACAAAGCTCTCTTAGGTCTACATTCATCAAAGTTAAACTGCATCATATAACATTCTTTTCAGCATCGCTGCATTGTTGAGTGTTGTTTTCATTGTCTTACATCATTGCACAGTTGCTTGCAGTGTCATGGCTGTGGCCTTTCATTATGGTGTTGTTTGAAACAAGTACAAGTAACAGACAGTCTATGCTCCTAAAGAATTAGAATTGCCAGGTAATCTCCGGCACCTCAAAAGTCTTGTATTTGTAGTGTGGTTGTCCTTTTGCATGTGTTTATTCACTTCTCTTTAATGCACCTACAAGTTGTGTGGTTCTGGGGTGCTGTGGTTGAAGAGCTGGATTTCCAATTTAGTCCTAAAGGCACTGAGTATGTTAGGGAGAAGTCATTCTGTTGGTGAGGGTCTGACACTGAGATGCCAATGCCAATCTTGGGGAAGAATATAAGCTAATTTATAAACAACCAATCACAATATCTCTCCAATAGCAGCATTCTTAGACAGACCCAAGAAGAGCATGGTGCATCTCCAGGAGTAGGCCCGGACATGTAGTTGATTTGAAAATTGAGACCATTGCTGAAATTGTCCTTGATAATATAAAGAGGGATGCAGTACTTTTGGCCATACACCGAACTGTAGTTACACGGCAGGACCAAATCAAAGCAGAATAAAATTATTTCTGAAGTTTTTGTTTCAATGGAAAGGGGCTTGCTGGGACGAAGACCACAAAGGCCCAAATTAAAGTCTAAGGGGGGGTCACTTCGACCATGTCAAGGATCACGTACTGTGAAAGGAGCTACCACTGTGGCAGCTCTCTTCATAGGACGGAAGATTTGCAAGTTTGGCACAATGTGTAAAGTGCCAGATTGGCAAACTTTCTTATAATGAGAAAATTAACTCCCAAAAAGAGAGTTTGTTTTCTCAATACAAAAAATAAACTTGACTTTTGTTGCTTTGCGTGGAGGATATTCTACATTTCCTCTATCTGCATCTGTCATGCATCTCAAGAAAAAGTTAATGGCACCCTTCCGGCCTCCTTAATGGAGCAGGATGAGTGTCACTAAGGTTTGTGGGCCTTTTGCGCCATGTCGCTAGGTCAGGAGTGTACACTGATGCTGCCAGTGGAGGCTCTACTGATGTGAAGCTGACCTTCCCTCAATAAAAATGTAAGCGAGAGGACTATTAGTTTGAAAGGGCGGGGTGACCAACATTTACAGTAGTTCCACTCCACTAAACTCTAAGTCAGGCCCAAAATCTGAAAATGATGATAATTCACAAGAGAAGAAACAGGATCAACCGAAATCCAAAGATCATGGTTCTGAAACCCAGGGTGGATTTTTTAAAAAGCAACATCAATATTATCATACATAGAAGGAACAGGGGCTGTGATCTCAATGACATTTGAAATAATAGAGCCCTGAGCGGTTTTAATGCTCTAATGAATATTAAATGCATGCTCTGTGGGGTTGTGGTGATAGGAGAGCAGATATAAACAAAAGCACCCCTTCTTCCAAGGGACCTGAAAAGAGACAAGCATGCCAGCAGGGTAAGGATGACAAAAAACAGATCAGAACAGAAACAGCACTTCCAAAGGTAGAAGGTGGTTGCTGCAAAGAGACAGAACACCTCACAAAAAGAGGATTAGTATTGGAACTTTCATAGATTAACATGCTTGAATCCTTTCCTGTCATTGAGATTGGAGTCCCCCGGTACCTTAATAAAGCTATATAGTGACAGGTATAGACTAGAAAAGGCTTAGGCTTCTTAGTTTAGTGACCTATCATAGTCATTTTAAAAAAAGACACCAGATTTAGGTGCTAACCAATCAGGATAAATCACCCTCTAGACCACTCATGTGAGAAGCTCCACTCCGTCGTGCTACTGAGTCTTCACTGAGCTCTGCTCAGTTCTACCTATTACAACTTCTGTCATAAGATTTTCAAGATTTTTCTCTTCAGGAAATTTCAAGGACATGTATATATATATATATATATATATCCTCATATACAGATATATATTTTCATTCTCTATATCTGTCATTTTGCGACGAAGTTTGACTAGATCATGTCATACAAGGCAAAAAAAGCTCTCTTTAGAGAATGTGCCACTTGTAGGAAAAAGAGCCTATATACAGATGACCCACATAAAGAATGCATCTACTGCCTTTACCCTTCTCACTAGGCTGCAGACTGTAAGGTATATCGTGCCTTTTCTAAAAGGAGTCTGAGAGACCGTGAAGGGTGACTACTTATATGGCTCGAGAAGGTTAAAAATAGAATGGAGCCTGTTTCAGACACTGAGAGTGAACAGTCTACCTCATCAAAGTTATCTCTTAAAAGGCAGAGAGATTCACCACAGTCATCTCAGAAGCTGCCTACTAAGGGCGCTAAAAAATCCTCTCATGACTCTCTCAGAGGGCAAGCATGGAGAAAAAGGGTCTTCTCGTTCTCTACAAACGAATCAGTCTTTAAAGGCTATATCTGAGCCTCCTATGCTTCCTCCACAGCTGAAACATTCCTTCAAGAAGCCATATCGGCGCCTTCGACAGCGTCGACGAGTTCACTATCAACGAGAAAAGGCTCTACCGCCCCGTCGATGACGAAAGCCTCAACTGCTGGTACGATGACATCAACTACATTTTCCACAGCTCATTCACTGTTGATGACATCTCTATCATCCTCAAGCCAGGCTACAATTTTAGCGACCTCTGTCATCAAAATCGGCATCAACGGAGCCTTCACAGTCAACAAAGCTTCAATCGTCGATGAAGTGCACATCATCGATGAAGAATCCATCGATGTTGAAGCCATCATCGAGGAAGACACCACTGTCAACAAACTCACCACCATCGAGGAAGACACTACGGTCGACGAAGTCACCGCCATCGACAAAGACACTACCGTCGACGAAGTCACTGTTGTCGACGAGGTCACCATTGTCGGCGAAGTCGCCGACGAAGTCTCCACCAGCGAAGAAGACTATATCGTCTATGGAGTTATCTAATGTGCAAAAGACAGCAAAACATCGCCAATCTTCCCTTATTACGCCTGATCACACTTCTCCCAGTAAGATTACACCTCTATTGCCCACTCATCTTCTAGATGAGGAAGAATTTGAAGAAGAGGGTCTTTTGGGGATGCTTACTGTCCTTCTGACTTACATGTAAAATGTCAACTAGAGGATGAGGAGGAAGAATATTATGAGCAAGCATACTACGCTCCTGCTAACCCTCACCATCAACAATATCAGCAGAATATGGTTTCCATGCCATCATCTTTGCTAACTGGTTTGCAATTTATGCTAGAGGACTACCGTAGGTGCTTCCCAACCTCAGCGCCTCCTGTCAAACCTTCATCTCCACTGGCAAAGTCACCATTCAGTCCAACTTCGCCCACACTACCTCCAATTCTGCGCACACCGCAGATAGCACCCTCCAAGATCCATTAACATCTGGCGAAGACAGGGAAGAGGGCGAGCTTTGTGACACTGCAACAGAGTGGGATGATTATATGTTGCCGCTCCCTTAAATGCCAACACCCCCTCCAACGGATTCTCCCCCAGAGGATATAGGAGGAATCCACAACCTCTTTGAGAGGACAGCAAAGAGATTTGCTCTACCAATGCCGGCAAAACACTCAGACTGTTTTCTATACGACTTTAAAGAGCCATTCCGCAAATCTGTCAGGGCTATACCTATAATTGATTACATCTGGGAAGAGGGTATTAATATTATGAAGACCCCAGCTTCTGTGCCGGCTGTATTATCACGCCTCAACAAGAAGTATAAAGCCCCTGAGGATGCCCCCGCATGTCTCACAGGACACCCTAAACCAGACTCTGTGGTCACACAAGCAGCTCAACGTTGCTCTAAATATCCATTGGCACCACTCTCAGCACCCCCAGATAAGGATGGCAGATGCCTAGACACTATTGGCAAGCGGTTTCCCTCTTTGTCAGCTCTAACAGTGAGGGCGGCCAAATCCTTGGCAATATTAGGAGGTACGATCGACAAATGTGGTCGTCTATTGCTCCTTACATCAACCAGCTACCCGAGGATGTCAGAGAGGGAGCCAAAAAGGTCCTACACGAGGGGGAGTGCACATCCAATGAAATCATTGATTGTGCCATGGATGTTGCCATCACGGGATTCAGGCAGTTTAGCAGGCGCTGCAGTTCTAAGATGCCAAGGATGTCTCAAGGCTACCTCTTTCCGCTCCGAGGTCCAGAACAAGATCTTGGACCTTCCATATGATGGTGAGGCCCTTTTTGGGAAACGTGTAGAAGAGGCCCTCCAGGCTATCAAGGCGGACACGGATACTGCCAAGTCTTTGGGGACCTTACAGTTCCAGAAAGTACCTTTTTGTGGCTCGTGTGGAGAGGCCAACCTTCCTAAAGAGGGGGGTATGAGCAATACCAATACCCTTCTTACTCCACCAACTCACAATCATATTGTCCCCAATATCAACAAAGACAACCACCTGAATCCTCTTATGTCAGACCTCAGAGAGGAAGAGCCACGTTCTGGCAAGCATACCAACCGCCGCCAATGATGTGTTCCAGGCTTCGGCTCCACCTCCTCCTCCTTCCTTTCACCTAGGGGGCAACATCTCCAACTTCCTCTGCCAATGGCAAAATATTACCACCGACCTGTGGGTCCTAGACCTGGTCCAATTTGGTCATCCTTTGGAGTTCCTTAAAAAACCACCTCCAACTCCACCCCAACCTTCCCTCCACAGGCATCTCAATCTTCTGAAACTAAAAGTCCAAAAAACGTTGTGCAAGGGAGCTATTAAAAGGGAGAGGTTTCTAATCCCATTTCTTCTTTATTTGAAAGAAGTCAAGGCCGTGGCGACTGATTCTAGACCTCAGAAACCTCAACACCTACCTGAGGAAACAATCATTTCAGATGGTCACCTTACAAGAGGTCCTACACCTCTTGAACCATGGAGACTTTATGACCACCCTGGACATCCAAGATGCCTATTTTCATATACCTATCCACCCAAACCACAGAAAATATCTCAGATTCACAGGAGCCGGAAGCCACTGCCAATTCAAGGTACTCCCCTTTGGTCTCAAATCCTTGCTACGTATCTTCACAAGGTGCTTTGCGCCTTTGGCGGCCTTTCTCAAACAACACCACCACCAAGTCTTTCCTTATTTGGAGGACTGGCTGGTCAAGATGTCTTCCAAGGAATCAGCATCAGCATCCACAAAGGCATGCACAGATCTCTTCCAGCGACTAGGTCTTACTCTCAATCTAGAAAACTCCAACCCATCTCAGACCTTAGCATTTCTGAGAGACAAGTTAGACACAATATGCTCAAAAGCATACTCTACACAGGAGCAACAATTGCGACTCATCATGCTGGCAAAGTCCATCCAAACAAAAAAGTCTCCTTCTGTTCAACGTTACAAATCCCTTCTAGGAATTATGTCTTCCCGCATTCCTCTCCTCCCATTCTGTCGCCTACGAATGTGTCCCCTTCAAGAAGAATTGGACAAACAGTAAATGCAACTAACAGGCTCCTTCGACAACATCATCAGGATTACTCCGGCCATGGTGGTGGACAAGGCAGGAGCATCTTTCACTAGGCCTCTCCTTTTAACCAATGACAGCCCCTCTAGTCATCACCACCGATGCTTCCCTGGGGGGATGGGGAGTGTACCTCTAAGATCTCCAAGTCACTGGCAAATGGCAACCAGCCCAAGGTCAATTTCACATCAACTTACTGGAACTAAAGGCAGTACATCTTGCATTTCTCCCAAGGATCCAACATTCAGCAGTGCTCTTCAGCATGGACAATACAATGACGATGGACTACATCAACAAGCAGGGAGGTACAAAATCCTGCCTACTCTCCAAAGAGGTGCAAAAAAATATGGGAATGGTCCATCACACACAAGGTACGACACAGCAGATTGACAACATCTTGTCATGAGTGGTAACTACACCAACAGACCCTGAACATTATCTTTCTCCGCTAGGGCAAGCCGAATCTCGATCTCTTCGCAATCCCTCAGAACAGCAAATGCCGGTTTTATGCAAGCTGGCATCCCCATCCGGGGTCATGGGGGAATGTCTTTTCGATTGCATGGTCTGGCATCTTTGCCTACGCCTTTCCTCCAATCCTCTCCTCCCAAGGAATATATGACGATACAATGCGTTCCATTACAACGCAGTATTTTACATTGCGGTTTTTACAACACAAGTCGTTACAACGACTTGCGCTGGAGGGCGCTGGACTTAAGAATAGTATGATTTACTATTCCAACTCCAGTCTACGTACAGTAGGGAAGGTGTTGGAATAGTAAATTCCTTAGGTTAGAGCGCCATCCAGCGCAAGTCGTTGTAACGACTTGCGTTGTGAAAACCGCGATGTAAAAGCATCGCGTTGTAAAAGTTGCGTGGTAAAGGATGTCTCCCCTCCCAAGAGTCCTGAGAAAGATGAAGGCAGAACCTTGCAAAATAATACTCATTCATCAAATTCCTTTCCTGGAAACTGGCTATTCTTCTCGCCTTGACCTCCGCCTGGAGAGTCAGTGAAATTCAGGCCTTTACCATACAGGAACCTTTTCTCCAATTCAAGAACGATAGGGTTCTTCTCCATACAAACCCTAAGTTCATTCCCAAGGTCCCTTCAGACTTTCACCTGAATGAACCATTAGTTCTCAAGACTTTCTTTCCAAATCCTTTGACATCAGCAGAAAAAACACTTCATTCTCTAGGTGTCAAGCATTACCTAAAGTTTTACTTGGAAAAAACGAAACCTTTCCGCAAATCTTCTCAACTATTTGTTGTTTACAGTGCCCCAAGAAAAGGCTTTCCACTCTCACAACAAAGCATTTCCAAGTGGATTTCCAACGCCATCCAGTTTTGTCACCAGTAAGCTGGCAGACTCTTGACCTCATTGGTTTGAGCTCATTCCACAAGAACTATTTCTGTTTCTACAGCATTATTTGCTTGAGTGTCTCTTCCTGAAATCTGCCAGGCAGCAACATGAAAGAACAGACACACCTTTACTCATCATTTTTGCTTGGACTCTGCATTTCTCAACGATGCAGCAGTTCTCCGACATCTTTTCCAATAAAGGTGAGCCATCCCTGTCTTCCCACCATTCGTTTATTTGTTTACGTACATTTCCATGGAGGTTTATGTTGTTAAATAAAAGAATTAGGTATGTTTTTTTAAAAACTATATTGCTATATTCTTTAAGGACATTGTTTTCAGGTTTCTTTCTTATATATGCATATTATTTGCTCATATTTATTACGCATTGGTTGATCCTGCAAATGTGCTGTGTACTGCTGTTTAATCTGATTCAAGCATGTGCATCTATGAAAGTTCCAATACTGGAGTAAGACATTAGTTACTTACCTGTAACTGTAGTTCTCCAGTATTGAAATCTTTCATAGATACATATGCGACCCACCCTCCACCCCTGGGAAGCTCACCTTTCTGTTCTTTTCTGACTGCACACGTACTCTAAAATCTGAGGGGCTGGAAGGGGCGGTGTCAAGATGGCGGCCGAGTAAGACACACTTTTCCGTCTCTCTGTGCCAGCCACCGGCCTACCGCCATTTAGCAGACCTGCTGTCCTCCTGGGAGTAGCAGACCGTCGCTGCCAGTGCCGGGGATTCAGGGATAGTGTAGGAAAGTAGGATCTGCTTCTTATGGTTACCCCCACTTTTTGCTAAATGTGATACTGTTTTTGACTAGTCTGACTGGGATCCTGCTAATCAGGACCCCAGTCTATCTGCTTTCTCTCTAAACTGTAATGTTATGTACTTCGGCACACTCCAGATTGGATACTGGTGTACCCTTGTCAGTCCCTAGTATATGATACCCATATACCTAGGGCATAGGTACCCCTGAGGCCTCCCACGGGCTGAAGCATGTATTATGCCACCCATGAGAGGCCATGCAAAATGGAACTACAGGCCTGCCATTGCAGCCTGTGTAAGTTGGTGCATGCACCACTTACTTAAGATATAGGTTTACTATATCTAAGGGTCACTACACTTAAAACCTATAGGTCACCCCTATAGCAGGCCTTAACAATACTGAAGGCAGGGTGCTTGGTTCTAAGTGAGAGGGTGCTACTGCATAAGCAGGTCACTCCTGCAGTCCATTCTCCCGGGTTGTTAGTGCAGCAGCCATTTACGACTTATAGAGTGGCATTATGCGACCGCGTGATGACCAACTCTAAAATGGCTGAAAGTAACCCTATCGTGTTTGGTGTCAAACATTGTGGAATCATACCCTCACACCGGTAACCGGTGTGGGAGGTATGATTCCACCCCTCAGAAGCGAGCTTCGTTGGGTCCCAGGTGTTCGCGGTACCAACCTTCTACTCCCGGGCAGCCCAAAATGGTTGCTGCCGACCAGAGACACATTTCTGCCCTCCTGCTGCTGAGCCAAGCTCGAGCAGAGGAAGGTGGAACAATAGGCATCCTGTCACAGGGAGGTGTGACCACCTCCCAGACAGGATTTAGTGTATTAGGGCTGGGTGGATGCGCTTGTCAGCGAACGAAAGTCTGCTTGAGGGGCACATTTGGTGTTGGCCGTTGGCTCCTGCTCTGGCGGGAAACTGGACAAAGGACATGGGAGTAACCTCCCCACTGTCCAGACCCTCCCCTGGGAAGGTCCCCTGAATCTGTCCAACCCTCTCCCGTGGGTACAAAAGGGCTTACCTGGCTGTAGGACCCTAGATTCGACGTGGACAAGATTCTGATCAAGAAACCACTGAACTTCGACCATCTGGACTTCGCTGGATTTCGTTTGGGCCCGACTTCGTCTCCCTCTCAGTCTGAAGCATTGTCTGTGCCCATGCACCATACAGGCTCCGTGCAGGACCTGTAGAGCATCAAGGACAACCAAAGATATCTCCCTTGGAGTGAAGGAGTCACTCCCCTGCATTTGCAGGCACCACATCACGACTGACCGGTCTGCTGCTCCTGAGCTCCTATGGACTCTGAAGGCTCCAGCAACACAGGAGGTGGGTTTCTATGTCCCTCGAGGTCCGAGCTGCCCTCTCACCAAGTTTGAGGACAGAGTCCCTAGTGGGGGCTGCAATACCCGTACGTACCCCTGTGCACTGCGTTCATTTGCAGTTGCATTTGCTTGTTGGCGTTTCCCGAGCAAGTGCATTGGGCTCCGAGTAGCCCCAACCTCTGGCACCATTTCCTACCAAGAACTCCGGCCTCCTCGCACCGAGTGCTCCGTGGGCTGCTGTTTGGTGGGTCCTCTCGCGACTCCTGTGCCTCCGGCCTGTGATTCCACTTGAGGGTCAATTTTCCTTTTCTTGGGCTCCCCTGGTTGCTCCAGGCTTGCCCTGACTCCCCTTGCTTTGGTGAGTCTCCTGGACCTTGCTGGTCCGAACCGTAACCTTCTTTGACCTTCTGCGTGGGTTGCCGTTGCCAAGGCTTGTTGGCCATCGACCCCTCAGCACTCGACATCCTTCATGGGACAGCTCGTATCCGGCTCCTGGTCGTCCTCGACTTCTCCTGGTCTCCGTGGCTGCAGAGTCAAGAACCCCCTCAACGCACCTGAAGCACCCGACATCGGTGGGCATTCGTCTACCGAGCCCCTGGTCACTCCTGAGTGACCCAGACTCTGTCCCCTCTGCTTTCAGGTACTCTTCGAGCAGAATCCACCTTTGGATTCCAACTGACACTTTTCCTCCTTCCAGCAGTGGCTCTTCTTCCAAGTCCTCAGTTGAGATCGATGGCGGTTTCCGACGCCAATTCAGACCTATGCACCCGTTTTCCCTAGGATTGGTAACTCTGGTACTACGGTATCCACAGGTGGGGTGGCTCTCCAACCTCTTAACTTCAACGGGGTTTGTTCGAAGTCCATTTGGAAGGGTCCTTAAACTTTAAAACTTCAACCACGACTTTCCCATACAATTGTACGTAGCACGCGGTCGTGTTCCCACACTGCACCCGTCCTCCGTGGGGTCCCTACTTACTCACCTTGGGTGGTTCATTGGGGTCCCAGCGATTCTACGACATCTAGACACTGTCTTGACCCGAGTCGTGGTTTTATACCACTATTTTAGTATATGGTCTGGTCTCCCCCTGGAGCCCACTGTGTTATTTACAATTGTTTCTGTGCTACAGTATTGTGTGCTGTGTGAGTATCTTCGTGTGGAAGATACTGTGTCGTACTAGAGAGTGTTATATTAATAAATACATATGTTTTTTAACTACAGTGTGGTTCTCCTTTCATTTAACCAATACTATAAGGTTGCATTCTGGTAAAACAAGCTGCTTAACATTCCTTCAAGACTAAGCCTGAAGGCTGCTCTCCACAGCTACCACTTGGATAGCTTTCTAAGGTTATCTTTGACCTCTTAAATCACCATAAGGGTTGTTTGGACTGGTGCAAGGTGCCCACTTTAATTAGTGGACAGCATATACCAGGCCAACTTCTCACAGATAGTGTTCCAGAAACCCAGGGGCGAAGTGGACAACTGCACATCCCGGGCTTAGGCGGTCGGCGGGCCTCCAGGCATACACGGCAGCTCCGATCCAGAGGTAAGGCATGATCTGCGGCAGCTGGCCTGCAGGGAGGCCGGGGTGTGAGGACCCAGAGAAGCCCCGACACCAGCTGGGGCTGCGACGCAAGCCGAAGCTACGGGCCGGGGTCAGGATTTGGCAAGAACTGGAACTGCATCAGGCCGCCTCAACACCAGGAGAGATTAGACCCCTGGGCCCGCCATTTCAGGCTAGACAGTGGAGACAGACCACGCGGCTGCGGCCCATCGCCCCCAGTGAGCCCTTGTTGAGGGGGGGGCTGAGAAAGCTGTGGTGAGCAGACCGGGAGCAGACATGCTCCGAGGACTGGGGGCCACCCCCACACCGTCAGAGCACGTAGAGCAGGGGCAGCATCCCCCAACAGCAACACGTGCAGAAGGGCTCTGTTGCTGACTGGAGCTGGGAGCCGTGACGACACAGAGGAGTCTCGTGGGACCACATCCAGCGCTTACATCGGGGAAAGTGCGGTAAATAGCAGTAATTAGCGGTGGCTGCCCACGACACAGGGAGGCACAGCCTACGGAAGTCCCGGACGATCTGAATAAGTGGCAGCAGTAGTCCCAGGCCTGGAATACATAGTGGCCGCCTGACACTACCAAAGGGCGGCAGGGCGAAGGGGCCATCCAACCGAAGGTAGAAACCAGAACGGCACAGGGAGAACTTCAGCAGGCCCCACACCTCGCGTTTTGCCCTGCAGGGAACCGCTGCACACAGCGAGGGCCCCACGCAACACATGAGGGGCCTTACTCCCCGGCACTGACCATGGAGTAGTATACGAGGCGCTGGAGTCTGTGGGCGATGCGCTCACGGCCCGCTGCGGGAACCGGTGGTTGGTCTAGGCGAGGCTTGGGCTGACCAACTAGTGGGGGATGAACCCACTCTTCGCTGTGACAGTCTGTTTGACCTGTTTGCACGATCAAGCCTGCCTAAAACAGATCGTTTGCTGGCCCAGCACTGAGGGCCTTCTGCGCTTACCCACCGCATGGAGATTGGATTGCCCTGGGCCTGCTGGGGAAGGGGACGCTGAGCAAAACCTTGACAGGCCTTGGCGAGCACGGCAACAGGTCCCAACAATAAAGATCGTACCCTCAAGGACATGCTGTCCAGGCCATCCATGGGCCCCACTGGTGAGCGTCCGGGCGCCTCGGGCCCTCTGCAGGCCAGCGAAGAGGGCACAGTGGAGGAGCTAGTGACAAATGCATTTCTTGCACCCCTGTTCACCTCGTTGAGAGACGACCTACAGACTATTAAAAAAGATCTCTCGCAGAGAATCAGGAAAGTCAGGAGAGAAGTGGACTTCCTGGGTGACCGCGTTGTGATGCTGGAGGATTAAGGAAACGGTCGGGAGGAGGAAATGGAATCTCTACAGCAGGGGGTCATCTGCCTTCGCGAGCAACATATAGACCTACAAGCCCACGCAGAAGATCTTGGGAACAGGTCCCACCGTAACAAAATTCAAATTAGGGGCATAGCTTCAAGAGCAAAGGGAGAGGACATATTCCGTTATGTCCGGGACCTCTTCTGCACATCTTGGAAGCCCCCATGGAGCCCAACATCAAGATTTATCGGGCACACCGTGTCAAGCCACCACACACCAGTACGGGCCCACCAGCGGATGTTTTAGTATGCCTCTGAGACTTTCCAGTGAAGGAAGAGATACTACACAAAGCTTGTGAGTCCTACCCCATCCACTTCAGGGATCAGACACTGACATTGTATCAGGACTTAGCAGCAATCACTCTGCAGAAGCGGAGGGAGTTCCGCCAAGCAACAACACATCTACAGAGCAAAAGAGTGCTCAATTTCTGGGGACACCCCTTCCGCATTATTTTTCCCTTAGATGGAAAACTTTTTCAGTTGAGAACCCTAGCGGAGGTATGCCAGGTTCTGGGGCTCGACTTGCCACTGGGAGAGCCCACACCAGGTACCTCCTCCCCACGCACGTGGAGGCGGTGATCCCATTGGTGGGAGCACGGTCTTGGAGGGGAGGCTGGCTGTCCAGACCAAGCGGAGATTGCGGAAGGGCAACAAGCAGCACTGAAATCTATCCCTATGGTGTTGGCCAAGGTGGACGATCCCTAGGATGGCAGGTCACAAAGCTACATTGTTCATCGTTGGTGGGTCGGGGCTGGAGGGGAACATGGAACTCTTTGGCCACATTAAGGACCCCTTCTTCTACCCTTTCGATACTGAAAGACATTCAGACTGATAGTATGTGGTTGTTCCAGTTTTCACGTTGGTTTCCTGTTCTGTTCTTGGGGTATTGTTGCTGGGAATCATACTCACTCACCCAGCAACCACATCATGAGGGGGACACGACATCTGTAGTGTCACCGATGGCCGGCAGCAAAATGCTTAGAGATCAAAGTTTGATACACATGGCAGGTGCTGGCTCCCTAGACAGTGTAATGTATACCACACCCATTAAAATCCTTACCCTCAATGTATGGGGGCTTAATAACCCGATAAAATTCAGGGTGGTCTTGTCCTACCTAGAAAACACGGGGGCTGATATATGTCTGCTACAGGAGGCACACCTCCTCACAAAAGACTGCCACCACCTTCGATCATGTGCTTTTTCACACAATTCTTCTCCTGCACCCCAAACAAAACAGCAGGAGTGGCCATCCTGGTGGCCCACGCTTTCTGGGAGAAGGCAGAGCAAAGAGGGACTGGAATTAAGGGCAGGCTTCTCAACTACCACTTTACCCTGGGGGACCAATCATTTTTAGTCGAATCCATTTACGCTCCCAAATGATAGTCAGGAAGAGTTCCTACATACCGCACTCGCTGATGCAATGTCCACAACGGAACAGAGAGTTCTCCTGGGGGTGATCTTAACCTGGTCTTAGACAATGATCTGGATAGATCGATGTAGCGACTGCCAAACTGGGGCACTATCAAAGGGGGCACGAGTGGCTGGGAGAACTTGAATTACAAGATCTCTGGAGAGCATCCCATCCCCACACATTCAAATACTCCTTCTCTCATGCACACAAAACATATGCCAGGCTGGACTATCTCCTGGGCACGTCTGATAGCAACTCCCTTACTATAGAGACAGGGATTCTGCTGGTGGCTCTCTAGGACCACGCTGTAGTGGCGATCTCGCTATCATTCCCCCCACTGAAACGTCCCACACGTGTTTGGAGATTGAAGGAAACAATGCTGCAACACCGTGAGGTAGTCAATACAGGTTAGAAAGGTCATCTCTGAATACCTAGCGCTTAATGATACCCCAGAAATACCCATTGCTATGTTTTGGGAAGCCCTCTAAGCAGTGATAAGGGGGGAGCTCATCGCAATCTCTGCAGCAGACAATAAAGCACATAAAGAGAAAAGGGGCCATCTCACTAACCAAGTAAAAGAGCTGAAATGAATACATCAATGCACAGGGAGATTTTGCGGACAGCTAACTGCCCTTCGGTCTCAATTGGCGAGTATCAATTTAGACTGGGCAGAATATGCCGCCCTGCGACTGCGTCACTCCTATTATATTGGGGGAGACAAGTGTGGCCATCTCCTCACCAACAAACTGCGGGCCCAGAGGCAGAGAACCAGAGTGCCGCACTCCACAGTCATAGTGGAGAGTGAGTCACCAGGGATAAGGACCTAGCCTCCACTTTTAAAGAGTTTTACACACGCCTATACTCTAGTCAATGCCTCGATCCTGTGGACGTCACTCTTTATTGCCAGGCCACACAAACATCTCATCTTACGCCAGACCAAGCAGGCTCCTTGGAAAGTGACATACGCATTGAGGAAGTCATATCTGTTATCTCCCATCTAAAACTTGCAAAATCCCCAGGCCCAGATTGGTTCCCATCAGTTTTTTACAAACTTTTCTGTCAACCTCTCGCCCCTATACTCACGAGGCTTTTTAACTCACGGGGCGATTTCAGCTTCGATGCTGACCGCTTCAGTCGCTGTCATTCCCAAACCCGGTAAAGACAAAATGCAGTGCAGCTCCTACTGGTCCATTTCCCTCCTAAATGTGGATCTCAAACTGTTTATGGGAATCCTGGCTAGTAGGCCCAGCCCGCATATGCCTTCCATTGTAGATCCGGATCAGACAGAATTTATCCACCAGAGATAGACGAGCGCCAATACTAAACGCATCCTGCACATCATAGAGAAATCCTCTTGTGCCCCGAATGAACTCATGCTCCTGACGATAGATGCCGAAAAGGCCTTTGATAGAGTACACTGGCCTTTTCTGGAGAAAGTCCTCATTCTCTTTGTACTGTGAGAGAAATTCAGGGCACAAGTACTAAACTGCTACTGTCAGCCCACAGTTTGGGTCAAGGGCCACACCTCCGCCCCCTTCTCAGTTGGCAGGGGCACACGGCAGGGATGACCGTTGTCACCCCTGCTGTTCACCCTTTACATGGAACCCCTAGCTCAGAGAGTCCGAGATAACCCCCGGATTACTAGATGGGTGTTCGGGTGGGACAGCATACTATAAGCCTTTATGCGGACAATGTGTTGGTGGCGTTGGAAGAGCCGGCCACGGCCCTCCCGGAGTTCCTAACAGAACTGGAGACCTTCGGCTGTGCCTCCGGTTTCCAGGTTAATGTGGAAAAGTCACAGGCGCTTAGCCTCCCCTTACCGCAGCCGTTGGTGAGTCAATTGGCAGCACAATTCCCTATTCAATGGGAACCGGAGACGATCCCATATATGGGGATTAAGTTGGCACCTACTATCCTGACTACCGCTCTGCTTAACTACCAGGCATTACATAAGCAGATAAGAGCTGATCTAACTCATTGGAAACACCACCAAATCTCCTGGTTGGGGAGAATCGCAGCTGACAAAATTATGGTGCTGCCGAAGATACTATACCTCTTCCAAACACTCCTGGTGGCCCCACCAAAGGGCATGCTCCCAAAAGCCCCTTCAGCCTTTGGCACACAGGAGTCAGGAGACAGGAGAATCAGAGTATGGACCTGACTTCAAGCTGGTACCACAGATCAATGCCATACCAGTAAAAATATGGATAGGTATCCGTAAACCAGTGAACTGTGAAAACATTGTCCTATTACTGAGTGCGTTTGCACCGGTTTTAAAGAAATATTGGGCTCTTACTATTTAATACGGAAAGGAGAATTACATGTTTGTCCTGAGGAAGGTGGTCAGATTGATTTTATCCACCGAAACGCGTCGATGCTGAGAAACGTGTTAAATTTGTTCAAAACAGTCAAAGATTCAAAAGATGGAGAACTAATCCTTTTGGGTTGTGCTGTCTATGTCTGCAAATTAACTTTGAAATGACAGATTCAAGTGTCTGATAATATTCCTTTGCAAGGGGAGAAGGGTCTTTCGCATAAGCATCATATATTATTTGTGTTCTATTGTACATTGCATATCACTGATTTTAAAGTATATGTTTTTATCATATTAATGTGAGAATCTTTATTAAATATATTTTTATAAGTGCCTTAACATCCTGAGTTGGTGTGTTACCTGATGAAATATTGGTATATTGTATTGGACGGGTGTGAATATTTGTGTGTGTATGATTGATTGGGAATTTCTCAAAAGGTAAAATTGATAATTGACTGTTTAGCATGCTCCCAAAACTACAATCAGAACTACTCCACTATGTCTGGATGGGGAGAAAACCCCGAATGACGAAGGAACTGAGTTACCCCCCCACCCGGACGGAGGCCTGGGTGTCCCAGACTTACAGCTCTATTATCAGGCAGCCCAAATGCGCTATTTGGTAGAGTGGAACCGAGCCGAGTCTGAGAAGCATTGGCTGTTTCAGGATAGGGCAGTAGCAGGCACATCATTATGGAAGTTTCCCTTCTAAAGGAAGAAACGCCGGCCCCAGAATATATACTTATCCCCTATCACACGAGCCACAATGGAAGCCTGGGACAAGACCAGTGTTCAATATGACCTCACTTCCTTCCCCTCGTCCCTAACGCCCCTATTTGATAATCCTGACTTCCCTCCAGGATTGGGAGCTGGCACATTTGAGAATTAGCGGCAGACCAGCTGCCGCTCAATGGGGCATATGCTCAACAAAGAAGGAGCCATCCCCTTCACACAACTCCGTGTGGACTTACTCACTGAAACCGAGCGCCTCCATTACATGTAGCTCCGCCATTGTCTGTCGCACCCACATAACAAATCTACCACACAGAGATGTCTCACCCCCTATGAGTGACGGCTGATCACCAAATCCTCCGATAGGTGACTCATATATGAACTATACGCGTTTCTGCTTCAGCGCAATAGGCATACACACAAAGCTAGTCAACACCGGTGGGAACAGGATATAGGGAGGCAATTCAGTGATAAAGAATGGGGATAGATTTATTATAGGGACAGGCACACAGCGTGCAATACAGCACTAATCAAGATGTTTACTAAAGAGATCACTTATTGGTATTACACCCCAGTCTGCTTGCACAAGGCAAATCCAACTCGTGATGAGAAGTGCTGGAGGTGTTGCGGAGCTCCAGGAACTCTGGTACACCTGCTTTGGGACTGTCCACGACTGCTCTGATACTGGACACAAGTACTTAATGACGTAGATCTTCACCTTCAGGCACAACTTCCCAGGTTCCCCACATACGTTTTGCTGGGTTTGCCCAACACCCTCACATACCCACTCAAATCAAAGTGGGGGAAATAGATAGGTTTAGCCCTAGGGTCGGCTATTCAGAACATACTTACCCACTGAGGGACACCGAGAATACCCACACACCTGGGGTGGATACACCAGTTGTGGTACATCTTGGGCATGGAAACAATCTCGCTGACACTTGCTAATCCGGGTGCCTCCTTCAGGGAAATATGGTGACCTTACTTGTCCCTGCTCTCTCAGGACTTCTGAGAAATGACATGTTCCAAATATCTTCGCATCCTGCGCTTGCCGGAGACAGAACAGAAACCTGATTAGACTGCCTCCCAGTTGAGAATTGTAGTGGTTACCTATGTCCTGCACAAAGTGAGTGGGATAGGGAGAGGGGAGGGATTGTCGTGTAGTTCCTACCAATCCGTAGGATCTGGGCATTGTTTGGACAACATAGACTAGGGGCTTGGTGTCAAGAATGATTTCGGACACCCCCGCAGGATATGTTGGCCTATAGACCAGCTGGCTCACAGTGCCACTGTAAGCCCCCCTAACCTATCAGGGAGTGATTGGTTTCTGGCAAACACTGAACATGACAACCCTGACCCCTCATGGATCGTGGAAACAGTATAGAACCTTTCACTCAGTCACTCGTGCCCACTTATTCTCAGAGAAATATACAGTGGGACTTTTTCAATAATATTTATTGAGCCAACGTTATTCTTGCATAAAATATGTGTGCTGCAATGATTAGTAGGCAGAAGCAGATAAACGTGATTACAAGCACCAAAAGAGTAAATAGCAGATATAGTTCCACCATGGTGTTAAAACAATGTATATATGCAGGCATATAACACAAGGCAGTAATCGAACTGCTACGATGCGAACCCTACTCTAAGTGTACCTAGAGTGTGTATAGGTGTAAAGCCAAGAATCCCCCCAAGGGACGATCCAACCCCATTACCTGATGGGTTAGAGTGAAGGACCCCGTCTTGGTCACGAACTGGACGCCCCTCATGAGATGTCAGACCGCTGTGTGGTGATTTCTCAGCTTGCAAGGACCTCAGTGTCAGCAGAAGTGCCTCCTCTGCTAATCTGTCGGGTTGCTCATCCTTTATAATAGAAAGCAGCCTTGCGATGTACCTATAGATTAGCAATGTTATGGATATGTAGATAGTCGATAGGAAAAATGGTAACCATAATGCTGGTAAAAAAACATGACTGCAAAATTACTTGTACCTACATATAATTGATCATTCGAAAATGCAGCTGATTGCTCTAAATCTGAAAGCAAATTATGCACAGTTTCAATGTACCAATCATCAGAGAAAGTACTAGAGGGGATGATGTCATTAAAAGAAATTTTAAACAAATAAGGAATTTGCAAAAGTTCAGTAGGATCATACACATCATACGATATCCTGTCCCATATAATTCCTTCAGGAACTGGAACTGCTGTAATGTTCAACAGGGGCAAGTCCCTTAGTTCACGGTGCGAAGATGCATGTGGTTTAAGAACCAAGTTCACGAGTTGTACTGTGGCGACTTCTGGGAGAAAGTGTCCATAGAATTTGGAAAAAGACAGTTACTATACCAATCCAAAGTACCAGGAAAAGTAATCCAATTGTAATCCAGAGATGTATCCAGGGACCAACGAAATAAGTATTTTTCAGCCAAAGATAGAAAGCATAAACTCGTAGCTTGAAAGGGAGAGGCGGCGTTGGCAGTTCAGGTTCACTTGGATCCGATGAGAAATCATCGTAATGCACGAAGTAGCCGGACGCCGTCCGATCTATTCTTGGCAGCTCAGCAGGTTTTGTGGAACTGGTAGATGACTCGATCTGTGGCATGTTTACATAGACGTCATCAAGTTTTCGAATTGAAATTTCTGTACTTGTTGATTGTACAGCTGTAGTTGTTTCAACAGGGAGAAGTATCATTTCATTGTTGTTTACAGCTTCCCTTAGGAAAGTGGAGTCTTCAGTTGTTATTAAAGCTTCCATCTGAACTTCCTGTATGGTAGCGAGAGGAGAGAGGCGCCTACTCAGGCGCCCATATGGCCTGCTGTTGAGAATCTGACATACAGTGTGGTTTGATCAGATCAATTGAGACGAACCTTTTGTCTCGGCGACCGGCAAGTGGGTGAAGAAGTACAGTTCTGGTGCCTTCGACAGCCAGGACAGGCACTCTAAGATGGCCCAAATTCTTTTTTGTCCACAATTTTCTCTTTGACCAGGTCCCCAATCTTCGAGACCCAGGCAGTTCTTGTCAGTACTGTTTTCACTTCCCCAGTGGCGGTGTGTTTTACTTGGACATTGCTTTGTAAAGCTCTGTATTCTTTAAGGTCCTGTAAAACATCCAAACGATCATTGATGTCAAATGGGGTTTCAGCCGCCACCGTGCTGAAACTATTGAGGTCGGGTACCCAAATCCTCACCCCGAACAGGAGTTCATAAGGTGTATGAGCCCCCCCAGGGATTTTCTTGGCATGTTGTTAAGTGCCCTCTGGACCCCCTATTAGATGATTGACCCAACTGCCACCCAAGCCTAATACCGTCGCTGTCAAGGATTGCTTAAAGTTACTGTTTTTCCTCTCAACGACTGAACTTCCCTCAGGATGGTACGGAAAGGAGTACCGCAAGGCCACACCCAAACTTCCCATGGCTTCTTTGTAAGCCAGAGAGCTAAACGGCGGACCCTGGTAGGAATATAGTGTGCCAATTGCATATTTGCGATAAAGACTTGCAAATCCTTTATAAAAGTTCGGGCATCATCCGAGCGCTGGGGCCAAACCCACAGGAATCTGGAGCATGAATCCACTGCCACCAAGATGTACTTGTAAGCCCCATCTGAGTGTAAGGGGCCACAGTGATCCAAATATACACACGTGAGTGGTTTGTCTGAGATCAATAAAGGTGTTTGTGGTGGACGTGCTACAGTGGAGCCCTTCATCTTCTGGCAGATGTTGCATTTGAGGATAAAGTCCTTGGTCTTTTTAGTAAGACCTGACCACCAATAGCGCTGCTTTAGTATCGAATCTGTAGCAGTGATCCATGCATGAGCTGAACTCAGACCCTTGTGTGCAGCTAGTATCAATCGCAATCTGCGATCAGTGTTTGGTATTACTCTATCTCCCACTCCTGGAATCTGAGAATACGGAATGTGTTGTGCATCTAACTTGTAGGAGTACTTGAGTGGAAAGCCTTTCTGCAGGGCTGAGCTGTTGCGCAAGGCATTGACAGCTATCATAGTTGTTCCGTCTATCCTCGTACTAGAGCGAGTTATTGCAGCAATGGCAGCAGTGGGAACTATTGCCTTGGCGGCTTCATCCGCCATTGAATTCCCTTCAACGTGAACGCCAACACGTTGATGACTCAATGTATGAATAACATGAGCCAGTGGCAGGCCTTCTTTCAGCTTTGCCACCTGTTCCCAAAGCATCTTGTGCTTTACTGTGCAACCTTTGGAATCCTTAAATCCATTCCGGCCCCAATAATGTAAATATTTGTTGTAAGACTGGACACAGTAAAATGAATCACACACTATTAGCGTGGGGAATTCACAATCCGTATTTTCTAGTGCCAGTATCAGGGCTTTTAGTTCCGCCAGCGGCGCCGTACAATCCCCTAGGGACTGAGTGTGTGTTTTCCCAGGATGGAACTTTCCATCCTGCATGCGCCCTTGTACAATTGCGCATGCTGCGGAATATTGCTGTTTCGTTCCTACGGCCGGCTGGGCAGATCCATCGGTATAAATGATACATTCATATCGTTCTAGAGGCGTAATTGCATTCGGCAGAGGATATTCTTGTTCGTACTGCAAGAATGCTTGTGTTTGCAATGTAGAGTCAAATCTGTAATCTACATCTGTTGCAGTGAGAGAGTTAGCCCATTGAATCTATCGTGGATGTAATGCTTTAGCATTCGGAATGCTAGCCTATATAACGGCCTCAAGGGTCGGTACCGGGGTCACCACAATTCTGCCTTTTCCCTGCGCTAGTGCCCTCTCTCTCTCACTACAGCAGTCCGTACTGCTGTGAGAATTTTTTCTGTTGGTGCAAAACACATTTCAACGTTTGTGTACAAATGTAATTTGTATGCAATAAGTACTGTATTGCCTTCATTGAAAGTGATGTAGGTGTACCCGGTTGATCCAGTGACCACGCGGATCACCAGGTTAGTTGTGTTGACACATGTATGTAAATGTTTAGAAGCTTGTACAGAACGTAGATTGTCTGTATGTTCCTGTGTCCAATGATGTACTGAAAAATCTGGTCTAATTAAGCCGTAGACAGGTTTCACCCTTTCTGCATAATCCAAAATGTATGTTCTGCAACCTAAAATGGATTGTAGTCTTTTCAGAGTTGTTGGAGGTTGGAGCAGTGCACATTTTTCTAAAAATTGTTCCGCCAGGCTTTTCCTTCACTTGACAATTTGTATCCTAAAAATAAGACACTGAGGTGGGCAATTTTTGAAATTAAATTTGTATCCCATGTGGGCGAACCCAAGAATTATGTGGTTCACCGTAGACAAGTGTTCCATTAATTCATCGTCCATCACATAGATGTCATCTACATAGGACAATGCCTCCTCATCAAAATTTTGTTACCCTGGCTGAAAACAGCACGGGGCTATTCTTATACCCTTGTGGTAATTGTCAAAATTGGTGTTGAGAACCTAGCGCTGAGAATGCTGTCAAATATCTGCTCCCAGGCATTACATTTTGGCAGAAAAATCCATTTGAGATATCTAGTGTTGTTTTGTATTTTTTCCGCATGATGTTATTCATTAGTGCGGCACTATGTGCATTTTGTACAGCAAATGTGTGTGTGGATGCGTTTAAATGTCTATAATCTAAGACTAGATGATATGAATTATCAGGTTTCATTACGGGAAACAAGGAATTGTTCATAGGAGAAAAGCAATTTTCTATCACACCCTGGAACTCAAGTTATCTAAGATCTCCCTGACTTGTTTCTTTGCCTCATGCTTAATCGGGTATTGTCTCTGTGGTTGAGGAATCAATTTTAATGGGATTTCGTGATGAGGCGACTCATCATCCCACCCAACATGATTGTGGTAAAGTGCGGGAGCTAGCACTAATGCCTATTCCTGCGCATATGAATTCCTAACAGATTCTGATACGAGATCGGAGAAATCAGGTAAAATAACTTCTTCCCCCATTGGGCAATCCATTATGAAATCAGGTGGCCAATCTGTTTCGGCCAAAAGAATGTCATAACCATATGTCAGGTTCTCCCAAAAGAGACATTTTACCTTCCTGGGTATTTCCCCCTCCATTTGGAGCTTTATTTCATATAAACAATGTGGGACACTTACCCTTGTATCAGGTGTTTCCACCGTGATATGCTCACTCAGCACTGCTACCCCTAGATAGTCTATCAGGTTCTGGCGAGCTATGGTGACTTCTGCAGCGCTGCCCAACATCGTCACTGCCCATTCCCAGTTCAGAAGCAGAGTCCTCAGTAGCCTGGGCATTTCTAATCTTAATCCTGGCTACCTTCTTCTTTTTAAATGGAGGTTTTGAAGTCTTTGTTTGTCTTCCTGTTTTATGATGTAGTCCGAAGTGTGATGTGTCTCCCTTTTCTGCTAGACTTGCTCTTCCGATCTCTGCTCTGACCGTCTGACTCTCTCCAAACGTTTTTCGGATGAATCCTGAAAGGAACGAGAGGAAGGTGTATCAGTATCCTGATACCTGTCAGGCTTCCTAATATTGTCACAGTTTCTCAGATTGTATTTTCTCTCTGTGTGCTCCTGTTGAGGAGACCTACCCCGTGTCTGTGTTTTATTTTGTTCATTTTTTTTGTTTATTAGCCCATTTTTTCTTTGAAGGATCGGGTGCTTGCTTAGAGTTATCCTTTTCAGAACTACTCTTAACTATTGGTTTCCCAGGTCCGGCTCCCAGATTATCTCTACCAAGTGAAGCGTATGTATCTTTGATAATCTTAGGCAATTCTCACTCCTGCTGTGTAGGAGTAAATTCCCTCAGGCGTTAGCGTATAGCCACTGCTGCTGCCTCCCCTTTTATGTTACTTAGCATAATGGCCGATACCTGTGCAAAATTGCCCATTAGTTTCATCCCCAGATCTAAGGCAGACTCTGCCCCGTACTCATTCTGAATTTGTTTCACTACATCTGGTATAACTGCTATTAAAGGAAGGGGTACCATGTGTTCTGGTTTAAACGGCAGCGGAGATTATACCCCAAGTGACACAATCTTCTATCGGGGGAGCAATCCTCATTGGCAAGCAAATTGTCAGTATTCTGTGTTTTTCCTGCTGGCCTGATTGTGGACAAACTGCTTCAAGCTGTGCTGTTTTTGCCCTCTCCAGAATGGGATCTGCTCCCGGCTGGTGGGAATCTTTCCCCTTATGGCATTTAGTGTTTGTGGGCTAATACCTGTAGTAAGTATGTGCGGTTGTGTAGCCTGAGCAGCCCTTGCAGGCTGAACTGTTAATGTTCTCATTATGTATTGAGTAAGATTTCAATACATTTTTACCATATCTCTATAGAGTGTACGCATTCCTGCCGCTGTTAAGGCAGCAATATCTGGATGCGGTGTGTATGAAGCTAAGACCGGCCAGGTTGCTACTTCTCTGCTGAGCAGACCGAGTCTCACGTGTTCTGTGGTATGGGGTAGGGCACCTTTAAACCAATTAATGTGCTCTTCGTAAGTTAACTGGACTTCTAAGTCCACATATGGGAAATACTCATCAGGCGGTTCCACTTCAATGTATTCATGAAACAACCATGTGTGTGCATCTGCAGGTGGGAATTTAACCCAAGAATAGAATACCTCTGTTCTGAATACTTCATGTGCCTCAACCACAAAGGTAACATCTCCACCTGTTGCTGGGAGGCCATGTTGTAATAGTTTCATGGTAACTGTCTGTCTGCAATTTTCTGAAATATATAGTGCAGTTTCCTGTTCTTCAATGTCCTCACCTTGTTTGGTCATTGTCACAGCAGTAGTATTTTATTTAAATGAATTTTATGGAGATATGGTATGCACAATGCAGAACTTCTAATCCTTCAAGCTTGAATAGCCTACAGCCAATACATAGGGTCTACCTACTCAGCTGAGGCGGATTTCCCCTCCCACTTCGGATGTCTCCAGTTTAAAATGTGAGATGGGGTCTCTGAGAAAGCACAACTGAACTACTCAGATTGACTGTTAAATAAGAGCCTAACCAACATTGGTGCCATGTCGTGTAGTTCCTACTAATCCGTAGGATCTGCACATTGTTTGGACAACATAAACTAGGGGCTTGGTGTCAAGACTGGTTCTGGACACCCCTGCAGGATATGTTGGCCTATAGACCAGCTAGCTCACAGTGCCACCGTAAGCCCCCCTAACATATCAGGGAGCGAATGGTTCCTGGCAACCACTGAACATGACAACCTTGACCCTCAGGGTTGTGGAAACAGTACAGAACCTTTCGCTCAGTCACTCATGCTCACTTATTCTCAGAGAAATATACAGAGAATACACAGTGGGACGTTTTCAATAATATTTATTGAACCAACGTTATTCATAAAATACGTGTGCTGCAATGATTAGTAGGCAGAAGCAGATAAACTTGATTACAAGCACCAAAAGAGTAAATAGTAGATATAGTTCCACCATGGTGCTAAAACAATGCATATAACACAAGGCAGTAATCGAGCGTACTGCTACAATGCGAACCCTACTCTAAGTGTACCTAGAGAGTGTGTAAGTGTAATGCCAAGAATCCCCCCAGGGGATGATCCAACCCCATTACCTGATGGGATAGAGTGAAGGACCCCGTCTGGGTCACGAACTGGACACCCCTCACGAGATGTTAGACTGCTGTGTGGTGATTTCTCAGCATGCAAGGACATCGGTGTCAGCGGAAGTGCCTCTTCTGCTAATCTATCGGGATGCTCATCTTTTATAATGGAAAGCAGCCCTGGGATGTGCATGTAGATTAGCAATTTTATGGATATGTAAATAGCCCTGCCGCCCCGTGAATGAAGATAGTGATGACATTTGTACATAGTGTGAAAACGAGACCTTGTACAGGATGTTCAGGGCGTTGTGATAATGTTGTGCGAAGCTCGATGTGTAAACAAGTTTAGTTTCAGGTAAACTAATCCAATATTGTCGTGCACGCAAATATGTGCAAAAGGTCACAGCTGAAAATGTTATTTGTGAGGACAATGTAAGAAATAAGCTGCTTCACTACATGGGCCTAACTTGGGAATATACCTGGATCAGGGTTTTAAGTTGGGTTCTTCTTTCCCTTTGCCTTGTCTATTTTTGTCTCTTGTTGATGTAGCGTTTTACATGCCCGGAAATGCTTGGAACTATGAAACTTCGAATTGTATCGCTGTCATTACAGTTGGACAAGGCATTGTTTACTTTGCCTAAATAATAAAAATATATAAACCATAAAATCTGAGGGACTGGAGCTTCTCACAGGAGTGTTCTAGAGGGTGATTCATCCTGATTGGTTAACACCTAAATTTGGTCTCTTTTAAAAAAATGACTATGATAGTTTACTAAACTAAGAGGCCTAGACCTTTTCTAGTCTATATCTATCACTATATTGCTTTATTAAGGTACCGGGGGACTCCCATCTCGACGATGGTGAAGGATTCAAGTATGTGAATCAAGAAAGATTCCAATGCTGGAGAACTACAGTTACAGGTAAGTAACTAATTTCTTCTCCTGACGACCAGGTTGTGGGTGGTGACTATCTGAGACAGTGCTGTGGACATCGCAATAGTCCACTTGAATCTCAAGCATCTCCAAAAAACTTTAATCAAGTTGAAACTCCGGATGGGTCTTTAAGTGAATTGGTCTTAACTTACACAAGTCCAATTCAAATTGATAGGGATATTGAGTGGAAAATATCAATGATATATTTGGCTCATTTAACAGATTCTTATGATATTATGCTAATTGAGAAAGTCTGGCCCACTCAAGTTGTAATTGATATCCCTATCGAGTAGCAGTTTAAATGGATGCTTTCTCCTCAATGGTGTCCCATTCCCTTAGGGACCACTACGTCATTAAAGGGCACTACAGTTGGTCACTGCCCTTTATAAAAATCAGGCTTGGGATGAGAAACAGTTCTACATATTATTCCTTTAATTGATGTTCTCTGAAGCCAGCTGCTAGGAGGGATTTCAAAACAATTCTAGATGAGGTGCAATATCAGTGACTAACTTCTCCATGCCCATCCAAAATAAATTTGCTGATGTTCCCATTTTTAAAACATTTTTGGCCCTGGATATTAGTTTTTAAATATAGACACTAGAAGCAGCGCCATTGTGAAATCTATGCAGTTAAAATTTTCATAGTGGAGGCTTAATGACATGTGTAAAAGTATGTTTGAAGTAGGTAATGGCATCTTCACCAAAGTGTAGTGTTGGAGTCACAATATTTGACAGCTTTCACATATGGAGGAACGCAATAAGAGTTTGCACATTTTTTATCCTCATATATCAACTAGCTGGACCTAGTTAAAGAGATTGGTTTGAGGTTAGCTACTCTTCACATGCCAACCATGTATTAGAATTTCTTGTGTTAAGGGTATGTATGGCATGGATATTTGTAACACCCTCATGCAATCACTCAAGCATGGAGGGTGATCGTTCATCCAAAAGATACAAAGGAGATGCCTAGCACTATCAAATAGGCCAATAGTTGTTTTCTCACTAGTTGGCATCAACATACTTCTCGAGGAGATAAAAAATATTGCCAAAGAGTAGCTTACCTTAATTTCTTCTAACATCTCAGACATTTTACCACTGAATGCATCCCAGCATGTCTAGATAGCTGGAAACTGCCTAAAGTCATTTACTTCAAGTTGACACAATGAACCTATGGAGTAATTATTGGCAAGTAGCAGATGTCCCTGTTTACATAAAATATCAGGTAATATGGGACTCACCAGCCACTTCAGAATGTCTATGAGCCAACTTGACATGTCAACTTGGGAAGAACTATTTGAGCACTTGTTTTTAGTCTGTGGGAGGATCCAAGCCACAAAACAGAAAATACATTGTTGAGATACAATTATATACACTTATAGGCACAGACTTCGTCAGTGAAGCGGGAAGAGTATAAAGATTTTTGCTCAGACTTAGAGGATTTAGTTACCAAACTAAACAAGTACTCGAAGGAAACTTCAAGTGTTACAACTTAAATGGTGAAATAGCAGAGTCAATTATGATGCACCCATCGAAGATCTGGGAATGATGCTTACCAGTGCTGGACATAGAGATTATCTGGCAAGAATCTATAAATGATGCTTACCAGTGCTGGACATAGAGATTATCTGGCAAGAATCTATAAATTTAAAGTTCAAAGTTTTTAGGTCTGTCCAAAATGTAAACAACTGAAAGTAAATGATGGGTTCACACATTAACCACAGGGTTCTAAAAATAGTCAGCATGTAACAATTATATAAATATCACACACTGTTCTAAATGGATGGCTTGCTGTAGCTGACAGTAGGCATGAAACAATGCAGCTTAGCTGCTTGTGCAGTGGTTGAGGGAGTATTTGAGTATAAAGTTCATACTCAAACACATTCATGAGAAACCTTCAGGAGAGTTAACAATGCTTCTAGCCTTACAGAAAGCCGACCCTACAGTTCCAGAACAGGTAGTTTCTGATGCTTCATTCTGAGTGCAATGTTACAATGTAGATTTAACACATTGGGAGTACAATCATTACAAAGATTCATAAGTGAAAATGATAAATGTTTAGCAGCTTCAGTTAGACACATCAGTCTTCAAGAGTCAGCTTCTTCCACTAGTGAAAGTACAGCACATGCTGGCACACCAGAATTAGGCAATACACTCAAAAATGAAATTATGCTGCTGACCAAGCCTGAAATCTCCAGTTAATGCATGCAAAATAACAGCAATAACTAGGTCGCAAGCTAGAATCAATGCAGAGATAACTTCAACACAATGGTAAAACCTCACCTCCAGGCTTCCCAGTGAAAAATGTTTACTTTTTGGGATCAGATTAGCAGCCACGGTGGGTGACTGTGATATGCCAAAGAAATTGCCCAACTTGACTAAATCGAGGCAGTTTATGACTTAGCCTCACCCACTTTGCACATATTACCTGAGCGTTATTGGTAGCCATAAATGCCAAAAGCAACCAGACAACATAAAATGTAAAGTTTAGGAAACCTGCAGCTATGCGGCTCCCACTTGTACGTATCACAAAAGCAGCTGTCCCGTTTAAAATAATCCACGTCAATCCCATAGGTCCACTCCCACCAGTAAATCAATGTAAAAATATTCTGGTAGCTTTAGGTGAATGCGGTCTCTTCATAAGTGTATGGCTAGAGGGCTAAGCCAGGGCTCATGCAGTCACAAAAGATATGTTCTGTTTCGTAGCAATGGATGGGGTGTATACCTTTCACTCCACCCAAATGTCTGCTTTTGCTTCTGAAGCATTAGCAGTGTTGCTTACCAAAGTTGGACTATTGTTCCAATTCTCTAACCCATTCTAACTGCTATAGAACAAAGTATGTCGGAGTCCACTACCCCCCCACCCTGCCCCTCCCCGCCCCGCCCCACCACCCCGCAGCACTCTCTCTGCGAGCCGCCACTGCATTATACCTGCGCCAGGTATAATGTATGCAGGGTGGGCGTTCCCTCGCAAGAAGGCCTCGTAGAAGTGGCGCATTGAAATCTATAAGATTTCAGTGTGCCACTTCGAGGACACCATTGCGTCAAAACCTTACGCCTGCCTCATGGCAGACGTAAGGGTGACGCAGTGCATTAAGGATAGGCCTTCCCCACACATTGCTGGAGTTGCGTCATGCTTGCAAAACAACTCCAGCAATGCGTGACTTTTGCGCCGACAGATACGTCAGAATTCCTGACGTATCTGTCTTTCCTTGCGACATGGAGCGCCATACTGTAAATACGGCGCATCCATCGTGTCGCAAGGAGGGCGCAGTGAAAACTGTTGCATCGCTGTTTTTTCACAGCAATGCGACAGTTTTCATAAATGAGGCCCTGAGAGACTAATAGGTGAGGTGGGGTAGAGCAGAGGTTAGGTACAGAAAGAAGTAGAGCTAGAGAGGTCTGGGGTAAGTACATAAAGATGAAGAAATAGAGGTAAAAAGAGAAAGGTGGCAAGGAGACAGACAGGCAGAAAGATAGATATGGCAGAGAAAGAGGGTTCGAGGGAGGTAGAGAGAAGTGATATTGAGGTAGTTAGAAAGAGAGGTAGGTAGAGAAGTATATTAAAGCTAAGGCCAGCGATTTAGTCATTGGTGAGGTAGGGAGAGATGAGATACAAGATATAGAGGCAGAGAGAAGAAGTAGAAAAAGTAGTGAGGTAGAGAGAGAGAGACAAGGTAAACTGAGGTACCCAAGAGTAAGTTAGAGGGAGTTAGAGAAATAGAGAGAAAGAGAAGGGGTTAGAAGTGTGAACAAGGTAGGGATAGAAGAAGAGATAACAGAACGAGAGTTAGGTGAGGTAAAGAAAGGGAGGTCGATGGAAAGGTGAAGCGTGATGAGGGAGGGCCAGACAGAGAAAGACACTGTTGGAGGCAGAGGTAGGCAGAGAGAGGTTGATTTAGAGAAAGGGAGGGATTGTCTTCTGTCTGTCCTGATCACTTTAACAGGGGACCCTTTGAAGATGGGGGCCCGGGGCAATTGCCCACTGTGCCCATGACTTTGAACAGCCCTGCCTACAGCTGTCTCAAGAAAAAGAGGCAGAATAATGTGGATCCTTTCATTGTTGTTCCACCTACAACACTTGCTTCACCTACATTTGTCATGCCCATAACTGGTAACGAAGTTGAGCTGAACCTACATTATTCCAGAAACACACCAGATTCAAACTCTGAACCACTGCAGTGTGAAACTTCATTTGCAGTGCAGCTTGACGAACAGGCGACAAAATAAAAAGCTGATAATGGCACGACAAGTGGTCTGTGCCTAGGCATGCTTTTAAAGGTACACACGGCCTGTGGACGCATGTCTATGGATAATTCTGACTATCATAACATTTGCTGAATGGATGTCAATAGTCGTATTTCATTGGTGCATGCACATTATTTATCTGACTTTATGGAGCCTGGGACCATTGATGTACAACTGGATCAGAGAACCCCCTCTGATCCAACTCTTCATACTGCATGGAGTGAGTCAACCTGACAGCTTTACCAAGGTGGGATGGTGTCTTCTGGGTAAAACATGATACCAGATCCTGGAACCAACTGAGTCAGAGCAAATACCTCCTACTTTTCCCATATTTTTAAACACCACATAGTTTAAATTCAGTCTAGACCAATGGTCCCTCTAATTATTCTCCGTTGTTTGCGACAGCACAACATATATGTGCAAACTTTTCTGAGCTGTATGCGCAAATGGTACTCACCAGGAGTCACAATGTGACTATGTGTGTGCTACCTTTTCTAGGGGTCATTGAGGTGCAACATCTCCATTTCACTTTTGAAAGACATGGGCAAAAGGTAATTATCTAAAAATAGTTAGTCCAGTTACGTTGCCTAAAAGCCCTAGGTTTTAGCAAAAGATCTGGATGGGCAGGTCGAGCTTCTGAAAGAAATCCAGTATTTTATGATATGTCACTACACCTAGATGTATTATTGCTCTGAGATAAAAACAAAAATCCTTGATATACCTTATTGTTATTTATTTGTATAGTGCCAGGTGCAGTCATTTCCAGTGTGCCACGTAGATGCATATGGGGCCTTGTTATTCCACCTGTTGATGCTACTCCTGAAAACCATTGTGCTCTCGCATCCTCTCAGACAACGTCTCTTACTCATTCCATCAAACTCACTCTTTCACTCATTCTAATTCTTTCTAACACTTTCATATTTACCCTTTCTCTTTAACACAATAGGTCATTCAGTCCCTGAATATAAATTGACCACTAATTCCGTTTCAACTGCAAACTTCCATTTGTGCCCGAATTAGGATCATCGTTCATGCTGTTTCACTCTCTGGATTTTTACCAGGTAAAACCTAACACAAATTAAGGGGGCAAAAATTGTAAATGCCTCTTTGTCCATCTTGGACTGTGTAAAAAAGAATGTGAAATTTTAATGTATTCTCCATTCTGAGGGCTGCAGCTCAAGGTGGGTACAATTGTGCGCCTGCTAAATATCATTCCCCCATGTAAACTGTAATTAGTGAATGTGCAATTCACACCAAGTTGTAAAAAAAACCTCACTCTTACACTTCCTATCCTATCTCCATGTTTAGTTTAGATAAACTGTCATACATTCAACCACAAGCACTTGCTCTTGTCAGCTATCAGGCACATAAAAAAACAAAGTTTACAGGGACGTTATAGTTAGGCTCAGATTTCACTAATACAAAACAAGAGAAATTTTGCAGTTATAGTTAGCCTAGCTAACTATAACTCGCGCCCCCGCAATGCACTGATTATGACCTCACATATTACGTCACTCATGACATGGTCAGTGACATCACTGATGACATGTGCCCCGGGGAAGTGGCGATCCCCAGGGCAGGGGGGTTGGCGAGGCCCACCCGGGGATTATTCTAAAGCAAGCGGGGCAGCCCGCACTTGCTTTTTTTTTAAATGTTGCCACGGATTTGCGGATCCTCCCACAAGTCTGCGTCTAAATTAAAAAAAGAAAATGCTTTTTTTTACCCCTGGCGGGGTCCCTGAGGGACACTCCACCATAACCGGCGGGGTCAGGGTATTCCTATCCTGCCCCCTTTTCTTTATTTTTAACTTTTTTTCTGGGACTCGGCTTCAAGAGTCCCAAGATGGCTGCCAACACTTCCTGGTTGAAGTGTTGGCAGCCAATCAAATTTTAATAGGATCCGCGAGTCCACTGCAAGGACTTGAGTCCCCAGATATCTATATTTTTTGAAGTTAGATAACTCAAAAACTACTTAACGGATTTACACCAAATCACAACAAGTCAGCAGTTTGGGCTGTAGTCGTGTTCAAAAAAACAAAAATCCCTATAGACGTAACATGGAGAAAACATGTTCTGGGACCCCCCTTTTTTCTCGGCCCCCGCTTGACGGATCACCCCAAAACTTTCAACATAGCAGCTGAACCAAAAAGGGGAAGTTTTGTGAAAATTTCGTGGAGATTCGTCAAGCGGCGCTAAAGTTATTGGCAAAAGAAAAAAATGCTTTTCCTATGGAAACTTTGGTCCTAACTATATAAAATAAATATATTTGCCAGGTAATTGGCATTTGTAACAACTCACCTACACATTAAAAGTCTGAGCTTATTATAATTGGCACAATCACTCTAGTGATCGCACAGGCCCTCAAAACAAATTAGACTGGTCTGCAATGGAAACACATTTAAAGTCATACCCAGGACTAGCTGCAATTCCATATTAGTGGCAGATTTATGCTATACAAGTGCTAGTTCACAATAACAATAAACTTATACACATACTCTGTCTCTCTCTGTCAAATAAACTTACAAAAGTGGAGGGTGAGGGCATGGTTTAAAACGTGTATTAATGTGCTGTGACAACACTGAAAACTGTACTGTAGCTTTTAAACCTATCCTAGTCTAATCGAACTAATTATAGCTTTCAGTTGAAGAAATAATATAGGCTAGTCAATGTTTGAAGTACATTTGGTAAAAAAAAAGTGAATGGGTTTAATTAATTTATAATTGTTGTTTTATATGGCATGAGTAATGCCTAGAGGGCATCAAAGCGCTTTACAGAGAGACAAGAAATCTGGGCATCTGAAAAATGTGAGTGCATTATAAAATACAGACAAAAATGACATAACAAATCACGCATAAAAATCAACTGTCAGGAGAGAGGAAACATATATACACTATTCACAGTGTGATCAGACAGAATAGTAACTTTCATTGTAATGTAGAAAAAGAACATATTTGCAAAACATTGTGTGCCGTTTTGTTGCACACATTAGTGTTCAAGAGAGAATATATTTGAAAACAGAAGTTTCTGATACTATAGTAAGAAGTCAAAAGACATCAGCAAACTTCATTTACTTGCAGTAGCAATCCTGAAGCCAGATATACAGCTGCAAATATGCAGACATTTCTTACATTAACTTCAACTAGAAACGCAAAGTCCAGACCTGCCACATGGGACACAGATCACCTCTCACCTACGAAAGAGCTTTCACATTAATAGCCTTACCTTTTGTTTTCTTTTCATGTATGCATTTGCCATTTAAAGGCTGCTGTTCTTCCTCAGCAAAATGGGCCTTTGTTATATGCGCTTCTGGATATTAATGACTGACTGATCATCTTACAGGGAACTGTGGTCTAGACTCATATTTTTTAAGCAAAACTATGAAAATCTGACTCCTGTGCTTCTCGTTAGGTATGAAATGATATATGCAGCTTCATTTTTAAATGCCCTTATGGAAAGTGCTTTTGGAATATGAAATCCTACAGATTCTTTACTGTAGGTGTGGGATACAGGGACATGGTACATTCAAGTTTCCAGTTCTCTTTTTCCTACATGTTTTACTCATGACATGTGTTACTGAATGGCATGATACAACAAACAATGTGTTTTTGTTTTGCTAAACTTGAAGTTCCTATCACACTCTTAGCACAATCCCTAAATTAATCTACTTTTTCAGATTATAAATGGGTGAGACAATTAACAGCATCTAAGACCGATGTGTTACTTAGTAATGCTACTTTTACACTGTTTCTGAGACTTCTTAAAGGAAAATGTATAAGGAACTTACATGGAAATGAACGTCACCAACGTTTTACCCAAGGGATTCAAGGTCTATTGATTTCCTGTCATGCTAGTTAAATTTGGTCCAGAAAAGCAGATGAATGGACTGGTACTCAGGGCATTGCTATTATATTAGAGAGAGGCTCTGGGGATGGTTTGAATTCCTCGGTTGTACAGAAAGAAGAATCTGCCTTGCGAATTCAGGGGCATATGTACCAGGAGTTAACGCTGCCTTATCGGCACTTTTCCGACGGTTTTGCGGCGATATTTTTATCGCCGTATGTACAAGATGTCGCTAACCTCTGTTAGCGGCAGTTTTCCGGCGAAAACGTCCATTCTAAAGATCGCCACTTCTGTTAGCGATAATGACATGCAAGGGAGGCGTTCCCGTGCAAAAACGACCGCTAACCCCAATTCGCGATATTTACAAGGGGATTCCTGAAGTTTGGAGGACCAAACAAACTGCAGCTAACTGCAGTTAGAGGCAGTTTTTTAAGACCAGAAAATAGCTGGTCTTAAAAATGGAGATAACACTTGGGACCTCTTTTTAGCAGGTTTTGGTGCTGGACAGCGCTGTAAGCAATGTTGCTGCGCTGCCCTGCGACAAAACTACAGGGCAGGAATGCGCACCATCAATAAGATAGTGCGCATTCCTGGCCCTCAGTCAGGAAAAGTGTTGCAGCGCTGTGACAAGACAGCGTTGCAACACTTTTCACTATGCCCTTCTTGCGACACCACAGATGCGCTGTATTCACTGGACAGCGCTCCATGACGCAAGTAATGGCAGATACGTCTGGAATCCTGACGTATCTGTCTGCGCCAAAGTCACGCATTGCTGCAGTTGTGTCACAAGCATGACGCAACTCCAGCAATGCATGGGACCAGCCTATCCCTGTGGCACTGCGTCACCCTTACGCCTGCCGTCCTACAATTGTCGCAGTGAAATATGAGGGATTTCACTGTGCCACTCCTATGAGGCCTTGAGGCGTGGGAACGCACAACCTGCGTACTTCATACCTGATGCAGGTATGATGTGGCACAGGGCTTCACAAGGTCACGCATATGCCTACATGCGTCACTTTGCAAATACGGCGCAATGTGGTGCTACTTTGTCCATTCTTGAGGGGTGCCAGGGTGTCGGTGCAGTTGGAGATCCATCGGTGGCGGTTGCGCGCTGCGGTGTCATCGTCTGTAAGCGTTGGCGGAGTGGTGGAGCTGAGGGAGTTGGCGAGACATTCTTCGGTGGCCTTGATCCAGCTGCGATGGGGGGGGTTGATGGCGGTGGTGTACGGTGGGCATGGTGAAGACGTGATGTATACAATGATGGTCAGTCCAGGAGAGTCCGGTGGTGTGGCTGTAGTTGAAGTTCACGCTGGCGGAGGAGACGTGCTCGACCGTGTGTCCTGCTATGTGGCTTGCTGCGGTGACTAGCTGTTTGAGTCTGATGTTGGGGAGCTTCCCCAGGAGGGGGTGGTGTTCTGGTCACTGGGGTTGTCCAGGTGGAACTTGAGTTCACCGAGTAGGATGTCGTCGGTGGATGGGAGAGCCTGGGGTGCAATGAGGTCTACAATGGTATCAGAGAATGGGGATCCATTGCCTGGGGGGCCTGCAGATGAAGGTGCCGCAGAGGATGGGCTTGGGGGTTGGTCCGGATCTGGAAGTTGAGGTGTTCCATGGTCACCGTTGGGTCATTAGAGTGTGTGGTCAGTCGGAGTGTGCTTCTGTAGGTGATGGCAATGCCTCCTCCTGGACGGTTGGGGTGGTCCTTGCGGGTGATTTAGTAGCCGTCAGTGATGGCGATGGCGATGTCCGGTCCGGAACAGAGGTTGGTCCTGGCAGGCGATGTGGCATCCAGAGTTGATGGCGAGGAGGGTGCTGGCGTAGTAGCGGTGGAGTGTCCGAGAGGAAGGGTGATTGGTGCTGAGCGCGGTCCAGGGGCAGACGGACGCAGACGGGCTTGCCTTTGGCACGGGAGACGTCCATTACAACGCAGGCATTACATCGTAATGCCTTTACAACGCAACCCCAACAACGCAGGTGCCTTTACATCGCATTCCATTACAACGCATTGTGAGGTCAGAAATGGGATATTTTTAAGTTTTAGGTAGGTATGGGTTTCGGGTGTCGGAGATTAAATTTGGGGTGTATTATGGGGCAAAATCTGAAATTTGGGGTGTGTTTTGGGGTCAAATATGATTTTTAGGGTGTGTTTTGGGGGCTCAAAGATGAATTCTAGGGTTCAGGGTTTGCTCTGGGGTGCAAGGGTTAGCTTTAGGGTTGCACTCACTGAAGTGGGAATAGTAATATTTACATCTCTGCTATCCAACACCTTCCCTACTGTTGCAATATGCCTAGTATTAGTATGCATTGTAATGAAATGCGATGTAATGGTATGCGTCGTAACTCCATATATACCTTTGGCACACCAGTGGTACGCCCGCTGTGCATGGCCGCACATCGGCCGCCATTGAGAAGTGCTGCGGGGGGACTGGATAGCTGGGAGGTGGGAAACGCCGGAAAGGACACTGGATGGGGCTTGGATGCGGGGGTGTGTGTGTGAGCGGGTGTTGTAAATATTTAAGTGAGAGAAATCTTACCTCAAGGCCGGGTCCCGTGTCTTCGTTGCTCCTGCTCTCCTGAGTCTGCTTCCAGGAACAGGAAGTAGGCAGCCAGGCCATAAAACTGCACGTGTCCTGATTATCCAAATTGTAAACTTACCACTGAAACACCTAATAAAGTTTGTGTTTAAAAAAAAAAAAAGTAGGCAGCCAGGCTCCCTCCCCTAAGAAATCACAACGCTGCAATGCGGCGTTGGGATTGGTCGTTGGCGCCGGGACAAGGCGTTCAGCCAGGGGCTGGAGGGGTGGGCATGTTCTCCATGCAGGCTGTAATGCAGCCTGCATTGCGAACAGGACAGTGCGCATGACTGCTTTGGGCGACCTGAGAGGGCCGACCAAACAGTCATGCACACTTGAGTGGGCATGCCACTCCACCCCTGCCCTGCTCCGTGAGTGGAGCATCCCTACCCACCCTCCCGCCCGCAAAAGAAACATAGCACAATTACATCAGGAAGTTGTCATCATGTGATGATTTTTCCTCTTCTTGCACTGCTTGAAAGCAGTGGGGCAACGCTCTTCCGCTATAGCGGATGAGCCGCCACTGGGGGTGCGTCATCTACAGGTGCTAGGCCTGGGCGACTCGACCCCAGGGCCTCCTCCGCTACACGTCCCACCTTCTCCTTACCTGGACATTGACACCGTGGCGCAATCCGCTACACTCTCTCCAAATCTGTGACTCAGCCAGCAGGAGCCTCAGCCAGGTGGGATTTCACAAGCCTGGGTACAGCAGTCGCCGACAAGTACGCTGGTGAACCTCTCGATGCAGTTGATGCAGCAGGGCCCCCTTAGGCGGGAAGTTGCAGCGCTCCCGCCACACAAGTTCGGCGCAGCGTCCGGACAGCGCAACATCATCCGGCCTGTGTTGCAGAGAGGCGCCGCCCACCGTTGGTAATCCCCTCCGCATGTAGTGGTGGATTGTAGTATGCGATGCAGACCTCCCTACGTTGGTGCGCAGGAGCACCTCTACCATTCACAGCTCCAAGGGGCTCAAGGCGGTCTTCTCACACAGGTCAGCAACGTGTCTCCATGCGACCTGCCAGACTTCACCACCAGGTACGGGCGATCGCCGCGCCTCAATGTCTACTGCCGCAGCTCATCGACTCCACAGCTCCTCCGCATCCCACTCCAGGCTCCAGACGCAGGTCCAGCGAGGCATCCAGGCTCCAGACGCAGGTCCAGCGAGGCATCCAGGCTCCAGGCGCAGGTCCAGCGAGCCATCCAGGCTCCAGGCGCAGGTCCTGTGAGGCATCCAGGCTCTCATCCTGATCAACCTGGATGTTGGGAGGCTTGAGAGGGCTGTTGATGTGTGCTGCACTTGGCCCTGACTGCTCCATTCTGCATTTCAATGTTTTTTTTGCATATTTTCTATTGGAGGTCGACTGATATGCTATTTTTTCCAATAGAGGCAAAAAAAACTCACATTGGGCTGACTAACGTGTGTTTTTTTGCCGCTAATAGGCCATTCGTTGGTTTTCGCCCGCTAAAGCCGGAATTCCTATCGCCATCACGCTAATGTTAGCGGCAGTTTTCGCCGCCGATCCCTGAAGCTATCGCCATGTAGCGACTGCTTGTAAATACGTCGCTAACATGGCAATAGTTTTCAGCGGTACACGGCGGTGAGAAAACTGCCGCTAACTAACGTTAGTGATAGTTTTCACCAGTCCTTGTACATATGGCCCTTAGTTCCTTCGATAATAGGTGAGATCATAATGGGCCCATGAGAAGAATAAGCCCATCTTGCTTGGTGGACTTTGGGCCCCTTTGTTGAATTTAAGTACAAGACATTTTTATGGGCAGTTTGGAAAGAAGTGCTCCATTTTGGTAATGTCTACAGTTGGTGCAACAACCTGTCAATGTATATAATGTAGTTTCGCTTTGGTCCTGTCAGGATTCTAAAAAAGTTGGCCACAGAGTACAGGGCATCAGCCGTTGGATCTCTCAGTGACAGTAATTAATAGCAGTAGAAGAAACATCTGTTACATCAACAAAAGGTTACTGCATGTCTGGATGTCTGAGGATAGGTACAGTGGGGAAATGCCTCATTCAGTCCCCCACTGATATGGTTCCCACTTCTTTGGCAACTTCATTATGGAGCTGGTAATGGAGAAGAATCAAATTCTGATACTAATTTGAGAAGCTGGCTCACTTCACTGAGGTATGTGGTGACAAATACAGTTGCTTGGATCTTGGACATGTCTGTACCGATCTGAACTAAACTACTGAGTTACCAGAAAGAGGGTACGGGTTGTAGAGGTAATTGCACTCAATTCCAAGTAGAAAATACAAGGACAGGCCTTTCGGTTGGGTTTTGGAATAAAAAAGACTGAAGCGCCACTGATAAAGTGGAATGCTGAATAAGTCAGATTGTCAGGATTCCCCTGGTGATATTGTTGTAAGACCTCCTCTCCTTGTAGTGTGAATAGATAGACACATACAGCCATAGTACGCAGTAGGCAGAACAGTCACTTTGGTTTCTTCCGCCCATGTAGAAGGAAAGTGTGGGCTTTTGACATGGTAGCAAACTAAGTTAAATTCTGACTTTCCTAAAATTTTAGACACTGATTGCAATGGGTTTAACAATCCTGTCAATCTCAGAAATATTGAGTGTGAGCCAACGTCTCCCGGCAGTCAAGGGAAAAGATGGAGCATGAATAATATTGTAAAGAATTGCTTATTAGTGACTAGCATAACAAGGGACGGGCTTCATGCCAAATGCCTCTAGAAGACAGGTGAGTGCCTTGATTTGCTTTAGACATTTGGACTTTTCTTTTCTTAAAAGAGAATCTGAGCCTGGTTTCAGAAATTCTGGTCCATAAAACAACTGGTCGTCCTGAAATTGGGTAGTAATAGTGGATCTGATTACAGCTAATGCTAAAATGTCTTGGAGATCTTCATCAAGGCCCTGATAGAATGCAGCTATTGCCTCAGAAAATATTAGCTGGAATTGGAAGGTGTGAGTTACTAATACTTTTTCCCCTTATCTTCTAGTAAGAAGACAGGAATGCACCGCTAGGGTGGACTGAGACTTATCGAATATTCTGTTAAAATGGGCTTTAAACTAATCAAAATTGGATAATAAAGGGATTTGATTCAGTAACAAAGTAATCGTGCTAGCCATGTCTTTTATAAAATATGGCAGTTATGGGGAAAATAGGTTCCAACCTGTGGAATCTTCCAGTTTTTTTACTTTATGACCTCTGGTATTTGGACGTCTCCTTTCGTCTGAGCCCCCCTGAAGGAGCTGTACCTATTATATGCTCTGCTAAAATTGTAGGTGGAACTGCGACCTATACTGCTCGCCTTTTAATATAAGGCCAGAAGCCCATGGACAGCTAAGGTAAGGGTCTCTTGGTAGGTTGCAGAGGACATGTATAGAGAGTGTATGTGTGTGCACTGTGCAAGCTCCTTATGATGCGAGTACATTAAAGGACTTTGACTTTCTTAAGATGTAAGCACTTGTTAGGCAATGAAAGTATAAGCACTTGTTAGGCAGTGATTTACTGAGTGTTATTGTGTGCACTTTCAACCTACATCACCTTCCTAAGCGTGCCTAGGACTCCTCTGCAGTCGCTAGCTTGACAGTGAAGCACTGAAGGAGTGTGCTTGGGTTTTTAATGTGTAGCGATCCTCTTCTGTACAGATGATGCAGTGTTCTTATCTCTCAGAAATTGTTGATGCACCTTTTATTGAATGGTTTTGAAAGATTCTGCCTGAAAAAGAGACTATGGGCCTGATTACGATGTTGGTTGGTGAGCCTCCCACAGCTCGTGGGAGGCTCACCAACCGACATTGTAGGTTTACAGTCGGACCGCCAAATTATTATGTCAGTGGTCGGAGTGTAAACCGGCCGGTCATTCCAGCTGGCTTCTGATAGGTTCAAGGAGCCCATCGGCCAGTCGGAACCGCCACCATAATCTCATACGGACGGCGTTTCCGCCATCGGGATTATGATGTCAGTCTCAGACAGGCTTTCCATGTCGGTCTCTCCGACATGGAAAGCCTGTCGGAAAGCGACTTAAGGGGCCCTAGCAGGGCCCCATACCTCAGCTGCCTCCTTATGGGGGCCTGGGGGGCACCCATTTCTCTATGGGAGCTTGTGCCACGGCCGGTGTCCCACTGCAGCATAGAGAAATGGGAGTTTGTGACCGCACCATGTCTGGTTGCATCATAATAGGGGGTGATGAACCGCCGACCTATGGTCAGTCGGTTCGTCCGCCCGACATCATAATAGGCCCCTTGATATTAATGTAAGAAAAAGTAAGTTCATGGTCATGAACCAGAAGGTCAATTTGAAGCAAACCTTCAGGATAAATAGAACGCTTGAAAAAGAATTAACATTTTATTACTTACGCGTAAGGTTCGACCATAAACTAACACGAATACAATAAAAAAAATCAAAAAACATGCATCATGGCTCAAAATAATGGTGCAGTCCTATGTTGCAGAAATAAAATCGGTGCAGACTCAGTCAAGGCAATCTTGGATGTTTGTAAGATGAAAGCAGCAGTAATTTTAATAAAATAATTATGGGGGTATCATAAAGTAACATGGATACAAAAAATTAAAACTTGTTTCCTTAGAAGCCTTTTTGCAGCTTGGTCCAGGCACCCCTCTCGAAGCCTTAACACTTAAACTAGCGTCAAACTGCATAGAAGACCTAATTCTACCAAAACCAGTCTTATTCTGGGCAAGATTGTGTGTGAATCCTTAATCCAATCTTTATCCAAGCTCAATTCTTGACACCATGGGCATAGAGGAATTTATAAAGAACTGATGGTAAAACCACATACATGAAACCTTAACTACAACTGACTGCAGCGATTTCTAGGCCAACCATGGGAAAATGAGTACCTCAACTGTTGCAGTCATCAACTCCAGTTAGTGGCAGTCTAAACAAGCACAAAACATCAGAAGCACTAGCTAGTTCTTTGTTATCAATTTAGTTAACTATTAGAGGCTGAGAACCGTATCTCAACTTGATAACACCAAAAATCCGGAGATCGATATAGTTAAAATGTATGCTGGGAGACCTCGCAATGGATGTAGCCACAGCAGAATAAGGACAATACCAGCACTTGTTGTAGCTGCAATCTGGGGGTTGGAGGGAGTGCTGGACATATTCAGCCACTTCATGCTTCTTTGCACTAAATCATTAGTGGAGAGAATGCCAGTACTCATACAGCAATTCAAACAACAGAGATGCGTTGGAGTTATGCCAACGAACCAACGAGGAGTCCATTTTATTCTCTGTTGTAGCCTACACGTCCTTGTCATGGCCAGCGGCAGCTCCTCTGCTATGGCAAAGGAGCATTGCCCCCACTGCCAGCCTCAAAATTTGAAAAATAAAACGATAATAAAACGTGTTTAATATCGTTTTTTTTTTCTTCCAGTGAATGAGTCTTGGGGGCGGGGCCATCGTGGGGCAAGGCACGAGGGGGAGTGGTGGACACTGCCTTCAGTGTGCATGTGGGTTTTGCCTGCCGTCTCAGGACGGCCAAACCGACATATGCACTGAGCTGTCTCCAACCCGTTGCCTGGATTGGAGACAGCAGGCACAGACTCCCAGTCTCCCTGGGAGCACAAATCCAGAGCACTTAGGCCAATCCTTATGCTGTTCTCATGCATGAGAGCAGCGTCACGATTGGCCGCGGGGGAGGCTGGGAACCTGTGTTGCAGCGAGGAGGAAGCAGAAAGTGGAGTTTCGGCGGGCGGCAATGCGGCAGGTAAGTTAGTTTTTTTTACTTTTTATTTAACTGTTTTCTTCATCCGTCCCTGCCCCCCTACTCGGCTGGTACACCAGCCGCTACTGGTTATGGCTACTTACTATGTAGGAGCATAGGGGCTATAGTAGCAGGCTCCCATAAGGAACATATTTGTACTTCTTTTAATCCTGTCTTTTTTATTGTTTTTCTTAATACTTCTTTCAAAAAAATATATAAAATAAGTTCAGCTATTGCTTGTTTTTAATTGTATGGCTTTTAGCTGTAAGCAGGGGCGTAGCGACCAGCGGTGCAGTCGGTGCAATGCACCAGGGCCCAGAGGGGGGAGGAAGCCAGTCTGTCCTGCAACCGCTGGTGTTAACTCAGCCTGCTCTGATATTTTTTTAGACAGTGTATGCCAGGTGCTTGGCTGTGTTTACTTTTTAGGTGGAGTGGTACAGAGGTAGAGAGTAAGAGAACAATAAAGAAGAGAGAGGAAAGGAAGGAAAGAAAAGGAGAGGGTGAACGAACGGGGAGGAGGGCAGGAAAAGGTAACAATGTGAGAAAGAAATAAGGTTGAGCGAGAAAGAGAAATGAGATAATGTCAAGCAAAGTGGGCAAGGGAAAAGGAAAATAAATTTAAAAAAAATAAGGAGAGAAGAGAGGAAGATGATGAGGATGAGTGAAAGACAAAAGAGGGCCAAGAGAGTGTCTGAGGAAGGGTATAAAGAGGAGAGCATTAAGTGGATGAAGGAGCCGAGAGGAGAGAGGGGTGGAGATAGGGAGGCATGACGGAAAGACAAATAAAATAAGGAACTTGAAGACCTGTAAATTACATTAGTGTAGCAGGTGCCATGACACCTGCACCTCATTTATAGCAGTATTTTATTACCGGCCAGGGGCCTAGTTTAATTGCTTGCACTAAGGCCAATGGCTCGAAGACCAAAATAAAACAGCAAAACAATGGGTTTTCAATTTGTAGTAATAGTAGGGGGATCCCAGGACACAACTGATGAATAAACTCAGTTGGCACAATTGAGACCCAGTAAACCCTGCATGCGACCCAGTAAACTAGTATTTATTAAGTCTAGGTTTGTCACACTTAACCTGTGGTGTAAAGAGAACATAGTGGAGCTGCAGGCTCAGAGACAATGGTGATTCAGAGACAGGGCTAGCAGAACTAGTGTTTGAGGGTAATTCCCCAAACCGTAGGTCATTGGTGGAGACATAGGGGCTTATTTACAAGTCCTTGTGCCGCAAGTCCGTCACTTTTTCCCATATTAAAAGTGACACACTGGTGGCGCAAGGGGCTTGTAGATAAGCCCCATAGTGTCCTTTTTAGGTCGAGCCTGAGCCAGCACGCAAGCGCTGCTCTGGCGAAGATCTGTGGTAGTTCAGTACGGGAGAGAAGCCCCGCCCACTCCCCCGCCCTTATTTTTCATTGGCTTGTGTCTTTATCCTTTGTAAATGCTGTCTTCTGATTCCTTAATAGGCTTGTTAGTCCCTCCTTAGTACGGCCATGTCGTCATTTGTAACCTCCCATGGCTACTGGCCCCTTTACTTGGTTGTTACATGTGCTGTGTACTATTTTCTTTATTGAGTTTCGCGACGTGCTTTTGCAGTAGCCGCTGGTTGTGGCGGACGGTTGCAGTCATCTGTGATGACTGTAGGGGTGGGACGGAAGAGAAACAAGCTGAGCCAGGAAGAGCTTCCAAGAGATACAGGGATGTAAAGGTGCAATCTATATAGTAACGAGCCAGACACTCTCGAATCGTGCTTGTATTTTGTAATGATTTAACCTTAAAGGAAAACACGCCATATTTATACAGGCTCTAAAGCACCTTTGTGACTATTTGGTGAGGTATAGGTTATACGCATAACAATGCTGTTAATACAATAAAGAGTGGTCCCAGCAAAATCTACTTTGCCACAACACTTATATTGTGTAAACACAAATTCAAACAAAACATACAAGAAAATGAAAGATTAAACAGTGTTATTTATTCACACTGTCATGTTTTCAAATACATCTATTACGCAATCAAAATTCATAAACAAAGTGCCCAGAACGACAGGGAAAAGAGAAGGATCGTAAAGGAAGTGATTCCGTGAAGGTAAAGTGTGAGAGCAAGAAGTAATGTGCAAACAATTAAATCATATTCATCAACAAAAGATTCCAGATTTAATTTTCGCCATTAATGCACCATAATATACATAATTTTTGTAGCCAGGCCTAAAAATTAAAAAACACAGTGAAATAATCTCTGTCGTTTCTGGCTGGTTCCAAAAAGGAGTGTCGACGTTTCGACCCCGATTGAATGTAGGTTTAGTCGCACCTTACGGGGGGTCTTCATCAGGACAGTGGTGGGGGGGAGGAAGAGGCGGGCACCTAGGATTTAATTTGAAAGAAATTTAAAAGTGAGCACCTCACCGGGAAGAGAACATTAAAAACCAGTAGAAATAGGGGCCAGATGGTCCCTAGAAATTACCGTAGTAGTCCTGCAGGCAGGACTTTGGTGGGGCAATGGTATGGGCCCGTGGGCTCCAAGATGCCGAGAGTGGAAAAAAACTGCACCTGCAAAAGTAAGGCGTAGTTACAAACCTGAGTCCCACAACTATTAAAAGGGATCAGAGGTTAAAAAAGCAGAAATGCAGAAATGCCAACAAATGAATCTGGGGCACTTACGTTAATCCGAAATAATCAGACCTGTCCCAATCACATTTCTAGGGTAGTCTCACTAAGTTACATCAGCCAAGGATTAAACTGCACGAATCTATTGATCAAAAGATTCGTGCAGTTTAGTCCTTGGCTGATGTAAAAAAATGTAATGCAAAAGGTCTCGCATTTACGCGAGTTTAAACTATTGGCATTGTAAATCACAATGCCTTTTATTTATGTTTTAAAACCAAAACATAAATAAAAGCATTGTCATTTACAATGCCAATAGCGAGACCTATTGCATTGCAAATGCTTGTTTTTTTATATAGTTACAGTTCTACAGCTGGTTCAGTTTGCTGCAGGGTGCACAGAATCTAAAGGAACAATTTCCATTAGAGAAATCTAAGGCTATTGTTTGTTTGAATTATGCCAAGACTAGATAGGTACATGAACCCAAATCAAAGGAAGATAATGGAACCAACATCTATGTTCAAGTCATAATATGTTAGGACGGTGAACCCGCACGCACAATTAGTAACACTCAGGACACGTTTGCATGCCTGGGCAGACTCAACCATATAGTGAGTTTTAATTTTAAATTAAGGTATATATGGAGAAATGGGTTCCCTGCAAGATGAAATATTCAGTTATCTAATGATTCAGCTAATAACCTTTACTAAAGGTGCCACTCAGGAATCTATAATCAAAGAAAGAGATGTCAATTATTGGTTTGATTCAATGGAAGGATGTATGGTGTGAGCCCTGCATTCCTCTAACCCCCAATATTTTTGTTTTATTGCTGCAGTTGAACCTGAACACTACTTGCACTATACCTGTATTAAGAAGGCTCTTCCATATAGATTTAGGGACTGTGAAATGTAGCCACACCATCCTTGAGAAGATTGGGTGCACCCTACTCACTAGGAAGAAGATGGGTGGGTGACTCTGGGAAATATAGAGACATGTAAACGTCTGTGTGAGTTTGAAATGAAGGAGCCTACCCTGAGCAGTGTTTTTGCAACTACTCTCCTTTAGTCCTTTTAGTCCACTATCCTTTTGGTGGACTTGCTCCTTTCACAGCGCAGCTCTGTCTGCTAGCTACTGTTGTCACCGTTGCTGCTGCTGATCCGGAGGTCACAACCTCTAGGCCTGCGCCTCATCGCTGGTGTTCCAGTGGTAGAGTGTCACTGCTCTGCTGCTTGACTGCCCTTCTGTCACTCTTTCTGCTTTTCTCTCACTCTTTTATTTCCTATTGCCTCTGCCTTTTGCTGACTCTGGCTTTTGCTGTCCCTGGCTTTTGCTTTTCTTTCCTTTCCTTGTTTTTCCTGTTTTCTCCTTTGTTGCCTCTGCCGCTGCAATCCCCTGTGGCCTGCCCCCTCCAGTGACCCGTCCCTTGTTTTCCTGCCTCCCAGCTGCCTAGCCCCCCCCCCTCCGCAGCACTACTTAATGGCAGCCGCTGCGTGTAGAAAGTGCAGTCCACTAACCTTTTAGTGGTCTTGCTCCTTTCACGGCGCAGCTCTGTCTGGTAGCTGCTGCTGTCCCCGTTGCTGCTACTGACCAGGAGGTCAGGAGTTCAAGGCCCTCAACCACGAGAAGGCTCCTGCCTGCGCCTTATCCTTGGTGGTCCAGTGGTAGAGCGTCACTGCTCTGCTACTTGACTGCCCTGCTGTTTTTCTCTCTCTCTTTTATTTATTTCTGACTCTGCCTTTTGCTGCCTCTGTCTCTCTTTCTGATTTTCTCTCTCTCTTTTATTTCTTCCTACCTCTACCTTTTGCTGTCTCTGACTTTTGCTACCTCTGGCTTTTGCTTTTGCTTTTCTTTTCTTTCCTTGTTTTTCCTGTTTTCTCCTTCGTCACCCCTGCCGCTGCAATTCCCTGTGGACCTGCCCCCTCCAGTGACCCTTCTCACATTTTTCCACCTCTCAGCTGTCCAGCCTCCCCCGCAGCACTACTAATGGCAGCCTTGCCACTTGCACGCTGAAGGCACGCCAAAGGCATGCCCATCTGCACCAGACGGGCCCAGCGCCAGTGACCCTGGTTCTCAGACCTTCCACCGCTATGGCTCTAGCACCCTCCTCACCCTCAACTCTGGACGCCACGCCGCCTGCCACCTATTGTCACTGAAGGAGACCCATGGACCTTTCGCCTGCCAGAACTGCAACCACGCCTTCACCCATGCCAACACTCCAGCTTCCCTCGCCGACCAACAGAGCACCCGACCGGCTCAGCTGCATTCTCCTCAACGTGCGATTCCTCCACAAACACAACACAGAAATCTGGGACCTCTTTCGACGCCGCCTCCCGACAACACCTTTTTCATGGAAACCTGGACCAACCCCAGCTCCAGACCGGACATCGCAATCGCCATCCCTGCCGGCTACAAAATCACCTGCAAGGACTGCACCGACCGACCAGGAGGAGGCATCACCATCATCCACTAGAAAACCCTCCGACTGACCACACACTCAAGCGACCCAACGACAACTATGGAACATCTCCACTTCCAGATCCAGACCAACCCCAAGACCTTCCACTGTGGCACACTCGTCTACAGGTCGTTCACCAACACCATCGTCAACCTCATCACACCCCAGGCTCTCACATCCACTGAGTACATCCTACTCAGGGGACCTCAAATTCCACCTAGACAACCCCAGCGACCAGAACACCGCCTCCCTACTGGAGAACCTCGCCAACATTGGACTCAAGCAGCTAGTGACTGCACTGACCCACACAGCCGGACACACACTCACTTCCGTTTCTCCACCAGCGGGTACATCACCTACAGCCACACCACCGCCAAGGTCCTCTTCACCGACCACCACTGCCTGCATCTCGCTTTCACCACGCCCATCGTCTACCACCGCCCTCATCGCCCCCCCGTCGTAGCTGTAACAAGGCTACCGAAGAACTTCTCATCGACCGCCTCGGCACCACCACCCCGCCAACACCAACAGATGCCAACACCGCAGCTCGCAACCTTCACTGATGGATCTCCAACTGCGCCAACACTCTGGCACCCCTCAAAAAGACACCAGGCAAGCAACACTCCAAGAAAGCCAGCTGGTTCACTCCCTTCCTCCACGAGTCCAGACACACCTGTCGACCAGAGGAGAGATGGAGGAACAACAAAACCCCGGAAACCCACGCAACGTTCAAATCCGCCGTCACCACACACCACCTTCTCCACAAAACCACAAAGAAAACAGCCTTCCAAGACAGAATAAATGCCAACGCACACAGCAGCATAAAACTCTTTGCCATCGTCAAGGACTGCGCCAGGCCCAACAGCGAGACCACAGACATTCCACCCTCCCAAGACCTCTGCAACAAACTCAGCACCTTTCCACCAGAAGATCAGGAGGATCTATGACAGCTTTGACACCCAAGAGCCCGCCACCATGCCCACCACCACCGCACGCAACCACGCCACACCCCAACAGATTGTGCTCAACTGGACTCCGCATACCAGAGGCGACACACTTAAGACCATGAAGAGCATCCACCCAGGAGCCCCATTGGTTCCCTGCCCATAACACACCTTCCACAGAGCAGCCGCCTCCATCGCCCCCTAGGCCACACCCCAACAAACTCAGCACCTTTCCACCAGAAGATCAGGAGGATCTATGACAGCTTTGACACCCAAGACCCCGCCACCATGCCCACCACCACCGCACGCAACCACGCCACACCCCAACAGATCGTGCTCAACTGGACTCAGCTCACCACAGACAACACACTCAAGAACATGAAGAGCATCCAATCAGGAGCCCCATCAGATCCCTGTCCGTACCACATCTTCCACAGAGCAGCTGCCTCCACCGCCCCCTAGCTTCGCCGCACCATCAACTGCTCCATCAAAACCACCACCTACCCAGATGACTGGAAACATGCCGAAATCAACCCCCTGCTGAAGAAACCGTCCGCCGACCCGATAGACCTCAAGAACTTTAGACCTATCTCCTCCTCCCCTTCCCAGCCAAGGTCATCGAGAAGGTCATCAACGCCCAACTCTCCGAGTTCTTCGAAGAGAACCACATCCTGGACACCTTCCAATCGGGCTTCCGAAGCAACCACAACAGCGAGACCGCACTCCTCGCTGCCACCGACGACATCCGCTCCGTCCTCAAACGGGGAGAAATCGCAGCCCTCATCCTACTAGACCTCTGGGCCGTTTTGACACAGTCTCCCACCACACCCTAATCAAGAGACTCTACGATGCCGGAATCCGTGAAAAGGCACTGGACTGGATCAACTCCTTCCTGACAGGCCGAACACAGCGAGAAGGCTACCCCCGTTCCTCTCAGAACCTACAGAGATCAGCTGCAGATTGCCCCAGGGCTCCTCCCTGGGCCCCAACCTCTTCAACATCTACACGCCCCCCCTCGCAGCCATCGTCAGAAGCCACGGACTCAACATTGTCTCCTACGCCGATGACACCCAGCTGATCATCTCCCTCACCAACGAACCCATAACCCCCAGAACCAACTTTCACAACGGAATGAAGACTGTCGCCACCTGGATGCAAGACAGCTGCCTCAAGCTCAACTCAGACAAAACCGAAGTACTCATCCTGGGACCCACCCCGTCAGCCTGGGATTGCTCCTAGTGGCCTGCCGCACTAGGAACCCCTCCCACCCCTACAACCACACACGCAACCTTGGCATCCTACTGGACTCCTCGCTCTCAATGAACCGCCAAATCAATGAAGGATCCTCATCCTGTTTCCACACGCTCCGCCTACTTCGAAAGACCTTCAGATGGCTCCCCACAGAATCCAGATAGACGGTCACCCACGCACTCATCACCAGTAGACGGGACTACGGCAACGCAGTCTACGCCGGCATCACCCAGAAACAGCTCAGTAAACTACAGAACGTCCAAAACACCACAGCCAGACTGGTCCTCGACATTCCCCGCATGACACAACACCTCTGACAACTCCACTGGCTCCCTATCAACAAGACAATCACATTCAAGCTCCTCACACATGATTACAAAGCTCTCCACGACACAGGACCAGAATATCTGAACCACCGCCTCGCCTTTCACACACCCGCCAAACATCTCCGCTCCGCCCAACTCGCCCTGACCTCTGTCCCACTGATCCACAACACCAGAACCGGAGGAAGATCCTTCTCCTACCTCGCAGCCAAGACCTGGAACACCCTGCCCCTCCACCTCAAGCAATCACCGTCGTTGACACAGTTCAGGAAGGACCTCGAGACCTGGCTCTTCGACTGAACCTCAACACCCAGATGGATCAGCAACCAACACCCCTCCCCCTCAGCGCCTTAAGACCCTCACAAGTGAGTAGCTGCGCTATACAAACCCCTGATTAATTGATTGAACCCTGTAGCCCGTGTCCCAGGCTATCTGCTAACTATAACTGATTAATTTTTTTTATTTTTTTATTTCAAAACGTTACTGTTGTCACTAAGATATTCACCTAACTATAATATTACCTTTGTTTTTTTCGTAAAAAAAATATAAATATACATTTATATATTCCAATCTTGATTACTTGTAAAGTCTCTGCATGGCCCATGAGTGGTGGAGCGTCAAGCTGGATGAGATCACCGGCATAAACATCCGAAATCACCAACTTCTTTTCCACAAAGAAGACGCTCACTCAAGAATACTTGCAGTACAAAAACGGCTTTACTCCATAGTAAGATGTGTTTCGGCTATTGCTGACCTTGATCACATGGATGAACATCACCAATCACTGTGTCTTAAATTCAACATCTGTCATAGACATTGCAAAAATACATAAGTAACATGAAACCGTGCAATTAAGTCTACGTTTCCATAAATAAACTGATATTTGTAAATAACATTGTACTATGAACTTAAGGTCCTAGCATCCAAGTAGTGCAGAAATACTATGCATCTACAGTTATGCAAGAAATAAAAGACTAAAAAACTGAAAACTACTTCTTTGTGGAAATAAAGTTGGTGATTTTGTGCATATATATATATATATGTGTATGTATATATATATATATATATTCACTGCAAAAACCACAGGTTTCAGGGATGTTATAGTTAGTTGGACATTTCACTCGTACAAAACCAGAGAAATTCGGCCGTTATAGTTAGTTGAGCTAACTATAACTCGCGCCCCCGCAATGCACTGCTGATGACATCACATATTATATCACTCATGACATGGTCAGTGACATCACTGATGACATCACTGATGACATCTCAAATGACATCACTGATGACATCATCCAGTGACTGGGCGTTTCTGTAAAGTTTAAATATGTTTTATATATATATATATATATATATATATATAGGCCATGGTGTATTGAAGAATGAGTGGGTGTATGAGTGTCTGAATGGATGATTTAGTAGGTGCATGACTGACAGTATAAGTGAGTGATTATCAAATCAAAACAAGCTTTATTCGGTTAAATGAAGCATAACCATAAAAGCAACCTAAAAATTGTACATATTTTCATATTTCACAGTATGCAATAAAACACATAAAATACATAAAAGAAGAAAGAAATACACAAGGCTAAAAAGAAACCCCAGGCAGCGAACCCTAATGGCCATATAAATTAAAGTGCTTTGTGCAAAATATCCAATTCATAGTATAATGATAACTTTAACAACTTCATTATACAACAGAATATATCGGTAAGATGCATTGCAGTTTTAATACTTCGATACTCTGTCTAAAAAGACCTAATATCTAAAATACAATATGCTCAATGTGTATTTAAAAACGTAGCAAGCATAATGTACAACTATAGATATTGTTTACAAAAAGTGCTAAGTGCTAGAAAGTGCAAAATTATCCAATTCGGAGCTAAGCTATGGTTTCAATAGCTTCATAGTACTTCATGGAGGAAGAATAAAATACATTCCCTCTGAAATTTCATAATTGTAAGAAAGAATAAAGATACCAGGTACGCGGGATATAATTTTTTTTTTTTTTTTTTTTTACAGGACCTGTTGCACAAATATAGGCTCATTTATCTAGATTTACATCGTTGTTTTCATATACAAGGGCCTCGAGATGGGAATTGCTGTGTCGTATTTTAATTGAATTCTGGATATAGGTCACCACTGCATTGCAAACCCTGATATTTACCAGACTACAAACATATTCAAAAGCTATATTATACGTGAAAAGTCTCTCCTTTAAAAATAATGGTCGTAGGAATCTCCTCCTAGCATCTCTATAAAAACCACAGAATAATATAAAATGCAATGTTGTCTGGTCTGATCTTCCATCACATGGGCACTTTGGGAGATTATCATTCCACTTGCCCATCGTTGGAAAAGCTATTAAAAAATGGGCTAAACCCATTCTCAATCTTGTGAGATAAAATCTGTGTTTTGTATTTGTAATCTGCAGTAGATAAAAAGGTATCCCGGGCCCAGATGTCCTACCCAAGTAAGCCTTAGTTATTGGTTTCTGGTTTGCATTTACATCCCTTAGCCAATTCCGTGATTCCATTAAATTGTTCTTCAAGTCTTTTTTCCCATAATTAAGTATTTGAAAGGGATTTTTAAAATCAGTGTTTATTGTACATTCATTTAAGAGATTTTTAATATAAACTAACCATGGTATTTTTGTTCCTTGGTCATGGGCAACACAATCTTTGATAATATCATGTGTAAACTTTGTACCTTCTTTACTCCATATACCATACCAGACATTTAAACTTATTGTACTTATGAAATCATGTATATAAGGGGCAGCTAGTTCTTTATGCACACTGAATACCGGGGTGGAGCTGGGTACAGCTAAAAGCCGTCGTAAAAATTTATTTTCTTGGGTATAAAGGGTTGTACAATTTGCCCCTCCCCATAGTGTTGCCCCGTAACAAGTCCCAGTGAGACACTTGCTTTTATAGAGTGTCATTATTTCCCTGATCGGCTTATTGCCCATTTTGTGTGCAAATCTAAAAATTGACTCGGTTATTCTCATAAATTTTAGTTTACAATGCTCAATATGGGCTCCCCAGTTCCCCTTATCTGTGAATATCAGCCCTAGATATACAAACAATTTTGTTTTTTCAATGGGGACACTATTTATATAATGATTCTTAGTTTTTATTTTTCCTTGGCCACAAACCATCGTAAAGGTCTTTTTCAAATTAATTACTAGATCCTATTCCTGCATGTATTGTGCAAATTTTCCGATAAGGGTCTGTAGCCCATTCGCAGTTCTTGATAGTAAGACTGCGTCATCCGCGCAAAGTAAGGTCAGGACAGCGCGTTTGGCTACTTTGGGGGCATCTGCATTTAACTTTTGCAGTTCCTCGTCTACACCATTTATATATAAGGAAAACAGGAGTGGGGCGAGCACACACCCCTGCCTGATTCCCCGTTTGATCCTAAAGCTAGTGGTGCATTCCCCATCTAGCCCATAATGGACTCTTGTGGTCAGGCGTCTGTATATCTGAGAAAGGTAAATTATGATGTCATTGGGGGCGCCCATTCGAGTCAATGTCTGCCATAGTTTCGCATGATTTACTACGTCGAAGGCACTAGTTAAATCAATAAAACAAAGATGTAGATGGCCCTTTTTTATATTTGTGTATTTACTAATCAACAGATGTAAATTAATGCTTTGTTCGATCGTCCCTATTTCCCTTCTAAACCCATATTGTGATTCCGTAACGATTTTGTTTTCCTCTGCCCATATTTCCAATCTCTCTAGCAGTATCCTACCCATCAATTTTGAGGTTGTTTCCAGAAGGGAAATAGGGCGATAACATTTGGCATCACTTCTGTTGCCCTTTTAAAAATTGCCACAATTATGCTTTCAGTCCATGTTTTTGGTATTGTGCCCCTGCGATGATGTTAAACACTTTTTGTAAAAGAGGGGCCCAGAATTCAATATCGTACTTAAAAATGTCTATTGGAACCCCATTAACACCGGGAGCCTTGCCATTTGCACTTCTCACTAGTGCCAATGTCACTTCATCTAGTGTGATGGGGACCAAATTAGGTGTTTCAGAAGTTATAAAGAATTGGACATTCGATAATTCTATGGTATCATCAGGGCCACTTTTTTCCACTAAAATAGGGGTTTCGTTTTCTACATTAAAAACCTGACCAAAATAACGTACCCATTCTTCGGGCTGCACCAGACTCTCAATCTTGATAGCACAATTCTCTTTAAAAAACGGATGGTTTAAGTCTTCCAGAATAGGGATGAGTCCTTAGTATTTGCGACCTGGGAAAGTTTTTCCCAAGCATTGTGTTGAATTTCTCGCTTTCTTTTACTATGGACTGTTTATATAAAAGTCTCTGTTTTTTGATAAGTTCGCTATCTCTGGGCCTGATTTTTAAAGCATTTTTTAAAGACTGGTTTGCCTTTGTGCATTGTGAATCAAACCAGCCAGCTAATTTCTTTGTTTTTTTCTTACTGTTAGTTTTCAATCCTCTAGAGATTTCGGCAGTAATATTACAGAAGGACCCCATAATCTGATTGTCAATAAGATCCACCCTATTACAAACTTCTATATCTTGTTTACATTTGTTTGTTAAAACCTCCATAAAATCTTTTGGATTTACCCCCGACCATTAAATAGATATACCATTTTCCCCCTGAGTAGAAATAAAGGGGGAATACAGGGTCCAGTCTGATGGGTATCATCTATTCTAACTGTTAGGAGGAGTGGATGGTGATCACTAACACAAACTATTTTCACCTCCATTTTCTCTATTTGCTCTTGGCCATGTGCCGAAATTAGAATATGATCAATGATTGAGCCTTGGCCATGTCCTTCATAAGTCGGTAGTTGGGGTTGCCCGTCTGGTGTATACTAGTCTAATAATTCTAAATTGTATTTGGACATTACCTCATTAATGGATTCATCATAGTGATTATGGGGGAAATGGGAGTAACTACCCCCACACTCATTTCCAAACCCACAAAGCTTTCCATCCGAAATATTACATTTCTTACTCTTAAAATCTCCGGCCCAAATCAAGAGATAATCACCCTTTATTTTTTTTTTTAAATAGATCAAGCTCCCTCTCAAGTACCAGTATCACTTGATTTCTGGTGTTATCAGAAACATTATTGTAGAAATTAATTACTACGTAACATTGATGGTCAGAAGAATAAAGCCACAAGAATTGGAAAAAGGGAGAGTCAATATATACTTTCTTCACAGTCAGTGGGCATGTGACTGAAAGTAAAACTGCTAGGCCACCCTTCGCTCTTCCATTCCGTGAAGGTATTGCTTTGGTATCCACGGTTGAAAAACCATCAATATGGAATGGTTCTGTGTGCCAAGTCTCTTGCATACAAATAATTTCACAATCATTTAGAAAAACAGGCCATGTCTCATCATTCAATTTCTTATTTATGCCCGCAACATTCCAAGTAACTAAGGTCAATTTTCTAGATTTCAATTTTTGAGTTGCAGGTAGTATCTCTGGTGGTATCTCATCAGTAGGGCCAGAATCTTGGCCCGTATCCTCTTGTAGTCAGTCTACATCGCTACATCTTCTGAGGGGTAAGAATCTATTAAACAAGGCAAGTGGTCTAGACTTCTCTGTTATTGTAAGACCGTGTCCTGATTGACTAAAAATTCTCATATCCGGCTTGTAGAAGTACCCTAGTGGAACCCCAGTGATGGTTTTATTCTGATGTTTTGATGATATCTCCCAATTATTACATAGTTCTTCTAGCAGGGTCTTAACCATCTCTGGTTGTTGAAAGGAGACTACAACACAGTCCCCTTCACAGTTTTTTTTGTTGTTTCCCTACCCAGGGTACTCGTCTTACCATATTAATGCTTTGGGACAAGGTGTTTACGTCATATTCACAATGATTATTAAACCAGAATACAACCTTGTTTTTCAGTTCTTTCCAATCCTCATTTATACCATCTTTTAGTTCTGGCACTTTTTTCAGAATGATCGTATAAGGTGTAGCCTCGGGGGGTAGATGTAAGGGTCTTTGGGGCCTAATAGGTGATGATTTATAACCATGTTTTTCCCCTTCTATAGTATTTGGTCTTGCCTTTTTTGTCACTTGATTAGCCAATGTCATAAGACGTGACCCAATATTAGCTTCTTTCTTATTCCGTTGCCCAACAGTATTTGTTCCTGTGTCTAGCGATGGTGGGCCCTGTAGACTGTATGTAGGGTCGTTTGTGATAGTTCGGGGGTTATTAACCATTGCTGTCTTGTTGTTTGTGTCGGGTTGTATATTTCCCTTTTGGCTCTTCCCCTGTATTATCAACTCCCCGATTAGTTTAGAGATACTGGCAACATCGTTCTTAATTTTTACGATTTCGGATAACAAATTTTTCTCAATTGAGTCAATTTTCCCATGTAATTTTTTAAAAAGTGAATCCAGGTTTTGGGAATAACCATGACATTGAGTGTCCCTCGTGCCCCCACTCTTTTTTGGGGCAATGTATGTTGTTGTATTTGCGAATGTCTAGCGGGTTGTTTCGTTTTGCCCTTCCGTGGCTGTTTGCCTTCAATTTCAGGGGGTATAGATGGATCTAAGCCTTCTGTTAATACTGATATCTCCAATAGTGACATGATACACAAGGTGCTGCATTATGGACAATAGCTGTAGTATGGTTTTGAGAGTGCCTATTTATAGCTGTTTCTGCAGTGGTTGTATCCACAAGTGTATCTTCAACCACATTATTTAATGCGATCTTTGTTGCTGCTAGGCGCTCCTCCACGTTAACAATTTCGCTATTAATTAGACCCATCGCAGTATTTAGATAGTTTGTTATAGGTGCACTTAGTCTTGCATTCTTACTTTTACTCCCAGATGCAACACCCGCAAGCTTACGTTTTCCCATAATTATGTTCACCGGTGACAGAAAGCACAGAAGCAGATGAGATATTATATATGTGAATCTATTGGAAGTTTCAGCCACTCTTACCGTGAGTCAGGGAGGTTGGTAGTAAGGCCTTAGGGACGTGGCCCAGCCCGGCCTCCTCCGGCCGCTGACGGGCGCTGCGGGAGCCTACGCCTCCTTTTAAGTGCCTCCTGGCGCGAGAATGACTCGTTGGCGTCTCCCCGGCGCGTGGAATTAGGGGGATTGAAGTCCCCTGACGGCAGTTGCAGGCTGGCAGCACTAGTGGCAGGAAAACAATCAAACACAGGCTCCCGCACTGCGGGAACCCAAGCCTCCTTTTAAGCGCCTCGTGGCGTGAGAGTGACTCATTGGCGCCTCCCCGGCGCATGGAATTAGGGGGATTGAAGTCCCCTGACGGCAGTTGCAGGCTGGCAGCACTGGTGGCAGGAAAACAAACAAACACGGGCTACCGTGCTGCGGGAGCCCAAGCCTCCTTTTAAGCGCCTCCTGGCGCGAGAGTGACTCGTTGGCGCCTCCCTGGCGCGTGGAATTAGGGGGATTGAAGTCCCCTGACGGCAGTTGCAGGCTGGCAGCACTGGTGGCAGGAAAACAAACAAACACGGGCTGATGACATCACATATTATATCACTCATGACATGGTCAGTGACATCACTAATGACATCACTGATGATACCACTGATGACATCATCCAGTGACTGGGTGTTTCTGTAAAGTTTAAATATGTTTTATATATATATATATATATATATATATATATATATATATATATATATATATATATATATATATATATATAGGCCAAGGTGTATTGAAGAATGAGTGGGTGTATGAGTGTCTGAATGGATGATTTAGTAGGTGTGTGACTGACTGTATAAGTGAGTGATTAAATGTGTCTTACTGAATGCATGGGTTAGTGACTAAACTGTGAATGTCTGTATCAGTCTGTCAGTTGGTGTGTAAGCAGCTGCATGGGTTAGTGAGTAACTACATGAGTGTCTATATGGGTTATTGATTGGTTGTCTGAGTATCTGTATGTGTGCCTGAGTGTCTGTGTGGGTGGTTTGGGGGGGGTGACTGTGCATAGATGTGTGAGTGGGTGATTCACTGGGTGTATGGGTTCAAGAGTGCATCTGTGAAGGGATGTGTGGGTGAGTGTGTGTATGGGTGTGTTGGTGAGTGAATGGATGTCTCAGTGGTACATGTGTGAGTAACTACATATGTGAAAGGTAGTATATGTGAGTGTTGGACTATATAAATGACTATATGTGAGAGTGAGTGATTATGAGAGTGGCTGTATGGATGAGTGTGTGCTTGTGTCAGTGATTGTATAAGAGAGTAAGTATGTGTTAGTACCTGTATGAATAAGTGAGGTGGTATGTGTATAACTGTATAGGTGAGTAAATGGGAGTGTGATTGCTTCTTTGCATGACTGAGTAGCTGTGTTTGTAACTCTATAGGTGAGTGGCGGTGTATAACTGTCTGTATAGGTGTATGAGTGCATATGATAGTGGCTGTATTGATGAGTGACTGCATGTATGAGTGACTGTATGGGTGAGTGAGTGGATGTGTGTGTAGACCTAAGAATCAGTGAGTGGGTATGTAGTTATTGGTGTTGGTGTGTCTATGGTTTTGAGAATGGCAGTTCGTAATTTAGAGTGGGTGTATCAATGGTTATATTAGGGTGTGAGGAGGTGCATCAGATTATCACGTGGATGATGTCATCAGTGATGTCATCAGTGATATCGTTTGAGATGTCATCAGTGATGTCACTGACTGTCATGAGTATTGTAATATGTGATGTCATCAGCAGTGCATTGCGGGGGCACGAGTTACAGTTAGCTCAACTAACTATAACGGCCGAATTTCTCTGGTTTTGTACGAGTGAAATGTCCAACTAACTATAACGTCCCTGAAACCGGTGGTTTTTTCAGTGAATTTCTAAGGTTTTTTAAAATTCTAATTTCTAATTATAACGTCCCGGAAACCTATGGTTTTTTCAGTGAATTTCAAAAGTTTTTTAAATGCTAATTACTAACTATAAAGTCCCTGAAACCTATGGTTTTTTCAGTGAATTTCAAAGGTTTTTTAAATGCTAATTTCTAACTGTAACATCCCTGAAACCTATGTTTTTTTCAGTGAATTTCAAATGTTTTTTAAATGTTAATTTCTAATTGTAATGTCCAAAAAATGCTTTTTCTAAATTTTTTAACTTTTATAAAAATAATGTGATGTTTTCTCTTTTCTAAAATATGAATTTACATTTTTTTTTTCTTTTAAAGTGGATTTGCGTACCGATCGTGTACCAATCACGGTGGGTGCGCGAATCCAACAATTTTGCCGCCATATTGGTTAAGTCGTGTACGATGCGCGTTCGGTGTGCGAAGGGTGCGCGGTTCTCGGCCCTGCGCAATGCCACATACGTATTTCCAGGGGTCTCGCCAGGTGCGCGAATCCACCGCAAATTTTTAAGTTTTAAAAGTATATGTATATAACTTTAATATGTATATTATACCAAGAGATTATTTAACATAATTGGAAATATCATATATTTGTAACTTTAATAAAGATATATTATTGTTAAATTTAGTTTTCGGAAATCGCGTCGGGTGCGCGTCGGGTGCACGCTGCTTGCGCGCCTGGTGCCCGAATCCCATGTGACTTCAAAAGAAAGTATTTAATTGGTTAAGAAGCTTTTGATCCTAGAACTTGAAGGACCCCACCCAAATTTTCATTCTTTCAACTGCATCTCAGGAGACACAGCTCTTGTGTTTTGCTCTTCTTCTTTGGGTTTTTTTGGTGTTTTTTTTCTTCATCAGAAAATGGCTGCTTCCAATCCAGCACAGCAGCTTCCACCTGAAGATGAAGAAGAGTTGTAAGAACCGGTGAAGGTGAGATATGAGAGTATCATTTGGGCTTTCTTCTCAGTTCCACCTGGGGAGAAGAAGGTAAATGCACGAAAGGTTACGTGCACTATAGGTGAGAAGGTCCTGTCACGAGGATCTGACAAGAAGTATTCCTGCGGCACCTCTTCAATGCTCAAGCATTTACAAACAATGCATCCACGGCGTCTTGCGAGGGAACAGCAGCGACGAGACCTACAGAAGCAGGCAAGTCAGGACGACGCTGCTGGACCAAGTACTTCATCTGGTTCCTCAGCAACAACAAGACCTCACATCGTACCTGAATTTGCCAGAGTGGAGCAGCATTGTGTAAAATGCAAAAAAAAAAATCTGTTTTGGCGAACAATCAGTGGATGCCATCGTGGTTGCCATTAAAACCACCATTGCTATTTTTTTTTTTTTTTTGCAATGACTTTGTAATTGCATAATGTTTTGAAAGTTTTCACCGTTAGTTCTGTTAATTTTTTCATGTTTTTAAAAAAAACACCCAAAAAATACAAAAAAGAGTTGAAAAACACAAAAATATATAGAAGAAAAAAAGAAAAAAATGGTTCTTTTTAGAACTGCCTATTTGGTTAAAAATAGACAAATTTGTAAGTGTTGTATGAATTGTGGCAAGTGTAATATATGGAGAAGTGTATGGGTAGTGCATGTGTGATTTCATGAGTGCATGCGTAGTGCCTGGGTGATTGGAGAAGTGCATGTGTACTACCTGAGTGATTGCATGAGTACATGGGTAATGCCTGGGTGTTTGTAAGAGTGCATGGGTAGTGGTTAGATGATTGCATGAGGGCAGGGGTAGTGCCTGCGTGATTAGAGGAGTGCATAGATAGTGCCTGAGTGATTAAAGGAGTTCATGGGTAATGTTTCGGTGATTGCAAGAGTGCATGGGTAGTGTCTGAATGATTGGAGGAGTGCAAGGGTAGTGCCTGGGTGATTGGAGGAGTGCATGGATAGTGCTTGGGTGATTGGAGGAGTGCAAGAGTAGTGCCTGGGTGGTTGAAGGAATGTATGGATAGTGCCTGGCTGATTGGATGAGTGCAAGGGTAGTGCCTGGGTGATTGAAGGAATGCATAGATAGTGCATGGGTGTTTGGAGGAGTGCATGGGTAATGCCTAGGTGCATTGAGGAGTGCATCAGTAGTGCCTGTGTGATTGCATGAGTGCACAGGTAGTGCCTGGATGATTTTATAAGTGCATGGGTACTACCTGAAAGATTGGAGGACTGCATGGATACTACCTGGGTGATTGCAGAAGTGCAAGGATAGTGTGTGGGTGATTGGAGGAATGCATAGCTAATGCATGGGTGATAGGATGAGTGCAAGGGTAAAGTCTAGGTGATTGAAGGAGTGCATAGATAGTGCTTGGGTGATTGGAGGAGTGCAAGAGTAGTGCTTGGGTTATTGCATAAGTACATAGGTAGTGCATGGGTGATTGCATGAGTGTAGGGGTACTGCCTGGGTAACTGCATGAGTGCATAGGTAGTGCCTGGATGATTTTAGAAGTGTATATGTACTGACTGGGTGATTAGAGGAATGCATAGATAATGCCTGGGTAATTGCATGAGTGCACGGGTAGTGCCTGGGTGATTAGAGGAGTGCATACATAGTGCCTGTGTGATTTTATAAGTGCATGGGTACTGCCTGAGTGATTGAAGTAGTGTATGGGTAATGCCTAGGTGTATGGAGGAGTGCATCAGTAGTGCCTGTGTGATTGGAAGAGTGCATAACTAATGCCTGGATGATTTTATAAGTGTATATGTACTGTCTGGGTGATTGGAAGACTGCATGGATAGTGCTTGGGTGATTGGAGGAGTGCAAGGGTACTGCCTGGGTTATTGCATAACTGCTTAGGTAGTGATTTCATGAGTTCAACGGTAGTGCCTGTGTGATTGGAGCAGTGCAAGGGTAGTGTCTGCTTGATTATATAAGTGCTGGGGTAGTGCCTGGTTGGTCATACAAGTGCAGGGGTAGTGCCTGGGTGATTAGAAGAGTGCATAGGTAGTGCCTGGGTGATTTTATAAGTGGATGGGTACTGCCTGAGTGATTGAAGGACTGCATGGGTAATACCTAGGTGATTGCATGAGTGCAGGGGTAATGTCTGGGTCATTGGAGGAGTGCATGGGTAATGCCTAAGGGATTGCATGAGTGCAGGGGTAATGTGTGGGTAATTGGAGGAGTGCATGAGTAATGTCTGGCTGATTGTATGAGTGCAGCAGTAATATCTGGGTGGTTGCATGACTGTAGTGGTAGTGCCTGGTTGATTAGAAGAGTGCATGAGTAGTGTCAGGATGATTTTATAAGTGCATGGGTACTGGCTGGATGATTGGAGGAGTGCATGGATAGTGCCGGGGTGATTGCAGCAGTGCAAGAGTAGTGCCTGGGTTATACTATGAGGGCATAGCTTGTGCCTGGGTGATTGAATGAGTGAAAGGGTAGTGATTGGGTTATTGCATGAGTACACAGGTAGACCCTGGGTGATTGAATGAGTGCAGTGGTAGTGTCTGGGTGATTGCATAAGTGCATAGGTAGTGCTTGGGTGACTTTATAAGTGCATGGGTACTGACTGAGAGATTGAAGGAGTACATAGATCTTGCCTTGGTGATAGAAGGAGTGCAAGGGTAGTGCATGGGTGATTAGAGCAGTGCATAGCTAATGCTTTGGTGATTGCATGAGTGTAGGGGTAATGTCTAGCTGATTGCATGAGTGTAGGGGTAGTGCCTTGGTGATTGGAGGAATCTATAGGTAATACCTGGGTGATTGCATGAGTGCAGAAGTAGAGACTGGGTGATTAGAGGACTGCATAGGTAGTGCCTTGGTGATTTTATAAGTGTATGGTAAGTGCCTGAGTGATTGAAGGAGTGCATGGGTAATGTTTAGGTGATTGCATGAGTGCAAGATTAATGTTTGGATGATTGCATGAGTACAGGGATAATGTCTGGGTGGTTGCATGAGTGTAGTGGTAGTGCCTAGGTGATTGGAGGAGTGCATGGGTAGTGCCTGGGTGATTGGAGCAGTGCATAGCTAATGCATTGGTGATTCCATGAGTGCAGTGGTAATGTCTGGGCGATTAGAGGAGTACATAGGTAATGCCTGGGTAATTGCATGAGTGTAGGGGTAATGTCTAGCTGATTGCATGAGTGTAGAGGTAGTGCCTGGGGGATTTTATAAGTGCATAGGTATTGCTTGGGTAATTGTATGAGTACAGGGGTAGTGCCTGGGTTATTGGAGGAGTGCAAGTGTAGTGCCTGGGTGATTGAGGGAGTACATGGATAGTGCATGGCTGATTGGAGGAGTGCATGGGTAATGCCTAGGTGCATCGAGGAGTGCATCAGTAGTGCCTGTGTGATTGCATGAGTGCATAGGTAGTGCCTGGATGATTTTATAAGTGCATGGGTACTGCCTGAGTGATTGAAGGACTGCATGGGTAATACCTAGGTGATTGCATGAGTGCAGGGGTAATGTCTGAGTCATTGGAGGAGTGCATGGGTAATGCCTAAGTGATTGCATGAGTGCAGGAGTAATGTGTAGGTAATTGGAGGAGTGCATGAGTAATGTCTGGCTGATTGCATGAGTGCAGGAGTAATGTCTGGGTGGTTGCATGACTGTAGTGCTAGTGCCTGGGTGATTGGAAAAGTGCATAAGTAGTGCCAGGGTGATTTTTAAGTGCATGGGTACTGGCTGGATGATTGGAGGAGTGCATGGATAGTGCTCGGATAATTGCAGCAGTGCAAGAGTACTGCCTGGGTTATTCTATGAGTGCATAGCTAGTGACTGGGTGGTAGCATGAGTATAGTGGTAATTCCTGGGTGATTGCAGGAGTGCATAAGTAGTGCCTGGGTGATTGCAGGAGTGTAAGGGTAGTGCCTGGGTGATTGGAGCAGTGCATAGCTAATGCATTGGTGATTCCATGAGTGCAGGGGTAATGTCTGGGGGATTAGAGGAGTACATATGTAATGCCTGGCAGATTGCATGAGTGTAGGGGTAATGTTTAGCTGATTGCATGAGTGTAGAGGTAGTGCCTGGGTGATTTTATAAGTGCATGGGTATTGCCTGGGTAATTGTATGAGTACAGGGGTAGTGCCTGGGTGATTGGACTAGTGCAAGGGTAGTGACTGGGTGATTGAATGAGTGCATGGATAGTGCATGGCTGATTGGAGGAGTGCATGGGTAATGCCTAGGTGCATCGAGGAGTGCATCAGTAGTGCCTGTGTGATTGCATAAGTGCATAGGTAGTGCCTGGATGATTTTATAAGTGCATGGATACTGCCTGAGTGATTGAAGGACTGCATGGGTAATACCTAGGTGATTGCATGAGTGCAGGGGTAATGTCTGGGTCATTGGAGGAGTGCCTGGGTAATGCCAAAGTGATTGCATGAGTGCAGGGGTAATGTGTAGGTAATTGGAGGAGTGCATGAGTAATGCCTAAGTGATTGCATGAGTGCAGGGGTAATGTCTGGGGATTAGAGGAATGCATAGGTAATACCTGGGTAATTGCATGAGTGTAGGGGTAATGTCTTGCTGATTGCAAGAGTGTAGGGGTAGTGCCTGGGTGATTGGAGGAGTGCATAGGTAGTGCCTGGGGGATTTTATAAGTGCAAGGGTTCTGGCTGGGTGATTGGAGGAGTACAGGGGTAGTGCATGGGTGATTTGAGGAGTGCATAGGTAGTGCCTGGCTGATTTTATAAGTGCATGTGTACTGCCTGAGTGATTGAAGGAGTGCATGTTTAATGACTAGGTGATTTCATGAGTGCAGGGGTAATGTCTGGGTAATTGGAGGAGTACATGAGTAATGTCTGGGTGATTGCATGAGTGCAGGGGTAATGTCCAGGTGGTTGCATGAGTGTAGTGGTAGTGCCTGGATGATTGGAGTAGTGCATAGGTAGTGTCTGGGCGATTTTATAAGTGCATGGTACTGGCTGAGTGATTAGAGGAGTGCATAGATACTGGTAGTGTCTGGGTGATTGCATGAGTGCAGGGGTAATGTTTGGGGGATTGGAGAAGTGTATAGGTAATACCTGGGTGATTGCAAGAGTGTACGGGTAATGTCTAGCTGATTGCATGAGTGTACAGGTAGTGCCTGAGTGATTGGAGGAGTACATAGGTAGTGTCTTGGTGATATTATAAGTGTATGGGTACTGGCTAGGTGATTGGAGAAGTGCATGGATTGTGCCTGGGTGATTGGAGGAGTGTGGGAATAGTGCCTAACTGTATAGATGAGTGCATGGGTAGTGTTTGAAAAAATGGATGAGTGCAGTAAAAGCGACTGTAAAAATTAGTTCACATTATCATGCTTATTACATTATTTCATCTTACCTTTTTTACTAAAGAAGATACGAAACTCAGTGGAACTATTTTACAGTAGTTTTGTTGTAAACTGAATTTAAAATCTTTTCAAACTTTACCATTACCTTCTGTAAAAAAGAAGAAAAACTGTTATTGCATATAATATTATAGTTTTAAGAACACAACATAATTTTAGAATTACATAACATATTCAGTTTTCCTTTTTTGCTGTTCTCAGATTCTACTGAATTTCACCATACACAGTGATTTCAATCTAGATCATCATACAACAGCGGGGGGAAAAAAACAATCAATGAGATTGTAAAAAAAACAAATCTGCGTTGAAAATATTTACAACAAGTGTAACTATCTGTTTACCTATCTACAGTTTCTAAATTAAATTCTTCAAGTACATTATGTCTTTTATTTCTCTCAAGTTCATTTTGTAAAATATACACTCTCATTTACATCGCGTATAATATAAAGATCAAATATATAAACTACTTCTTTCAAACTCAATTTTGCAAATGCAATAAGAATTAGCACAAACAATAATCCAAACAGTAATTGTTCACATCTTCCCAATAGGCCGAATAATGTTTCCAAATCCATTTGCATTGAAAATATCCAAAATAAACTCGTTAATTCATGTTCACATCTTCCCAATAGGCCGAATGATGTTTTCAAAACTTTGGCATCAAAAATATCAGATATGAATTTGGTAATTCGTAAGGCAACCTACAATTGAATTCCAAATGGGCATCATTGCAATGTGTCCATCCTTTATTGTACTTTATATACACAGTATAGTGTCCAGATGTTGTAGTAGGTCCATCATGGAAAATAATAGCCACTGCTTTAATAGTTGTTCCTGAAATTGATACTTGACTTGCCACAAAATTTTTAATTTTGGTTTCCAATTTTCTTCCATCTACTCTACAACGTTGTAGCATTAAAATTACATATTGTCCAAATCTTTCTATAAATAATGTTGACAACATTTCTGATTTACAATGAGAACATTTCATACCTTGATTAGCTGTTTTTACTAATTTGTTAAAAGACACTGATTTGCAATCTGGTATTGCCAAATATATGAATCGTTCAGTGTCTATTTCAGTGGTAGAAGAAAATGAACACTCTTCACATTTATGATCCCATCTGTAACTTAGTCCAAATAGTGGACTAAGTGGAGAGGTGTGGTGCAGCGGCCAGGGCAGCTGACTTCGGAGCACAGGGCTCACGGTTCGATCCCTGGCTCCGGCGACAGCTCAGCTCAGCACTATGTGACTCTGGGCAATAGCTCACTTAATTTCCACGACGGCCCCCAGCGCCTTAAGACCCGTAAGGGTGAGTAGTTCGCGCTTTACAAATACGGATTTACATTTTTTTTTATATTTACAAATACATTTTCAATTTCTATTCCTTCATCTTCCAATACTGCAAGCATAAACATAAGAAATTCTTGTGCATCTTGTTGTACATTCAATGTAAATTTCAATGATCTAGTACATATATCCAAAAGGTGCCAAATGCCAGAAGCAGTATGGATTTTAGTTCTATCAGTTACCAACTTTTGAAAAATATAATGTTGTAAAGAACAGAATCTTTTTTCTCGATTTTCCATAATTTCATGATGAAGATCCTCTAGATAAAACACAACATTCACAATTACATTAGCATAGCAGTTGATACCTGAACTATTTTCTAACTGGTATCCTACAATATCATCAACTGTGTCCATTTTCATTTTCATTGCAGTTTCATCATTCTCTTGAATTGTTTTCTTTTTTTGAATCTCAGTGGAATATTTGTCATATTTCCGTTTTGGTCACACTACACGTTTCTCATATACGGGATATTCACCTAAGTTAGGAGCATAAAGTCTTCTTAACCGATTGTACTCTCTTAGACAATTTACATCAGCACTAATCTTTTTCTCATCAAAATCAATCAAATACAAACCAGATAATGTTCTTACTCGAGACAATGCAACGTATGCCATGCCTTCTTTAAACACTGTACTTCCAATATTTACCAAAGCACTGTCTACACTTAAACCTTGAGATTTATGAATGGTTACAGCATATGCTAAAGAAAGAGGAAACTGTTTTCTACGAACACACAAGTCTTTTACAAGCAAAAAACGAACACTACAACGTCCAATCTGTTTTACCTCTTCAATATGATCAAATTTAATCTTCAAAAATTCAATTCCATCTCTGTTCTGAAAATTTACAAAATCAACAACTTTTCCCATTGCTCTCATTAACTAAACCTTCTTCTACATTCAAATTACGCCGTAAAGTTACCCAACAGTTTACACATACATATAAAGTCTTTTCTAAACCTGCAGTCTTAGACACCGACTTTTCCAAAGAATCCAATTTTGACTGTAATTTCTCAGAGAGAAGAATAGTAACTCCTTCGTGTTCCATTTTATCGATAGCTTCTATTTTCAGTATTGGTTGTTTTTCCAATTTCAAAAGTTCAGGATTGAATGTAGAACACTCTTGCAGTGTAGGCATTAGGCAAACTATAAACTTATTTTCTCCAATTTGTTTGTATATTATTTCAGGTGGTATGTTTTCATTTGGAAACAAGTTAAATAAAAGCCGACTTTGTAAAGCTTCTTTTCCATGTTATGTTAAAACACCAATTTTTATATCTTGAAGAATGTTTCCATAATGTTCATCACTTGCTAGTCGCATATTCTTAATAAGTTCTTTATATTTGAAATAAGACCAAATGTTGACATTTCCAATACTTCCCAAAGATTTCTTAGTGTCTTCATGGACAAGTGTTTTAAAAACAGGTTGTCCTTTTACAGGAGTAAGTTGTAGTAGGTCGCCGAATAGAATTACATGTTTTCCTCCAAATAGAACATCTTAATCTGTTTTTAAAATCTGTTGCATTCTTAAATGTACAAAGGCAAGCATTAAGTTTGACACCATGCTCACCTCATCAATGATTAGAAGTTGCATTTTCTTGAGTACTCTTGAAACTTCATAACAAGCTTCTCCAGATAGCTTGTGATATTCCAACTTATTTTCATGTTCAACTGGTAGCATGAGTAATCGATGTAATGTAATCCCTTTAATGTTGTGTGCTGCTAACCCAGTTGGAGCGGTTACAACACAAGATAAATGTGATTCAGTGGTTTTGTGTAGATAACTGGTCAAAACTTTAATTAAGAAACTTTTTCCTGTTCCAGCTTGCCCACTGATGTACATTCGAATAGGTTTAAATGATGTGCATTGGCATTCTTTTTTTCATGCAGTAAACCATGCTGTATCTGTTGTGTCACTTGCTGATATATTTCTTTTGTTCAATATTTAGTTTTTCTTCTAAGTTTCCCAACTCAATAATATCCTGTTGTGCTTGTTGCATTGCCATTTCTACTTCATTCATGGCTATTCCTGCTTCATTTTCAAGAATTGGTTGTCCTAGTGGATCTTGACTTAGTGGAGCAGAACTTTGACTATCTTGGGAACTGTCTCTAGCTATTTCAGCTGCAATAGTAGTTTCTTGTTCAATCTCTTCATTTAACATTTGTAGATAAGTTGGAAAAATTGTGCATTGAATGCTATCTTTACATGCATTAAAAGAATCTTCATAGCAGTCAAAATCTCCAAGTAATTCCATTTCACTACGCCAAGGCTTGAAGAGTTGCAGAAGTGTTAAATAGAAAAATTCCCTTTTATCTGGAGTTTCACAACTGAGTTTCCTGTGGTTAATAAGATTTCCTTTGGCATGTTTTACCAAACATCCATCACATGCAATTACTGCATATTTTTCTTCATTTATATTTTCTGTAACATTTCTCTTAAAACTGTAATGTTGCAGTACTTCATAGAGACATATGTTTTCCAGATGTGGACTCCTTTTGGGATAGTACGTATCCAACATATTAGTTTTAACAATATCTGTACTTTCTGGTTCATTCAATGCTATGTATTCAATTTCTTGTAGAGATTTCAATACTCGATTTCGTGTTGCAGCAAGACCTAGACTTACCCAAATGATTCCTCTTGACTTTGAATATAAACTTGCAGAGGTCAACCGATCCGAACATTCGTAGGATCCAATCTCTCAATGGGAAAGCATCTTCAAACTAAAGCTGTACAATTTGTTACTAAGAGTCTTCTCTTGTGAAATTTCTTCCCACATTTCTTTCAACTCCGTCTTTTCAGATTTGGTTATATATGACGTAACATAGCGAGCAACAGCAATCGAATTATCTGCAACATACTGGATATCCATGTTTGCATTCCACATTGTCAAAATCACTGGATTGTAGTCATTAATATACTTTGAATCTTCAGTTCTTTTTATGTTGTAAGTATTCTTCGGAGATTTTCGATTTATAGTATGCTCTACTGCTGACATGAAACTATTGACTCTTCATTTTGAAATTACTGGACGTGGGAATCCAAAACGACATTTTGTATAACATTTTCCCATTGACGTGTATTTTCGTTGACAATATTTTCCACATCGATGACTTTGAAACCGTAAAACTTGTTGTCTTAAGCTGTTTTCTCCTCCTTTTTTGGAATGGCACAGGTAACATAGTCTTCAATGAAAGACAAAACAGTTTCATCAGAATCGGTTCCAAATTTAGGTGCATTCTTGATCCATAATAGCATGTGTATATGAGGAGCACCTCTGGCTTGGTACTCCTTTCTCCAAAAGAAATCAATAACTTCTCCAAGAGGTGGATTATTTTTATTGCAGATAAAAGACATCATAGCTTGAAACCTATGATTAAAATATCTGCACACATTTACAGGATCCAAGGAACACAGTTCTCCAGCTGTCTTCAATTCAATGTTTTTTACATTTGAATTTGCTTGTCGTAGAAATTCAAGTAAATCGTCCCATGCGTATTCAGCACAGCTAAGCGTAACAAACCACGTAGGGGTTCCTAAGTTTCTTAACATACATTTAAGTTCTCCGTGACGACGATACCAATATTCATTAGTACCACGTTGACACGCCATCAAATTAATTAACTGTGATTCTAAATGATCATCTCTTTGTTGAACTTTGTCCAAAAATTCCTTTGCAGAAACATGTGTAAAATGGACTCCTGTTTTTAATATGTGGTTCACTGCATATGAAAGTCCAGACAAGTCACTTTCAAACAGAAGATGAATTAAATATGGAATACACTGTTGAAATCTTGGATCTTCTGAGTACAATCTTGTCGTACGATATTCTGAAGCTGGAATCTGTACTGGTCATTCATCATAGCGTCCACCTTTTCCAGTGGGGAAGAGCTGTGGAAAACAACGAGCTTCTAAACTTTTTTCCCATACACTCATGGGAGTTCCCTTCGCATTCTTCATTTGAAATCATTCAATAGTGTTTCCTATCACTTCTTTTGAATGTAGAGGATGTGTACTGTAATGTTCATAAATTTCTTCACTCCTGGAGTAGTCCACTTTTTCTATTTGGCCAGTTGAAATTTCTGTTCCATCTTCTAAAGATATTTCTTGTTCTTCCACATTTACAGTTTTATAATAAATATTGTTTTGTACAAGATATAATGTAGCCTTTTGAAGTTAGGTGACATATACTAACTCTTGCCATATTTTCCGACTCTTTGTTGGTACACCATTAACTAGAATAACCACAGGTTCACTTTCCTCTCTCTCTATACCAACAGTTTCAATATTTTTCTTAAAATCTAAAGGTAAATACACAACTCTTCCTTTTAAACCTCTTTGTAAATCTGTTGGAGGCAGCTTACCTGTTTTAGGCTCCATACGAACTATAGCCTGAAACGGGTGCACAGATTGAATAAGAATGGACTCATATGTATTTAAATCTGCCAGTTCTGGAGGAATATCTACTAACTCTAAGTTGTTATGTACTGCTCTAGCTGGCATTTTGTTCTCTTCTAATTTGTTGTAACAATATTTACAAATACGTTGATCAGTACCCAACTCAAAACGACCTTCCACCAACAAATAGGCACCAAATTGCTCCCACTTATCATTGTTTTCCTTTTCACTTTTAAATACACATCAACATTCCTAGTTTGACTTTTATAGTGAGTACGTTGACAACAAATACAAACATGGCTTGGTTTTTCACATGAAAGTATCTTAAACTTTGTAATTTCTTCTCCAAACTTCTCAGTAGCAATATCTTCCACCTGTTCTTCAACACCTACACTTATCAAGCTCTCACTTTCTGTACACTCGTCTTCTGAACCAAAGAAACGAAACTGTATATCATCAGAAGCTTTTTTTACATCCGATACTGAACCATGCAAAAGAGCTGTGTTTATTTCATTTAGAGATAATGCAGGACTTTTTACATAGTACAATCTTCTTACTAACTTCCGCATTTCTGAATGATGTACTGCTAACATTCTTAAATGATGAAAAGTACTTCGACACACTGTTTCTAGAAAGGCAAGCCAGAGAATGTCCCTGCAACTTAGTATATTTTCTCACTTTACAAGGATCTAGTCCTTGCAACATCTTAATCTTCTGTTTAACACTTTTTTTGACATATTCTCGTAAGAAAACTTGTAATATATCAATAGATTCCTGTCGAATACTACAAATACTACTACAATCCCTCTCTCTTCTACACTGGAGCTTGTGTACGTCTCCCTTGAACTTCTTCAGCTATTACTTCTTCAACATCTCTAGGAACCATCTTTTCCTTTTCAATTGGACAACCATCTTTCATTTCATAACAACGACCACTGGTATCTACTGCATGAACTAAATTATTTTGTTGAAAATAACTTTCTTCATTAAAAAAGGCGCAGTACTAGAAGTGTGCTTCCATTCACCCCAAAACTTTTTTCAAAAGTTACTTCTATTAACCAGTCTTTTTCTTTTGCTTTTCTCCTTCATAAAGTGCATTGTTTTATTCAATGTTTTCATTCTCTTCAATACCAATATAAATAATTTTCGTTTCAATTCAAAAGCTTTTTCTACTACACTTTCAATCTGCTGTTTTTTCTTGTAAGCTGCTGATCTTTTTTTAATATTTTTTAGAATCTTTCAATACATTTTGGAGTACTCTACTTTTTATACATTCTCTTCCTAATGTCTTTATATTCTTTCATCCTTCTTTCAACATGGATTGTTTTCCCATAACTTGATTTTCCATTAATATGTCCTTTTTTGTTTCCTTCTCATTGGTTGTACAACTTTTCTTTCTCTTTTCCACATTTTGAAAATTCATTACGTTCTTTAAAAATCTTTTAACAAATTCTTGAGTTCTCTTACCAGAAGTCTTTTTCTTCAATGGCACATGTTGTACTTCATCTAATTTCTGCTTTTCTATCTCTTGTAAATAGTACTGTTTTTTTTTCTTGTCTTTTCTTTTGAAGTTTTTGTGTCATACTGAATCTTTCTTACTAATAATGGAGAATATCTGAAAAAAAAGAAAAGTTTAAAAACTTTCTAAATTTTTTTATGATTAAAATAATTATATACAAATATTCTCATCTATAAATAAAGAAACACTTTCAATTCAATTGCAAAGCTATGTTAGACACTGCACAATTCCTTCATTTAGATGACATCACAACCTTTACAACAGAATGAGACAGCAGAACTAAAGGATTTCTCTACTACTGCCCAAATCAATCAGGTTCACATGTATAATACATTAAACTTTAGATATATAAGTAGACACATACGTCATTCAAAACACCATAAAGTCCCTTAAACTTCACAGACTGGTGTTCCTAATTCAAAATAACACCTAAAGTGTTGAGCTTACCCAAATATAAAACAGCAACCCTTAACATGTCTCTGTTGTAAGTCTCACCATATTCCAGAAATCATCCATACATATCTCTGTACTTTTTGCTAGTGACACCATATATAAAACAAATTTACAAATAGTTGTATACTTGTGTTTTTTCACAGACTCATAGAAAGTACCCTAATCAGTAAAGCATCTGCCAACATGTCTTTAACCTCACTTTTGTGCTGCAGCTTCACCATTCTGCGACTAATCAACGTGTTGGGCATACCCAAATATAAAGCAGCAAACCTTCACATGACTCTGTTGTAAATCTGACCATATTCCTGAAAGCATGTATGCATCTCTCTCTGTGCCTTTTGCTAGTGGAATCATATATAAAAGAAACATACAAAGTAGCCTAAGCACTAATCCCTCTGCCAACATATAAAACACAAATATACATATATTTGAATATTTCTTTTATATATGATGCTGTTAGCAAAAGCTACAGACATATGCATACATGCTTTCAGGAAGATGGTGAGACTTACAGGAGAGACATGTGAAAGATTGCTGCTTTATATTTGGCTAGGCCCAACACTGTATGTAGTCGTAGAATGGTGAAGCAGCAGCACAAAAGTGAGGTTTAAGGCATGTTAGCAGATGGAATTATAGCTTATTACGCTACTTTGTATGAGTCTGTGAAAAGCTACACTTCAACTATACCGCATAATTTTCATTATCTGCTTCAAATGTAAAGTACAGTCTGTCATGTTTTAAGGTCTGCATGATGTTGTGACTAAGGTATATCTCTGCCTGCACATGTATTCTGATACGTAATATGCATCTGAAGATGCTAGACGTATAAAACACAAGTATACATCTATTTGGATATTAAGCCTTTATAGTCTTGTGACTGAGGTATGTCTCTACTTGCACATGCATTTTGATGAGTGTCATGCATGTGAAGTTAATAGACAAATAAAACATAGGTTTACCTCTATTTGTATATTACTTTTATAGATGAACTTGCTAGCAAAAGGTACAGAGACATGTATACATGGTTTCAGAATATGGTGAGACCTACAGCTGAGATATGTGATGGGTGTGCCTGAGTGATTGCATGACTCCATTGGTAGTGCGTGGGTGATTGTATCAGTGCAAGGGTAGTAGCTGGGTAATTGGAGGAGAGGATGGATAGTGGCTGACTAATTGCATGAGTGCAGAAGTAGAGTTTGAGTGCATGGATAAGTGCATGAATAGTGCCTGAATGCTTGGATGAGTGCAGGGGTAGTGCCTAGGTGAATGAATGAGTGCAACAGTAGTGCCTGGGTGATTGTATGAGTACAAGCGTAGTGCCTGGGTAATTGGAAGAGAGGATGGATAGTGACTGGCTGATTGCATGAATGCATACGTACTGCCAGGGTGATTTTATGAGTGCATGGGTAAATGGAATGAGTGTGGGAGTAGTGACTCAGTGCATGGATGAGTGCATGGGTGATTGGAGGAGTGCAAGGGTAGTGCCTGGGTTATTGCATGACTGCATAGGTAGTGCCTGGGTGATTGCATGAGTGCAGGGGTAGAGCCTGAGTGATTGAAGGAGTGCATTGGTAATGCCTGGGTGATTGCATCAATTCAGGGCTAATGTCTGGGTGCATGGAGGAGTGCATGGGTAGTGCATGGGTGCATGGAAAACTGCATGGGTAGTGCCTGGGTGATTGGAGGAGTGCATGAGTAGTACCTGGGTGATTGCATGAGTGCACGGGTAGTGCCTGGATTATTGGAAGACTGCCTGGGTACTGCTTGGGTGATTGCATGAGTGCAGCAGAAGTGTCTGAGTGCATGTATGAGTACATGGGTAGTGCCTCAGTGATTGCATGAGTGCATGGGTAGTGCCTGGGTGATTGAAGGAGTGCATGGGTAGTGCCTGGGTTATTGCATGAGTGCATAGTTAGTGCCTGGGTGATTGCATGAGTGCAGGGGTAGTGACTGAGTTATTGGAGGAGTGCATAGGTAGTGCCTGAGTGATCTTATAACTGCATAGGTACTGGCTGGGTGATTGGAGGAGTGCATGGATAGTGCCTGTGTGATTGCATGACTGCAGAGGTAGTGCCTGGGTGATTGGAGGAGTGCAAGGATAGTGCCTGGGTTATTGCATGAGTGCATAGGTAGTGCCTGGGTGATAGCATGAATGCAGGAGTACTGCCTGGGTGATTGGAGGAGTGCATAGGTAGAGCCTGGGTGATTTCATAAGTGCATGGGTAGTGGCTGGGTGATTGAAGGAGTGCATGGGTAATGCCTGGGTAATTGCATAAGTGCAGGGGTAAGTCTGGGTGATTGGAGGAGTGCATGGGTAGTGCCTGGGTGCATGGAAGAATGTATGGGTAGTGTCTGGGTGCATGGAGGAGTGCATGGGTAGTGCCTGGGTGATTGGACCTTAAACTTAAAACGTAACAGACTGCACTTTACATTTGAAACAGACACCTACATTTCTGTGGTGTACTTCAACTGTACATTTCCCCAGACTCATAGGAAGTAGCCTAATCACTAATCCCTCTGCCAACATGTCTTAAAATTCACTTTTGTGCTGCAGCTTCACCAATCCAAATAAACCTATCACATGTCTCTGCCATAAGTCTCACCATATTCATAAAAGCATGCATGCTTGTATCTATACCTATTGCCAAAAGCATAACACATATCAGAATACATGTGCAAGTAGACATACCTCACTCACAAGAGCATAAAGGCATTAAAATTTGACAGACTACACTTAACATTTCAAACACACACCTAGATTTATGCAGCATACTTCTAGTGAAGTTTTACACAGACTCTTATAAAGTACCATAATCACTAATTCCTCACCCAATATATCTTAAACATCACTTTTCTACTGCTGCTGCTTCACTATTCTACTACTACTCAGGTATTGAGCATAGCCAAAAACAAATCAGCAACCCTTCACATGTCTCTGCTAAAAGTCTCACCACATTCCTGAAAGCACGCATGCATATGTCTGTACCTTTTGCTAACAGCATCATATATAAAAGATGTATATGTCTATCATCGTCAGACGCATAACACGTACCACAATACATGTGCAAGTAGAGACATACCTCAGTCACAACACCATCCACATCTTAAAACTCTCCAGACTACACTTCAAATTTCAAACAGACACTGAAAATTATGCGGTATATTTCAAGTGTAGCTTTCCACAGACTCATACAAATTACCCTAATAACTAATCTCTCTACAAACATGTCTTAAACCTCACTTTTGTGCTGCAGCTTTACCATTCTACAACTACTTAGAGTGTTACACCTAGCCAAATACAAAGCAGCAACCCTTCACATGTCTCAACTGTAAGTCTCACCATATTCCTGAACGCATGCATGCATATGTCTGTACCTTTTGCTACCAGCAGCATATATAAAAGAAATATACTAATAGATGCATGCACGTGTTTTATACATCTAGCATCTTCAGATACATAACACATCAGAATATATCTCCTAGTAGAGACTTTCTTCAATCACAACACTATGCACACCTGAAAAATTCACAGAACACACTTCCCATTTCAAGAAACACCAAATATTATGTGGCATATTTCAAATGTAACTCTCTAGAGACTTATAAAAAGTAGCCTAATCACTAATACCTTATATCAATATGTTTTAACCCACACTTTTCTGCTGCAACTTCACCATTTTACTACTACTCACAGTCTTGAGCCTAGCCACATACAAAGCAACAACACCTCTTTGTTATAGATCATGCATCTTCAAATGTATAACACATATGACAATACATATACAAGTAGAGACATACTTCAGTCACAAGTTAATGCACACCTTAAAACTTGACAGAGTGCACTTCCAATTTGAAAGCAACACCTACAATTATGCGGTAGACTTCAATTGTACATTTCCACACACTAATACAAACTACCATAATCGCTAATCCATCTTCCAATATACACATATGACTATACACAATCTATTTCAAACAACATTTAAGTACTGTTAGAAATGGGGGTCTCTAGTTGGCAATGGCTGGCCACTGTCCAAGTAGGGACCCTTCTTCCTAAGTCAGAGTGAGAGGGCTACCCTCTTTAATACCCCTGCTCAACCCTGTGGTAACGTAGCACAAGCAGGTAGGCTTATCTCAGAGGCAGGGTGTGAAGCATTTATGACCATACACAGTAACACAGTGAGGGACACTACAAAGGGACACCACACAAGTAGTTATTATAAAAAATAAGTATCTTTATATAAAGGCAGATTTATCACAAGACCAATAACTGTAAAAGCCACAATACTGTCAAAAATAGGATAGCTGTTGAAGGGCTGTCAAAAATAGTTCAAAGGTTGCAAAAATAAGGTTCAAGTTCAAAGCAGTGGTCTCTGCGACCCTTTCTTTCACAAAGTACCTGGGTTTAGTAGCAAAACCAACAAAGTGTCGCAAATAAGCTGTAGCGATGATTCTCGGCACGCGAGGCTGGCGATGCGTTGAAATCCTTGCCGCAAGGGAGGATGATGCGCCGATCTGCGGGATGCGTGCGGAGACGATGCGACAAACTTCTGCACGCTGGACCGCCGATGCGATGACTTTCTTGCCGCGTGGGAGAAGTCGATGCGGTGATCCTGTTGCGCTGTGCGATCGTGTTGCGATGCAAAGACAAGACGCTCCGCGAGGAGCGACGAAATTCGGCACGATGCGATCAAAGTGGCGAATGCACGGCGTCCGCACTGCGATGTCTCGAAGCGATGATTTCTTTCAGGGTTGCGAGTACGCGGCGACAGCAGCGCGATGATCTTTCCAGCGCGTCTCGGCTGCAGCGGCTCGCAAAGGGGCGTCAGCGATGGTTTCGGGTTGCGGGCCCTCGGCGGCAGTAGCGCGATGATTTTCCCAGCGCTCTCGACTGCAGCGGCCCGCAAAGATGCGTTAGCGTCGATTTCTTACCCTCTTTTCTCTGATGCAGACTAGAGGCCCTGGAACTCACAGGAGCCTCCTCAGCAGATAGCAGTCCTCGCAGGGAGGAAGCAGGAGGTCGGTGGTGGAGTCTGATGTGCCTGAGACTCCAGCAGGAGGCTAGCTCTTTTCCTAGCCTTTGGGTGATTGCTGTACAAAAATAAAAGTTCCCTCAAGAGTTCCTTTTCCTCTTCTTCAAGGTCCAGTGGTCACTGCTGCAGGCCAGTGCAAGAAACAACACACAGCACAGGGACAGTCACTTCCTGCAGATTCCTCCAGTGGCACGGACAGAGCTTCCTCTCCAGATCCAAAAGCAATACAAAAGTAGGGGGTTTGAGCACAGATATTTATACCCCAAAAACCTTTGATCCTTGAAGCTACCAGTCCCTGAACCTAGCCAGAAGCAGTTCTGCTCAGGCCTGGAGCACTTTGTTTACCAGGCTGCATCCTTCCTTTCAGAAAGAGGGGGTCTGCTAGCAGACACACAGTGGGAGGTGGAGCCAGCATTCACCTTGCCAGGCACAGCCCTATTCAGATCAAAGAGCCACCCTCCCCACACTCTAAATGCAGATCTCTCTATTCCACCCAGGTCTGACTCAGCCTGTCCTGCCCCTCTAAAACCAGACAGCCAATACACATAACGGCAGAGCACACTGGAAGGCTTAGGCAAGAAAATACCTACTTTCTAAAAGTGGTATTTTCAAACACAGAATATAAAAATAAACTTTACTAAAAGGTGTATTTTAATATTCTGAGCTCAGGCATACTAAATTCGTTTTTCTACCATGTTCCTGGGGTCAGTTAGGACTATAGCATGTAATAGTCAAACTGCCCATTCTAGCCTATGAGGAACAGGTAGCCTTACAGTAGTGAAAAACGAAATGGTGCATAATTCACTACCAGGACATGCTACACACACCAAGGCATGTCCTGCCTTACACATACAAGGCACCCTACCATAGGGGTGACTTACAGGATGCTAAGGGAAGGTTCAGGGGCTGGGAAGTGAGTGCACTTCACAGCCAAGATGGCAGTTCTGGACTGCACACAGACACTGCAGTGGCAGGTCTGAGACACACTTTACAAGCTGCTTCTGTGGGTGGCACACATCAGTGCTGCAGGCCCACCAGCAGCATTTGGTTTACCAGCCCTGGGCACACATAGGCCACACTACTAGGGACTAACAGGTAAACCAAATAAGCCAATCAGGGATATACCAATTCACATAGACATATTTATACAGGAGCATTCGCGCTGTGACACTGAATGGCAGTGGCACAGCGCCCAGAGCATCTAACACCAGTAAAACAGAGGAGACAACAGCGAAAAATGGAAGGGAGACCCACGCCAATGGTGCCAGGTCTAACACACGTCCCCTCCAGCTGAAATGTGGGGAGAACTACCCATCCCTTGGAAGTTCTCATCGCTAAGGCGGAAAAATCTGGACAGACCATCAGCATTGGCGTGTTCTGTACCAGGCGGTGTTCCACCGTGAAGTCCATACCCTGTAGGGAAATGGACCACCTCAACAACTTGGGATTCTCACCCCTCATCTGCATCAGCCATCTGAGGGGCCTGTGGTCTGTCTGAACCCGGAAGTGAGTCCCAAACAGGTATGGTCTCAGCTTCTTCAGTGCCCAGACCACAGCAAATGCCTCACGCTCAATTGCACTCCACCTCTGTTCCCGTGGAAGTAACCTCCTACTGATGAAGGCTACAGGTTGGTCTAGTCCCTCCTCATTTATCTGTGACAGAACGGCCCCCACCATATGCTCTGAAGCGTCTGTCTGGACAACAAATTCCTTAGCAAAATTGGGCGCCTGGAGTACGGGTGCTGTACACATAGCAGTTTTGAGGGCATCAAAGGCTTTCTGACAGGTGTCAGTCCAGTTCACAATCTTTGGCCGCTTCTTGAAGTCAGCTCAGTCAAGGGTGCAACAATGTTGCCATACCCCTTGACAAACCTCCTGTAATAACCCGTGAGTCCTAAGAAGGCCCTCACCTGGGTCTGGGTCCTTGGGGGCTCCCAAGTCAGGATGGTTTCAATCTTGGGCTGCAGGGCGCCACCTGGCCGCTCCCCACCTGGTGTCCCAAGTACACCACAGAACCCTGCCCAATCTGGCACTTACTGGCCTTGATTGTGAGGCCTGCTCTGCGTAGCGCCATCAACACTTCCCAGAGGTGGCGCAAGTGGTCCTCCCAGGAGGAACTAAACACTGCAATGTCATCCAGGTAGGCGGCACTGAAAGCCTCCAGCCCAACCAACACCTGGTTGACCAATCTCTGGAAGGTGGCAGGGGCATTCTTCATCCCAAAGGGCATCACACGGAACTGGTAGTGCCCATCTGGTGTGGAGAATGCTGACCTCTCCTTTGCCCCCTCCGTTAAGGCGATCTGCCAGTACCCAGACGCCAGATCAAACGTGCTGAGGTACCGGGCAGCCCCTAACCGGTCTATGAGCTCATCAGCTCTGGGGATGGGGTGTGCGTCGGTCTTGGTGACCGAATTGAGACCTCGGTAGTCCACACAGAACCTAAGTTCAGGAGTGGCACCAGGCGTCGCAGCTTTTGGTACCAAGACCACGGGGCTGGACCAGGGGCTGCTAGAGGACTCAACCACCCCTAGGGCGAACATTTTGGAGACCTCCTCCTTAATGCAAGCCCTGACCCTGTCAGTTACCCTGTAAGCCTTGGGCTTGACAGGAGAACTGTCCCCGGTATCCACCTCATGGATGCACCAATCAGTGACACCAGGTACCAGGGAGAACAAATCAGAAAATTGCCCCAACAGGTGGTGACAATCTCTCTGCTGCTCAGGGGTCAGTGTGGTGGAGAGGATCACACCCTCCACTGACCCATCCTTCTCTTCTGCACACAGGAGGTCAGGGAGAGGCTCACTCTCCTCCTCAACCCCATCATCTGTGGCAAGAAGCATGCCCACTTCAGACCTCTCCAAAGTGGGGCTTTAGGCGGTTCACATGCAGGACCCGCAAGGGGTTCCTGGGAGACTGAAAGTCCACCAAGTAGGTAACTGGACTTTGCGCTCCACCACCTCAAAGGGACCGGTCCACTTATCTTGGAGCGCACAAGGCTCCACTGGGGCCAGTACCCAAACCTTCTGACCAGGTTGAAATTCGACCAGAGTGGCATTCTGGTCGTGCCAACGTTTCATTTCTTCTTGGCTGGCTTCCAGATTTGCCTCAGCAATTTTTCTGAAACGCCGAGTCTGGTTCCTGAAGGCCAACATGTAGCTAAATACATCTTGGGAGGTTTCCTGGGAGATTGCTCCCAGCCTTCCTTGACCAGACTCAGAGGTCCTCTAACCGGGTGGCCATAGAGGAGTTCAAAGGGACTGAACCCTAAGGACTTCTGTGGCACCTCCCGGTAGGCAAACAACAGGCATGGCAAGAGGACGTCCCACTTACGCCTCAGGGGCTCTTCTAGGCCCATGATCATGCCCTTCAAGGTCCGGTTGAACCTTTCAACCAGACCATTACCTTGGGGGTGGTAAGGAGTGGTGAACTTATACGTTACCCCACACTCCTTCCACAGAGACTTCATGTACTGGGAGATGAAGTTGGTCCCCCTGTCAGACACCACCTCTCTGGGGAATCCCACACGGGAGAAAATCCCCATCAGTGCACGTCCCACCACGGGGGCCGTCACTGTCCTGAGCGGGATGGCTTCAGGGTACCGGGTGGCATGGTCCACCAAGACCAGGATGAACCTGTTGCCCATGGCTGTCTTGGGGTCCAGAGGCCCCACAATGTCAATGCCCACTCGCTCGAATGGGGTACTCACAACTGGAAAGGGCTGGAGTGGGGCCTTGATCTTCCCCCACTCTTCCCACTTGCCTGGCAAGTCTCACAGGTCCTGCAATGAGAGTCTGAACTCTTGTGCATCTGGGGCCAATAAAGTGGGCAGCCAGCCTCTCAAAGGTCTTGGTCTGCCCCAGATGTCCTGCCAATGGAATGTCATGAGCCAACCCCAGTAGGAAGGTTCTGAAGCACTCGGGTACCACCAGCACACGGGCTGACCCTGGCTCAGCAACCTTAGGCTCACTATACAGGAGACTGTTCTCCCAATAAATCAGATGTGAACCAGACATGTCACCTTCTGCCTGGGCTGCAGCCTGTCGCCGCATACCCTCAAGAGAGGGGCAAACTCTCTGCTGCTCACAAAATTCCTCCCTGGTGGGTCCCCCTTCCTGCTGCCAATGGGTCAGCTCAGGCAGGTCCCCCAGTTCGGTGATCTGCTCCCCGGTAGGCTCCAGGGCATCCCCTCAGGGTCTGCTCCTTCCTGGGCCGTGGGAACCAAGGGGCCGGCTTCCCGCGCCCCCTGCCCCTTCTCTCTAAGGCAGGGATCTGGGCCCTACTCTCAGGCTCCAGATCCTTTTCAACACCCTCCTTGGCTGCCATGGACCGAGTGGTAGCACACGCCCACTCAGGCAGACCCAACATCTCTAAGTGAGCCTTCCTCTCCACCGTAGCCCACGGGGAGTCCTCTAAATCATTGCCCAGCAGACAGTCTACAGGCATAGCGGGCCTCACAGCTACCTGAAGAGTTCCTGAGACCCCCCCACTCAAAGGGAACCTGAGCCACCTCACATTGGCTCTCTGAGTTGTCGGCGGACACTACTGGGTAGAATGCATGGGGGACAACCTGCTCTTTGGACACCAACCGGGAGCTGACAGCAGTTACACTGGCCCCTGTGTCTCTTAGAGCCTCCACCCTATGGCCATTGATGGTCACCCACTGCCTGTATTTTTAGTGTTAGCAGGCAGTGCAGGCTTGGGGACCATCTCAAAGTCCCCTAATGAGACAAGGGTCAATTCTACGGGATCCCACCCTCTTGGGCACCCATCTCCTCCTCTCCCAGGGCTACACTAGCAATCTGGCGGGGTGGTGCACGGGGTGCACTGCCCCCTTTGGGGGCACTGGGGATCAAAATATCTGTGGCCCACTTGACCACAGTTGTAACACGTGGGGGCCCCCTGGGAACAGGCCTACCTGTTGGGGGCCCGGTCCTCCTTTCTTGGGGGCTGGGACACCACTGCTTGGTTCCCTGGGGGATTACTTTGGGGCCCTCGGTGGAACTCCTCTGTTGACCCTTGTCCCCCCACTCCTCTGCTGGGGACCCTGCCCACCTTTGGCGACGTCTCCCACTGGACCCTTGCGGACCCGGGTGCTCACCCAGCGGTCCGCCTCCTCAGCAAGCTTTCTAGGGTTAGTCAGCTTGCAATCAATTAGGTGCTGGCGTAGCTCAGGAAAACAATTACTAGATAAATGCTCCCATGCAATCAAATCATAAAACTGTGCAAAAGTTTCTACTTTGCTACCTCTTACCCAGCGTTCCCTGGCTCTGCAAAAAAGGACACATATTCAACCCACGTGGTACCCTCTAGCTTCTTACAGACCCTAAACCTCTGTCTATACATCTCAGGGGTCAAACCATAGCGGGTCACCAACGCTTCCTTCATGTGGGCATAAACCATCCTACTTTCTGGGGGCAGGTCCAACAAGGTATCCCTCCCTCACTCACAAAGCGTCCCCACAACCCCGCTCCCCAATCCTTCTCAGGGACCCGGTGGGACACCATGGCTACTTCATAAGCGGCAAACCATTGCCCAATATCTTCACTTTTGTGGAAATCTTTAATAACCTCCTTGGGTATATACACCCTACTCTCAGGGTGCACTACAGGTACACTGCCACCAGAGGGGGAGATTTCCATGCTCTTAGCTTTAATCTCCAACTCCCTCAATACTCTCTCATGCTCAAGCTTCATCCTCATAATCTCAATTTCTAACTTCTTGTTCTCTAGGTCCCGGTGACCATCCATTTTAAGCTTAGCCATCTCCATATTATGCCGCCTATCTCTCTCCCTGTCCTCCAGCTCCTCTGGGGACAGACCCTTAGCGGACACACTAGAGCCCGGGTTGGAAAGGGCTGGGTCTCCTACTAAGTCTACTACATCGCCCTGCTGCTCTCCTCCCTCCACAAGCTCTCCTAGATCCTTAGGGGCATCCCTGGCTTCTAGCCAGGCCTTCAGCGCCTTGTAATACTCCTCCCTCCTAGTGAGACCTGTGATAGGGACTGTGAATTGCTTGCAAAAATATTTGAGCTGCTTGGCATTGTAGGTTTCTATTTTCTCTTCTTCCCAGGAGAGATCTTCTGAGGCATTGGATCTGGGCTTGCCCATTGTAGAAATAACTGGCAATATCAATAAAGGACAGAAGAAAACTTCTCAAAAATGTAAGCGGGTGAAAAATCACCGGCAATATCAATCACAATATAGGATCCTAAAAACTCTCAGAAATGTGCGTGGGTGAAAAATCACCAGCAATATCAATCACAATAGGGGATCAAAAACTTTCAATAAATGGGCGCGGGTGAAAAATCACCGGCAATATCAATCACAATATAGGATCCCAAAACTCTCAGAAATGTGCGTGGGTGAAAAATCACCAGCAATATCAATCACAATAGGGGATCAAAAAACTTTCAATAAATGGGCGCGGGTGAAAAATCACCGGCAATATCAATCACAATATAGGATCCCAAAAACTCTCAGAAATGTGCGTGGGTGAAAAATCACCGGCAATATCAATCACAATATAGGAGCAAAAAAATTCTCCCCAAAAAATGTATGCGGTACGTTATGGTCTGCACTCACTAGTAGTGTACACTATAATTACTGTATGCGATCATAAATGCAAGTCCAGATCCTCACCGCTGACCACCAATGTTAGAAATGGGGGTCTCTAGTTGGCAATGGCTGGCCACTGTCCAAGTAGGGACCCTTCTTCCTAAGTCAGAGTGAGAGGGCTACCCTCTTTAATACCCCTGCTCAACCCTGTGGTAACGTAGCACGAGCAGGTAGGCTTATCTCAGAGGCAGGGTGTGAAGCATTTATGACCATACACAGTAACACAGTGAGGGACACTACAAAGGGACACCACACAAGTAGTTATTATAAAAAATAAGTATCTTTATATAAAGGCAGATTTATCACAAGACCAATAACTGTAAAAGCCACAATACTGTCAAAAATAGGATAGCTGTTGAAGGGCTGTCAAAAATAGTTCAAAGGTTGCAAAAATAAGGTTCAAGTTCAAAGCAGTGGTCTCTGCGACCCTTTCTTTCACAAAGTACCTGGGTTTAGTAGCAAAACCAACAAAGTGTCGCAAATAAGCTGTAGCGATGATTCTCGGCACGCGAGGCCGGCGATGCGTTGAAATCCTTGCCGCAAGGGAGGATGATGCGCCGATCTGCGGGATGCGTGCGGAGACGATGCGACAAACTTCTGCACGCTGGACCGCCGATGCGATGACTTTCTTGCCGCGTGGGAGAAGTCGATGCGGTGATCCTGTTGCGCTGTGCGATCGTGTTGCGATGCGAAGACAAGACGCTCCGCGAGGGAGCGACGAAATTCGGTACGATGCGATCAAAGTGGCGAACGCACGGCGTCCGCACTGCGATGTCTCGAAGCGATGATTTCTTTCAGGGTTGCGAGTGCGCGGCGACAGCAGCGCGATGATCTTTCCAGCGCGTCTCGGCTGCAGCGGCTCGCAAAGGGGCGTCAGCGATGGTTTCGGGTTGCGGGCCCTCGGCGGCAGTAGCGCGATGATTTTTCCAGCGCTCTCGACTGCAGCCGCCCGCAAAGATGCGTTAGCGTCGATTTCTTACCCTCTTTTCTCTGATGCAGACTAGAGGCCCTGGAACTCACAGGAGCCTCCTCAGCAGATAGCAGTCCTCACAGGGAGGAAGCAGGAGGTCGGTGGTGGAGTCTGATGTGCCTGAGACTCCAGCAGGAGGCTAGCTCTTTTCCTAGCCCTTGGGTGATTGCTGTACAAAAATAAAAGTTCCCTCAAGAGTTCCTTTTCCTCTTCTTCAAGGTCCAGTGGTCACTGCTGCAGGCCAGTGCAAGAAACAACACACAGCACAGGGACAGTCACTTCCTGCAGATTCCTCCAGTGGCACGGACAGAGCTTCCTCTCCAGATCCAAAAGCAATACAAAAGTAGGGGTTTGAGCACAGATATTTATACCCCAAAAACCTTTGATCCTTGAAGCTACCAGTCCCTGAACCTAGCCAGAACCAGTTCTGCTCAGGCCTGGAGCACTTTGTTTACCAGGCTGCATCCTTCCTTTCAGAAAGAGGGGTCTGCTAGCAGACACACAGTGGGAGGTGGAGCCAGCATTCACCTTGCCAGGCACAGCCCTATTTAGATCAAAGAGCCACCCCTCCCCACACTCTAAATGCAGATCTCTCTATTCCACCCAGGTCTGACTCAGCCTGTCCTGCCCCTCTAAAACCAGACAGCCAATACACATAACGGCAGAGCACACTGGAAGGCTTAGGCAAGAAAATACCTACTTTCTAAAAGTGGTATTTTTCAAACACAGAATATAAAAATAAACTTCACTAAAAGGTGTATTTTAATATTCTGAGCTCAGGCATACTAAATTCGTTTTTCTACCATGTTCCTGGGGTCAGTTAGGACTATAGCATGTAATAGTCAAACTGCCCATTCTAGCCTATGAGGAACAGGTAGCCTTACAGTAGTGAAAAACGAAATGGTGCATAATTCACTACCAGGACATGCTACACACACCAAGGCATGTCCTGCCTTACACATACAAGGCACCCTACCATAGGGGTGACTTACAGGATGCTAAGGGAAGGTTCAGGGGCTGGGAAGTGAGTGCACTTCACAGCCAAGATGGCAGTTCTGGACTGCACACAGACACTGCAGTGGCAGGTCTGAGACACACTTTACAAGCTGCTTCTGTGGGTGGCACACATCAGTGCTGCAGGCCCACCAGCAGCATTTGGTTTACCAGCCCTGGGCACACATAGGCCACACTACTAGGGACTAACAGGTAAACCAAATAAGCCAATCAGGGATATACCAATTCACATAGACATATTTATACAGGGAGCATTCGCGTTGTGACACTGAATGGCAGTGGCACAGCGCCCAGAGCATCTAACACCAGTAAAACAGAGGAGACAACAGCGAAAAATGGAAGGGAGACCCACGCCAATGGTGCCAGGTCTAACAAGTACAATAAAACAAACTACAATACACATCTCTACATTTAATAATATATTTCAAACATCACAGTTCTTGAATAATTTTTAAACTTTGAAAACAAAGCAAATTCATAATACACCTCACAAATTTATAACTCACCTTCAAATAGTTTTGTAGAATATGAAATATCAGAAACTCATAAAAGATTTTCTTATGCACACAATCAATGTAATGCACCACTCTCAACAAGGTAAAACTAGTAATGGCAAACTTTCCCTCTCTTTCTCCACACAAATAAAAGTAAGTAACAAATCACATTACTTCCTACATTATTTCAAATTGTAAAACACATTTCTATTGGTTAGACATATTAACCCTTACCAACTGACTTCTAAAAGTGCCTAAACTGGTTCTGAAATTTTCTGGAGTCGCGAATCCACCGTGTACCATCACGACGGAGCTGCGAATCCATACTGGAGTTCAAAAACGTATTACTAATAATACTGGCATTATTTTTTAAGAACACACCACTTCTAAACATAGTACTGATTTGGGAAATCTTACTTTAATAACATATCACTTATATATAAATTACAATTCCATATTTTAAAACCACAGTTAACATTCAACCCTTCCCCCATTCGACTTAATCCCAGTTTCCATACTAACAGTTTCTGCAACATTCAACTGAACAGGCAGGTCACAAGTTCACCATATTTTCAAGTTCATCACAGCAGCTTGCAAACGCAAACAGCAGGTGTGGTTGACTTTTGCAAAATATTACCTTATCCTATCTACTGTACCGTTCAATTATTTTTTAATAACCAATAAAAAACATGCTTTTTAAACAAAGTAACATGCACCCTATATTTGAGTGTAGAATGTTCATAAACAGCCAATCAATTATCTGCTTATTAAAAAACAGCATCTTGTCCACCATTTTAGATACCTCTCATTCTACCAACTGACTACCTCAGCTACAGACATCTTTTCATTACTTCCAGACATCCCTTCAAGATGCTTACAGTATGGATTGTTGGGCACAGCTATGTTTTCTGGTGCAAAAGGTATGCTGAACGTAGAGGTATTGACAAAGACCTAGCTTTGCAAAATGTGGATATTAAATGGATTGCACAGAGAGGATTAAAGTGGCACCAATTGATGCATTTAGTTAAAACCTTTTTGCATCTCCAACCCCCTGACCTCATGATTGTGCACTGTGGTGGCAATGACCTAGGCACATTGACTGGGGTAGGTCTGGAAATGCTAATGAAGGACACCTTTGCACAATTGATGTTGCTATTGCCTTAAACTGTCTTTGTATACTCTAATATTTGCCAAAGACAGAAATGGAAGTGGTCAAATCAATTCTCTCCACAGATTGAGAAAGCTAGAAAGAATGTCAATAAAGCTGTTTCTGCTTACCTCAGAGACCATAGGATGGGCTCCATCTATAACAACAATCTACGTTTTGATATGGATGACATCTACAGAAGTGATGGAGTACACTTCACAGATCAAGGAAACAGAGTCTTTCCCAACAACCTAAAGCTGTGCATCCGCACTTACATGTAACTACAAAAACTCATAATGAAAACAAGGGCTCTTTTTAGAGCCACCCTATAACACAATAGTGAATTTTTTTTTTTTTACACATACATACTCTTTTTTTAAAAATTGTAGATTCGCGAACCCGTCGTGAATCTGCAAAAGCATGAATTCAATGTACTACAACACAATACACTTTTCAGGTTTAACTTTTAATTTTTAATTTTATATATTTTTACCAACTCTATCAATTTTAATCTTATCATTAACATCAATCCCACTACCTCTATAAAGCAACTTCACAAATGCAACACTACCTTCTAAATTATATACTACTAAGGGCCAGATGTACGACCATTGGATTTAGCGCCTCGCAATTTGTGACAAATTGCGAATTGCAAATTGCGAGGCACTAAATCCAATGTACAACAGTGTCAGAGACACTGTTAGCGATTCACAATGGGGTCGCAAAATGCGAGGCTCATCAATATTCATGAGCCACTCGCAATTTGCGACCCCATTGGGAATGACCAGCCTCACAGGGATGGTGGCCTGCTGGGGTCAGCAGACCACCATGTCTGTGACTGCTTTTCAATAAAGCAGTTTTTTTTTTTAAATGCAGCCCATTTTCCTTAAAGGGACCACTGCCTGCCCTTAAAAAATATTTTCCCCTGCATTCACAAAGGGGAAGGGGTCCCCTGGGTACCCCTTCCCATTTGCGAGTGCTTTTCCACCCTTCTGAGAAGGGTGGTAAACTGCGACTGTTTTGCTACCACAATTGCGGTCGCAAAAGAGTCATACATAGCTGGAGGACTCGCTATTAGGAAGGGACGCCCTGGGAACGCCCCTTCCTAATAGCGACTCGCTATTCCTATTTTGCGAGTCACAAATAATTTGCGACTCGCAAAATAGGAATAGTACATGGCCAACTTGTTTTTTGCGGTCGCAAAGGGGTCTGAAACCCCTCTGCGACCACAAAAAACGGTCGTACATCTGGCCCTAAATTATTTATTTGAGGTGGATCCGCGAATCCAACGGGGGGCCGCGCTGAGAGCCGCATTGGGGTCACGACTCCAAAATAGAAAGAAAAAAAAAGCCCCACTTCCATTATTTGGTATCCGCCCCGGGGACCACTTTCGGCCCCGGGGACCCCATCCCCCTGAGCATGGCCACCTATTTTTTAATTATTTTTTTATTTAATTTGAAAGGAGGGGGACCGCTCAGCCCCCTCCTGAGGCCATTTTTGGCCCCGGGGCCCCATCCCCCAGGGCTTTGCCTCTGTTTTTTTTTTTAATAAGACGGGATCGGGGACGCGTGTCCCCCTTCCCTGGACCACTATTGGCCCCTGGGACCCCATCCCCCGGGGCCGGCCCTCACGTTGGAGACCACGGGGGGAGCCCCAATGCCCCCACGGTCCCTGCCGGCTCCCCGCCTCCTGCGGGAGCCAGCATTGCTTTTGGACAAGGGGAGCTGCTAACATGCAGCTCCCCTTATCCAAAAGCAATCTGCTTCGCTTCTTGGAAGCGAGAGCAGGTTTTCTGCTCTCGCTTCCATGAAGCTAAGCAGTGTTTGCAATGATTGCAAACTGCAATGTCCCGGGGGTGGGCACCCCAGGACATTGCCGGAGCCGGCCCTGGGGGGTGGCGGTCCCCAGGGCCAAGGAGGGCTCCAGGAGGGGGGCCGCGCAGCCCCCCTCCCAACGTGCACATTGCGCCGGGGTGGTGGTGGTCCCTGGGGCAGTGTGGGGGGGGGCTCAAGTCCCCCACACTAATTAGTTCTAAAAGCCCCGAGGAGGTTGTGGTCCCTGGGGGTTGGGGGGCCGCGAGGCCCCCGCCCATATTTTAGTGAAGCCCCGGGGAGGTGGCGGTCCCCGGGGCTTGGGTGGGACCACGAGGCCCCCCGCCCATATTTTAGTGAAGCCCCGGGGAGGTGGCGGTCCCTGGGGCTTGGGGGTCCTGCGAGGCCCCCACGCCCTAAAATAAATAAAGCCCCGGGAAGGTGGCGGTCCTCGGGGCTACAGGGGGCCCCCGCTAATTAATTCAACATTGCCCCCGGGACCTCGGCCGGATTCGTGCACCCAGCGCGACTTCGGCCAAAAAAAAAAAAAATGCTAAGCAGGCCCGGGGGGTCAGGGTGTTTCAACCCTGCCCCTTTTCTTCATTTTTAACCTTTTTTTTTACCTTTTTCTTGTGACTCGGTTCGACCAGGTCACAAGATGGCTGCCAACACTTTCTGGTTTGGAGTGTTGGCAGCCAATCAGAATAAAGCTCGTGGTCGGGAGGGTTCGCGAATCCTCCTTGGCCACCAGATGTTATTTTTTATTTTTTGAATTTCGCTGGAACTACTGAACGGATTTACACCATTTAAAAAAAAGGTCGCTTTCTGAACCAAGAGCTACCTTTTTTCCAAATGTGGGGTCATTCCGTTCAGCAGTTCGGGCTGTAGCTTTGTCTAAAGTTTCCTATGGAAATTAACATGGAGAAAACGCGTTTAGTGGACCCCTCTTTTTTCTCGGCCCCCACTCAACGAATCACCCCAAAACTTTCAAGACAGGAGCTGACCGGAGTGCCCTATTAGTTTTGAACATTTTGCGAAGATTCGTCAAACGGCGCCAAAGATATTATCAAATCAAAAAATGCTTTTCCTTTGGAAACTAGGTCCTAACTATAACTACCTACTGGCGACCGCCAGTAGGTAATATATATATATATATATATATATACTCTGCGATTTCCAGTTATCGTGACACCGGACACCGACACAGCAGGTAGGATTTAAAAGCGCACTTTATTTTACGCTGTTGGCACTGTTGTAACGCGTTTCTGCAGTATTACTGCCTTGCTCACACACTGAGCGCCATTAGTGCTAATGTTTTTGTTGAGGTTGGCTGATCACATGAACTAGGAGACATAGAAAACATACTTCTTATTCTTCCCAAACACAGCACATTGATTACAAGTTAAAAAAACAGTCACCAATAATCATAGGTTATACCATTTTGGACATGTCAAGATGCATTTTGATCTTTACAATTAATAAATGGCTAATTTCAATTCTCTTATTTCTTTTTTTATATTTTGACTTTTTGGTTATGCTTTTCATTAATTGCATGTTTCCATTATCGGATTTAACCATCAATGATTAATAGTGCTACTCACATCTATTTTCTGCATACTACCTTACAGTGTATTGCTCAATCAATATTATGTATCCTGATTCTCGTGGGTCGATTAAAGTGCAAGTGCTTAGGAGGAGAAAATATATCCTTCTACTCTGGGCTCTATCACATAGGCCATAAATAAAGTGTCAGTGCAAAAAAATCATTCAATTAAAATCCTCATTGAACGTCAATTAAAGTGCACGTGCAGAGCAGTCTATAATACCTTGCTCATTCTATATTGCACATTCCATTTCTTTTTGGCCTATAAAGGTGCTAGTGCATAGAGGTAAGAGGTATCATTCGATATTACATTGCTTAACATTGGCAACAATGAAAGTGCTAGTGCATCATTGAATAATAGCTAACAGTATGACTATTCATCCCAATGTAATGTTTAAATATTTTTTAAGCGATACCAAAGGGGATGATGGACGGAGCGTTAGAGCAAATCAAACACTCACCCCCAGTCAACTGATCTGGGTTTAATCCATCATCATTCTTTAGTTCACTCCACCACCCCAGTTCAGACATGGCCATATGCAAATCAGTCTGACCCTGTGCCTCATGGGAACAGTCCAGCACGAACTGCCAAGCCATGTCTTCCCTGGACCGGAAACAAGCATCCTGGGACCGGTTTCGGGTTCAAAACCCTCATCAGCCAGGCTATCTTGAATCCAGTGGCAAAGTGAGCAAGGGACCCACGTCTGGGCATACCCTGCCAACTTAGGCCGAAAAAAGCGATACCAAAGGGATGATGGACGGAGCGTTAGAGCAAATCAAACACTCACCCCCAGTCAACTGATCTGGGTTTAATCCATCATCATTCTTTAGCTCACTCCACCACCCCAGTTCAGACATGGCCATATGCAAATCAGTCTGACCCTGTGCCTCATGGGAACAGTCCAGCACGAACTGCCAAGCCATGTCTTCCCTGGACCGGAAACAAGCATCCTGGGACCGGTTTCGGGTTCAGAACCCTCATCAGCCAGGCTATCTTGAATCCAGTGGCAAAGTGAGCAAGGGACCCACGTCTGGGCATACCCTGCCAACTTAGTGCGAACAAAGCGATACCAAAGGGGATGATGGACGGAGCGTTAGAGCAAATCAAACACTCACCCCCAGTCAACTGATCTGGGTTTAATCCATCATCATTCTTTAGCTCACTCCACCACCCCAGTTCAGACATTGCCATATGCAAATCAGTCTGACCCTGTGCCTCATGGGAACAGTCCAGCACGAACTGCCAAGCCATGTCTTCCCTGGACCGGAAACAAGCATCCTGGGACCGGTTTCGGGTTCAAAACCCTCATCAGCCAGGCTATCTTGAATCCAGTGGCAAAGTGAGCAAGGGACCCACGTCTGGGCATACCCTGCCAACTTAGGGCGAACAAAGCGATACCAAAGGGGATGATGGACGGAGCGTTAGAGCAAATCAAACACTCACCCCCAGTCAACTGATCTGGGTATAATCCATCATCATTCTTTAGCTCACTCCACCACCCCAGTTCAGACATGGCCATATGCAAATCAGTCTGACCCTGTGCCTCATGGGAACAGTCCAGCACGAACTGCCAAGCCATGTCTTCCCTGGACCGGAAACAAGCATCCTGGGACCGGTTTCGGGTTCAAAACCCTCATCAGCCAGGCTATCTTGAATCCAGTGGCAAAGTGAGCAAGGGACCCACGTCTGGGCATACCCTGCCAACTTAGGGCGAACAAAGCGATACCAAAGGGGATGATGGACGGAGCGTTAGAGCAAATCAAACACTCACCCCAGTCAACTGATCTGGGTTTAATCCATCATCATTCTTTAGCTCACTCCACCACCCCAGTTCAGACATGGCCATATGCAAATCAGTCTGACCCTGTGCCTCATGGGAACAGTCCAGCACGAACTGCCAAGCCATGTCTTCCCTGGACCGAAAACAAGCATCCTGGGACCGGTTTCGGGTTCAGAACCCTCATCAGCCAGGCTATCTTGAATCCAGTGGCAAAGTGAGCAAGGGATCCACGTCTGGGCATACCCTGCCAACTTAGTGCGAACAAAGCGATACCAAAGGGGATGATGGACGGAGCGTTAGAGCAAATCAAACACTCACCCCCAGTCAACTGATCTGGGTTTAATCCATCATCATTCTTTAGCTCACTCCACCACCCCAGTTCAGACATGGCCATATGCAAATCAGTCTGACCCTGTGCCTCATGGGAACAGTCCAGCACGAACTGCCAAGCCATGTCTTCCCTGGACCGGAAACAAGCATCCTGGGACCGGTTTCGGGTTCAAAACCCTCATCAGCCAGGCTATCTTGAATCCAGTGGCAAAGTGAGCAAGGGACCCACGTCTGGGCATACCCTGCCAACTTAGGGCGAACAAAGCGATACCAAAGGGGATGATGGACGGAGCATTAGAGCAAATCAAACACTCACCCCCAGTCAACTGATCTGGGTATAATCCATCATCATTCTTTAGCTCACTCCACCACCCCAGTTCAGACATGGCCATATGCAAATCAGTCTGACCCTGTGCCTCATGGGAACAGTCCAGCACGAACTGCCAAGCCATGTCTTCCCTGGACCGGAAACAAGCATCCTGGGACCGGTTTCGGGTTCAAAACCCTCATCAGCCAGGCTATCTTGAATCCAGTGGCAAAGTGAGCAAGGGACCCACATCTGGGCATACCCTGCCAACTTAGGGCGAACAAAGCGATACCAAAGGGGATGATGGACGGAGCGTTAGAGCAAATCAAACACTCACCCCCAGTCAACTGATCTGGGTTTAATCCATCATCATTCTTTAGCTCACTCCACCACCGCAGTTCAGACATGGCCATATGCAAATCAGTCTGACCCTGTGCCTCATGGGAACAGTCCAGCACGAACTGCCAAGCCATGTCTTCCCTGGACTGGAAACAAGCATCCTGGGACCGGTTTCGGGTTCAAAACCTTCATCAGCCAGGCTATCTTGAATCCAGTGGCAAAGTGAGCAAGGGACCCACGTCTGGGCATACCCTGCCAACTTAGGGCGAACAAAGCTATACCAAAGGGAATGATGGACGGAGCGTTAGAGCAAATCAAACACTCACCCCCAGTCAACTGATCTGGGTTTAATCCATCATCATTCTTTAGCTCACTCCACCACCCCAGTTCAGACATGGCCATATGCAAATCAGTCTGACCCTGTGCCTCATGGGAACAGTCCAGCACGAACTGCCAAGCCATGTCTTCCCTGGACCGGAAACAAGCATCCTGGGACCGGTTTCGGGTTCAAAACCCTCATCAGCCAGGCTATCTTGAATCCAGTGGCAAAGTGAGCAAGGGACCCACGTCTGGGCATACCCTGCCAACTTAGGGCGAACAAAGCGATACCAAAGGGGATGATGGACGGAGCGTTAGAGCAAATCAAACACTCACCCCCAGTCAACTGATCCGGGTTTAATCCATCATCATTCTTTAGCTCAGTCCACCACCCCAGTTCAGACATGGCCATATGCAAATCAGTCTGACCCTGTGCCTCATGGGAACAGTCCAGCACGAACTGCCAAGCCATGTCTTCCCTGGACCGGAAACAAGCATCCTGGGACCGGTTTCGGGTTCAGAACCCTCATCAGCCAGGCTATCTTGAATCCAGTGGCAAAGTGAGCAAGGGACCCACGTCTGGGCATACCCTGCCAACTTAGTGCGAACAAAGCGATACCAAAGGGGATGATGGACGGAGCGTTAGAGCAAATCAAACACTCACCCCCAGTCAACTGATCTGGGTTTAATCCATCATCATTCTTTAGCTCACTCCACCACCCCAGTTCAGACATTGCCATATGCAAATCAGTCTGACCCTGTGCCTCATGGGAACAGTCCAGCACGAACTGCCAAGCCATGTCTTCCCTGGACCGGAAACAAGCATCCTGGGACCGGTTTCGGGTTCAAAACCCTCATCAGCCAGGCTATCTTGAATCCAGTGGCAAAGTGAGCAAGGGACCCACGTCTGGGCATACCCTGCCAACTTAGGGCGAACAAAGCGATACCAAAGGGGATGATGGACGGAGCGTTAGAGCAAATCAAACACTCACCCCCAGTCAACTGATCTGGGTATAATCCATCATCATTCTTTAGCTCACTCCACCACCCCAGTTCAGACATGGCCATATGCAAATCAGTCTGACCCTGTGCCTCATGGGAACAGTCCAGCACGAACTGCCAAGCCATGTCTTCCCTGGACCAGGAAACAAGCATCCTGGGACCGGTTTCGGGTTCAAAACCCTCATCAGCCAGGCTATCTTGAATCCAGTGGCAAAGTGAGCAAGGGACCCACGTCTGGGCATACCCTGCCAACTTAGGGCGAACAAAGCGATACCAAAGGGGATGATGGACGGAGCGTTAGAGCAAATCAAACACTCACCCCCAGTCAACTGATCTGGGTTTAATCCATCATCATTCTTTAGCTCACTCCACCACCCCAGTTCAGACATGGCCATATGCAAATCAGTCTGACCCTGTGCCTCATGGGAACAGTCCAGCACGAACTGCCAAGCCATGTCTTCCCTGGACCGAAAACAAGCATCCTGGGACCGGTTTCGGGTTCAGAACCCTCATCAGCCAGGCTATCTTGAATCCAGTGGCAAAGTGAGCAAGGGATCCACGTCTGGGCATACCCTGCCAACTTAGTGCGAACAAAGCGATACCAAAGGGGATGATGGACGGAGCGTTAGAGCAAATCAAACACTCACCCCCAGTCAACTGATCTGGGTTTAATCCATCATCATTCTTTAGCTCACTCCACCACCCCAGTTCAGACATGGCCATATGCAAATCAGTCTGACCCTGTGCCTCATGGGAACAGTCCAGCACGAACTGCCAAGCCATGTCTTCCCTGGACCGGAAACAAGCATCCTGGGACCGGTTTCGGGTTCAAAACCCTCATCAGCCAGGCTATCTTGAATCCAGTGGCAAAGTGAGCAAGGGACCCACGTCTGGGCATACCCTGCCAACTTAGGGCGAACAAAGCGATACCAAAGGGGATGATGGACGGAGCATTAGAGCAAATCAAACACTCACCCCCAGTCAACTGATCTGGGTATAATCCATCATCATTCTTTAGCTCACTCCACCACCCCAGTTCAGACATGGCCATATGCAAATCAGTCTGACCCTGTGCCTCATGGGAACAGTCCAGCACGAACTGCCAAGCCATGTCTTCCCTGGACCGGAAACAAGCATCCTGGGACCGGTTTCGGGTTCAAAACCCTCATCAGCCAGGCTATCTTGAATCCAGTGGCAAAGTGAGCAAGGGACCCACATCTGGGCATACCCTGCCAACTTAGGGCGAACAAAGCGATACCAAAGGGGATGATGGACGGAGCGTTAGAGCAAATCAAACACTCACCCCCAGTCAACTGATCTGGGTTTAATCCATCATCATTCTTTAGCTCACTCCACCACCGCAGTTCAGACATGGCCATATGCAAATCAGTCTGACCCTGTGCCTCATGGGAACAGTCCAGCACGAACTGCCAAGCCATGTCTTCCCTGGACTGGAAACAAGCATCCTGGGACCGGTTTCGGGTTCAAAACCTTCATCAGCCAGGCTATCTTGAATCCAGTGGCAAAGTGAGCAAGGGACCCACGTCTGGGCATACCCTGCCAACTTAGGGCGAACAAAGCTATACCAAAGGGAATGATGGACGGAGCGTTAGAGCAAATCAAACACTCACCCCCAGTCAACTGATCTGGGTTTAATCCATCATCATTCTTTAGCTCACTCCACCACCCCAGTTCAGACATGGCCATATGCAAATCAGTCTGACCCTGTGCCTCATGGGAACAGTCCAGCACGAACTGCCAAGCCATGTCTTCCCTGGACCGGAAACAAGCATCCTGGGACCGGTTTCGGGTTCAAAACCCTCATCAGCCAGGCTATCTTGAATCCAGTGGCAAAGTGAGCAAGGGACCCACGTCTGGGCATACCCTGCCAACTTAGGGCGAACAAAGCGATACCAAAGGGGATGATGGACGGAGCGTTAGAGCAAATCAAACACTCACCCCCAGTCAACTGATCCGGGTTTAATCCATCATCATTCTTTAGCTCAGTCCACCACCCCAGTTCAGACATGGCCATATGCAAATCAGTCTGACCCTGTGCCTCATGGGAACAGTCCAGCACGAACTGCCAAGCCATGTCTTCCCTGGACCGGAAACAAGCATCCTGGGACCGGTTTCGGGTTCAAAACCCTCATCAGCCAGGCTATCTTGAATCCAGTGGCAAAGTGAGCAAGGGACCCACGTCTGGGCATACCCTGCCAACTTAGGCCGAAAAGCGATACCAAAGGGGATGATGGACGGAGCGTTAGAGCAAATCAAACACTCACCCCCAGTCAACTGATCTGGGTTTAATCCATCATCATTCTTTAGCTCACTCCACCACCCCAGTTCAGACATGGCCATATGCAAATCAGTCTGACCCTGTGCCTCATGGGAACAGTCCAGCACGAACTGCCAAGCCATGTCTTCCCTGGACCGGAAACAAGCATCCTGGGACCGGTTTCGGGTTCAAAACCCTCATCAGTCAGGCTATCTTGAATCCAGTGGCAAAGTGAGCAAGGGACCCACGTCTGGGCATACCCTGCCAACTTAGGGCGAACAAAGCGATACCAAAGGGGATGATGGACGGAGCATTAGAGCAAATCAAACACTCACCCCCAGTCAACTGATCTGGGTATAATCCATCATCATTCTTTAGCTCACTCCACCACCCCAGTTCAGACATGGCCATATGCAAATCAGTCTGACCCTGTGCCTCATGGGAACAGTCCAGCACGAACTGCCAAGCCATGTCTTCCCTGGACCGGAAACAAGCATCCTGGGACCGGTTTCGGGTTCAAAACCCTCATCAGCCAGGCTATCTTGAATCCAGTGGCAAAGTGAGCAAGGGACCCACGTCTGGGCATACCCTGCCAACTTAGGGCGAACAAAGCGATACCAAAGGGGATGATGGACGGAGCGTTAGAGCAAATCAAACACTCACCCCCAGTCAACTGATCTGGGTTTAATCCATCATCATTCTTTAGCTCACTCCACCACCCCAGTTCAGACATGGCCATATGCAAATCAGTCTGACCCTGTGCCTCATGGGAACAGTCCAGCACGAACTGCCAAGCCATGTCTTCCCTGGACTGGAAACAAGCATCCTGGGACCGGTTTCGGGTTCAAAACCTTCATCAGCCAGGCTATCTTGAATCCAGTGGCAAAGTGAGCAAGGGACCCACGTCTGGGCATACCCTGCCAACTTAGGGCGAACAAAGCTATACCAAAGGGAATGATGGACGGAGCGTTAGAGCAAATCAAACACTCACCCCCAGTCAACTGATCTGGGTTTAATCCATCATCATTCTTTAGCTCACTCCACCACCCCAGTTCAGACATGGCCATATGCAAATCAGTCTGACCCTGTGCCTCATGGGAACAGTCCAGCACGAACTGCCAAGCCATGTCTTCCTGGACCGGAAACAAGCATCCTGGGACCGGTTTCGGGTTCAAAACCCTCATCAGCCAGGCTATCTTGAATCCAGTGGCAAAGTGAGCAAGGGACCCACGTCTGGGCATACCCTGCCAACTTAGGGCGAACAAAGCTATACCAAAGGGAATGATGGACGGAGCGTTAGAGCAAATCAAACACTCACCCCCAGTCAACTGATCTGGGTTTAATCCATCATCATTCTTTAGCTCACTCCACCACCCCAGTTCAGACATGGCCATATGCAAATCAGTCTGACCCTGTGCCTCATGGGAACAGTCCAGCACGAACTGCCAAGCCATGTCTTCCCTGGACCGGAAACAAGCATCCTGGGACCGGTTTCGGGTTCAAAACCCTCATCAGCCAGGCTATCTTGAATCCAGTGGCAAAGTGAGCAAGGGACCCACGTCTGGGCATACCCTGCCAACTTAGGGCGAAAAAAGCGATACCAAAGGGGATGATGGACGGAGCGTTAGAGCAAATCAAACACTCACCCCCAGTCAACTGATCTGGGTTTAATCCATCATCATTCTTTAGCTCACTCCACCACCCCAGTTCAGACATGGCCATATGCAAATCAGTCTGACCCTGTGCCTCATGGGAACAGTCCAGCACGAACTGCCAAGCCATGTCTTCCCTGGACCGGAAACAAGCATCCTGGGACCGGTTTCGGGTTCAAAACCCTCATCAGCCAGGCTATCTTGAATCCAGTGGCAAAGTGAGCAAGGGACCCACGTCTGGGCATACCCTGCCAACTTAGGGCGAACAAAGCGATAAATATTTTTTAAGGTAAAAATGAAGATTAGAATAAAAATTAAAAGTATATAAATGTATACTAAATTAAAAAAACAGAAAATCTGATATATACCTGTTTTCCTACCAACTAGTATAATAAATGTCATCTCACTTCCCAAAATGTAATCATCTTTCTTCCAGAAATGACCAACTTGGCCAATAAAAGTGCAAGTGCTCTGTTACTAAAAAGATAAACGGTGGTAGGAATATCTATACAATCACCAATGATTTTGTCTCATTGGAAATTCGTCATGCAGAGCCCTAATTGCACTTTAATTCCCCTTATATGGATCTGTATTGGTAAAACATCAAACGTTTCCTTAAATTTCATCTCCCTAAGCAGTTGCTTTCCCCTCTCATGGTGTCCTGCCACTCTAATGCAAAATAACAACTCTTTAACTTTAAATATGAACATGCAGATCTTCTTCAGAATTCAGGCCATTTGGGATCTTAGAATTCAAAATTAAAATGTATCTCAACTTCATCTTTCTTAGTTTCAACTCTCGGTTTCCATCTCTTCTATTCTTCGGGACCGAGTCGATAACATAGTAGGAGAGTTCACTAATGTCACCACCACTTCATTCATGTGCCTCGCAACGGGATAAGTCTTATCATTATTTTTAACCGCTCTTAGGTGTTGGAGGATCCTTACATGCACCATATGGATAGTGCTCCCCACGTACAATTTTGGACATGAGCATTGCAGTATGTATACAACAAATTCGCTTCTGCAATTAAAGGAGCGACGGATAGACCAAGGTTTACTAAGAACAGGTGTTTGATTCTCAGACTTATTTATGCCGTGATTACATGCCATCCATTAAGGATGACCCCTCACTACAATTCCTTTTCATGCATAAATGCTCCACATACGGAATGCTATATTTTAATTTCTGAGGATGGAAGCTGGAGGAGTGCAAAATGGAGTTCCCTGCTGTAGGCTTCCTGTGTGTGCGGGTGTGTATCTTATCATTTTTTACAAATATTTCCAGATCCAGAAAGCACACTTGGGAATTCCTTATTGAACTGGTGAACTGTAAGTTTAGTGCATTGTCATTTAGGGCATCAACAAACTCACTGGCTGTATCTCTCGACCCTCTCCATAGGATAAAAAGGTTGTCAATAAATCTTGACCAAATGATCACATTCTCTCCCCATTGTGTGGCGTGCTTGGTTTTGAGCACCTGCTCCTCCCACCAGCCCATATGAAGGTTGGCATAACTGGGGGCGAAGCAGGTGCCCATGGCTGTGCATCTGACTTGTTTGTAAGTCTCTTTACTAAAAAGGAAATAGTTATTCTCGAGGCACATCTTCGCCATCTCCAATAACATTTCAGAGTGTTGGTAAAAACTAATGGGTTGTGTATTCAGGTAATGTCTCATGGCCCTCAATCCATCTTCATGTGAGATGCTAGTATATAGCGAGGCTACATCAAGAGTGATTAGGAGATAAGATTCAACCCAGGGAACATTTTCAATCCTCCTTAAAAAGTCCCTTGTATCCTGTATATAGGATAGAAGGTGTTTTACAAACTCCTGTAAAAATAATCTATGAAACGGGAAGTCGTCTCAAAAAGGCTTCCTATAGCCGTAATTATAGGTCTTCCAGGAGGTTTGGTTGGATTTTTATGAATCTTTGGGATCAGGTACAAAATTGGCATAATAGGATTTTCTACCTTCAAAAAACCATATTCTTCTTTTGAAATTAAGCCTAATCCCCTCCATGTAGCTATATTCTTGTAATACTTGTTCTTTACTTCGACTAGATTACTCTGAAGTACTTTTTGATAGCATTTCGTATCTTTAAGTTGTGATTTTGCTTCTTCAATATACAAATGGAGCGGCCATAAGACAATATTGTCCCCCTTGTCCGATTGACGGACCACAATGTCATTCCTAGCTTGAATTCTGTTTATCACCCTGAAATATATATACATATATATATATACCTCCAAAAGGCAACTGTGTGTTTGCGGCTCTGACAAAGACCGGCAGGTCGAAACGTGTCGACCAGCTTAATAAAATACTACGGATTGTGCACTTTGGAGTGTGGGCTCTTTCTTGTGTTAAAATTAACACAGTTCCCTTTTGGAGATATTAAGCGGGTCCTGCTTCAGATACCGAGCACCAACCTCAATTGGTGGAAGAAGTCGGGAGGGCAACAGGAGAGTATATATACACAAGGCCAGCCTTGGCTGAAACGCGTCATGGTGAACAGTTTGCAACTGGGATTGTTGTGTATATATATATATATATATTACGTGAACTCCGTTGCATAGTGAAAGTCGCTCCACAAACACGGACACGGACCCAAGTAAGTGCTTTAATTCGTGTTTATTCTCCCGTCGCCATTACGCGTTTCGGCTCAGTTGAGCCTTGATCACATGACATGGTTTGGTGAGTTAGTGCATAATTTAAAGTGACCAGTACTCAATCAGAATATCACATGGTAATAGACATAGTAAACATTTTATGCGTACTGCCCCCACATCACCTGGTCATTGATTATAATGCATAGAGCTACGATCCTTGAAAACAGATTCCATTAATTTAAAATATATTGAAATGTTTTAAGAATCATGCTTTCACAATACATCATAACTGGAAAAATACCTTAATGATTCGAAATTCAAGATCGTATGTTCCCTGTACACAATATGCGGATAAATCCTGTATCTCCAATTTCCTAATTCATTGACTCATAGCGTTGTTTAAATCATGATTGTTATCGTACTGTAAAATCAAATGTGTGCAAAAAGTGCAATGTGCTAATATCGATTCATTCTTGATTGGTATTAAAACCTGATTCCGCTCCATTTGTATCTAGGATTAAAATTCAATATCTGATTACATATCGGATTAAAGTCAAGATGCTCACTCGTGGTCATAAATATGCATAAAAAACATCCTTTTGATTAAGTAACATACATTAGGCATATTTTTGATTGTATTCACAGGGCTTTGTGCAAAATGCAATTGAACTGTACATACATATAAATATTCAGATCAATAAATAATTAAAAACCCAAATATAAATATATAAATATGTCTGTGCCTATCCACATGAACCAATAAATAATACCAATAAATATATATATATATATATATATATATATATATATATATATATATATATATATACACATATATATATATATCCACCACCACGCTTACACAATCCAGTAAGCACGAGCCACACCGATCCGAGGTTCTTAAATTCAATATTTTATTTTGGGCACAAAAAAGACGCGTTTCGAGCTCAACAGCTCTTGGTCACATATATATATATATATATGATATATAATGGGAAAAAAGGTTAGACCATAGTTATAGTTAGGAAAACGTTATTCTTTGCCGAAATTAAACTACACAAACATTAGAAATTCTAAAGTTATAGTTAATACCTTAAACTTAGAATTTACACACCTCCTTTAAATGACTATAACTTTATTTATTTTTTATAAATAAACTAAACTTATCCTTCACGAAAATTAGAAGTCTTGTTATAAATGGTCTAATTTCAGATGGTATAAGTTATGTAATATGAACAGGTATAAGCAATATGTAGTATTGCTACTGCGTCCACTACAGTGTGTATGGAGGTGCACGAGTTATAATAATTTGAAGGTGGTGAATAAATTATAAATTACCTGTATAAGTATACATTAGAATTTCTAATTTCTATTTAGTTTAAGTTTGGTTTGTATATAAAGAATTAATAAAGCTATAGTAATTTAAAAGTGGTGCGTAAATTATAAATTTATGGTATAACTATAACTTCAGAATTTCTAATATTCATGTAATTTAATTTTGGTTTGTATAGAAAGAATAAATAAGTTTTCTTTACAATAACTATGGTTTAGCCTTTGGATTTTTCATTGAATTTTAATGTTTTTTTAAAAATAAAAATGTGTTTTAAAGCGTAGAGTCCAATGTCATTGAGTGGAGTGTTGTTAAGTGGAGTGTTGTACAGTAGATTGGAGGAGAGTGTCATAAAGTATAGTGTTGTACAGTGTAGTGTCGTAGAGTGGAGAGGAGTAGAGGGGAGTAGAGTGGCATAGCATACAGTTGAGTAAAGTGTTGTACAGTACAGTGGCGTAGAGTGTAGAAGAGTGGAGAGGTGTAGAGTCGAGTAAATTGTCATAAACTGGAGTGGCATCTTGTACAGTACACTGGAGTGGAATGGTGTGTCATAGAGTGTTGGAAAGTGTCGTAGAGTGAAGTAGAGTTTTGTACAATGGAGTGTAGGGGCATAGAGTGGAGTGCAGTGTGGTATAGTGGCACAGAGTGTAATAGAGTCTTGTAGAGTGGAGATGCATAGAGTGGAGAAGAGTGTGGAAGACTGGAGCAGTGGAAAGTGGAGTGCTGTACAGTACCTTAACGTGGGGTAAAGTGTTGTGCAGTGCAGTAGACTAGAGTGGAGTCTAGTGGAGTGGGGTAACGTAAAGTGCATTAGCGTGTTGTAGAGTAGAGTGGAGTGGATTTGAGTGGACTGACGTAGCTTACAGTGGAGTAAAGGTTTTTAAAGAGGAGTGATGTGTGGTACAGTGGAGTGGACTGGCATGTTGTAGAGTGTCGAAAAGTGTTGTAGAGTTTTTAGAGTGGAGTGTCACAGAGTAGATTACAGTGTTGTACAGTGGAGTGGCATGGAGTAGAGTAGAGTGCGGTACAGTACAGTATGGTACAGTGGAGTGGTATAGACTGTCGTACAGTTGAATGGCATAGAGTAGCGTACAGTGCAGTAGTGGAGTACAGTGGAGTAGTGTCTCATACAGTAGAGCATAGTAAAGTGGGGTAGAGCGGCATAGAGGGAGTTACGTTGAGTGTCGCAGAGTGTCATACAGTGGCGTAGAGTAAAGTAGGGTGCTGTAGACTTGCAATGACAGAAGTAAATTGCTGTACAGTGAAGTGCTATAGAGTGGAGTATAGTGTGGTAGAGTAGAGGGGCATAGACTGTCGTTCAGTGGAGTGCAGTTTGTTGACTGGAGTACAGTGGAGTGTCTTGAAGTGAAGTTGGGTAGAGGGGAATGGTGTAAGCCGAAATAGCGTAGAGTGGAGTGGTGTACAGCGGAGTAGCATAGAGTGGAGTGTCGTAGAGTGGAATAGCATAAAGTGTAGTGGCAGACAGTGGACTGGCGTAGAGTGGAGTGACATAGAGTGGAATAACACACAGTGGAGTGGCGTAGAGTGGAATATCGTACAGTGGAGTGGCGTACAGGGGTGTAGCATGGAGTGGCATATAGTGGCGTACAGTGAAATAGCGAAGAGTAAAGTAGCATAGAGTGGAGTGGCGCACAGTACAGTGTCATAGACCGAAGTGGAGTGGCGTAGAGTGGAATAGCATGCAGTGTAGTGGTATAGAGTGCAGTGGCGTAACACAGAGTTGCGTAGAGTGAAGTAGCAAACAGTGGAGTGGAGTACAATGAAATAGCATATAGTGGAATGGCATAGATTAGAATGGTGTAGAGTGGAGTTGCGTAGGGTGGAATGTCATAGAGTGTAGTTGCATACAGTGGAATAGTGTATAGTGAAGTGGTGTAGAGTGAAGTGGAGTACAGTGGGGGGCATGACCTGAAGAGGTGTACAGTGGAGTGGTGTAGAGTGATGTAAAGTACAGAGGAGTGATGCAGAGTGGAATGGCATACAATGGAGTGGTATAAAGTGGAATAACAAAAAGTGGAGTGGCATAGAGTGTAGTTGAGTACTGTGGAATAACGTATAGTGGTGTGGCATAGAGTGGACTGGGGTACAGTGGAGTGGCATAGACTGGAGTGGAGTACAGTGGTGTAACATACAGTGGAATAGCGTACAGTGGCGTGGCCTAGAGTGGAGCTGGGTAGAGTGGAGTTGTAGAGAGTGTAATAGCGTACAGCGGACTGGCGTACAGTGGGGTGTAGTATAGCAGAGTGGTGTAAGCGGAATTACGTATACTGGAGTGGTGTATAATTTGCGATCCTTATCGGCTGCCAAGTGCCTCTTTTGTTCCAAATGCTGGCAGTTCAGGCACTAACTATTTAATGTCCAACACAGTGTCCACCAAGTAGGTGCCGAACTCGCAGGCGGGTGCCTCCGATTGTGAGGGGGGACTCACGCAAACATCCTGATCCGCCAGGATATGGAACAAAAGAGGCACTTGGCAGGCGATAAGGATCGCAAATTATACAATTTGGGGGATTGAGGTCATTGAGCTGGCACCCGCTGCGAGGAGGTACAAGGACTTTGATACATACTGGCAAGGCGAGTGAGGAATCCCATGTATACTAATGTGACACTGGGGGTTTATGGCAGCCCATTGGGACACACATACGGAAGGGAGACGCAATTGGATGTGCCTATCTGCATAGGAGAATATGATTGAATATTTGTGATGTTTTTAAGATCTGGATTATCAGTGTAAATTACTGTGCAAATTGGCGGCTGAAAATCAATTATTAAGACTATAATACTAACAGTCCTTTCCTTTGCCAGATTTTAACCACCCAATAGGAACACCGCATGTGATTTTTTGAAATATAAAAGGAAATCAACGTGACTGAGCACATTTTATGAGAGCATTGAAAAAGGCTACTCGCCGAAACGTGTCTGCTCAAATAAAAGGAATGAACTGCCCATGAGTGCTCCGAGCCCGTTTCTTTGAAACTTAGGGCCTGATTCACAGAACTAACTTACGTCAAAAACGTAAAGTTAGTACTTTTTGGTATTCACAGAATACACTTTCTCATTTTGGTATTCACAGAATGAACTTACTCATTTCGGTATTCACAGAAGTTAGTAGTCCTAACTTTAGGACTCCTAAATGCCTTCTGTGAATACCGAAAGTCTTAAAGTTAGGATTTTTCTCAGTTTAGGAGTAGTAAAGTCCTAACTATGGAAAATAGGTCCTAACTATAACTATCTACTGGCGACCGCCAGTAGATAATATATATATATATATATATAAACATATGTGAGTTTGTCTATATATTTATACATATATGTTAGTATATGTTATTAACATCAGTCTGTATTTGTTGCGGTTTGTCAAAGTTTTCAATGTTGGTGCATTTCTAATTGACATACAGTGAAATGGATTGGGGAGGAGTATGGATTAGGGATATTCCTTATTTATTTTGACTAGTGGGGTATTCTTTTTTTTTTTTTAAACAGTTTTATTAAAGATACGACTTGCAATAATGACATTTACAGCATGAAATTTCCATGAAACAGTAGTGTCCATCATATGACATTGAGAATAACGGTTTATAGCACATCTGTTGTACATTATAGGTTTATCAGTTAACAGATAGTTTTTCCTATTGGTCATCATCTTCCGAAAAAGGATCTATAGTCGGTGGGGTACAGATACCTCCCCTAAATGTATTCCATTTACCCCAGATTCGTTCCCATTTTTTGGGGCATCGCTTGTGAACATACGTGGCCTTTTCAGCCGCCATGGCAATGTCCATATCTTTACACCAGTCTCCAAGGAGTGGGGCAGTACTCGCCCCCCAATGTCTGGCAATATTTCGTTTTGCTATTGACATACCTAGGGTTGCCCAGGCTTGGGCTGTGTGATTCAGGTCCGTTGGTTCCCAGATGTTTAGGAGACATCGTTTAGGCTCAGGCGGTACAGGACTTGCGCTAACCTGTGTGATTGTGCTCATTACTGTCGCCCAGTATGGTTTAACCGCAGGGCATTCCCATAGTGTGTGGTAAAAGGTGCCTATGTCACTACATTGTCGCAGGCAGAATTGATCATTGGACTTTCCTATCTTGCATAATGTTACTCTGGTAAAATATGTCCTGTGGAGCACTTTGAGTTGTATAAGACGCAGCTTAGAGGACACTGCTACCACCCTCGGGGACTCTAGCGCCTCCTGCCAGTCAGTTTCGTCCAATTCGCCCACATCAGTCTGCCATTTTTCCCGTAACAGGTGCGTAGGATCTACCTGATTATTGACGATTTTCCGGTATGTGAGTGATATTGCCTTCTTGTCTATATATTCCGTGAGGAGTCTGTCTTCCAATGGGGAAGACTCTGGAAGGATCGTGTCTGGTGGGATGGCTGCTTCTAATGCATGCTTAATCTGCAAGTATCGAAACAGCTCAGTGGATGCCATTTCGTATTGGGTTTGTATTTGGGTGAAGGTGAGGACTTTTCCTGCTTTCAAGAGGTCACCCAATCGTGAGATCCCTATTGTGTCCCATTGTCTAAACCCTTTACTCTTGCCCAGGTTGCCCAGTCTGCCTGTTTCCCATAGTGGGGTGTGTTGTGTTAGTTTGTCGTTCCAGCCCAGGTGTTGTGTTACTGTATACCGTGTGCAAACGGTATGTGCGGTCGGTCCTAGAAGGTCTGATTTTCGCTTTTTATTATATAGTACTCGATTGAGTCGTCCCACTCCCAGGGCATGTCTATCTAGTCAGTATGCAGGGTCGGTTTGGGGCGAATGAAGCCATTGATTAATCACGGTTAATTGAGAGGCCCAGAAATATGTCTGGACATGCAGAAGTGCAATACCGCCGTCATACCAGCTCCTAACCAGCTTAGCCGCTGCTATTCTAGCGGGTTTTCCGTCCCACAAGAGATTATTCACTTCTGAGTCTATTGCTTTAAAATATGACGAGGGAAAACTGAAGTGGGTGTTATGGAGGGCATAAAGAAATCTGGGGAGCGCCATCATTTTAAAAAGTGCTGCTCTACCCAGTAGAGTGAGGGGCAGTGATTGCCAATGTTTGGCGTCTCGCCGTAGTCTCTGCAGCGGTTCCTGAAGGTTTTTAACTATGAAATCATCGGGGTCGGACGTGACATGAATACCTAGGTATTTGAAACCGTCTGTGACTATCTTTATCGCACAACCCTTCGGTAATACTGGAGGGGGCCCATGTAAAATGTACAATACCGAATTCCCGCAGTTGATGGTATACCCTGACACCGTCCCGTTTACTTCACATATGTTTAGGAGTCTATGTAAGGAGCGTTTTGGGGATGCCATATAGATGAGAATATCATCCGCATATAGGGATATGCGGTCTTCCCATCCCTCCGTCCGTCGGAGCCTGCGGATGACTGGGTCTTTCCTTATCCATGCTGCCAGTGGCTCTAGCACTAAGGCAAAAGGGAGTGGGGACAGGGGGCAGCCCTGTCTCGTTCCACATCCCAGGGGAAATTCACCGGAGATATGTCCGTTGGCTACTACATGCGCCAATGGATTAGTATATAACAGTCGGACCCATGAGCAGAATTTTGGTCCAAACCCTAGATGTTGGAGAACCGCAAAAAGGAATGGCCATTCGACCGAGTCGAAGGCCATCCTTGCGTCAAGAGACAATATGGCGGTCTCTTCTTGGATAGTGTGTTTGCGGCTCAAGACACTATGTAGGCGTCTAAGATTTAATGCTGTATTTCGTCCTGGCATAAATCCGGATTGGTCCGGATGGACCAGTTTTGAGAGGTGGGGAGTTAATCTGTTGGCCAGTGTTTTGGCCAGTATCTTGGCCTCTGCGTTAATCAAAGAAAGGGGATGGTAAGAGGTGCTTTCTGAGGATGGTTTACCCGGCTTATGGATGGCTACTATTGTGGCTATGCATTGGTCTTTGGGGAGTTCTCACTTTTCTAGGCTGGCTTCATACATCCTTAACAGGTGGGGGGCAAGTTTAGTAGCCGCCCGCTTGTAAAGTTCGATGGGTATGCCATTAGGACCCAGGGCTTTCCCTGACTGTATCTTTTTCATAGCGAGTGTTAGTTTGTCTGTGGTGAGGTCTGCTTCTAGTAATTGGGTCTCTTCTTGTGTGAGTGTAGGTAAGTGTATATCTCGAAGGAACTCTATCGCACCTTGCAAGTCAGTTTTGGTTGTGGGAGTGTAAACGCGCTCGTAGTGCGCCACTAGTGGGGTATTCTTGATATATATTTTTCTCTAGTACTGAATACTGAAATTTCACTAGTGATATGTAAAATAGGGATGATCTCTTTTACTGCTACAGGAAATATACATAAAATTGTATTGTGCTTGGTTAGTTTGCTGTAATATTTACAAAAATACGCTTTCTTTTCTTCCCATTATATGTCTAGACAGTATACAAATGCCAGTATGAAATTACATGTTTAAAAGAATTGTCTCCTATGAACAGTGTGCTTACATTCATAAAGGGGAGTATCAGGTAGGCTGTATTCAGGATTTCTGGTTAATATATTGTTGCAGGGTAAGTTAAAAACAAAGAAAAAGACAGACTCCTCTTGGCAATGTAAAAACTGCTCTTCACAGTCGCTGCAGGGAGAGCAACTGTCCCTACACAGGTAAACAGCCAGTCTCAATTTGCTGCTTTACAGGCTGCTACTTTTATACACAGTCAGACAATGCTTGTTTCGAAAGTTCAAACAATGACTTACTAGGCAGTTACATATTGGTACACATTGGTTATGGAAAAACATGAAGTCACTTGAGACCCTAATCTTTAACCTAATTCTCTACACACCCCTTATTGTAGTTCTAACAATGCTTAACAAACAAACTATTCTTCTACTTTTGAATGCGTGTGTATTTGTGGTAGATGCATATTTATTTGCGTGTGTACTTTATCATTGTGCTCCTAAGACCTCTTATCAGATTCCGTGTGTTCTTGGCTAATTCAATCTCAATCTCCTATTGTCTAATCATGTTTCAATCTCTTGAAACCCAAAATACGTGCCAGTGTGCCTGTGTGCTAAGGCCATAAATTCCTTCAAGTTTGCTAAACACGAGTTTTCCTTTAACTATGACTTTACAAGTTATTCATTCTGTCTCCAAGTGAACTCTTCACCTCTCTCTCATCAGCACGAGTTTTTGGGCCTGCGCTGCTCTTTCATCACGTATAACTGTGTGACGCTCTCTACTGTTGTCTGCTGTTGCGCCGTATTTTCATATTTCATTTCTTCCATAACATTCCCCCCTCTAGTTGATATCTCAACTACTTGATCTAAACTTTGGTCTACAGTTAGCACTAAGTGATATGTGTTGCCCTGAGCATCTACTAGACGTGCTGGTGTCCTAACTGGAAACATCCCTTCTGCATTGGTACCAATTCTTCTACAAAATGCTAGAGCTACATTGATAGCTCAATATACAACTAGTAGGGCCACAATAGCTAGAAACAAGGCTCCCAACAGTCCCGACATCCAGGATGGCAGAAAAGAAAACCCTCTGATAAACCAATTATCTGGGCCACCTCCTTCATCTACCATTTTCTTCTGAAGAGTGTATAAAGTTTGTAAAGCCTTTGACAAGGTTCCATTTTCCACATTGTTTGCTGGGATAAAGGTACAGCAAGCAGTTTCTATCCAGGCACATACCCCTCCTTGCATGACCCTCGTAAGATCAATTACATAACGATGCTGCATTATCATCATTCTCATAGCACACAGCTCTTCCTTATGGCATTAAATCCATCTTTTGTAGTGTTGATGCACTTGAGAAGCTCCCATCGAGTTATGTGCAACCATCGTGCTGTTGCCTTAGCATGGACAAATGGCAAAATGCTTCCAAAGAACAACTGGGCATCATTGAACAACCGATACCGAGGAATATTGTTCCAGGTAGTAGTGCCATAATACTCTGCAGTTCTCTTCCTTCGGTGATGTTGTAACAAAGTTGTTGGACGGCTCATGCGGTGTTTATTCAAACTCGATATGTTAACTTCAGGAATTACCAAAACAGGGGCGTGCAAGGTGACCAAGGTGCAGAGGCTTCCCCAGTTCGGTGGTAACTGGGCGTACAGTAGTTCTCCACACTGTCAATAATAGTCCATGAGGCTGGAGGTGCCCCACTACATGTCGGCGTTTTCTATTGTGGCACTACATTTCCTCTGAAACACAAACAGATGTTAATGTCATGACTGTCTGAGGACTCACTGTACTATCGACCCAAGTGTAACGCGCAACATTATTATCCCATATCCGCACACACTTTCTTACTGCACCTTGACTAACATCAGTACCATTCCATAAAGATATGACCCTACAGGAAAATTCGATATCAGAATGCCATTGATCATGGGCAAAAAACGAATCCAGTAACTCTAAATCCTGGCCTACAAACACAATCTGGGGGTAAAGAATTTACTAAATAACTATTACACTCAGTGGGCGGGCGTGTTACTCCTACAAACCCTAAATCTAAGACCAATTGTATCCATTCTGCTGTGGTAGGATGACCTTTTTTCTTCATGTGTACTATCTCATCCTTAATGTCCTGCTATCTATTAGGATATATAAAACTTCTACTGAAGAGTCATATTTTGTGAAAAAGAAAACGGGCTACTTTGGACATGTGTTAGTTGCCTTAATCCTACACAAGTAGAGATGCAATAGACATAGAGCTGTCCTTGGGGGTACTTCTTTAGTTGAATGAAGCCTCTCTGATCCTGTATCATGAAGAATTAGAGAGCAGACAAAACATGATTCATTGGTAGTTTCTGAACCTATGTCTGACATATGCTGAAACCACATATTATCTGATCTGAACACTATGGTACACATTAGCATGAATAGAAAATTCTCTTTGTAGGAGTGTGAGATTAGAGCTAGAAGATATGTTGCTATGGAAGAGCAAAAATAGAAAAGATAGTATTAAGAGACAATAAAGGGAAAGGAAAACAAAAATACATAACTTTTGTCCTGTCATTCCACAAAAAATTGTCCAACCGCAGAGGTGGAAGGGGGGTATTTTTATGATGACAATCTTCTTCCCCCCCTCTTGCTCCATTTACGTTGTTGACGATGCTTGGGGTGATGCTGAATTCAGACGGATATCAGTGATGTGGATCCAGGGTTTCCTGCCATCTACCTTGAGGGAAGTGGGGATTACCGTTGTCACTGTAATGGGTCCATTGAACCTTGGCTGTCTCCATTTCCAGACAAAATTGCGAACAAAGATGGTGTCACCTATGTGCACAACTTAGTGGTCGACCTCTGTGGTGGTACACTTCTCCTTCCCTTTGGTTACCTGTTTAGAAACGAACTTTGCAGCCTTGATTAAATCACAGAGTTAAACATGCATTTCATCATTTAAGATTTCTGTTGTGCTTTCTCCCTGTACGTTACTTCCGGTACATTCATGGGCCTCCCTGTCACTATCTGATGCCGTGTCAGGTGATGATCAGATCCAGGCGTATTCCTAAAGGAAAAGAGTGCCAGTGGTAGGCAATACAACCACTTCTTATGCAACATGGCACATAGCTTGCTGATCTTATTCTTTAGTAGGCGGTTTAGGCTCTCAACGATGCCATTTCTTTGTGGCTGGTAAACATAGGATAGTTATGTTTTATACCTAACATTGTCATAAGATGTGTGAAGAGTGCTTTAACAAAATTTGTCCTGTTGTCAGATCTTATCCCTTTTGGAATTCCCCAGCGTAGAATCACTTCACGAATGAGAAAGGTAGCGGCTGACTTAGCGTCAGATCAGAAAATCCTCAGGATCGGTTTGATGCTTAGAATGGTCCACCTCTTGATAGTCCCAAGCCAGAATTGCTGTGATAGCACAGGGCAGTGGGATGATCAAGCGAGGGAAGGATAGGAAGGGGACTGCAGGGAGGGAGACCTGGAATGACACAAGAAATCATAAATACGTATAATCCTGTCTATCACTAATTGTGGGCATACCACAATATATAAACTAACCAGGTGATGCAAACAGCTTATACCTGTAACTAAATAAATATGCAGCCTGAAGTGTTCCACATTAGTCTGTGGCTCCTGTGTAGTAACACCAGTCACTCCATTAATTCTGCTGTGTTGGAACATAGAAAAGAACATACATATGATATCTAGATAATGTATAATTTAACTCTCTGTTCATTTTTCCAAAAACCTGTGAATAATCTATTATGGAAACATACACTTAATGGACTCCACTATTCATCACAGGGGTTGAGCGTAGTCCTATACCCCTGTTAATAGAGCCAAAGAAAACAGAATATATTTGAGTAGTCTCCAAATTGTATTAAGCCATTTTCCCAAAAGAGTTGTATATGGAGCTTTTGAATAATAGTGCACATAAAACTTGAATTCCAAAGAATACCAGACTGTCTCAATGTCTTATAGCATAATAACAAATAATGCCACGATAGCGGAAGGTAATGGAAGTTTTACGATCCACTCGTCATTAGGTAAAGGTATGAGTCCCTCCGCAAGAGCCACAGGAATGTAGCTCGCCAACGGGGGGGGGGGGAATCTCAGTGAATTTGTCAAAGCCTTAAGGTGTGGAAGATAAGATCGTCTTTCCTTCCGCATGAGCCAAGGACAGCTCGCCAACGGAAGAAAGACCGGCTTCCCCTCTCACACAGAACGAGAGTCTATGAAAATAAGCCGTGCGTAGCACCCTTACCAGACCGGGGAAACAGCACGAAACTCACACCAATCCCGAATTTCCGACAATACAGCGCGGTCCGTCTTCCGGGTTATGGACGGCTCCGCCCCCACAATGTGCATCGGCTAGCAAGGAATCATAGGAAATGTAGTCCCATTCCGTGCTGTGAAGTCTTCCGGTTCACTTCCTTCACTGCAGCGACATAGATCGCTTCCCTGTGGTTGAAGGTACGTACAAGTATTAATCGGTTTAGCGGGCTCAACTATTTGCGCTCTTGACACTTAGCATCACAATGTACGCACAGTCCTGCTTCAATCCATTGGGAAAAAGGACAAACTACCACTATAAGATACCAATAATTGTTGTACCTATCTAGCATGTCTATGAAGTCAATATGGAGAGCTTTAATAGGACCTTGTGGTCGTGGGATAGTAGAATTTATCACTTTCAATGTGGGGTTGGGGGAGATTGCTGGCAGACAGTACAGTTATGAAGGTACATGGTAAGCATATCATGCAAATTGGGAATTAACCAGTCTTGTTGTATTTGCATAGACAAATGATCTCTTGAAATATGAGCTGGTAAATGCAACTGATCAAGAGCTATTATGAGTAAAGCCTGAGGCATTACTGGCTTACCTGTAGATATTTGTCTAAATATTAGAAAATTCCCTGACTAGGGGCATCCTCTAGCCTCCCATAACTGTTTCTCATGTGGTGAAGCAGCCTCTTGCAACTCTCGAAGATGTAAACGCTCCATCTCAGTATAATGAGGCGTGACATTATCTATGGTAGGGTTACATTCAGGTTCAGATGGCGAGGCAGTCTCAGCCACCAAAATAGAGACATGTTGTGAACCCTATAGCACAGGCGGGGCCTAGTCGCATCTTTAGCTACCCAATCTGCTAGTGCATTACCCCAAAACCCAAAATCTTGTCCATTTGTATGTGTTGCACACTTCACAACTTCCACTGTTGTGGTAACACAAGTGCCTCTATTAAAGCCTCTAGGAGTTTCCTATGCATAACAGGGCTTCCGTCTGACTTAAGGAAACCTCTCCTGCTCCATCTCATAATGCTGGAATGTACAGTGGTAGTCACATAAGCTGAATCTGAATAGATCATGATGGCTTTTCCTGATCCTTGCTTAAGAGCCGCTATCGAGGTTATCAATTATGCTGCTTGTGCAGAATAGTGTGCTGGTAGGATTAACTGCTCTACTGTGTGAAGTGTGTCTAAAGAATCATGCTGATGTGCTCTGACTACTGCTGCATCTGTGTTTTTCACTCCCGTATCTGGTCAATAGTAGAAGAACCATCAACAAAATAGACAATTCTACCTGGTATAGGGTCCTCTGTTGCTTGACTATATTAATTAGGAATGTAAGTTGCACAGTCATGAACACCATCCTCAGAATCTAATATAGGATGAGCAAAGAATGTTGCAGGATTCACCAGATGACACTTCACAACCTTCAAAGGTGGTAGTGACAGTATCACCTCATATCCTGACTCTTTCTGTGTAGTCATAGTAGTCTTAGCCTTTTGAATGATAGCAAACACTGTATGCTTTGCATAGAGTGTCAAAGGTGCCCCCATGACAATGGGGTGCTCTTCTGCGCTGCAAAGGCTGCAGTGGCGAGAGCTTGCTCGCAAGGATAATGTCCTCTCATCACTGAATCCAACAATCCACTAAAATATGCAATAGGTTTGTGCCCATTCTTTAGAACTAAAACAGAGAAATATTAAGCATCCTGAGATATATTTGTTAGAATGATGGAGGGGTCAGAAACAATTGGAAATTCTGGTACCACTACATTGTTCAGGGTGCGCAGGCCTTGAACCATATGCCAAGTGTTACCCTTAGACTTCTTAACCAGGTGAATCAGGGTGTTACAATGAGATACTCCAGGGTTTTTTTTTTTTTTTTAGGTTATATATATTGCGAATTAGACTCAAAGGTATTGGGGCTCTTTACATGAGCACCAGTTACATTACACATTCATTTTTGGTAGGCGCGGGGAGATTAAGTGATTTGCCTTGAGACCCTTATGGGTGAGTAGCTGCGCTATATAAATTCCTGATTGATTAATAGAATTACAGGATGTTGAGCCAACACCGAGCCTCAAACCTGGTTCCCCAGCTCCAAAACGGCACATCCTTGCTCCTAAATCTCTAGCAGTGCCTGTATAGTAGGGGAGCTGTGACTCTAGCAGTTCCTGTATAGTAGGGGTGATGCCCTCATCTGCTTCTTTAGAAAGAGGATACTGCCTCACTCTAGGTAAGATAGCACCTTCTTTTAATGTGATTCTAAATAGTGTAGCAGTACGAATGAGTCCTACATCATGGGGACCTTTAGTCCCCATGGTGTCTGCCACTTGGGAAAGATCTGCTTTCCTAGCAGAATCAAAAGCTCTACCTGGGCGTCCTTACTTCAAATACTGTCATCAACTGTATGCCATCCTGAAAGACTACAACAGTTTTCTTACAATTGTCATCAAACAGTTGATTTTACAATACTTCCCTAACCATTTTACGTGGCTCAATGAGTATAACACATGCCCATTAAACATGGTTATGGTCACTGGCTATCAGACTGCCAAAGGTTGGTGTTATCTCTAAGGCCTCTATTTGCAATATATTCCCTCAGTGTCAGGCATCCAAGAATCTTGCCCTTGTCGCCGGAAAAGGAATTATTTGGGTAACTGGACCTCCCTTCCCAGTAACTCTGGTGTCTCTGCTATGATTGTATACCATGCTGCGGTACATGCTTCCATATCAGCAGGTAGCACTCAGATCTGATCTCCATTAGATAAATCTACTGTTACAGCCATGATCTGGAAGGTGAAACTCCAGGGGTAGAACAAATCATGGTACCATTGATGGAGCAAGGATTCAAGAAAATGAAACTTGCTCGTATAAATCCTCCATTAACTTTCACTAATCGTTAAAACTGTAGATGATACGAAACTAATATACACCAGACACCGACACATGGGGAGAAAAGCTTACGCATGCTTAAATTAATGAGAAATAAAAGGCAACGCGACGAAAACCCGCTTTAATTTGCGAAAACGCTTTGCGCTAGTGCAAACCTGAATTACGTAGAAATAACGTGACTAACTCGCTTTGAGAGGGGAAAACCTCACACATGCGCAAGAAAGACTAACATGCGGTCTTGAGGTACCGCATGCCCGGCATATGCTTGCTTGAATTTAAAAGAAAGCTGCTGTTGTTAATGCTTTTGCCCAGAGAGATAATAATAATACGGGATAGAGTAGAAGTGGGTGGTAAACAGTGAGGGTTATATGTTTAAGAAAATAACATCTGTTTATGATTCTTTTATTAATAGTGTGCATTCGGGCCTGCTAAAGTATGACGGAAAAAGAAAATGGCGACAAGTAACCGAAAGTTGCGCATGCTCAGTGAATTCATGAAGTGACCCGGTGACCGAAGGAGCTGAATGAATGCCCAAAATCAAGGACAGAGGACATGAGAAAAAGAAGACATGTATCACGCGTCTATGTAGCCTGTATTGAATATATTATTGCAAATGGCAACAATATATGCATGGGAAGAGGACGACATGAATGAGCTAAAGGGGAAGGATTAGCAAACAATAAGTTAACTAATAACAAGCATTTGCAATGCAATCGGTCTCGCCTTTGGGACCTTATATGCATTTAGCTATGCAGCACATTAGCCTGAGTGCTGAAACATCTACTGTTCTTTAACATGGAGGGAAAATAAGCACCAAACTGCGTGATTTGCATGGAGTTCCAAAACTTTCTCCACCCCTGCTCGTACACGGACTCGGTTGAGCCTTACACAGAGCATCACACAAACAAGCAACACAGTAGCCCAACTACTAGCCCGAGTACACACACAGCCAGTAGCACTTCCCTTGCCACTCCTCCTCAACTAAACGCCTATACCAACGTAAAGAAAACACAATACGCCACCTGATACGTCCCTCAAGCCTTTTCCTACCAATCAAATGGCACACTTAGGAGGACCCACAAAGCTCCCACTTGCTGCTCTCTTCTTGTTCCTCCAGCTCACCGAAGACCAGCATCCCTGTCCCTGTAGTGCCCTTTCTTTTCACATAAGGAAACTTTCAACTAGCAGAGGTCCTCCACTCGCACTAATCCATCTCATGTTTCCTCTGCTTGTCACAATGAAGTTTCGAGTTTATTTTTTAATTGATTTTGACATACCCCGCGGTCTACAATCAGCATATTAAAAAGATTGGTAATCAAAATACATAAAATGTTCCTCATCATTCATAAGTCCAAATAATATTACATCCATTCGATAAACAGGTGAAAAACATTTTTTAAATGTGCACACTACAAAACACACAAAATTATTTGGTGGGTTTTGCAGCAAGTCCATCAAATCCTGAGGAGAGTCCAACGTAAATGTTTATATTAAAGGAAGCAAATATGTATTTCTAGCCTCTTTCAGTGCTGGGCAGTGGACACTATTAATAGACATTAATAGAAGTTATGCACGATAAACATTCACAAATAAGTCTATGGTGTATGTTCAAACTCTGCAATAGCCTACCACCACACAGCTCCCCAATTCATCATCCAATTAAAGAAAGTTGGAGATGCATTCTTGTATATTGCTTTACTTTGCCATAAAGACATCTGTTTTTCCACTACATACTAAACCCATCTGCTAAATCACCCATTACTGTACTGTCGGCTGAGCACTCCTTATTCTCTGAGGTTTGCTACACTGCAAGTACTGGGAAACTGAACTATTTTCCAAGGCAAAATATGGCACTTTGGGCCAGTTGTAGCAAGCAAAATTGCGGTCGCAAACGCTGAAATTCGCAGAATTTCAGCGTTTGCGATCGCAATTCAGCTGTGTGCAATGCAGGTAAGTAGAAACCCACTCACAAAATAAGGAATCGAAAAATTTGCGATTCCCTATTTTGCGCAAGCATTTAGAGAATCGCAATTTGCGATTCCCTAAATGCTATTCTGGGAGACATCGCAAATTGCGATTTTGCTGTAAGGAATCGCAAATTACCACCAACTTCAGGTTGGTGGTAAATTGCGATATCCTTTAAAAAAGCAATTTTATACATGTTTCGAAGTGCCATGTGGCGCACATACATGCCCTTTGGCATGTATGTGCGCCACATGTGCACACCTGCACATTTCAGGGGTGCAACAGGAACCTTTGCATCCCTGAAATTGCGTGCGCAATTTGCGAGTACCTATTAGGTACTCGCAAATTGCGCACGCTATTCCCATTCATTCCTATGGGCCTCTTGGCCCATAGGAATGAGTTGGAGGCCATTCCTTATTTGCGACTCGCTATTTGCGAGTCGCAAATAAGGAATGCGTAGGAATCGCTAAATATTAGCAGATTCCTACCTACATAGCAGTTTGCGAGTCCTTAATAGCGATTAGATAAAAATCGCTATTAAGGACTCGCAAAACTGATTTTACCTACATCTGGCCCTTTATTATTTTTTTAGAATCATGATGATCGAATACATTATGGTGCCGAGAAGGTCTATATCCACCAGCAATAAAAGAAAATAAATGAAGTACCCAAAAGCTAACCAAACGGTCAGCACAGTGCGTTTTCAAGTTATTGTTATTTGCATTCGACGTTTTCGTATGCATGTTTTTGTATCTGTCCAAAAACCATTATTTGGAGTCTGTCCCTCTGTGTGCTAGTTCAACCTCCAAACAGAAGAGAGGTTTGGGGCAGCAAAATGGTATGGGTGGCCGCCAGAGAGGAATAGGTGGACAGCATAGAGAGATGGGTAGACTTGAAGAGAGGTTTAGGGCAGTAGAGTGGAAGGGGTGGATGCCAGAGAGGAACTGGTGGATGTTTTAAAGATATGGGTGGAAAGTAGAGAGGTTTGAAGACAGCAGAGAGGAAAGGATGGACAGTAGAGAGGTGAATGGGACTATAGGGTAGGATAGGTGGACAGTAGGAATGGATGAGCTGACTGTACAGGGGGTAGGTGGACAACAGAGAAGAATAGGTGGACAGCATAGAGAGATGGGTAGATAGAAGTGAAATCTGGGGAAAGCAAAGAGGGATGCGTGGACAGTAGGGAGAGGTAGATGGACTTTAGCAATGGGTGGGCTAGCTATACAGAGGGACGGGTGGAAAATAGGAATAGAGAGGTGGATATGCCGAGCAGAGGTTGGGGAAACGTAGAGTGTGATGGGTTGACAGTGCAGGTAGGTGAACAGTAGAGGGGGTTGGGTGGGGAGTAGAGTTGATGTGGCTTTCGAGATTAAAGATGAGATAACCCGCTAGTCATGGATCGAGGGAATGACATCCGGGACCATGGGGAGATAAGCAAAGAGAGTGGGCCAGAGGCAGGCTAGGGGCTAGAGACAGCAGCAATTAGTATGTAAAGAGGAGTGAGGAAGGTCACTGAAAGGAGGGTTTGAGAACAAACCCCCTACCTTCTCCTCCCCCCAACCCCGGTCCCCAATAACCCTAGAAGAAAGGCAGAGAACTGTAGCTCGGGTGAAATTGTGGATTGTGAGCAGCACGCAAGAACAGAAAATACTGTTGAAGAGACAAATAAGCGGCAGAGGGTGAGATAACTGCAGGGTATAAAGAGGAATGATGAAAAAAAGATAAAGGGCATCCCGGCGAACATAACAGCAGCATGGAAAAGAGAAACTAAGGAGGGGGGATGAGAAACAACAACAGGAAATTGAAGACAAAAACAGTCCGAGAACTCCTGGGTGAGGAAAGAGACTGAAACAATAATAGGAGCGATAAATAATAGGGAGAGTCATTAGGGCAGAGAGATATAAACAGAAGGGAAAGAGAAAAGTGTGGGGGGGGAGCAGATGGAGGAAGAGTGACAGATATGTTGAACGATAAAGGGTACCATCAGAGGAGACAGAGAGCAGATGACGGGCGCCAAAGGAAGAGCAACAGCAGGACAGGGGGCGAATTAACAGAGAGGATGGGTCAAGAAGCAGCAAAGGGAGGGTGCAAGAAACAGCAGAGCTAGACGGCGCGGAGGGATGGGAGGGAAACTACAGTAACAGGGAAGATATAGGAACAGCAGGGAAGACGAGGTCACAGAATTTTCAGAGGATAGGGAAACAGCAGACGGAGAGTTGGGAGGAAAAAGTAGAGAGAAGGTGAGCGAAGATGTGGCGTAATGGCAGAGAGGCTGCTTTTGGAACTGGTGCTCATGTAAAGCGCTCCAATACCTTCGGGTTGACTTTGCGCTATATAAAACCGGCAAAAAAATACGGGTGCGGACTAGAGGGAAAGACAGAGAAACAGCAGTGGGGGAGCAAAAGGAGAGGCAAATGGAGAGGGGCAGAAACAGCTGGGGGGAGAGCAACGGAAAGGACAGAGAGAAAAACAAGAGTGACTGATGCAGTGAGGTAATAGCGGAGGAGAGCAACAGTATAGGACGAGATAAACCAGCAGTGAAAGAGACGCAATGTGAGAGGGTGAAGCTGCAGGTGAAGAGAAACGCGGGGAGTGGTAGGAAAGAGAATGCAAGAGCTGACGCAGAAGCCGGAGCTAAAGGCAGAACAGTGGGGGAAGAAACGTAAGAGAAGAGTTAAAAAAGGCAAGGATAGGGTGAAAGGGGTGACAAAGGCATAATGAGAACATCGGGGAATGAAAGGAGGGATGGGTAAATGCTACAGAAAGGAGAGAGAAACAAGAGGACATAGTAACAACACACGTCGGTGAGCACCAAAGAGATAGAGAGCGGAAGCACCGAGAGTGTATAAGGTACTGTCCTACACATGAAAAAGAAATATAAATCAAGGCCAATGATAGTGGCAACAAAGCTCAAAGTGATGGGAAACTGAAGGATTACCCCTAAAAGGTCTAAGAAAGACAGGTCTACTGCGTGCCAACAAAGGTTAAGTGGGCTTGTTGGGGGGGGGGTGTGGCAGGTTGGGCCAGGCACGCTAAAGTGCAGGTACCCATTTGTCTCTTCCATTGCACAACGGCCTTTTTGTTTTCTCCCCCTTTGGTTAGCGGCTACCCGGCCCTCCCTACCCCAACACTCACAGAGGGTTTCAGCGTTCGGGCAGGCGCCGGTGAAGGGAGATGCGCTGGCTCAGGTAGGTGTTGATCTGGTGCTGGTTGATGCTCGCCTCTTCCTTGGTGCGCTCCTCGCCCTGCAAGTTCAACTTTATTGCCCGGCCCAGCTCCCCCAAAGCAGCCTCATGCTTCTCGTACACCGGTCGGTTTCCGTAAGCCGCCCGCGTCCTCCCACGGCACCGGGTGCGTCGGAGATTGAGTCCCTGCCACCGCCCCTTCGTATGAGCACCAGTAGCCCCCACACGAGCCCCAGCACTGCCAGGAGGAGCAACCAGCGCCTGTGTCCCCGCAGCCCGTGGCGTCGCCGGCCCAGGATGGCGATTAACGAGCGTGAATGGCAATGGTGTTGAGTGTCCCGGCAGCATTGAAAGCGAAAGCGCGCACAGCGCGCTCAATATAAACACAGCACGTTGTCCTGCCCGAAGTAGGACAACACTTCCTGTTTTTCCAGACTTTTGGCGCACATGCGTAGTATGTACGGCATCGCGTGCATATAAAATGTTAATAACTGAGCAGCTGCTGCAAAATGTATATTTAAAGGAAGGTGTGGGCTCCAGGAAGGCTCGAGTGAGGCGGAAGTGACGCGCGCTGCCGCCCACAACCAGGCAACTGCTGCTGACTTTTGGGGGACTACTTTAAAAACAAGCATTTGCAATGCAATAGAACTCCATTTACGCGAGTCCTATTGCATTTAAAACGGGAGTGCAGGCGGGCAAAAAGGCATGAACGGGAGTGCGGGGGTGGGTGGGGGTGGCCCCAGAAGTCATGGACTGCGAAAGGGAAGGGGGTGAGCCACGGCAACAAAATTGTTTTTAAAGTAAAGGGGCTGATAGCCATGGAAGGATACAAATCAGAACATGGCCGTCAGAAGGAGGGACAAACAAGCTAAAAACCAATCAGAAGGCAGCATTTACGATCTAAGCCAATCCAAAAGATGGGCGGAGAGTGGGCGGAGCTTAAACAGAGCTTCCCCCACTATAGTGTATACTGCATGCCTCGCAAAGCGATGGCAGCGCTTTCGCGCTGCAGCGCTAGGCGAGACCTAAAAATGAATATGTCAGCATGGTGTGACGAAGACAGAGGGGTGGTTTTCCGGTCATCTCTATTAGGTAAATGTCATACTGTCCCTAAGATTTGCATATTTCTTTGCAAATGTGTGTTATTATATGCCTTTTGTCTCTACATCTATCCACTCTTATGAATTTGATTTGTTGAATGAGTTTGTGTAATTGAATGTATTTTGCTAAATGATTTTTCTCTCTCCCATTGAAGAATGATGGAGTTTGCACTGTGAATCTGTAAATTGATGAGCGTCCAACTTATGACTGAAATTTTAGATAAAGCTTATGAATCTTACTCAGAGTCTGTGGCTATTTCACTAAGAATTTTGCATTAGTTAAGAAGTTGTTAATATCACCATCAACTAACTCAACTAATGGCCCATCGACCAGAGGAAGAGTGTTGATTCGTGAAGATTAGTTAGACGTTGAAATGGTATTTTAACCTGATTTATGGTTTTGGGAAATAACTAATCAGAACTTAAGTGAATTATAAAACTTGACCCCACAGCGGATTGGCCAGGGAGTGTGGATGAGCACTTTTGGATAAACGTATATGGGCCCATTGAAAAATTCAGTTTTGTGAAAATATTCAACCCTGGCCTTCGCGCTGGATCAGTTTTTCTGGTAGCAGAGTTATGGTTATTATTGATTAGTTTGGTGATTATTGATTATTGATTATATGTTCTTAACATGAAAAGTTAGTGTCCTGTTCTATGTTGTCTGGAAGTACAGGTACAGAGATACCTGGGAATCCCAGGAATGGAATTTAGAAGAGTGTGGTAAGGAAATCACACTGCAGAAGGTTACTCGTCTGTTGTCATAATACCTAAAAGCTACGGAGGGCCGTAGGTGTTATATTAGGGACTATATCGTATAAGAGCCGAGAGTGAGTGATAGCAAAGGGCCCACCTGTGAAACTTTGGCCTTACCCAAAGGAGGAGTATCCCTAGAGGAGTAATAGGTCCTCCCCGAGCTTAAGTGAAGGGTAAACAGTGTTTTTTTACTCGCAGTGTAAGGAAGTACTTTCTCTTTGAAGCAAGTGAATAAACTATCTTTGGATTAGCGGAGCAGACAGAGTAGCACTGTTTTTACGTTGTTACTAACAGAAAATTATAAAGAAAAAATTAGAAAATACATTGTCGTATTACCTTGTAAAAGGAGGGTCAGTAGCAGGAGTCATACTGACGTCACAAAGAGCCGCACTGGTATTGGTTGAGACAGCGGGCGTGTAACAAGTGCCAATTGTAAAGGGAGGGTCAGTAGTAGGAGTAATACTGACGTCACAATGAGCCGCCATGGCATTGGTCAGACAAGTGGGTGTGTTGAAAGCTCTGATTGGCTGGTAGACAAGAACCGCGCTGGTATTGGTTGCGGAAGAGAATACGTAGTGAACCCTGATTAGACTGTTGGTGTGAGTCGCGCTGGTATAGGACTAGTGTTGGCAAATAGGATACGTGAAAAATACGGAAGAGTCTCTAGGATTTGCCTGCTGAAAACAATTTGTCACAGGGATCGGAAGAATGAAGTTGATTAATAAAATCAAAAGTTTCTTTAAAAAGGATAAACGTGGTGGCCAAGATGGCGATCTAAGCGGTCGCACAACCCGGAGGCTCCTCGATCCCGAACCCCGTAACCAGCCGTATACACCAGCATACCCCCCCGTTGTGCACCACAACCGGTGGCACGACCAGTGGGAGTGCGGCGACACCCCTGCAAGCGTCCTATGCGGCAGGAGGGTGCATCGGAAGGCCAAGCAGGTAGCGACTGGGGGAGACGCTCGAGCCGGAGGCCCAGCACAGCGTCGGAGCGGGAAGAACTGACGCACTCCTACCAGGTCGGAGCACAGGCGGATCAGGCGAGGGCCCAGCACGGGCGCCCAGCGGAAAGGCGAGTGTGTGCCCGCAGCAGCTACGAACACCTCAGGCGCCGGTAGGAGCAGCGCGGTAGCGGAGAGGCGGCCCCTGCTGGTCCGGCGGCGTAAATCGAGCGCCCGGCTTGAGGGCCTAGCTGGGCGCGCATTCGGAGATCTCCGAGCGATTTGGGGAAGAGGCCAAGCTTGAAGGCGACGGCGGGAGAGGGCGCGGTTGAGCGGTGAGTGACTTGCAGAGTCCGACCCTACCGGAGGTAAGCTGCCTGGGACGCCCAAGCGCTGAAGTACAATTGGCAGTGAGGGAGAGGTGGGCCCAGGGCAACAACGCCAAAAACAGCCTGGCCAAGGACAGATAAAAAGGGGCATAGAGGGCGGGGGAGCCCGGCGGAGGCGCGGGGTGCCTGCCTCCCAGACTAAATCTGGCAGCACAGGGGCAAACAACGGAGCGGGAGCGACGTGGGACAGCGTAGCACAGCAGACCAGAAGGCCCCCGGTTTTGCAGAAACAGTGGCAGTGGCATTGGAGGGGCTGAGCCCGAGAAACCAGAGGCAGACACCGAGGCCGAGGTGGGCCAGGGGGAGGCAGTCCCTGTCCAGGCAACAGTGAACACGGCGGGCGGAACCACAGATTGGCCCCCAGGAACCAACGCCTTCAGGGCCCAAGGCCGCACACAGTGCACAGGATAGCGAGAGTCCACCACTGCCCCAGGGGGTTCCACGGCTGGCCGAAGACACTGACATGTCCGCAGTGCACTGGCCGCGATAGGATACATCCTCCCATGCAAGCAATTCCGCAGGGGAACCAACCTGCCGGAGCGCAACAGGTCGCCCACAAACGGGAGGAATAGCAGCTACGGTCCGCAGCAGCCCGGGGCCACCGCACATACGTGACAACACAAATCACACCACTGAAAGTTGGAGTTGAGAGACCCTACTTCAGCGCCACCCACACATCCAGAGGAGACATACGAGTGCAGTGCACGCGGATTTGGTCTGGAGGCGGAAGACCGACCACCTGGGAGCCCCAACATGTCTACAATGCGGAAAAAAGGGGAAAGAACACTGAAAGAGATGCTGACCAAAAGCTCCTTGTCTGGGGAGAAAGGAGGGCGAACTTCCCCGGCCCCTAAAGCAGAACAAGGCGATGGAGAAGCTCCAATCACACGAATGTTCCTAGAAACTCTTTTCAATACGCTGCGAGAGGATTTTCAAACGCTAAAGCAAGAGGTGGCGAGCGAGGTGAGAGAAATCCGACGCGAGGCCGACGACATTGGGGAGCGAGTCGCCGCCATTGAAGAGCGTGAGCAATCCAAAGGCGAGGAGATAGTGCAACTACAACAGGAGCTTATTCGACTCAAGGACCAACAGGTAGACTTTGAAGCCCACGCAGAAGACCTCGAAAATCGGTCACGCCGAAACAACATCCGCGTTACGGGGGTCCCGCTGAAAGAGGAGGGGCCGGACGTCACCCGATACCTTCAGGACTTGTTTAGGGAGATCCTGGAAGAGCCCCTAGACTTTGACATTCGCATTGATCGAGCACATAGGGTGGGAATGGCACGGCGGGCTCCGGCCCCTCCGCCGGACATTCTAGCTTTCTTGCCAGACTTTCCCCTCAAAGAACGCATACTCCGTGAAGCCAGGCGTAAGCAACCCCTCAAATACCAGGGTAAGCCTATAGCATTATACCAAGACTTGGCCTCTATCACTCTACAAAAGAGGAAAGCATTCAAGGAAGCGACAACGTTTTTGAAAGACAAGGGAGTGACTTACTCATGGGGCCACCCATTCCGATTGATTTTCAAGTGGGGAGACAAGCTACATCAAATGAGATCATTTCATGAAACATGCGCGCTCTTGGGCCTAGAACAACGGGACTCGGCGGACTCGCCCACCCACACACAACGATCCTCAGGGGGAGGATGGCACAGAGTGGGCCGCAGACTCCTGCCTAAATTTGAAACACGGCCGGATCACACCACCAGTACACAAGAAAGACTGGCAGCCCAGGAGGCGGTTTCGAGGGACACCGCCTCGCCGGACAAACCTTGAGTTGCATAGGGGGACGCTATTGCACTAAAATATAGCTGGCTGGGGGGGGCGGGGAGAGGGGCCCGGGGCACTTGGGCCACATTTTCACCCCGATTCTTCACTTCCAAATGTCCGCGTCACCGGATGTTGGACATTGGACAATGGTTACATTTGGGGTTTGTTTAGTTGGGGTTAGGGAGGGAAGGGGGGGACCCGGGGGGGGGGAGTTGGAGGGAGGGACACAGGGGGAACGGGGAGGGAGGGAGGTGGGGTTAGGGAGAGGGGTGGGAAGGGGAACCGGTGTGCTAATGGAGCGCGGGCATGGACGTAGGCTAGAGCCACGGACACATGGAATAAGGGCCCAGGGGCGCAGACACACGCGAGGCAAAAGCAATCTACCAACGACACAAGCACAAACACCACTTGTAAACCCAGTATGTCGCAACATGTTCTTCAGGTACTAACCCTCAATGTGAGGGGTCTGAACAACCCTGTTAAAAGACGAGCTATCATATCTTATTTGGAGCACTCTGGAGCGGATGTGTGCCTCCTACAGGAAACACATCTCATCGCTAAGGACTGGCACAGAATGAGGTCCCGCGCATTTCCCCAACAATTCTATTCCTCTACTATGGATAAAAAAGCAGGGGTGGCCATATTGCTAGCTAAGAAATTCCGAGGCACAGTGGGAGACAAGGTAGCAGAAATAAGGGGCAGGCTGTTGGCTTACAGGCTCTGGGTTGGGGGAGCTCCCATAGTGGTGGGATCCATATACACCCCAAATGAAGGACAAGAAAAATTCATTAAGGGAGCCATATCAGAGGTACTTAGCCCCCAAGATAGACGGATATTAGTGGGAGGTGACCTCAACTTGGTCATGGACTCAGAGAAAGATAGATCTGGGCAACGGCACGGCCAAACAGGAGCCTTATCAGAGGAAGGGCAGGAATGGCTGGCACACAGGGGGCTGGTAGACATATGGCGAGTGGCCCACACCCATAGCAAGCAATACACTTACTACTCAAATGCACACCATACCTATGCAAGATTAGACCACTTCATAGGATCGGCAGAAGTCAGTGCACTGGTTGACACAGTGGACATTACTCCAGCGGCACTCTCAGACCACGACGCGGTGATAGTGACACTAGACGTGCCCCCAACTCATAGGCCAAGGGGGAGGTGGAGACTAAGGGAGACTTTGCTGCTGCGCAAAGAAATATCCCAACAGATACACAAATGTATCACCGATTACCTCAAGACGAACGATACACCGGAGACGTCTCTAACAGCGATATGGGGGGCCCTCAAAGCGGTCGTGAGGGGGGAATTGATAGCCATATCCGCGGTGGAGGTACGAGACCGGAAAGAAAAGAGAGAACAGCTTACGGCCAATGTGGTGGAACTGGAGCGGGTCCACAGCCGGACCGGTGCCCCTAGAATATGGCGTCAACTGAAAGCAGCCAGAGCGCAGCTGGCGGGCTTGGACCTAGACAGGGCGGAATACGCAGCTCTGCGGCTCAAACACTCAAACTACATAGGGGGAGATAAGACGGGACGCCTCCTGGCCAGTAAACTAAGAGCCCATGCCCAGAGGTCCAGGATTGCTGCCCTTAGGAACTCCGGGGGGGCGGTGGTGGAACTGGACGACCAGATAGCTGAAACTCTCAGAGAATTCTTTGCTTCCCTGTACAGCAAAGATTCTCGAACTCAACCAAATGGAGAGTCATATCTTCAATGCGCCGCTACCACGGCCTTAAACAAGGGGGTAGCAGAAGCACTGGACGCGCCGATTCGAATCGAAGAAGTGATAGGTGCTATTTCCCGACTCAAACCACTGAAAGCTCCAGGGCCAGATGGCTTCTCGGCGGGGTTTTATAAAGCGTTCTGTCCACTCATCGCCCCGATTTTAACCCGCCTTTTAATTCATTCCAGGGCCCCGGATCTATTCCCGCGGACATGCTTGCAGCAGATATAGTTGTCCTTCCCAAGCCCGGAAAAGACAACACTCAGTGCGGCTCATACCGGCCAATCTCCTTACTCAACCTGGACCTCAAATTGTTCACAGGGGTCCTGGCGTCTAGACTGGGCCCATGCATGCCAGGCATTATCGAACCAGACCAATCCGGGTTCATTCCCAACAGACAAAGCAGCGACAACACCAAATGTATCATGCATATAATTGATAAAGTCCACCATAACAAGACGGAGGCCCTTCTACTGTCAATAGATGCTGAAAAAGCATTCGACAGGGTAGACTGGGGCTTTATGGATAAGACATTGGCGCACTTTGGCCTAGGTGAGCGATTTAGGGCATGGGTAACAAGCTGTTATGATAAACCCACAGCTACGATCCGGGTCAACGGAACGAGCTCCCAACCCTTTGACATTCAAAGGGGCACGAGGCAGGGATGTCCGTTGTCACCCCTTCTATTTGCATTATATGTTGAACCCCTAGCACAACGGATAAGGGATAACCCAGATATCCTTGGCATCCCCTTTGGAGGGGAGAAACACCCGATTAGCCTCTATGCGGATGATATCCTGGCAGCCATGGAGGCACCCAAGCGCTCGGTTCCGGCCTTCCTGCGAGAATTGCACGCTTTTGGCGAGGTTTCTGGCTTTAAGATCAACGTTGGGAAATCCATGATATTACCGCTTGATCTCAATGAAACCACACTAAGGGTAATGCACGGAGAGTTCGGGTAGCTCCAACTCCAAGATCGGATCCCATACCTGGGGATAGTCCTGACCCCCTCCACAGAGCAAACAATCGCCCTAAACTACTCCAATCTTCTCTTGCGGGTTCAGGGGGATTTGTGTAGATGGCAGAGGCAACCCCTGTCACTCCTTGGCCGTATCGCTGCAGTCAAAATGTCTATCTTGCCGCAGGTGCTATACTTTTTTCAGACCATCCCAGCCTGGCCTCCCAAAGGCGTCATTCATAAATTGCAAAGTACTGTACAACAATTCATCTGGGCCGGGAAGAGGCCGAGGATGAATAGGGAGCTAGCTCATCGTCCCCCGGACGAAGGTGGGCTGGGGATTCCCAATCTACTAGATTACTTCCTGGCATCGCAACTCAGATACTTGGTAGAATGGAACAGACCGGAATCAGAAAAGAGGTGGCTGTTCCAAGATAAGGCGATGGCGCGACTAGACCTCTGGAAAGTACCATTTCTCAAACGCCCGGATAGGTCCCCGAACCTTAAACTCTCCCCAGTCACACGCACTGTTATGCAAGTGTGGGACAAAGTGGCGACAAAACGTGGACTTACCTCCTTCCCCTCGCCGTTAACTCCCATATTCGACAACCCGGAATTCCCACCGGGGCTCGAAAAGCGAGCGTTTCCACAATGGAGGGCGTCCACATGCAAGTCAGCCGGGCACCTATTCGACCGAGAGGGGTTCCTCCACTTCTCAGAGATAGCACAGGCCTACGACGTCCAGAGACTCCAATATTTCCAAATTCGCCATTGGCTAACACACCCAGACGTGCGCCCGATAGTCGGTAGAAAACTGACAGACTACGAGAAATGGCTCGTCACCAAAACCTCGGATAAGCGGATCATCTCCGAACTCTACCGGCTGATTCGCCTCCCGGCTCGCCCGGGACCTTCCGCTGGACAAAGGAGATGGGCGAGGGAGCTTGGTAGAGAGCTGACCGGAAAAGAATGGCAGGACATTTATTTTAGGGCAAACCACACGGCTAGGAACACAGCGGACAGGGAGGCTGCGGTCAAGGTAGTAACATATTGGTATCTGACACCTGCCCGACTACATAAGGGAAATCCCGACCGTAGCCCTACATGTTGGAGAGGATGTGACGAAGAGGGCACACTGACTCACCTGTTATGGGACTGTAGGGAAGTGGCAGGATACTGGACGGCAGTTCTAGATGATATAGACAAACAATTCGACACAGAAATCCCAAGATTCCCGGCCTACACAGTGCTGGGACTCCCCAACCCGATTACATATCCACTGAAGTCAGTCAGGGGAAGGCAGATGGGCCTGGCTATGGGAGCAGCGGTGCAACACATTCTCTCTCAATGGGGCACACGGAATAGACCAACCCACACGGGGTGGCTATACAGACTGTGGTACACGCTAGGCATGGAGAGAATTCAAGCTAACCTTACGCACTCCTCAGACACGTTTGCTACCACATGGCAGCCTCTACTATCCCTACTAGCGGTGGAATTCAATGAAATCACATGCCCGAAATACCTTCGCCTTCTGCGACTAACTGATATCCAAAAACCCGAGGCAGCTTCTGGAGATATGGCGCACTAGGGCTCTTTACGCATCGAACTACCAAGGAACCGCCATAGCACACCGGTCCGGGGAGGGGGGTAGGGGGGAGGGGATTCGGGGATGGGGGGGATGGGAGTTGTATATTTTATTAGCTATTACATCATGCACGGACAATTTGGGCCTCCTGCGGGGGCCGGAAATAGGATAAATGATATATGTATTGTGTCTTTTCATTCATCTGCAAACCAATAAAACAAAGTTAAACATAAAAAGGATAAACGTGTAGTAACCCGAGAAGGAATTCTTATGCCACCTCCTGATACGCCTGCTTCCTTTATGATGATGGAACGAGGATATCATACTTGTGTCTGGTTGGAAAATTGGGTAGAGTATACGAAAGGTGATAGTGTTCTAGCTTTCCCTGAACATGGTACGTTTAATGTAAGGATTCTTCAGAATTTGAGAAATCGGATGAATTCATTAGAACCCAGTCCTAGGTTAACGCAGTATGAAGCTTTGGAGGAATGGGAAGTTGAGGCATTCGAACGAGAGAAATACAGAGGAGGTAGAAGAATAAATAGAGGATTTTTTCCCAGATATCCGTTTGATACCCGAGGAGATCAGATGAAAAGATGGAGAAGAGCTGTAGTAACGGAAGGCTTGTATCCAGTGTTGATGGCTAAGGATCAAGTAGGGAGTCAGTGAAAAGAAAAAATGAAACACATAGGTATGACAGGAACAGGATGTGATGAATCTGATGATGAGTTATTAGAGGACATTTTAGTTAAAAGACCCCCACCTTATCAAGAAAATGCTAGAGAGACAACTCCAAGTGCACCAATGATGGGAACTCCATTAGTTCCACAGGTTTTATATGATCCAACAGTCACCCGAGTATTACAGGAAAAAGAAAGGAATGCGTTGAATAAGACAAAAGAAGAGATAATTCAGAAAATAAATCAGTTAGGTTTAAATGCTGAAGCCTTGACAGTACCAGTAACAATTGGTCCTGTTATTCCATTATATGGGAATAAACGGGATACTCCGAGATTACAAACAGTGACAGTCCCACAGCATAATGTTAGGAAAGAAGCAGTAATGTTAGAAGATCAAACTAGTGAAAGTGATTCAAATGTCTCATTACTAGATCTCCCTAATCTTGAAACGGTGACTGAAACCCCGAAGAGAATTTCACCAGTAAATAAAAGGAGAAAGGAACTGATTGTCACTCCAGTAGCAGGGAACTCTAAAGGATTTTCACCAGAAGATCTAGAGGAGTGGGCAAAAGGATTAGACAAGAAAAACCCCCAAACACCAAATATAGATGTAGGCAAGTTGAAAGTGGATTTAGAAGAAATGATTATTGGTACTATAAGCTCAGACAGATTAGGTTCATATGGAGATGAGGAATTGTTGTTTTTGTGTAAAAGTATAACCTGGAGAGCAAAGAATCTTCATGAGAAGATAGTAGAAGTGGCTTCAGAATTTGGAATAGATGTAGAAAAGTCAAAAATATTACAAAAACCATATAGGTCAGAATTTACTGAGAAGGATTTAGAAAGTTTGAATGCGTCAGGAAGGAGATTACAGATAAAAGAATTGATGTATATTTTGAAGAAATGGGGAGATGCAGACCGATGGAGAGGTAGATGGACAAGAAAAAGGGATGAGGCAGCTACAAAAGAAACATCTGCATTTCCCTTAAGAGAGACAGAACAGGTTGAAAGAGTGTGTCCAATGAGAGAAGTTCCTGGTGGTGGATATGTTCATGTTTCTTGGTCTAGACAGGATATTTTGTCTTTTACGAATGATTTCCCCAGATTAAGAGAGAAACCAGTTGAATGGTACAAGCAGGTAGAGAGGTTTGTGAAAGTTTCAAAGGTATTATTAAAGGATTTGGATGGCCTGTTATATTGATACAGTGGTACCAACTGATTTGTGGACAGAATCTAAAATTACTGTTGATTGGCCAACTGAAGAGTATCCCAGAGACGCAAAGACAGGTGCGCCTTCAGAAGACGTGATGAAAAAGTATCAACAAGTGATTACTTTCTTGAAAGGGAAAATTCCTCCGAAAGAAACAGATTGGGTTAAAATAGATAGAACAACTCAAGAACCAAAAGAGTCAGTGCACGTATATTACGAAAGGCTATTGCAAGTATTTAAGCAGTATAGTGGATTTGAAAATATTGGTGATAAGGATATGGGACATTTCGTGTATAGGTTTGTGTATGGATTGAGATCAGAAATTAGTCAGATGATTCAGCAACATATGCTTTGCTGGCAGAGTAAGCCCATTGATGATATCTTGAAGTATGCGGAGTATTGTAGTGATGATATTGATGCAAAACTCAAGAAACTGAAAGAAAAGATGATGTGGGCACAAGTGAAGCTAGCAGAACACCAAGAGGCAAATTCTGGTTCTCAAAACGATAATCAGTCGAACGATCAGAATCAGAATAGTCAAGGATCAAATGGAAATAAAGGAAAAGGGCGAATGAGTAGAGAAGAAGCGAGAAAGAAGTATCCTTATCATGCGTGCGGAAAGCATGGACATTGGAAGAATGAGTGTAGAAATGTTCAACAGAGTAAAGGGGTAAATCAAAATTTAAATCCACAGATGCAGAATGAGATGGTTGTGAACCAGAAGCAACAGCAACAGGTAGTTACTCCACAATTACAGGTGCCACAAGCCCCTATGCCCAACCAAGTGAACGCTCAGGTGCAGAGATACAGTGTGAACACCGGATTTCGTGGAGAGAGTGGTAAGAATACACAAACGGTTCAACAATATTGGATGCAAAGTAATGAGAGTGATTCGGATACTTCTCAATGACGGTGCCTGAGGGGGGGAGAAAGAATGCGTGCTTGGCGCATCCTTGGCAGTAGATCAGTCAGGTCCATTTGTTGATGGAAAAGTGGAAGGTAATGACATCACTTTCCTAGTGGATACTGGTGCTACCCGTTCTACTGTGAGAGCAGCAGAAATTCCAAACCTACCCCTCTCGGGAGAAACTATCCAAGTTGTAGGAGTCTCAAATAAACAAATAAAAACCCCAGTCACTAAACTAATAGAAGTGAATATTGGGAATTTCAAAGACATGCATCGGTTTGTGGTGTGTGATTCAAGTCCAGTAAACTTGTTAGGGAGGGACTTGTTGTGTAAAATGAACTGTACCATCTATTGTATGCCTGATGGTATTGCTTTCCAAACACCTGATGAAGATATTGCTTTCAAAATGATGCTAGCGAAACAAGGAACAGAAGTGGATGAGATGTTTTCACTTCTTATTGAAAACAGTTTGCCTGATGAGCTGAAAAACACAGTGAGATCAGATGCGTGGGATTTTTCAGGAAAGGAAATTGGTCTGATGGCAAATGTAGACCCAATTAAAATAACAGTGAAAGAAGGTGCAATATACCTGAATACACCCCAATACAAAATGAGCCCTGAAGTAAAAGCCGGAGTTGCTCCAGTAATTGATCAAATGATTGAACATGGTATTTTGAAAGAGATAATGGGCAGTCGTTGTAAATCGCCAATCATGGGACTTAAAAAGCCTAGTGGCAAGTATAGGATAGTGCAAGATTTAAGGAAAATTAATAAGATAGTAGTACCCTGTTGTCCAGTAGTACCAAATCTAGCAGTGATCCTTTATCAGATACCTTGGGATGCACATTGGTACATGGTGATTGATTTGTGCCAAGCATTCTTTTCGATTCCTTTGCATTTGGATAGCCAATATCTTTTTGCATTCCGGTTCGGAGACTGTGTTTTGGCATGGTGCCGAGTTCCTCAAGGGTACACAGAGAGCCCCTCGATTTTCAATCAGATCCTGAAAAAGTGTTTGGAAACATTGGTTATGCCAGGAAATTCGGTTTTGGTTCAGTACATTGACGACCTACTGGTGGCATCAAAGACACGAGAAGCTTGTGTCACTGACACAATTGCCTTACTGAACCATTTGGCAGAAGGTGGACACAAGGTGTCACCAGAAAAATTACAGTTTTGCCAACAAGAAGTCCAATATTTGGGACACAAGATAGAAAGGGGAGTTAGAAAAGTGACACCAGAAAGAATAAAAGTGATTCGACAAATGAGTCTGCCTAAAACTAAGAAAGAAGTACGAATGTTTTTGGGAGTGATTGGATACTGTCGTCAGTGGATCAGTGGATTTTCATTGCTTGCAAAGCCTCTACAAAAATTGACACGAAAGGATGTGACAGATCCGATTGAATGGGATGATGAAAGTGAGAATGCATTCATAAAACTGAGAGATTGTTTGTGTCAAGCACCAGCATTAGGAATGCCTGACTATACGAAAGAATTTGCTTTGTTCTGTTGTGAAAGAGAAGGATGTGCACTTTCAGTATTAACCCAGAGACATGGATTGTCACGACGTCCAGTGGCATATTTTTCTGCCACTATGGATTCAGTGGCTGCGGCATTGCCTGGCTGCTTAAAAGCAGTAGCTGCTACTTGTGTGAGTCTAGAGCAGAGTGAATCTATTGTAATGGGACATTCCCTAAAGGTATATGTGCCACATTCTGTTGAGATCCTTTTAACAAGGACTCATACTCAGCACTTAGTCGGCTGACTAAGTATGAAAGAGTGATCCTAGGTGCTGAAAATGTAAGTGTGATAAGATGCACCACAGTAAATCCAGCAACCTTGCTGCCGGATCCATACTGTGAAGAAGTAAAAGAGGAGGTTGATCATGATTGTTTGGATCTGACAGAGATGTGTACAAAGCCCAGACCAGACATCTTTGATGTCCCATTGGAAGAATCAGACTATGTATTATTTGTTGATGGGTCATGCTTGCGAAAACAAAATGGAGAACTGAGTTCTGCCTATGCTGTATGTATTGTATCTGCTATTCTGGAAGCATCCTGTCTAAGAGGAGTGAAGTCTGCACAAATAGCCAAATTGGTAGCTTTGACAAAAGCATGCAAGATTGGGAAAAAATTGAGAGTAACCATATTCATGGATAGTCAATATGGTTTTGGGGTTGTGCATGACTTTGGCCAATTATGGATGCAAAAGGGATTTCTGACTTCTTCAGGTTCTCCTATCAGAAATAGTAAAAATGTCAAAGAACTATTGGAAGCACTACAATTACCAAAAGAAATTGCAGTGGTCAAGTGTGCCGCACATAAGTCAGGAAATGATTATGTGACACAAGGCAACAAATATGCTGACCAAGTTGCACAATTTTGTGCTCGAAATACAATGTCTTTGAACAGAGGGTTGGGAAAAGAAGTTACCAATTTCCAACTAATGTTTTTCTCTGCTTTTGAAACATGGGATGAAGTTAGACAGTTACAGGATGAGGCAGATGCAAAAGAAAAGGAACTCTGGATTAAATAAGGATGCACCAGAAGAGCAGATGATGAAGTATGGGTGTGTCCAGATGGTAGACCGACAATACCAGATAGTTTATTATCACAAATGGCAAGAGTATATCATGGAGCTACACACATTGGGAGGGATGCCATGATTAGGCATTTTAGGCAGACATGGTACAATCCCAAGTTTAGGCTAATTGCAGAGAGTCTCTGCCAGTGATGTTTGACATGCCAACAGCAGAACCCAGGTAGAAAGACAGTTGTCAGTTGGGGAAAAATTGGAAAGGCAGAGGGACCATTTACAAGACTGCAACTTGACTTTATAGAGCTGCCGCCGTACAACTGTTCGAAGTACGTCCTTGTCATTGTGTGTCTGTTTTCTCGATGGGTAGAAGCCTATCCCACGAGAAGGAATGACAGCCTCACAGTTGCCAAACTACTGTTGAGAGAACTCATTCCCAGGTTTGGATTTCCAGTCACTTTGGAATCAGATAGAGGACCTCATTTTAACAATGAGATCATTCGTTTAATTTGTACAGCTTTCAAAGTTGAGCAGAAACTACATTGTGCCTATCGACCAGAAGCTTCTGGAGTGGTTGAGCAGCTCAATGGCACAATAAAAACCAGGTTAGGAAAGGTGTGTGCATCCACTTCACTGAAATGGCCTGATGCTTTGCCCCTTGTATTGATGAGTCTTAGAAGCATCCCTGACAGAAGAACGGGATTGAGTCCTCATGAAATTCTCATGGGAAGAGCAATGAGACAAGCATTTGTACCTGGAAACAAACTGATGAATATAACTGATGATCTAGTTTTGGACTATTGCAAAGGACTAGCTGATCTGGTACGTTCTGTGTCTCACCAGGTTGGAGAAGATGCAACCACAGCACAGCCGAATCAAGCTCATGATTTGTGTCCAGGAGACTGGGTTATGGTAAAGAAGCACACAAGAAAATCGTGTTTAGAACCCAGGTGGAAAGGACCTCATCAAGTTATATTGGTCACAACGACAGCAGTGAAGTGTGTTGGCTTGCCAAACTGGATCCATGCCAGTCATACACAAAGAGTCCCAAGTCCACCTGAAAGACAAGAGCAGCAACTGGTAGAGCAAAGAGAAGAACCAGAAGCTGAAAGTTGTGAAGTCGAAGAAATCAGAGAAACAGACTCTGAAGAATGTATCAATGATGAACAACCAAGTACAAGTCAAGTAGGGTGGGCACCAGATACTGGGTCTCAAGAGACTGCTGTAGAGGCCGAGGAAGAGCAAGAGATTGAAAGACCAGAACAAATTGAAACAGAAAATCCAGATCAAGCTCAATCAAAAGAAGAAAAAGAAAGACTGACAGGTTCAGAACAAATTCAGTCAACAGAAGAATCTACTGCAGGAAATTCAGATCAAGCTCAATTAGAGTTAGAAAAAGAAAGACTGACAGGTTCAGAACAAATTCAGTCAACAGAAGAATCTACTGCAGGAAATTCAGATCAAGCTCAATTAGAGTTAGAAAAAGAAGGACTGAAAGATCAATAAAAAATTCAATCAACAGAAAGAAAGAAATTAGAAAGTCCAGAACAAGCTCAGCTAAAATAAAAATAAAATAAAAGAACACTAGAAATAGGCGAAGAAGGTGAAAAGGCAGTACAAACAAAGAGGGTCAGAAAAGGTGATCACTGGTCAAGTGAAGTAAAAGGACTAAGATATGTATTAAGAAGAAAAACAGGGAAAGAACAAGAACAAGTAAATGAAGTATCAAGTCAAACCGAGCAAGAACAACCAAGAAGAAAACCTTTACGAAAATCAAAAAGAGTGAAAGTTCCGAGCAGAAAATATAAGGCTCCTGAATGGACATATATCATCCTTGAGGACTTTGAGAATCCTGATCTGAATGAAGAACAAGAAAGTGTCACTATTGAAGGAACTGATGAAAGCAGATTGAGACCACCTTAAAAAGAAAAGACTTTGACACAAAAGGTGGAAATTGACACAAAAGAAGAGAAGAAAAGAAACCAAAGAAGAAAAGAAAATAAAGACAAAGGGGAATAAGATGAAAAGCTGTTGAAGTGTGGGATCACACAAAGATTTTTAATTTTTTAGAATAAATTTTAGAATTTAGAAGAAATAATTTAGATATTGATCAATTTTTAGAATACTAAAAAATGGCAGAAACAAAAGTGACTGAACATCCGAAATCTAGTTTAAAACGAAAATGTGTTAAATATTGTTTGTGCAGTGTTTTTATACTAATGCTAATGTGGTTATTGCTAACTGTTGTGATACTTGTTCTAATGGTAACTAATAACAGAAATAATACTAATACAAGTGATCGAGTGAGTGCAGTTACTAAAAGAACAACTACCACTAATTTAGAGCAAATGGATGAGAGCATGTATCATCATGACAAATCAAATAGTGATTTGTCATTAAATGTATTTACTAAACTTCTTTATGAATACGTAGATACGATGGATGTGAGTGATTGTTATGTTTGCATGAAGTTACCTCCGTCTGTTTCAGAGGGGGTGACATATCACCATCTTCCTTTAAAATATGGTGTGTCATGTAGTGTTGTGTCCAGTTTGTTCTATGTAACAGGCAAATTGCAGTATTATTATTTGAATATGGATTTAGTATTTTCAGAAATTCCTATTCAAAGAAACCTGAACCCAGTGCTTAGTGCTAAAGATGCAGAATTCATGGGCGAGTTCTTCTTAACAACGAACCCAATAGATATAACATATGCTCATAAGAATAATCTAACCTGTATTTTGCGTGATGAAGAAAAAGATTTTCTAAATTTAGTAGAGGAAAAAAGACAGGATTTTCAAAAGAAGGCTGTTGAACAGAAATCACATGTACCTCCATGGGTTAATAAGGAAGGGGACTATAAGAAAGGCGAGACTCATGCTGCAATGTCCCTAGACTTGCCAAAATTTGGAAAATTCTGTCTGCATAGACTAAAAACTGACTAAAACAACATTTTCATTGGTTCTAGTGAATGTGAACATACCTTCCTAATTATGGGGGGATGGGGGGGATTCCTAATGGGTCGCTAATTGTGACCTACCTCATTAATATTTATGAGGTAGGTCAATTTGCAACCCACTAGGAATCGCTAAATGAAACTCATGGAGTTTCGTACATTAGGAATAGCAATTACCTAATTGAGATTCGCAGAAAATCGCAATTAGGTAATCCCTATTTCCAATAATGATACATGTGGCCCGAAGTCACCTGAGACCCTAGACTTTAACCTAATTCTCTACATAGCCTTTATTGCAGTTCTAACAATGCATAACAAACTAAGTATTCTTCTACTTTTCATTGCATGTATATTTGGGTTGAATGCATGTGTATTTGCGTGTGTGCTTTATCATTGTGCTTCTAAGCACTCTTATCAGATTCCATGTGCTCTTGTCTAATTCTTTCTCCTGCTCCTTTTGTCTAATCATGTTTCAATCTATTGAAAACACAGAATACATGCTGGGGTGCCTGTGTGCTAAGGCCGTCAATTCTTTCAAGCTTGCTAAACACAAGTTTTCCTTTAACTATGGCCTTACAGGTCATCAAGTGAACTCTTCACTTCTTTCTCATCAGAAGGTTTTTGGACCTGCACTGCTCTTTCACCATGTATAACTGTGTGACGCTCTCTGCTGTTGTATCGTATTTTCATATTTCATTTCTTCCATAACACAAAAATAACACAGTCAAAGGAATATGAAATGATTGATAACTATTTTGAGCCACGATGTGTGCAGCAATGAGTTACAGTATGTGTATTACAATCTTGGTCTAAAGGTTGATGTGTACAAACAGAGGAGGAGATATGTATATGCCCAAATGTATAACTCTGTATACTAATGGACTGCATCCATCAACCACACCATATTTATTTTCTGGGCCATCAAAATATGAGATACTGTGCAAAAGCAGTACTGTGTGTGCAAAATACAATGTTGAAAAGATCACTCCTACTTAATTAGGGCAGCCACCCCACAGGGATCTTTGAAAGTCTGGAAATTTATTTTATTGAAATGCCATCTACCAACTAATTAAAAAAGCACTGATGATTGTTTCCAAGTGAACAGAGGCGTACCCAGCAAAGAATTGTGATGTCTTGACTGTGGCCAAATGTCAACTGTAAAACATTTGTCTTGTGATTTGGAGTCCCAAAAGAGTTCTTCAGCTCAGACAAAGGACTTGCATTTGTTTCCCAAATAATTCAAGATATTTGCAGAGGGTTGGGGTTAATGCAGAAATTCTACCTTGGCTATCACTCACAAGCATTGAATGCAATGGAAAGAATGAAGGGGGTGGTTCAGACGAATAGGGAAGAGATTTATGCATCCACTGAATTATCCTGCATTGATGCACTTCTGATGGATGACCATAAAATTCACCCTTAACTAAGTTACTAAATTGCACCCATAAGACATTTGGCGGGGAGGCCTATGCACATAGATGGTCACATGTTTTTCATAATTGATGATTTGGTATTACAATATTGCAAGAAATTACCAGAGATATTGCACTATCTTCATCGCCAGATACTGCAGGCCCTTCCTTATCCACCAGCAACTACAGGACACATCTTACACCTCAAAGATTAGGTGTCTGTGAAGGCCCACAACAGATGCCACTGCCTTCAACCTGGGTGGAAGGGCCCTTCAATGAACTCTTAACAGCTGACACTGGAGTAAAGTGTGCTTGACTACATTCATGAGTGCAAAGAGAGTGAGAGAGAAATTCTGCTAGGGCAGCAGCAGAGTATCATTGGCTCTAAGCAAGAGCTATCCATATCTTTCCTTGCAACAGGCTGTAACTTGATGTAAAGGAAGCCTACTTGTTTGCAATAAAGGGTCAAGTGAAATCACAAGCAAGTGTACATGAAATACCTCTCTGTGTGTGATGGCTGAGACCGCATCAAGAACCACCCGGAAGTGGCCTTTGTTGCTGCCCGAATCATGCTCCTTTGTGAGAGCGATAGTGGTGACTATGCTACTCATTGTCTTCAAGAAACATATAAGAATCCCAGAAATTGATGGAAAACAAAGAACTTTCTATGACTCGCTATTATTGATGAATGTATCTGCTACTATTGATCTAACTGAGGATTGGTCTAGACTAGAACTAAGTTATGAGGGAAATTATAATGTTAAATTGATTATTATTGAAATATATGTCCCAGTAATGAACATATCAGATTGTTATGTCTGCAAACATGTGCCCACCAGCACCCAAGACAATATGATTTACAACTGTAGTGCCATTAATAAAAGCTGTGCCTTTTTTTTTTTTTTTAAACAATTTTTATTGCGTTTTTCCAAAAAACAGCTTGCATTGACATAGTATTGTCCATTGTCACAATTATCGTAGATTCGCATTGTAAGTTGACCAGTCCGTCAGGGGCATGTGGGGGCACATTCCCAGTGAGGTTAGCTATTGGTTTCCATGTCGTGGTTGTGCTTTGCCATGGTGTGTCTTACTATTGCTATAGTAGAAGACGGGTATCTTGCTCGGTGTCCGGTCCCCGTAACTACCGGCTTGGGTAACAAACTGGGGGGGTAACTGGGGAAGTTGGTGCGGGGTGAGTTGGGTCAGCTGCATCCGTGGGCATCCGAAAGTAGGAGAATTAGGTTGTTGTGTATGCTCTTCTGAGAAGGGGGGTGGGGTGGGGGGGTAGCAAGGCTCTCCTGTAGCAAGGGGTGAGCGAGTGTGCGCGTTATGCGCAGACCTATTTTGTACCGCGAAAGATATGCCAGGTCATGAGTTCTCACCGTGTCTGGGAGTATTAGCTATGTTGCCGGTCTGTGGGTCGAGTTGCGTTTGTGCGTCTTGGCTAGGGAGAGCGGTCGCATCAGCCTGTTGTGATGTTTGCTGGGCACTTACTGTGTGCTGTCTGAATTGATGTAGGATGGCGGCCCACTCCATGGATATGTGTTTCTTGCTCACTCCCTGAACCTCCTCCCACCTGATTATATCCTCCTCCGCTGAGCCCCATTTACTAACTACCCCTGTCCAAGCTGCCAGCAGGGGTCCCTCTGGGGCTTTCCAGTACATTGTGATCCCCTTTTTGCCAGTAGGAGGGCCAGGGAGGTAAAGCGTGTCTGGACCTTGAGGGTCTTTTTCCTTTTGAATATCCCAATCCTGCTAGCCTCCCATGAGTGGAGATCCGTGAGCCCTGTTAGTTCCCGCAGTGTCTTGTGTATTGTGCTCCAGTAGGGCTGCAGCGTGGGGCAGAGCCAGAACATGTGTTTAAATGTGGCGTCCGGGGACTGACATCTTGGGCAGAGGAATCGTGTGTCTGGGTAAAATCGTTGAAGTCGCATCGGGGTGAGATAAGCACGGTGTAGTATGGAGAATTGTATATTTTTAAACCGAGCATTGCGGGACACTTTCTTCGGGTATTCTAGGGCTTGTTCCCATTCCTTGTCATGTAGCGGGCGTCCTATCTCATCCTCCCATTTCTGCCGGAGTGAAGTGAGTGCAGTGGCCTTGAGTTCTCGGATTGCCCTATAAAGCCGTGTGATTAGGTGTCGGCCAGAACCCATATTAAGTATCGCATGGAGCACGGGGTGCATTGTGGGTTCTCCCTCTGAGAGGTCCCAAAGGCGGCGGCAGCTTAGGATTATTTGCCTGTGGAGCAGGAACTGCCCTCGAGGGAGTCCTGTCTCCTCCGCGAGCTGGTCAAACAGAAGCAGCTGACCCTCCGAGAATAGAGATACTACCTCTAAGACCGAGTGGCTGGTCCAAATATGCATTGTTCGAGCCGTATAGTGCCCTCCGTTCCTGGGTAGTCCTGCCAATGAGAGCAGAGGGGTGTATAGGGGAGTATCGCCCGTCATACGGTGGATGCGTGACATACTTGCGCGTGCAACTGCTACTTGTATGGGGCATGTCGACTTAGGGCGAGCGTCAGGGAGAAGTAAGCGGCAAACCGTCTGTACCGTCATGGGTCCTGCATCCGAGGCAGTTTCCTCCAGGTGCCGTCCCGCTGTCCATCGGGATAGCCATTGGAGCAAGGAAATAGGCCTCAAAGGATGGCGCCCCCAGTCCCCCTTGGTCCGTCGGGAGTTGCAGCTTTGAGAGGTCCACTCTCCGGCGTCCATTTCCCCATATGAGGGAGCCCAGTAGGGTGTCTAGCTCGCTAAAGAAAGAGCGAGGGGGAATAACAGGGGTATTAGAAAAACAGTAGAGGGTTTGGGGCACTAGGATCATTTTTGCTAGGACTATCCTGCCAATTGGGGCCAACAGGAGAGTCTTCCAGAAGTGTACTCGGGTCCTTGCTCCGGCGAGGGCTCTACGGTGATTGCCCTCAAAGAGGTCTGCGGGGCGATGGTAGAGACGGATGCCAAGGTATCGTGGGGCACAGGCATTCCAGGCGATGGTCGAGTCTCCGACCTTTATCACTTGTGGAAGGAGATCTGGACTCAGGGGGTACACAGTGGATTTTGCCCAGTTGACTTTTAGCCCTGCCGCGGCCGCAAAGACCGAGAGTGTGTTCCATATGGGGCTGAGGTCCTCTGTGATGTCCCGTATGTATAGGAGCAGGTCGTCTGCGTATAGGGACACGACATGTGTAGTACCCGCTATCGGGATTCCCCACACTTCTCCCTCCCGGCATAGCCGTATCGCAAGGGGCTCCATAGCCATGGCAAACAATAGAGGGGAGAGGGGGCATCCCTGCCTGGTACCTCTCCCAATCTGGATCGGCGGCAATATGTGTTTACCCAGCCGCCCCCTGGACGTGAGGTTCGTGTATAACAGTTTCACATGTGCTCTGAAAGTGGGGCCAAGCCCCATCCGCTTCAGCGTCCCAAATAGGTATGGCCAGGTCAGGGTGTTGAACGCTTTTTCCAGGTCCAGGATCAGGCACGCCGCCCTGGGATAGTGACCTGGTACCCGATCCTGAACGTGAAAGAGCCTGCAAATATTTGGGGAGGTATTCCTGCCTGGTATGAACCCGTTCTGCTCCGGGTGTATCAGTGGCGGGAGCGTTGGGCTCAAACGGTCTGCCAGTATCTTGCCTAGGATCTTGCAGTCAGCGGACAGTAGTGTTATCAGCCTGTATGAGGTCAGCTGCGTCGGGTCCAGCTCGGGCTTCAGAATTGAAACTATAAGGGACTCTCGCAGCGAGGCAGGCAATCTCCCCTCCTCCAACGCTGCCTTGTACATGTCTGCCAATTTTGGTGCCAATAATGTAGCAAAAACGCTACAGTATTCTAGGGGTAGGCTGTCCTGCCCAGGGGCCTTATTCCGGGCTAGGGCCTGAATCGCTTGCTTCACGTCCGAGGTTGTGACCACTGCTTTGAGGAGATCCCCATCCTCGCTCGAGATTTGGGGTAGTTCGAGGGGCGCAAGGAAACGATCGACCAGTTCCTGACTGCCCTGCTCAGGGCTTTTGTATATCGCTGTGTAATGGTGCTGAAGGAGCCCTAAGATCTCTGCCAGTGATGTGGCTACCCTGCCGTCCGGGCCTCTGATTTCAGTGATTGGTCGCACATCCTGGTTCTGGCGGGCAAGCCAGGCCAAGAGTGCCCCTGACCTGTCCCCCTCCCTGTGCTCCCTGAGTGCATATAATTTGAAATTGTATCTACATAGGTCTGCCAACCCCTTCGCATATGCTGTCTTGGCTTCCGCGACTCGTGCTGGGGTCGCCACTCCCGCGTCTGCCGCCTTAGTTAAGGCCGCCAACTCCTGTTCTGCTTTCTGCAAACTTCGGTCGAGCGTCCGGCGAACCCCCGCTATCTGCCTGATGCATGCTCCTCTAGTAACCACCTTGAAGGCATCCCACTCCAGCGTCCTGGTGGATGCTGTGTTGGTGTTGTTCGCGAAATATTCTTCAATACTGTTTGCTTGGTCATGTTGGATGACTGGGTCTTCCAAGCATTCCCGCTGCAGTTTCCAGGTGGGGACTGGTGGATGAGGTGGTCGCCATTGAAGAGTTAGAAGATGCGCGTCATGGTCAGAGACCGTACGACCTAGGTAATCTATTTGTCGGGTCATGGGGAGAATTGCCGGTGAGCATAGGAATCGGTCTAGGTGTACCCGTAGGTTGTGGGGTATCGAGTGAAAAGAGTACAGCCTGGTGGATGGATTTCGGTTCCGCCATACGTCCGTTAAGGACCAATGCTGTGCCCATGATCAGAACCGCTCTGCTTGTGCTTTAGCGGGGGAGCCGGCTTTTGGTGGGTGCGACTGATCTAGGGATAGGTCGAGCATGCAGTTGTAGTCTCCCCCCAGTACCCAGGGCGATGCTGTGAACTGCGTCAGGGTTGTTGATAGGGAGTCCCAGAACTTCCCCTGGTCCATGTTTGGGGCGTAGATACTGCCTAGGAGTAAGGGTTGGCCGTCTAGGAGCCCTTCCATGAAGGCATATCGTCTGTCTTTATCCACTACTCTGCAGGTTTCCCTGAGCGGGACCCCTGGTATTATCCAAATCAAATGTGGTGGCGCAGAAACTGCCTCGCCAGCGCTTTTGCACCCGTTCCAATTCGTCCTTTGTGAGGTGTGTCTCCTGCAGTAGTATTATCTGAGCTTTCTGGCGCTTAGCATAAGAGGAGACTGCGTACCTTTTGTGCGCTGTGTGCATTCCCCGAACATTGAGGGACATTATACTCTTGTCTGCAGTTACTGGAATATCTGGATGTACTCTGGGATTGGAGGGACTGGTATAGGACACCTTGCTCTGAGTCTACCCCCGGCCCTATGTCACATGATGACGCCCTGTGGAGATGCTTACCCTGGAAGGAGTTACGTTCGCGGGGATGAGGGATAACTGAAGGAAAATATGAACCTTTCGTGGGGACCAGGTCCCAACATTTCGGACCTATCACAACTGGCGATACGTCCAAACTGTGCATTATATGAACTTCTTAGTGTATTGTGTGGGGGGGCTGCGCGTTTGGGGTGCTGTTTTGCTATCTGTGATGGCCTATGTTTCCAGGTATGGTGTTGGTGGAGCCCATTGTGCGTACAGAAGAGGGGTGGGACGCAAGATGTTTAGGGGGGTAGTATAATCTCATCCTGTCGCCCCCCAGGTGTGGGCAGTGCGAGTGTCTCAGTCGGGTGGGAGCGAGAGGCGAAAAGAGGGAAAATGTGTTCCTATATGTCCTGTTCCCTCAGATCATTGTATCTGCTGTTTGGGGAGTCACCAGGGGAGGGGTCGTTGAGTCGACCCGGGATATACTTGTGTCCCTGGAGTCTTCTTCGGAGGAGAAGATGTGCGGGCCATCCTCTCTGTCCGAGCCCGTCTGGGCCAGGTCAAGGTTTGCTGCTGCCTGGATAGCTCTTCTTCACTCTGCTATCTTTTCCTCAAGGTTAGGGGGGCCAACCGCTGGGCTCTGATGTTGTGGTCCCCGCCTCCGGGATGCTCTGTTCCCTTTTTGGCACTTGCGTCGCTGCGCCCGTGTGTCAGGGACCGTCCCCCGGAGGGGGTCCACCATCGCATGGAGCTCCATCCAGTCAAACGCTGCCTTCGGGTCCACGAAGAATTGGGTGCCTCCATCGTATATGATCCTGAGGCAGGCCGGGAAAAGAAGTGAATACTGGATCCCCTTCTGACGGAGCATCCTTTTTGCCTCCAGGAAAGAGGCCCGCTGTCGCTGCACCGCCCTGGAGTAGTCCGGGAAGACCATCACCTGTTTGTCTTCCACTAGGAGCGGTCCATGCTGCCTGGCCGCTCTCAGCACAGCATCTCTGTCCCGAAAGTGGAGTAGCTTCAGGAGTAGCGGTCGCAGGGGCATCCCAGGAAGGGGTCGACGGGCCGGAACCCTGTGGGCTCTCTCCACTGAGAAGAAGGGCGTGAGTTCGGAGTTTGGGGTGAACAATTTGAGCCAAGATTCCACAAATGCTACCGGATTGGGTCCCTCGGCCCCCTCCGGTAGGTTGATCACACGAATGTTACTGCGTCATGACCTTCCTTCCAAGTCGTCCGCTCTCTCCTCCAGTCTGTTCATACGGGTTTTCAGATCTTGTAGAGTTTCCTGCTGCGATTTTGCTATCCGTTGAAGGGTGGCGAGGGTCTTCTCCCCATCCGTTACCTTATCAGCTAGCTTATGGTGATCATCCCGCAGTAAGCCAAGGTCCGATGACAGGGCTCCGAATCTGTCCTCCATTGTGGCCCGCGAGTGCTCAATTGCCGCCAGCACTTTGTCCAGTTTGTCGGACATTGACTGCGGAGTATCCGGCTCAATTTCTGAGGCCTGGCTGGAGATTATCAGGGGTGGACGTCGGTCAGGGGCTGGTGTCTGCGATCCCGTGGTTTGGCGTAGGCGCCCCATGGCGCTCTCAGCAGTGTGGTGGGACCCCTCACTTATGTGGGACTTGGAGCAAGTCGATAAGTTGAGCAAGTCGATAAGTTCCACCGTTTATCTCTCAGTTAGGGGGCGGCTACAAGCACCTAGCCAGTCCCTTGGCTTTCCGGCAGGTCAGCGTCTGCCTGCGTGGCTGGCCTGGCCTCCCTCGAGGGAGAGCTCCTGGGAGGCGAGGGCGAGCAAAGGAGTTGAGATCTTCAGCTGCACAACAACTTCACCACCCTGCTCCGCAGATTTTCTTTTCTGTGTGCTCGGTCCCCTGCTCGGTGGCACTTGGGTCAGTTTGGGTTGTGTCCTGTTTAGAGGTGCTCCTGTTGACCAAAGCATCGGGGCTGCTCAGTTTGTCTTCCCGGGGCTTCCTTGCTGCTATCCAGCCCAGGGATAGCGTGGTCTAAGCTCTGTTGGTCACTCACCGTCCTTCGTGTGTCCTCTGACGTGGTATCAGCCAGCACGGTACTGGCTGTGTGCTTGTTCGCCTCTGTCCGGCTCTGTGCCTGCGTTTTGCTCCCACAGGCTTTCTTGGCCTGCTCCCTCTGCTTGCGTGTGCTCCTTTGGTTCGATGTTCTGGAGTGTCACGTTTCCGGCTTGCGGCCTGGTCGGACGCCCCCAAGGCGGCCCCGCTCCCAGGGCTCAGTTCAGCCCCAGCCGGGGGCCTCGTCTTTGGACGGATCCACTGTCTCCCTTTTTTCCAGGCTGGTCCAAGATCTAGCCCCTGCACTCCTCCTCAGTGCTCCGTGCACCAGTGGCTCCCAGGAAGCTGTCCACGGTTGTCTGCTCACTGCTCGGGTGATCCTGCAGGGGGAAGGGTGCAGCGAGGAGGTTAGACGCCTGAGCTGAGGGGGTATTGCATTGGTTTCGACCTGGGTCTATCCCAGTGGGGGTCCCCTCTGGCAGTTAGTTCTTCAACTCAGGGTTCTATGTTTCCGGCGTGGGGGATAGTCGGGCCCTCAATGGTGGGAGCACCTCCCCCCGAGCGGCCGCTGGCTGGTATGGCCTTCTTACTTCCCCACAGTTCCCCTCTCTCTGGGGGGGCCCCGTGCCGTCAGGGTCACTCGGGCCGTTCCTCTGGTCTTGTGCCAGTGCTTCTCCGGCCCCCGCTCTGCGTAAGCCGCAGCTCCCTGGTGTGTTTTGGGGTCTGTCTCTCCGGCTGCAAGGGCCCGACGTCGGGTCATTGCTGGGAAGTCTGGGTGGGGGGGTTTCCCCCAGTTCTGGTATTTTGTGGTTAGGAGTTGTGGCGGGAAGGGTCTTCGTGCATGTCGGCCCCCGCTCTGGCCCACGGCACACAACTTTTGCCCGGGAGGAAGGGGAACGCAGATCCGGGCGCTCCCGCTTCCCGCCAACAAGCCTCCCGCCGCTCCTCACCTCTTCGCCCCCAGCGACAGTGGCCCAGTGCCCGCAGTCGGGATGTGGTGGTGGGTCGGGGTCGATGCCTCTCTCCGTTTCGGGCAGGTGCCCCTCGGCCGTTCGTGGCTCGCTTCTACGGCCGCACTCTGCCTGTGTCGATCGCCATTTTGAGGGGAAGCAGCCTCGAAGTCGGGCCCAATCGATCCTGCGGTGCAGCTTGCTGTCTCCGCCGCTGACGGTCTCTGCCTGTGCCCCGAGCATTCGGTGGTAAGCAGGCGCTGTTTCCCGCCCCTGCTGGGCTCCACCGATCAGGATGCCTGCAGAGTGTTGAGGCCGGTGTGCGGAGCTCTATTCGGGCACGTCCGCCATCTTGGCTGGCTTAGCCACGCCCCCCCAAAAAAGCTGTGCCTTTATAAAGGAAATGTTTTACAAGGTAGGATATTATAACATACAATTCTGTGATTCAAAAGAGAGTGTCAACAAGAAAAATTCCACTTCCTGTATCAGCAGGGGACTCAGGCAGGAAAGTTGACCTGATAGCCCAATATGATAGAGTCCCAGGAAAGTGCAAGTCATCCCTAGTCTGAGAATAGAACAGCGAATAGTGGAACACCATTATAAATACGAGTCGCACCTTTTATTGTTGATTTCCCTTGCTTGTCAGTATCAACTATACCTAATGTACAATGTCAGGTCTTAGACATTCTGATACAACAAATAGGAAAGATACCACATTACAGGAACATATATATGGGATTACATAGATTTCTTTGGATGTACGCATCCCATGGGTGGATGGGCACAGAGCAGGACCTTCACCATAGGTAGATGGATACAAGGGGGTGTTCTTGTATGGGGAAAATCAGCCTACTTGTATCTGCCCCGAGGAGCGGTGTAGTATGGAAGCTGTTATCTATCCTTTGTTATGCACTGGATGTTCCACGTCCAACATATGCCCAAGGAAAAGCAAGACAAAATAGAATGGCCACCTGGGTCAGAGTGGGATGTTGACTGGCCTAGGGATAATTATAACGCCATTTGGGGTATCCCATAACAGTCAACAGATAAATAAATCGTCTAAATTGATTAAGGTCCTATCTGATGAAAAAACAGCTACCTTAGTATATATTACGGCAATGAAGACAGTGGTGATCCAGAATAGAATGACAAGGATGTTTTATTTGCCCAGAAAGGTGGTGTTTTCAAGGTATTTGTTAGAAGCATTGCACTTACATTCCTCATAACAGTGGCATCATCTGCCACACAGTGGTTACGATCCACCACATAGGTAAAGACGCTTGGGACATACAGGAAGGAGGTTTAAGGGATTCACTGGCTTCTAACTTGGTGGATGGGAACATGGATACTGGAGGCTGTGCTGATTGTCTCGGGCACACTAGCGAGCCTTTGCATAATAGTAACTGTTATACGCCAATGTATCTCTTCTGCTATAGCCCAGACGTGGCCTCAGCAACAAGCTAGTCAAAATGTTGAAATGAATGTAATTTATCAAAAAATCCCAGGAAGGTACTACTCGAACCTACCATTGAGCAAGAAGAAAAAGACTTGATGGCTATTGAATTGAATTGTATTAAATGACACGATTAAGTGTCAGAGAAGGGAATGTAGAATCCATTTGATTTCAGGTTCCATTTTGTGATACTTAAGAACGACTAAAGGCCTGCTGCCCTGTTATCATGAGTATACTTGTCAAACTGCTGCTTTGCTTCGGATGCAGAACATGTCATAAGTCAATATCCAAATATAGCTAAATGTCTGTTGTCGATTAATGATTGGATAAATGTTTGGAAATCCACAATGTCAGGTATGCCTGATTGAATATGTTAATTAGGGAAGATGTATCAAAAGGTATAAAAACCCAAATAAATCATTGTGCGCAAGTCATTTACTCATTCTTGTTTGAGACATATTGCTTAATGGAATACATATGGAGTGGGCAGACATAGCTCGGGGACACAGAAATAGCAGCCTACTCCCTAATGCCTCTTTCCCAAGTATAACAAAAAGAGGTACATGCAGCATTCAAAACCTTTCTGTTAAATGGTTCAATGTACAGACAGTTGTCTTGGTCTATCCTGAGGTGGGTTGAGACCTTGGTGAGAGCACATAGAGAGGGGTAACACATGGCGAAAAATTCACCTAATGATCACTTAGCAATTCATTAAAGGTCAGAATCACAGAAAGGACGGGGGACATGTTGACCATCACACGTTACAATTCAAGTTCAAATACAAGATTCTAACATATATTTCATGTCAAGACCGGAGGCTAGCATTATGCATAACACTTTTAATGCCAGCTCCTTGCAGCACTTCAAATAAAAACATCACCAACACCAAAAATTCCAGAATTTAGAATGTCCCTTAAACCTATGTAAACTCCATCACAGCAGCCATCTTCCTCTTTTATCTGCTACTCCTTGACAGATAAGTATCGTAATTAAGAAATATAATATTAGAGTATGTATGTACTTGAATGTAAGTTATTTAAGATAAGAATAGATAAAAAAGTATGTTTTTAAAATGTATGATGTGTTGACTATGTTTAATTTTTTGATAATTGATTTTGTGGATTAATGTTAATTTGGATAAATTGTAATGTCAATTGTTTGTTGTTTACCCAATTTATGGGTATTTAGGAAGTTTTAAGTTCAGATAGGGGTTTATCAGAGGTTTAAGTAGACATTTAGGATAAGGGTTAGCGTTACCGTTTGGGCGGAAGCGAACGCATTTTAAGCTCAAGCCCCTATCGATAGCAGGAGAAGGAGCCTGCTAAGGGTTGCCCGAGCTGTTTTTGTTTGAATCGTGCACCGGAGATCATGTCTTTCTGTGGCGCACGGACTCGAAGAAAAGCATAGTCATGCATGCGTGCGTGATGACGCAACGTGGCGGCCATATTGTTAAAGTAAAGGCCTATTGGAAAGGATATGGAGTGAGGACAAGGGCGTCCATTTTGGTAAAGGAGATTACGAACGTTAATATGCCAACTGCCAAACAGCTGTTTCCGAGTAGCTTGACGGTCGGCTGGGTAGGAGGCATAGCGTTTAATAGAAAGGAGGAGTATTAAGGTCAATAGAATAGGGTTTCGCTGGATTTTGTTAACTTGCATAAAAAATTTAAAAAAGGAAGGAAGGAATGATTAATTAAAAAAAAAAATTGTATGTGAGAAGTTGGCCTGGTATATGCTGTCCACTAATTAAAGTGGGCCCCTTGCACCAGTCCAAACAACCCTTATGGTGATTTAAGAGGTCAAAGTTAGAAAGCTATCCAAGTGGTAGATGTGGAGAGCAGCCTTCAGGCTTAGTCTTGAAGGAATGTTAAGCAGCTTGTTTTACCAGAATGCAACCTTATAGTATTGAATAAATGAAAGGAGAACCACACAGTAGTTGTAAACATATGTATTTATTAATATAACACTCTCTAGTATGGCACAGTATCTCCTACACGGAGATAATCACAAAGCACACAATACTTAAGCACGGAATTGACAGTAAATAGCACTAATACACAGTGGGCCCCAGGGGGGGACCAAACCATATACTAAAATAGTGTTATAAGAACCACGACTCGAGTCAAGACAGTGTCTAGAGGACGTAGAATCGCTGGGACCCCAAGGAACCACCCAAGGTGAGTAAGTAGGGACCCCACGGAGGACAGGTGCAGTGTGGGAACACGACCACATGCTCCGTACAATTCTATGGGGAAATCGCGGTTGAGGTTTTAGAGTTTAAGGCCCCTTCCCAGTGGACTTCGAAGAAACCCAGTGGAAGTTAGGAGGTTGGAGAGCCACCCCACCCGTGGATACCAAAGTAACAGAGTTACCTATCCCAGGGGAGCCGGGTGCATAGGTCAGAAGTGGCGTCGGAAACCGCCGTCGAACCCAATGGAGGACTTCGAAGAAGAGCCGCTGCTGGAAGGAAGAAAAGTGTCCGTTGGAATCCAAAGGTGGATTCTTGTCAAAGGGTACCTGAAAGCAGAGGGGACAGAGTCTGGGTCACTTCAGAGTGACCGGGGGCTCGGTAGACGAATGCCCACCGATGTTGGGTGCTTCAGGTTGGTTGATGGAGTCCTTGACTCTGCAGTTGCGGGAACCAGGAGATGTAGAGGATGATCAGGAACCGGATGCGAGTTGTTCCATGAAGGATGTCGAGTGCTGAGGAGTCGTGTCCGGCTGGGGCACCAACAAGCCTTGGCAACGGCAACCCAGGCAGAAGGTCAAGAAAGGTTACGGTTCGGACCAGCAAGGTCCAGGAGACTCACCAAACACAGGGGAGTCAGGGCAAGCCTGGAGCAACTAGGGAAGCTCAAGAAAAGCAAAGTTGACCCTCGATTGGACCCACAGGCCGGAGGCACAGGAGTTGCGAGAGGACCTCGAGCAATTTCACCAGACAACAGCCTACGGAGCACTCAGGGTGAGGAGGGTGAAGTTCTTGGTAGAAAATGGTGCCAGAGGTTGGGGCTACTCGGAGCCCAATGCACTTGCGCGGGAAACACCAACAAGCATATGCACTTGCAAATGAACGCAGTGCACAGGGGTACAGGTATTGCGGCCCCCACTAGGGATTCTGACCTCAAACTGGGTGAGAGGACAGCTTGGACCTCGAGGGACGTAGAAACCTACCTACTGTGTTGCTGGAGCCTTCGGAGTCCGTAGGAGCTCAGGAGCAGCATCCCAGTCAGTCGTGATGTGGTGCCTGCGGTTGCAGGGGAGTGACTCCTTCACTCCAAGGGAGATATCTTTGGTTGTCCTTGATGCTCAACAGGTCCTGGACGGAGCCTGTATGGTGCATGGGCACAGACGATGCTTCAGACTGAGAGGGAGATGAAGTCGGGCCCAAACAAAGTCCAGCCAAGTCCAGGGTGTCCAGACGGTCGAAGTTCAGTGGTTTCTGGTTCAGAATCTTGTCCATGTCGAATCTAGGGTCCTACAGCCAGGTACGCCCTTTTGTACTCACAGGAGAGGGTTGGACAGATTCAGGGGACCCTCCCAGGGGAGGGTCTGGACAGTGGGGAGGTTACTCCCATGTCCTTTGTCCAGTTTCGCGCCAGAGCAGGAGCCAACGGCTCCCAGGACTGGTTTGAACTGGACTATGCACAGGGACACCAAATGTGCCCCTCATACGGACTTTCAGTCGCTGGCAAGCGCACCCACCCAGACCTAATACACTAAATCCTGTCTGGGAGGTGGTCACACCTCCCTGTGACAGGATGCCTATTGTTCTGCTTTCCCCTGCTCGAGCTTGGCTCAGCAGCAGGAGGGCAGAAATGTGTCTCTGGTCGGCAGCAACCATTTTGTGCTGTCCGGGACTAGAAGTCTGGTACCTGGAACACCAGGGACCCCACAAAGCTCTATTCTGAGGGGTGGAATCATACCTCCCACACCGGTTACCGGTGTGAGGGTATGATTCCAACATGTTTGATACCAAACACGATAGGGTTTGATTCAGCCACTTTAGAGTTGGTCAGTACGCGGTCGCGTAATGCCACTCTATATGTCGTATATGGCTGTATCACTGACAACCCGGGAGAATGGACTCCGTAGGCTGCAGGGGTGTCCTGCTCGTGCAGTGGCATCCTCTCACTTAGAACCAAGTACCCTGCCTTCAGGATTGTTAAGGCCTGCTATAGGGGTGACTTATAGGTTTTAAGTGTAGTGACCCTTAGATATAATAAACCTATATCTAAAGTAAGAGGTGCATGCACCAGATCACACAGACTACAATGGCAGACCTGTAGTTCCATTTTGCATGGCCTCTCATGGGTGGCATAATACATGCTTCAGCCCATAGGAGGCCTCTGGGGTACCTATGCCCTGGGTACATGTGTACCATATACTACGGACTGACAAGGGTACCCCAGTATCCAATCTGGAGTGTACCTAAGTACATGGCATAACAGTTTAGGGAGAAAGCAGATAAACTGGGGTCCTGATTAGCAGGATCCCAGTCAGACTAGTCAAAAACAGCATCACATTTAGCAAAAAGTGGGGGTAACCATAAGAAGCAGATCCTACTTTCCTACATTGTGTTTAAGAGATGATGGAGATGAATGAGGAAGCTCAATCCTCAGCCATAGGGGATGCAAATTTGAGGAAATTGGCGCAGGAGGAGGTTAGAACTTCTGTAAAGGAGGCTTTAGAGAACGTTTTGAGGAGAAAAAGAAGGGCAGAGATATGCTCTGAGGATGAATACTGGTCAATAGAGGAAGATGAGAGAAATTTTTTAAAAAAGGATTTGGCAAAAAAAGGAAGAAATCAAAAAATATTGATGTTGGAGTCAGGTTTCTGACTAAAAATAAGGGTGTGCCAAGCGCCACAAATGATGAGGGTGTCCTTTGCGGCACAAAAGAGGGTGTCCTTCTCGGCACAAAGGATAATGAGAATTCTCATGAGGGTGATTATACTCAGGAATATGGGGATGAAGATGATGAATTTATTCTGGATGATTATGTTGACGATGGATGGGATATGGATATGGACATGGTGGGAAAGGAAAAGGGGATAGTTACAGATCCTCAGGGCGAGGATCTGTTCAGTCCTGAGATGATAAGGCATCCCAGAAGTGCAGGCTGGTGGCCACTTCCTCCTGTGGCAGATTTTTTTAAGCTTTGGGTAAGAAGGCCTTTAGAGAAGGAGGCACGAGCTGTAATGAGGGCCGAGTGCTCTCGGCAAGTGGTGAAAAACAAAACTTGTATGACACCTGATTTGGATCCTGATTTAATCAGTTTCCTATTTAAGATGGGTTGTGATCCTAGGAAGGATTAGAGAGGGTACTAAAGCAGTGTCAGGATCAATTATTGGATATTTTGGGGCCATTGGCCAGAATTCTGGACATGGCAGAGGAAGCAAAAATAAAAGGAGTACAGGTAGATAATGATTTGCTGCGTGGATGGTCGCAGAGGGCAATTTGCTTCCTCGGAATTGCAAATGTGCTTTAACTGAGCAAGGCAGTATTAATGAGAATAAGTCCAAAGCTGGGAGATTTTACTAAGAAAGAGCCTTCGGAGGACCCTAAAGGTTATTTGTTCGGAGAGGGATTGGTGAAGGGAATTGGAAAGTATGTTTCTACCTTAACCTGTCTGGACAAGGCCCAGTCTTCTATGAGAAGGGTGTTCGGAAGAGGGGTTTTGATCGGGCAGGGGAAAAGGCCCGTTTCCCTGGCCGATCATTTACAAGGGCTCAATATCAGTCCCAAGGACGTGGGACGTTTAGAGGATTTCAGTCGGCGACAGGATTCTATCCCCAGAGAGGTAGAGCGGTCAGGATGGGCCAATCAAGAGGAAGAGCACAGTTTGCTCAAGGATCTCAAGGTGAGTATGAGGACTGCTTTTGGTTCTATCCCAAAAGAGGTAGGGGTAAGGTTGGGATGGTTTGTGAAAAATTGGGAGGCACTAACAAAGGATCGCTGGGTACTTCTCTCAATTCAAGGTAATGTTCTGGAGTTCGAAAAAGAACCAATGCAACTGAGAGAACCAAGGGAGTTGGTCATTCAAGAAGAGTTAGAGGTTTTGGTAGAGAAAGAAGTAAAGGAGATGTTAGAAAAAGGAGCTATAGAGAGAGTGTCCGAGAAGGGACAAGGGTTTGTAAGTACAATTTATTTGGTCAGAAAGAAGGACAAGGGTTAGAGACCCATAATAAATCTTAGAGGGTTGAATCAATTTCTTATTTACAGGCACTTCACGATGGTGGGAATCCATCTTTTGAGGGATATTTTGCAAGAAAGCGATTGGTTGGTGAAATTAGACCTGAAGGATGTGTATTTTGCAATTCCAATAGCGAAACCGAGTCGCAGGTTCATTCAGTTCAGGTGGTTAGGAGAGCTGTACCAGTTTTGTCGCCTACCATTTGGTTTGGTATTGGCACCTTGGTGTTTTACAAAGGTTATGAGACCAGTAGCGAAGTTCCTCAGGGAGAGAGGTATAAGATTGATTGTAACTATGAGTCTTTTGGAAAGATTGGGGTTTCTGATCAACAGAGAGAAATCTGTACTGATTCCCAGTCAATGTTTAGAAATGTTTGGGTTTCATGGTAAACACAACAGAGAAGACTCTGAGTCTGCCAGAAAAAAAGGTAGTCAAAATAAAATCAGAAGTTAAGGGTTTATTGAAGAGGGAAGAAGTAACTTTGAGGGCTTTGGCGAGAATAATTGGCTTGTTTTCTTCTTCCATTCAGGCAGTCTTTCCTGGTCCACTTCATTACAGGGCTTTACAGAGATTGAAGAAGGAAGCTTTGAGGAAAGGCTTGTGGTATGGAGATCAGGTATCTCTATCAGAGGACTATCGAGAAGAGCTAGTATGGTGGTTGGAAAATCTAGAGGCATGGAATGGCCGGGCAATTTTTGGTGTTTGCCCGGATTTTGTGACAGAGGCAGATGCGAGCCTCTTTGGTTGGGGAGCATGTTTAGAAGATCAGGAAACTGAAGGGAGATGGTCCTTGGAGGAGAATTAAGAACACATAAATGGTTTGGAGATGAGGGCAGCTCTGTATGATTTGCAGAGTTTTGGAAAGAAGTTAAGGAACTTCAATGTTTTGTTGACGATGGACAATGTTTCCGCTGTTCGCTATATAAACCGCTTAGGTGGGAGCAGATCGAAGAGTCTAACCCAGATAGCAAAGAAGATTTGTAGTGATTGTCTAGAACAAAATATAGGGTTACAGGCAGAATATTTACCGGGACAGGAAAATTTAATTGCAGATTGGAATTCGAGATATCTCATGGATTTCAGCGACTGGAAGCTCAATGTACAGATTTTTCAGAGGATACTACAGGTTTGGGGTCCTCTGGAGGTGGATCTGTTTGCCAAGAGACTAACGTACCAGTTGGATCGTTATTACAGTTGGAGACCGGATCCATTAGCAGAGGAGGTGGATGCATTTTAGCAAGATTGGAGGAAGATTCAGGGGTATGCTTTTCCTCCATTTACAATGATTCAGAGGGTTTTGCTGATAGTGAGGAGACGGAAGTGCCAGTTAGTTCTTGTGACACCTTTTTGGGAAGCTCAAGCTTGGTTTCCAAGACTGTTGGAAACAGCAGTAGAGGAACCGTTTTTAATTCCAGAGTCAGAGGACGTTCTATTAGGGGCAGGAGTTTTTGATCCTTTGGTTGTGGAAGGGGCATTGAGCCTTCTTGTTTGGAGGATTTCAGGGGAGGAGTGTAGTTCGCAGGACTTTCGCAACAGGCTCAGGATTTACGCAGAGAATCTTGGGCACCTGGAACAAGAAAAAGATAAATTGGAGCTTGGAAAAAATGGGTTTGTTGGTGCATTTAAAGGGATTTGGATCCCTTGGAAGCATCTGCCATAGAATTGTCGAATTTTTTATCAACCTTGTTTCTAAAAGGTCTAAGTTACAAAACTATAAATTGCTATAGGTCTGCGGTTGCAGCGGGTCATGGTTTGGTAGGGGGTTGTTCCATAGGAAGAGAACCGCTGATTTGCAGAGTGATGAAGGGTATTAAGTTGCAGAGGCCACCCAAACCCAGGTACAATTCATTGTGGGATGTCAGTTTACCTCTTCAGTTGTTTGAGGGTTGGCCTATGAATAGATATTTGAGTTTGAAGCAGTTGTCAGGGAAGATGGCAAATTTATTGTGTTTGATTTCTTTCAGGAGATTTTCTGACGTAAAAGCTTTAGATATTAAAAATAGGTTTTATAATCCAGATGGAGGTATTTTTGGCATAACTTAAAGAACGAAAAGCATGTGATACTCTATATTTTATCCTAAATGCGCGAATCACCCTAAGTTGTAAGTGGTGAGTTGTTTGAGGTGTTGGACTGAAAATGCGTCCAGTCGACTCCTTCTAGCATTTTGCGAGTTAAGTTAGCATTTGCGGCGCCATTTTGTCCCTAGCCGCCATTTTGTACTGTGATCGAAAGTAAGACTGTGCCACATTTCTTGTCTGCCTCAGCGAAAAAGCCAGCTTCTAGTTATTTCTCTGTATCATATTCAAGGCTGTATCCTAATGTACTAATGAATGGTTTATTCTGCTATCGCATGCCTTTCCTCTCTTGTATTCCCTGCTCAGGGACGGATTGGTAATGCGGGCACTCGGGCATTGGCCGAAGGGCCGGTGTCTCAGTGCCCTCTGTGGGCCATTTTTCCCCCCTTTCCCAGTCCACAGAGAGCACTGACAGGGAGATGAAAGCAGCCTCGCTGTGCGGCCCTTCAGCGATGATCAGCTGTGGCCTCTCCTTGACCCCCTGCCCTGCCAAGCAATCACGCTGATGGTGGGCTGGGGAGGGGTGATTGTGTGCCAGAATCGGCCTCCCTGGGGGCCAGGTGTTGCTCGGGCCATTGAGCCATTTTCACCTCGGCCCCCCTGGGGCCCACGCAGTCCTGAAACAGTGTTTTCATTAACACCTCGCCCACAGCCCTTCTCATTCAGGGCACAGTGGGCGAGGAAGAATGGGTCTCGCTGTGGGGGCCAGGTAATGTTGGGAACTGGCACCATCTTCACCTTAACCTCCACCCCACCCCCATGGATGGCCCAGCATCTGTGTTTTTTGCTTTATCCCCTCTCCTGCCAGGCCATTGCCCCGAGGCAGTGAAGGGCTGGGGAGGGCTGAGTAATTTACAAATAGCTGGGGCCTGGCTGTTTTTCAGGTGCTCCTGCGCTGGAGGGCTGGGGAATAATTTTTTAGGAGAAAGGGGCCTGGCTGTTTTTCAGGTGCTCCTGCGCTGGAGGACTGGGGAATAATTTTTTAGGAGAAAGGGGCCTGGCTGTTTTTCAGGTGCTCCTGCGCTGGAGGGCTGGGGAATAATTTTTTAGGATGAAGGGGCCTCGCTGTTTTTCAAGTGCTCCTGTGCTGGAGGGCTGGGGAATAATTTTTTAGGAGAAAGGGGCCTCGCTGTTTTTCTGGTGCTCCTGCGCTGGAGGGCTGGGGAATAATTTTGTAATAGAAAGGGGCCTCGCTGCTTTTCAGGTGCTCCTGCGCTGGAGGGCTGGGGAATCATTTTTTAAGAGAAAGGGGCCTCACTGTTTTTCAGGTGCTCCTTCCCTGGAGGGCTGGGGAATACATTTTTAGGAGAAAGGGGCCTCACTGTTTTTTAGGTGCTCCTGCGCTGGAGGGCTGGGGAATATTTTTTTAATAGAAAGGGGCCTCGCTGTTTTTCAGGTGCTCCTGCCCTGGAGGGCTGGGAAATAATTTTTTAGGAGCAAGGGGCCTCGCTGTTTTTCAGGTGCTCCTGCGCTGAAGGGCTGGGGAATAATTTTGTAATAGAAAGGGGCCTCGCTGCTTTTCAGGTGCTCCTGCGCTGGAGGGCTGGGGAATAATTTTTTAAGAGAAAGGGGCCTCGCTGTTTTTCAGATGTTCAGCTTGTAGGACATTGTCACCTTGGCCCTGTGTCCTTCCCAAGAACAATATCCTCCCACTTACATTCCTTGTGTGTTTCATGAAAGGGCACGCCCGCGAATGTGGGCCACGCCCCGTGAATGAGGGCCACGCCCCGCGAATGTGGGCCACTTTTTTCGTCAGTGCCCGGGCCAAATTGTGATCGCAATCCGACCCTGTCCCTGCTCCCACGTTGGAGAGCGCTGAGCTCGACCAAGGCAACCTTGAGAATGTGATAAGATGTACCCATTCTGCAGGTGGTAGCTCATCTCTCTGTGTCTCCTTTGTTCACCCATGCCTGAGCTGGAAAATTCCAGAATGGGCAGGGTTTTAGGGGTGTTGGCAATGTATATCATGTGTTACTAAGAGTTAGGAGGTCAGCCCCTCGGCAGCTATCCCTTGAGGCTGGTCAGACTGGACTCCGCTGCAGCGCAATTACTAATAAATAACTTGGTTTGTATTCTCTACTGCGTCACCTACTCTTCATTTCTTGGAAGGCTGAGAGGAGGTCGCGAGTGACCTGGGTGGCCCGATTCGGGTCACTTCCTTCAGTTGGCGCCCGAACAGGGACTCCACCAGGTGACCCATCTTCACCCGCAGACGGGTGAGGAGGACGGGCCGCGTCAGGTCGGATGGGCGGATCGGGGATCCCCACATGACAGAGCTTAGTTCTCGCAGCTGCCCCGCCTGTCTGATCGGGTGGTGCCTCGCCCAGTGGTCATCCCGGCTGGGGTCCTGAAAAGGCTAAACCCTTGGATCTGACCGTTTGGTCCGAAGAGTCAGCAGTGGAGAATAACTTTGTTCGACCTGTGTGCACCAGGTGAGTTTGTCTTGATTTTTTGGAGAATATGGCGCCATCTTGAATAATCTTGGGTATGGTCTGGAGACCATTTCTTGGCTTGCTTGAACTTGGTAGGTCTGCGGACCGTTTGGAGATTCAGGGTGTTTGCGGACACTCTGCCAGGCAACTTAGTGAATTCGGCTTACTCTCGAAAATGCCTGGGGCTTGGGCCTGTCTCTCTGGTGCAGTCTGAGGGCTGACTTGTGGTTTTCTTTGTTTGATGTGGTCTGAGGACCAACTCGTGGTATACTTGCAAATTTATATATTTGCGAACTATTTGTCTGGTACGAATAGTGAGCGTGTCTTATATTAAGATGCCTTGTTTGAGTAAAATGTGGTGTTTGGGGTGCCGTTGTAGTTCTGCAGATGCCCGACTGGAGGAAAGACAACCTGCACCTCCGGAAGATACCCCAAACTTTGACATGTACCTGAAGCACAGCATTGGCCCTATTATGTTTAGTACATTGTGGCACAAATATACGAGGAACAATGCCGAGCTCCAGTGGCCACTAACAGGTACCTTTGATGAACAAAAATTGAATTTCCTGCAGGATAAATTGTTTGCAAAACGTAGTAGGCAGTCGATGTTTGATAATCTCCAGGTATGGCAAAAGGAAGCTAGGCAAAGGCGCATGCGAGCAGAAAGAGAGGCTCGGAGAGGAAAAATGCAGACAGTGACTCAGAAAGCAGTAGCGTATGACAAAAAGAAAATAGAAAAAGGTATAGAGTGTGCTGATAGAAAGTTTCGATTGCAATGTGACAAATACTATGTCGCCCGAGAAGAGGGCGATACATTCGTGGAGGAGCTATTAGACTCTCGACCTCCTTCTCCCTATGCCCCGCAGAGAATATACCCTGTTGTCCCGATGCCTTCGTCTTCTGCCCCTTCTGCTTCCATCACAGGCTCTTCTGCCCCTGACCCGGCTGCTTTGGCTACGGCACCTCCCATTCTTTCTCTAGCTTCACATGCTACGGATGCTATAACTGCAAGTCTTCCGGCTACGCCTATAGTTTCCGCTTATGCTCTCTCTCCATCACTCACACACTCAACACAGCCATTGTTAACGCTCGTGCCTGCCCCTCCATCTATTGTGTCTTCCTCAAATGTCTCTTCCCCGACATTGTTGAACATTGGGACGCCGGTGCGCAGACCGGATGAGGGTGATTGAGCAGCAGCTCGAGAACGAATGGGGCAGGTGCTAATTCGATCCGATGTGGAAAATGAGGAGAAGAAGATGGTGGCTGATCAGGCCGCACAGTGGGCCCGGAGTACGATTTATAGTGTGGAGGATGTGTGGAGTGTGATGAAAGATTATGAGCCGTTTTTGCAGCAGCACGCCCTCAAGCATATGTCGGCCACATTAATCGGGTTGTGGGAACAGTGTTTTAATGGTGTTGCACCTCAAATAATTTATGACATCCGGGACCGTGTGTATGCCGCTGACATGGCTCCTAATGACGTTTTTAGTAATGTTGCCACACTGATTGGTTATCGAGGTAGGTTGCATCCGAAAACTCCAACGACAGGTTCTCATTTTCCGATGAGGGAAGTACATCCTATTTTTCACCCCGAGTTACCGGAGCTACGTAATCAGCAGAACGCTGTTGTCAGGCAGCGAGTAGAGGCCCACTTTCAAGAACAATGGGTTTACACTCCATGGAAAAGGAGTGAGGTTTTATCTCTTAAGAGTCAGTTGCCCGACCCTAGGAAAAATCCGACTGCATATTACAAAGAATTGACAGAGGCTGCCTCGTCAACGGTGATAAATGCAAAAACAACAGTTGATGGACAGAATGCAGAACAATGTCATACATTCACCCCAGTACAGAGATCTGGGCCTAAATCCATCGTTTTTTTGCTCACCATGCCATTCCAGTTTGAACCCAGCCATATGCAAATCAGTCTTGACCCTGTGCCTCATGGGAACAGTCCAGCCCGAACTGCCAAGCCAGATCCTCCCTGGACTGGAAACAAGCATCCTAGGACAGGTTTCGGGGTTTCACCCCTCTTCAGCCAGGATAGCTTGATTCCAGTGGCATGGCGAGCACGGGACCCACGCCTGGGCATACCCGTCCCACTCGGGGTGACAAATGCAAAAACAACAGTTGATGGACAGAATGCAGAACAATGTCATACATTCACACCAGTACAGAGATCTGGGCCTAAATCCATCGTTGTTTTGCTCACCATGCCATTCCAGTTTGAACCCAGCCATATGCAAATCAGTCTTGACCCTGTGCCTCATGGGAACAGTCCAGCCCGAACTGCCAAGCCAGGTCCCTCCCTGGACTGGAAACAAGCATCCTAGGACCGGTTTCGGGGTTTCCCCCCTCTTCAGCCAGGATAGCTTGATTCCAGTGGCATGGCGAGCACGGGACCCACGCCTGGGCATACCCGTCCCACTCGGGGTGACAAATGCAAAAACAACAGTTGATGGATGTAGGAGAGTAGGATCTGCTTCACATGGGTACCCCCACTTTTTGCTGATGCTTCACTGTTTTTCGACCTTAGTCTGGCTGGGGCCCTGCTAATCAGAACCCCAGCCTAGCTGCTTCCTCTCTAAAATGGTTTCCATGTGCCTTAGGCACATCTCTGATTGGAATCTGGAGTGCCCTTATAAGTCCCTAGTATATGGTATACTATGTACCCAGGGCATAGGTACCTCAGAGGCCTACCAGGGGCCGCAGCATGTATTGTGCCACCCCTGGAAGGCCATCCAAACTGACACCACAGGTCTGCTACTGCAGCCTGGGTAAGGTGGTGCATGCACCCCTTACTGTGATATAGGCTACCTATATCACTATATACATACACACATATAAACCTATAAGTCACTCCTATGGCAGGCCTTATCAATCCTGAAGGCAGAGTGCGTGGTTCCTATGTGAGAGGGTGCCCCTGCATGAGCAGGGCCCCTCTGCAGCATTCGGAGACCCTTCTCTGATGCTGTTTGTAGTGCGGCCTGACCATATACTCTTAAGCGCATTATAACCTCGCGTTAAATGCTAACTTTGGGATGGCTGCACGGAAACATGTCGTGTTTGGTGTCAAACATCTTGGAATACTACCCCCCCCGCCAGTTCTGGCGGCGGGGGTAGCATTCCACCCTTCTAGAGGGAAAGACATGTACACACCGGTATGCCCGGTACTGACTTTCCAAGCCCTGGCATCACAAAATGGATGCCGCTGCCACAGACACGAATCTGGCCTCCTGCTGCTGACCGAAACTCCGGCAGGGGAGGCCTGGACAATAGGTTTCCTGTCCCAGGGAGGTGTGACCACCTCCCCAGACAGCATAGTGTGTATTGGGGCTGGGCGGGAGCACTCTCGGGTGCTTTGAAGTCCTGCACTGGGGGCACATTTGGTGTCCCTGTGCATACCCCAGTTCAAACCGGATCAGGGGCTTCCAGCCCCTGCTTTGGCGCGAACTGGACAAAGGGAAAGGGGTGTAGCCACCCCTCTGCTCTGACCCACCCATAGGTGGGACCACAGAGTAAGTCCAACCCCTAAACTTAGTATAAGTATGGGACCCCAGACCTTAGGACTTTAGATTATCCCTGGATGAAACTCTGACACAGAATCCTGGACCTTCGACGCTCTACTTTAAGATTAGAGGAATGAAGAATCTCCCTTGGGGTCAAGGAGTGACTCCCCTGCTTGGCAGGCACCAAAGAAGCAATTGTCCAGTCTGCATCGCTGAAGCTCCCGTCGGACGCCGAAGTCTTTGCATCACCAGAGGTGGATTTCCAGACTTCCCCGAGGCTGCCCTGAGTCCCCAGCAAAGCTGAGGCCCGTAGCTGTCGTGGGTAACGTGGAACCGTGACCCCTGGACACCGCACGCATTTGCAAGTGCATCCTCTTCTGGGTCTCCCACGAAGTCATGCTTTGGGCTCCGAGTAGCCCCAGCCTCCAGCACCAACTGCACCGAAGATCACTGGCCTCCACTCCACGAGTGTCCTGTGAGCCAGCTCCCCGTGCACCGTCTCGAGGCTCCTTCGCGGTTGCTAGCCCGTTGGCTAGTAGCCCTTCACGAAGGCCAATCTTTTTCTACTTGGGCTCCCTGGTTGCTCCAGGCTTGCCCTCACTTATCCTTGCTGGGTGAGTTCCTCAGACCTTGCTGGTCTGCACAATCGTCAATCTTCATCTTCATCAAGACTTGCCGTTGCCAAGGCTTGTTGGGTCCAATCCGGTCGCCGACACCTCAGCACTCGACAGACATCGTGTACCAGCCCGAATCCTGCTTCTGGTCGCCGACAACGCCTCCCGGACCTCATGGCTGAAGAGTCAAGACGACCATCAACCTACCTGAAGCACTCGACATCGGTGGGCATCTGCTCATCGCCTTCCTGGTCACTGGCTAGTGACCCAGACTCTGTCCCCTCTGCTTTCAGGTTCTTCAGATCTCCGATCCACCCTTGGATCCACCCGGACACTTTTCACTTGGTCGCCAGCAGCACTTTGCAGCAGATCGCCATTCAAATCGACGACGAAACCCGACCCCGAAAGGCACCTATGCACCCGGCTTCCCTGGGTGAGGTAACCAGAGTACTCCGGTGCTCCCGTGGGTAGAGACTCTAGAACGACCTAGTTCTCAAAGGGTTTGCTCCAAGTCCTTCTTTAAGTGTCCCTTTTCTTTAAATTCCAAACCGCGACTTTCTCCATAGAAGTTAACGGCGATTCGCGGCTGTGTTACTACACTGCACGCGTCCCCCGTGGGTCCCCTGTGTCACTACCTTGGGTGGTTCCTTGTGGTCCAAGCACTTCTAGAGGCTCTAGGCCTAGTGTCTAGCTCAGTCGTGGTTCTTATACCACTTTATTGGTATATGGTTTGGTACGCCCCTAGGGCCCAAACGTGTATTTGTGCTATTACTGTGTTTAAATAACTTATAACTTATGTACTTCGAACTCTAGCCTCATAAAGAGACTAGAGGGATGTGTTTAGTAATAAATACATATATTTTGAATATATACCTGGTGTGGTGCTCTTTCATTTGGTCACTCAAGAGATTATAGACTGGTAAAACAAGCTGCTTTACATTCCTTCAAGACTTAGCCTGAAGGCTGCTCTCCATAGCTACCACTAGGATAGCTTTCAATAAAGGTTGTCTTTAACCTATCTCCAATAAGGGGTTGTTTGGACTGGTGCAAGGTGCCCACTATAATTAGTGGACAGCATATGCCAGGCCAACTTCTCACATTGGTGTGCAGCATGTGGGATTCCAGCTTGCTATTGTTTTACCAGATAATCTCAATTGAATTGATCAACTGAAAACCACTAAAGGTACCTAAGGTACATATAAATTAAGCTTAGTATACAGTAAGTTCTACTGAACTTAGAGTTGTGTGTTAAGGGACAGCACACCCTTTCTACAACTCAAGAGAGTTTAGTAGGCCACACTAGAGTAGGTAGTGCATACACCACACCTCACTAGTAATGTCTTCAAAGCCAGGACCCAGTGAGTCCTTGCCAGAAGCCAGTGGGCTTCTTCCCTCCAAGTATGATAAACTCCCATTCTTGGAATTGAGAGCATTATGCAATACTAGGAATTTGAAGGCAGGCAAAAGTGCCAGCACCCAGCACCTCAGGGAGGTGTTACTAGCTGATGATCTCAGCAGGCCCCTAGGGTCTGAAGGGGTAGGCAAAGAGGGTGGGGCAGAAGATGAGGGAGGGGCCAGGGGTGAAGAAACCCAGGACCCCCCCTCTGAAACTGGCCAGGAAGATGAAAATGACCTTGTCCTGGAGAATCCAATTCCTCCTGTGGAGGAGGAGGAGGGAGAGGATCAGACTGACCTCCCCTTTGTCCCCCCAGGAAGAGTTCTGAGTGTGCCCAGAAGGTCTAGGTCTCCTTCTCAGGAGTCTAACCACTCTGACACCTCAATAGGGTCCTCTGTCTCCTCTCATAGGAGGGAATCCTCTCATGAGAGAAGAAAGAGACTGATTCAATATGAGCAAACTCAGCTTGAACTCAGGAAACAGCAATTGGCTATAGACAGGGAGTCCCTAGATCTCTATAGAGAGAGACAAAAGTTGGGACTAGAGTCCCATGGTGGCAGCAGTTTCCCCAAAGATAGGGAAAGGTCTTATGACCATAGAAACCTGAGCAAGATTGTCCCTCCCTACCAGAGTGGGGATGACATCCACAAATGGATAACTGCTCTAGAGAGGGCCTGTAAAGTACAGAGGGTCCCTCAGGAGCAGTGGGCAGCAATCTTGTGGCTCTCCTTTGCAGACAAAGGTAGAGACAAGCTCCTCACTGTTAGAGAGGAGGATGCTGATAATTACAAAGTCTTGAAGAGTGCTCTAATTGATGGGTTTGGCCTAACCACTGAACAATACAGGTTAAAGTTCAGGGATACCCAAAAAGCACAGACTCAAGACTGGGTAGACTTTGTTGATTGTTCTGCCAAGGCTCCGGAAGGTTGGTTATTGGGCAGTAAGGTATGTGACTTCACAGGATTGTACAATCTGATAATGAGGGAGCAGATTCTTAATAACTGTCAAAATCAGCTGTTGCATCAGCACCTGGTAGACTCTGATCTGACCTCTCCCCAAGAATTGGGAAAGAAGGCAGACAAATGGGTCAGAACCAGGGTGAAGCAGAAGGTACAGAACCAAGGTGGTGACCCTAAGAAGCAAGATTCGAAAACCTCTGATAAGGGTGGGGAGAAGGGTAAAGATCAAAAGTCTTCACAAGGCCCCCAAAAATCTTCTTCAGGTGGGGATTCACAGGGGCTTATTTACAAGCCCCTTGCGCCACTTTTGCGTCACTTTTAACATGGGGAAAATGACGCAAAGGTGGCGCAAGGGGCTTGTAAATAAGCCCCACAGTCTACAAAAGGGAAAGGCCAAAGAAAACCATGGTGCAAGGTCTGTAAGCAAAAGACCCACTGGACCAGTGATTGCACCAAGTCCAAAGACTCGACTCCAGCCCCCACCAATGCCCCTAAGGCACCTGTTCCCCCTAGTACAGTTACAGTTGGTGGTGGGAGTACTACAGCCAAGGGTTTAGTAGGGTTGACCCTGGGTACTGAGATGGGCTCTGACCTAGTCAGAGAACTCACTCAGGCTGTCCTAGTCTGTGATGGAGGCATGGATATGACCTCCTCTATGAGTCCCAGTAATCTGGGCAAGTACAGACAACAGCCTTTAATCAATGGACGAGAGGCTTTGGCATTTAGGGACACAGGGGCAAGTGTCACCATGGTGACACAAGACCTTGTGAATCCTGGGCAAGTTATACTTGGTGAGATGTACCAAGTGACCAATGCTAGCAATGTCAGAACAGACCATACTCTGGCAGTTGTTATCTTCTCCTGGGGAGGGGTAACTGGCCTTAAGAAGGTTGTGGTAAGTGCAGACCTACCCGTTGAATGCTTGCTTGGCAATGACTTAGAAACTTCAGCTTGGGCAGAAGTGGAGCTCAGGACCCATGCAGAAATGCTGGGGATCCCTGCAGATGTGTTTGCTGTGACCAGGTCACAAGCCAAAATGTCTAGCACTGAACAGGCCTTGGATTCTGGAATAATGGACCAAGTGCCTTCCAAGAAGAGGAGTAGTAGGGTAAAGGCAGTGCCTTCCCCTTGGCTCAGAAGGAAGATCAGTCCCTTGAGGGGGATGATCTCAGTCCTGAGGAAGGAACTGTCCCAGAGGAGCTTGAACCTGAACAGGTTGAGTTCTTGGGGACAGGGGGACCTTCCAGGGCAGATCTGAGCCAGGAGCAGCAGAGCTGCCCCTCTCTTGAACCCCTCAGACAGCAAGCTGCTGCTGAGGCTGCTGGGAAAGCTAGTGGTCCCCATACTGTGTATTGGGATGATGGACTCTTGTATTCAGAGTGTAGAGACCCCAAGCCTGGTGCTACCAGGAGGTTGGTTATACCTCTGAAGTTCAGGGGCTTCCTATTGACCCTAGCCCATGATATTCCCTTAGCAGGTCACCTGGGCCAGAACAAGACTTGGGACAGAATTGTCCCTCACTTTCACTGGCCCCACATGTCTGAAGACACCAAGGAGTTTTGTCGCTCCTGTGTAACCTGCCAGGCCAGTGGCAAGGCAGGTGGCACTACAAAGGCCCCCTGATACCACTACCTGTGGTGGGGGTTCCCTTTGAAAGGGTGGGGATTGACATTGTTGGTCCCATGGATCCCCAAACAGCATCTGGGCACAGGTTTATCCTGGTGGTAGTGGATCATGCCACCAGGTACCCAGAGGCTATTCCCCTTAGGACCACTACAGCACCTGTGGTGGCAAGGGCCCTCCTGGGAATTTTCTCAAGAGTGGGCTTCCCTAAGGAGGTTGTATCAGACAGGGGTGCTAACTTTATGTCTGGATACTTAAAAGCAATGTGGAAGGAGTGTGGAGTGACTTACAAGTTCACCACACCCTATCACCCACAATGCAATGGTTTAGTTGAGAGATTCAACAAAACCTTGAAGGGCATGATTAAAGGGCTCCCAGAAAAGCTTAGGCAAAGATGGGACATACTCTTGCCCTGCCTTTTATTTGCATACAGGGAGGTGCCTCAAAAGGGGTTGGCTACAGCCCTTTTGAACTTTTGTTTGGTCACCCTGTCAGGGGTCCACTGTGCTTGGTGAAGGAAGGATGGGAGTTACCTCTCAAGCCCCCAAAGCAAGACATAGTGGACTACGTACTTGGTCTCCGCTCCCGGATGGCTGAGTATATGAAAAAGGCAACTAAAAACCTTGAGGCTAGCCAGGAACTTCAAAAGGCCTGGCATGACCAAAAGGCTGTACTGACTGTTTATCAGCCAGGACAGAAGGTGTGGGTGTTGGAGCCAGTGGCCCCAGCAGCTCTCCAAGACAAATGGAGTGTACCCCATACCATTGTTGAACAGAAGGGTGAGGTTACCTACTTAGTAGACCTAGGAACACCCAGGAGTCCCCACAGGGTTCTCCATGTCAACAGGTTAAAACCATATGTGGACAGGGCAGACATGGGCTTGCTCATGGCTACTGATGAGGGACAGGAGGAAGAGAGTGACCCACTCCCTGACCTGCTCTCACAGAACCCTGATGATGGGTCAGTGGATGGTGTAGCCTTGGCAGGCAGCCTCACTACCCAGCAGCAAACTGATTGTAGATAGGTGCTCAATCAGTTCAGACACATTTTCTCACTGACTCCAAGTCAGACCACCTGGTGCACTCATGAAGTGGACACTGGGAACAGTCTGCCTATTAAAAATAAGATTTATAGGCAACTTGACCATGTCAGGGACTGTATCAGGACAGAAGTCCAGAAAATGTTGGATTTGGGAGTTATTGAACCCTCAGATAGCCCTTGGGCTAGTCCAGTGGTCCTTGTGCCAAAACCTCACACCAGTGGTGGGAAAAGAGAGATGAGGTTTTGTGTGGACTACAGGGGTCTCAATGCAGTCACTAGGACTGATGCCCATCCAATACCTAGGGCAGATGAGCTAATAGACACTTTGGCATCAGCCAAGTATCTAAGCACATTTGACCTGACAGCTGGCTACTGGCAGATCAGACTAGCTGATGATGCAAAGCCAAAAACAGCATTCTCAACCCCTAGTGGGCATTATCAATTTGTGGTGATGCCCTTTGGTCTGAAGAATGCACCTGCCACTTTTCAGAGGTTGGTGAATACAGTCCTTACAGGTCTGGAAGCCTATAGTGCAGCCTATCTAGATGATATTGCTGTCTTTAGCTCCACCTGGGAGGATCACCTGGTCCACCTCAGAAATGTTTTACAGGCCCTGCAAAAGGCAGGCCTGACTATCAAGGCCACCAAGTGCCAGATAGGGCAGAGTCAGGTTGTGTACCTGGGCCACCTTGTGGGTGGAGGCCAGGTTCAACCTTTGCAGAGCAAGATCCACACCATCATGGACTGGACTGCTCCAACTACCCAGACTCAGGTGAGAGCCTTCTTAGGCCTGACTGGGTACTATAGGAGATTTGTCAAGGGGTATGGATCAATAGTGACACCCCTGAATGACTTAACTTCCAAGAAAATGCCCCAAAAGGTTCAGTGGACAGTTAGCTGTCAAAAGGCATTTGATGACCTGAAGCAGGCCATGTGCACTGCTCCCATTCTACAGAGTCCTGATTACTCCAAGAAGTTCATTGTTCAAACTGATGCATCTGAATTGGGGGTAGGGGCTGTACTGTCACAATTGAATGAAGAAGGTCAGGATCAGCCAGTAGCTTTCATTAGCAGAAGGCTGACCCCTCGAGAGAAACGTTGGTCAGCCATTGAGAGGGAGGCCTTTGCTGTGGTCTGGGCTCTGAAGAAGTTGAGGCCATACTTGTTTGGTACTCACTTCCTTGTTCAAACAGACCATAAGCCCCTCTTATGGCTAAAACAAATGAAGGGTGAAAACCCCAAACTGCTTAGGTGGTCCATTTCCCTACAGGGGAGGGACTTCACAGTGGAACATAGACCTGGGAGTAACCATGCCAATGCAGATGGACTCTCTAGGTACTTCCACTTAGCACATGAAGACTTAACTGGGCAAGGTTAGTTTAATGTCCCTACGTTTGGGGGGTTGTGTAGGAGAGTAGGATCTGCTTCACATGGGTACCCCCACTTTTTGCTGATGCTTCACTGTTTTTCGACCTTAGTCTGGCTGGGGCCCTGCTAATCAGAACCCCAGCCTAGCTGCTTCCTCTCTAAAATGGTTTCCATGTGCCTTAGGCACATCTCTGATTGGAATCTGGAGTGCCCTTATAAGTCCCTAGTATATGGTATACTATGTACCCAGGGCATAGGTACCTCAGAGGCCTACCAGGGGCCGCAGCATGTATTGTGCCACCCCTGGAAGGCCATCCAAACTGACACCACAGGTCTGCTACTGCAGCCTGGGTAAGGTGGTGCATGCACCTCTTACTGTGATATAGGCTACCTATATCACTATATACATACACACATATAAACCTATAAGTCACTCCTATGGCAGGCCTTATCAATCCTGAAGGCAGAGTGCATGGTTCCTATGTGAGAGGGTGCCCCTGCATGAGCAGGGCCCCTCTGCAGCGTTCGGAGACCCTTCTCTGATGCTGTTTGTAGTGCAGCCCGACCATATACTCTTAAGCGCATTATAACCTCGCGTTAAATGCTAACTTTGGGATGGCTGCATGGAAACATGTCGTGTTTGGTGTCAAACATCTTGGAATACTACCTCCCCCGCCAGTTCTGGCGGCGGGGTAGCATTCCACTCTTCTAGAGGGAAAGACATGTACACACCGGTATGCCCGGTACTGACTTTCCAAGCCCTGGCATCACAAAATGGATGCCGCTGCCACAGACACGAGTCTGGCCTCCTGCTGCTGACCGAAACTCTGGCAGGGGAGGCCTGGACAATAGGTTTCCTGTCCCAGGGAGGTGTGACCACCTCCCCAGACAGGATAGTGTGTATTGGGGCTGGGCGGGAGCACTCTCGGGTGCTTTGAAGTCCTGCACTGGGGGCACATTTGGTGTCCCTGTGCATACCCCAGTTCAAACCGGATCAGGGGCTTCCAGCCCCTGCTTTGGCGCAAACTGGACAAAGGGAAAGGGGTGTAGCCACCCCTCTGCCCTGACCCACCCATAGGTGGGACCACAGAGTAAGTCCAACCCCTAAACTTAGTATAAGTATGGGACCCCAGTCCTTAGGACTTTAGATTGTCCCTGGACGAAACTCTGACACAGAATCCTGGACCTTCGACGCTCTACTTTAAGATTAGAGGACTGAAGAATCTCCCTTGGGGTCAAGGAGTGACTCCCCTGCTTGGCAGGCACCAAAGAAGCAATTGTCCGGTCTGCATCGCTGAAGCTCCCGTCGGACACCGAAGTCTTTGCATCACCAGAGGTGGATTTCCAGACTTCCCCGAGGCTGCCCTGAGTCCCCAGCAAAGCTGAGGCCCGTAGCTGTCGTGGGTAACGTGGAACCGTGACCCCTGGACACCGCACGCATTTGCAAGTGCATCCTTTTCTGGGTCTTCCACGAAGTCGTGCTTTGGGCTCCGAGTAGCCCCAGCCTCCAGCACCAACTGCACCGAAGATCACTGGCCTCCACTCCACGAGTGTCCTGTGAGCCAGCTCCCCGTGCACCGTCTCAAGGCTCCTTCGCGGTCGCTAGCCCGTTGGCTAGTAGCCCTTCACGAAGGCCAATCTTTTTCTACTTGGGCTCCCTGGTTGCTCCAGGCTTGCCCTCACTTACCCTTGCTGGGTGAGTTCCT